>CAXKWD010000004.1:57921054-59274088 GCA_964059195.1 Ectobius pallidus
CTAAGATTGTTTTGAGAGAGGCCCTCTACTGCGGAAGAATCGTACTGCAACCGGCATGCTAGTTATGCAAGTTTAGATACAAGAAAATTCTAATTTCATTTATTTCAGAATGTTCTTTTCACCCATGACCATGATATCGGAGGAATCTACACGTAGTTATTATAATTTTGAAATTGATAGAATATATAATTATGATGATTAATTAATAAACATAATTAAAAATAAAAACTATAAGAATAAAAATAGCAAACTTAGTCAAGTTCAGAGCCTAGTTAATTAACTAGCTTTAAAGGATTATTGATAATGTCTGGTGTGTAGGCTTGCCATCGAAAATCAATTCTTAACGGGTTTTTTTTTAATTAAATGTTGTGGATCAGAATTGTTTTTGGTTTTCGTGTACGATTAATACAGCAGCAAATATGAGTGTGTGTGTGTACAGAAAGTTAAAATATTCGTTTAAAGAAAGACACTTGTTACTGGTCTACCAAAATGTCTAAAGTCACATAAATTACATAAATTAGAAACAAGAAAATATGTTCTTGTAGCTAATAATATAGAACGTTTCTCCTGGAAAATCATTAAAACGATACCATAAGCCTATACTAGATTGAAAAAATCTGGAAAATTTAAAATGAGGCTGCTACTTAGAAAATCTGGTCGTGAACATGAAAATATATTACAGATTCGTTTTAACAGCATTTCAATGATGCCTTAAAAATGCTGGAAGAAATATAGTTATACAATTTTCTGAAAATGAACAAAAAAGTGGATTTTCCCTTTAAAAAGCTAAAAATATTGTTTTAATCTTCTGGTTTTTAGCCTAACTCACATTATTTATGGACGGATGGTCGGAAAAGCGGAGTTAAACTTTAAACCACGTTACTGTGCGACGATAACAATCTTGAACCGAATCATGTTGATTCACAGCAGGTGTCATGATCAGAAAATTTCCCGCTTGGTCAATTGAATTGTGTTCGATATAGGAAGTCTTCTCCGGTTAGAAGTAAAACTTCGTTTAAAATGAAATAAAACTTGGTGGAAGGGAGTGAGTGTACAGAAGCTATTGATCCAGAGAAATTAAATTAGCGAAACCGAAAAGCGTTCAGCAGTAAAGTTTTCGTACTAAACCACCAGACGGGACTGATCCCATTCGCAGCCGACTTACCACTCCGCTAGCAAAAATTACGACTGTAATCAACTGGCGATCTCGATTACTTCCCGGCCCTGATATTATTATATCTTCGTTAAAGGAAAGGAAAGGAAGTAAAGATAAGTTATCGTCAATAATGTCTCTCCTTGCTCTGAAGCAGTTCTCTTAGAACTGCAGGAAAATGAAACTTCCATAAAAATTTCCAAGCAATTCCTGCTTTGATTGCATTTAGGTTATAACTAATCAAACTTAAATATGAGTAAAAATGCAGTTTAATTCCTATAATCTTTATTGGAGACATTCCTTATCTCGTATAACGTTAATAAGCAAAGAAAAGCACAAAGAACATCTCGTTGAAACAGATATTTCAGTTATTTTAATTTATTCTTCCTGTTCCACTACCGTCATAATCCCCACCAACTTCTCATCTTTCCCTTCTTCTTTTTCTACTATACCTTATTTTTCTGATTTCTTGACATAACCCGATTGACACAAAAACACAGATTTTATTAAATAGTCATACTACTACAAGTAAATGCTTACGAAGAAGAAGCCGAAGAAGAAATACAAAAGTAATATAAATATCTATGTTCGTTGAAGTTTAATCAACTAGAATATAATGATTAATGACATACACTATAATAAATTAGGCATTGCACAGTGGTTAAAAGTTTAAGAGAGAAAATGAAACCGTATACAGTATTTTCTTGCAAAAGTTTCGTTCTGTATATTGGTTATTAGATGAATCCATTTGCAACGGTTGAAGGAATATATATATATATATATATATACAGGTGTCTGAATTGCTTTATTGGGTCTATTTAGCGAATAAAAAAGCGGAATCATGAACATCCTTAAAATATTAATATTAATATTAATACAAAATATTCTTTATATTACTTTTTAAAATATTTAGAATCGCCTGCCTTCTTGATTTTTACTGCAAGTGGTTGAACTATTACTTCCTTTACCCCATTTGGGTTTGGGTGCTCGTTCCGGGTTCAGGTCGATGGCATTCATGTGTGAATAAATGGGAGAGGGCCATATCTGTAGATTTACAATCATGTAAAAGAACTCCTGCGGGACGAAATTCCGGCATATTTACGACGGTCATAGGCCAAAGTTGCAATACATCCACTTTGTTAAAGACCATAAAACTAACCAACGTTAGCCCCTTTCACAAGAAAGTTAACTGTTCTATTAGTTACTTTAAATGCTTGCTATTACACAATCTAGTGTTATTCATATAGAAGGTCTACTTAGTCTATTATTATCGGAGATATGTATTGCTTCACCAGACATAACATTGTACATTATCTTCATATCTCGTTTCGCTCATATGTTTCTTATATATTATATATCTGATCACTGAGTTCTATCATTGCTTTATTTTTAATAAAAAAGATACAGATATGAAGATGTTTCACTGTTCAGTTTTGATGAATTTATATAAAAAATGTAAAAATGAAAGTGGTACGAATAAAACGATAAAATTATGTCGATCACATGTGATTCTACATATCCTTATACTGGATTAATCACTGACTCAGCTAAAAGGTGACTATAAATTGACTCTCAATTTCATAGCTCGCGAATTTATCTTTTATTCATTATAAAAAGTATTTCTACGAGAATCTGTGGTTAAGAGTTATGGTTACTAGAAATATGAGAAGTGAAGAGAAACTGACTGTACCTTCATTACTTTTACCTTGATAATCTTGTGAGTTATTCCACCAGGGGGATTACAATATATTTACATAGTGTGGTCCCTAAATTACAGCACAAACATTTGCTAACTGCATACTGCGTGGCACAGATTTTGTTGTGTGCGTCGCATTCAGTAGGCATAATGTTCTCATAATGAGGCACATAAGCGGCCCATGATTGTAGCTACTAAACAATCCATAAAAACAGGACACAGCAAGGAACGATATTTGTTTGATGTTAATGATAACTCAGCATCCATAAACATTTCTACAACGAACACGGCTTCGTGATCGTTTCAGAATAATTATGGTGGTGGTGATGATGATGATCATCATCCGGAACGAAGTCATGGGATGTTGACAACGACTCGTCCAAGGCTGTTTCAGGCAAGGGTGATACCGTGGAGATTTGCCATTACCTCTCGCGGGATGAGGATGAAGGGACAAAATAATACCTATTAATCCTGAACCCACGAATGAAATTTTCCGCTACTCAAAAATATACCTAACGCGGACGAGATGACGTCATATCTCTCCTCTTAGCATTAGGATTAGACGTTTTAACAAATCCAATCCTATGTTGTTAAATAAATAAATCCTTCAACTACGTGTACTAGGCTGTTTAATAAAAAACGTTAAAGCAGTGATCCTAAGTAGTACAAACTGTTAACAGACCTAAAAGTTGGGTTTCCGTCCCCCATCGACTTTCCAGATTTCCATAGCATTCGTTAATATATTTATCTTTAACGACTGCTTACTTCGGTTTCGTTGCATGTTCAATCTAGTAACGTGCGCATTGAATAGAAAGGTTAAGGTTCGTTAAAACGTTTATCCCTAATGGTAGTCTACTTCGGATTGGTTGCATAATCAATCAGGTAACTTATGAATATAATAGAGATGAAGGGGATATCATCCCTACAAATGATGTAGATTTATAATGGGTTATACTCTGATAATGAATTATATAACTGTCACATATATTCTTGTTAGCCTAAACATTTAGGCCTAGATAATTGCTTTATAAGGAAGCGAAAATTGTGTACCATTTTCGTTATGACGAACGATTGAATTGAGTATCGAGAAATGGTTTGAAAAGACGAGTCAAATACATGTGTATTGTACATTCTACGCTAACGATTTATTAATAATAACTAAATCGCGTTTAACAGCTAATTTTACTTAAATTCTCATTTTTTAAATTTATCACAACGAAATCATGAAATTTAACCGATGTAAAGTTCTACAAAATATGACGAATATGTCTTACTAATTATGGTCTATAATTTTCGTCAATAGTGAGTAAATAAAGTAAGATTAGGGTGCCAAGTTTTTAATTTATCAATAAAGTAATAAAACGTAAACTTCTTCTTTCTTTTGAATTCAAATAAACATAAGATTGGCATAAGCACGACTTGAGCCTAGATCACGATTACGCCCTTTTTCCATTATAAGTTCGTTAAATTTGACATTAGGACCTCTTTGAGTGACAATGTAATAAGGTTTTAAACGAACTAAGGTTTACTAAACTGTGAGTACTTTTAAGCTTTTATTTGATCAGTGGCATGACATTTTTCTGCTATTTGCCATTCATCGGACTGAATCAATTGTTGCTTACAGAGCAGTAAATCCAATTGCGTAAATTGTATTAGAGTTACTTAGCTTACAGGAGGATATAATCACTTCGGCAAATTGCTAGTTCCAGTAAACTAGTGACACCAAAACCGCCAATTCTAATGTGACACCTGATGTAGTGGCAGTAGGGCCTACTTTGGTTTCAAACACAATTAAACTGTTTCTAATTACGGCTTCCAAGAACATGATGATTTTCCACTGAAAACCTTAACATGGTATCCACGTCGAATTAGCAAAATCTGCATCACATAATACGAATAAAGTTACCTGATGCATCCTGAATTGGTTCAATAATTTCTAGGAACAGACGTTTATACGATTTATGCACGGTTTCTACAAACTGGTGGATTACCTATGGGTAAATTATCCATGGACAAATTAGTTCCATTTAACCTACAATGATATAATGAGCAATTCCTTGGAGTTGTACAGTTAATTTAATTCAGAAGGCTTTGATTCTCATTGTTTAAATATTACTATTGATCCTATGAAAGGTTAAATTTTATCCAGCCATCCATGAAAGGATAAATTAACCCGAAGATTTACCCTTGGAAAGATCTAGCCTGAGTTTGTAGGAACATTTTTTCTGTCATTTTCATATTTACCCAGAGGACATTTATCTAGAAATTCGCCAAAAGTGTAAGTGATTGCTATCTTTAAATTATTTGTGTTTGTGTGGTGTTATTTTTGTGTAAATTCTGTCCATTGGATAATTTACCCATAGGCAATTCGCGAGTTTATAGAAACCGGCCATTAGTCGTATCGTAGTCGGGCTTCTGCTGATAAAGAACAACATATTAGATTTGACGTATTCAGATTTCAGAATGAAGGGCGCCTTTCACATGAATGTAAATTTTTGTATCTGAGGTGGAACAAATAGTTATAAGATACACTACATTTTAATACCCCTCACTGCCATCGTAACAGACATTAAGGATACCAGTTTTGCGAAACGACCTATAGGATCAACTGTGTCAGCAATGTCAGACATCTGCAAGGCCCAGCTGTTCTTGAGGGAGACGAATTGATACAACATAATGTCGAGCAATAGATAAAAAGGGTTACTTATTTCGAGTACCGGTAAGCGCGCAAGTTGTGGTTCATCTCTTCGTAAATATGTAGGCCACAGCTACTGTAACAAGTCAAAAATTTACAAAATGGAATATTTTCTCTTCTGATAATTTGGCAAAATAAAAGGACCGTATTTCTATAACAACACGAAGAAGAAGACGTAGAAGAAAGAAAATATAAATGCATAACCAATAATTAATCAAACGGACTAGATGGAAAGTGCCGCCTTCCGATTTATTATTTACAGGAGACATGATTTTGTCAAAGAGTCGGAGTAGTTGAGAAGGTACCATAGAGGCCCTACTCACGCCCCACGATTACCATCTCTTTGGATGAGCGAAGAAGCCCTAGCAGAGCAAGTCTGTTAGAAATGATATTAAAGCAGAGTTTCTGCAAAGCAAATGAAATACAGTGGCAAAGATTTGTTAGCATAAACAAACTTAACTTCAGACCTGTTTGTTGACGCACCGGCCTCATGTTGAGCAGCATCGTACCGGCATCTACCTTAGACTTCTGCAGTCAGCACATAGAAGTTTCGTTTGATATGGTAAATGCGTTAGTAAAACCGGCATGATTTCGTATTCGTCTCTTACGTATTCATTCCTGCTGTCACGATAATTATATTTAATGGGGTTTCAATATATTTGGAAAATACTAATGATACTAGTAATAAGTAATGACTATTCCACTCATACGCCGTGTGTTTAATAGTGACCAATAACGTTTAGCAATTCCTCGGATATAGACCAGTCATGGCCGTTTATCATACAATATTCTTGTAGGAATCGCGAGGATGCCATTTTATCGGGTAAAACATATTAAGCAGCACGAAAACATATTATTTTATGCAACATAATTTGTTTGCAATTGAAATAATAGAAATGTACATTGATTAAAAACACATGCCAGTTCATGTGCTTTTATTCTGTTCTGCTGTTAGCTTATCTGAATGAAGTTAACTATGTCTTGTATGCACCATTGGTAGCCCTGATTACGACATGGTAACTCGAATCGATTCTTGGATGGTTGATTCATAGCATTCCGTGATCTTGCAGCTGTTAGTTTTGTTTTTATACAACAAAGCACGATAGTAATTATTATTTGTATAATCCGAAATAAATCCAACTCGTGAACTCTCTTGGGATTACTTACGATAAAATTATATTAATAATATATATTACAATAATATATTATGCAAGTAAAGTACCTATTAAGATTTCGAGAACCACGTAGCAGATATACATGAAGAATGTTAGTAATTTCTGCACGTACTGACTGTAAGTTCGGAAGAACGCAGTATGGTATCACAAGATCGTGTTCAGTAGATATCTGAAATATTAAAACATACTGCTATCTTGCACGCTATAGAATGGATGCAATTCGCCGCTACATTGCAAGCTCCGCGAATAGAAATTGCAGGTGCTGCCCTCATCTGTGCTACTTTCTAATTCACATCCCGGAGTAGACATAGAGAGCTAAACCACTTGGGAGTTTCCTTAAAATTCATGTCCAATCAAAGATTTAAACTTCTTGTTAGCGAACTTTGCAATACGCTAGCACGTTTTAAATCGCATACGTGTCGGATATACAATGAATATTACATAATGTTCCAGTATGATCCTACATATGCAATAAGTGAACCACGATATATTTATGAACGCTTCGGTATAATAAATGTTTCGTGCACTTTTTCTTCAAGAAAAATGTAATTTATTTAAGAATGGATGTAATAGAATTTGCTTTGCAACCACTCGTATTGTTTTTTCACAGTAAACTCTTAACGTATAACAAAAAGTTTAGAATTATTAGATTTTTACAGAAATTGATTTAGTTAAGCATTACTTTTAGACTGAAGCGCAAGTACGTTAAAGTTTTTAACGGCGTATCTTACACATTATTTAAGATTGCGAAACTTGAACAGGTTTTGAACCAAATAACCCTTTACCAACGAAAAATAACTTCTTAATGAATTAGGATACTTGTTAAGATATGATTGTTTAAAGAAACGCCATTTTTCGAGTGCAGTTTAAGCTTTAGCCCTTAGTGAATCATTAACTTTGGAAAGTCCGGTATCATTTATGCAATGGTATCATTTTATTACGATGAAGCTTGTGGTTTTAGTATAAAGTGATAGGGCAGAGTTTCATATTTTTCCCTTCTTAGAAGACAAAATAGACATAATACGCATGTTATATTGTATAGCTGTTAAATGTTGTATTACTAAATTATTGTCATACCCAAAAAATAAAACACACGAACTTTAAAGTTTCATAATTTAAAATCCTACACATGATTAACGGTTTTAACGGACGAAACTGTTTTCCTCATTTAACAATAATGCAGTTTTTGGATTTACACCACTTGTATTCTGAGAATCTCAATTATAAGTCAGATTCACTTTCGCTTGAGCCAGTATGGTAGCCATTCAGTTTTACAGTTCATAGGTAAATGACAGTATAATTTTGGTGTCAGATGCCATTACTATTTTCATTTTAATATTTATCTCACTCTATATCTACCAGGTCACTGAAATCCTTGTAAAGAAGATATAGACATAAAATTGCTTTGATACGGTATACTGTATAGATCACATCTGGAGACTTGGAGTATTGATCTATCAAATGTATAGATAAAGTGAAGACCATGAATAACACATATAGGCTAACGCATAGGCTACATCAGTATGTGAGAAACTTAGACACATGGCAGGCAGTGTACAAGGGAATGATTATACGACATGAAGAAGGATGATGATGTAAAAGAGGAGCTACTGAAAGAGGTTGGAAGAAAACTGTAACTCACTGGACGATGCAAAGCAAGGATAAAGAAGAAACGTGTGATATTCGTACTGAATGAAAAACTGTGAAAATGAGGGGATGGGCAGGCTTGAGAAGAATTTCTAGAAAAAGTTATGTAACGAGAAACCTTAATAGCGGTATGTTTTCTCCTTCTAGATGATGCTACGGGTATATCAAAGGGTCGACTCTTAAGTTTTTTTATATTCAGAGCATGTGGAATATAGGTTTGAAGAAGAGACAAAGAGATGAAAAAGTCTCATGAGAAATAGATAATACATATGTAGCCTGAACTCTATAATTTGAGTCTTAAACTGTTTTTTATTATTTTCCCTAGCATTCATGTATTATTATAATTACATTATTATTACTGAACATTTATTACTATTGATTATTATAAAATTACACTTTTAACTAGGATGTGAGCCTGATCTTGGTGCGAATGATAGTGATATTTCACATAAGGATGTTAACATGACCCGAAAGAATGAACATTTTAAGACTTAAGTTATTTCAGGTGCTTTGCTGAAGTAAATCGTTAAACTTAGATTAAAATATAATCCTCAAAGATTTATATACGTACTGTATTAGATTCTATGAGAAAAAATAAAACAGCATCAGATTGAAACGGTATTCAGAGCGTTAATAATGGACTGCGAAAATAGACTATAGTTAATATTAACGAAATAAAAATTTTGCAAAGACTAAAACTTGTCTTGAATTTTATTTTGATTGGGAAATATTTCAAGAAAGGCATTATTAAGAAAGAAATCGTCGTTGGATTTTATCCCCTAGTCATAATAATAGGCCAAGCTATGCCCAATTGAAAACAGGCAATTACTGCATTTTGGCTAGTTTTAAGACAAATGCACATTGATGTACTTGGCTTAATACATTTTTTCCACGTTTCACCTGAGGTATATTTTGAATTTCAAGAGCAATAGTAATTATATACATGTAAGTGCAAATAAGTAATCAAAAAGTAATGTTATAGACCATTAAGTTTATCGTATAAAATATAGTTCAGTATCAATTAACAAAACAAAACGTTAACATGCAATTCTCTTACAGTTTTATACGTTTTCAGGAATTTAGAAATTTGGAATGGCTAAGCACTTTAGCCATTTTAGGAGTCAGGGACGATGACTTTGTGACACCTTCTGTCTTCACGAAGTGAACATTGCCTCGCTAATGACCATTTCTTTGTTTTGCAGCAGAAACTATGGTTTTCATTGTTTTGTAACTTGAAATGAAATAACTTTTTCTGCAGTCATGCACATAACACACACACACATACACGTATATACTCACACTCATATGAACACACATTTACAGAAGTAGCGGATCAAAATAATAAATTTTCTATGAATCGCTGCAAGGATTAGATAATCGATGCAGTCATAGACAATGTTGATTTAGAATATGCATGACCGGGACATTATCCCTATTCATTTTTATGTGAAGGCTATAAGTGACTTAAAATTTATTTATTTGTTTATTTACCAGGAAAACCATAAAAATCTTTCATATGTATTTTCTTATGAAGCTCCAAGAAGAGCAAAGCTCTTGATTGGGGGAATTTTAAGAGAAACACGTTATATGCAAATGGTGAGTGCAAGGCTTTCTCAGACGGATCATGTTTAAGTTAAATGTATATAATTACTATTTAATTACAGGAAAATTCATCAGTGCACGGTCATAAAGTTCATAAAAGCTTGCCGTGCTAATGAGTTCATTATTGATTGCAAATTAGAGTAATAGAGGGCTAAATACGTGGACGGAAAAGCAATTTATTTGGAAAACATAACAGATTGGAATGACTTCATCAATTTATATTCTCAATAAATATAATTGCTTAGGAAATTGTTACGTTGGTAACTTCTATGCCGGAAATTGTTTTCCATATTAATCTCTACATTCAGGAAATTCCTTTTTAAACCGTCCACAGCAAATGAAACATCGATTGATATTTGTAACATCAGTGTCAAACGCCGTAATCAACTTTGCTATATAATATGTATTCTTTCTATCTATATACAATAAAGGATATTATTTTATTAGCCTTTATTCGAAATTGGAAATTCTGAGGCAATATTATTTGAGAAAGGAAACAAGGAAAAGTATTTATCTTCATCATTTTTCTTTTCCCTTGTGCTTATAGTGGATAACATAATTTTGGTGGATAAAAACTCATGTTCCCTCCTTTACTTTCAATAGATTTCCAGATGAATGGATTAATCTTCAATATTGCAACATAGCGCTTTGAGCAGAAATGTTATTATGTTAGGGAGGGGAAGAGACGGGATGAGCGGGGAGGTTACTCCACTACCATTTCCGTTTTCCTATATATACGACATGCTAGTTGCTCTTGAAGAATTCTTCTTCCCGTTCAGGTCTATATAAAATTTTTGTAAGGGATTTCTTACAGTCGTGTTTTCTAGTTTCGTATGTTCATTCGCTACTCGTGGACTTTTAGGAAGCATAATGTTGCAAGAAATTATCGTTTCAAGTAGTTGTAACGTGTAATCTCTAACGCAAGAAGAGGTCTCGCTGAGGCTTTGGGTGTAGCATATCGTGCTGGGGGTTATAATGCGTTCTCTCCTCGACAACCCTCTATTCATATTTCAACCGCTATGAACCTCCCAGCAGCTTGTACAAAACTAGCGATTATGCTCCCTCTCTTATATGAGTTTTTTAAGCTCAGGGAACATTCTTTCGCTTGCATAATAATATATAGTAATGGTTGCTTCTTTTTAACTCTATGGGTTTCGGCGAATAGAATTTAAATGGAAAAGCGCCAGTTTATAGCTTGTTGGAGTTATCTTGGAAAATATTTCTTGCAATGGCATATCATTTCATAGTTTATTTTATTATTACAAAAACGACATATCCATTTTAGGTTATTTAAGTTGTCCTTATGATGATGAATCCATGACATTTCAAGTGAAATGCTCCGAACACCTACAAAAACATAAATTACTATAATTATGAATTCTTTACTAAATTATGTAAGTTTTAAAAGTACTGTTTCTGATAATTTATATATATACAATGCTCTTATTAAAAAACACTGATACACGGAATGTTAATGGGATGTCTAAAAATTAGTATTACTTTTCAAAATTAAAAAAATTAAAATTTCTTATAAGAAATATAGTTTATTCAGTTTTCATTAACCAATCTTGACTGTCTAATGTTATTTTAACTATTTCTTCTCATCAGAAGTAGATGCTAATTTATTATCGATTGGTTTAAAGGACCATTACTTGCTTTCAATCATCTGATGATTGTCAATAGAAGTATTCTCTCTCTATAGCGAGGCATCATCCCACTAGTATTCGCAAACTCTTACAAAAGTTCGGGGAAGTGAAGATTGCATAACAGCAAATCATTTAAAGAAAGAAAAAAAATTACTAGTATACTTTCTTTTGGAAGTTATGTACTGTAGTCTGTAATGTTTTACCGGAAACTGTTGAATTCATTAGGATTCATGTGCACTGGAAATCAACAAACTGCCAAGGCAGGACAATTATGCGTTTTGGAGAGGAATATAAAAATATTGAGTAAGACTAGCAAAACATAAAGTAGGATATTAATAATTCTACCTTTCTTTATTGGCTAAACAGTTGCAGACAATATAATTCTTGGTCCGGATTTTATTAAGAATATTTAGCACAGAATTGATGACCAATCCAATATAAGAATATGTAGAATATCAACCAATCGCAACTGTCTATCGTCATAATTTTATCGGTTTATTTTTATCACTTTCATTATATCGCATCTACGTCCAATAACTTTTTTTTATTAAAATCACCATACCGTAGCTTCTTTGGTCAGAAACAAATTAATAATTTATTGAACACAACGTTTTGATATTCTTTACGTTGCATATGAACAATCAGGTTTAAAAAATAATATAGATAATATGCGTAGTGAAAAAGTATTTAAAATAATGTTTAGTAATAAATACAACAATCGGGCCTAATAATATTACATTATTAGACATATTAAGAATGTTGATCTAAAAATATAACAGCTGACGAAAAGAAAATATAACAGCTGACGAAAAGAAAATATAACAGCTGACGAAAAGTCACACCAAGCGCGAATATCAGCGATGGCGCAACGATCAATATATTATAAAAGTATATTATCCCGCCACTATCCCGCTTACAATAAAAAATAGCTATGCCTTTTTCTTCATTTTCATGATTTTAATATTATTCATTACATATTTAATACCCATTCGGGTGATTACTTCTTATTATTATCACATGCTTACTTCTGTGAGTGTTCGCTAAATAAGGTAGTACCAGTAAATGAAACTGAGGTCCATAATCTCTCAGGATATATTTCGGACCTATTACATGACCTACGATTGAGTCGGGCCTCTCGTTACGTTGCCTATGATAATATTGTTACATAATTTAAGGGTGTGATATAAATTGAGCTTGTGCAGAGGTGTGAGATTTGCATGTACTTAGCTTTGAATCAGCCTATGCCACCTCATCGGCGTTGGAGGAGCATGTGTGTGTGTGTGTGTGTATAACCATGGGTGTAATACAGTAAAGATGATGTGATATACGTCAAAGTGTAGTGAGGAGGGCTTATTGTCATTATAGGGATAATTATGCGAACGCTGTTAATAAGCTAGAGAGGATATCGGGTTACAGTCTCTAAGACCGTCATTTGTGAAGCAGGCGCTTAACTTGTAATGAGATGTAGCTGTAGAACAATACGGTACCCATCCAGCCCTAAGATATTTTATATCTAATTAGGTCTTTACTGACAGATAACTACTACCAAACTTCGTTCATGTCAATTGCAATACTCGCTGTAGGATGATTTCTTTATAATAGACAAAATAAAATGTGAAAAACACCGTATTGAAGTCGAGAGAGAAATAACATTATTAACTTTTATTAAGTGACTCCTGCGAGAAAATAACACTCTTTCAACAAAGTTTTAATACAATACTCACTTACTCAATAGCAATAGACAATTCCTCAGCATGCTAAAGGAATATTATATATTTTATGGAACCCGAAGGTTCATTGCCGTGCTTACCCTATTCTGTGCTAACTCCACCCAATCATCCCTCGAAAATACTACTTCCCTTAAATATATCCTAATATTGTCCTCCCATCTACGTCTAGGTCTTCCAAGTGGTATTTTCTCTTTGGGTCTCCCGAATACTTTTGAGGTATCTTTCCTCCCCCAAGCTGTTTTAATACAATAGGACTTTTAATATCTTTACAAAACACAAAATGCCTCCATGTCAGTTTGAGATTACTACACTTCCTACTGTCAAAGGACTTTACAGTTATTCGAAATAAAAGTTTTATGATCGAACATTTCTTTCAAGAGTCGAGTAGAGATCAATAATATGACAATATCTTATTCAATGTGGATTAATATATAGTTTGTAGTAATTTATTTGCAAAGCAGTAATTTGTTGTTTGTGGGCATGCGGTAGCATAACAAGAAATATAGAACATGTAAACTGTGTCAAGAGTTATTACCTTTAACTGTAATAAAAAAAATTATATATGTGTGTGTGCTAAAGGAGGTAAAAATCTGGCGAATATTCATTTCAGTATTGCACATGATTGCAGCCGAATTCACAGTAATCTCGGATAGGAGCCTTGATTGTTAGATCTATAATTTTTAAACGTTCATGAAATTAGTTAAAAGAATGCTCGCGGAACACACTTAGGAAACAATAATTAATAAAGGTTTCGGTAGGTAGATCTCTCTCTAGATCACTATTTTAAGACCTTGGTATAGACTACACAAATACAATTTCACACACAAGCATCTAAGAGAATGTATGGATTGGTGTAGTATTTCGAATTTTAGAGGTAAATATTTCAGATGTAGAAATATACCAAATTAGTTATTAAATCATTACATATTCAATTCCTTGATATATATAGGAATAAGATAATTTATTAGAAATGTTGATGAATTGTAGTAAAAAGGCCCTAATTTCAAAGTTGTAAGTTTAATTTACAATATCACGCATTAACATTTCTTCATATTTTAAACTGCACCGAGTGTTGCAAATAATAAATAAAGTTTGTTTTACCGCTTTTACCAGCACCCCCAAAAAATCATTATGATTGTGGCTTCATTATTTTAAATTAAAAAAAAAAAAATATGTACAGTATAATTCATTCAAAAAGGAAGAAAAACTTGTAACAAAAGAGCAAGTTTATGTACCGGTACTCTGAGCTCTGAAACTACTTCAAGCAGAGTCTTAAAACATGTTTATCCTACATATGTATAACTAACTCTGGTAGCAGGATTCTGAATTTGTCTTCATTGAATCAATTAATAATACAAATATAAACATGAATAAAACCGTCACACAAAAATATTAAAATATCCTTAAATCTTAAAATAAATATATCAAAATAAATCTTTTAGCACTGTAGCTCTAATAGTTTCTGAGACGAGGATACAAACCTATGTGAAAATTTATTTTTTAGATAATTGCGTTTAAAAACTGAAGAGTTGTCTGACATACATCAAGGGATCATATGATTATGATTATTTTAAATTGATGAATGTTGCATTGAAATGCAATATGTTTTTAAGTGGGAAAAATAGTGAAGAACACTATAATAGTGTATTATATTTTTGTAAAGGAAAATTCAGATAATTTTTCCCCACTAAAAAATGTGATTTTGACCATTTCATCATTATTCCCTTAAAGAAATGTAAAAATTTTAATAAAACAGGGCCGGCGAAATAGAACTCCATCCGTGAGGAGCCCATTGTTAGTTTTGCCTTTGTTTGTAAAGAGTACATTTATTACCTTAATGAAAGAATTAAAACGAAATATGTTTTTACTGACAGTTAATTAGAGGAGACTAAAAGTTGACCTAGATAGAAATCTAAACGTCATAGCACAAATCTATGTCAATGTGGAGGTGTAGATTGCGGTCAATGGCGACAGGACATCCCAATTACCACGCATTCACTACACAAGTTATGTGTGCACCTAACAATGCAACACAGCCACTGTTCAAACCATTGTTCATTATGTACAGACACTCGCGGTTATTCACACGGCTTCTATAGATGGTTTCCAAAACTGCAGACTCCAGCCCTTACATACAAAGGCATGGAGTTAATTCGACAACATTAGGCCTACATCTCTAAGTTAGGTTCATTACCAAGGGTATAATTACGAAATTTTAAACCGACCCAAATAATTGTCTTATTTCCTTTGCGTTACAGATAGCCTGTAATGAACAAGTGAATTAAGATATGGAAGTCTGCTGATAAAATAAACTGTTTACAATTTTCAAATATTGGTTTAAACCCAATTTTATCGCCTTCCATATTTTATATAGGTTCGTACATTTTCAATCTAAATATATTGAATCATGAAGGATCTTCTTTTATAATTCTGAAACTTTAAAGACATTATGACTTAGTTGTTTGTAGTTACGCGTCATTTATACATAACGTTTATTACAGTTTACACTATGCTCATACAATCATCTATACAATGATACAAGGAGGGAAATTGTGTGAGTTGGAATTATTAATATTATTATCATTATCATCATGATTATTATTGTTAACATTGCTATATTCATTATAGAGAACCCAAGTTTACTCTAATCCCTATAATATAAAGCCACATGGCTGATTGAGTCACTGACATTAAGAATTTCTCACTTCGTAATGAGCTATAGACTTGAAATTTGGCACAGTCTTAGCTTTTAGCCTTTAACCGACGGGAAAGTTAAAAAAACAAAATTCAATATTTTTAGCTTTTACCCCTAAGAAAACCTTAAAAAAAGCGGACACACTTTTAAGTCTATGTTCAGTTCTCATGACAACAGTATTTTTTGTAGTGTTTACATAGGGCTTTTGAAGTTGCACTACACTGGGATTTAACAAATAAGAATAATTTCCGTAAACCGAGCGAGGTGACTGAGATGGTAACGTCTTGCACTCGCATTCGGGAGGTCCCAGGTTCAAATCCCATAGCCGGCCAATTCGACATGGGGTTTTTCATGGTTTCCCCAGTCGTAAAGGCAAAAGCCGAATTGGATATTTATATATCATGAACCATCCTCGCTATTTCATCCTATAGGCCTATCCTTTCCTTTTAAATTAATATAAGTTGAAATTTAAATTCCATAAAATACACCATTAATGCTCACCCATAAATTCCATAAAATACACCATTAATGCTCACCCACTTCCAGATTAGCTAGAAACCTGGGATTTAGCAGACGTGTATCTTTTTGCTTGTAACCGACGGAAAAATTCCAAAAAGTTTAAATTTTTACCTTTTTATCCCGAAAAAATTCTAAAGTTTTACGGAACATTTTTGGTTTATTGTGGCTAAACGGTTATATGCCATAAGGCAGTCTAAATACACGGACTATATCCCTGATATGGTATCAGTTCATAAAAAAAACCTTTCCCGAGAACCACAGCGGGTATTTGGGGGGAGAGGGAGAGCCCCCAAGAGCGAAGCGAGTGTATATTATAAAGTGTACCCAATATATATATATAACAGTAAAAACATATAAGATAGAACTAGAACTACATAAATTTCACAATATACAGCAAATATGGAATGATTATAAGAGTTCATATGGGAAACGATCATTTTTTTTATTTTTTCAACGTTGACCGATTTCTCTCTTCTTCACATAACATAGGCAATATATTAAGAATGATTTCTCTCAATTGATTATATTTTGTTTTAAAAGAAATCGATTTATGACACGCACTAATAGCTTATAACGAATTATCGGGAACCTGTTCCCGTTTAATTGATTTTTGATAGCACATTATATTATATTATTAACAGGATAAGAATTTCTTAATCATTGTGTGCTAGAAAGCACACAGAACTTAAGTACAGGCCAGTCCGTGTTTGTAAGAAAGTAGCATGAGATTGCACTAAGAATTTAAAATTCCTACTTTTTATTGGAACACTTAATTTACTCTGTTAACCAGAGATGTCGTTAAATACGAGTTAGGATAATGAGCTGTAACACTAGATTTCATTTATAGACATCAGGTGGTGTATATTCCTTGTCAGGAATCGTTTGCAGACCATAACCATAATACGGTGTATGAACGCTCCTATATCCATCCTGAGTTTTATGTTAGTTTCCCTGTTACGCTGTTATGGTCGGGCATTTGCTCCCCTTGCAGAAGATAGCAGACAAGTTGAAATCAGCTTTCAGCCTTTCATAAAGATAGTTATAAACCGTAATCTCTTCAACATCTGAATAGTCCTACATAAACTGTAGGATAGGTCACAACATCAAGAAATATAACATTATTATAAGAATACAATATTAAAACAAATAGGAATAAAAACTGCATCGCAGTCGCCGTAAAGCCATTTATACCCTTTTGTAATTTCGAAGTAAATGCAAAAATAATTAAACAGAAACAGAAGCCTAATTAAACAAGGACTGAAGTTTTTAAACAATAAAGAAAACTGTATGAAAACGCAAAAACGATATCAAAACATCTGAGCGTCTGGGAGAATGTATGGAAGAAAGAAAATATAACATTTGTAAGCGAAGTAAACCTGTATCAAACAGAAGTTGGACTCAAAATGCATTAGGATTACGTATGTACATGATAACTTAATAGTTGGCACATAGTATGGAAGAAGGAAAATTGGAAGAATAGAAGGTAGAACATTAAGGGATTAACACTGTTTGTTAACACTGAGTATACATCTGTCTCTCTCTAGCACATTACTCATATAAGCTTATATGTAAGAGCGAGACAGACTTTCTTGTTTACTTTAGAGCCAATTCTACAGAGGAAAATATCTCCTCATTCCATTCTCTCAAAAAACACTGACCAGGGTATAATTTCTGTGCACTACTGAGTCTTAAGGTTTATGTTATGGATTTTTCTGATTGAATGGTATGAAAAAGGCCTAAAGCAGGAACAAGTGAGTGGCCAAAATTATAACCACTCACATATGGGAGGTCACCTGCCAATGTGATTGGGGTTTTCGAGGATTGACTCACAAGATACGAATTCTGACCCTTCGTTTTAGTAGTCTATAGATAAATAGGCCTATTGACTGGAAATATGTCCGAATGACCTATCACTGTCGAGAAACTTTGATATAACAAAATCAACAACAATAACAATAATAATTATAATAGATTTACCTCACACAATAACAACAATAATAATAATAATAATAATAATAATAATAATAATAATATAATAATAATAATAATAACGATAATAATATTAACCGGACCTCACATAATAATAATAATAATAATAATAATAATAATAATAATAAAATAATAGTAATAATAAAATAATTATAATACTAGCCGGGCCTCACATAATAATAACAGTAAACATAATAAGAATAATAGTTACAATGTAGAAGGAAATAAATTACATCAATCACTCTTATGTAAAACACGTGTATTGAGGCATTAGAAAATAAATACAACCAAATAATGTATGTTAGTGAAAACTAGGGTGACAGAAAGGAGGGATATGGATAACTGAATAAAACTGTTCTTTAATAAGAAACTAGGATTGAAAACGAAGGTGTTCGCTCCGAAGTAGGGAAATGTCCTATAATGTTCTAGTTAAATTGCGTGCTTAGATCCAGGTGCACAGCAGAACTTTGGAGCACTTTGTGGACTTCAAGCTCCTTCGTAAAAGCAGTTTTGGGATCTGCTTATACCTTCACAAAGTTAGATACCATTATTCTGAATCGTTTATATAGATTTTACGTTACAACCTGTATTACCAGATGTTTCTCAAGTACTTATTTCACCCCTAAGGTGAATCCAAATATTTTCACTTGCATGATATTATAGCGAATGAGATTGATCGAAACGACACAAAAACTTTCTAACCGACCCATACTACCACTCCGCCATTATTCGGTAACTTCGCTGACATAATTATCTGTTTTGGGAATTGCATTAGTTTCGTAGCTACAAAATGGACAGAAGGAAACTTGCAAATGCAGGTCTTGGAATAGCTGTTGGAGGCATATTAGCAGGGGGGGGGGGAGATAAAGTATTCGACTCGATCTTGAGTACAAAAAAAAAAAAAATAGCAAACATGTAGGCCTATTCAATTTACCATATCCTGATATTTACAATACACTCTTAAAATGTTTAGACTGTATTCCAATGTTATTACATTTTAGGATTCTCCAAGAATCTACAACTCTTCAACATTTGACTAGTTTTCGTATACAATTAGCTTTCAATCCCTTTAAATTCTTGAGAATCGTTGTGGATTATTGAATTTGACAAAAATTTGATCACGTGCAATTAACTTTAGAGATTCTTTCTTCGTTTTTAATATCTGGGCCATCTTTCAACTCCACCTTTAGGCTATTTCATTTGATCGATTTTATACAGAAGATCTCGTCAGATCCGAATGATAATTCGAACACTTCTACGTTAGAGAGAAAGTAAAATTTTATATATTCAGATGTGTGAAATGGAAGACTGAGCTCCTAGTTCAGGAGTGATTGGAATTGGAAAGCAGAAGGAATCGGTCCGTAGAATCGATTTTATTGACTAGAATCCCGGACGTAAAGACGGAGTGATTAATGTATCTACTACTTGATATCACTCTTCGCTGTAAATCTGCGTTCTGTACAAAACACATAAGCCTGCCGGAATATAGCAAGAGAGGGACCATCTATCACGACTCATGCACGGACAGACACTGGAGAATACACGCAGAAAACTAACGTGCACTCTGGGAATGCGGCGACCGCTCCGATACTGACATTGAGTGCAATCAGTGGCGGCTACGGAAGATAATTTGTCTTCTGCAACTATAGTAGAAGCAGAAAGAATAGGCGGTTTTCTGGTTGTGCAGACGGGTTTACCACTTCACTGTTTTCTTAACGGTTCGTAATCCGCCTTGCTCACTCCGCGCCCTCTGCTTCTCCCCCCTTTTTTTTCGCGATGGCAGATACGGCCAAGTTCCTTTGGATTCGTTGAGAGAACATAATTGTTTCAGAATTAATCTTTATCTTGCTCGATAACTCTCGGTTTGTTATCTTTTTTTTCCACTTTAAATGACTGTACGTAAATATAGAAGGCACTATTTACAAGCCAGTTTCATCCAAGCCAATTTCGTCCACTTAATGTGTGTCTCATTCCCCCAGTCCTTTGCTCCTGAACCTGAAACCGATCTATGATCATAGGTTAATGTTTGAGTACCAGACTTTTGGCATCAAATCAATATGAGTCTGGCTCATCCGAGGGCTGGTGTAGAAAATAGCTGTGAGCACGCATTCCAGTCCCTTTCACCGCTCACCTAGGCCTGGGCGTTGTTCATAAATTATAATGCATATGGTCAGACTTGAACTCAAACCAATAGGATATTGACTTACTTAAGGCTGCTGAGAAGGAGATAGAAATGAAGAGATTTAATATCAACATTAAATAAAGACAAACACTAGAAGAATCCAGAAGCATCGGAAAGTTTCCGTGCACTCGAGTATACGAATGTCAGTTATTGTCAAGAGTGGTTATCTTAGTTTCCTCCGTGTGCATCCTAATATATGTCACATCTGGAACCCATCATGGAACTAAACTTAATACAAACAGCTTCACAAAATATGCAATTCTTTGAAAACTGAGACAGCATCGTTCGAATGCGTTTTTAAATATGTATGTTATATTTTTGTATGAATGCTGACGTGTGATCTGGTCCCAGATAAGCTGAGTTAAAGGTATAAGGTTGTGCATTTTGTATAAAGATTTTAATAGTTCATAAAATTCAAAGTAGGCAATGTTTGAACTTAATTATGGTGATATGGAATATTCTTTTTTGCTGCTAGCGATCGAAAGTCTGTCATATGTAGCAGGCCCGGGTTCGAGAATTTTCCTGGATAATGTCTTTTATCTCAACCTGTGAGATGAATATCGTTAAACTTCAGGCCCTTGTGGTCCCGGATATCATCTGTCCGTCATTATCACCTTCACCTCATTTCTTGTTTGGAACGAGTGTGTTCTCGTTGTCTCGAAGGTGGCCCGGCATTGGGATGATCGCTTATCCCTACCATGAGAGGCCCTACCATGTCTTTGTCTGATCAAATAGTACGTATATGACCCACATGGTGTCCCCAACAGGTCGCGGTCCAGCAAATCCCGACCGTCGTGGGCCGCATAAACGCCCCTTTATCGGGTTTGGGGGGGGGGAGAACAGAAAAAGAAAGAAAGAACAGGTTCTGTCTAATCATTACAACATAGTACAGTATCTGGATAAAATTTTAGGTTTTCATTGAATACACAGTCATTTTGTTTTCCCTTCCTAAAATCTCTTTTAATTACACCCGAGCTGAATAACTTACACTATGCAGTCACATACGGTTCGATACTCACGCAATTATTACTGCACCTCTCATATACTAGCAATAACTTTCGAATTTCTACCTACAAACCCGTGCTTAATACATGGGCTTTCTTATGATTATTTAAGTGTTTCCCCTAATATAATATTAAACCCATGTGCACTTTCGGTCAACTACAATGAACGTCCATGTACGTGATACGAGAATATAGGGGCGTAGAAGTAGAATGCGTTAGCATTAGAACTTTGATAACGTTTCTCCCCGTGAAATGCCTAACATTTTAGTATAGTTAGCTTGAGTCCTGAATTCCAAATAATCCATATTTCATAATTGTCTCGGTCAACTATCGGTGCACATTGCTTACAATAAATTGCTTTGAAATAGTTGGTTGCAATTCAAAGGGAATGCATTATCTAGTTAACAGTTGTATTTAACAGTTCTTGCATAAGCCATTTCAGTGGCGAAATTTTTTATGAACATGTTATTGTGTTGACGTTTACGATGGTAATAATTTAAACGCGGGGGATTTTTTTCCCCATTTGAATCGTCCAACGTGACAGGCAAATGCATTATATATTTCTTGAATATATTATTTTTTCACTCGACGGTACAACCGTTATATTTGAAAATCATTGCACTTCGATGTTGGCAGGATAAACATACTTGATTTCACATCAATGCCAACATTTACATCAAAACTTGGAGTGAATTTTAATTGTAATTTATGTTTTATTATACATGTTTGTGAAAGCATTGACATAGTTTCATAATAATAATAATAATAATAAACTATAATAATATTACTTAAATTTCAGTATAATTTTTTTTATAAAATTCGTAAAATTCTTATAATATATATATATATGTATATATAAACGATTACATGATTCACTAGTGACTAGTCGGTTTGAAATCGCTCAGGCAAGCCCGGCACCCCCATAATTTTGTGTAGGATCGGAATAGGTTTAGGCTTGTTGAAGGAGAGAAAGACGAAGAAGATTATAAATGGCTCAAACGGTTGGCAAAATGTATGATGCGTGTTTAAAGGAATGCCACATATTTCCAATATCATTGGACCAGCTCTAGATACTCGGCATGTCGTATTAACGGGGAATCTGTCTCCTGCAGAAATAGACATAACAGACCGTCATCAAGGCTTCAACTTACAACTCTTTTGTTCCACTCCCAGTATACATGAGAGCTAGTTTGTAATTAATTACATACACGGACTGACTTCAGATATAATATTACAGTGTTGGGGTAATTAATTCTCGGCAAGCCTCCTCTGCAGGAAGGTAATATGTGGTATAGTCTCCCGTTACACCAGCCGACAAGTCTCATGTGGATAACGTTTCAACCATCAACATAATTACTGTATTAAAGCCAATTATTGCTTTACCACATAATTTACTGTATCGGCCACGATTATATATCCACAAATACCACGCGTCAATTTGGCAGTTCGGTAAATACACGCTCTCGCACTAGTTGTACTCCTTCGGGATTTTGTTGCCGTATCCGGCCAGACGTAGATCCTCTGGGGTATTTTTATGTTGTCAACGAGAATCTGATTCAGTGAAAAAAGTTTTGTGTGCGTTGTTCATGTATGGAGGGAAAATGTTGGTTTACAGAAATAGGAAACGAAATAAGTAGAATGTTGCTAAGCTCGGAATAAAATATATAGGCTACATGAATGGTCATAGAATGTTATTCCTGTCGGATAGTGTCAACAGTGATCGAGTTCATAGTTTCCCTGTATTAATAAGGGAACCCTCAAAGGATCAATATGAAATTCATTAACGTATACACCAGTTCATTTCAAAACATTTCCTGAGATTTTCGTCCTATGCACCATTGCATAAATTAAATGTTTCATGAGTTATTGGTAATCACCCATGTTATGATTTATTAATCATGATTTAAAGCTTCAAATATAATTTATCATTAAAGTCACATCAGAATTGCAATATTACCTGTCTACTGCCATCTTAAATCACTGAAAACAGTAGCATTTCAAGTATATGATTTACACTGTCCACTCAACTGAATATAATCCCTTCAACATCAACTTTAAACATGCAATAAATTCATTAAAATGGAAATGCAGGAGGCTAACTCTCAACACTTCTATACATAATGACATTTCGTGATTTATGTCATAACTTCAGGATGACTGCTGCTTTCATCGTCATTATTAAGTGCCAGAATAGTACTTTATGAGATTGTGTGGAGGACGGGAAAATGTCTGTCCATGTGCCTGTACGCGCGATAACTCGAATACGCTTTATCGGATTTTCGTGAAACTTATAGGCATTTACAACGTCCATGGGTAAAAAGCCTATTGATATTGGACCAAATCGGTTGGTCGGTACCGTTGTAATACAAAATTTAGTGCCTATTTTATGGTAATATATTACAAAGAATTTATCAAATGCAAATCAGTTTCTCATGGCAACATATTGTTTTACAGTGTTCAAATACTGCTTTGGAAGTTGCAATACAGTTAGCTTATTATCCACATAATCCGTCACATATGCTTATCAAACTAGAGCCTTATTATTCCGTAAGCCCTGCTTAATGAATCGATCTGGAGCTTAAGTCGGGAATCGATTAAAAAAATAACTTATTTTCTGCATATGATAATTGCAATTATCACTGAACAAAAACATTCTGGCACTTGGTTACATCAGTTCACCTGATTTTTATTATTATTATTATTAGGCCTATTATTATTGCTGTCAACATTGTTGTTATAACTATTATTGTCATTATTAGTGTAATTTACTGATATCTATGTTTATGTATTGTTAGTATCATATTAAGGCCCGGAAATTATGCTCCAGAGTCAATGAGTATGCTCTATCACTTAAGTAATTTGAATAAGTTGCGTTCTCTTGTTAGCTGAATTACATTATGAACTATAAAAAGTTGTGAAAGTTGTTTAAATTACATTACAAAACTTAAAAAAGGTCATTGATACAAACTTTAGAAAATTGAAAACTAATGGAAAAATTGATGGTAAAAGATCGATTATTATTATTATAATACAAACAGTTCCGAAATCATTAAACTATGTAAAATCAATTATTGTATAATCGATTCTCAAAACATGCCGTTAGACATGTGTGCTGCAAATTGTTTGAATTAACAGAGATATGCATCGTATTTTAAATTAGTAAAAAATGCCGTTAAAAAGTGACAAATCAAATAAATATGCACAATTATTTTAATATCAAGCAAATATGATGCATTAACACAAAACTAAGAAAATGTGCAACATTGTGAGAAATGAAACCGTCAATTTTTTGCTATTTCTTGCATTTTAAAAATAGCGTGTATAATACTATCGCATGGTGGCGGAAGATATTCTGGACCCTAGTCAGAATATTTGTTATAGTTGTTATTAATATTATTACTTAATTATTATTATTAGTGAAATTCAGAAGCAATATACATTCAAATATCTTCTGGAGGGTAGTATTGTTAAAGGCTTACTTTATAGCAATAACTTCTTATTGGAATTTTAACTCACGAAATTTAATCAGGATTTCTTAATAGCAATAATTTCATATTGGAATTTTAAATCACGAAATTTAATAATTCTTGTATAATGATAATTTTTTATTATTCTGGAATATCGACAGGTGTATGATGCCTCTGTGAAATACACTATGTTGGCTCAGTGTAGGCTACTTATTATTAAAGTTATTCTTAAAATGCCTTGTCTAGAACTTTCGGCTATACAGTTGTCAGTAGGGTCTTACAATTTAGCCATAGCTATTTTTGCTTTAGAAAAACAAAATCTTTCCACCTTCTTAAAACCATGTTGTACTTTTCACTTTGAGCAGAAGAGCATCTTTCATTGTGTGTAAAAAATGAATATACCTTTCTGGTAAAATTAAAACAAAATATATCCTTTTAAGAAGTTTCTAATTCAAGTTTATATCCAGTTGTGATATAATGTTAATGTAAGATATTTTGTGTAAGACAACTGAAAACTGTGCGACAATTCCGGGTTGCGTGGGTAAAGAGAGTTAAGTCCACTTTCTTGTTACTGAGAATTAGAGTGACTTAACACACTATACCAGCCCAATATAGCTTTAGAGATGGATAAACCTATGAGGCACACATCCATAACTACCGTACAATTTTCAATATGACTTACTGGACTTAAACACAAATGTAGAGAACATTTTTATCTATAACTCTGTGGACATATCTAAATTTTTTACGGTGGTGGACTTAACTCTCTTTGCCCGCGCATCCCGGAATTAGGGGTAATTTGATATCGTTACTGAACATATAATATCTCAAATGCAAATCCATGGCTTCCGTCAATAATACTAGTATTTAAACAACTTCAATACAAGTTGATTTATGCAATTGTGGGTGGTACACTATATTTGTGATATGATTACGATTTATTTTGCTTCTAGTTGTTTAATGACATTTCGGTACACATCAAAGTTAGCTGGTATGGTGATTCAATTATTATTTATTAAGTTGCGATAATAATGTAGATTGTGTTGGTATATTGTACATTGAGAGCAGCTTCATGACGCCGACATGGAAAGCAGAATGATAGCTCTCCTGGGAACAGATAGCGAGGCGAGCGCCCGAGTTTTAAATAATGCCGTTCGCCTACTGATAGAGACATGGAATATTATTCAAATGACCTTGGATTAATGTCAAAATGAAGCAGATGGTATCGGGTTTACATTTACTTATGCGGAACAAGTGTACTTAGTCAAAACCTATTTATGAAATTTCTAACTGCTGTATCTGTTTAACGATATCCTCTTAGTCTCTAAGCACTCTGAAATATTCCACTTTGCTTATTGATTTGAAAATACAGTATAAATTAGGAACGAGCCCAACTATATCCCGTCTTCATACAACTTTTTTGTTTAATATGCTTGTTACATGTGGCGTAACATGTCCATTATGATACTGAATTTCATTATAACCCTCTTTTCCAAGCATCGAATAACATCTTCCTCGGATCAGTTCTTCAAGCCTTGAAAGCAGCAATACAAATTGCAGTTAACCTGTATTTAAAAGAAAAAAAATTGTCCACGTTAATTTATTGTTATATTAAATTGACTTAATTTCGTGTGTTTTAATGTGAGTTGCTTTGAGGTTAAAACCCTATGAGAAGCCCTGAGCTCCGTGCATGTCGTCAACTGCCATCTATCGCAAAAGGCGAGAACTACTAACAGCTGATCGCCTATAAGCATCTTCTTGACAGTGCTTAACCACTCTTTTATTTCTCATGTTTTTAAGATCCTATGTTACTTCTTACTCCCAACTCTTCTTTAGTTTTCCTAAACATCTTGTGGTAATTTGTTTCCATTAGTATGCTAATCTCTCTTGTGACACTCTATTAATGTGTCCAAACCAGCTTAATCTTTTTGCTTTGATGATGATTCGGTTGGTTATTTATTTGTACTTATTGTTCTTTGTATAATTTATTTGTTCATTACTCTCCTTAGTATCTTCCATCCAAATTCATTATTTTCTTATGTCAAAGTTTTACAGGAGTAAGTAACAACTGATTTTACTAGTATATGATATAACTTTAATTTGGCGTTTTTAGATATCAATATACTTCTAAATAATGTTTCATTCTCATGTTATTCTGTTACGAAGTAGTACTCTTTTTTAAATTTCTTCTATTGAGTTCTTTCTTTTTATTACTAGATATTTAAATTAATTTACTTAATCTCTCCAACAACTTTAAAAGTTTGACAAACATTTCATGTAAAAGTTATAAACCATTAGTGGATAGGAACACGATCTTAACACACTGTGGGAAAATTAAGGTTATTCATCACATTAGGCTATTTATAAAGCTTAGTACTTCACATAGGTTATTGTTGTACCATAAAATATTTTAGATGTAGATCCACACTTCATTAAAATAATATAATTTAGTTCAATAATGTTAATAATTTAAGTTGTAAAATAAATGAAGATGGGAGATTATTACACTCGGGGGTGGGGGAATGGTCTTGGTGCTTGGAAACGGAGAAAACCAGACAAAGAAAATACGTCGGGCGTGTTTCCTTTGTTACGATATGGACCCGTGCAATAACGTGAGATTGCCTAGGGAACAGAAGTAAAATAAACACATCTATGCAGAAAACATAAATATGAACCCTAAAGGTGTAAAACGAGAGGCAATGTTATGGGAAAATCTACCAGAGGCATAAAATAAATGATCCATGGGTCGTTGCAATCCTCCGCACATTTCCAACTCAGTAATCGAGAATTTAGAAACAGTTGTTAGCTTACTTTCGCAGTTGTATTATTACCAGGGTTAGGATTTTTAGGTGCACACCTTTTTTCGTAGGGCAAACAAGAACTCCTATGAAACGTCTGTAGTTGAGAATGGAGGCTGTTGTTTAGCATCTTTTTCCCCTTTTAGGACCTTTATCCATTTTTTCTCCGTGATGCCCATAATACCCTTCCCCCTTTTTTATTTTACTGCAGGTTTTAAATAATTTTCTAAGTGCATTTCATCATAAAGTTCTCAAGCGCTGCCTATACCTTTTGAGTTTATTTTTATAATTGTGTAATTATCTTGGTTTCGTTTCAATAAGTAAATTTCAGTAAACTTTTCACCTGCTTGCAATGAACGTGGGAATAGTGAACCTTGTCTGTTTTAAGCAAATGCAGGACTGAAGGAAAATCTGCAACAATGAAAAATAAATATTAAATACTCATTTTTTTATTTTTTATTTCACTGGAATTAGTTAATAGCCTGCTATTCGTGGATGTTATTTTGTTACATGAGTTTAGTAGAATCTTCCTCCCATTCTGCCTTATTTTAGCACCTTTCATCCTCCGTTTTTCATATGCAAATTGCAGCTAAAAATCCTAACCCTGATTATTACTAAAAAAACGTACAAGCACGAGCCCTTCACAATTACATCTTAAATAGTTGTGATTTTTAAAAAATTGGAAAGTGTTGTTTTCATTACTAAATATATATTTGAAGTATAACCGTATAACTCTTTTAAAACGGATCTTTTTGCCTAGTTTAGTCGTGTTACACAGCAAGAAAAATTATCCTTGCGTGATGTCCTGCGTACGGATTATTTTTTGATTGGTATCATTATCAGATAAAAGAATTGAGACTTTTTCTATTAAATGAATTGAAAAAGTCGAAGTGGGTAAACAGTGCGTTTAAATGCAACAGTTCCAACAATTTAATTACCGGTATTGATAAAAAAAAGTCGGCCGCGGTGGTCTAGAGGTAGCGTGCCCGCCTCTAGATCCGCAGGGCGCGGGATCAAACCCGGCCGCGGTCGATGGATTTTTCAGGACGTAAAAATCCTGGGCACGGAGTCCTCCGGGAGGGACTTTAAGCTGGGGGTCCCGTGTCGTAGATTTACGGCACGTAAAAGAACTCCAAGCCTAAATTAGAGCCTCTGGACAAAATTTCTCGGCCCTTTCACGTCTTAGATATACTTAGTTTCCAGAGGGGGGTTGCGAGGCGATGGGCTTACCACCTGTCCCTCTACCCTCTCTCGGAAAATAAGCATATCAAAATTAGCATAGGTAATGAAACCTCCATTGGAGGCCCCTTCGCCCCACCTGGGGATCATAGGGTACCAGATAGAGATACAGATACAGATTGATAAAAAAAAAGGTTCGAACCGCGTGTGTCGAATAATATATATATATATTTTTTTTTTGTTGGGCGATACTATAATACGATTAATATATGTGACCTAACATTATCTTAATGGTGTCCATTAAAGTACAGATTTTCATATAACTCTGGTGAGGTATCGATTAATATCGAATACGGAACAATCGTTGAAGCCTTGATAACAGTAAATGAAACAGCGCAATAAACAACCTTCTCTTCTGAAATATGGGACCTGGGATTTAGGTTAAAATAAAGTAAAAGTACGGAATTTCCTGGGGAAATACTGGATAGTTGGCAATCCTTAACATCGTTTGAAATTAAACAACCACATTTTACTTAGTTTTGGGTCATGCCAGAGTCTGAATGTCCAATCTTAAGGCAGACGAGCAAAGGTGGTACTCAATTTTCAGAATCAAGGCACATTTTCAATACGGACGACAGATGAGAATCTTGTATCGGTGAAATAAAGTGACATAAGAAAATTGAAACGCTCTCTACGAAAGCCTGCCCTGGTAGCAGTTGGTCCGCATTTATCAATCGAATCACTCGGGATTGCACAAGGAGTATCCATGGTAACCACCTGAGCCACACTTGGGGTGAGTTGACAAAAGTATATTTCAGACTCTTTCTTGTGGGTGGGGTATTTTTAGAACTGGAAATGAAATTTCATATCTAGATTTTTATTGTACAGTATGCAGTGTGCATAGACATCCTTTACATTTCTCATACATTCTTTTGTCACCTAAACTTTCCAAAACGCTTAGATTGTAGTTTATTTCAAGAGTAAGTCGTGTGATTTCATGTTTGCAGCTTTACACCTAAGTTTATTATCAGAAGGTGTAGAGTAAAGGTAGGCTATATTTCATCGTTAGAACAACAATAAAATACACATGTCGAATCGCACCACAGCTTTAAATTTAGGGCAGTTTGTATCTTCATCCAGAAATACATAAAATTAAAAGATATCGCAGTAATTCAATACTTGCTATAAATGTGGTTCATGAATTGCTTAAAAATAATAACGCCTCCCGTATTTGTGGGCTGCCAGCTATAGACAGAGTGGACCAAAAGCAATTACTGAATTGAAATCTATTTATTTAATAAATACCTCAAATAACTGCCGACCATACCGAACTGCCGAGCAAATAGCCCGATAGTGTGAATGTTGTCGTTCTGCAGAAAATTATGCTACTTTTAAACAATTCTAAGAGGTTCAAAACATTTCCGAAATAAACAAAAAAACTGTGTTAAATGTCGGCATGATGCAGAATTATATAACATTACATTTTCTCATTTTTCACTGGACAAAGATTCCTTCTCATGCCAGGTGGACAAAGATAAAGCTGACATAATTAAGTTATCTTTGAGTGCAGGTGCATGAATTATATATTCTTTTATAATATATATTTTAAATAAACCTTCATTTCCAACTGAAAATCTTGGATTTTGTTCGTTCGGGATTGAATGAAAAGTGAATGTTACATAACGAGGCCAATAATTATTCTTTATAATTCCTTCTGAATTACAAAATATATTTCTAGTCAAAAGATTTACTTTTTGCTTATACGTTTGTATAAATATTTTTACATAAACTGAAAACGAATCCATCATTGGAGTAGAAAAGAAGGAAAGGTAATATTCACATAGACCTGTTCATTTGTGTTCGTAGATATGTATCTCTCTACGAGTGTTATAATCTAATAACGCATGAGCTGTAACATGTATAATGCATTCTCTGTATATCTTTGTATAAAAAAATTACATTCTAGCACTGATGTTATAATTAAACTTGTTTCATGTACGTTTATTATCTCTTTTCCACACAACTGAAGATGCATGTATAGCTTAATTTAATTTGTTGCTATTTATCTTCAGCTTTAAAAGTAAACATTTATATATTATACGGTATTATTTCGTAGGTGCTTCAGCTACATGGATTAAAATTTCAATTTAGATAATTGTTTTAATAGTAACACTCATTTCCCCTCGCAGAAGTTACAGTAACTATCCATGCTCTGAAGATTAAAAATATGATTACGTAATTGACTAATTTTGTATTTACGTTTTGTAATAATTAATGGCCCTTCATGGTTTAGGCCTATTTTTGGTGAAGCCGGACTGTCGAATGCACAGGCTTACCGTAGCATTACTTTCAAGAAATTTGTTGCGCATCTTTTCTTTTGAGAAAGGATATTTATTTTAATTTTATTTTCGAGGTAGTCAATTCATGTAAAATAAATGTTACTACGGAATAAACTGGTAGCACTTCTCGAATATTCTCCATTGTACGATTTGCTTAAGCTGCACAGAAGAATATCGGGGCCTACATATAGCAACTGCCGTTTTAATTTTGTTAGTGATATTAATTTATTATCTCCATAGAATAATGTCGTAAAGAAGGATGTTTTATAGTATGAAACTAACCATGGCCATATTAAAAGTAGGCTTACTCGTTAAGTCCATAACGAAAAGACCTATGTATTCAACTCAGATGGAAAATAAATATTAGGATGTATATTTCTCATATTAGCCGGGTTTCTTGACCAGAAAATTCCAAAACCATGACATATTTAAATTTAGTTGTGAGAAAATTAGAAAAAAATCTACTATAGTCGTGTTGCAGGTTTTGGTAGGTAATTAAACAGTCGGGGTACGGCGTTAGCGTAGTGGTTGAGGAGCTGCGCTACAAACCGGAAGGTCGCGGGTTCGATTCTCAATGATGTCGTTGGAGTTTTCAATTGGCCTAATCCTTCTGGTGGCACTGTGACCCTGGGGTCGACTCAGCCTCTAACAGAAATGAGTGCCAGGAGCAATCCTGTCGGTAAAGGCGGCTGGTGCGTAAGGCTGGCAACCTTACCATCTTCGTGTGCCGAATGTCTAAAATTATGGGGGCCTCAGCCTCCTGGAACCCATGGCCTTTACTCTACTTTGTACTTAAATAAACAGTCGGTTAATGTTCTGTTATTTCTGTTATTTGAAAGGGTGATGGCTTATTTGGAACGCCAGTCTTCGACAGAGTCACTTCTCATGTGGAGTGCCTACCAGGCAGTGCCTAATATTTCGATAATAGACTCGTCCAGGCTACAGAGCAGTGTCAGGTCGAAAATAATTTTACTGCACAAAGAGGAATTTCACCTAACTATACAGATGCATTAAAATATCCGAATATTTTGTAGCTTAAGAAAAATGTATTTACTTGACTCTTGAAGAAACGGCGAATACACTTATCTTTGACTCTTTTGTTACATGATGGGGCTTTGGCTACTCTAGCTACTCTATCCGTTCTAGAAAATATGTAGGCGATGTTTCATACTTAGACTCTCATGTGTTAGTGACTGCTGTAACTGAAATACAAAAACAAAGCTACCACAAAGCTAGAGGAATGGAAGGAAACTTACCTGGGGGATCCTGCACCAGAGCCAGAGGGGGGTTGCTGCTGCTGCTGCTGGTCGGCGTTGTTGTCACGGCGGATGGCAGTGGCTGTGGCTACAGTGTGCTTGGGATTCAACTCCACACTCACGTTCCACTGGTCAGTACTCGCATCCGCACCCAGTAACCGCAAGCCGCTCTTCACTCGAGCCCTGCAATACACAGGATTGCGGTCACAGATACATTTATTCGCTTTAACAATGTCATCAGCACAAAGAAGGCAAGTTTGCACTTAAGTTTAACTTGGCACAACTATAAGTTCTTAAGCTCTACTAAGTGAAGATTTAGTTAGCCACAGTGAAAGTTACCGCCGAACTTCTGAAACTTAGTTTAGATTATTATTGTTACTATATCACCTTCCTCAGCACCAGTGGAACATTTGTTGTACAGTGAAACCTGTCTGCAACGGAATTGCAAGGGACCATAATTGTTTTCCGCTATGGGCAGGATTCCGGTGAGTAAAGGTTACATAAAGAAATGCAGTACAATAAACATACCATTTGTTTTTGTACAGTATGCAATGTATACACATTTCGCAAAGCTTGCAGTAGTTTCGTGTCATTTGCTGGCATTTCTCTCTCGAAGAACTGTCATTTTGACGTCAGAACGTTCTTTACATCTTGCCACATCCTTTCTGCACGGCGTACGAACGTAATTACCATCGCCTCTCTGTGTATCCTGTATAACTTAGGCCACCGGGTCCTCCCGAATAATTAATATTGTTGATATTCTTGTAACAGCTTCACACAATATACTATGCGTAAAAACAGGATGCTATAGTATTCGGAAGATAGTACAATAGATTTCCTTCTTTTTATCCAAATTCGGCTATAGTCGTTTTAATTGATTTCATTTTCCCAATAATATCTAAAACACTAAAAAAGTAAAACGACAGCGAATACAGCCGAACTATGGACTGCTCCCAGAATAGAGCAAGAGAAAGAGTTGAGAAAGAGAAATCAAAGATAATGCCATCACGATCCTGCTTGGGTCCCAACTTCTGCTTGGTTACTATCTGCGTAGAAATTAAATACTTCGAAGTGTGAATCATAATACTATTTCACAGTGGCGGACGCAGAATTTTTTTCGGGGAGGGATTTGAATAGGTAGAAAGAATACTACAAAAAGTAATCAACTTACATATGGAATTAGTTTATAAAACTGCCCACTTAGAATGCATTTATAGTCTTTTTTCAAATTTCGGAGGGGATATAACCCCCCTACCCCCCCCCTGCGTCCGCCACTGCTATTTCATCTCTTTTGGATGTATTCAACATAGTAGAATGCACTTTAAATTGTAATTCTCTCATTAATATTATTCTTTGTTTGGTACTTATTATAGCCATTCTATTCGTTCTAAGTTACTTCGTTTTTACACCGTGATCTGTCCAATACTAAAGCTACTATTTGCAAATTAAACTTTAAAACACTCAACTAGAAAAGAGATCGGGTTAACCTCAGTTGCAAGGGGCAAAAAACTGATGTATACATAATAACAGTTCCAGCGTACCACATCACAGACCCTGTAGTCAAATTGTGTATTGACGTTTCCGAACATTCTATTCATGTGCATTGAAGCTTGAAGCGACTAATGATATCAAACTATGTAGTAAATTCTAAAATGCCACAAATTATATCATCGAACGCATTTTACAACATTTCTCATTACATTCAATGAATGCCAATTCCGAGAAAGAAGCTCCGCAATGTAATTAGATTATTTAGTAGTGGTTTGATAACGGTTGCTATTAATGGACCTGTTTTTGGTCGACAGTCTGGTTTTTGTTTGATTTAATAGCTTCCATTACAATGTGTGTTATCTTAATTGTTTGATACATAACTGTTAATGACAATTACAATAGGTATGACAATTTGTATTTTTAGGAATTTTTAACCGTCGGTATGTCATGCACCGGTAGTCTGATTACAGTAAAAAAATACTTGGTTAAAAGACTGATTTAAGTAGCAATAATAAAATATTATTAGAGCAAGGAACTTAGGTGCTGCACCTATTTTTGTTTGCTATTAAAATTCCAAATTAGCTTATCTTCCAAAGAAAATGTCAAATGAACACTCCTAAATGTGTTTTGTTGCACCTTTTAGCACCTTTTCCCAATGAAAGCACTTGAATTGCACATTTTCTCAATGTCAGCACCTTTCTGAACTTTTAATACATTTTTTGTCTTCTTTCCACATTTTATCCTAATTTTTAGTTAGGGCAATTCAGTAGTTTTCCAACAACTCATAAGTTCATATACTTTTTCTTCCTCCACATTTCTCGATTTTGGGCACTCTCCTCAAATAAACCTCTTGTAGTCAAAGTCCATTAAGCCATTTTTTCCTAGTTTTCTACGTTTCCTATTGCCCTCAGCTCCCCAGCTTAGCACAGTGGTGTATCCAGCCACGGCCCCCGTTGGTTTTTCCTTATGTAGATTTGATATTTTTATTCCTCGAAAATAATAACATAACATTGGAATTTAATTAAATACAAACAAATACAATAGTATATTGCGATACAAGTGCCGTAAGGCACGTTTACGGGTCGAGGAAACAGATTGAAAACCCGAGGCGCAGCCGAGGGTTTTTAAGTTTTTGAGACCCGTAAATGCCTTTACGGCCCGTGTTTTGCATGCTATTTTTTGCACGATGATTATTTATATCAATTTAATTATATTAATTGTGATATTACCTGAAAATATTATGTAAATACATTCTTGAAAATAGATGTTTATTTCAGAAAGTGATTCGCATGTGTTTGTTGTTATGGGAACCGAATATTTGTCCTGGGGGCCGTGCCCATAAAGGCTTGTATTATGAAGTGTATCGTAATGAATTATGAATTAGCGCTTGGACCGTAAGTAATTTAACCTCATCGCAACCGCCCTTAGCAACAAGACTGTGTGGGAATGTCAACTTACGACCCATGTAAACAACGTTCGTAAGTACCACTTACTAGCTAAGGAGTGCAAAAAAGCATTTATGTACTCGCCCTATTTCAACTTGAGGATTGTAAGATGAAAGTTATATTCTAGACTCCTTGTGTCAAATGCTTAGAATGGCGTAACAACCCACGAGACAGCAGAAAACCAGAATGCTCTTCTGCTGAGAAATTTGGAGGAATCACCCATAGAACATAAAACTCATAGTGTTGTAGGCCTACTTGATTAAAAAAAAAAAAAAAATCCGGGGGAGGACCTCCTGCGCATCCTTTTATTTGGGGGGATAAGCACTTGTAGTTAGCATCACACGAAGAAAGTGGAGCGCAAAAACTCTATCTACAATCTCTACACCTTTAGTTTCTCACAAAACTAACAACGTTTTGATACACACCTTTCGGGACAAGTTATCAGGATTCGATATACCTGTAAATAAATACGTAACGCGTCTTTAGCGTTGCTCAACACCACAGCATTTGTCATCAAATTTTGGTAGGTGTTGGTTCAGTATGAAATAATTATTTCGTTTAACAACAGCTATCGAAGGAGCTGCTCTCTCCGAAATGAAAATAACTTTAATAATAATGTTTAATTTTCAATCTATGTCGTTCACACTCACCTAGTCACAAAGGCTTACTATGTAGTTTTATAAATATTTCTGAAATCGTATTTTTGGATTCAGGGACATCGAAGCATGTAGGCCTATGTATGGTCAAAGTTAGACATGGAATTTCGTAGTTTTTACGGAAGGCCTACGACAAGAAAAATAAAACTATTGGAAGACAACTTTTTAATTTTATTTTCGGCTTAATATATTATACTTCAATTGGCCTAATCCTTCAGGTGGCACTATGGCCCTGGAGTCGACTCAGCCTCTAACAGAAATGAGTACCAGGAGCAATCCTGGGCGTAAAGGCGGCCGGTGCGTAAGGCTGACAACCTTACCACCTTCATGTGCCGATGTCTAAAAATCTGGGAGCCTCAACCTCCTGGAACCCTCTGGGCCTCCATGGCCTGTAATAGGGACCTAAATCTAAAATATATTATACGACTATATGATAATCTGTCTAGTCTTACGAAGAAAATAGTTGCAAGTATCTGTCCAATTATGTTAATAAGATAGAAGACGCCTTGCAATTTAATGTATTTTTGTAAGTTTCTCTTACCTCACCCGGGCATTTAAGCGAGGCTCATAAAAGTATATGTGAATCTAAGGGAAAATACTTTTGGTATTTTTTTTTTTATTTCATGAGGGATTTAAAGTAGAAAGGAAATGCAATGCAAAAATTGTTGTTTGTAGTTACTGACGCTCGTACAGCTCAAACCGCGACGAAGAAGAATTTGTAATTTAGAAGTTGGGATGGTGCATTCCAGAGGTCTTCTTTGTTTCCCTACTCGCTATCCGCCCCCACTTTGCGTGATCGGTGGTGGAGAATTTTAAAGTAATTTACGAGTTATAACTACTTTCAAAATAACCGAGCACGCAAAAGCCACATTAAAATGTTACCCCCTGACCATAAAACTTGGCCTGGCTTTTAGGCACATTCCCCATTTCCCCCAGTACACATATATTAGTTTTTATTAGCATCTATGCTGTAACTCTGTTCAAATTGACATAAAAGCCTATATGTTATCATTTGAAATAATTTAGATGTCTTCCTGCCCTTATATCCCACAATAATCTGTTCCGTGCAATGCACTTATCTATATAAATTTGATGAAGTATTTATATATATATATATATATGCCTTTAATATGAAATACGTTGAATTATAAGTTGTATTCTCCAATAGTAAAAATAAAAATTCTTCCTTTTCCATTCAATGATATTAATTTCCTCAGTAAGATTATTTTTAGTACTATCAATCAAACAAATTGCTATGCGTATAAAGCGTAAAATAGGAAGCAAAATAATATCACTATAATAACACTAACTAACAATTAGAATGATTTAGCCTATGTTTAATTGCGAAATGTTTTGTAACTTATAACCATATATTGTATTGTCATTTATACAGTGATCAATATAGTTTTAACATGTTATAAAATTTGTCTTAAGTTAAAAGAATATACGGATTATGTTATCTGAGCTACTGCAGAGAAAGGAACATAATCTCTACAGTCATGAGTCTGGCTACTGCCTTTAGAAGTACGTTTTGTATTTAAGGTGAAATCTTAATAGACTTCTTCAGTGACTGAGAGTGTTAGCTTCAGGTTTTTTATTATATTCAGGCAAGGAGAGTTAATTTTCGTTCTACGATTCTTTTTCTCATAAAATCGACAACTAGCTTTTAATTTAGATCTAATTTCAAAACAATTTTTATTTTCCTTGATATATGTTTGGCAAACTGATGTTTCAAGATAAACACTAAAATTAAACTTTCAATGTAATTACTGGTAAAATAACGAGCAGAAATGTATTTCATTTTGATTTTTTTTTGCAGTGAGATACTAGTTTTTGTAAGATATTACATAATAATCGGCTCATAGCGTTCCCTGATTTTCTACACGTATTAAGGAGCACAAAATTTCCAGCTAAGATATTTTGATCATTATTAACTTAAACTTCTGATTCTTGGATAAATTCCAGATTTAGTGTCAGTTAACTGACAGTCGAGGTACAGGTGGTAACTAACCACGGGATATTATTGTGGCATGTAAGGGCCAATCTATCTTTGCTCAGAGGCTCCTGCACGACTTTGAAGCTTTAAGGAGACGTAGCCTAAGTCCCTGACATGGATACTTGGCTTACTTCCTCTGAAGATTGACTTTCTCAGCAGAGTTTCTTTTTGGTTTCACAATTGAAGCAGAACATTGTATTCTATCGTGTCTGCCATATAGATTATATTTAAAAAACTTTGGAATGCGGTTTCGGGGAGGCAAAACAAGATGTTTGAGGAAATATTTATACGGTTACTAGGCTGAAAACACTACTTTATAGCGAAAATTACCGACTTCAAGTAATTGGACGCAGTAGTCCAATAAATTTCTTCTAGTTTTCAACTTAATAAATAGATTTACTATTTCCATTTATATTGAAAGGTTTATTTAATCTGACAATAAATTTAACTTTGTCATGGAGTGGATTTATTGTTATATTTATACTTGTAGATAAAATTAAGGTATTTTCTTATACGAGAATGATTTTACTAATACTGGCAGCTCACCTGTAGAGTATCATGAATCAAAATAAGTTTCACCAGATATGAGTTGAATATCCAGCATACATCACATATGCTTCAACACTAATAAAACTGATTGAGCAGTTTCTATTAACCAGTGCAAAATGGGGTTTAAGTTTTTCAATAACTCTGTGACTTCTGGATACAGTTCCAAATTGATTGCTCAAGCCGATAGTTGCACGCAGTCTTGTAAGGAATATGCATGCAATATACCTAGTAATATTGACTAAAATTTATTTGATGAATGATGATCTTGAGTTGAAGTAATTTTACCACTTATCTCTCTCTTTCTCTCCTCTCTCTCTCTCTTCTCTCTCCCTGTTTTCTCTCTCTCTCCTTTCTTCTGTCTTTTTATAGTAATACAGATATATTAAAAAGCCTTATAAATCAACTGTGCTCTTTAGGAATTCCTTCATCACCGTTTGAATTTTTAAAAACCATTTCATACCGGTGGTAAATAGAAAATTTTCATTAAATTCTTATTGTTATTGGGGCATGTATCGTGATAGAGAAAATCTATTTTTGTACCGAGATATGCTGGATATCCAACCAACATCAGGTGAAAGTGCCATAAACTTCCATTGTTTCAATGCGATTCTAGGTACAGATGTGTTGCCACTATTTAAAAAAAATCAACTCTCTCAGATGAAATTGTTAGAAATGATCCTATTTCTCCTAGGATAACGCACAATGATTCAATGTCGTTCCTTAAGTGTTTTATTTTTCTGTTGACAACTCGAGATCGAAGTTCAGTGTCTAAGGTGTACTGTTTCTAATTCTAGCACCTATGGTGCATGTAGAGAAAGCAAATATGGTATTCCATTACAGTAGATGCATACTTATAAATTGCTTATACAAACTACGCTACAAATAGTGTCGCGGGTTGCTTTTATTTCAGCATGTAGAGAGTTACTCTGCAGCAAATTATCTAGCTGTCAGGATCTAGAAAGCCGTGGCTATTAACACTTTAAGCACCATAATGTTAATGGGCGATGTTAACTCTCTTATCAATTGTCACGGTTCCTTGGATCACTAGAGGAAATGCACAGACATTGAGGAAGCAGCTTACTCGACTGTGTAGTGGCTTTGCAATTTATTGTGCGCTGTAGTGTGAGCGTAAGCCTGGGTGCACTGGTTAGATTCAAATTGTACTTCCCAGTTCACTGGTCCTACTGCCATGCGAAACATTAAATCACATGAGACCGACCGGCAAAAATTATTTAACACAACGCCGGAACCCTAAGAGGTAATCCATTAATCTTCCTCTTTACGCACCCTAAGGGAATCTGAATTCCCCACCTAGACACATTTTCATTTCCATCGTACTGCGGTGGTTTATGGGAATTTCATGCTTTGGGGCTACTTACAAATTCTACTTTTAACTACTGTACTTACTAATGAGAAAGCTGAGGTAAAATTTTAATACTGTACTTATTGTAGCATTACAAGAAAGTTCTATCTTCTCGGCAATAATGCAGTGCGAGTGCATGAGAAAAAAAAATGAACAAACATATGGTATTTGATAAAATCAAAACTTGAATTAATAAACCACAAAACATGGTTACAAAGTAGGATGTCTATTGCTACTGTATTTAGATTCATAACACTAGCTTGTTGGGCTCGCCACAGAATTCCAGGCGTCTAGATTAATTGCTAATTTATATACATTAAAAAGAGGCATCTGCTAATTCACGTACGTTTGTCCTAGGTAATTGTTTAATCCGAAAGGCATATCTGAAAAGCAACCACAGGCTTTCAAAAGATCATTTACCCAATCAATCTCGAAACATTTCATTGTATACCACATTACGAGTAAATATCCGCATTTTTGTTCTTAATTTTACTAGCTTTATTCTCAACACTTTTTCGTTTCTCTCTTTCAACGACCTTCTCGACTTTTTTATCATAATTTCAGCGATGCTCTTCTTCCCAGTTTGCTATGACAATCGAGCGAAGCCTTCTTCAATTAATTTCACAATTATGGTCTTCACGGAAACAGCAGCTCAAATATTATATTACATTATTATTGCTATGACTGTCTTTACAGCTATCAATTCGATTCAAGTATCAATTTTTTTCAGAGTTCGATTCAAGCCCTCGTCAGTATTGATTAATATGATTGCTTTGGCTAGAATTAGAGTGACATCATAAGCGGTTATTCCATAAATATTCTGTTAGCGTTACTATAAGAAGAAAGTAGAATCAGAATGAGGGAGTTTAAGAGAGTAAGAGAGTGTCAAAGAGTGTCAATGGGTGCAGAAGTTGAGTTGCCGTGAGTGTGAAGAAGAGTATGAATGTGATAGGTGTATGTTAGTATAAGGCATTATAAAAGAGTGAGCTATTCTGAATGTATGTGTGAGAAAGACTGTTTGAGAAAGTAGGTAGTGGAGTATGTGTTTATATGTTTTGAGTGAAAGAGAATTACTGTAGGGGTACAGAAAGTTAGAGCTGAGGGGAATATTAGACACATACAAAATATGTATGCCTATACAGCAGATTGTTATTATTAATACAATATTACGATTATTATTATTACGATATTATAATTAAGACCGATTCCTTTGAAATTGGGTGAAGTTATTCTTCGATAAACAGGGCTAACTGACTTCTCAAGCCACTGATTCCATTTTGAACGGACGTAAATCAACTTTCATGCATTCTTGCTTATGTCTCTTTATGTTAATTCTGTAAAATCGCTGTGCTATCATAACGAAATTATTTTGCGTTGATGGAGAAAATAAAAAGTTATATCTAAAAGGATGGACTTTAAAACTTTTTAAAATCTAGTTTTCCCTTAAATCTAATCTGCACTCCTCTTGGTAGAAGAAAATGTAGAATATGACAAGATTACTCCATCACCCTCGCCTTTTAAAACTGAGGATTTCCTGAAGCGGTAATGGGAGAGCTCGTGTCACAAGCTATACGCATGAAGCAATGCTAATTAAGCGCTTTCCTAAATGTCAAAGATGAAGAACACTTTTCACATTTTTATAAGATTTTATGTTGCATAATGCAATTTCACATAATTTGGTAGGGTTATTTTCAAAGAGGTGGAGTTTAAAATGCTTTTCTGAGTTCTGAGGAATGGAAATAGGTTGGTAAATCTACAAGATTGCTTTTAATGTTAGTAACAGATTCACATCAAGTTCACTTAGAGATACGGAAGTTTTTTCACCTTCTTTAAAACAGTTTATAACTAAAGAACGAGAGGCAAAGGAAGAAGCTATAAAAAGCAAGCTTGTAGGCCTACGTAATTATTTTTCAAACATTCACCCACATAGAAGTTAAAGAGTACAGATATAATATAAAAGGTTTGAATTTTTCTCGGCGAATAATATATAAAAGTTCTTCACAGGCTAACAGCCGAGTCAAGGGTTTAAAAAACTCCGAGCTTTCGGACTCCATCTCTGAGTCCATCTTCTGTGAAAACTCAGAAGATGGACTTAGAGATGGAGTCCGAAAGCTCGGAGTTTTTTAAACCCTTGACTCGGCTGTTAGCCTGTGAAGAACTTTTATATGGTATAGATATAGTCAGTTATACGATAGTGCTTAAATCTCTATCTTGGGGATGGACGAAATCATTTTCTCACTTGACATTATGATATAGAATAAGAGGCCATATTGTGGGGAGAGCGCATCCAGTTGTCCCAGCTTCATGCAAAATCAAAACTTACTCCTGATTTTTGAGGAGGAAATTGTGAGAGTATTGATTTTCTTTTTTTATTTCAGCCCCGAAACTGATGTTTAGTAACATGAGAGGGGAAATGCAATATCCCGAAAAGACAGCAAAATGAATGTTACGAATTTCTGTTTCTTCTTATTTCCACCCATACCAGACATGGTGTGTAGAAGCAATGGGTTGCAAAATAATTCTAGGCCTAAGTCCTCTATGAGCGATAAAAGCTATAAGTTATCTAGCGTTTTCTGAGGGGATAGTTTGAGTATTTCAGACTCTGGATTCCCAATAAGGACCTAGAATTTGAAAATTGAAAGCCATAAATAAATTTCGAAATAACAGCAAAATACAAAACCCAGGCGACTCCGGGTCTTTTAAGCTAGTGATAGTATATATTTTAAAAGTGTAAATAAAATAATGTAGGCCTATATAGCAGTGACAGAAAACATAAATTTGTTTAGATATTTTTCACGCCAAAGAAAAGAAGGTCTGTAACATGAAAATACGGAAGGAGATATAAAAAGATCTATCATTAGCTCTACAAATTTTCGGTTACATTTTTCCATTGCATTGATGGCCATCGCGACAAATCGACAGTTAAATGCACTTGGAATACGTCCTTGCATAAACAAAATTGAGATTTCAGATTTTTAACCAGGTTGAGTTATTTGGATCCTTTTCACTATTGAAGCATTATTGTTTATACCTCTGTCTTGTCCGTCAATCTCTTATAGGTTTGGTATCTTTTAGTAATGTTACTTCCTCTGCCCGTACCATAGGTACTATAGTTACGGGAAATAACCAGACCCCAAATTCAGAGTTGAGTTTTAACATAATACACGTTTTGAGGCTTCCTGAATCCAAACTTCTATTTTCTGAAACATGTCTGCATGTGTGTGTCTGTGTTTGTGAACATCCTAGCTCCAGAACGGAAAATCGTATGAAAACAAAATTTTGTATTTGGGTTAGGTACCTTCTGAGGATATTACACGAAGATTAAAACCGATTTTCTGTTATTTTTAAGGGGAGTTTACATGAAGGAAATGTTATTTTTCGCGATTTTCTTGAAATCGGCTCTAACTTTAAATTTTGCTTATATCAAGAGCTAAAACTTTTATTGAAAACATTTTTTAAAAAATCTCTGAAGGGTAATTATAAGCCACCCACTGTTTGTAGAAACCCAGTTTTGCCTGGTGAACAATAAAGCATGATGGATATATGCATTAATTTTATAACGCACATGTTCAACAATTTAACTTGCATAAGATACAAAATAAATATTGTGAAAAAAGTCTTGTAATTTTCGAAGCAATCCCAAAATCATTCGACGGTTTTTATAAGTTATATAATTTTTGAGGGTATAAGGTGGATAACATCTCTTTAAATCTCATTCATTGATATTTACCCTCAAAAGGAAAAACTAAATTTATCAATATTGCATTAATGACTACTACCTCTGTTGGACATTGCATGAGGTTCAAACAACTAAATACGCGCTGTTTGCTATATGGTCTCTTATTATATATCAGAATGTGAAGTGAAAAAGAAGTTTATTTCTAGGATGCTTTGAATGTATATTCGTGTAAAATAATCGATATGAGCTTCTTCGTTATCTGCGAAAAGAAAATATCTACGAACTTCGACGTTTTTAAAATTGCGAAACGCAAAACAGAAATGTTATGTGGGACAATATTACTTACAGCTATGATTATTCTAGGAGTAATCCTTAACGGTTTCTCTGTGTTGAGTGTATAGGAATATTGCTACTTGGTTCAAATATTATTTTCCTATTGGGAGAGATACAGCAAACATTTGAAGGAAATACGTAGAAATACTTCTTTCAGAACACACATAGGCTTGGTGGCAGGCGAGGGATCCTTGTTGCTCTTGCACTGTTCAGCCAACACGCTCATCTCTTGTATGCAACACGAGCGAGCCGTGTAGTTCACACTTCACCGCCTCTTTGATGTTATGTTATGAATGGATTTGCGTCATGCTTGCAACATTCTGCGACACTGTCCAGCAAGAGAATTCCTTTTTTCAAACACATTCAGTAGACTAAACTCCAGCGTTAGAATATTTATCAGTAACAGGGGTGCTAAATATTTTTGGGCCTGTGCCCGCTTAGCGTCCACAAATTTGTCAACGTCCCCTCATAATAAATTAGGCCTAACGAATTATTGAAGTAGAAAAGCTCTGTTATGATATTAGCGTTAGTAACTCTAGCTCAAATAATATTTTGTAATGCTTTTTTTTTTATCACAAATATTAAAATTTCACTCCTAGACGTCATTATCACCGGCTTCCTTTCTTTCTATTGTCGACTAATAGAATTATTGAACTATCTGGATTGTAAAACAGACTGTTAGATTTCTAAAAAGCTTTTCGTGGAGGAAAAGAACAGATATTGAAGAGAAATTAATTGAAGGAGAACCATGTTGCTTTTCACATGCGCCTGTGACGACCTGCGATCTTGAAATAATATTTCCATTTTACAAATCGTTCTTTACTACATAACGCAAGAGCTTCACACAAGAAAATGTGCGGATGACCGTCCTTACATACTGTAGTAGCCGTGAATAAGGTCATATGTCTACGAAACTAATAATTTATTTTATTTTATTTTATTTTTGCTAATTTTCATGCTTATTATGTTTCGTGGATATTTGCTTGCTTATTATACTATTTTATTTTGCTTATAAATCCGGTTCTACAGAGATGGTACACATTAATCGTAAAAGAGAGCTGTGTCTGACCGATGCTAATTTAGTTCTTGCTAATCATTCGTCAAAATCAAAAGTTTAACACGTGAATGAAATAATCTTCTATATTAACGAACTGCCTAATAAACATACTTACTTACTTATTCAGTGACAATATACAATTCCTAAGCAAGCTAAAGCAATATTGTCTGTTTTATGGCACCCAGAGGTTCATTGCCGCGCTTACATGAGCCCGCCATTCAACCCTATTATGTGCTAACTTCATCCAACCATCCCTCGGAAATCCTACTTAGCTTAAATTTATTCCAGTATTGTCCTCCCACCTACGTCTTGGTCATCCAAGTGGTCTTTTCCCTTCAGTATTTTTTTAGATATGTCACTCCTCTCCCATGCGCTCAATATGTCCAGCCCATTTCATCCTCCGTGATTTAATTACCCTTATATTCTGTGAAGAGTGCAGATTATATAAGGTGGGGATACGGTGGAACTGTTCATACTTTTACTGATTGCAGATTATGAAGTTCATCATTATGCAGTTTTCTCCAGTCCCCATTTTCATCTCTCTAGGTCCGAATATTTTCCTAAGCACCCTGTTTTCGAACACACTCAGATTAAGTTATTCCCGGAGAGTAAGGGGCCATGTCTCACATCCATATAACAAGCGTGTGGGGTTTAATGTTAATATCTGGGGCTCACTCTCGCAATAGCCTATTGATACAGGTCCTAAGAATTATTTAAATTCAATATGATTGATTTACAAACTCCGTTTAATTATTATATAATGCAGCTGTGTTTTCAACTTGATTAATTTATTCTACAGCACAAAGTAAGAAGCTAGTCCCAGTAGAGAGAGACAAAGAAGAAGAAAACTAATTTTAAAAAAGTCTTGAAAATGAACAGCAAATGAAGCAGCCATTGGCCTCAAAGACGAAAGACCAATAAGGAAGCATACTGCAAGATGAAGTAATTAAGGAAATGGAAGCCAGCATTATGCGACCCGAATGTAATGAAAAGAGAAGACTTGTCGCACAGACACACTACAATGCTATGTCCGTGGAGACTAGCTGATTACAGAAATGGGCGCAAGAAAACAAGCATTCTTTTACCTTTTTGTGGCATATTGACTTTTATGCTGACAGTGTCGAGTCGAAGTGTTAACTTAAGAGTACCTAATAAAGTAACCCTTCTGGCCTCCGAATGTTCTAAAAAAATATGCCCACTGTATCACGTTACCTCATGTTTAAGAACCTAGTTCTTTATTTTACTTAAACGTCATTAATATATTTATTCTAAGTCAACTTCAGAGGTGTGCGTTGTGGACGATGAGTAAAATACGTTATTAAAAACGCGATTTCCAACTCCAGTTTCTTAACTAGGTGAAGCTGTATTTTATATAATTGAACTATTTTCATGTTTTCAATAGAATTTTATTGGAATTTCCCCATTTAGCTGCCATACTAAATATAGAGGAATCCCTTACGAATGATAGTTTTTCATGACTTCATTTGTAAGTACTCCCTCTACTTAATATTTCAACATAAAAAACGTATGTCAAAGAAGCATACACGATCAGAAGTGAGCTGAAGAAGTATGATCGTGATGTCGAGCTTGCATATATGCAGAATATGGGGTCGGTACCACGTGCCACTGAAAGGGACCCTCCACATCGCGTGAGGGGAACGCTGTAAGAAAGGTCTGATTGTGGCGTGTTGCAGAGAATTACTTCCAAATGACAAGGCAAGCAGGCAAACAAGCCCAGGTTAATGAACTAAAATTAGACCCACTTAGATTCGTGCCTGTGACCCCACAGCAACAATAACAAGGTTATTATTTCGAGATATTTACATTTACAAATCCCAAGCCACCCTCAGAAGTTTCATGTGGGAATTCACGGTGGTTATGTGTTACGTACATTCTTATCATTGCTATCTTTCTTTCGACTCATTAGCTACTAAGCAATGATTTTCCTCAAAGTGGGTCGAGTATGCATTCGGAAGCAAAGACACAAGCTGGTATAGCATAGTGTTAATACTACCCTTTGAACACGTCAGAATTGATTAATCTCTTCTAACCAATGTAATTTTGTTATTCATTTGTTACCAACAATGCTGATCCAACCTAACTATTGAAATAATTACGCTGTTAATATTATTAATTGATTAGATATTTCCAGTGAACTCTTATTATTCTTAACAAGGTTTTGTACTTAAATTAAGAACAAGTAATCATTATATTTTACAATAAAGTGAATATATATGTAGCCTTAATAAATATATATATATAGCCTTAAAGAAATGTTCATTTTCTTTCTCTTCAATCAGAACATTATTAAATTATATGGGTAATTATTACTAATCATTTATAACAATAACTTTACAACACTGCACTGGGTGTGTTGGTATGCAAGCTAGGGCCCGCACAACCACTTGGAACACCTCGTGTAAAAACCTAGACATGACCTATAGTAAATCCCAAAACGTTAGACCAATTATTAACCGATTCAAAAAGTAAAGATTCAAATTAATCACCAGAAGTGTTGAAGTTCTTCTTTGCGATAGCATAACTGCTATAATATATATGCTAGTCTGCTGAAGTGAAATCATCCCATGACTGAATACTCAAGCAAAGCATTAGTGGTGTCTTAGACACCTTCTGTTATATTTACGTACATGCTCTTATTAGAGATCTTCTCAAGAAGCCCCAGCTTATATTCATAGCAGGTAAGCCTGTTTGGGTTTTCAATGTAAGCCTGACCGTGGCTTACATATTGGTAAGCCTAGAAAAGCTTCAGAATCGGGAAGGACTTAACGCCTACAACGGCATTGTCTCATTATTGTTGCTTTCTGATGCCTGTAATCCCCTCTGCCGTAAAACGCTTACTTGCGATCTCTTCCCGCAGTTGCAATCGGAAATGCAAGAGAATGGAATCACCGAGGAGTACGCCTTACTCTAAAATGAGATATAGCATGACAAGATATAAAAGTTTTCATACCTTCTCACGTATGCTTGCTTCAGTTATTTTTCCCCATTTCTCTTCCCGTGTCTTAGGTACTGGTACTATAAATAGGATAATAGGAAGTTTATGGGCTTTCAAGGCGCTGGCTCGTAATTATGATTTCACAGATTAAGTTAACAGCCTTATCAGGTCAAATTATATCACAGTTCAAGCTGAATTTAATTAAGTTAGTATACAGGAACACCTAGGATAAGAGTTGTAAGTAAATATTTTGGAATTTTTCAGTACTTAAATTGTTTTTATTTTCAAGTAATATTTAGTTTTTACATTTCTGTATTTTAGGTTATTTTCATTCTCTATAATAATTAAGCTGTAAAATGAAAGTCGAGCTAAGGCCGTCCTTAGTTCTGCTTTCTTCAGGATATATTGGAATGTAGCCAGTGCAGTGTGGGCTTATTTATACGAGTACTAATTCGTGGGTATTAAATGGGGCTCTCAGTCAATGAACGAATGATGTTCCCATTTAATACCCGCGAATTAGTGAAAAAATAACCCTACGCTGGCCTCAATCAAACATATCCTTAGCTCCCGAAAAATCAACTTTTGTAATCCGGATACCATGATAACCCTTGAAGCCATTATTAGGAAGTTTGTATTTGAGCACGACATTTGACTTTTCTCGAATAGTTACGTATTTTGAAATACCCTGACTCTAAAAATAATGTTTTTGGGAATATGCCTTTAATGTATGTGAAGAGAACAGGTGGAAAACGAAAAAGAAAAAAACACATGAAAACTAAATTATATTTAGGTTAAGTGTTTTCCAGGGATGTGAAATGAAGCATTTCGACACAATATCTTGCTTCTATTCCGACTTTACGCGAAATAATTTTTTTTTCGAGTTTTATCAATTAATAAAATAACTTTTAAGTATCAAATGGGCCCACTGCTACTCCTAAAACTTCAATTTGAAACTTTTTTTTATAGATTATTTCTATGACTTCAGCTTTAATTTTTTGTCGCGCGATTTACCCTATACGGCCTTGCATGAAACTCAGACACCTTAACGAGCATTCTCGCCATGACGCGACTAATTGTATGTTGGAATGTGAAGCTAGAAAATAGCATTAACCATGCTCAAGGAGACGAAATCATGTTGATTCGCAATCCCTCATTTAGAACATGTACTCTATCGGAATACAAGGCGGAAGAACTACGATTTTCCACACTTAGGAAAGAGAAATTCTTGTGAGTGATCCAATTTCTTTTAAATTTTATCCATTATGTTATAGTTTTTAAGCGTATCTGTCTTAACGATATAACTTAATATGAATTGTTTAAAGGTAATTTTACGAAAAGTACCTCAAAACGCTGTTCTAATATTTTCCTAAATGCACTTATTTATAAACCTCAGCCATAAGAATTTCGAAATAAAGAAGAAATATAGAGATTTGTCATCTCGGTATTAGTCTTTTCTTCCTATTTATATTGTTTCGTTTTAGAAAGCTTGCATATGCCAAGAAGAGTGGTGTAAAAGTGTGAAAGAAATTTTATTTATTTCGTTGGCGGTACATATTCCAGGCCATTAAAAGTATTTTAATCATTAACAATACGGATAATATTTTAAAATATGGTACTGCTATATATATTAGAATAATATATTTGTCTTTCATGACTGTTAGAATTATTTCGTAAGAATCATTTAACATGGTTGTCGGTTTGTTATGGTTATTTATCATATGCTACATAAGGCTGTAACCGTTACGAGTCTGTTTAAATTTTGTCCAGTATTAGTTGTTATTTCTTTATTTCTTTATTTTTATTTTTTTACACGTCATGACTTGTTATTAGCCTATTACTTTTTGCACTGCAATATGAAAGATTACGTAAGGAACTTTGTAATGTTTGAAATCATCATAAAAATGAAGTAGCATTTCAACTAACGTGGATTATGAGTTCTGGAAGAACGTCTTGCACTGGGGAATGACGTTAACTAACTTTCTCGTGACAACTGCCATTCTCGAACTGATCAAGTCGGGAAAAATAACAAGCAGGCTTCATCCACAGAGAAGGTGGACTGGGGAAAAAATGTAGCTTGCGTTGAAAGCAGGATTTCGAGATAAATTATATGGAGTTCCGGAGGAAGCCATTTTTGTCACAGCCAGATTTATGACAGTTTTCTTGTTTTGTGCCGTATAAATGGTTCTAACTTCACCAAAGTCGCTGCACTGCCAGACGTAATATATGGTTTTGTAAAATTGTTCCATGTGTTTTTTTTTTTATTTATTTAGAGAAGGCAGGAGTATACAAGCCGATGTTGTTATACTCGTGTAATATGTCCAAAATTCGTATAATGAAGTAGTCCTTTTTCACGTCAACAAAACCCTCTTTACCATAAGTGTAAGGAGTTCGATAGAAAATGCGCTTATAAATTTCATACATGGGAAAAAAATAAAAACGTAATTGAATACATTTTATTTCTTTTTTAAACTTGCTTTAATTAATTTTTTTCATCATTAAATAGCTATGCTCTTGCAAGTGTAAAAGGATAAGGGACTACATTTGGCAATGGATTATTCCCTTGACGATTCTATCTGTACTACCTACTTGTATGGCAAACAGATAATAAATAAATTGAAATTGAAATGAAATAGTTTGCCGGTAGAACTTTTCAATATTGAACCTTTTATTTAGAGAGACTATTTCTCGTATGGTATGTAAAACCATGTCGGACTGCAAGAAAATATTTCCACAACGGTGATTCAAAACGTAAAAGCAAACTAATTTTTGCGAAGTATAATATATTTCTATTACAGATACAAACAATATGTCATTTTTTCAAAATAATCACCCTCATTTTTGGAACATGCCACACTGTTGCACCAACTTTTTATTCCATCAGAAAAAGAAAGTTTTCTGTTTGTGTCCGCAACCAAAAATGCACCGCTTCTTGAACATCATCATGACTTCCAAATCGTTCTTCAGGAGTCCAAACACATCACAATCCGAAGGAGCGAGGTCAGGGCTATATGGGGAATGCTGTAAGACCTGAAATCTAAATCTCCGAATAACAGTCCTGGTCTCGCTCCTTCGGATGTGCTTGGACCCCCGAAGGACATTTTTAAAGTGATGATGAGGTTAAGGAAGCACAGGATTCTTAGTTGCGGGGGAAAAAAACCGATGGAATAAAAAGTTGGTGCAACCGTGTGAGGCATGCATCGAAAAGGAGGGTGATTAAGTTAAAATGGCATCTTGTTTGTATCTGTAATTGAAACAATACTTCGCAAAAATTTGTTTGCTTTTCTCGTCTTCTGTCCAGAAATCTAAAAATTAAGATTTATAAGACTATTATCCTGCCGGTTGTATTATATGGATGTGAGATATGACCGGAGGAACATAGTCTGAGAGTGTTCGAAAACAGGGTGCTTAGGAAAATATTTGGGCCCAAGAGGGATGAAAATGGGGACTGGAGAAAATTGCATAACGACGAGCTTCGTGACCTGTACGCTTCACCGGATGTAGTAAGGGTAATTAAATCGCGAAGGATGAAATGGGCTGGACATGTTGCACGCATGGGGGAGGAAAGACATGTCTCAAAAGTACTGACTGGGAGACCCGAAGGGAAAAGACCACGGGGATGACCTAGACATAGGTAGGAGGACAATCTTAAAATGGATTTAAGGGAAGTAGAATTTGCTAGGGATGACTGGATGGAGTTAGCACAGAATAGGGTTGAATGGCGGACTCAGGTAAGCGCGGCAATGAACCTTCGGGTTCCATAAAATAGATAATATTCCTTTAGCTTGCTGAGGAATAGTCTATTGCCATTGAGTAAGTAAGTAAGATTATTTTTTTGAATCACTCTCGTATCTTGTAAGAAATTCTGCAATTTTGCATGAAACTTTCATTTATTTGGCGATCTTTTTTACCTTATTGTTTACAAGTACAAGGTACGTACCGATGTTTAAAATTTCATAAATATGGTATTTATTCAACCATTAAACCACTATCTATATTTTCGTAGACGTGGAAGCTGCAGGGATAATAATGAATGGTGAAGATAAATGTGCTTATTGATACCAATTTCCGTGCGAGTATTGTATGACTTAGGCTGTCCGTCCATGTTGAACATAAGCATGCATAATTACGTAGGCTATGTTAACATTAAGCGTCTGTGATACCCCCAGTATTGTCAGTGGAACGTTAATACTGTGTAATATAATATTCATGTTCGCTTCCCTACTTCCGTTATGAGTGAACCAATCATGCGGAAGGCTGCACTAATCTCAAACAAACCTGTTGAACTATGCCCTATTGTGATGAATACTACTATTGACAATATTAAATACAGCAAAAACTCGATATGGGTTCATTGTGATATGTTAATATTAAAACTCTGAACAGCGTTTGTCTGCTCTATATAAGTTTTTTTGTTATTTTTAAAATTCAGTAAAAAGAGACCTTTATAATTCGCATGTCCGATTCATGGTTACAGCTGGCTTTCTCTACCTTTCCACACAGTCGCCTCCTATTCTCGGGCCTATACCATTCGTAATTCAGCTAAAATAAACTAGTAGCACCAAAACTAAGGGCTCCAGAACCATGTCGAGTTTTAGAAGTACAAGAACAATTATTGTTAAGTGTTGTTTGTTTTTAAATCCCTATTTGTTTCTCTTTAACATATTGGTGATGGTTATTTAAATTAACTCATGTTTCCTTAATTGTTTTTATAAATAATTACGGAACTAGATTCACTTATTTCCTAAATTCCATACGACTGGAATAGATGCAGTGAAAGTACCTAAATCTGAAGTAAGAACAAGGACATAATTGGCAAAGATGTAGCCTACAACAAACGCCTATTCTATTATATTCTACAAGATCTAAATTGGTTATGATTATTATTAATTTTAATAATAATAATATTATTATTATTATTATACCTAGCAGTAAAGTACGTTAATGTATACAATAATTTTCATTGAAAACACAATATTAAATTGAATTCCTTAAATCCATCTTTTCTACTTGCAGGTAAGTCAAGAAGGCTTTCGAAAATAGGAATTAATTTTCATTCGGACTCCGGAGGTATTTCTATAGGTAAGCTTAAAATACCTGTATTGATTATGGCATGATATGTAATAGGAAAACTCGTGTACGCAAAATCACTTGTGAATTTTTAATCTTTACACCTTCCAACATAAATCGAAACACCTGTCAGACACCACAACAAGAAAATGTCGTTCATTTAATTACTTTAGAATAATAGTGTGGTTACCAGGACCCGGATTTTGATGACATGTCGTCTTTTAACTGGTACATCTTGGACTTTGCCCACTAGTGAAGATATTCTGATCATGACTCCTAGATTATAAAAATGGTGATTTTTATGATCATGTTTCCAAACTTTTTTTAGGTAATTTTTAAAATTAATGTCATTATTTGGCCATTTTTTGGTTATTTTATGCTCTTTTTCCCCATTTAATATTCGTAGGTAATTTGTTTTAAATTTAAAGTCGTTATTTTCTCATTTCGTGTTCTTTCTTGCAATGTCTAGAGTTTTTGTGCATTTACTTGCAATGAATATTATCGGAACTCTAAATAAGCATTGTATAATAAATAAATCTTCTTGTAGTTTTAATTTGGGTATAGAAAGACGGTGTTTTTGCTGTTTGCATTTAAACGTATGTAATTAACTAATTACAAGTCTATAATTGGGTCAACAACATAAATGTAGAATAGATACAAACCTGTTGAATAAAGTAGTATTTTCGTACAAAGTTTTGAGTCAATTTTATTAGTTTTTGGGTCATTGTTTGGTATTTTTGTAGTCATTTTATAGCTCATATTTTAAGTATTTTTAGGTCATCAAAATCCGGGCCCTGGTGGTTACATTCCTAAGATGTACTTTAACAAGCGGAACTAGAAATAATTAATCATATTTAATATTTATTAAATCCAAAAATATAAATGCCTTACTTGCCTGTTTTCCAGAACTTTAATATATTCACAGTGTTACTGATTGCCACCAGAACGATTTGCATGCAAGTTAGTATATCGCACAAGGATAATGTTAACGTTCGGCGGCTTTGAATTAACTTATTTCTGTCGTGCCGATAAGAAATCTTGTGTTTTATCAAAAGTAATCTAAAACATCTTAACCATTTATATGCAATAGGGACTAAAATGAAAAGCTCCGGTTTAAATTTATAAAGCCTTAGAATACGTCACTGCACGTAAACATGGCACGATATAAAGAGATTTTCTCAGTGATGCACTTTCCTTGAGAGAAATTTCTGATGCAAATTCATAAAGGCAAGCTCTAGAAGGCAAAATGCTGAAAGACATAGCACTGAACAAACTGTGTTTCTTTTAACTTTCTCTAGCCGTAGAAAGTATGTATAATTCTAAATCTTTACTTCCATTTAATTATCTGTGTAAATGTTTTCCTGTAGAATCTACTGCACAATTTGTTTTTCTCTTTCGTTTAAACCTCTTAAATTACGAGAGGTAACGACGTAAATCTGGAAGGTTCTCGAACAGAGAGATACAAACTGTGCTAAAGGGAAAAGTTCTTTGAAGGGAAGAACGTTTTTGTGACTTTATGGGAGAATTCTGTACATGCCAAGATGTGAACAAACTAGGCTACTATATTCAAATAGTACTAACTGCTGTAGCCTACATTCCTATAATATAAAGCCACATGGGTGGCTGGCTGGCTGGCTGGCTGGCTGGCTGGCTGACTGACTGACTGACTAACTGACTCACTCACTCACTCACTCACTCATTCACTCACTCATTCACTCACTCATTCACTCACTCATTCACTCACTCATTCACTCACTCACTCATTCACTCACTCACTCACTCACTGACATTAATGTTTACCCATTTCCAGATGAGCTAGAAACTTGAAATTTAGTACACATAGGCTATAGTTTTTAGGCTGTAAACCATAGAAAAATTCCAAGAAGTTAATTTTTTAATTTTTAGCCCTAAAACCCCCCGAAAAAGGGCTCGTTTCCATGGCAAGGGTATTATCAAACAGTGTTCACGTAGGACCCTGAACGTTTAGAAATAATGATTTCCGTAAACCTAACGGGGTGGTCGAGATGGTAACGTCTTGGACTCGCATTCTGAAGTCTCAGGTTCATAGGGGGCCTGGGGGTTTACCCCAACGAGCGAAGCGAGTTTAAGCTCTAGAAACGGTAGTATATTATACAACTGAAGTAGTAGAATAGTACATTATGCAACGAGCTTGCAATGATATTCATTAAGACACGAGTATTTTTATGAAACGAGCGCAGCGAGTTACATAATTTTTATACGAAGGTCTTAATTACCCTCAACTGAGACTCATCAAGCAAAATAATTTTGTATATTAGACCGATAAGTAAAGTCTGCTAATTTTTTCTCATTAATGCTAGGTAGGCCTTTATATAGAGGTAGAGAAGATTCATTTAGTTTTGAGATGTGCTGGATATCCTGTCAGTAACAGGTGAACGTAGGCTAAACTTCCTCTGTTTCAGTGAGGTTCTACAGATGTATTGCCAGTATTAATGATCCAATCCTCTTAGAAAGCTATCTAAAAAAAAATTATGATTGTAGCCTATACTCTTTATGGGTACAGCAGAAGATTCAGTATAAGCTGGACAGATATCATTGCCTTTCTCAGATTATATTTTAAGTCATAAGAAAATCGCCATCTTCAGGCTAGATATGTCAGAAGTTTAATTAATGAATCCTAACATTACATTCTGAAAGATACAAGTGCTTGAAGAGACGGAGTAACGTTTTAATATTTTTAATCGATAAATCATTTAACAAGAGTTGGGATATGGCAGCTGCAGGCACAAAATACGAGTTCTCTTCATAAGTGAATCCCTGGAGATCGATCTACCTAACTTTATCCTCGGGGCTTTTTCCGCGTTCGGCTGAACACACTTCTTCCAATGTATGCTTCACAACAGTGAAAGCTAAGTGAAAACAGCGAGACATCGCTCTTCGAAAACAAGACCAAACGCCTTTACTGCTGTTTGTTTAAGCCTATGTGATTCTTCAGAAACTTCCAAAAGTTTCCTCCGGAATGGGTACAGGATTGCCTGTCCATTTATAATTCTAAGGAATAATTTAATTAATTTTACATCCCTTTTTACGCTTTAAATATTTTTCTGTGTATGTATTTAGCACTTACAAGGAAGCCTTCATGCAGTGTTTCCTTCTCTCGGTATAACCCTTTCACAAAAGCTGACAAACAACTTAGACAAAAAAAATTGGAGAAACGCAGATAAATTATAAACTATACATTGATATAATGACCCAATGGGATGCGACTGTTTTCCTAACGATGCTTGGAAAATCGAAGTCAAATTGTCATTTATTTACTATACTTCCTATAGTAAGAAGCTGCCGTTTCACAAAGTATACGCAACGAACATAGTTTATATGTAGTTAAATATTACCAGGAACATATTAGCGATTCACTGCATTATTAGTGGTTTCCGTGACCACACGTTTTTCGACTTTGCTCTGTCTGTTTTAAAGTAAACATTTTTGCAGCTACTGTGATGTAACCATCCAGTTCTTGCTACCGTGAGCTAATTCTCTTTATGTCCACATGCCTTTTGTAACCAACGTTCTCAATAACATGTTTTATATATTTTAAACGTGGTCTTCCTTTAAAATTTTCCCCTCTATTTTCCTAAAATAGTACTAAGCCTGGATGTTTCAGAATGTGCTCCGTTAGTCCACCCCTTCTACTGATAAGTATCTTCCGCACACTTCTCTCTTCTTTCCTTGCTAAATCTCTATATTGGGTATTCTATCATTTTACCTTATCTTCAACATCCGTCTATAGCACCACATGATATGCAGGATTTTGCGTCGCCTATAGAACATGAAGCTTTCATGATTTGACGGTACTTGACTTCTTTCTGTGGGATAATTTTTTAATATGTATATATATATATATATATATATATATATATATATATATATATAATATCATATCATATAGTAAGCGCTTGGTCGCTTCCATGCAGGCTTATCTACTTCTTTGGAATCCGGAAAGATTGGAGGTATGTGAACTCTCACGGAAGTCGCTACTTTTTAAAAATATCAAATAGCTCCTCGATTATCTTCAGAGTGTCCCATACTTCATTCCCTCAGAAACATCCGGGCTTATCCCTTCACATCCGCAGTCAAAAATGCTACGTAATGTATTACGAAGGCTGTCTTTTAAGAACTGAATTACATTGGTTCAAAATTCCACTTAAATCTACTAGAACAACGTTATGAGTATTTTCTATCTGTCAAACCTGTGTAATTTATTATTGTAATATCATTAAATATGTTGAAAAGTTTACACTACGTTTATATTATGCCTACTCTGTATAGTTTACTTTAGGCCTATTCTCGTTATATTTTTTTAACTGGAGAAAACGCCCGGATTTAGCTTTGGCTGCAGCTAAAGGCAGTAAAACTAATAAAATAAAATAAAATAAAATATAGTAGGCCTACTGATGAGAACGATAAACGATGGTTACAATGAAGCTTATAAAGATTTTAAAAATAAGTAAAAACTGTTAATCATACTTCTGTTTACGATGGTAATAAATATTTTAATACTAGAATGCCATAACCGATAACTCAGAAACGTTCCTGAAAAATCCCAGGCCACCAATTCGAGCGCGACCGCAGAAGCTATCATCACACGGGTATATCGGTTTATTATAGAGTGAATAAACAATGTTGTGGATGTGCTTAGACTTTAATGAGGGATCTGCTGCGGCTGAAACTGCTAGTCGCATGTGGTTGGCTGGAAGAAGTTATTATTGTTGCGGTTATGTTTATAGCTGTATTCCGCACGGCTCAACTCTACGGCTGGCAATGATTTAAACAACTGAAATGTAGTGAGTGCCAGCAACTAAAAACGCTGAGCTGTATCGAGATCGTAGATCGAAGTGCAGGATTTAAAAAATTGCTCTTCCTTAAGGAAAAATCGATACCATATTTCGCTTCAGCAGAAAAGAAGGCTAGAAATTATTACTCCAGACTGGATTCAGTTCTCATGAGGGAGAAGATTCAACTTTATGACGTGAATAGGGGATACCATACCGGCCACAGTAATAAGAAGAATCAAGAATTGAATTTTCATTCTTTTTCAAGAAGAATCATGAAGTGAATTATACTTATTTGTTAAGGACATTTTAAGTTTTATTAATTTTAGTTTAAAACATCGCCAGTGTTGAAGAAATTTTATCCTTCTTGCTTCATAACCTTTACTCTTCACCGAATATAATAAAGGTCAAAAATGCTACTAAGGATGAAATGGGCTGGACATGTTGCGCGCATTGGGGAGGAAAGACGTATCTAAACAATAATGACTGGGAGATCCAATGGGAAAAGACCACCTGGAAGACTTAAACGTAGGTGGGAGGAAAAGGGAAATAGGATTTGCAAGGGATGGTTGGATGGAGATGGCACAGATTAGGGTTGAACGTAGGGTTCATGTAAGCGATGCAATGAACCTCCGGGTTCTGTAAAGTAGATAATATTTGCTTAGGAATTGTCTATTGGCTCCGAGAAAGTAGGGTAAGGAAATGAGTAAGTGTGATCCCCTGATGACGGTGCCATGTAATCATTTTGCCTAGGCAAAATAAAATAAGTTGAGAATAAAGGTATTATGTAATTATTTTATAATCCATAAAAGCAAAGAAACCTATATAAGCTTAATGGTACTGATCTATCACTTTAATATAATAAAAGCATAATAATTTAAATGCACTGAAGTCTTTATTACAAATTGTTTTCCAGGTAGATTAGTTACCATACCCATGTAATGCAGGGTTCTATACCATCACTGTGCTGTCACTCATGTTTTCCTAACAAGGAACCTTTCACTACCCTCATATCGAAACATGTAAGCTTAATACACGTGCAATTACTGACATCGTAAAAGAGTTTGTACTAAGGCTTCTAATTTCCACCCTCCAGCCAACCCCTCCTCATCCTATCTACTTTTTCTCTTGTTTGCTTTATATTTCATGTCTTAACCGTCGTATTTCCTTTGCTTCTTTATTAATATCCCTAGAGAGAGAGAAAAAAAAACGGAATTAAAACTGGCACTATTAAATGCCAACATACAAGAACGAAAGAATCTTTCGTATTAGTTTTGAAATTGATAGAAGAAATAAAAGAAAGAATACTAGCTTTGACTTTGAATGAAGTTAATAATGTACTGTGTGGGAATTAGTCCCTTGCCCGGGAATGGCAACTAAATTGAAGTAGTTTTACGAGTAAGAATATTGTGCTGTATTGCTTTTCTAAGTAATCAGTGAATAGAACTGAATGAAATAAATTGAAAGGGATGAAAATTTAATTAAGTATGAAAGAACGAGCATACTTCATTAACATGGATGCATTCTACTCTGTTCAGATATATAGTCTATTCGACATAATAGAAAACTTGCTCAACGTAACGTTTGATCTTGTCACTGGTACATGATGTTCATAATACATTTTAAAACTTTTAGTAGCCTTCCTTCGTCAGCAAAAGTATGTTGCTTAAAAGTTATGCAGACAAATTACGTTTATTATACCGAGGAAATCAGATCGCAGACTGTCATGGCCACGCGGATTAAAAAAAAATAAAAAATAAAATCACTGTTTGATTAGCAATTTTAGCTTGGATTTGAGGAAGAAATTCATAAAGTACTGCATCTGGAGCATTGCTTTATAAAATCGGAAATATAGACACTAAGGAAGATCTGAGAGGTTTTGGAATTTCGGTGCTGGAGAAGAATGGAAAAAAATAGCATGGAAAAGTAACAAATGAAGAAGTCCTGAGAAGAGTGAACGAGATGATATCAATCCTGAATTCAGTTCTTTGTAGAAAAGGAAACTAATTAGTTCACATCTTGAGAATAAATTGTCTGCTGCATAATGTCATCGAAGTAAAGTTGGACTGCATAATGTCATCGAAGTAAAGTTGGAAGGAACTCCGGACCTTGGAAGAAGAAGAATGCAGATGCTGCATGATTTAAAGGAGAAATGAAAATACTGTTTACTTAAAGAAGAGGTTTGTCACTACAATGGTAATAAAAAATGTTCGTGTAGCTTTCATATTTATTTCTATAGTATACGTTTCCTTCTAGTCTGTCTCATTATTATTTAACAGTAAGACTGATATACTTGTTTTCTTTAGAGCCGGTTACAGAGCGGACATTAGAGTAGGATTACCTCCACAACGTCTCTGGGTTTTTACGTATATACCTTAGGAGCGAGTCTCACCGCTCGTAGAGTTCCTGGCTAGGGGAGGTAGCTGCACCCTGATTGGCTCAGCTCTCCTATCCCACTCCACGTGTTGTCTGTCTCTCTCGCAGCGGCATTATCCCTCCACTCAACTATTATAGTATTTTCTACGACTGGCGACATGCTGCATGATGTTCACTCTCTGCCCAGCAGTAGCTTACTGATCTTACGCGCACCGAATTCGCGCATCTTGGTAACGAGACGTAACGAGAAGCTCGCTGGCTGGGTTTGTCTTCAAGGCCAGAGACTTTGTGGGAATAATCCAACTCTACCCACCCATCCTACAGCCTAGAACATTAATTTATCCGCCGACTGTACATTCTTCCACTTTCTCTGGTGGTTGTTATTATTGTTATTATTTCCGTATAAACCTACTAGCAAAGAAGAGCGTTAATGATTCAGAAATGCGTATAACCCTTTGCTGGATTGGTAACTAAGGAATGAGTTGCCCGGCACTAGTGAATGCTATTTTATAGGCCTAGTTAGTAGTCTTCTCCCGCAACAGCAGGCCATCCGCGATTAATTTACATTTCATACCTTCCAAATATGAGCCTATAGTCTTTCCAGTACTCCAATCACTTTTTATAGTTCTTCTTGCTTTATTATTATTAATAATAATAGAAACATTTTTATTATAAACCGTATGTAGTATTTCATCCAGAAAACAAAAGATATTTCATTGAAGACCATAAAATACATTTGGTGTGGTCACCCATTTATATACAATTTAATATGACAAGGTTTTCAAATGAGTAGGATGCCCTGTTAGAAGATCAGGCTGTCCTCCAGGTTATAGCAGACAAAACTGGCCCTTTCTGAATGACAAGTGTCCCTAGATTCAAAATATTGTCATAAGCATGTGTCGTGTGTAACACTAAATGGTGTACAAACTGACACATTCTCAACATTAAAAGTTTCATATTGGCTGTGATGCATCGATGTTTCATGTGGATAGAATTTAAAAAAAATAGACAGTTGTAAAATTAGTGTTGGGATACAGGCATGACGGTAGTATACACACATCAAACATACAGCATGTAAGTTCCAACTCATGAATCAGTTCAATCAATCAATCTATCAAGCCCATCACTGTTCAAACATCAACACCATCCGTAAACATAAAAACATTTGTCAAAGCTAAAGCCTCAGCTCTCAGTTCCACAATGTGCGTCAGGTACATCAATGCTATTCCAATTAATAAACCTTCCCAGTTGCTGACCGGCATTAAATTTTTATTTATTTTTTTGCTTTTTTTTTTTAATCGGTATATTTGTGTTCTGATACCAGCGTCAGTTTGTTGGGATAGGAAAGTCGAATCCTATGGGGCGTTTATGAAACATTTTTTATCTTAATTATCTTCTTGCTGCTCTTTCGGACATACGTGACCGCATTACGCAAGTGCACGTTCATTCGTCTCAATCTCAAGCAAAGTCGTAATATTAGCGTAAGACTTAATTTTTTTTTAAGATGGCTAGCTTATAGAATATTCTTCATACATTTTCCACGATAATTTTTAGTTCTTCATAGGCTGTATGCACTGCATGAAAATACAAGTTTATTTTGAACTTCTCTTTTAATCGATACAATATTTTTTAGAGTTTGAGAGCAAAGCACTAGTTTTGGGAAAACATACTGAAATATTTCATAGGCCAGAGAGTTGTTCTCTACCCAGCGGAACGCTAAACTCTGTCTCTAGCGTAGAGGAAACTAGGCAGTTATTCTGCCTCGGGTCTTCTGTATACAGCATATTTAACTTTTTTTATTTTTCAAACGTAGCAGCCGATGCAGATTGTTGCATTATGTATAATGCTCGGTACATTTAGGTAGGAGCCTGTATACAGAATCATCTCTGAAAGATAGTACCGTCATACTTAATGTCAGAGTTCATACTGTGACAAATGCGGAAACAAAAGGAAGCAGTAAACTTAGTGAAAGGTATTTTCTGAAATTCGTTCCATCTTGCATAATTGTATGTAGCTCTAAACATCACTTGATGAGTCTAGAGACCGGATTTTAAAGGGAATTCCTTTTTTAATATTTCATCACAAAACGTGATAAAATTGAACAGGACATTACTGAGTAAGTTTCAACTGCAAATGACCTGATTTTAACGTCCCTTTTTTTTTTTTTAGGAACTTTCCCTTTCCAGTACCTTTTTAGGTAGATTTCGAAGAAAAATCTACCTATTGCAATGGATACCACTTTATGATTTTCGAAAAATTCTTTCATATCTTTACGTTTCATGCTCCCCTAAGTACGAAACCACCGCCCGTTCAAAAAAAAATGTTATATATATCTTTACACGATAGCGGCCGTAATTTTGAAGATATTTGAACCAAATTTTATTATGTTATTTCTAGGCCCAATAGTTCGGACAAGTTCGTTAATGGGCAAAATTGGCCCAAGGGGGTGGTCGGGGGAGGGGGTTGAAATTTTTAAAAATGTATATCTCGGCCCCTATGAAGTATAGAGGGAAACTTTGTTTGAATAAATTAGAGTACTCCCTATGGAGTTCACAGTGACACCAACGATTCGGGGGTTCGAGTGAGGGTGGGGGTGGAGTTGGGGGTGGGGGATGAAAATTCGAAACTTTTGAAACCACATCTTGTGGGGTATCGTTGAAAAGCTCTTGATGAGTACTCTACAAATCAATAAATAGTTTCTTGATAGCTCTCATATTACGCGAGATTTTAATGTTTGAAAATAATAACACTTAAAAGAATTATTATAATATCATAATTTTGTCTTGTTTAGCGGCTTTGCTAATTTTATTCATTGCTGATCTTGCGCACGGCCTCCCAGAATATTATATCCTATTCTTGTTGTCAAAACAAATGATTGTAGGCTCTTCCTCTTTACCGAATTCAGTTCTTATTACTGCAGGTTTACCATGCCAAGGCTAAAGAAGAAGAGTGCTATGCAGCGACAATAAATTAAACCAAAAGCACTTCGAAATCTACCTCCGCCTGTAGGCGTGCCTAAAGGGATTTTTTACTAATTTATGTTGAAAAATTCGTAAATTACCCATTAAACCTTGTTTTCACTGATTCACCATTAAAAAAATAATTCCTCCCAGCAGAATAGAGCGTTACAGGGAAATCACAGGCTTGCCATTGCCTAAGTTTCCCATTATAACAAGGTGGGGAACATGGATTTCGTGTGTTATTTTCCTCTGTGAGAATTTCAAGGAGATCAAAAAATTTATTCAGTCAATAGATGTTATAGAATCAGCAGCTGTAGAGCAAGCAAAGGCTTTACATAAAACAAACATGTATTTCTCTGTTGAATTTTTACACTCTCTTAGTTTTATATCCCTTTTTCCGCACCTTTGTTTGGCAATAATTTTACCTTTTTTCCCACCTTTTTTGGCAATATTTTTCTCTTTTTTCGTCCTTTTTTGGGTGAAAATTTTCCCTTTAAAATCCGGTCTCTATAATGATGACACTAGGTTTCGTGAAGCTATTACTATAAGTTACTAATTTCCTTCAAAACAAACTCCAGGGCCGCCGCACGTTTCACCTTATTTTTGAGATTCAATTATCTGAAAACCAACAATCGCGTTTCGAGGGCATTTGACAATTTCCTCCTTTCGAAACTTCATTTTACAAAAAAAAAAAACAATCCCTGTTATTTATTTATAAGATAAAATAATTCAACATCCAATAAAGGCATGCAACGTCACATTGAAGTACCATTACAGCATAAGAAGTACTCTTCTTTGAAAAGTAAGGAATTTTAAAGGTAGATAGTAGGTCTATCACAAGTGAACTATGAGGAGGCTGGAAAACTGACACGTAATCTAAGATGAAATTTCAAGATGAAATTTATTAATAACTAGCATGTGCCCGCGGCTTCGCCCGCGATAATTATTTCAAAAATTAAAAATTAAAAGTATAATAGTTAAATCAATATATTTATTAACACGTGAATTACATACCACGATTAGATAAAAGCGATCTCAGATTCGAGTTCCTTGGCCCAAAAAATCCCTGTATAGTGAGTTTCGTCCAAATCGAACGATGTTTAACCATATTTAGGTCTATGTTGATTATTCCTCTTCCGTGTAGGTTGAAAATTTCATATGTCTACGGGCCTTGACATTCTAAACAAATGAATCGACCAGCGTGGGCTTACAACATTCTGGCGATCGCGATGCTTTTATTACCACAGTATGACAAAAATAGCCAAAGCCAACTGCAATTGATTTGACATTGAAATGTATTGCTGATATCTGATGCTTCGACAGCTCTAAAATCACGTTTTCTGCCAGTTTTTCACTCATAACTCGCGAACGAAAGCTAAAATTAAAAATTGGGCTTCGAGGTGAATTTGCCCACCTTTCAGTGCATCTATGTTTAAAATTTCAGATCTCTTCGTTCAGTAGATTTCAGTAGACAGACAAACACGTCCTTTTATTATTATAAGATAGCATGTGCCCGCGGCTTCCCCCGCGATAATTATTCCAAAAATTAAGAGCATAGTTAAATCATTATAATTATTAACACCTAAATCACGTGGAGTGCATTCCACGATTAGGTAGCGTCCCCTGGTAAAAGCGACCTCAGATTCGAGTCCCTTTGCCCAGAAAACCCCTGTATAGTGAGTTTCGTTCAAATCGAACAATGTTTGACCATATTTAGGGTTGATTATCCTTCTTCCGTGTAGGTTGAAAATGTCATATGTCTGTGGGCCTTGATATTCTAAACAAATGAATCGTCTAGGATGGACTAACAAAATCAAGCGATCGAGTTGCTTTTATTTCCAAGGTATGAGGTATGATGACAAAAATAGCCAAAGCCAACTGTTAGTGATTTGATATTGAAATTTATTACTGAAACTGATGCTTCGAAAACGCAAAAAATGCACGTTTTTTGCTCATTTTTCACTCATAACTCACGAACGAAAGCGAAAATTAAAATTCCGGCTTCGAGGTGCACATTCCGACCCTTTAGTCCGCCTATGTATAAAATTTCAGATCTCTGCGTTGAGTAGATTTCGCTGGGCATCGCGGACAGACAGACAGACAGACGGAGGACAGACACTTCCTTTTATTAATATAGATAGAAGATAGATAACGTAATCTAACGTTAAACCTGGAATCTTGTTTCCAGTTTTGGTAATTTTTAAATATTTAATAAGTTATAAAATAATCACCAGGGCCCGGATTCTAATGAAATGTCATCTTTTTATTGATGCTGCAGAGACATTGCCAACTTGTAGATAAATCCTAATCATGGCCTCTAGATTATAGAAATACATTTTTATTAGGTCATTTTTTGTCATTTTATGCAATTTTATATTTTTAGGGCATTTATTTCAATTTTAGGTCATTATTTTGTCATTTTCTTGTCATTTGCTTCCTTATTTAGTCATTTTCATGTATTTACATTGAGTGTATTAACTTTTTTCGTCGCTAGCGGTGCTGTCTTTGAAGTGTTGTTCGTTTAATGCAAGAAGGAAAAATTCGGCATTAAGTGTTGTCTTGTCTCAATCGGAAATGAGAATCAAAGAAATGCCAAAATTTTGTATTATATTACTATTGTTATTAGATTGACTTGGCACCAAAGTTTGCCACCTGCTTGGATTTGAGAGTGCAAACTACTGTTTACTCTCATTTAAACAAGAATATAATCCAGCAGACCACAAAAGGAAATGCCGAATTTTGACTCGCCAGTGTCTCAATGCCAGTATAAATTCCCGTGAGAAAAAAATATTCACAACATTACAGTTATTTACAGTTTTTACAATTATACAAACTAGTTTATAACTTTGTGTTTACAATAATAATTTTTTATAAATAAAATATAAGTTTTTAGGTCATAGGTTTATAACTTTGTGTTTACAATAATAATTTTTTATAAATAAAATATCAGTTTTTAGGTCATTTTTTATAATTATTAAGTCATTTTCTTTAAAATTTAGGGTTATTTTGTAGGTCATTTTTCAAACAATTTTAGGTCATCAGAATCTGGGCCCTGATAATTACTAAGCGCTTCCTATCATAGGTGGTCTATTATGATAAAGGTGCTCTTACTTAAGTAGGAATGAGTGTACTAAACCATCTTGACACTTCCCCCTCGAACTGAAGAAAGGAATTGCCAGTGAAAGCGTGAGAATTACGACTGGTCATAAAGAGAATGTAAATCACTTTTAAGACACACTTTGCATACAGTAACTATGCGATAACGATGTTCCCCTTCCTTTCCAGAGACAGTACTCAAAATCTTGCAACTTCAAAGAGAACGAATGCGTTAGTGGGAAAAGCAGTTACATATAAATACGGTATTTGAACTACAGTATTCTTCAAACGAGAAGCCAATTTCTTCACCGCCAATCACGTGTAAGAGCTAACGAAGTGTCGCTAGCAGTAAGAGTCTCCTGTCCGTCTCGCCGTCTCTGATTGGACTGCGTGTCTAAGCAGGAGGAGGACAAATGGTCTGTCATCTGCAAAACACTGTAGCATTGTAACCACTTAAAAAAATGGTGGATTTAAAAAAATAGAAAAAAACTTATGTTTCTACACCGTTTGTAAAACCTGTTAAGTGACTTACTTGTCAATGTATTATCTAGAACGATTAATACGTGTAGCTTTTCAGTTTTCGTGCCTTTTTTTGACGGATGCATGAAAATTACGTTCATATTCAATGACAAGCCATGCAGGGAACAGGACATTTTACCTCAAAGCACCATACATTAAGACACACGAAATGAACTTATACTTTATAATATTTTTAATGAAACGAACAGAATCGATTTTATTTTAAATATAGTTTGTTTGCTGCATTCAAGGCTTGAAGATAGTTTCGAATTTGATATTAATATAAATGAGGTATGCCTAGATGGAAATCGACAATTAGCCTAATTAGAATAACAACACTACCGGTACTTTACGGAACGCCATTACTTCAATGTATGTTATTAAGATAATGTAAGGTCACATTTAACAAGAACATTGTAGTATGATCGAACAAAAACATTAGCTGGGATATGTGTTGATAAATTTCATGTTGTTTGTCTCCTACGAGGGATTTGTATGTAGGGTATAAAATATTTTCACCTATTCCCTCGTATAAAATGTTTTTGTTAAAATAACAGCTCATAGCTTTGTCATATCTAAAATTTATACTTGTCAATATTATAAAACATAATTAAAAATTATAGCTGTCAATTTTATAAGACGATCTTCGTATTTTGTGGACAATATATTTCGGCTATTCAGCCATCTTCAGGTCCTTTTTCTGAATAGCCGCAATATATTGTCCACAAAATACGAAAATTGTCTTATAAAATTGACAGCTATAATTTTTAATTATGTTTTTATAATATTGACAAGTATAAATTTTAGATATAACAAAGCTATGAGCTGATATTTTAACAAAAACATTTTATACGAGGGAATATGTGGAATTATTTTATACACTACTTTAGCTGGGAGTCAGTGCATTAAGAAATGAAGAGTAGTTCACATGGCTATATATATAAGCTTTAGGATGTGTTTTTTGCAGTTTTCCATTAACAAACCATGAGGGCACTTGAATACAGCGCTTGAAAATAATTTGAGGTAGAAACGTCCTTCACTTTGTCGTTGACCTCGTGAAGCACTATGGTTTTCGTTGTGTTTTCCTTGAAGCTATAGCGAAAGTACCCGGGTAGTAGATTCAATATTTGCCTTCATCCCCACTCCACAGCCTCTTACTTCCTCATAACGTTTATTGGTCTACGGAAGTTTTGAGACTAACATCCTTTTGTAATCCAGTGGGATTTCATTCTCCTGAAGTTGTAAACAATTATTTCTCTAGAATTGCAACTCAGTACATTACGCTGTCGTATTTCGTACATGTTTAAGGATCGTTCGTATGACTCTTTCTTTACTCGTCGTTTGCAGGAATAGTCAGTGGCGGAACAATAGATGTCTAATAGATCATGTGAAGTGAAAGAAGTTTAAGTCTACCGAATAATTTGTAGGATATCCAAAACACATTATGAACAAAACTAGGAAAACGCAAATATATATTTAATTGGCGGCAGTTTCAATTTTTATCTAAGTCTCCGATACAAGAGAATTAATGATATAGGCCTAAGTGACTGTCTTTTTCCCGTAACCCCTACGGTGTGGCATGAGGCCTCCTTATCGATATGAACGATTATAGATTTGATTTAATATCGATATTTCTTTTACGATATCCGATATTCAGACAGCGATATTTCGGTTCCGATAGTATCGTGATATCATTATTGTTCTTCGATAATATCGATATTTTGCTTCCGATATCCCATCTCTAGTTTCAGTATCTAGGTTAATTTTGTTACGCTTATTTTCCGAGAGAGGAACAGAGAGTAAGCCCATCGCCTCACAAACCCCCATCCGAAAACTAAAATACTACTTGAAAGGGCCGAGGAAGCCGTAAATTTACAAGAGCCCCCCAGCTTAAAGCATTTCCCAGAGGATTAATGATATAAATATAACTAAATTTTAAGAAAAGAAATTCAGGAATGATCAAGTATGAACAAATCAATACAGATTCAATTCAAATTTAATTAAAGAAAAAGTCAAGTAAAATGGGAGGATTTTATTTTAAGAACGTAGGATGGCAGGCTACATAAACTTAAAAGGAAACGCCGGCCTATAAATTGTTGGAACAGGTGTAACACCGCCTCTTCCTGTAAGGAGGGAAGAGAGGATAAGGAAATAATTAAGTCATGGTAATGGATAATAGTATGAAGGAGGGCAATTTTTGGAAAATTTGGAACAAAATATGTTTTTGTCAGAATTGTGTAATTTATATAAGCGAGGGGCAATTAGTCGAGTTTGCCGCCACTGGATGGCGTGTTTTCAAACTAGCTCGTCTCATGATGTAAGTTTTAACGATCATATTTCAATGAGTATTCGAGCTTTAATTAAACCAGAATGAATGAAAGGGAGAGATAAACTTGAGGAGTTCTGATAAAACCTTTGTAATATAAATGTTAGGCCATATAAAAGGCAACACAGATAATTGCATCCTTTTGTAGGCTACGTTTTCAAATAATTAATCTTTTGAAGAGAGTCCTCGTATAATTTCTCTTCCTTTTCCTTTTTTTAGTTTCCATCTTTTTCTCAGCTACATAACTCCGACTCTTCTATTCTCCAATTTCCTTACTCTCCATTTTCCCTGTTTGGGTTTTTGCAGGACCAATTAATTTGTCTTGAGGTAAATTTTATCCGCTTGAATATAGGTAGAAGTCTGGAGAAAGGCACATCATTAACAAGGTAAACCATTCACAATGTGGCTCATGGATACAATAGACATTCTCCCTACCTTATTCAGAATTCTCTGTGGAGGCATAATGACCCATCAATCCATTATTGTTGTTATGGCATAGATCATACTGTATGTATCTGCTAGTTTCATTTCATAGGATTTAGTAAATTCCAAAGTTATGTGCCATTCAACTTCTGACAACTTGTTCTAAAGGGTACCCATTAGATCATTCTAGACTATATTTTCTCTGAAATATTTGCAAAATTTATGCGATTAGAGCCCGGATTAATAAGCAAAATAAAGCAATAAGATAAGCAAACAAGTAAGCACGAAAAATGTAAGAAATAAGCACCAAAATAAGCAAAAATAAATTACACGAAAATGAAATAAATTATTAGTTTCATTCACAGCTCTTACAGTATGTAAGGAGGCAATTGTGTGAGGCAATTTCTTGTGTGAAGCTTTATCGTCTATCAGCGAAGAACTGTGTCAAATGAAAATGTTTTTTAACGTCGCATGATGTCACAGGCGCATGTGAAAAGGAAAACAATATTTTTCTTCAATGAACTCCTCTTCAATATCTGTTTCTTCACCGAAAATCTTTTTCAGAAATCTGACAGTCTTTTATAACCTAGATTTTTCAGTAATTCTATTAGCCAACAAAACACAGAAAACCTGTTGTAATATGTTTTCAGGATGGAACATTCTACTAAAACGAAGGTACTACAGATAAACCTGTTACTAATTTTGCATAACAAATTACAAAATTGATTTAAGACTCACCTGATTATGAAGACCGAAATGGGGTAATCTGGTCGCGGATGGAGGAACACCGGGATATGAAGTCGTGAAAGCGGGTACAGTGGCGCATGCGGGACCATCATCGTCAAAAGATCGTCGGACCGAAGTTCGCGGTAAGCAGACCGAGCCGGAACGAGTGGAACTGACGCCAGAGGAGTCAGCGGCTGAATTTGCACTCGAGGTATACAACCACCGTCATCTTTCCCTCCTTCGCCATCAGAGCTTGTTCTGGGTTCCAGCACAGTGTATGCTACTTGAACAAGTCTTTGGGGTGTCTTGATAGGTTTGTTAGTTCTTCCTGTATTATCAGGAGGAGGCAACGGAGCCCACCAATTGGCTGGTATAGTGACTTGAGCAAGGCATACTCCGTCCTCCCCATCTGGACTGCAAGCGGCGGTCAATGCAGGCCTTTCACCCATAGTGGCATGAAGCACAATGCAGACACGCTGATGGTTCCTCAAGAGAAGCTGCCTTCTTCCTCCCGGATCAGAACCAGTATGGAAAAGAACCCTTAGCACCGGAGAATCTCGAGGAATTTCACCCCTCACGATGTGGGCACTCATGTCCAAATGATGGGATGCTGTAGCCGTAAGATCCATATCCAGAAGTATTGAAGAAACCGATGCAGTGGAATTGGCATTTGTGATGTGGAACTGGGGTTTTTCAGGTAGCGGGAGTGAGTCGAGTGGATCTGGTACTATGTAGCGAGCTGGTACGGTTTGTTTTGTCGAAAAGGGACCATATGTTGCTCTTATGGATATTGGTTGCGATGTTTGAAACACTGTGAATCTATCCACGCTTAGGACGGATGAACTTGGCCCACTTGTGCTACTACTTCCGGTTCCGGTCATAATCCCGTTTCGTGAACCGGCAGATGATGCCATACCGCCAGATGTTCCAGCGAGATCTGCCACTGCTGGGTAGTATTGCCGTGGAGTGTGTTTGAGGAAGAAACCTCCATCTTTGTTCTCGAAGTGGACTTCAACAGTACCAGCCACACCTGAAACAAAGTAACCAATATTTTAATTTCATAAACGCAGTATTTTATTATCAGTATTTTGTCATGAAACAGTGAAATTATTTCTGTCGTTTACTCCTAATCGATTTTTACGTGATACTTAACAAATCAAAAATTGTCCTTTAACAATTTCGAGAGTAGTGTGGGAAGGCAACATAATAATGTATGAACTGATTAAGTCTACTTCATAAAATCGAAATCCATGATCCAACATTTTTAGAATAATTTTGATTCAACGTGGGAATCTATGTTCTAAAGTTTACTACAGATAAGATTGATTTTATGAGAACATAATATGGCCTTACGTCTCATTAATCCTCGATGGAACAACGGAATAAATATGATTTTGTAGTTTGCAACAAAACAAGTTTTATATAGAACAGGGCACATTTTAATTTCCTATTAGATTACATCTTTAGTAAAGTCTTTTTCATAATAATATAAAAATAAAGTATTTAAATATCTTTTAAAAATACATAATTTCCTATAACTAGAAATAGTTATATCGAAGTATCAATGTTAGTTTTCAACTTTAAAACTGTGATGTGTGTTTTAAATATTATTGTGAGGCTGTATAACCATTGTATCTACGTATTTACGCCCTACTGGTTGGAAAAGAAACATACAGTACTGAAAGACTTTTTTTTTATTAAAGAATAGACGTGTTGTAGATTTGTTTTGAAAGACTCTTCCTATATACGCAGGCAGAAGCATCAAAATCTTAAAGAAGCCTGTCAAGAACTTCTGAGTGCAAAAGCCCGTTTCCTCCACCTCAACAAAGTAATCCTGTGAGAGATGACATAAACAGCTGCGGAATGTACGAAATAAGCAGGTACAAACATACGTCCATTTCCATTTTCCAGTTCTATGCCGAGGATAATGCACTTCACTAAGAATTCGACATCCAAAATGCGTGTCTGAATCTTAAAGTTGGCTTCTAACGTGTGCTATATGTTTGCTGCGAGAGAGCATTACTAGCAGTGGGTTTCATACATTACTATGAATGTGGGACATGTAATTTTAAAATTTCGCTGCCTATCCCATGATGTAACATATTATGATTCCATTATTAGTATTCCATGCTTATTTCTCCGTGGCGCTACATCCCTGGAGGGACTTGGCCTACCACCCGACCGCTGCGTCATCTCCCGTAGGCAGATGGCAGGATTGAGGGGCATGTGGTCAGCATGCCGACACCCACGGCCGTTAATGGTGGTTTTCTTGACCGGAGCCGCTACTTCTCTATCAAGTAGCTCCTCAATTTTGAATCACGAGGCTGAGTGCACCCCTACCAGATCTCCCTACCTCAGAAAAATCCGAGGAGGTACCGGGAATCGAACCCGGGCCGACGGATCTGTAGTCAGCGACGCTAACCACAAGACCACGCCGGCGGACATTCCATGCTTATCCTTAGATGAAATGCAAATTTTTCAGTAGCGATAGTTACTGATATAAAATAATTTCAGCATTGCCAGTTTCCTGTGCCCAACGAATTCGATATATATATATATATATATATATATGCATAAATATAAATATATATATTTTGTTCGTTTGTTAAAGTCTCTTTTGTCAAGCTGTTTGCAGACTTATGGTCTAGTGCAGTGATTCCCAAACTACCCCTAACATACTTCATTGTAAAGTAGGGCTTTTTCAATTAGAGAGATGATGATGATGATGATGATTAAAATAATAATAATAATAATAATTTTAATGGATATGATACACGATGAAACAGCGGTGATGAGTCATGATAAATAAATTTCCAATTCGGCATTTGCCTTTATGCCCTGGAATTCCCGAATACCATCTCGGCCGATTCTGTGGAAGTAGCTCACGTGAAAGTAGCGCACGGTAGTATTTACGCACAGGAAAAGAGCGAACGTGGACCTAGTGCGTATTTGCAGTGAATGACACAGTTTCCTGTCATATGTTGCTAAATTTTACAAATTTGACTGCTTCATTTCGCTATTGTTGAAAAAATAACGAGGCTGTGGCTGATTAAAACAACCTTTAAACCACCTGTGTGTATTACCTACATGTTGTCCAGTGCCGAACCTGATAAAAAAACGTGCTAGCGAAAGTCGATATTTTTCGTTTATTATTAATTAAAACAACTTTAAAGAAACTGCTGGTAATCAGTTTCTTAAAAGAAAGCCAGCAGTTTAAATTCCCCCTCACCCATTCCTTTCGGTTCGATGCACATCTCAATCAAAATATGTGCGCAGGTTTAATGTCCAAATTTGTCCTGCGCGCTAGATCCACGAAATCGGGCTGTGCGTTACTCCCACGTGCGCTAGTACCAGGATACGATCTCGGCCACCTCGCTCGGTAAATGCCAAATTATTGTTCTTTGCGTCAAGATAATAATAAGGCCCTTTGCTCCCGTAACTGACTTGTCTCTGAATCTCTTTATCGACAGGTTCTCTCTTTATCGATTAACTTCTTTCATTGTCGCAAAATGACCTACTGTAGTTGCAACAATGATTAATGCATCGCTCGGAAAAATAACAATCATCCAATAACATTAAGCCAATCAAAGGTTTCTTACGACACATTGTAGCATTTTTACTTAACTAGTGGATTCTTAACGAATACCAGTTCCTTCAACGTAATCTATCGGAGTAGAATTCCTTTAGAAAACCCATCGAAATGCTTACTCACAGGGCCAGTAGTAAAACATTTTGCCGCAATTCGAGAATTTAATCCTTGTAAGTGAGCGGTAAAACTCCACAATCGACGCTTTCATTTGTTCACGTTTTTGTACATAGGATTCAACAACATAGGATTCAAAACATTTTCCTGGGAACTGGCATTACTTGTGCACGTGTGGGTTTCAGGGGATCAACCGGATTACATGTGTGTGCACACATTTGTGGGCTGTAAGGTCACTATGCAACTCACTCCCACCGTTATCTAACATTAGCCAATCAATACTCAGTTGAAATCCACCAATTATTCAGCACAACTTATTTGTCCTACGTAATAATCCTCTGTGAGCTCTCTATAGAACAGAATTTAGTAAAACAAGGATGGCACATTTTGTCTGTTACTGTACAGTATTTTTACCACTTTTAAGCTGTTAACAGCGTTAAGATAAGTCAGATAAGGATCAGAACATAGCTCGGGTGACAGCTGCCTTCGATCCATATAGCCTGTATATTGTTCTTTTCAACATCAGAGGGATCCAGCGATACTTGATTTCAATGTTAACCTGTATGTTTAAGATTCCTTAATAATTACTGAATTTACCTAACAGAAGTCTCATAATCTCAACTTACCGTGGGATGAGGTGATTTCAGTAACAAAACATGTCGAGTTCTACGTAACCCAGTTCATTATAATTATTTCTGTATATTTGGTTATTCTTCTTAGATTACCACATTTCTTGCCCCCATGGGGGTAACGCAATCAGTGTACCGCTGGCTTTCTACGATCAAGTTCGCGGGTTTGGTTGTGGCCCACCGCGATGGCATTTGTGTATGCATAAATGTGACAGACCCATGTCTATAGATTTACATGCATGTAAAAGAACTGCTAATCTGCCAGAGGAAGATGGAGAGGAAGATAATGCACATGATACTAAAAGACCGAATCCGCAATTTGGATTTCAGGTAGAGAACAAGGCATGAAAGATGCAATCACCGCTGCATTAAGTCTCAAATGGAATTGGGGAGGCCACGTAGCAAGGATCAGTAGATCACGGTGGGCATGTAGAGCGATCATGTGGGATCCCAAACAATAGGCAGACAGAGAAGTAGATGGGCAGAGAGTTCACACAAAGATAGTGGACGAGACGTGCAAGAAACAGGACAATGTTGACAGAACTGACGACGGAACCGTAAAACAACTAATATGCTAGGAATAACTGACAGTAAAAAGTGAAACGCGCATTATAGTGTTCATCAGTGACGTACGAGAATTAGATAATTGTGGTCAGGGACCAATGTAAGTCCAACAGTAGGACAAACACTCCCTAGGACTAGCTAATCTAAGGAGAGAACTCGAGCTAACCTGACAGAGGGCAGGAGGCCTTAATCCTCATGGGATGATAAAGGCTAAATTCAAATTCAAAAGTACTCCTGCGTTTCAGAATTTCGGCACACCAGCGAATTTCACAGGCCTTCCCCGATGATAGGGGAACAAAGTGAACGAGAATCCGACATACCAAAGCAATTTTTCTAACGGTTTAATAGAAGCGTTTTGAAGAAAACTGCTGCTATCTAATATTTTATCCAATTAATTTATTCTACATTCGTGTGGAATCAGAGTTAAAAATGGAAAGTACTTACCCGTGTGGCTAAATTGGCGGATATCTGTTAGAAATTATCATAGTTTGAAAATATACAAAAATAAATTTTGATATTAGGCTATATAATTATTGCCCTGAATGTAATGATATTTGATTAAGTTAGGCCTACATAACGATTATAAGAGAATATTTCTAATTATAATTTTTTTTAGTTTCCCAGGTTTCGAGTAAATCTTTGTGCATATTTTTTTTTTAAGATTATGGCGTTAACCTAGGCCATAAATCGCCTTCTTCATTGCTGGGACGGAGAGTTAAGGTTTGAATGTTAGGCCTATCACATTCACAAAGAAACGGAGAAAGGAGTGAAATGAGTGCCAATAAGAAAACAAAACTACTTGACGCTACATCCCACAGTGCGACAGAGCCTACCGTTGCATTATTTTACCTGTCGACTGTTGTAATTAGTAAATTTCACGACTGGAGATCACGTAGTCAGCATGCCGACTCCCATTGATGGCTGGAAGATCCGATAAAGGTAGACAAATAGCTTCTAAGTCAGAAGGAAACCGATTATGATTATATTGTAGTCATACAGCTTAATTAACAGCTACTACTGAACGAAAACTCTCAATTAAAACCAGTATAACCATTCCATTGTAACTAGTTACGAAGTGTAATGTGCACGATGACAATTCAGTCTGTACGTCTCATAGCTGACTATTATTCTATCTCCTCGACAAGAGCAACTTCATAGCTGACCAGACAACTAAGCTCAGTTTTGGCGAAAATTATAGCACTATATTGGAATTTAACTCTATATACCCATGAAAATGGAGAGGCGTCAGACCATCCTAAATGTATGACGAGGATCATAACCATTATAAGTTATGGGGACTCCACTGATAGGATGTAATAACGCTGCACTCCAATACGGTCTCTGAGGAAATAGATTACGCCGATACTATTAGAAGGACAATCAACATGTTATGATCCACTTGTGATGAACATCTTAATGGCCGGACCATCTTCAGTGGTTTTCATTATAGGCTGTAGTAGGTATAGTGTTATTAATCAGCGTGATGTTCCTTCTATGTGAAGAGTAAAGCAATACCAAAACTATTATGATTGTGACTATGGTGAATGTTCAACTGCTTTATTATTGCATCACATTCTTAAGTGCATTTATGTATCATCGATGATCTATGGTGTGTAAGAAGTTACAATAATGTATAGACGTAAGGCCGTAAAATAGAAAGTAATTTATATTCCCCTATTTCCATGACAGACCCGTGTCTATAGATTTACATGCATGTAAATTAACTGCTTGCTGCAAGAGGAAGATGGAGAGGAAAATAATGCACATGACACTAAAAGACCGAATCCGCAATGTGGATTTCGGGAAGAGAACAGGCATGAAAGATGCAATCACCGCTGCATCAAGACTAAAATGGAATTGGGGAGGCCACGTAGCAAGGATTGTCGATTGTCGATTGAAAAGCAGGATTGTCCTTGTGCGGAAAAAATAACAAGATGACTCCAAAATAATTTCCAATCCTAATATTGTTTATAGAAATCAATCAAATTGAAGGAAAGCAGTTCTACAGTCTACACTTCATCTTCAAGGTACCCTGTAGTTTGTAGTTGAAGATTAACATGAAACTATGTTGAAACAAATTTAAGTGCAACGGCGAAGACGTTTTATTGGTATAATGTATTTTCTAATTTAGTAGACGTATATAAATTTAAATTTTGTATTAATTGAAAAAAAAATCTTAAATTTCAAGGTCTTCTTAAGATGATAGTCAGGCATTGATCGATCTAGAAGACAAGAGCAAAGTCAGCAAAACATTGTATAGAAACCATTCTATGAGTTATTTCTAAAGTGGTTGATTTGTATTTTGTTAATTTATAAATTAACTTATAGCAATGCTATTTGAAGTTGGCCTCAATGTTGAAATACTAATTTTTAATAGTAGGTTGCTCTTAAACTTAATTACATTCTAATTGTGGTCAGAGTTCTGTCTGAGCGATCACCATCATCACCATCAGTTGACCATCTCCGGTCAGAAAAAACTCTGAACACACTGAAGACAAGATTTCTGATTTGTCGTAGATGGGAAAATCTCTCAATCAATCAGATACCCAATTGAATTACCCGCAATAGTATAAATAAGCCCATACTAGCTACACTCCGTATAAGACTAAAGTTTTGATATTGACGTATAAGTCAGTGCATTAAAGCAAGTTGCATATACTGTATGGAGTGGCTAATACTAACTACTAAATAGCATGACTCGTTAGTGAGATAGATGAAGACATTTGTAACATTTAGCGTGTATGATGGCCATTGCATTCCGGGAATGTTTAGCTATTTAGCCGCGGAGTTGTACCTCGCATAGTTGTTCTGTGTCTACGCCTTGTTCCGATAAGCATGCTTCCCATTCCATTTACATGAAATCAACACACAGATTTCTGTAACTGTATGTGTTGAAATGTTTTACGTGCTGTAAATATACCATAACTTATTTATTTTCGTTTATATTTTATATTAAACTAGGTTAAAAGGCCCGGCGTTGCCCGGGTTTTTATTTGTAATTTGAAATTAACTCATGAAGGACTTTCGATTTTCAAAATCTAGGACCTTGTATAATATGTAGGCCTACATAGAACTTACGGAAGAACGACTTATCACACTCAAACTATTCCCTCAGAAAACGCTAAATATAGCTTTTTATGGCTCACAGAAGATGTCGAGTGTTGCATTCCGTTGCTTCTACACACCATGCCTGACTGAAAATGTTCTATCCTATTTTGTCTTCTTGTAGAAGTTTAGGGCCTATGATAAACAACCCTATACAAAGCCTACAGCTATGAGTGACGAATCAGTGGATAGGATTTTTTACCGACTTCTGATATAGCACACACTTAAGCTGTCCCTGCAATACTACCGCTTATTCTACATCAAAATTTGAAGTGAGAAAATTATATTTTCCATGTTTAGGGTAGAGAATGTTATGTGACTGTATCACACTGTGCTTTATTTTCGTGCATTTCATTTTTCATTAATTATTTTCACCAGTGTATTACATCGATAGCATCAGAATCTGTTGAAGTCCAGTATTATATAGTTCCCAAAGCTCTATGTGAACACTATAAACAGTACACTGTTGTCATGATAACTGAATTGCATTTCACTTTTCAGTATAATATTTTCAGAAATTACATAAATTTTCAAGGCAAGGAGTGATTTGTTTGAATTTTAGTGTTCACCGCGTTACTTCCCGTGCTTAACTGGGCATGTGTGCAAAATTTCGTGCAAATTGGTCAAGAAATGTAGATTTGTAAAGGGAACATACATACCCACGTACATACATACATACATACACACTTTCGATTTGACTTGGTTGCAAGACTCACACATCTTCTTTTTGTTTGATTGTTTGTTCTGTTATGAAAACATGTGACAACGGAACTCTGAAACTGTGAATATGTTACACTTCTTTTGTCACACTTCAATTTTTTAATATTTTTTTATGTAAACAATTGACAGCAGAACTCTCTAACTGTGCCTCATTTCACATTTCCAACTTTTTCCATGGATTTTCCAAAAAATTTTCTTTCATACAAACCTTGTGACTCCTGACAATTACGGACAAAACAAAACAGAAATAATCCAAATCGGTCGAGCCGATGCGGCAACATACATTTTGGAAATTAATTTTTTTTAAATATATATATAATTATATTTGTGTGTGTGTGTCGTGTAGATTTAATAGTAAGCTGAACCCTCAGGGTTTTCCGTATAATTGGGGCTGCTATCCCTTGTGGATTTTCTCTCTAAACTAATTTCAGGTTAAATTGCAATAATTGAATAGGCCTACTAACTGAACCATTTTTAACTCCAGAATTTAGCTTCAATAAAATACAAAAATAAATTATATTATTTCACATACAACTTACGTCTCAACAGCACTGAATATGGTAAATAGCGCCTTGCGGATTGTGTTTAGATAACACGCAGTACACGGCTGTCGGAGAATAAGCCTGTACCGCGTTACTTCCCGTGCTTAACTGGGTATGTGTGCAAAATTTCGTGCAAATTGGTCAACAAATGTAGATCTGTATAGGGAACATACATAGCCACATACATACATTCATACACACATTTGATCTGGCTTGGTTGACTCACACTTTTATGTTTTCTTTTGTTTTGTTATGAAAACATGTGAAAGCGGAACTCTCAAACTGTGAATTTGTCACAATTCAATTTTTTAAATATTTTTGTTTTTTTTTATGTAAACAATTAACAGCAGAACTCTCTAACTGTGCCTCATTTCACATTTCCGACTTTTCCCGTAGATTTTCCAAAAAAATTCTTTCATACAAACCTTGTCCTGACAATTACGAACACAGACAAAAAAAATCAGCCAAATCGGTCGAGCCGTTCTCAAGTGCTGCGGCAACAACCATTTGGTAATTTATTTTTATTAATATAGACTAGAATTATGGGTTCTCAGTGTAATAAAATCCCCATGTAATATATTATCTTCTACAATGAAACCGTGGCGCACGCCTACATTCCAGCCCGGAGGTGCTGTTTCGATCCCCGGTGGAGACAGATTTTTTAATCTGATCCCGAGGGCTGGATTTAGGATGGGTTTACAGCTACTAATCTCTAGAATGTGCACCAAATATTACAAATCTCTCCGCAGTATGTATGACATGAAGGCATATGTCACTGTTGACACTGATTTGTCTGCCGGATGGGGACGTTAAGACTGGCGGTTGCCCTTGTGTCTTTCGACAAGAGTAGGCTAAATCCGGCACCGGTTTCCCATCCATCCTTCCTCATCTCACATCACCATCATCACTCATACCCCACATTGCACTACATAAAACACCACTAAACACACTAACCTCTTCTCACCTCACACTCCTGCCAATTACACATCACTATGTGTTGTGGATTTTATTTTCAGCGTACTGTGGGTTGGTTTGGTAAATATAAGATAGCTCTTTATACGATACTCTTATTGTAAACAGCGACATTTCCTCAGCATAAACTTAATTAACATGGGATGTTGGATGGTTTAACTTTTATCCCTAATAATAATACAGTATGTTCAAAGAAAACTGTATTAGCCTACGTGTGGAGGAATGCAGAAACTCGTTTAGAAGGCGGCGGTCCATCATCATGCCGTTGTCCTGACGACCACTTTCCTCTTTTGTCCGTCCGTGCTTAGGAGGAAACGAAGGCTCCGGGTGTTAATCTCATAATGGGGGCACTGACTGTGTGTAATTGTTAAGGCTGGTTACGTATACGCGTATACTCTACACTCTACACTTCAGGGAACTGTTCTGAATACGGTACCACTAACCGCTATTACCACATGCAACAGAAATAGCGTCTATTCCTTCTCACATGTACTTGATAACGATTTCTAAGAGCATTTGCGGAAAATGGCCGTCTTTATATGTTCTTACCAGCGTTATCATTGCTTCACTCTCTAAGCTATTAGCAAAATGCCCTGTGATGCAGAAGTAATTGTTACATTTAGATCCGTCTATTCCAAGAAAACCGTTCTAGTTTATAATACAGTGTGTTAATGAAAACACCGAAATATTTTACCTGTGTGTAAAGGGAACATAGACAACCAACTTTTATTAGGAGATTTTTGCTCTATGGATTCAATTTTTCTTGTTACAGTATAAGATCACCCAGAGCATGGCCGTCAGTGACTTCTAACATTAACACATTCAAAAGAAACGAACTTCTTTGTTAACTCCATAGTCCGTAGCTATGAATAAAAAAAAAGACTAATGCAGTGGCGGCCAGTCATGTGATTAGTCTGTAAATTTTGCAGATTATGAAAACTCTAAATTATGATATAGCTATGGATGAATGATTAAGAATCAGGTTTCGGTCGATCACTGGGAAGGCATGAAATCAATTTAATGAAAAATCTAACCCTATTCAGCGTAATTATGGATTTATAAGTAACAATTTATAATGATTTTAATGCCCTGTAGCATACACATTTTACGTCATAGAGCAAAAATCTCCTAACAAAAGTTGCTTGTCTATGTCCCCTCTATATACAGGTAAAATATTTCGGTGTTATTCATTAACACTCTGTATAAACTGGACTATAATACCTGGTTTTAACAATTTGATTTATTACACTCGCGTAACTTTCTCTTCCTTATTGGTCAATATAACTTTCTCACTCCACATTGTCATATAGAATAAGAGACCGTATTGCAGGGAGTGCGTATTCAGTTGCCTCAGCTTCATGTAAGATGTCAGTAAGATGTATTGTTCACCACGACAGTCTAAAAGTCTGAATTTGTGCAAACAATGAATAGCTTATAATAACTCCCTTTCAGAGAGAATTTTTATGAAAAATGTTTCAAAAAGTAATATCTTTGATTACTTAAGTCTGTTGTTCAGAGAAAATAATATATCGTTGTTTGCCTCAGCAGAGCTTTCAGCACAAAAGTCACTCGGGTCAGTTCTCAGAAAAGGAGGAAATATTGCTCGTCAACAGATAAACAAACCGCCTAGAAAAAATAATTCTCCGAACTTCATAAAATAGGCCTACATGAGAAGCAATATTCCGTGGTTTTATGAATACTGTACATATCTACATCTTCATACAATACGTTTCATTGGGTGGCGAAGTTCTAATGAATTATATTTTTGTCCTGTAACTGCGTACTTGTTTTCATTCTTTCAGTTTACAGTTATTTAATGTAAGGTATAAACATGATAAAACAATGCCTTGAAGTAATGAAATACTAAAAAGCTTATCCAAAATATGGCTCCTCCTACGTCGAGAGATTAAAGAGTAGGTGAAAGGTCGAAAACACAATAGGCCTACCTAAAAACTTCGCTTTTAATATTAGGGCTATAGATCGAAACTGATTGGTCTGATTGTCGTTATTGTTTTAAATCTACAATAAATCAGTTGCAGTCTCATAACCTGATAGAACGAAGGACATATGTACATTAGTCTTGTAGGGAACGGAATGAGCTGTAACGCTCCATATCATGTAGCCTAATAAATAAAATATATTATAACTACAATTTATTAAAACACGTTAAAATCTTGATCAAAATATACAACCTTATAGGCTACTCTTAACTTATCTTAACTGTGTCCATATTACACTTCAGCATGTACACACTGAACACTGCTGTCACAGTCTTTAAAGAATCACATATTTGGGAAGCTATTTTTTGTAAGTTCAGTTCTTCTGTGATGGATCCTAGATGTGAACTGATTTAAAGATCTAATACAGGTAAAGTACTAGTAAAGGAGCTGAAGGTGGCACATCATATGTTCCGAAATGCATCTTAATCAATGACACTTCTGGGGTCCATCATAGAAGAACTACTTGATATATGATATATGAGATTCCCTTAATTCTGTGACAGCAGAATACATATAATATTTTGTATGATGACTTTGAAGTGTGATATGAGTCCAGATAATCTAAGTTAAGAGTATACGCATTTTTACACTGTGTTAACTATTAATTTTATTATAGGCCTATTATTGTTTTGTTTTTATTCAACTCGTTATTAAGTACCAGAATGGTGCTTTATGACTAGCGTGTGCCCGCGGCTTCGCCCGCGATAATTATTTCAAAAATTTAAAATTAAGATCATAATAGATAAATCATTATATTTATTTACACCTAAATCACGTGGATTACATACCACGATTAGATATCGTCGCCTGGTAAAAGCGACCTCAGATTCGAGATCCTTGGCCCAGAAAACCCCTGAATAGTGAGTTTCGTCCAAATCGAACAACGTTTGACCATATTTAGGCCTATATTGATTATCCTCCTTATAATAATAATAATAATAATAATAATAATAATAATAATAATAATAATAATCCTCATCGGTGTAGGTTGAAAATTTCATATGTCTGCGTGCCTTGACATTATAAGCAAATGAATCGACCAGCGTGAGCTACAACATTCAAGCGATCGCGAAAGTTTCATTTCCAAGGTATGACAAAAATAGCCAAAGCCTACTGTAATTGATTTGGCATTGAAATGTATTACTGAAAACCGATGCTTCGAAAACGCAAAAAATACACGTTTTCTGCCCGTTTTTCACTCATAACTCACGAACGAAAGCAAAAATTAAAAATGTAATATGCCAGAAACCTTCCCGGGAATGTACTCAACAACTTCCCAAAGTTTCATGGCGATCGGATAAATGGTGTAATAATGCATAAAGGACAGACACACACACACACACACATTCATTTTTATATATAGATGAGATTGTGTGGGGGGCGGGAAAATGTCTGTCCATCTGTTTTTCTGTCCGTGTACCTGTACGCGCGATAACTTAAATACGCTTTATTGGATTTTCATGAAACTTGGTATAAACATTTATAACGTCCATGAAAATATTTTTGATCAAATCGGTTGATCGGTACCGGAGTAATGCCCAATTTAGTGTATTTTATGGTAATATATTAGAAAGAATTTATCAAATGCAATTAGTTTTCATGACAACATATTGTTTTAAAGTGTTCATATACGGCTTTGGAAGTTGCAATACAATTAGCTATGACAAATAACACTACCCACATATTCCCTTACATATGCTTATCAAACCAGACCTTTGTTACTCCGAAAGCCCTGCATAATGAATCGATCTGGAGCATAACTAGGAAATTGATTAAAAAAGAAAATTCTGCATATCTTAATTGCAATTATCACTAATTACACAAAAACATTCTGGCACTTTATAACATCAGTCTTTTGTTCTCCTTACTTTATTTTCTTTGATTTTATTCTCCTTGTTAAAACTCAACTTTTCTAGGAATTATATCCTGCCTTCAATACATAATCATGTTACCTTCTTCACCTTTTCCACACTTGAATGCTAATAAAATCCACAGCACAATTCGCTCGTCCAGCCTTTTTGTTCTAAGCTGCACTTTACAACACTGCGCCAAGACAAAACAAGAAAGTAAATTCCAGAGAAGTGGAGTGGATTTTGAACTGTGTTTGCCAGTAAAGTTACCACTTACTTACACGCCGTTGTTTTTACTTGCCGGGGGGCACCCGCATGAAAACTTACTTTTCCCTTTCTATACCCGAACCCATTGTCTAGTGGTGTTTGTATAAAACATTACAGCAAGTGAATTCAGTACTAAACTTATCTTGTAGTGTCTCCAAGGCATTCCTTATAAATTTGTCTCAGTTCTCCGAGGAAATGTTGCTAATGGTGTAAGATGAACATCGGTATGGAATCTCGAGGGTAAGGAATCTAAAATATTACAGCCCAAGTGACATCTTTTTTTATAAATTACTTTTTTTCACCCTTAATTTATAACATCTTTCTACACTCTATCATTACGTATGTGAAAAGGCCTGTGCAGTCCTTTATTAGGGAAGTTCATAAAGTTCTATTTCTCACCCAGCCCCTTACGACAGTTCGGAATTACAAATAAATTAGGTTTACATAATAATTAAATGAAGTATGCATGACCATAAAAGAGAGTTCTATACGTAACCCTTCATGTTATGACAATATAATGGCCTAATACATTTTAAATAAGTTCATAAGCAGTTTCAGATTAAAATATCGAATGCAGTTTCAATCCATCTGTTGTGATCTTGCATTGGAACTCGATCTCAGTCAGTTGTCTTCAACCTTTTCGAAGTAAAGGACCCTTTTCTTTTTGGTAAAAGACTAATGAGCCGCTTTGACTTATTGATTATTAATAACATAATACTTACGTAACACAAATAGGCCTATATAAAGTACATTACAATATCTGAACATGGATTATTTAACATTATACATGTGTATGTTTTATATGTTGTCTTCACTTTGCAATCTTAATTAATAACACGAAGCACAGTAACATTCTTGAATTGAACTGACGTTTGACACTTCTTTTGTTACTAAATTATCAATATTGGCAGTGTTGTATAAATTAGTATTTGTTTGCGGGCCGCCAAAAATTGAGCCGTGGCCGCATGCGGCCCCAGGGCCGAGGGTTGAAGATCACTGATCTAAGTGATGTAAAGCTAACAAACAATTAATACTATGAAGATTAAAGTAATTTTCTGTCTCGCCCAAATTATTTGCTTTTTAAGTTTAATGCTTGAATTTATAGTATTTTATTCTAGATGTATTTGTTTTTTAACGGCAACATGTAAAATAAATTAGCAGAGCATAAAATTATAATTTTCTCTATATCCTAACGCTATTCAACATAACTTTAGTCACTCTGAACAGCCTGAACAGCCTAAATTTAACGACCATCCCAGAGCAATGTATTTTCGAACTAAAGAGTGGGCCAGAAATCGTAATCGGATAATGTTTATATTTGAAATAACACGATTTCCGAAAGCGATAACTGATTATAAACTATTCCTAGGCCGAGGGGGATATTTTTCCCCTTCACACACTGTTAGTGGCATTAATTTGTCACTTTTCCGATCGAGCAAAGACATTGTTGTGTTCCAGATGCAAGCCAACTTGTTTTTCCCCCACGCGAAGGTTTATTAGGTAATGTAATAAAATCAGGTAAACTGATGTAACAAAGTGCCAGAATGCTTTTGTTTAATTAGTGATGATTGCAATTTTGATATGCAGAAAATAAGTTGCTTTTGTAATCGATTTCCGAGTTAAGCTCCAGATCGATTCATTAAGCAGGGCTTACGAAAGAGCAAAGGTCTAGTTTGATAAGCATATATGAAGGAATATGTGGGTAGTGTTACTTGTCAAAGCTAGTTGGATTGCAACTTCCAAATTGTAAATCTGGTGTATAAAATATACCAGCGCTCCCACTCTAGGGTTAAAGCAATAAAGCTGCTAAAAATTCAAGTTAAACTGCTAATACTAATGCTCTAAACTGCACGAAGTTTATAAGAACGTTTGCAAATACTGGATAAAATCGTTACTTCTTAATTTTGATCGCCACCCTCCAAATATATACGTGGTTCCTACCCTAGAAGGTGTAGTTTTAAGTGGCCTACACATACCCTTGCGTTCACTTCTATTTTTTACGTACAAGGGACTGAAAGAGAGAGAGATAGAGAGAGAGAGAGAGAGAGAGAGAGAGAGAGAGAGAGAGAGAGAGAGAGAGAGAAATATACAATCTCTAGGGATTCGGACGAAATCGTATTCTCCGATTCTGTACATGAAAGAAATGAAAAAAAGATAAAAGAAGCCCTCAATGGAGACAGATTGTTGGATTGCTAGCACCGTACCTTTAGGCTTGTAGGCTACACCTGAGTCCTACTACAGGCTGTTAAATCGGAAAAGGAACAGAGTAATTTCTACAGTACATCTTGGTTTGCGTTGCTTCTTATTTTAGAGATAAATGCAAATGACACATAAAGACTAAGTTATATCTGATCAATAGGGACTGGATTCTTAGGTTTTTACCTATTTTTTTCCTTACTACGGAAACAAGAAACACGTATGAACTTTTTAAGTCATATCCATAGGATTCAGACACATGAATTCTATGGTACCTAAAAATATCCAAACGGTACATATAAACCTAAACTCCTAATTTACTCTTAACAGGTTTTTGGTCCAATTTCTTGAAAAATTGATATTATGTGGGGAGAGAAAAAAAAAACTTTTGTCGTGTTGAAAATAAAACCACGTTCACATAGTTCACATTAAAATTATTCAACTTGTTTGGGATGGACGAGGTCAAGAGAGGAGATGTGAAAGTAACGTCAAATACACTCTATTATAGTGTATATGTGGTGACACTAACGGCACATTTCTTTTAAATACTGTTTAACCTGTAACAATCAGTTTCATATTGTCCACAGCTAATATAAAGCATTTTATTCACTCAATTAGAAGCATTGGGTCCGAAAAGGCTAGTGTCTATAGATGCAATATTAACTCTTGCCCTTAAATTATCCACGGTTTTGTGGTACATTTTTATTATAAAGGAAAATGCAAGAGGAAATCTCATTTGCGACAGCACAAAAAAGTCACATTTCACTGCTTCCTTTGTTTGTTTAGGCTTTCATTAATTCTATATTTGTGTTTTGAAACACGTTCCAATAAATTTTACTCCTTTTTCAGTTAAATTTAAACCCTTATTATTACCTAAAACGATGTTTTGAACAAAAAAGCATAAAAAAGAGATTTCACTTAAACCGAAAACAGTGTTTTTAAAACCTAAAAATCTGGTCCCTACTGATCAGTAATACCTCTTCAGCCACCGAGCGCTGATTGTCCATTATTTGTGGTGTCATAATGAACTATACAGTACGGTAGTTTAAATTATTCAATTGCTGTTGTTTAATGTTATATTGTGATGGGTATTCGTAAAAACAACACGGCTGGTTTACCGCTATCTCCTCATGCTTGCGTAACCTATATTTAGGTCTGTGTCAATTCGCAAAAAGCTTATGCCAATTAAACCTGACCTCCATTCATTATACGTCATGCACGTGTCCTTCCACAAATTTACAAATACATTCACAGACGTAAATTTCTATGGCATGAATAATTTTAGACACTATACTCGCCCTCATTTTATCGGCCTGTGCTTGTATGTTAGGCGAGATGGTTTTATTTATAATGTGGTTGAATATCGTTAACAAATTAGACAGAAGAAAAAAATAGTTCAGTATATGTCTTACATTTCGATAGCATTTTTTTTCAAAACGTCTCTGTACGTTCTGCACCAGCGACTGGTAGCAGTAAAGTATGCATTCATGTTGAAAATGACATTTTTTATTTAAAAAAATATATTTTTAATTTTTATAATTGTATGAGAAAGAAAAATTTGTTAGCTTCAAAATAAAACGTAACTTATAAAATCCAACGAGAAGTCATTAAAATATACATTTAAATGACACATTGCGCATACTTTTTAGCATTTGTCCTTGTTTTTCTCCGAAACTTTTTTTGTTACATTTTATACCCTTCAAATGAACAAAGCCAATACGAAAAATAAGAGCTAGAAAGCTCATTTAAACATGAAATTAAAGCTTATGAATGGAGGGATGTTGTGAACTAGTGGTTTCTTAGTATTTAAAAAAAAAATTACAACTGTAATGTACGTTTTATTTAATGCTATAAGTGATTCTTGTTAATCTTGACGAAAAATGGGACTAAGAATGTAGTTCCAATAGGCCTGAGTTTTAAAACTTTAATTACCGGCGCATGACAACAATATGCACTATGATACAGTGTTGTGTGAGGATTCCTTTCGACCACTGACGTCATACACATGCATGCACACGATGTGTTTCCCCACTTTTCAATTAACTCCTCCATATAGCATACTCCACTATTCATCAGTTAGACATACCTGTATATATGGACTCCCCATAATATTCCCTTTGATTTCCACGCATGACGTAGTAGCGATGCATCTCGCAGCAGAAAGCTTTGCATTGTAATCCTCTTAACACCGTCGCAATGAATCACCAAAACACCCACGTGAGAACAGTGCACTATTTTGACTAAAATCCATATAATAGCACAACCATGCATCTGAACTTAAAAGGGATAGAGCATAGAGTAGTCCGAACGTTATAAATTCTTCTATATCAATAATTTTAGTTTGGCGTCTATTATTAAAAGATATATTTTGAATATGGTGAAATCGTGTTTGAAAGAGAGTGCTTAGGAAAATATTAGGACCTAAGAGAAATGAAAACGGGTACTGCAGAAAGCTGCATAGGTACGAGCTTCATAACTGTAATCTTAACTGAATATAATTGGGGTAATTAAATCACGGAATTGGGCTGGACATGTTGCGCGCATGGGAGAAGAAGGATATATCTAAAAAATATTGACTGGAAGATCCGAAGGGAAGAGACTACTTGGAAGACTTACAAGTAGATGGAAGGACAATATTAGAATAGATTTAAGAGAAGTAGGATTTGCTAGGGATGGTTGGTTGGAGTTAGCACAAAATATGGTTAATGGCCGGCTCATTATTATTATTCTGTTTATTTATTCTGGCAGAGCTAAAGCCATTTGGCCTTCTCTTCCGCTCTACCAGTAAGTTTGGCAATGAACCTCCGGGTTCCATAAAATAGATAATATACCTTTAGTTTGCTCAGGAATTGCCTATTGCTATTGAGTAAGTAGGTAAGTATGCTGAAATCATGCAATCTTGTTAAAAACCTTACCGGGAACAAATAACTCGTAGGCTCAATGAAGCAACAACAATTTATCCCCGCCTACTTAATGTTATTTTTGATGAAGGATTTTGTATTATCCCGATCTCCTTAATACTACTAAGTTTTCTTTTCACTTGCAAATATTTTGATGGGAGTTTCCTAATAATGTTCCATAAGCACGGAAATCTATCTCACATTTAGAGTATCCGACCAGCCTAACGTGCTAAATGTGGTTAAATTTCGTCAATATAGTTTTCTCTATTTCACTGAGAACTCATCAGACTTGGGTCTAAACATCTTTCCAAATGCTTTGTTCTCACTACTGTACTATTGATCTGTGGACAAAAGATTTAATTCACACAATGTGTTCATATCTGAATATTTTTTTTTTTTACGGGGGAAACATATGTCTGTGTTATTCATTAACACTTCATATAACTTATAGTATAAATTTGTTAGTTCGAGTTTTAATTTCGTTAAAATAATTTATTTAATTCTTGCGAATATTGAAAATATTCTGCGTCCCGAGACTTGTTAATTCACAACAGTGACGCCGTTATAACAAATATGAAATCATCAGCGAAACTAGTGTCCCATCTCGGTTATATGAAATGACACTTTATATATGGAGCATCAGGAAAGAGGAGGAGGAAGGATAACTTTGACAGAGGAAGGATGATTCGGAGCGAGGATGTAAATCTGAGTTTGCCGGAAGAGAAGAGAAGAGGAAGAGGAAGGGGAAGAGGAAGGGCTAATTCGTGTTAGCAGTTGCGAGACTCCACTTAGATTAGTGCACTCTTCCATCTCATGCATATTTATTTACTATAATAACGTTATCTTTTTAGCCTCTTTGAAATTGTTTACACTATGCATGCTTTTGAACATATCAAGGCACGACATTACTTTAAACAATAAAAATGTTTCTCTTTGCAGTATGTCACCTTCTCTACATGATGTCAAAGTCGTTCCACGAAATTTTAAAGGGGTACACTACAATTATTATTCTAAAGAACAATCCTACTATAATTCAGGAGTTTCATTAGTATTTTTAAAGTTCGGTCAGAGATAGCTTTCCTCTGACTTTCAAGCGATTAAAGAAACGAACCCTTATAAACACCGAACGAAGAATAGCGGCTACATATTTAGCGCTTTAAACTTTCTTCAGCTTTCAGTAGAGTCCCGTTAATCCGGACTAGATGGGACCGGACTCTGACAGGATCACCGGAAGGCCGGATTAAATAGAATTTGCCTTAAAATGAACATATTTTACCGTAATACAAGTTTTAAATAGTTAAAACTAAAACAAATCGATGTTTTTTATCTATATATTTATCGATAAATATCGTTATATTTAACTTTTCCTACAGCTTAATTTCAGTATTCAAAGTGTATATATAGGGTGTCTCAAAAAATGTACTAACACTTTGAATGAGTATAAAAACATTATTTATGAAAGTAAAGTTCTAGGCTTATAGCCCAATATGGTCAATATCAGGTCAATAACAAAACACTTTTGTCTTTTTCTTCATTTTATTAAACACGATAAATTATTAAAAAGTAAGGGATTAAACACGTTATCTTTACTCTGGACAGTTTAATTTTGTTAAATTCAATTATATAGGCCTAACATAACCGCGTGTTAAAACATTTTCAAAATTAGTAGGTTCAGGTGGGGTATTTGTAAATAGGCCTATATATTTAGAAACTTTTGCTTCGTTAGGATTTTTATTTATGATGTACTATATAGCATTTACAAGCCATTTTCTGCTCCTAAAATTAAAAGAAATAGGAGTAAATGCACTAGTATGGATGCAAGCATGATAATCACAAATTTGCAATTTAATTTCACAAATAACTGTTTTTGCTTACCTCTCGGGACCTTTAGGGATCCTGAAGAAAGATAAATCGGGAGAATTCCTTTGGCTGTTGGTGCAATTTATAGCACCTCAAGCATTTCCATAAAATATTGTTGACATTTTTCATAAGCAACAATATAACAGATTGTGTTGCCTATTGCTCACCGCTGCGAGCGCTGCAGTCGCGCCGGTTGAAAAAAACTGTATGGAGCTTCGCTACTGTTATACTATACTGTGGTTAAAGGTAAATGCTCTTATAAGACCATAACACTATTTTATGTTCCGATTGTATCCTATTAAATGATCGCCTCAGAACGTATATCGTATAGTCTTATTTAACCTTTTCAGAGCTGAATTTGAATGATTATATAAGGAATCATCAAGTGAAACCATCAGTGGGCTCTAAGTTTGGAATCAATTAAAAAATTTCAGTAGATGAGCTGGTTTACATAAAAAATGTGGATAAAAATCCTTATATTTTACACTAGCTTAAAAGGCCTGACGGTGCTCGGGTTTTGTATTTTTACATACGAAATTAACTTATGCAGAACTTTCGGTTTTCAAACTCTAGGTCCTTAAATAGGTATGCAGAATTTTAAATGAGGAAGAACGAATTATCACACTCAAACTATTCCCTCAGAAATCACCTGATATAGCTTTGTATGGCTCATAGAGGATGTAGAACTTTGCACCCCATTTATTTTACATACCAAGCCTGGAAGGGATTCAAATAAGAAGAAACAGAATTTCCGGCAACATAAAACTGTATTGTCTTTACGAAATGTTTTATTTCTCACTCTCATGTTACCGTACAATCATTTCGGGGCTAAAATAAAAAATAAATTCAATATCACTTTCATACTTTCCTCCCCCAAAATCTGGGACATAATAATATACTGCGCGCATGGGACTAAAAACGTTTCGTCCTATTTTGTCTCTTTTTACATGCTTAGAGCATCCATATTTCTCAACTAAAAATAAAATGCCCACAGCTTTGAATAACGTATCTGTGGATAGAATTTTTTACCGACTTCTGATATAACATAATTTACTCGTTGACACACACTCAGGCTGAGACAGCTGGATTAAATTGTCCCCGCAATACGACCTCTTATTGTACATCAGAATGTGAAGTGAGAAAATTGTATTCTCTATGTCCAGGGCAGATAAAATTATGTGACTGCTTCACATTGTGAATTATTTTCGTGGATTTCATTCTTCAATATGTATTTACACCAATGAATTCTATCGATAGCTTCTCTAATTTGTCAAAGTCCCGTTCAAGCACTTCCAAAGCTACCTGTGACCACTGCCAACAAAACACATGGAATGTGATTTGGATTTGATAATTCTGTTTAAAAAGGTATTTCGTATCCTCAAAACATTTGATTTTTCGCATTTGTGATGAAAATTTTGCAAAATCTTTTCTTAGTGTGCACTTACATTATGAAACGAAGGCACTATCAAAATTCTAAGTCTCTACCTTTTATAGATTACGCTCTACGTTAATTCTCTGTCAGTCATTCATTCATTAAGCCAGTCAGGATAAAGGCTCTTTTATATATAAGAGACATTTTCTTTACATGTCTGCTTTAAACAATTGTTTGAAATGACGCATTTGCACTTTCATAGCAGTGAAAAGGGTAAACTAACAAAAATTTAAAAATATTTAACATTCGATTAAGATTCTTAAAGAGAACATTCATAGACAACACCAATTATACCACGATACCATCCTTTACCGTCACGTTAAAATAGGTTTTTGGTGTTCACTTTAAATTATTATTTAAATTTCTTTTATAAATTCATGCAAACATAAATAGAACCCCGTTATTCCGATAATTGTTATAATATTGGGATAATTATTTCCGAATAATAAGGGACTGAAATTCGAAGTTGTGATTGAAATCTCGTTAGATCATAATAACTAGGTACATGCAATGATTTGCAGCGCGCTGAAATAACCCGCCAGGATTTATTCAGGATATGAAAATCACGACTGTGAAAATTGGATGAGATATTCGTGCAGTTCTGATAATTGTAGTATATGGCTGTGATAATTTGTGTTAATGCCTGTCATAAACGCACACTTACGTAAAATTTATTATAACAGTAGGCTCTGTTATTCAACTGATAACAATTCGTATACCATCGCAAATGACATCTAAAACAGTCTTCACAATCCCCACACCACATTCAGACAAAAAATTAATAATTTCTTTGGGAATGCTAGTCCTCGCTATGAATCAATAACCACTTGATTCTTCAGAAAGAAGAGCCTCTTTATGTGTATATTTTCAAAGGAAGCTGCTTTGTTGGAGGCAATTATTGGTAAGGGGGAAAAGAGTGAGTTGGCTTATTCGTCTCTGAGGCGAGTATTCACTTGGTCTATCTTCAAACATTACAACAATTCATCTTTGGTATGTCTTTTAGTGGAAAATTTAATTGGTAAACTTTCGATTAACGTAAGCTAAATTTCCAAACAGGTTATAATTAAATATACATCAGGTAGGAGATATGTATTTATGTTTCCCAAGATTATTTTACATTTTGACTTCACATGAAAATGAATATGTTAAAAATTGTTACGAAAAATTATTTTCATTTAATGTTAACACACACAAATCTGTATAAACATGAATATAATATATTGCTTCTCCAACTTACATATTAAATTCGCAGAGGTCACAATCTGCCTCACGCTACTGTGGTCCTACATGCTGTAGACCTAAATGTCTTTCAGCTAGGTCGGCCATTAAGAATAATCGTAATATAAACATCCTTTATGCCACCGTGTCCCGAACTCTGGCTAGCTTAGTTGGTACAGCAACAGCATGGACAGATTAAGGACCCGGGTTTGAGTCCCAATATCTGAGAAATGATCCCCTAATTGTTTTCAAATAAGATTTTATTGAAACCAGCATTTTTAAACATACAAATAAACATTACTATAATGCATTACAAAATCTTAAGTCCCCAAATAAGCAATACTCGTGTTAAGGGGTTGCAATTACCATATAATTATAATAAATTTTAGAGAAGTGTGGAAATTTACAATTGTTCACACAAATAGATCGACCTAAATTAAAATTAGTTAATAATATTTATAAAATTTAAAAGTAAGAAATTCTAAATAAAAAATGTAGAACTTACTTTACAAAACACGTGTCTATATTTATAAATAGAGGTGGTTGGAAGAAATTAAGAGAAAACAAATGAAAGCGAGAGAATTACAATGCTCAAAAAACACTATAGTAATATTAAATAGATTTTTAAAATTTCACCTTAAATTGGTTGACATATGTTATGAAATCAGGACGCTCAGCAATAAAAGTATTATAAATTTCAAACCATAGCTTAATCCATGTAATTTCCCAGTAGCAGTCCTGCATTTTGTTTCCGCAGAACGAAAAATTGCGTTTCTTCTTGTATTTTGATCATGTTTAAAGGGAATAAATGTTGGTAGGCTTTTATGATAATAAGGCGGTAATACAAACTTATAAAGCTGTACGATTGTTATAACCTTGAATTCAGAGTATAATAAGTTGTTTTCATACATTATAGGTTATCTGGAAATGTGGTATTTGCAAATCTGAGTTTGAAAATATTATTAAAAATCTTATTATAAATAGCCGAGATCGAAAATCTCATCACTGACTTCTGTAAACATAAAAATAACTAACGCAATAAATAAGTTTTAAGAGACTCTCTTATAAAAATAAAATCTGCAAAATACTTATTCTTAGCATGATTTTGTCGTCCGTGCATAGTGAGAATGACTGAATGAGTATAGTTATAAGGAAATCAGTAGGCCTATGTTGTTACGGGCATTGCCAAATAATTTATGTATCTACTATTGCCATAAATTAGTGACAAAAATTATATCCACAGCCAGAATTTTTCCTCATTGGGATTTAAATGTTAATAACTAAATGATGAACTATTTAGCATAAAATACAGTGAGTAATGCATGTATCGTGTGAGATATTAGTAGCGTGGCAAACTAGGTCACACAGATGACGCCGGCCAGTCGAGGAAGCTAGCACAGCTGATAAATAAATCTGGAGTATTGGTGAATTGATGACTGACTGGCAGATATAAATGGAAGAAGATGATGATGCTTCATCGATACGTTTTGTCTTTGCTAAAACCTCACATGTCTGCAATATTGGAGTTTCCATCCCAGTAAACTGAATACTAGTTTCAGAATCTGAACAGTAGAAATGAAAAACAGACAGACATTTCAGATTTCTGTATGGGTTTCTGTAGCATTTGACATTAAGACTTTTTATGCCTCTGAATACTGAATTAATTACTTTGATCCTTTTGTATAGAGACAGGATGTATCGAATGGTTTACACGTAGATTGATTCTGCGATAGTAACTGAGCGGCGAAAATTATGACTAGGGTTCGGATGTTTTTGACATGTCATATTTTTATCCTGATCTCCATTCTTGCCGCAAACACAGATTAAACACGAATAATTGCACGCTTGTTATCCTAACCGGGCCATTTTTATTATGCATATAAAGTAATATTTTGGTGATTTTTGTAGTCTTGTTCATATTTTAGCAATATTTGTAATTTAACGTCGTATTTAAGTTATAAATTCGGTAAAGGAGCACAATTGTGCAGTGTACACACTATATGGTCGAGTTAAATTTAAAATTTATTTAATTAATTTAATGTTTATGCCAAATTAATAGGTAATTTAAATTTGAAAATTAAAGCAATTGCTTATATTTTATAGTGACATGTATGATCTACAAAATATTCGGAGTATTTGGAGCTGATGAAGCCATCAAACAGGAGAAAATTCTTTAAAAAATATGTAAATCACTAAATTAATAAAAAGTTATTAACCGATTGACTTCATGTGATGTAAGAATTTAGTGTCTTTAAACGTTTTAAAATGAATATTAATTTTTTAAATACGTTATTTTATTAGGTCATATTTAGGATTTTTGGGTCATATTTAGTCATTTTAAGGGCATATTTGCAGTAAAATTTTCCACTTTTTTAGGTCATATAGGCCTACATCCGAACTCTACTTAGGAGACTAATGTATTTATCACTGTATGACGTAGGCTATGTTACTCAATAACGCATAATTTACATTCGGAAAAACACTTGGTTCTAAACACGGATAAAGGTAGGCCTAAGTGATCAGAGAGTCGGAGATCGGGGCTTATCGCTCAAGCATAAGCCCTTGTGTTTTGTTACACAAGTATCCTTCAGAAACATTAAGAATGCTCGAAGTAGCTTATGGTGAAGCAGGAATGGAAGAAAACAGATTATAACTAGCATAATCGTTTCAGTGAAGGCCGCGATAGCATGAACGACGACCGCCAACTGCATCTGATATAAAGTTACTGCAAATTCGACGAGAGCACTACAACTTGTTTCGCAAAATGACGGCAATGCTACAATCGATAACAACACACAAGTTAATTACCATAATGAAAACACATACGAAACAGAGTTATTATGAGCCAATGCTACCTCCAACCTTTATTCGTATGTATTTATTCTGTTCTGCATTTAGTTATAATCGCAAAGTGAATATAAGTTAAGGTTAATATTAAGATATGACATGGATTTATATACTGTAATTGAAGAGCTGATTACGAAAACGGACAGGTTCAAAAAGTTAATACTTCATTTTTGCAAAATGGATAGTACAGATTTTAATAGAAACAAACCAAAAAATTCATTTGGACATTGAAACTAGATGAATAAAAATAAGCTTTTTGTAGAAACACTTGATTTCCAACTGGCTTCTTCTTGGTTTTGAAGAAACAAATTTTACCACCAGATAGCTCTGCTAATAGAGTATGTAGAGATCACACGAAATGGAAAAGTTTATTTTTGGACATGTCCGGTAACTTGTCAATTACTTTTTTACAATTTCCCAACGCGTATCACATTACAACCATGTCCATCCACCTTTGAATGTTTATATTGAATTTCATCGCGCCACATTGCAGTATGTAAAGAAACCAGAAACGCTAGTCGAATGTCGTCCTGCATGCTTTTTGGATAAAATAACACGATGAATGATAGGCATAAATGTCAAAAGATGCGGTACCTATATTAGCATTTGCAAATTGTTGTATTTTTATGAGATACAACTGTAGGAGTCAATGAAATACGAGGATGGTAGGCGTGTACGAACTTCGTTAGGAATGGGCTGTGCCTATTTTAATAATCGTGTAGTTCGTTGTGGAATTATAGCCTAATTTGTTTAATGTGTAATACACCACCTTGAAGCTTCCTCTCCTGCACTGCCGACATGTCCGCAACTTGTTCACCAGAGCACCACTGCGTGCAGTCTAATCAGTCAACAGCAGGCGTAGTAAATTGACAAGTGAACGTGACATTTTCAACCGTAGTGTGCTTGGAGCAGAGGAAATTTATGGCAGATATTGTCCACCGCCAAGAGTAAAGTAAGATGTAAAAGTATAAAATTCCCCTAAGAACCTAAATTGTGTGCTTTGGGTCATACTGAATTATTCAAAAGGCAAATAACCCAGCTAGCTAATACCGGTACTTAAAAACGATAGCATTGTTCTTATGACAGTATCGTAGTAAAAACCCAATCTACATTGCAATTTGCGACATTCCATTTCTTAAGTTGAAATTACATCGAATGCATCTAGTCCAGTGTCCATTTAGAAAGTATTTTATTTAAGATTACTCCATGATATAGTTGCTTCCGGTACAATTTAACTTTACAATTGAAATAAAATGAAGGAATTATGGTAATATTTTGTTAACTTAAAACGATATAGTATCTGTATGTCTTTGTGTAACCGTTTTCGAGATATCATTTATCGTTTTAACTATTAATCTTAAAAATAAAACTCCTAAACTCCGTGGCGCTACATCCCTGAAGGGACAAGGCCTACTACCCGATCGCTACGTCATCGACCATAGGCAGATGGCAGGATTGGGGGGGCATGTTGTCAGCATGCCGACACCCACGGCCGTTAATGGTGGTTTCCATGACAGCAGCCGGTACTTCTCTATCAAGTAGCTCTTCAATTTGAATCACGAGGCTGAGTGCACCCCTACCAGACCTCCCGGGGATCGATCCCGGGCCGACGGATCTGTAGTCAGCGACGCAAACCACAAGACCACGCCGGCGACCCTTAAAAAAATAATAATAAAAAATAATAATAACAAATATCGATAGTGTTCTTCAACTATGACTAATATGCAATTAATCGTTCTAACGACATTTTTTTATCCTATTCCAAGAGCCTTCTTTTGAAAAAAAGTCACGATTCTTTTCGAGGAATAAAACTGTGTTTCCAACTACGAAATAGTTAGAATTTTAATAATATGTCTGTCTCGCCATTTTAAAAACAACGGACTAGAGAACAGTAAATTCTAGGTCTTATGTGGTAGAGCAGAAATTATTTTAAAAAGAACAAAGTTTGAACGTTGTAACAGCTTTACTTTCATAATGGTTATGCATGCTGTGCAGACGGATCTAAGACCTGTGTAAGAGCATTTTCTTTTTCCTCCTTTCCTTCTCTAGACATTACATTAATAAGGACTAGTCTAGCGATTAAAGGAAACTTAAGTTTTATCTGCAATTTGCATCCGCAAGAATTTACAGCAGATGCCACATGCCGTTAAAAGGGATTTATATCCAATTATAATTTTCACGAAGCTCAACATTTAAAAAGGAACTTTAAGTGAAATTTAATTCCGTGTGAACAACGCCAACGTGATTGAATATTGAATTCTGATGTTTGTATAGCAAGTTCGCCCGCCATATTCCAATTCAATACCAACAACATTCACTTTTAGACTCTATACTCATCAAAATATTGATTTCTATTGTACGCGGAAATAAGTTTTGCTAAAGAAGATCGCATTATAAAGAGGATGAGATAGGACGTTTTATATTTATGCCTCAAGTAGAATTTTAGGTAGTTATTTTAAAATGTTGTAATAGACCAACAAATAATATTTTTAACTCGAGAAGACTCCTGTTCCAGCATCCATTTAAATAAATAAGTATTTTTAATGGAAACGGGCTGTTGGAAACTTAATATATTTTTAATGGGAATGATTTTCTGACATATTGGTAAGATAAAACATTTCGTAAATTACGTTTATGCAACTGCTGCACACAAGTTTATGTATCGGAATAATAATAATAAAAAATAATAATAATAATAATAATAATAATAATAATAATAATAAATCTACCGTTATCCATGGTGATATAATTTTATTTTCTGACATTTTTATACGCATCGGCCGCGAATACCCAAGTACTAGGTATACTGAAATGTTCTTATATAACAACAGAATTTTTATGTACGAAAGAAACCTCATTAAAATCATTCTGATACTTCATCACTAGCACAATTAAGTATCCATACTGTCTGTTTTATTTTTTATATGCCTAAACAACATTCCACATTTTTGTATTTCTATTCCTTACACTAAGAAAACACTATACTGAAATTACTAACTTATATTATGTTGTTTTTAAGTTGGAGGTATTAAATTTTAATCAGTCATAATGTCCTAAATTTATTAATAGTAATGCGTAAACACAATTTTCATCCTTCTTCATTATATAGTTTCAATTTTATTATTTTAATTAATAAAGATACGGATTTATATTAAAAATACTTGAGATCGTAATTTTAATTATTTTTATAATCGATAAGTTAACTTCTTTAGGCATATGGAAACAAACATTATTCCAGGTTTCTTTGTAAAAGAAATAAGTAAATTATGGTATTACAAAAGTTTTAACCTGTTCTTTTATCATTTTATTTTTAATTATATTTTTAATATTATACAAGTCTCAATACAACTTTTAAACATAGACCTTTTGCAATTAAAATCTAGACTCAACTTCAATGGACACCCACTCTAGACCTTATGTACAATATTTCAAGTACTTCTATGATAAATTGAAATGCAGAGACTTAAAGATAGAATAATGCCATTAGGAGAAAACTGACAATTATTGTGTTATTATTAAATCTTTTGGTGTTAAAGGTTTTCTCCTGCTTTACTGAAACTGTGTAATCAATCTATCTTGCAGGTAATATTTAAAAATTGAAATGATTTAATGAAAATAAATATATTTTACACATGTAATAAGGAGGCATGCACTGCTTTGAAGGGGAGTTTTAAAGATCTATACGCTGACACTTCAAATGTCTTTAAAAACGGTGAATCATATAAATGAATGTAATGTTTTAGTACGGTAAACTTTAATCTATTTTTATTAGCAAAATTTAAAAAATAAAATGTCTGGTAAATAATAACGAATTTTCAGGATACTGTCCCCCTTTTCTGCATGCGTTATGATTTCATTACTTGTGTTTGATATTGCTTTGCTTCTGAAGCGTGAGGCGCTGCATTCATTATTAAGAAGCTAGCCGCCGACTTGTAGAAATGAGAAATGCACATGTCTGCCTCAGAACACGTGGGCTATCCCTCATAAATAATGTGGTGAGCTGTCACTTCCAAGTTTCTACTTATGGATCGACAAGTTCAGCCCCTGCAAGACATGTCCTTTCCAGTCGTCTCCACATCTCACGACGTTGAAGATTTCTCGATCGACCGACTGAAATTTATAGGGAAGCTCAGATGCTTGTTACACCATCCGGAGCTAGACTTCTTTGCCAACTTGCGGAGTTTCTTCTACTCACTTTTCTTATACTCTTATTCCACTCCTAGAGTTTCCTTTTCCCTCTTATATTACTTTTCTTTAAAGTGAGACATATAGTCCAGTCAAAAAACTTAAAAAAATGACCCAACCTCTAAAAAAATCCGAAAGTTTTGAAACTTTGCACACTTATTTAATGGTACCTTGGGATGAATATACCAAAAGTCCTCATGAATATGAGGCGAGCTCTAGCGGCAATTAGCGAAAACAGGACCCCTATTTTGGTTTTTCGTTAATATCTCGAGAACCGTTGGTCTGAGGTAAAAGTTGACCATATACGTAATTAAAGCTTATTAAATTTGGAACATAAATGATTATGTACATTTTTCTCGTATTCCTAATGTTTACCGAGTTATGGGGCGCTAAAGGATAGCGTTTTTTCTAAAACCGTCGAGGAGCGCACGATGGTGCAAATTAAAGTAGGTACCTACCGTACATTTTCACCATTGTCTTTATTTGAGGAGGCAGGAATGCGGAATACCAAGAAATCTACCTTGTACGATGCCTACTCCATTAAAAGAAGAAATAAACCTAGTCTATATTGACATTGTTTTGGTTGGAGGCTTACTATTACACAATTAAATTACACAAGGTGGTGTGGCCCAAAGATTCGCCAACAATCTCAACCATCTGCTAGTGTTATGTAGCCTATGTTCTCAAGCATTATGGTGGCAACGGCTGCACGGTGGTGTTTGATGTTTATTCAGCGACCCGATCCAGTACAAAGAGAGCTGAACAGAACCGAAGGTACAAAACAAAGAGGTCAGTTGACATAAACTTTGGAGAGAAAACAATAGTAACAGTCAAACAGGATGATTTTCTTTCTAACGAAAGCATCCAGTGATGCTGACACATTGATCGTCCGAACAGCACTCGTGAAGTCCTTCACTTGTGACGAAGTAGCAATAGTCGGGTGAAGATGTAGATCTTATTATTCTCCTCATGGTCTTAACTCCGACTGAACAAAACATATTATTTGTGAAACCAAGCCATGGAAAAGTAGGAAGGCAACCAAAGGCATATTGAAACCAGCAATTGCAAACTTTGGGAATGAAGAACAGCATACTTCTTGTGCATGCGTTCAGCGGATGTGATACGACTTCGGCTGCATATCGAAATGGGAAACATTCCTGATTAAAATTGTTCAAGAAGCAAGCTGTACTGCAAGGTATTGCTGATATATTTAAAAGCCCAAGTTCATCCCGTGAGGCTGTAGCTGCTGCTGGAAACAAAATATTCCTGGCATTGTACAATGCACCCAGGAAGAAAACCTCTCTTAACATGCACCGCTACAATGCGTTCACCAAATCTGTATCCAATGCTAAACCCGACCTTTCTGCTCTGTCGCCCACAAAAGGAGCAGCAAGACAACACGCATTTCGAGTGTACTATCAAATTCAATTTTGGCTTGGGAATGAACTTCTTCCTGTGCAGTGTGGTTGGAAGTTGGAAAGCGATCGGCTGATCCCTGTAACAACAGAGAATCCAGCAGCACCTGAAGCTGTCCTCAACCTCATTTGTTGCAAATGTACAGGTGGATGTGGGAACAGATGTGGCTGTCGAAAAGTCAGGTATAATGTGTACAAGCATTTGTCACAACTACCATGGCGAATACTTGAATGGTGTTACTTCCACCCTCGAAGAAGACTTTGATGATCCTGATGATCCCGATGCCATAAACCTTGAAGAAACAGACCGTTCAGTGCAAAGCACAAACACTGAACATTTGGGACATGAAGATCAAAACACTGTGCTTGCTGGACGCTTAACCAGAAGTCAGGTGATTTGTATTTTTTTGTTATTCATTTTCCTTGAAATAGTATACATAAATCGGTCATGTTCATACGTTGCTTTACCGCTCGCTTACCTACTTTCTTTTACCTACATGTTCTTAATCTGTATAATGGTTCTCTCACATCATCATATCATGCATAGTTACCTCTTCTTACCGTGTTTAGGGCAGCAAGTTCAGAAGCTGACCAAGATGAGCAGATTGCAGGACCTTCTACCAAGAAGCGATCAAGAGTTGATTGATTTTTCTGTACACAGTTTTCCTTGGAATACCCTCAGCATTTTTTTTTTTTTTTTGTTCGTGTATTTCATTGTTTAATATACATCATGTCTTCCTTTTTATAGAAAGCTGTGAAATTTATCTCCTGAATCATCCTTGGTATAAAAAAAATGGTAAACCATTGTCAATTATTATTAGAAATGCCATATTGTACCGCGCTAGCGTAGTTTTTAAAAAAACGCTATCCTTTAGCGCCCTATAACTCGGTAACCATTGGAAATACAAGAAAAATGTATATAATCATTTTTGTTGCAAATTTAATAAGCTTCAATTATGTATATAGCAAACTTTTACCTCCGACCAACGGTTCTCGAGGTATTAACAAAAAAAAAAAAATAAGAGCCCTGTTTTCGGTAATTGCCGCTAGAGCTCGCCTCATATTCACGAGGACTTTTGGTATATTCATCCTTAGGTACCTTTAAATAAGTGTGCAAAGTTTCAAAACTTTCGGATTTTTTCTTAGGTTAAATCTTGTTTTGACTGGACTAATAACAGAACAAAATTTGGACGAGCAAATGGTAGTTAAAGACAGCAATAATAAACGGTATAATACATTCCTTTAGTTGTATTTTGACTTATGTGTAGACGTTTTACGAGATACTAAAATAGTGAATACTGATTAGCTTAAGTGCTAATGAAATCAAAGAATCCATGTCCGTCGACTTAATCGTAACTTACTCATTTAACTTGCATTTGAATTTAAGCATATAATATCCTGCATTATTTTTAGGTAAATTGCTATGGCGGCGATAATAATAACATAATAGTTATTATAAGATAAACTTAGTATAAATAAAATACCAACCCTACTATTTCAAAAAAATAAAGTAATAACAATTCTTACTTCAATTTTGCGAAATACAAAGACCTCGATCGTTTATCTAATAAGTTATTTAAACAAGTAAAGTACAGAACGTAATTAAATTCAACTTTTACTATAAATCACGATTATATTGGCATTAAACCCATGTAATAATGGAACTGAAGACAAAATTCGTTAATAATGAAGCTTCCTGAAATATGAACTGTTTCTTCATAATAAATTAGGCTTAATATTAGCCTATGTAAATCCTGTTGACATTAATTTTTACGGTTTCTGTAAATTGTTAATACAAGCTGAACGAGGAATCTGTTGGGACACAATCACATGACTTTCTATACTCTAGGTACACTACACCCTAATCACATTCGGATATTGAGTATGTAGCCACCTATCAGGAGTGTCCCACTCACAAATGAATGAATTTCTTCTAGAGAAGGACGTAAGAACTGCTTTGTGGAAGAGAGACTTACCGGTACCTTATAAGTTCCTTGAAGAAAATATATACAATATCTTCAAAGTAAAAGTTTAGGGTTATTGCATAAAATTTAAATAAAAATCGATGTGAAAAATTATTTTGAACAAAAGGTAAGGAAATGCCTTGGAATGCTTCATTTCATACTCTACGAGAATGCAAACACGCTGAGACAAGTTTCTGGAAATGGCATTGGCCTGTTTGGTATAAGGAAAGATCAAAACCTGTCTTTATATTGAATTTCGATGTCGAATATAATACTTCACGTGCGCTGGTACTTATGATATGAACAAAGTAAATAAGTAATCTATAGAAAATATGGATTTGCTTCGATAGTTGTTTGACGAGTGTCGTAAAATTAATAATAACATTTAGTTACTTCTCTGCTAGTACACTTTCTTTTGAGAAGTGTGGTCTCTATCTTGATTCTCTCTTGGCATCATTTTCTTGTTAAAGTGTGAAACTGACTCCTCCAAGTTTAGTTGCAAGTGTATTTTATTTAAGTTGCGCTGCGTCATTGGAAGCCCAGGGAAGCGTACTGTCCGTAACCCCTGGCGTACCATTTATCAAATGCGGTTCTAGTTGCAGAAGGAGTGTGAGGCTTGCAGAGCATTCTAGTGGTATATGAAGGCAAACCTTCATATTACCCACCCACGCGTATTAGGGTTAAGTACTCCGCCTCGGGGAAACCAACGTAGTCATTACATTTACAAGTACTAAGTACAATGAGAATAGCGTTTTTGTGTACCGGTAAATATTTATTTATTCATTTAATTTTTATTTCAATTCAATTCAATTTATTCAAATACAAATACATATTTATGCAAGTAAAGTTAAACAGAACAAATACAAATTTCAAATTTAAAAAATAACTACAACTGCTATTTAAAAAAAAAGAAAGAAAGATAGGCTAATCTTACATAGATTCATTATTCTAGCACAAGAAGTATTAACATTTAGAAATACATCCGAATAAGCAAGACTGCTCGTGATCGGGTGCAGTTTCAAAAAATATCAAAATTAAGAAAGAGGAGAGATAAAGAAACAGAGCGTATAAAAAATGTGATTAACTAATAAAGAAAGTAAAAATAAAATGTTAAACATAAATACATAAAAAGAATAAAACAAAAATGCCTTTAACAGCTAAAAATTACAGAAAATGCTTTACGTATCTATTAAATTTAAATTTAACAATTTAATACTTTATATACTTTCATGTTGATATTCTGTGAACGGCCTCTAAATGTGAAAGTACTAGGAGGTGCCCGTGGCTTCGCCACGATAATTCTTTTAAAAATTAAAAATTAAGAGTATAATAATTATTAAAGCATTGTATTTATTAACACTTGCACGCGAATCATCCATAAACTAAGCCATTAATATAATTAATGAAACAGCTAAAATTCCTGCTTTAGAGTACATTCCACGACATGAAAGCGTCCCCTGGGAAAACTATATCAGAATCGATTATGCAGTTCCAAAGAACCTGTGAACACATAATACGTATTGTTTCTCAGCTGTTAATTGACATGAATCACGGCCTCCTTTAAAATAAAGGAGGCCGTGCATGAATATGATGTGAATTTTATTTTATCAATTCAGTGTAATTTTCAGAAATTATATAATGTTTCAAGGGAAGGAATGGTTTGTTTGGATTATTATTATCAGCGATATTTCAAGAGATAAAACCATCAATATTTTACAGCTGTTGCCCCCGGCTACGCCCACCATTATTCATTGACTCCAGGATTTTTAAGAAAATTACACTGGTAGATTATTAAAAATGTTTGTGGTTCAGAGCTATGAAAATTGTAAGTAAAAATAAAATTAGAATATTTGTTCATTGTGTTCATTTCACTTAGGCCGTATATAATAAAGAAACGGTTTTCCTTCCTAATTTTGTAGTCGTCATGAAAGTTTAGACTGCGAGAGACGAGCATCGCCGAGTATACCCGATGTCTCACGAAGTGGGCGAGCAAGCACGCTATTTAGGGCCGTTGAATTGTATAAGAGTAGATGTTTGTGGTTCAGAGCTATGAAAATTGTAAGTAAAAATACAATTAGAATATTTGTTCATTGTGTTCATTTCACTTAGGCCTTATATAATAAAGAAACGGTTTTCCTTCCTAATTTTGTAGTCGTCATGAAAGTTTAGACTGCGAGAGACGAACATCGCCGAGTATACCCGATGTATCACGAAGTGGGCGAGCAAGCACGCTATTTAGGGCCGTTGAATTGTATAAGAGTAGATAGTTCGCAGTATTTTTTTTTTTCGCATATAATACGCTTATTATATGTGGCGTAACAGATCTTATTGGCATCCATTAAAGTACAAATTTTTATTATAACGCTGGTGTGGTGTCGAATGATATCAAACACGGAACAATCTTAAAGCCTCCTGCGAGAAGGAATTTTTTCTCTCTTTCTCTCTGATTCTTCTTCGTATCATCCTTTGTTTTCCCATGAAGTAAACTCCCAAGAACCCTACTAAAGAGAAAAATTAATGTGTTATTATGCATATCTTATGCATTTATATGTCAAAATTTATGTTAAATTGTAGACGGTGTACGAAATAGTATGTATACCCAGAAGGGATGCTTTGTATTAACATGACCAATTTGTTGGGGTGATGTGTGTCAAGCTTGTTGCTACCAGATGGTAATTTCTCAGCAGGCACCCCTAACTTGACATCTCGGATTGATGTCAGGCGACTCGTTCCGTATTGACTCAAACATAGTTCTACTCTATAAACGAACAAATCGCAATTGTTTCAACTGTCAGCAGTGAATACCAGAAGCACGACTTATAATTAATTATGACTTCCTTTATTGTGTTGCAAGATCTACAGGTCAATAATAATGCTACTTTTTTGTGACTAATAAGCATCTACGAGAGCATATTAGAAAGTTTAATATGAAGGAATATCAATAAAGAAAAAGGAAAAAAAATATATATATTGTATTCTACAATAAACCTGGGCAAACTGATGCCTAAACCACCAGGCTCCCACAGGACGTGCCCAGACCCTTTCCAAATTTTCTTATAGACCCCAAGGCATCTCTGAGTCGTCGAACTAGGGAAGAACATGAGACACTGGGATTTGAACCCAGGAATTTTGGCTATCCGTGCCACTGCTCTACAAACTGAGCTAAGCCAGAGTTTACTTCACAGCGCCAGATGGAACCAGTCATAGGAGAGAGGTTCCATCTGGCGCTTTGAAGTGAACTCTGGCTTAGCTCACTTGGTAGAGCAGTGGCACGGATAGCCAAAGGTCCTGGGTTCAAATCCCAGCGTCAGAGGATTTTTTTCCCTATAATATTCTGATAAAATTTCCAATCCATCATTTGCTTTTTCGATGGAGGAAAAGCACAGAAGGTGTCTTACTGAATTTAAGCTTCAGATACTACCTGAGTCAACTTGCTCGGTCATTTAAATAATTCTTCTGACTTTCCAATTGCGGAAAACTTTTCGAGCTTGATCGATTACCATAAACCAACATTTTTATAGCCATAGCTTCAGTAGCATACCTTTATTTCGTCCAGGAATGACTTATTATCATTTGGTTTGGCGAATTTATAACAAAATGAATGTGTTTAAATGCAGTGGGGAATACTAACAAAGAAGGCCTATTTATTTATCTGACTTTATATTGAAACTGTGCGGATTGGTTATAAGTATAAGATACCTTATATTTTAAGAGAAGAACTTTTTCAGGCCTCGTTAATTTGACATGCAAAATATTTTTACGTTCTCTTTCAAGAAGAAAATATCATGGAATTTTAAATGAGCTGTTTTTCTTCGAGGTGGATGTTATTATTGCAAGACTACATTTTTCACTTTCTGAAAAGGATTTCTGAGAAAGAGTAACGATAGGTTTTGAATAAATTATAAACAAAAGAGAAGAACAGAGGCATCTTCAAGAGAAATTGCCTTCTTTTAGAGAAAATGTTAATCGGATTCGGCGATCTTCAATGACTTTCATAAGAACTTCTACCGTACTTTTTATGTATGTATTCTGTTTTATTTCATGAATTACGTTTTTAAAACAATAAAGCCTCTGTCGAGATGACTAAGTAGGGACATATTTTAAGTACTTTATAATAGACATCTAAACAAACATAATTGTCATAGAAAGTAGCTTGTAGTATTATGTCGGGTGATCTTTTGCATATGAAGAGGGGAAGCTTTCGGATCTTAGTAGCAAAGACATTCATCTTGATGTCACGGATCGGATTGTCTCTCGCCTCAGCAATTCTCTTGGCTGCGATAATTAATCTTATAAAGGATGACGACTGTTTACTGCCAAGCTACTATATCGCACCAGACGTTTCTCATTTCTACCCTTCTATATAGCTTTTGTATTGTCTTTTTAATATTTCATCCCCTGTAACGGAACGAAATGGATGTAATAAACCATAGAGCTCAAAACGAAACGCGCCTGACTCACATTCCGGACACTCTTAGATCGATAACCAGTAGATGTAATGGAACAAAGGCTTTACGAAACAAAATTTCATCATATCGTGTGCTCGTCGTTGTTTTAAAAGTGTGCAAATTTTCAAGTCAGTTGTATCAGCAAGATACACGCTCGTTTATTTCATAATTACAGTGATAACAGTGTACACTTCAAACTAGAATCTAAGAAACGTTATTTTGAATAAGGAATTGGTAGTGTAAGTGTTTATTACTTGCTTTTACATAATAAAATTTAACTATCTTCATATTTCTATCACTGTCTTAATCTACGACAAGTCAGCAGAAAGAAGTAGAGCGTAATTTTAACAGATATATTTCTTAAATAGCAGATACGTGTTATTTATCAAAATAATCTCAATTTGCAATTACATGCGTATTCAAAACACAACAAAAAGATATAGAACAAATAATGAAATAAATAAAATAAAAAATAACACAAACAAATTAGTACTAGTTATTCACTTCTTTTTTAAAAACAAAATTCATCATAATATAACATAATTAATTACATGAGATTTGTCCCGCCTGAAAAGGAAAGGCATTGTATTCAATGCCAAATAGTGGAGTCATCTTTAATGAACGTAAACTTCAAGATCAAGCGATGGAGTAATTTCAAGATTTCATGAGAAATACCACTGAGGTAAAATGATATTGATCACAATCAGTATTGCAATCTTAGAATGAATATTCCTATAGGAAAAATAATTCTCCACGACGTTAAATATGCGTAAAAAATGCCTATGCCACATTAATACGTTCTCAGAAGTGACAAAAAGAGTGTTTCTGGATTTTCTAAATCGCTGTATTGTACGAAATATTTGAAAATTATATTAAAGTGTTTTAAATTAAATAATGGATATGTATTTTTTTGCACTTCATCTCTTTTCTTGCCTAATTAGGAACCTTCCACATCTATTTTTCATATTTCTATCACTGTTTTAATCAAGGAAAAGTCGGCAGAAAAAAGCAGAGCGTAATTTTAACACACGTCTTATCTTAAATATTTCTGAATTTGCAGATACGTGTTCACTATCTAAATAATCTCGATTTGCAATTTCAAGAATAAAACGCAAATGATTGTAGCCTATAATGAAACTCTAGATCTGTTTAGAATTACAGGTTACATTATTTTCTTAGAGATGATCTGAATTTTAAATCGATACGTTGTTTCAATATGCTTAAATCGATATCGCCTCTTAAACCTTATTCACATATATAATGTAAAATCGAAAGGCTGATAACCGTACCATTTTCATATGCGAAATGACTAAAATTCAGGATGCCTCCACCTCTCAGAATCCCAAGGGCCTCCACGGTTTGAGTAGGGTACATGTTTTTAATATTGAATAAAGACATTTTTAAATTTTACTTCACTTAAACAATTATTATAATATTTTCCAAATTCAGATCAGGATGTATGTCTTTCTTACTTCGTTAAGTGTGTATTTCGATTTTTTAGTTAACGGTTTATTATGGAAGTCGACTGTTAAGCTTGCGATCGATAATTTTCAATAAAAAGGGATGTGTTGCAACAAGTTAACGAAATGGTAAATATAATCGAAATAATTGCCGTTTCGAACAATTATTACATATTAACGAATTAGTAACGAAATACATATCTTTAGACATAGATAAATCTGAAACAACATATGAAACTTTTTATTTATTTTCTTAAGTGATTAATGCATAATCTTTACCTATAGGTTTATATACGATATTCACGAAATGCATCGTGATATTAGTGCGTAACGTAGAATAAAATTATTTTAAAACATACTTTAGTGTTTCTTTTCCTCCGAGGTTAAGTAAATTCATTAAGTAGATATTTTAAAATTCATATGTAATATGAATCTTTGCTATGTTACTGTAAGAAGATGAGTAGATGATAGAGCAAAGGGATGAAGGGTATCCCTATACTGTGACAGGTCATCCCTCACTAGGCATCTTGTGCTTTGTTGCGTGAGGGAGCTGCAGAAAAGAACATTCGCTATCATATATCTTCTCGTATCAGAGAAATAGCTCCTCGAATACAGTCAGAATAAAATGTACGTAACAAAAACCCGTCCTATGGCATTCTGAATCCAATAAAAGTTTGTAGGTCAAGAAAGTTCTCTTTTTATTCACGATTCGATTTTCACATCAGCCTTAGGGATGTCCAGAAATAGCCTCGTACTACGTTTCATTCATAATTCTGTACTTAGTTCGTTACTTAATTAAAGTGAACTTTCTGAATAAACCTTATTTCTGGTGCTCTGTATTTACCAACATTTCTCAAACTATGTTTAATTTTTACATATTTAAATATGATATGCAACAAGAACAAACATATTTACATGCATAAAATTACAAGCCCAATACAAAAATAAGAAAAAAAATTACAAGAAAAAATATTATAGAGAAAAATTAATGTTATAAGAAAAATACATACGTGAAAATAGTAATTAACCCCGTATGAATAACATATAATTATATGTGCCTCGAACACGAGTGTAGCAGCTACTGTAATGCTATTAAGAGAAGAGAGAAGGTCATTGATTTCTTAACTGTGACTTTAAAAAGGTTAAAATTCAACGAAATAAGATAATGCTTTAGAAGTATTCATAATGGAAAGACTATAACTATTTCTCATGTACAGTAAAAATCAATAATTAGCAACCAGCAATAATTACACAAATAAGAAATAAAAAAATTGCTAGGGACTAGTTTTAATAGTAAGAGGTATTTGCGGATGATCCTACCTTTGCCATCTTCGAAAGTAATGTTATATTTTTTACGAGTGTACAAATATTCTGTACTGCTACTTAAACATTTCACCGTCGCCAGTGTCTAGTACCGTGTACCGCTACTTAGGCTATCTTATAATATATATTACAGGTCATTACCAATATTGCACTTACTTTGAAACATATTGACCGTCAGCGTGGTCTTGTAGTTAGCGTCGCTGACTACAGATCTGTCGGACCGGGTTTGATCCCCGGTACCTCCTTGGATTTTTCTGAGGTAGGGAGGTCTGGAACGGTGTGCATTGAGCCTCGTGATTCAAATTGAGGATCTACTTGATAGAGAAGTAGAGGTTCCGGTCATGGAAACCATTAACGGCCGTGGGTGTCGGCATGGTGACCACATGCCCCCAATCCTGCCATCTACCTATGGTAGATGACGCAGCGGTCGGGTGGAAGGCCTTGTCCCTTCAGGGATGTAGCGCCACGAACTTTGAAACATATTATTTAAAATTCCCTTATACTTTATATTCAGTATTACAGTATAAAGGATCGTATACTGGGTAAAGAGTCATATTTACTATATATGTAAAATAATTGTCAAATAATGACTTTTAGAGTGGCACTTCCCCTTTGAGAGTTAGATACTGAAGTGAATAGAAAGTATCAATAACGTAAAATGAATTTAGTTTTAGCTTATAAGGTAAAGTGTAACACATGGCTTCCATGCTTCTGTCACTCCAATGTGAATGTAATCTAAATAACCACACTGGTCAGAAATTGGTGTAATTACCCGTAGAGGCTTGTTACCGTTCGGAAAATGAAACAATAACGCATCATGGGCAGATGTATGACTGATATTGAACGCTATTATTGCTATATAAATGTCTGATTTTGTAGGGCATAGTCACTGCTTCGTTACAATGCCACCATCTGCTCTATACAAACCTTAAATGTGTTAGTGCATAATGCATTAATTTAAACAATGTTATAATCATTTGTTTAAACTCAGCTAATGACAATACCCACTATAATAGTAACAAATACACTATACCGGTCTACTATATTCCCTAATAATGATTTCTTTCTTTTTGTTTTGGTTTTGATGTGCTTGTCATGAATTACCACGTTTTCTGTAATATCCAGCGTACTGAAAGCAGATTAAACACTGATATATTGTTTACTTGGCATCAGGGAAACGACTTATGAGATCCATGTTGCCGTTGTTTAGTTCAATATTTAGGTCTTTTAAGCACCTGAAAGCTTCTTGTGGAAGATCATGTATAATATTGGTGAAAAATTCATTATCACTTTTGAGACTCTCCAGACGTAGTTTTGTGTCCCATGAAACATAGAACCAAGCAAGTATTTTGTATTATCTCTCAAATTTCTCTCAAAATAGACCATATAATCCGGAATACATTTAGTAACTAAAGGATATCCATATGGTCATTCTTTAATATTTTGCCTGAAAAAGTTTTAAAAAGATTTTACAACGTAATGTTAATGTAATATTTGCACTAGCTGTAAAGCACTATAATTACGTTGCTTTTGATGGCAATAATAATAATAATAATAATAATAATAATAATAATAATAAAAATAAAAATAAAAATAATATAACTTTAACACTAATAATAAACAGAACGTTAGTTAGAGATTTAACAGGTATTTTCAGGTGATAATGTTGTAAGGTAAACTCTCTGTCCAAATAGGCTACCAGCTGTCTGTAAATTGTATATTCCATTGCTCCTATTTGAGGTCATATGCGTACGAATATCGACCCATTTTTATTATCCTCTGGGACGGAGATATAAGCTGTCGATAGTATTAGTTAAATGGATAGATTTTTTTTATTGGTAGAGAGTGAAAAAAAGAGTCAATGTTGTACATGTTATGGTAAAATGACAACCAATTAGTCACGGCTGTATGCCTCAGTGTTTCCATTTAAAATCCGAGATTGGATGGTATGTGTTGCGTGCCTCGACAAGTGATTACAGTAGAAAAGCATAAAAAGTAGGGATATATTAAAAGAAGGTACGGTAACTCAATATGACACTTCAATGGACACTTCAAATTATTCTATAAAATAACAGATTTCGAATATTGCGTGCCAACATTCATAAAGCCTGTTATAGCACACAAGAGGACTTAAAAGTGAAATGCTTTTAGGTTAGAGTGAATTTTTACATAGCACGAGAGTGCCTACCAGCTGATGCTATATAGAAGGGGTGCGGAATTTTATACTTTTTCCCCTTTTTTCCTTCTATATACTGGCAATGCTATCTCTTATCGCCTTACAGATTAAAAAAAATAACATGTTTATGTTCTTTACCCGGTAGGGGATAGGAATAAAAAGGTACAGGCTTAATGTAGATTCGTGAAATACTTACTTATTTACCTGCTTACTTATTAAATGCCAATTAACAATTCCTAAGTAAGCTAAAGGAATGTTATCTATTTTATCTAACCCGGAGGTTCAGTGCCGCGCTTACATGGGCCCGCCATTCAACCCCATTCTGTGCTAACTATATCCAACCATCCCCCGAAAACCCTACTTCCCTTAAATCTATTTTAATATTGTCCTCCCATCTACGTCTAGGTCTTCCAAGTAGTCTTTTGCCTTCGGATCTCCCAGTCAATATGTTTGAGACATGTCTTTTTTTCCCCATTCGCGCAACATGTCCAACCTATTTCACCCTCCGTGATATAATAAACTTTACTGTATTCGGTGAAGAGTACAGATTATGGAGCTCGTCAATAGGTTTTTTTTTTTCTCCAGTCTAGTTTTCATCTCTCTTAGGTCCGAATATTTTCCTAAGCACACTGTTTTCGAACACGCTCAGATCAAGTTCTTCCCACAACCAAATAATACAACAGGCAGGATAATTGTCTTACAAACTTGAATTTTTAGAGTTCTAGACAGACGACGAGAAGGTAAAATTTTCTGAATTGCACAAAAGCAAGCATTTCCTGATTTCAGTCGTCACTTAACTTCTGCCTTAATATTAGATTCGGGAAATAGGAGATAAATCCACATTCTACTTAAAAACACGCTGCGCTACAAACCGGAAGGTCGCGGGTTCGATTCCCGATGAGGTCGTTGATATTTTTCAATTGGCCTAATCATTCTGGTGGCACTGTTGCCCTGGAGTCGACTCAGCCTCTAACAGAACTGAGTACCAGGAGCAATCCTGGGGGTAAAGGCGGCCGGTGCGTAAGGCTGACAACCTTCATGTGCCGAATGTCCAAAATCTTGGAGTCTCAACCTCCTGAAACCCTCTGGGCCTCCATGGCCTGTAAAAAAATCACTTTACCTTTACTTAAAGACAAGTCTCAAAATCTTTGGCAGCTTGTAACCATACATTCGTAATATGTCTCTTTAATGGCTAGTTAGCACACCATGTTTACTGACATTTTTTTTGCTTCTATTGTCGTGTACTTTCAACCGTGTCGGTTAACGCTATCAAATTATGATACACTATGTACATGCAGCACATAATTTTCTACATCACTAGCTCTACAACCAAAAGCATGGATGACGTTACGCAGAGAGCTGGCGGCAAGTTGAATGTAAGCTCGAATGTGCTGAGATGAAAACAATTGCGACTACACAGTTGTGTAGTACAGCTATTCCATCTCTCTGGACTGACTATTCAGTTAACAACTTTTTTATTTTGAGTGGATAAGAGCCATACTTTTGCCAAATCCACATGCAAGTATAATAAATCTAGACACACAAATTTCACTGAAGTAAGATATTTTCGTGCAGGATTCTAGCCTTCCGCGCATGCGTACTGTAAGACCATTACAAAGAACTTAACAGGCAAGTACGAAATTTCTGTATACTGTTGCCAACTATAGTTTTCCTAAGGTCAAGTAATTTTTTTAATAAATTCGTTTTGACAATAGCCAAAAAATTAAAAGTTAACTATTGAACAGTATAATATTTTTCTAGCGTTCATCTTTACTTACCGGATTTCTAAATGCATAGTGTTTTCGTGGGTAGGCCTACTAAAATGAAATTGTAATATTGTTTCTATGATCTGTAAATTAAATTTCGGGCTGAATGCGATAAAAAAATGAAATATTTGATATCTCATATCTAAAAGCTATAGGGAATACAAAACTGATAAGTTATTTGGACAACATATCAAGAATCGATTGAACATTTGAGGGTCTATTAGCAAACCCGGCACTCTCCATTTTAAAGGAAAATAGAGATACTAACTTCTAATGAAAGTTCAGTGCATTTCCTGCTACATATTTAGTGTATGTATTGCAAATACGACTTCTCACGTAAGAGAGGAACTCAGATTTGCAACATATGCACTAAATATGTACCATGAAATGCATTAAACTTTCGTTAGAAGTTAGCATCTCTATCTTATATCAAAATGGAGATTGCCGTGTTTGCTAATACACCCCTCATTTGTAGCAGTTAGAAAATTTTCTTGTATCCATTAATATGTTTGTGTCTGTACAGTGGAGTGCACGGAATATTTCCTACATAATGCGCAGCAATACCATGTTGTTAAGGGAATACTTAGTCGGCTCTGCTAGGCCACTCCCCACCCCTGCTCAAATAATTTTTTTCGCGTTCTAGGATTCACAGTTCGGCTAACCTTCCAATTCATGTTTGTCTTATTTCCCTTCCTATTCCCTCCTGAACTTGAAACCGACCTATGTTCTTAGGTTAATGTTTGAGTGCTAGATTTTGCCATAAAACCAATAAGAGTTAGACTCATTCAGGGGCTGGTGTGAACATACGTTGTGAGGCACGCCTTTAGTCTCTCAAATGAAATGTTCCCATATTACACCCCATTTCACCGCTCTCCTAGGCGTTCTTAATAGGCTAATGCATTGTTCGGACTTGAATTCGAACAAACAAGAGTTTATGGAACACAAATTATAAGAAGATTCAATGCCAACTTTAAATAAGGAAAACACTAGAAGAAACCAGAAACACCGAAAAATTTACGTGCACTCGAGTGTTCCTGATTATTTATCAGTGGCAATTGCTTTTAAATAGAGAATACCGTTTCAGTTTGTGTAGCAACTGCAGTACAGTAAGTATATAGAATCAAAACTGTCTTCAACTTTATATTCCATATATTTACGTCCGATACATCCAACGTTTAAGATTTTTAAACTATCATTTTCATTATTCGCATTTGCATGAAGTTGTTAAAATGACTGTAAGTTATTCTTCTCAGCAATATAATCATGAGATTTACCATTCACATAACTAGCACAAGCCTAATGGCAAGGAAAGATTTCTATTCTAAATTTATTATTATGGGTCAAGATATATTTCCTATTCTGCGTCTTGACTTCAATGTGGGTTGCTCTTAAGGCTGATCTGACATGAGCTCTTTTAAGGCAGTGAATGGAAAACGATTTCCACTTGAGTGAAGAACTTGCTACAGACCAGGGAAACATATTATGTCCAAGTGGAAGATTTTGTTGGACAGTTTCACTTCAGTAGCTAAAGTCACTAGGAATATGCCCATTCGGGATGAGGAAAAATCTGAATACATTAAGTAAATACACAAATACATTCTGTTGTATAGTGCATTGATTTATAAAATAGAATTAGAGAATAATCTACTTGAAGTGTACAACAAATTAAGTAATTTAATCCACAATTTTTTTTAAGAAATCCAAAATTTTCGAGAAATCACTCGTTATTGATAAAATAATCCTTCAATTTGGTGGAATTCTACTATTGCCTTGGTCTGGTCAGGACACTTCTGTTCGTGCCTATTTTGCATACATCAGCATTCGATGTTATTTCTCGAGTCAAACTATTGCTTGCCCTGGCTTGATAATTACCACCAAGAAAATGTTTGTTAAGATTCTCAGAATGGTATGGCGTAAGAACGGTCTTACGGATTAACGGAAAGAAGAACAGAAGATGTTAAAATATAAATGTATTTAACATTAATATTGCATTTAACACATTTATTTTCATATGGGTATTGCCATAATATTATTTCAGCAATAATGCATTTGGAAGTTAAGTCGATAGCACAACTAATAATATATTGAATTATATACTATTTTGCCGACCCTTCTCTTCTCGGCATCATTGTTTAGAGTTTCGTTGAATAGTTTAATAGGCGTGTGAACGAAGATAAGAATTATTAGAAGCTCCTGATTTTTTCTTCATAACGTTTAACACCAACTTGTTCGTGAATGGTGCTATATCCTTAAAAATGCGGTAATGTAGTTTAATATGCCCTGGCTTTATAAAAAAAACCTTTCCTTCTGGTCTTTATTATAGACTATTTAGAAATGCAGAAACATCATAGTGTACTACTCTTTCACTATGTCAAGAAAATGAGGAATTGAAGTTGTCCACCCGTGAGTAGGCCTATCGTTAACGGATATGAACGTCGAATTTGCATGAACGACAAATGATTTTTTTTTTGTTCTTGTAAGTATTATATGCAGAGTAAGTTAACGGACCGTTTTGGACAGGTATTGGAACTTTTTTTCATCCATTCTAGCATAAATACAATTAAGCTTGGCGCTAAATCACACATCCAGCCACTCGCATTGTGGCCAGTCCTCAATCGTTGTAATAAAAAACTCCAATAATCTCAATTAAGTGACGTGTATGTAATTTAGTCTGTGTAAAACTCGGATTTTTATATCCATAAAAAAGAATATTGCGTACTACATTGCTCTAGTCTCTAATAAGAGAGAGACAGACAGAGAGAGACAGAGACAGAAGCAAAGCAAACAGAAAAGCAGACATATCCTGTATTTGTTGTAAGTAATCCTGATTCTCTTTATATATACTGTTTTAATTAAAGTAATATAGTCCTGCATGGTACTTCGTCGATGAAGAGCTATAAGAAAAGAGAAACGCACAATAGATCTAATAAAATGCAACTTCTTATTTTAAAAAAAGTAAAAAAAAAAGCTTCTTGAATTAATTGTCAGTTATGATCAAGGAAAAAAAAAACCGAACAAGAGTTTAGCGCTATATTCTTGGTAGGATGTGAGGATAAGATACGAAGTGATACAGCATTTATTTTAATTAAAATAAAAACTCTATGTAATACTTAGTTCTTCCATGTATTGCAAAAGGATAAATGGTACACTGGATATCCTGAAGTATAACAATATATTAACAGATATTGTAAACGAAGTTTTCTCTGTAATAATGCTTTTTGGTCTTTTGTCCATTCATGACAGAAACTGTTCGACAGGTTATTATGAACTACTATAAATGTACAAAATGTAATAATTTCTAAATAAACAAAGCGGGCTTATAATAATGTAATTTGATAAACTAATGGATTATATACGAACATAATAATAGTATTACAAAAGCCTAAGAGAGTGTTCGATAACATTAGGCCTACTACTAACTAATTTGTTCCTGCCTAGCTTAGGCTATAGATAATTTTCGACATTTTCTACCACAATATCTTACATTTCAATTACATTATTTCTTCTGTTCTTTGTTGTGATGTCACTTTTGGATCCCATTTGAAGCTGCAATGTACTTCAAAAACAAAATGACACTTCCAGAAACTAATGTTCTATTTAGCAATATCTCACATTCGTGTTTTTATCCACATTAGGTACCAGTCTTTTGAACTCAGAGGATATAATATAGCAGTCCAATAAGCTTATTCAACTTTAAAAAATGAAAATTTTTGGAATTTCAAAGGGTCGTCTGTGGACATACCACATCCAAGCGTTCTTTGCGTTAAGCAATGCTAGGAATAAATTTGTATTGGTGACAATCTCTGACATTTCTTGTTGAGAGAATCATTCAGGAGGATTTCCACATAAAGCTGTAGATCTGTGCATCTACAATAACTCCGATGGTCATTACTTTGCGAAATTTTGGTAAAGTAAACATATCTTAGGCTCATTCTTAGCAAACCTAACATACCATACAGACACCTAAATGTATTTCATCAATTAGTATAATAAGAGATATAAAAACATTTATTTTTGTTTCCAATATTTGCACAAGAAACAAAGCAATACAAACAAAAGTTGAGACAAACAACATTCTTATGCCTCCTTCTAAGTTAGAAGAATTGGTTTGAAAAATATTTTATGGAGCTTTTTTAGTTTCGATCTATATTGTTACCGCAAGAGACACCTACTTTTTTCTTAACATGACTTTTATAGATTTAAGAGATATGAAAATGCATATCTCTAGTAAAAACTAGAAAACAAATTATTTTACACTTAATATTACATTCTAGTCGCGCTTCCTTTAAAAATAGAAACTGGAAAACGCTTGATCATGAGGGACTGAGGAATGGCGAATTCTTTAGTATGCTTGTCTCTAGTGTACAGTTTTCCATACTCAGTTGTTTGAGTCTAATTGGATACGTATTCAACAGTATAACAAGGCTCTCCTTCACGGTGGAGGTAGCAACTGGGTCGGCCACTGCTGCTGCATCTCGTTGCAGTATTTTCCTCTGCAATTTCCGGTCCCAGTAACCTTCCCTATAGTACAATGCAATTACGTCATCCGATTTCTCTTCCCATTCAAAAGATCGGCAAAAATTTCGTTCTTTTCACTTACGGTAGAAATTTCCAAGAAGCTAATTCAGCTTTTTATCCAATTATTATCACTTAACTTTTTTTTTAGTGTTGCTAATTTTATAAATTTAATCTCTGTCTTTCATGTATTTATTATTTATCTCAAAACTTTGTAAAACTAGCGTACTTTAGCACCCTACTCTTGCTATTTTCTTAATAAGAAAATAATTAACTGTTAGTAAAAGGTAGTCATTGTACATGCCAATTCCTAATTAAAGAGTAAATGCCATTTCAGTCCGCTATTCACCGACAAATTCAAGGCAAGACAGTTCCGCAATAATTGATTATGGTTTGTGCTTAGTAGAAACATGAACAGTGTTTGAAAATTTTAGTGTTTTGTATACATTTAATAGCAATCAGTTCCCATTGGAAATTATCATTAGATTCATATCTAACATATTGAATGAGGAAGTTAATGTTTATGAGATTTTAAGAAAATTATATAAATAGGTGGATGGAGCAAAGGAAGAATTCAATCTGCTCTTAAAATGAACCAATTGCTACGCTTTGAAGGTCACGAAGAGATGGGAATTGCATCAATTTTGCGTAAATGAACCATACATTTTCGAAGGGAGGGGAAATAGGAGAATGACTTCACACCTTCGGAGTTCGACAGGCCTGTGCTAGAGGAGTTGATTGTTTTGGGGTCGGTTCTAGAGCGGACATTACTTACCCATCCCACTATCTAGAAAACTTACGCGGCAACTTTACAAATAAAATACGAATATGAATTCCACCTATTTTTGATGACCACTAGGTTTATATCTTTTTAGATAGAGCGGGGCAGAGTAATGTCACATCGGTCACTGCGAGGGAAGAATGGCCGAGATACCGACCGTGCTTATGTGGTGTGACATAATATGATAGCTCTGTCCGATTCTATAAGTGATTTAATCTACTAAGGTTTGATTTCTGGTTTTCTCCTGCTGGGTTAGAAGATATAGCCGTCAAGCTGAGGTGCGAATGGGTAGGTGTTTAAACATAGCGGCTATGCCATCGTTTACTCACACTCAAGAACATTCTGCACGTGAGAAAATCTCTGATAAGACCGAGGTTGCTCGGTCACGAATGTGAGTCCAAGTTATTACCGCCAAGGCCAACCCTCTTAGTGAACAAATCTGATAAATAAAAAATCGAACACTGTCCTTTCCTATCTTTAGGGACCGTATTTCTTGGTAACAGCGATAAGCGCGAAAGCTCACAAAATAACTTTGTTTAGCTAGATAAGCATTCATGAACCACAGATTAATGTCTCTGTTGGACACTACATGAGAATATTATAGGAGAAAAATTCCTCCGACACTGGGACTTGAACCCAGGACCTTCAAGGAGGAATTTTTCTCCTATAATATTCTCATGTAGTGTCCAACAGAGACATTAATCTGTGGTTCATGAATGCTTATCTATCTTGAATGTTAACTGTACAATAACAGTGGGAGCCCGGTCACAAAAATCACTACTTAGTGTGCCTCACAGTACTGTATATTACATAACTTGTCTGTCTGTGAGGTAGACCATTAGGGCAATCAGTCATAGGAGGGAGGTTCCATCTGGCGCTTTGACTTGAACTCCGGCTTAGCTCAGTTGGTAGAGCATTGGCGCGAATAGCCAAAGGTCCTGGGTTCAAGTCCCAGTGTCGGAGGAATTTTTCTCCTATAATATTCTTTTGTTTAGCTATATTTAGCTTTATAGATGCTTAAAATACCATTATTAAGCAAATTATATCCACTAAATATCATCAAACTTGTTGGATTTAATTAAGTGTATGAGTAAGCGCGAAGTAGGCCTACTTTCTTTTCAGGAGGAATATTCAGAAATATGTACGAAAATACAATTTAAAATTGTAATTGTTAGTGTTTGAAATTTCTTTTTAATTCACCATATTTCATGAAATAGCAAATGCCAGTACTGCAGCTATAATTTAAGTTACTTTCATTTCCAAATATAGTAATTTTTATATTTCTCATATATTTAAATATTAAATATTTAAATTTTAAGGAAAATAAAGGAGTAATATTTATAATCTCAAGTGTAGTATAAATAGCCTATTTCGCAATATATCCACAGGTTAACACCATAATCAGTAATTTTATTTCATTAAAAAACGTAGCTCCTACATATCTTTAAAATTGCGTTTAATAAAATTTGAAAGTAAACAATTTTCACGACTAAAATAGAACTATTAGAAAACAATCACCAAAAAACAAGCAATGAATATTTTATTACGATGATGAAAAAACTGTAAATAAATATTATAATTCTCTATTGAATACATTTTCCGTGTGCAAAACGTTATTCTCCTTTCCCCCTCACTTATTAATACAAGGGAGAATTTTCTTGCAACTCTGTGTTCTGGGTCGGGGTGGTTTCTTTTCAGTAAGATTACAGTCTGGGAGAAATTCGTTTTGTTTCGCTGCACTCTGCTACTCCATGACTGACAAACATAAACACTCTACAGCTACACAAATACCCACAAGCAAACTCGAGTTAATTCCTATCCCAGACGTTCCTATCTATCTCTTCTCAACCGGAAATCAACGGACGTAATTGCAAGTTGTGTCCCCAATGACGACTCTGTAAGAACTGAAAACGTGGAAAATGTCCACTTGACCAGTCAATCTGCTGTTACTTACTGATCTTCTGAAATGTCAGAATATTGTAGCCTACATTAATAATTGTGTGCAGGATAATAATCGTGAGATGAAGTTAGTGACTGCTGTTTTACGTGTTCAAAATAGTGCAATCTCAGTGAAGTAAAATTAATTGCTTTTTAAGTTTACCATCAGCAAATAGTGCTTTTGATATTATTCTAAAACATATTTTACCTTAGATAAGTCGATAGTAATTTCCCCCAAACACATTCCTTTACTCGATATTTTTTTGTATAAAAACCCCCTGAACTGTTCAACTGATTTGTATTAAGAAAGAAAGCTACTTCGAGAAATGATGAATCACTAAGAAAGTGAAACGAAAAAATAACTTTTGACGAAACTTGGTGAAACCACAGTCCAACTCGGGCCTAAGAGTCTTAAGTTTTCTCATTTTTCTCAACATTCTCGCCAACGGTATATCTTTCAAGTTGACTCTTTCATGAATTCTGTAACCCTCAAAAAATGTCATTCATCACCTCCCAGAGCAATTTCTTATGACGTGAAATTAACTAGGACTACTTCTTTTCAACTTTAACATTCTTAAAATAGCACCTACACATATGATCTGAACCCTTTTTCAGTAAATTATATTAAGGCCCCTTACATAACCAATAATGAAGCAATAATAATAATAATAATAATAATAATAATAATAATAATAATAATAATAATAATAGTAATAATAATAATGATAATAATAATAATAAAGATACATCATATAATATCATAAATAGAATGTTTTTTAAGAAAAATGAAATGCGATAATTGGCTGATAAAGGGATACAGTAATAAATAGACATCAGAGTGAACATAATTCCTTTTCAAAGGCTAATGATTATGCAAGTCAGTTATGCAACATGTAACAATTAGCACTAGGAAAATAATTTATAGGCATATTAACTTTAATTTGAAAACGTATAGTGCAGTTTTAACTCTGATATAATTATACTCGATACCGAAAGTCTTTATAGAGTTTTCACATATATTTTTGAGATCCCTTAGAAAATGATCCCTTCTTGTTTCTTTGTTTCTGCTGACAATTCCACTCATATGCCGCGTGCTTGACCAATAACGTCTAGCAATTCCTCGGATGTAGACCAATCACGATCGTTTATCTTATAATATCATTCCTCGGATCGCAAGGATGCAATCTCATCTGATAAAACGTCAGCTCGTTACTGGACATGTAAGGCATCAACGTGCGGTGATTAATACGTCACATGCTGCCATTGAGCAGAATGAAAACACGTTATATAATACAACATAACTTGTTTGGACATTGAAATAATATAAATGCCCATTGATTAAAAACACAATTCGGTACAATCCAGTTCGTGTGCTTTTATAGCGTTTTGATGTAAGCAACGACGCCTTAAATCTTGTGATGTCCACTATTCGTAGCATTTGGAACTCTAATCGATTCATCGAATGTGCCTGAAGGGCAACCAGTCAAATTTCAGATTGGATGTTTCATGAATAATTTACCGGCATTTTGTAAAAAGCTTAAATTTACAATTATCCTGTGACATTTCGGTAAATTCTATGCTGTAAGAACCTAAAAATCCGACCCCTAGTTATGGGTTAAATCTTTCAGATACAAACAACTAAATCTTACTTCGTAATCAACTCCCTTTTTCGTAAATGGGATGCAGTAGGCCTAAATGCGTAGTCTTGATGGGCGGCTGTTTATTATATGCCAGAATGTGAAGCGAAAAAATCCCAAGTCCCTTTCTTATCGTAGAGCTTAAATTTTCTAATCAATTCGCGAACCCAAGAAGTTGTTTATTGCTTCAGATAGTATTAAAGCACTAATAAATGCACAGAGTAATAATATTTATCGTTACAACTGAAGTACAAGACAATCATAGGCGTCTTCATCACGAGAGCGAAACCATTTTAAGAGGGAGAGTGGTAGGAAAAGCATCAGCTGGTACCGCCCCTTTAACCTAATAATTTTTCAAACTCAAGTTCCATGTGTCATCAAGGAAATAAATGGCGTATTAAATCCACCCACTCCATGTTATAGCCACTAAAGATAATGCTATTCGATTAGGCTCCATCTCTGAGAAATGGGAATTTCTTCCATCACATCATTTTTACACAGTTACACAGTTACACAAGATTAGCACATACATAGACCCAGATAAAACTCCTGTCTAGAAGACGAAATTATATTCGTGGAGTTAAAACTATGAGATAAAACCTTGGCAAGGGGAGAACTCAGAAATAGCAAAAAAGAAAAGTACTCCGGTGAAAATCTTTACTCCAGCGAAGAGGAAGTAAACTATGCCAGCATCGGGTTTCACACTGGGCCATATCTGAATTTCTATCGCCTTCGCAATGCGTACATACAATGTATTCTATAGGAATATTCTGATTTCATTATTTTTTCTGATCTCACCAACGAAGAAACATTTTCGTTTGTTATATGCAACTAACTTTGAACATTCAGTGCACTGAAAATATTCAGTTTCTAATATGCCAATTTTGTTCTGTTCTTCATATTGAAAGTAGATATTTATATCGTCTTTTCTATTTTTCATATTAATGTTGTATCGTTATGCTTTGTTCTTTATGGCAGTCCTGCTTGTCGGGAAAACTGAAAGAAAATTATATTCTTTCAAAATAAATAAATAAATGATACTTGTAAAAAGTAAAGTAAAGTGTTCCCTATACAGGCCATGGAGGCCCAGAGGGTTCCAGGAGGTTAAGGCTCAGTGTCATGAAAGTGTCATGAATAGCGTGCCAGACTATTACTTGTAAGGATGTTAATTATGATTCTATTTCTTCTGAACTGAAATTGGAGAACGCTACCTTATGATTAAACGTTTACATAAACAAAGTTTTCATATTATTACGTGTGGTTTTAATGCAAGTTTACATTCATGATTTTCATATTCAGAGCTAAAAATATGCTACTCGCGGCCTAAACTGCCACACTGTAGCCTATTTAACTATCTCATTGTTTATAGTATGTTGTGTTTATATTCTTAGAAGTTTGTCATATTAATTTAAACAAATTTTATTGGCAATAATTAATATTATGAAAATTAAAGGAAGATATGATGTAGAAGATACCTAGGTTTAGTGAGCCAATGATCACAGGGTATTGAAGTAGGTGAGAATAGCTGGCGTCGGAGCAGGAAATTCGAGCGTGCAGGGAAGCTCATGTTAGGAATGAGTTTGGTTGAATAAATCGTCACAGGCTGTCGAATCCAGCCAGTGGATGTGGTAGTGGAGAAGGTTATGCAATTGACAAATTACAAATTCGGGAAATTCGAATTTATGGCATGCTTTCCTGGAAACTGGAGATATAACATTTCAAATAAGAAAACATACGATCCGTAAATCCAGAATAAACACCATAAATATTTTAAATCCAATATTAATATGGAGTCGAAATTCTTTCCTGTCGGATGAACGGTGGATGTATCCACCACAGTGTTTTTATTCAGTGTAATTAATTTAAATGTATTGAATTTATAGTTAAATAATATAAAACGTGTTAAAAGTTGGAATTTGTTTTGAGAGTTCGAACGTTTTCGACCGATAGCAGGGACAAGATAAAAGCACTTTTGTCGTTCAAGCGAAACACTATTATTAGACAGCTCTTCATATTAAGAATACGTTGGTAATATTAAATAAAATTTATTTTAATCTACCGGTTCCTTGTTTCTGTCAGAGTCATTACAGGTCACAAGTTTCTTTCTATCCTTCGCCTCTCAACGCAAACGGTGACTTGTCTCAGTTAGTACTTTGGTCTGACATGCGAACGGCGTTTGAGAACGTATTTGTCGTTCATGATAACTTTACTCTGAATCATGCAATATGACGTTGATATCACTATATACTATATACTATACTATATATATAAAAAATATATTAACCAACTGATATCTTAGTGTTATTCTTGAATTTGAGGTTATTTTAATCATTGCATAATTTGCCCACACTTTTCAACGATTTTGTTCAAATTTTCTACAGATATATATATATATATTTGTTGTAATACTTTATACTAAGAGCAAAAACTTTAATTAAAATACAAAATTTCACATAGACATCTTAAGGGTAGTTATACGCTACTCATCTCATACACAATCTTAGATTTTAGGTCTTGTCTCACGAATTATGCGACTTTGAGATTAAGACAATTGAATGCGCACTACTGAAATACAGCGGATACCTACTTATTATCATAGGCTATATTAAAGGTAGAGGAAGTTATGTGTTTCATATCAGATTTTATCTAATGATTATATTAGTAAGTACGTTTTAGTAATATGTCATTTTATTAGTAAGTGTGTAGGATAACAGCGAAAACTTATAAATATTATTGAATAAATAAATATAAGTATAACTAACATTATAAATATAATTATATTTATATTATAAAGATATTATAAATATAATAATATTATAAATAAATGTAAGTATATATTAAACACAGTGTAATAATTGAGCATGCAATTTCTTATATGTGTTATTCGCTACCGGTCAAGTTTTCTTTCATACTTTTAAGCAAGCCGAAATATATTATTCTTGAAGTACTACTAGGTGAAGATCTGACAGCTTATGTGGATTATACAATGCGAATAGTAATAAGCAGAACTGGTTGACATTTGTTTTAAGACTTCTTCATAACATGGTATTTCCACAAGCTCATTAGAGATAAGTTCGGGTGTTAGTTAAATATTTCCTTGTATAAGTTTGTCTAGTTTACTTGCAACTCTCAAGTCTTGTTCCCACATTGCAATGTGTTTATATTAATTAAATAAGTTTGTAAACACAAACTTGCAGTTTCCCCACATAAACTAATCTCTATCTACTTCATGTAAAAAGTTCCACTTGTATCCACTTCAATGGGCATGCCTTACATGTTAGAATGTACATTAATTAATTATCCCTCACTAACTGGAATTACTGAAGGAAATACTATTCAAGTTATCATTAGGATTTTGTTTCTTGTCGTATTTATATTCCGTATTTAGAAGTTGCTAGAATTAACTTCTGTGTTCATTGGAGCAGATATAAGTCATTTTTACCATAATCTAATACGAAGTTAATTATGCCAGTATCTTAGTTAAAATATATTACCATAAAACACCCATGAAAAGAGAATGATTAAAAATGAATAGTATCGCATTTTTCCTCCGTAAAACTATTTAAGAATAAAATGTAGTTTAAAAATCTGATAAGAAACACATAACTTTCTCTTAGTGACTTGTAATATACTACCTTAAAAAAACCCGGCGTCGCCTGGGTTTTTAATTAGAAATTAACTTATGGAGGACCTTCGCTTTTCAAACTCTAGATATGTAGGGTTTGAAATGAGGAAAAAAATACCTATCACACTCAAACTATTCCCTTTGAAAACGCTCGTTACAGCTTTTTATGGCTCATACAGAACTTAGAATTTTGCACCCTACTGCTTCTTCACACCATTCCTGGTAGGGGGTTGAAATAAGAAGAAACAGAAATTCCGGTAATATAAAATTGTACTCTCTTTGCGGAATATTTTATTTTTCACTCTCATATTACCACATAGCCGTTTCGGGGCTGAACTCAACAAGAAAATCAATGCACATTTTCCTCTCCAAAAACTTGGGACTTAGTAATTTATTGCGCGTATAAGACTAAAAATGTTCCATCCTATTTTGTCTCCTTTTACATGCTTAGGGCCTATGATAAACATCCATATTTCTCAACAAAGCCTACTGTTATAAATAACGTACTAGGACTTTTTGCCTACTTCTGAAATAGCATACTTGTTGGCACAAACTCAGGCTGAGACAACATCAAAATGTAAAGTGAGAAAATGATATTCTCCATGCCCAGGGTAGAAAAAGTTATTTGATAGGCCTACATCATACCCGAAATGTATTTTCATTTTCCATTATCAATTTACAGAAATGAATTGTATCGATAGCCTCTCCATGACCCATGACCCAGGAGCATCCAACTGCTAAAGCCCTATGTGAACTTTGCAAACAATATTGTTGTCATGAGAACTGAGTTGCATTTGATGAATTCGAAGTATTATTTTCAGAATTTATATCATTCTAGAAGGGAACGGGTAATTTGTTTGATTTTAATGTTGCCCGCGTTCCTTTCCTGGTTGGGGAGGGTATCCGTGCAAAATTTCATACAAATTGCTCAAAGCATGTAGATTTGTATACGCTATACATGCATACATACATGCATACATACATACATACATACATACATACATACATACATACATACATACATACATACATACATACAGAACATACATACATACAGTACATACATACATACATACATACGAGTACATACATACATAATACATACGTATATACAGACACACATAGCCTACCCACACACTTTTAGTTTTATATATTAGATTATGTATGGCATTTCTTCATGTAAATTGGACACAACCCAAATAAATCCTGATTAATGCACTCACGTAACTTTCTTTACCCTAAAGTATATGCAAATACACCTTTCTAATTTTACAGTCAGATAAAGAATAAGAGGCCACATTGCAGAGAGCGCGTATTCAGATGTTTCAACCTGATGTAGAACTTTCTTGTTCACGAGGTAAGACTGAAATTCTACAAATGTTGGATGACTTATAACTAGCCTTGAAATACGTTTTTCGGAAAAAAAGGTGTCAGACGGTTTTTAGCTCTTAGTATAAACATCTCATATTCAAAATGAAACAAAATTGTTAGAGCCGTTTTCGAGAAAATTGCGAAAAAACGAAATTTTGTTTATATAAAGTGGCAGTGAAAGTAAGAGAAAGTCGTCGGCTATCTTCGTGTCACATCCCCTGTAGGAACCTAACTCAAATACAAAATGTTATTTTCTTAGGTTTTTTCGTTCTGGAGCTAGACTGTTCACAGACACACAGACATGTTTCTGAAAATAGTATTTGTGGATTCAGTAATAGTATTGGATTCAGTAATAGTAACTATTGGACTCCTTGAATTTTACAGATTTTTATATTTCTTACTCTCCATAAAGTTACTATGAAGTTCTTTAATACACCCTCGTTTACAAGAAGGGAGTAGGATTTGCATTACATAGATTGAGATGACACTCCATTAAATCTATTGCTTATTGCCATACTTTCCATTTTTATGATCTGTGAAATTATACTGTGGCAAACTCGACAAAGCATGAAATGTGCGTAAGTCCTAATTTTCTTAAGTGCTGCTTCTTCCTTCAACATCGTGGTAGCGACAAGAAGAAATAATGAGACTCTTCTCTTTAAGAGTTTTTGTTGTGCTTTATGGGGAGGTTCTTGCGCACCCACAAATTGTTTCTTAGAAATTCCTTGCAGCATATCTTTAATTCGTCATTCATAACCTTGTTTAGAATTAAGCTTCATCATAGAAACGAAACCAAGCAGTCTTCTTCTATATGTATGAGTGTGGTTCTAGGTCGTTTTTCTTTTTCTTTATGGAGAGCTTCACGCCTTTGAAGTGCTAAGCTAACTTCTTCCCTTTGAGTCTTTGAAGACTGACGTAGACGGAGGGAAGAAGGCGAAAAAGTAAAGTAAAAGAAATCGTGAGCGGGAAGAATTCATACCTTCACAATAAAAGAGAGATAGAGATCATGTGATGAAACGACACCCTATAATGGAGACACTGCTAATGATGTTTCACAAATGCCCAGTCGTATCGAAATATTCGAGTTAAGATTCCTTTGTTGATCACCGCCTTTACACGGAATAACGATATTTAATTCGGTAAAGTTTCCTTTTGAATAACTGAGGGGAACAAAAATAAGCAAGGCAAAAGGTACACCTCAATTATAAGTTTACCAGAACTAAGAAATGAAGTGGCAGCAATCCCATTTGTATTCGCAATGAGTAAAAAGTACTGAAATCCTTTGAAGCTAAAGACAACTTTTGTGTATTGAAAATTGTGTAACGTGATTCTTTCGTACTATCCCTATTTCAATATGATCGTGTTAGAATACTGTGGTTTTCTTTAAATCATTCGTGTACTAATACTATGAATATTAAAAACTTATATTTGACTGTAACTGGAGACTTACTTCAATGTTATAAAAGTAAACTAAACAATCATATAGTCCTATCTTTATCTGTATCAGTGAAGTATGGTAATACTTGAGGACTGCGACGTCAGCTAAAACACTCATAATGTCTCCAGGACATGGATTTTTAAGGACAAATTTTGAAAAATATTTTTTTACAGAAGGTATTTAAACTGGTTGCATTAGCTATATGGGTTCCGTCTCGTCATGTTGATAAAATCTGACGTTTCGGACATCATGTCGTGTCCTTCCTCAGAGAGAGACTCAATACTACATGAGGTGTCGTTATCGCTAGAGAGAGTCAAACTAAAATGTTCCAAATGTCACAACATGACCGACAACCCTGATAGCCAATACGACCAGTTTATATGTAACACCGGCCTTAGAAATCTACGAACTCACATAAGAGATTTATGTAATATTGTTTGAAGGGAAATACTTACGGCTGGAGGATTACATAGGCAGGACACAGATGCTGGGACCTAATTTTAGTAATTTCGCCGTCTAGGTATTAAACAAAGAAACCCAAAAACAATTTCCTCCCCGGAATGTAATATGCAATATTTTACACGTATAATTGAGCTTTATATAGGCCTAAGGAAAAGCTTCCGGACGTTTATAATCAGAAATCCATCCGTGAACCTTTTCAGGTTGAATTATAAGGTTTGTTTTAAAAATCTGTAAGACCAGTTTAATTTTTTTTTTCAAACTAAGCTTTAAAACAGTTTAATTAGATATTACAACAAATTATCATTGAGCTAGATAACCGAGGGGGGTTATGTCGCGGACTCCCATCCGGGAGATTTAGGGCTCGAATAAATTGGCGAGTCAATCCAATTGCTTTTTTCCTGATTTTCCCTATGGCTTTCAATGTTGGATATAAATGTACCTGACCCCTGGGCCAAATTTCTTGTATAGTACGGAGCTCAGGTGATGGCGAGCGGGGCTTGTAGAAGGGGCGACAATGCTATGCTTTTAGCGTAAAGGAGCTATATAGTGACTCTTTGTGGGATTTGTTTTGAAAACCATAACCACTGTACTTTTTTAAGGCATGATGGAAATAAGAGTAATGTTAACATATGACCCGTTTTCTTCTCCACCATCACATTCTGGTTGTCTGAATATTCTGGATCCTTATATTTCAAGAAGCAGAGCGATCTGTTAAGCTTACGTTCCTAGGGTGACCAAATATATACATATAATTGAAGAATACTTCCCTGCACAGCGTTCGTTTGAACAACGAAGACTACATAAACCCATACCGCCACCCAGAAAGCACTTAGAATGTTTTATAAAAGTTCTAGAAAGCGCTTGCTGTAAACGTCGTTCTTGGGTATATGTTTTAGGAACGGATTTTTATTTATTATTAGAATTGGTAGATAGGTAGATTAAAATATGACTTAAACAAGATAAACGGAAAACTGAATTTCTATAGGTACAAACAGGTAGCAAAACTGAAAGACAGCAAGTGGAGGTAATTAAAAATAGAAGAGAGAAAAAAAAACAGAATTTATAAAGCAGAATAATCATATTTTTAAAAATAATATATAAATAGGTTATTATACATATATAGGCCTATATAATAATTGATATTATATTATCTTTACATTAATATTTGTAGGATCCTGTATACTTTGTATTATACATAAAAGAAATATAGTGGGAAAACAATAACGCCAAGTTGTAACTTGCAAAAATCGCAATTTCAGTAAACGCATCATTATTATAAGCCTGTTATTGAGCTATGGCAGAAACTTTTTGTACGTAAAATTGTAGGAAAGATATTTAATGTATTTTTAGATATTTATACAGAGTTTAATTTTATCGCTTTTATACTCAAGCTACAATAATCAACGTCCATCTAATAATAATGTGGTGAAAATGAGAGAAAATCTGTATATGGACTCAATGACTGTCAGCATATCAGCCATACCGGTACTTTCAATTGATTGAAATCGACATCAGCCTCGGATTAATATGCCAATAAAGTAATGTGTGTCTGTGCATAGATGGTCTATAATTAGTTTTGACGTTTCTCTTATACTGCCTGTTATCATTTGTTGGTTGCTGGCTTTACGGATTCAACACAATAATCTATTTAAATGAGCAATATATTTTAGGGAGTTGAAAATTTACATTTTATTAGTGCCATACTGCAATTTTAGAAGAAAACAAAACTTAAATATAGAATTATGATTTCTGTTCATAACAGTGGTAAATATTTTACGTGCAATACTGTGATTGGTAAAATAAAATCAGGTAAACTGGTGTAACGAAGTGCCAAAATGCTTTTGTTTAATCAGTGATAATTGCAATTATGATGCAGAAAATAAGCTATTTCTGTTATCGATTTCCAAGGTAAGCTCCAGATCGATTCGTTAAGCAGGGCTTACGGAAGGAAAAAGGTCTAGTTTGATATGCATGTGTGAAGGAATATGTGTTTAGTGTTATTTGTCAAAGCTAACTGTAGGCCTATTGCAACTTCCAAAGCCGTATATGATCACTGTTAAACAATATGTTTTTCATGAGAACTGATTTGCATTTGATAAATTCTTTCTAATAGGCTATATTACCATAAAATAGACACTAAATTTGGCATTACTCCGGTACCGGTCAATCGATTGCGTCCAATATCAATAGGCTTCTTCCCATGGGCGTTATAAATGAGTATACTAAGTTTCATGAAAATCCGATAAAGCGTATTTGAGTTATCGCGCGCACAGACACATGGACAGTCAGACTGCCAAAAGGACAGACATTTTCCCGTCCACCACACAATCTCATAAAAAGTACCATTTTGGCATTTAATAACAAAAACATATGTTAATGGCTCTCTGAAAAATACGTTTTGGTCTCTTCTATCATTGTAGCAGTTTCGGCATTGGATTTTTTAATACTGTATACGATTATATGTCTAATTTTATGTCTTAATTTTAAGTTCCCTAGACAAATGTCTTGAAGGCTATTAATACAAGGAAGTTTATGCTACCATCAGGCCATCGTAAATCGCTATAATATTCTACATTATTAGTCGGGTTTACCAAGGTGTTGAATCCAGCCATTTGCGTTGATGAAGGAGGAGAGTAGGATTCTCTAATTATATCATAATGAGGGTATAATGAGATAGCTTTAGTCGCTATTGACACATGCCATCCGGCAGGGTTTTGGAGAAGTTCAGTCTTAAGTCTGTGATCAAATTAGTGCGCGGTCTTGTTTCTGTTTGATCAGTAAAGGGTTAATTTCCAAACCCAGGCTTGCTTCACTTCACCACCATTACCGCTATTTTGCAGAACGGAACGTTTACAGCTTTCATAAGAAGGTTAGCCGATGTGAGCCTCGGTTTCACATCCATCAACATCCCTGAAATTAGTATTAGCGATGCACTTTGTAAAGTGATATCTGGGGAAATGAATCGCATGCACGATTTTTGTACTATTACAAATACTATTTCTAACGAGAAATGATTACTGTGAATTCGAAGTTAGTTTAATATTAAAGAGTATGATTTCAACCCTGTGCTACATAATGAGTAGTTCCCGGATGTTTATGAGAAACCATATTTTTAATAATGAACTCTAGTGTCAAAATGTGTACAAGACATGAAATAAATAACAGAAAATCAATGAATTCTTTGTTGCATATTTTTACATATTTTGTTAGTTTTGCGAGCTTGCTTTATATTGAATTGTTTGTGCATATTTTATTCATTTATCATATTTTTAAACTGCTTATTCCTTACAGAATTTAAATATTGAGCATATCTCTATTAATTCAAACGTGTACAGAATATTTTACTAAGTTAATGTTTTGAGAACTTACTGTACAATAAGTGACAGTACATAGCCTAATATTTTTGGAACTGATTGTATAATTTTATAGTTTCATTAGTTTTTAGTTTACTAACAAATTTAAAAAGGTTTTGTAATTGTATTTTATACAACTTCTACTATTTTTTTTGTAATTTATAATGTAATTAAGCTAACAATAAAACGTAAAATATTAACATTACTTAAATGATAGAGCTTACTTGATTGGTTCCGGAGCATATTTTAAAAATTTTAGAGTATTTTTACATTCTTATTTCGTCTTCTGATAGAGCATTAAATTCTGGGCCTTAATAATAAGTATCATTTATAAACAAGTTCAAATTACGTTTTGTATGAGAAGTTGCATTATTGGTCATCATTATCAACTTTACGGTTTGGTCTTAAAAGATTACTCCGACCTCCTAGAGCAACTTTGGTCTGCCTCTGGGCCATAATCCTTTACTATATCTTTTTTTGCATATATCTATTCGGTTCCACTCTTTGATCGTGTTGAAGCCACTTTAACGGCAGTCATCAATTATATCTAATATACTAAAAGTATTTAATTAATTTCTTATTTCTGTCATTATAAGGTGATTTTGTCTTTGATATCCTGCAATGCCATGACAAAAATGCATTTCTGCTAATTCTATTCGCCGTCTCCGTTGTTTATCTAGGTCCAATCTAGGTCCAACATTCTGATCCATGTAGTAAAGCGGGTACAGCCATAACCTTAGAAAATTTCAGGATTGTGTCAATTCTACTTCCTTTTGTAATTTTATTTTTATTTTTATTTACTTTATTGCATTATTGGTATCTTGGCATAATTATGGTTGTTCATGAATAGCAATAGTGAGAATGCATTTTCCAAATTTATATTTTCTTTATATACTTTGCAGTTTATATTAAGAACTTATTTTTTCAAAATTCCTTATATGAAAAAAGTGAACAATCTTGCTTTCTTAACCTAAGTGAATTATAATTGAAGAAGAATTTGACAGTAATCCTTAAATTTTCTGCATAATTTTCAATGAACTTCGTGGGCCCGTCACAGAATTCCAGGCTTCTAGATTAAATGCCAATTTATGAAGTAAAAAACAGAGGCAACTGCTGATTCACTAGGCCAATTGCGCTGGGTGATTGTTTAGTCCGAGTGTTCTATCTCAAACAGGTGGCAAATTCAGGAAACCAATTCGGTTTATGCAATACGATGTTCATTACTTTCAGTAATTCGAGAAATATTAATTTGTCTTAGCTTTCCTTTTACTCTGAAGAAATCCAACATCAGATAAATCTAATCTGATCCAGAATTCATTGTCCGAACTATTGGGAAAATTATTAACGAAAATTTCAAATACTCAAAAACACTCATTCGCATCATGTATAAAGCATTCGGTGAACTGAAGAACTCGAGGAAAAAGTGTTCATCTGCGAAGGCTTATTATTCTGGTGAAAAAAACTCCAAAATATTTAGCTATTTTCTGCGTCCATTAATATATAGATTGTATAGGTTTCTAGTTTATTCTATCAATAAATGTAATATTTTAATGTAATAACACACTGTTACCACGCCCTCTAATTGAATTTTATATACTCCAGCGAGATATTCATGAGAAAAGAAGTTGTCATTTTACAAACCAATATTTATATCATCTTGCCTAGAAAAAAGAACAATTATTTCTTCAAAACAGACATTCCGTTATTTTCTAGCACAACAAAGGTCACCTAAATATTTACCTTTTACTTTAAATGCATTTCCCTATAGTTGTTATTTTCCACGACTCCAGAGATAGAAGGCTGAAATTTTGCACTTGCATTTGTGTAAAATAGACCACAATGATACCTATATCTTTTAACAAACTACACGCAACAAAAATACTCCAACCTAGGAAAAGCAAACAATGGTTGGTGTGTCACAATGGAAATTCTGTATAACCCGGGAACAATTTTTTAATGCAGTGTTTGAAAACAATGGTTCGCGTGCCACTTTTGCCAATCTTTTGAACTTTGAATCCTGATTGTATATCTGTAATCAGCAAAATCTATGAAAGCAGTACGACGTCCTAATACATAGGTTGCGTGTTAATACATACTAATCTATTTTCACCGAAATGCTTATAACGGGTTTGTATGCCGGATTAATGCACTGATATGGTGGATCGACGAGCCAAAACAATAGTTTGGAGTATTGTTGATTCTAGCAGTGGAGAGATATTACTGCTACTGGTGATAGTTGAAGTGGTCACAGATAGAGAGGGTTGGAGGGAGGTAAAAGGGAGCCTACATGATATCTCTATCTGCTTTATGCTTCGTGGAGTGCTTACTACAACTAGGAATTCCACTATTGATGCTGGGTTGAAGCTATTAAGGGACAATAGAAGTACTCTAATAATTATTACGGTAGCCCAGTTCATAATGAAGTTTAATCTACAATTACCTTTATTGCTTTTGTTAATAATAGAAGTTATTCAGTTATTCCTGACACAAAATCATGCCGCTTGAAACACATGAATTCAATTAAATTTAAAACGATAAAAATATGGATAACTAAGTTACCCTACTTCACTAAAGAAAAAAGTGAAAGAGACCCCAGGATTTTCATTGACGCGATTTGAGAACTGTTAAAATTCATGTCTTTGGCTTATTGAGTTGTTTTATGCATTAACCGCCATCCTCAACATGTCAGTTTATAGTCATAGGTAACGAAATGAGTATTTAAAAAAAATATCGATGGTAGATCGAGCGATGCTTCCGCGAAATTCGAAAGTTCAAAGGTGCGAAATGCCTTTTGGTTGAAAATATTTTAGAAACAATAAACAAAATACTAAATGTGTACCAGGCTTATATTTTTGAAAGACTAAAAACGCACATAATTATTGTGAACTGAATATAATGACACTGTAGTTATTTTCACATTTTTCTCCATCTTCTTCTGTATCAATGTCTCCACAAATGCTCAAATGAAATGTGCATAAGTTTAAAGTCAAAGGTCGATAATTGAAAGTAATTTCAAAATTTACAAATTTCACACTTCAAATACTCTGAACGGATCACTGAATGTTCAAAATAGTAATGTTTCTGGTTAGCTCGGGTCTCTGCCCCCCCCCCTCAACAAACTTAATATTAAATCAATTTCACACATTTCTAGGATGGAACCTACTACTGTCTCACTGATAGTGCTACACAATCTATTTCGGGTACAGAATTAAATAAAGGAATCGGAGTTTTATTTGGGCCTCAATGAACTCACATCTTTAGGGTTATTTCACTTGTTGCCGTATTCTGGAGTAAAATACAGTGGTCTACTGCTAAAATACCGTATTTTCTTCGAACATAGTTCAGGCCAAGATTGTCATAAAGGTCCGGATAAAGTAAAGTAGCATTTAATGTCATTGCGGAAGCTTGGTAGAGAGGAAAGTTATCTTAATCTAGAAGTCATTAATATTAAAGCGATGGATTAGGTAGAAGGAGAGCTCACCAATGTTAAAGACTTCCTGGCGTGAGAATAGAACGGAATAAAAGAAAGAAAGAAGATAAAGTGAAATGGAAATTTAAAAATGCATCATAAAGAATGCTGTGGGTACGATAAAAGAAATGTGGAGGCGTTAGCTAAATGGTTTAGCTCACATAGTTGTAAAGAAAGAAAAGAAAGAAAATGTTATTCAAAGGAAAAGATAAAAAAATACACTTTACTTCTCGCGTTGGTTTTGTGAAAGTTGTATTGTCATAGAAGGTATTCCACGTAATGAAATAAGTAAATCATATAATGAAATCTTATTTCTTTCGTTCTCTTGTGATAGGTCAATAGTATGATCACTTTACCACAATCACAAATGATCGTAGGGGTAAAGAGTAGCCTGTCTTTTTAAGGAAATAGAAGAGCTCTTATTCTTGAGGAAACGACTATGCAGCTGATTTTTAAAAAGCGGATATAAATATCTGATGTGAAATCTTAACCACATTAGGGTCCCAGCATAGTGAGAGGTGAAAGAGGGACTACTATCGTTATAAATATGCACAATAATTGTCTGGATTTGGCTGGATACTAGCATGAAGATAGCTTGTCCCTAGGTAGAGGTCTAATTAAGAAAAGTTGCATTTAAGAAATTAGAATGTTGAACAAACTATAGTTTCTTATTTTCTCGCCTAATATCGGGAATACGAAAGTACCCTATTTTATTACGAAACCTACGATACGAATTATATCTTCTATGTAAGTAATTCTTTTAATTAAATGAATATTTTTTCACCACTGAAAGAACTCTGAAAGTTATAATATACGATATATATCATAATATTATTAAATATAATGTATAATATAGTACAATATACAGTATAATATACATAGTGTAGTATATATGTATAATATAATATATATTATATGTAATGCATATGATAATAGACTGAGCTCTTGTTACTTCACAGCTGAGAGGTTTACATTCCTAGCAGAGCCCAGATCTAAGGTCTAAACAATACCTGGGGTATGTTGTCTCAGTTTGTAGCGTACGAGGCTAATATTCGGAAAGTACTATTGAAGTTCGGCGGTTTTTTCTTAGTAAAAAAAAATGTTGGGTAGTAATTTTCATTTAAGGCAAGAATTGTGGAAGAGGTAGTAGGGGAAATTAAGACAACCAAAGAAAGCGCAATAGTTCAGCGGTTAGAAATAATGATGTTAGTGTGAACACATATTCCTCTTGACATAAATATTTTCGCAGTTGCAGTGTCTCTACAATTCCAACTAATTTCATCCAAGCAACTTATTCATTAAGCTTTATTGATGTATTTAAGGGGGAAAAAACCATAATCCTCAAGCCTATTAAAAATTATGGAGTGACTTTTGAATTTTACCCTTTTACACTTTGCTTCCGGGATTCTAATAGGCAAGTTCGTAGGTTCTAAATCACAATTTGTCAGTGCGTAATTTGATGTGCGATATAGGGAAAATATCGATACTGCCCGTAAGGTAGAGAGAGAGTCTTCCCCCTGAACGATTCAAAGCCAAGCAATTTCTCCTGTTAATTTCGTACAAACAGCCATTTCTCTTCATTTCCGTTAAACCTGCTACGGGCCCAGAACATGTCTATGGATGTCTAAAGGGATTTCAATACACTTTTTTCGTTTCTGTGGCCTTGAACTACTGGTACTTTGCTTTTACCACCCTTTTCTCTGTATGGAAGCGATCCTGATGTCGAAATTCTAGCTGTCGAAATTCTAGATGGTCTTAAAATGGCAATATGACCTGGGCGTTTGGAGCTGTCTTTGTCAGCGACTAAGGTAGTACATTCGATTGGTGGGAACCAGGACAGCTTATCACCATGAATTAGGACTGATGAGTTTAACAGATTATTTTGCAGGATTTACTTTTCCGCCGGTTCTGGCATAAGGACTTCATCGTCTCTGAAGTTAATGAAGATGCATAATCCATCGACCGGAGGAGATGCTTGTGTTTCAGGAGAAGGAAGGCGAAGAAGTAAGATCCGCGCAGAACGTCGTATCTTGTTTTCGTTATATATTATTGTAGTTGTTAATCCATTGTCTGAATCCCACGGCGCCTTTATGACTACGTCTCAACCAAATGTTATCATGGCGACAAAAAATCTTGGAGACTCTCCAACATCGTACGTATAAAACCATGGATGTTAGAGTTATAACTATCATTTCTGAGGGTTAAAGACAAGAAAGGGAAATTCTCCCCTCAAATGAAGATTTCTTAAGGTATATGAAAAAATATTTTAGTACCACGGTATCACGAATAATTCTTTTCCATAATGTTTTTTTACGCAGTAGAGTCGTCCAATATAAGGATGACAAAATCAGTCGCAAGTCATGTCATCAGATGCGACTCCCTTTCCAATAGTAATTATTATTTAAGAAACCTTCTTCTTGTGTTTTTCTTCTTTCACTATTTACCTCCCTTTCCGTGGATAAAGTCAAATGCCCATATGAGAGCAAATCACATATATTGAGAAAGGGCAAGTAGGGACTAGGCCTATCTGGTGTAATGAAGAGCTGCGGTATTTTGACCGTAGAAAGATAGCATAATCATTAACCTATTAATTAGTGGCTAGGATGAAGGGCTGAACGAGATGTAATATATTTTATATTATTAACTTAATTTAAATAATAAGTTAAAATAAGTGTAGTCAGTAAGACGCAGGAATAAGTGTAGTCAGTAAGACGCAGGATACCGTCTGATAACGTAAATACGAACCCGGAAGGTTCGGAGTAAGTATTCAGTAATACAGTTCGGAGACTTTTTAAGTGGGGGACACATTCATGGCAATGGGTTTCAAACCTGCGACATCCCGGATATGAGATCGCGAAGTTATCTTCTCAGCCACCTCAAAAAAAAACCTTAGAGAAACAATAATAAAAAAATAAAATAACAGATAAGTTTGTTTTGCACATTTTTACAGCAAAACCGTACACTTGAAAATCCATGTATCCTAACTTCTGTGTTTAACAAAGCGATCTGTGTCGGTTTTCATAAATCTTATGTGATCTAACACAGATTCAAATAATTTCATGAAACTGTAGTTGAAAGTTCAATTCACTGCTTTAAACATTAAATTTTACATAACTGACTTAAATATTACATGGTCATTAAGAAGAACATTGGGGCTTTCTTTATATACATTTGACATTGTTAAGCTCTTTTATATATCCGCATAACGGTTGCGGTAATCATTGCGGGTAGAATAGGTAGTTTTAAATCGCCTATTAATGTAAATTTCATTTTAAATTGCGATAAATAATCTTGACTAAATAAATAACTTAATAAGTAGTCCTCGCTCCTCTCACGCAGCGGGTTCGAACCCTGGTTGGGACAAGGTACCTAGATGGGGGTTTTCTGGGTTTTCTATCACCTGTGAGACAAACTTTAGGCCCTTGTGGTTCCCGGATATTATCCGGCCGGCCTTATCATCTTCGTCAATACCTGCCTTGTTCAAAGTGAATGCAATGTGAATGGTCTCGTCCTATGTGTTTGCTTTGCCCCGGAGGTGGCCCCGGTATTGGGCTGATCACTCATCCGGGGTGGCCTCCTTGTCCTGGTCTGGCCAAGAAGTATGTGATCCAATATATAATCCCTCTCCCGACAGATCGCGGCCCTATATGGCCCGGGTGGTGTGGGCCCTTACACGTCCCGAAAAGAGTTAGGGAAAATAAGGTAAAGAAGAAAAATAAATAAATAAATAAGACTTCAAAATTTATTAAACCTAAACGAACTGAACTTACAGCCTGTGCTAAATGAAATTAATATTTATAGTACACATAGGCCTACAAGAAATCCTGAATTACTTTTTAAATTACAATTATTATAAAACTGAAATAGGCTATACAGAATGATGACAATTATAACTTTTTATGTTAATTTTTTAAATAAACGCATTGATTTAAATTTCGTAATGCGTAGTATAAATTAGGGTGTAATCAAGCAAGCATTTTCGATCACTATGTACTAAGGACTAGGTGACTTTGTATATGTATTTCTGGGTCATTACTTCTAACATGGCATTCGGTTAATTACTAAACTATCTAGGTCAGTTCGGCTGCAAATGAAGCTTGGGGCAAATTCCTTGATTGGCCGTTGGAGGGATTAGCACCAGCGACCTCCCGAATGAGTCCGGGTCGTTACCGCTTCGGCCATCCGATTAATTTACTGCTGATTAAATATTAAGTAATTAATTCATTCTTTCTCTCAATTTTACCTCCCCTGTTGAAGGGACGTTTATGCGGTCACCTGCCTGGGCCCCATAGGATCTTCACTAATTTATTAATGTATTACCACTTGACTGCTATGGTGCAGGGGATGCATTCGCTTCTCTCATGCAGCAGGCTGGGGTTTGAATCCTGGTCGGGACAAGTTACCTAGGCGGGGTTTTTCCGGGGATTTTCCTCATCTGTAAGACCAATTTTGGGTAACTTTAGGCTTTTGTGGTCCCCAGGTATCATCTGGTGGTCATTATCATCATTCCCAACTTCGCCCTATTTAGAATGAGTGTGTGAGCAGCTGTCTAGTCGTGTTGTCTCGGAGGTGGCCCCGGCATTGAGCTGTTCACTCATTCAGGGAGACCCTCCATGATATTGTCTGGTCATGAAAGTATGTATGTGATCCAAAGATAATTCCTCTCCCGACAGGTAGTGGTCCCATAAGGCCCAGGCGGCGTGGGCCCCATAAGGCCCAGGCGGCGTGGGCCCCATAAACATCTCTACAATGGAAGAGATAAAACTAAGAGAAAGAAAGAATTTATTTATTCATTGAGGTAATCGTAATAAATAAATTATGAATGCATGAGGTGGAATAATAATAATAATTTGATTAATGGGAAGAGTATGGTACTCGTGAAAAGCTTTATTAGATGAATTCCCGAACCAAAAATAATCATTGGTTTAAATTAAATTGTCTCTAGGTATAAGGTGGAAGGTTATATGAGAGCCTGGAAGTTGAAATCAATATACAAGCACCTTGCACAGCGTTCCTGTGGTCTTCGTGTTCGCTGCTATTAAAACTGATAACGTGTTGCCCACTAGAACAAAGGATACCGCTAAACGTTGCCTGCAGGTATCCAGTTTCCCACCACCTATCAATACTCGCGCTCCTAGTTTGGAGTATGGTATAGTATACCGTGAGTGTGACTGGAAAATTATTGGAAATATCAGTTCAGCATTAGTACTCCATATTGTTATGGATTATCTAGTCTTTCCCTTTGGATTCCATAAACCGCAATCTCAAATTACCATACTATCTTTAGCGTACATTATTTTATAATGTAACACGTAGGCAATATGTCTAGAATTAATCATAATAAAAGTTCTAATTCAGTATCCCGTTATTTCGAAATTACAATCCATTGTTATCAGAAAAGTTAAATTGTGGTCACAGGTAAACTCAATTTGACAACTTTCGTTCTCTATTTAGGCCTAATATTATACTCTTACATTCCGCATAAATGTTGGGCTTTCTGTAAAGTAGGCTACATATAATTTTCGATCCCCGATGAGGCCATTGGGATTTTTCACTTATCCTAATCCTTCTGGTGGCACTATGGCCCTGGAGTCGACTCAGCCTCGAAAATGAGTACAAGAAGCGACCCTGGGGTAGAGTTGGCGGTGCGTAAGGCTGACAAACTTACCAATCATCATGTGCCATATGTCTAAAATCTTGGAACACTCAGGGCCTCCAAGGCCAGTAAAAGAAACACTTTACTTTACTTTATATATCGAAAAATGAGATTATAAGAAACTTTGATTAAATAAAATCTTAATAAACATTATAATATAAACTATACATTTTATCAGCACTTTTAGCTATTTTAAATCCTCGTTTATTTTATTTTATTTGTATGTTACAAAATACTTGACATATACAGTGTGTCCCACGCAAGAGTTGGCCAATGACGAGGGTTCCAGCGGCGCGGCGGGCACAGCTCCAACTCCCGAGCGATCGGGTGAAATATCTACGCTAATGAAGCCGCGATCGGTGTTATGATTCAGGTTCTCACATTTACAGTTAAAATTACAATGAAAATAAACACGTACCTCATCACAAGAGTTGTTGGAAATGTTCTCCTCTCGCATCCACACAACACTGACAGCATTTTAGGAAATTTTCTTTCACGCGCATAAGTTCAGCTTCCGAGACAGAGTTCATTTCTCTTGTGATAGGCCTATGTGATATTGTCTTTAAGTTCTTCTAACAGTATGTGAATATTATTTATGGAGAAACTTGAAAAATAAAGTGTATAGGTCAACTTCCCGTACATTACAAAGGAAACGGCTGAAATATCTACGCTAATAAAGCCCGCTATTGGTGTAATGGTTCAGGTTCTCACAAAGAAAACCATGTGATTTATCTGGCAATACTGGACGTGTGTCGTTGAACTGCCACGACCTTGACTGTGTCAACAAAGCAGGTCAGTATTCCTTCTGCTTGTGTCAGTGTAGATTTGTTGTTACAATGCCACGACATAGGCCTACGTATACAATAGAACAGAGGATATTTATGTACGATTCGTATGTGATTACATCATCTTGCAAGGCCGCTAGACGTCGGTTTTTAGAAAAATTCCCAGGTGTACGTCCTCCAAGCAGAGAAGCCGTGCGAAAACTTGTAAGTAAACTTCGGGAAACGGGTTCGATTCTCGACAGGAAACGAGAGACCAAGCGGCGCGTACTTACTGAAGAGAAATTAATTCTATCTCGGAAGCTGAACTTATGCGCGTGAAAGAAAATTTCTTAAAAAGGTTCCAGTGTTGTGTGGATGCAAGAGGAGAACATCTCCAACATCTCTTGTGATGAGGTACGTGGTTATTTTCATTGTAATTCCAACTGTAAATGTGAGAACCTGAATCATAACGCCATTAGCGGCTTTATTAGCGTAGATATTTCACCCGCTCGCTCGGGAGTTGGAGCTGTGCCCGCCGCGCCGCAGGAACCCGCGTCATTGGCCAACTCTTGCGTGGGACACACTGTATTATGAATTGTATAGAGTCTGTGAGTATATGTTTATGTAAAGATATAGCTACCCTTAACGTAAATATAGTTTATTCTCAAACGTGAAAGCCTCGTCTCACTCCACCGCCCAAGGCCAGTGGAGTCTTTGAGGAATGGATTTCTAATGAGGGTCGCTCATTGCTCAATAATCCCAGTCAGTGTCTTCAGAGAGTATACTTTCTTCTATTGTTGTGCCAATGACCATTTTCACACCTGGGTCGGAAAAACTAAGGGCATATTATGCACGAATACAGCGGGCGCAACATTTCATTCAACACGATACACCACACTGCACTGAACAATTCCAGGAAAGCCAGAAACCTGACAGTGTTACTTCCAGGGCTTTAATGAGATTCGCCTACTGTTAATAATCTTACAGTGTTACTTCCAGGGCTTTAATGAGAATCCCCTATTGTTAATGATCTTATAGAGAAGTAGCAGAGGGGGAAGTGTTATTAGGGTAGTTCCAAGAACGGGGACTTTCATGTACTGGAATAAACTATAACATAGTAGTTATGAATGAATTAGTTAATTTCTGCTATCGAATAATGTGAAATATATGCTATTGTGTGTGGGTGTGTGCCTGTGGCTATATCCTTTAATTCTTTAACAAAATCATATTAACAAAAACTGTGATATGTGCATTTAGAAATTCTAGGCCTAACTCCCTACTGAATTACTATAGGTGGGAACTGGACGCTAATTCTGAATTGTTTTGTCCCGAGCAGAAGCAGAGCGATTTAATGAATTCCAGCCCAATAATTTTTTTCCTTTATGGAATAGCCTATAATGGAATTGTTTTTCATTGAGATATAACTATCAATTACCAGAATGTTATATATTTATTAGGCACATCAGATTGAAATTAGTAATAACTTCTGGTTCGATAGCCTGTTGTGACTTGGCTCAAAGCGTAGGGGAGATTGTCCCATACACATTAAGACGCTTAACTGTTTTCTGCTGCTACCTAGTGTCTTAATGTGTAACTACTTGTTGACCGGTAACGAGGCAATCTCCCTTAACAGTTTCAACTACAAAATTCTTTTTCATCGAGATATAACTATCATTTACTAGAATGTTTTACAGTTATTAAGCCCATCAGATTGAATTTAGTAATATCTCCTAGTTCGATCATGTGACTTGACTCAAAAGCGTAACAGTTCCAACTATAAAATTTGAACCAACAGAGTAAAATTTCTAGTGTAGACACGAAACCACAAACATTTAATTTTTCACAAGTGTCAACGTGCTTGATTTATTTCTGGACGCTGTACTTGTTTTAATGTGCTATACTTCAACATGCTTTTATTTACATGGTCGTTCTAGTTTTATGTTGTGGTTCAGAGCATCTCTTTATATTTCAGGCTTTTGACAGCAAACTGCTCTTCTAACTGCGAGACTCCATTTCATCCCCACAACGTGAGTACCATTCCCAGTTTTTTACGGCAAAAAATGATACCAGAATTTGTTTTAGTTACAACTAGCTTTATAAGAGAATATTACAGGAGAAATATTCCTCCGACACTGGGACTTGAACCCAGGACCTTTGGCTGTTCGCGCCAATGCTCTACCAACTGAGCTAAGCCGGAGTTCAATTCACAGCGCCAGATGGAACTTCTCTCCTATGATTAATTGCCCTAATGGTCTACCTCAACAGAGACAACAGAGACAACAGAGACAATGTCCAACAGAGACAATAATCTGTGGTTCATGAAAGCTTACATAGCTTTATAAGTCTTCCAAGAGAATTAATTAAAGTTAATGAAAAGCTATACTACCTCGTTTGAACACCCTGAATTCGTAACCTGAATGGAATAAATGTAGGGCTCGGAATTTTGCATTTGCGGCATGTATATTCAGGTAATCATTCATTTGATAGCCAGATGAGTCAGTAGCCTAATGAAATAATTCATTATCTTGCATCCATTATAATTATTTTAATATTTTAAAGATAGCTACCATTTTTGTTCGTATTCTAATGATGTATTATTATAAGGAAGTTATTGGCGGATTTACTCGTAACTAGACAAAATGAGTGAAATGTTTATAATATAATACTTAAATGCTCTTTTTAATTTTCATGGCAAGATGGTACAACATCACTAGTAGGCTAAGAAGTAATTAGACGTATTAATAAACTGTAAAAAAATGTACTTCTAATACTGAACCTACTCTTTTTACACATACCAATAAAGTGTAAAAAATTTCCGAAATCAATTACAGTGATATTTCGAGTGCTATCAGTACCTAATATAAAAGCTTTCATCATTAGTTCTTTGGAACAAATGTTCCAGGAATATGATATTTTAGCCTTACAGGATCATAACAATTTAAGAATTAAAAAGAAATACACATAAGTGGAATATATATGGTATATTATGGTTTGATATACACTAATGTGGAATCTAGATATTAAGGTCTGATTTCCACTAGCGTGATCCAGCCCCACAAACAAAAAAGGACTAATAAATGTAATGTGTACGTTAAATGTAATTTTATTGCACTTACATGTGAGTGTAGGCTAATCAATAAATTCGTAGACCTTACTTGATTTCTGGATTGTAGAAGTTCTTTAAGATCACGGACTCACACTTACCTGTAACACAAAAAGAAGGACCGTATTCAGTTAACACTTAAGTAAAGCAGTTCAATGGAAATGTCAATACAGAGTGATTCAAAAAAATGTATACACACTTTGAAATGTCATAGAATTTTTTTTTTCTGTTCTACAATGTTAAATTTCTGGAAATGAAAATTTGAAAAATAAAAGACATTCTGATGAAAATGTTCAATGTTCAAATGTTCAAAATGGTGGCCTTCAGCATCATTACATTTCTGAGTACGATTCCGTACATCGTACCAAAGTGTCCAATGACATTTCTGCACACACCGCTTGAATCTCATTCCAAAGTGTGTCTAGGTTACGTGGTTTACGTTTGTACACCTCATCTTTTACTGTGCTCCAACTGTTAAACGATTGTTGAAATTATTGTTGGATGATTGTAGAAACGATTAGGCCTATTGGCACGATTGTTGAAATTCTTCTGCTGCCACCTGTTGAAGAAATATAACATTACTTTCCCCTGAAATTTAACCTTGTAGAACGGGAAGTAAATTTGCTATGACAGTTCAAAGTGTGTATACATTTTTTTTGAAGCACTCTGTATATTGTATTCAGTATTTACTGTCACCAGAATCCTTGGCTTAGGCATAAATACCAACAGTAACTTTTTTTCTTCAACTTGAAGCACCAGGGAGATCAATGTATAAGCGAAATATCATTAGCTTTGCATAAGCTGCTTATGGTTTAATTCTTAAGTCTGTCTCCTTATTGTGGTAGCTAAGGCCTTGGAGCCGTGGGGTTCGAGTCCCGCCTCGGGCATGGGTGTTTATGTGTAATAAGGAATAGCAAAGAAAACAGAAAGGTAAAGAAGATAAATAATTCAGGAAAATTGGCCTATGGCCGGCTGAATTTAAAAAAAAAAAGTCGGCACTTGTCCCAGTGCACGCGTATTCAAATTCCAATCTCCTTCTGGACTTACCTGCGTACTAATGATGGGAGTTATGAAATTAAAAAATCGGAATGATTAGATTCTTGAAATTTCTCGAGATATCAAGAATCGTATAAAAAGTATTCGAATGATTTAGTACTACGAGAAGCCAGAAGCAGGGACGTTTCTCAGCAGTCGTATCTCACACGTATCTTAACAGAACATCGCACTACCGACGAAAAAGAGTGTTACCTCATGGACATTTACTCTGTAAACGCTAGTATTAGAATGTCATTAACGCAATATCTGAAAGCGCTGCGTGAAACTAACTCCTATTGATTTGTGGTTCAAAGTGTGGTCTGAGAACCAACCAATAGCTGTAGATCTTGCAACATGATGAAATTGCCGAGTTAAATGTAGATCTTGCAACATGATGAAACATGTTAAACGAGTTAAACATTCGAATAACTATTTGAGTTACCAATTAGTAGCTCTCGGCTACTCGAATCGCAAGTTCTCGGATCCTTGCATTCATCCGAAAAGTTTTTCATTCGATTGATCATTCGATTTTTTATATTACTCGACATCAAATTAATCGATTTTTAAAATCGTTCGACTCTGCCCATCATTACTGCGTACACTGTAAACCTGCCTGAACAATGTTAAGGCCTACTGGAACTTAAAACCGTTCTGTTAAGATTATACGATCAGTAGCATAGGTTTTAACCCATAACTCCAGCTCTATTTTTCCCCTCATCTAGTCACTAGCGAAATAACCTGTGGAACACGATATGATTTGGCTGAGTCGAAAAAATGCATGGCATACTATACACGATAAGCTCAAAGCTATGTGTGCATATTCACATGAAATTGTCTATCTTCTTCGTTTAACACGTTGTATCTTACAATATCGGGCGAAAACCCCCATTTCCCTTTATGCAGTGGAGGATGTAACGACAAACCAGCTGCTACTTTGTGTCTACCAGAGCATAAGAACGCTTGCAGATATGTTATATTCTTCTTTATCAAGTAGACTCGTAGAGGACGCACCGAAATAGTCAGCACTGCTTGTGCCGTAAAACACAGGAAACCTGGAATAACAATACTTACTTACTCAATGTCAGTAGACAATTCTTAAGCAAGTTAAAGGAATATTATCTATTTTATGGAACCCGGAGGTTCATCGCCGCGCTTACCTGAGCCTGCCATTCAACTCTATTCTGAGGTAACTCCATCCAACCATCACTATCAAATCCTACTTCCCTTAAATCTATCCTAATATTGTCATCCCACCTACGTTTAGATCTTCCAAGTGGTCTCTTTCCTTTGGGTTTTCTAGTCAGTATTTTTTAGATATGCCTCTCCTCTCCCATGCGCGCAACATGCCCAGTCCGTTTTTTCTTCCGCGATTTAATTACCCTTACTATATTCGGTGAAGCTCGTCATCAGGGAGTTTTCTCCAGTCCCCATTTTCAACTCTCTTAGGTCCAAATATTTTCTAAGCACCTTTTTTATTCGAACACTCTCGGATTTTGTTCTTTCCGAAGAGTAAGCTTCACAACTATATAATACAACCGACAGGATAATTGTTTTATACATTTTTATTTTTAGATTTCTGGAGAGAAGACGAGAAAAAAATTACGAATTGCATAATTTCAATCGACACTTAACTTCTACCTTAATACTATTTGTATCTATAATTACTGCTCTCAGATATTTGAATCGTAGAGCAACAATATGTATCAAATGTATTAATATCCGTTGATGATAGGCTATATGACATGAAACATGAAAATTTATTGATTGACCCATATAACATTGCATTTTTATAGGCCTATCTCTAGGTGTAATTATTAATGCATTAGTATAAATTTCACATTGATTCCACTATTGTCTTAACCTTTCGTTGCTATTGACGTATGGTTGCATCACCTTAAATAATTGAATAAAAGTCACAAATATAAGTTTAACAGTATAATGTTTTACGTATTAGCCTATATGAGGGTTACTTTCTCTTGTGATATTGTCTTTAGGTTCTTCTAATGTATACTGTTGACCTATATACTTTATCTTTCAAGTTCAAGTTCAGGTGGAAATATTTAGTAACTGAAAGGTAAATTAACTCTATCTCGGAAGCTGAATTTATGCGCATGGAAGAAAATTTCATAAAAAGGTTCCAGTGTTGTTTGGATGCAAGAGAAACACATTTCCAACATCTCTTGTGATGATGGTCGTTGTAATTTTAACTGTAATCGTGAGAACCTGAATCGTTACACCGTCTGCGGCTTTAATTGCATAGATATTTCACACGATCGCTCGGGAGATAGAGCTGTGGCCGCCGCGACGCAGAAACCCGCATGACTGGTCAACTCGTAAGTGAAACACACTGTAGCCTACATATCTTTATTGTATTATATTCTTTGCTTTGAAAGAATCTCAAAATGGATGTCTTTTTCTAGCGTGGAATTATGTAGCCGAACACCGCTCATGTTGAGTGTTAATCGGGTAATTTAATTTCACTTTTGAACTCGTTTATCTTCTCATTGGATCGAAGGTCGAGAAATAATTATCATGACAAGAAACATTTGTTAAACTCGATTAAATTATTAGTAAAACTATCAGCACTCATGGCATTAATGTAGATAGTATCTTTTACTATACGCAGTATGAAGAATATGTTCCGAAAATCTGCAGAATATTAATCCAAATCATTTTGTAGGCCTATTAAATTTAAATATGAGGAATTTTCATTGTTTCTGACTTTACAGTGGATCAAAGTTACATAGGGACACTCACTGTCTGTCTGAAAGATTAAAACGAACTTCTCGTGACCCATAAACACAAGGGGGGAGAGTTCATCAGCTTAAAGAAACATTTAGTGCACGAGTACTTAGCGAGCGCCACCTAATAGGAGACACTCCAGGTCGGATTAGTCGTGTTAATTCCTAAACCAGATGTTACGGCTTCAGTGAACAAAAAGTGCTATGGTCTCCTCTCTCTACCGATGCGATGGCTAAAACTCATTTCCTTGATTGTTCTCCTACTGTCTCTCTTCAAGTAAATAAAAATTTAATGAACTTCTTCGTCAACCACTAACCGTTGTCGTGGAACGTTTTCAAGAGACTAATATTACGGTTTAACTGCTCTTATGGTTTCCAGTTTAAGATAATATTAAGACACAGTCGAGCTGGAAATTGTATAAGGTTCAGGTTAGGATAGTAAGTAAAGGCAAATTGCGCTGAAGCTGAAGGTTCAAGCTAATGAACCGAACGAATAAGGATACATATTACTGCATGAAAATTTTATTTCAGTTAATGCGGTATTTTTTTTTCACATTTGAAGAATATTATAAAATGAAATTTATTCTAAATAAGCTTAAGATTTATTTATAAACTTCATTATGAAGTAACTAAATTTTCCAACTAGTACAATTTTACGAATTATCTACAATGTTTATCTACGTTGTTTTTTCCACCTCTGTACTAGTACATTATTTTAATCCAAAATAATTTTAATTGACAATCACAAAACGATTCACTATCAACTTATATAAAAGTGTTTTTAACGTATGGAAGAATTTTACCACAACATATCATAAGTCATTCAGCAACATAGACAGAATCAATTATTTTAACAGTGAATCAATGGCTATTTTTAACTTTGACTGAACATGGACTTTACCTCAATGTATCTTAACTAATAAACAAATATTTGTAATCAGCATTACATTCAGCAAAGTCTTTTAAAACACTAGTACAGAGGTGGAAAAATCATTGTAGATAATTCGTAAGCTTAAGATTTCTAAAGCCGTTTTAGTGAATCAATATAAACTGCATTATACTTACATAATAGAGTATAGAACTCCTTTCTCTCAGAACATTCGACCAATTGAAACCATAATAAAGCAGTGCATCGACTCGCGATTTCTCATAAGTAGATCCAGGACTTTTAAGTAACTTAGGTTCATTTGGAAAACATGTACAGAAATATTACTGAAAAATTATGGAATATCTAACAAAGTATGTAAAATCGAATGGACATAAGTGAAGTATGACTTCTGGCATTTATATAACTATTTTTTCGTTGATATTTTAATACCGTTGAATTTATCGAACTGTCAACACAGACTTTATTGTTATAATATAATAATTGTTGAACTCTCCTGTATGTTCAATTTCAATCAAAATTCGATTAAATATATTTTGCTACCAATAAATCATAATAACATATAATAACGATTCACTGTATTTTATAAAATTACCAAAGTTTCTCCTACTTCATATAAATTATCAAAAATGTATTTGTAAACAAATGAAATAGTATTTCTCTACAGTCACAGCAGAGATAGGGGAAAATTCAGCTTTAAAAATAAGCCAGTTTGCATAACAGAAGAGTACTGGGAATATTGTTATTGTGTAACGCGAATTAAAATCCCATCACATCCCCGTGTGCTCTCTGGTTGTATTCGCAAGAGCCATAGAGCGATGAGATGGAAAACTAAATGCCCTAGAGGGGAAGGGGTTGCTCATCTGAATAATAGAATCGCCGGGCACCCTGACTTTAATTGCTTATTTCTAAAATGACGTCATATTCTACTGCACTAGGATTGAGGGTAAGAGAATAGGGTGATATTTATTCATTCCTCTTCCTCCATCACTCACTTCTACTCTATCCCATTTGTATTCAGTCAAGCATTCACCATTACTACTGTAACTGTATATTCTTATTGACAGTGGAGAGATTGTTCTTCTAAAGAATGACTTAAGTATTGAGAGGGGTTTTCTAAACTACTTGTCGTAGAATGTTGAAATTATGCATTTTTAATTAAAATGTAGGCCTACACCGAAATTGAAGTTTAAAATACCATTTTAATAGGCCTATCTCAATTAGTTTTTCAGATATTACTTAATTTACTGATTTAAAAAAAGTCAAAATTGAAATCCATCTTTTCCGGCAGACGTTAAAATGTGAACTTGCATATTTTATGTGCCATTCTTTGTGGCTTGCTTTACAAATTTACTGATACGATATGTAACTTGTTGATAATGTTTGTACGTTTTGTTTTATAAAATATTATACCCAGAAAAATGAAAAATAAAAATAAATTTTAAAAAAACCTGACGTAAGATTACACTAGATATTTTTAAAAAGGAACTAAGGCCTTTGTTGAAAATTAGTCATTTCATTAGACACATTACACATTAGCCTATTACAGTGTTAAAAAAATTTCACAGCTATATCGCTATTTTTGTGGGATAAGATAGATTTTGAATGTGGCAAATTTAACATGCAAATTGAAACCGAGAAGCAAGTCTGGGAGTTGGAATCGCGCTGAGGTTTAAAAACGCTGTCATCTGTACCATGAGTTCAAATGGCATAAAATGTTGCTTGGTTGATTTTTTTCACTAAAATTAAAATATATAATTTTACCAAAATGCCTAAAATGGTACCGGTATTATTGTTATCCTTTAAGTGAAATTGACAGTCTGCAACAGACCTGAAATAATTAAAAGCTTAAAATATTATCCCCTATAACTCAAAATTAGTTTCTCGTCATCTCCCGATAAAAAAAAAAAAAATAGCATGAAAAATTACGCTGTGTATTTGAACATTGGTTTTATTGTTACTTCTAAATCTCGAATGAAAGAATAGACTATACGTATTGCTTTGTATATGTATGTATGTATGTATTTATTTATTACAACTAGGCCGTAGCCTGGTTGAAATAGTTTTCAAATGTATTACAGTCGTAATATATAAACAAGAATAGAATAATTAAACATAAATAGGAACACAGAATACATAAACATAAATACAATAATAATATATTTCATAAAAGTATTAATGCATAACAGCAACTCAAATTATTCATTTAAAACCCTGCTGTGTGAGAGGATGGCCATGATAGCTCAATTGGTAGGAGCAGCAGGAGCGGCACGGAGAGCCGAAGATCCTGGTTCAAATCCCAGCTATGTCATTGAATTTTTCAGTCTAACTTCACCTTTTCAGACTTTGTAAAGCTTATGTTAATGAGCAGTGTGTTCTAGTATGTAATAGTCTGAAAAATAGGAAAGAAAATGTTAGGCTACTGTTTTTGGATACTATGTTTGGCAGTATACTGGATACTGTTTTTATTTCGGTATGCAACTCGGATAATTCCTAGAAAGCCTTGGCACGCAACTCGGATAATTCCTAGAAAGCCTTGGCACGCAACTCTGATATTTGATGAATAGTCTTGGTACGCAATTTGGAATTTTTCACCTCCTTCGCATGCAATCTCTAAACGCTGGAAGCGATTTTAATATCAGTCGGACGAAATTTCTTTAATTACAACTTTTTTCTTCTTATGACTTCAATAATATCCTACCTAAATGCCGGTAAAACTTAATGAAACATCCTGTATAAGAAAACATACTAATAAGCATTATTAGAAAAAAGTATTTTTCCATATTGTAGCAGATCTGTTTTCTACAACTATTCTCTACTTAAAAATTTATAACAAACCAAAAACGTATATATATATATACAGTAAGTCCCATAAACGAAATAGACAAAATCGACACAATAGGTACCGGTATGTACTGATATCATTCAATAAGGCACTAGTAAATTCTTTCTTAAGAATCAGTCCAAAGCATGAGAGGGCATACAAAAACTGTGAAACCTACATGCACCTTGCTCACGAAATCAGTGCAAACTTTACCCTCTCGTAGCGGCGTATAAGGCCTGGGGGAATTGGATTTATTTCAAAACGTGGAAAAGGTTATGAAGTGATTCAGAAGTTGGAAACGACACTAAACAGTGTGAGTAGCCGGAGGATAAAACTTCTGTGCTGCAGACTTAATTCTCTGTTTAATATACTGTTTCTACCTTCATTTTATGTCTTGTAACTGGTGTTTCACATACGTCTTTCATAGAAATAAAATAATTGTTTCCTCTGTAGCAGAAATTACCTTCACACCGGATATATAGTTTGCTTCAGATTCGTAACTCTCGAGGGTTATCACAAACAGAGTTCCTGATATAAAACTAAAGTGATCATAAACAGGCCTTAAAGACCGTAGGATACAGAAGTATAAGGCTCCCAGAATTCTAGGCATTCGGTTGTGAAGGTGGTAAGGTTTTCAGCCTAACGCACCGCCGCCTTTATGCCCAAAATTGCTCTTAGTATTCATTTCTGTTAACGGCTGAGTCAAACACGTGGTCATAAGAATATGAAATACAATATCGTGTGGCTTATGAATGCATATATCCACCATGGGCATAGTGTCACTAGAGGTGAAACATCAAAAATACCTAATTGAGGATCGAATCGAGGGTTTGTAACGAATGCCTCAATCGACTACGCCACAGCGTCTCCCATATAGGAACGTAATTCCATTGGAAAACCCAACATTAGCTTGATGATTCATTACGGATAAATGAAATGAAATTATTGAAATATTTGGAGCGGATCTCTCAAAGATTTCCGATACCATCTAAGAAGTTATTACCGGTAAGCTTCACAATGCAGTAGCCATCGGGTCAGCCGTTGCCGCACCGATTGGTACCAGGTGAACAATGTCGCCGACATCACAAACACTACTACTGCATGTGAACATCACAATGACTTCGTGCACACTTGACTCAGCAGATGGCAGAGTAGTCTACGGATTATAAATGAAACGCCGGTGTAATTTATATTAAGATAATTCTTTCTCTCTTTCATTATCATAGTTTTACCACACCCATTTAGGATTTAAGCGACCCAAGCCACCCGGGATTTACAGAACCGGGACCTGTCGGGAGAGGGATTACCTTTGGATCACATACATATTTTTTGACCAGATAAGGACATGGAGGGCCTCCCCGGATGAGTGATCAGCCCAATGTCGGGGCCACCTCCGAGACAACACGAACACATAGGACACCATTTACACACACACACTCACTCCAAACAAGGCGAGGATGGGATGAAGATGATAATGACGGCCAGATGATATCCGGGGACCACAATGGCCTAAAGTTACCCGACATTTGTCTCATAAAGTAAAGTAAAGTGATCCCTATACAGGCCATGGAGGCCCAGAGGGTTCCAGGAGGTTGAGGCTCCCAGATTTTGGACATTCGGCACATGAAGGTGGTAAGGTTGTCAACCTTACGCACCGGCCGCCTTTACCCCCAGGATTGCTCCTGGTACTCAGTTCTGTTAGAGGCTGAGTCGACCCCAGGGCCATAGTGCCACCAGAAGGATTAGGCCAATTGAAAAATCTCAACGACCTCATCGGGAATCGAACCCGCGACCTTCCGGTTTGTAGCGCAGCGCCTCAACCACTACGCTACGGCGTACCCCTACATTTGTCTCATAGGTGAGGAAAAACCCCGGAAAAATCTATTAAGATAATATAATTTCAAAATAGTCTTCACAGAGTAAAATACAACGGATTTCTGGATTCAGTACAAGGATGATGGATATAATCAGTGTTATTAGGAGTTACCATAGGAAATATAGACTACACCACCACCGTGAATTTTCGTGATGTGATAATTATTCTCCATGGGAAGCAGGATATAGTGCCAGTGTCAGTGAATTATAGTGCCAGTGTCAATGGCATGTGGTGCCAGTGCCAGTGGTCATTAGGTTAGGAACAGTGATTTTAGTTGAATCTCGCGCCTTATTTCTTATGTTGATCACGATTGTCGCTACTCTCAGTAAAGAGAACTAAAAAAGTCGGTTGGGATCACCGTCTTTACCAATGCTAGATCTGTTGTAGGACCAGCGACAAACATCATACTTCCCTACCAATTTTACTCTTCCTGATTTTTTTTCTGTAAGTTATCTGTGATGTCCATTTTCGCAATCTGCTGGCGTGGGACTACTTTTCTGTGCTGGTAAATTCACTGCTTTCATAATCGTTCCTCAATTGTTTATCGCGACTCGTCACGGCTCGGTGACTGGTCGGCGAGGAAATGTGAACGTTCACTGGCAACTTTAGTTCCGTAACTGTTTCGTTATTATGTATTAGTTATAAGGATCTCTTTAGAAACACTGAATGGAAGGACTTACTATATCGGTATTATAGGTTACATATATTTTTGTCTAACTTATGTTGCTGTGAATATATGCAGAAATGGTTACAAAAAATGCTCTTTAGATTGTGAAAAATTCTAAGTGCTTAAATTTTTAGGAAATTAAGAGAGAAACTTTTCCAACGCGTAGTTAAAATGTACACAATTACTTGTTTATAAATTCGGCTGAATTCGGTCTCAATTGGGAAAAAAAATATTCCCGATATTTGTTTTAAGTTCTGCGAAAAAGGCCTCTGCATATGATCTGAAGTTATTGCGAGACCGGATTTGAACCAGTACCCGTGCCCGCCCCCTTCAGTTACAAAGTTCAATTTCCCCATCCACGTTTTCAAGCCACCAGGATAATCGACTGATTTATGTATCTAGTCTCAAGTTACGTATATAAAAACAACGAAGGGAGATATTAACGTAAGGTATATCTGGAGACATTCAACGATACTTAAATACTCAATTTATATGATAGAGAATTGGTGCTATTCCGCTGCTGAACTTCCAGTGCTTCCTTCCCTCGCTGAGGTGTCCAGTCACTAAGACATGCAAATGGTTTGCGAGCTACTGCTGACATTTTCCAGGTATCCATTTCGCCAGGTATAAACTCAATATCCGTGATTATACTTCGTAACTCCATAATCATTAAACCCGCAATTAAATATTAAAAACAATCTCATTAGTTTAACGGTTACAATTTAATCACCATTCAGTCACATAACATGTGTAGCCTACATCACATTAAGGCCATTAATTAGTCATTTAAAAATACATAGCCTCGGAGCTGTTGAGCAATTGTAGAACATAAACACTATTGTAGAGTGGATTATTGAGTCAGTCTTGTGTAGAATAATAGCTAATCCCCGCAGACCACAACATGTACCACATGTTTTAGTTGTGCTCCTTTGCTGCTAAACCAAGCCAATATACAAAATCAACTTAAACTCGCATTTAATCGCTGTGGTTAGGTCAACTAAATGTGGATTATCGTTTATTATTACTACTATTAGTAAGATTAAGATCTCTGGCACATAATCTATAAAATTAGCTGTGGTACGTAGGCTATTGTAAGTTATAGAGTGTAAAAATGAAGTGTTCGAAAATTATTTTTGGTATCCTGCTCATTACGACTGGACACACAGAAGTTTTCATCTTATAAACTCTTAACTTGAAGCAAGTATTTTAGTTTAAGGAACTTGTGAAAACCACTTTACTAAATAGAAATTGTCCAATGGACTGATTCATACGTAGATATTTATTTGTTAGAGACACCAAAGTGTCTAGCAAAGTCAAGGTAATTAAATATCCGTACTTTAAGACCCCTTTTTTATTGTATACTTAGGGTTTGACACGAGTAACTATGTAACTATCCTACTAAAAATGCTGGGAAAGAAAGATTTTTAATGTTATCTGATAGTCTATTTTTTAATTTAAAAATATAACATCAAAACTATTTTGTATCTTGTTGTTTTTGCATTTGTCTGGGCCATTCCTATGGTAATAAAAAACATTCAACCTGTATTATGCACAGTACTGAGCTCTATAGGCAAAAATGCTAAACCTTCTTGCATTCTCAGCCTACAGAAAACGGCACACATTAAGAGTTTAACTGAAGTATGAAAAATTAATGAAAACTTAGTACAAATGCACTTCTCATTCTGTATTTTGCTTCCATCTTCCTTTTTTATCGCTTGAAAACTAATTTGCTAAAAGTTTCAGCCCCATTTATTAGGAATTTTAAATTTTATGGCATGGATGTTTTCTGGATAATACCATACAATTAATATCGACGTTTTCAAGAGCCAGGTTATTAACAATACGGCATACCAATCAAAACTGTTTCGAAAATTTGTATCATTGATGAGACTTCGTTTTAGTTTGGAAGGATAGGTAGTCGGGTAAATAAAATTATTTTTTAATCGAAAATTGAGTTTATATTTCCTCGTTTAAACATTCAAACTTTCAATACGAGTATAAATATATATCAATATATTTTACTACGGAAAATGTAGATAACGTGCCAATTACGGGATCATTGCTTGGCTATGTGTAATTATATTCTTTTCTCCTTCCGTGTGTTTCTCTGTCCGAACTTTTTCACTTAAGAAAGCCTTCATTACAAGTCACGAACTCCACATTAAAGCCCGATACAACTATACAAGGAATCGATCTTGAGTTCTAAGCAGTGCAACTTAATGATGCTGGTAGAGGATTTCAATTAAACTTAAGTTAATTTAAGCTAATGAAAACAGTTCTTTTTTCTTTTTTCCCCTCTTGTCTGGACATTAACAGTAGCAGCTATTTATTTTGTTGGGTTATCATGTAGGAGGGGAAGAAATATCTGTAGGAATAAAAAGTTTCCAAATTAAGCCACCGAGTAACCAGCGAGCGCAATTAAGATAGGAGACGCCAAAGAAGTGCTGTGGAAGGAGAGGGGAACGTTTATGGAATAGCTCACTATCAACGGAAGCCAGTTTCAATCCAGTGGGGAGACAGTGACCCACATGCCTGACTCTCTCTCCTTTTCTCGGATATTTGAACAGTTTCATGGTGTCACACATATTGGACTGTGTGACATTCTCCTGGCCTGGATAACGTTCCATAATTACATTGGGATGCCAATGCTGCGAATAAGTTCCTTTACGAAACTCTCCTAGAAGTCAAATATAACCTAGATTTTGGACTGACTTTCTTTCTAAAGTTTTAGCATCTTTAAAACTCTATATTTTTAGTAAATAGTTTAGAATACCTTTATTTAGAGTTGAAGTGTCGATTTTAATACAGTAATACGATCATATTATGTTTATTCTTAACCACCTTAGAATTTAGCTTGGCATTCAACTTAAAAAATATAACTTGCTTACTTATTAACATTAGATTTTTTTAAAACAAAAATATAGTTTTTCTACATAAATTCACACTTAGTATGTTTATTTATTAACGGCTTCAGACCTCTCGACATAAATAGTGATGACTTAAAATATTTGATTCATCATCCCTGGGGGGAAATGACCGACTGTCCAACACATCTACCTTCCCCTTTAGAGTTCGTTGACAGATGGCAAGATTAGGGCGTATGTTAATCTTGAGCGTTAATGACGGTTTTCTTAACCGTAGTTGCTACTTTATTGAAATTCGCATGAGTATAATAATACATTTACTCATTATTACAATAAATACATTCCATAAACCAAGTAAATTATAGCGGGAGTATCAGTGGCATGATATAAGTGACTAAAAGTAGGCCTATTTAATTTCACTACAATTAAAATAAGCTTATGTGTAGAAAGGTGCATATGAATTGGTTTTTGGTATATTCAATTGGAATTGAAGTCCTCACCTCATTCCTAGTGAATTTTTTTTCAATACAGATATAGCTGTATTTTGGTACCAGATAGTTTATATTATCGATTCAGCCTCTATACTTATACATTAAGGATATTATATTACGCCAGTCGAATTATACTACAATGAAGCGTTATTATTATAGTCAACTTATACTACTGCTAAGATTTGTGAAAAATTCATCAAAGGAAAAGCCTAAAATGTCCGTTTGCAGTAATATGCAGTGTTTTGATCCTTTTGATTTTAGTGCTAACTAACGCCTAATTTAACCCCTCGAGATATAATATTTTTATTTACGGTAAAATAGGATAGCTGAAAATAAGTAATAAATATTAACGTTTGAGTGCGTACTTGAAACTTGTATTCTAAAAGGAGATAAATTCAAATAAAGAATTATTCCAGATATTGATATTTCTTACGAAGAAGAGGGTGACAACCACGCCGTACAGTATATGACGCTTCATCGCACCGTTTCTACAAGAAAGACAGTCTCATACGCTCTGCTACTTTACTGATCCTAAGGGGTAGACAACCGCAACAAATTCTGTCTGGTTGGTGTCGTCTGTAACGATGTTAAGAAAGATACTTCATACAGTTTGTCACTCCGGAGTAATATTATGTTGAGGACATCTCTAAGAGTTATTATTCAGCCTGCTATTTACTGTACATTCTGACGAGAAAATTTCAGATGGCTGGGCGCTTGGATTACCGTACCCAAAGATATTAAATAGAATCAAACTGACTAAACTCGATATGTGCTAATATTTGTCATTATTATTAATAATAATGTTATTATTGTTATTATTATCGTTGTTGTAGTTGTTATAGAACATTACGTAATATAACTTATTTTATCATAGCTTGTAATGCCTGAGAAAATAATGTTGCAGACTCTTGTCCAGACGTTCTCGAGTTCAAATTGATGTGTCTATCTTAGTGGTGTTTTCAGAGTTTTCCTCAGTCATATAATTCTCTTTATTCCCGGTAAAAATTTGCTCCCGTTGCTTTAGGATAGACATGTATGATAAATGGAAATAGACTAGAATGATCTATTGCTGTCGAGAATCATCTAAATTTTAACAAGGAAACTAAATAATTATCAAATTAAATGATCTCTTAACTTATTAATTATAAGTGAATTTGAACTGAGAATGCAACAACTCCATATATGACAGGACCAGTTACATACAAACGCACAAGCATAAATATATAGACCGAGAGAGAAGAGGAGGAGATATATATGTATATTTAAAATTATATCTATCTTTAGGATTATATATTTAAAATTATCTGTGTGGTCTCAGTACATATAAATCTATGTACCGGTGTCTATATTTTAAGCACCAAAAACCAAAATAAAAGGGTATACATTATGTAGAGTATGCATTCTTTGTAATCTTTGTTTTTTAATCTGTAGCGTTACATTTAATTCAGAAGCATATTATGTGGGGAATAGGTTCTTGAAACAGTAAACGTTATTAATACGAGTTTACGTTAACCAGGTTTAGAAATCAACTCTATGTAGGCCTCCTTAGAAGCAACTAATAGAAAACTCTTTTTGCGATAGAACAAAAGAAAACTGTAATGTGAGTATAATTTTACATTTTTTGTTTAAGTAGGTTTACAATTCTTTCACAACGCTAATGTAAACAAATTAAATGCCTGGATTTCAAACAGCGCCAATGCTGGCATTTGTGCTAATTACAAGAATCGCAACATTAGGAACGCAATGGTGGGATCTTGAAGACTGCAGAACATGTGTAGGACCATCATACCCATCCCCAAGTTTCGACCATTACAGTCTGACTCTTCTTATTGCGTCATTTCGTTCCTCCCGTGCACCCCCTTTCTTCTTCCTCTGTCTTTATTGCCCCGTTTCGTTTCTCAGTCCACCCCCCTTCCAGAAACTTTGACAATGATCCTTACCCTACCCTCACACATTTCCATCCCACTTCATCCGTGAATTTTTTTTTAAACTTATACACAGTCCGGAAGGGTGGATAGTTTGCTCCTAACTTGTCCTTTTCTACACAAGCTTGTGATTATGCAATGCTTACCATGCTCTTTGCTCATAGAAACAACATTTCCTATGTTATTCTTTCGTAAAAAGAGATTCTAACTTTTTATATGCGAGCATTTATACAGATGAAACAAGCAAGCAAAGCAAGTCCGCTACTTTATTGAAGAACTATTTTTGATATGTCGATATGATTTAAGTCTGTGTCGTCCATAGAACTCCGGATATAGCATAAGTATGCTATCTTCATTGTCCAATAGTAGAACCCCAGAAACATGAAAAATGAAGATTACATTTCACATTAGTGAACGAATTCCAACACACAAAATAGGATGTGAACATCAAAAAATTAAAACTGACGTGTTTTCAATATAGAGTAGGAAAAACACTGCTGTCGCGATAATACCTGTTAGATGAATGGACTATAATTTTTTTTTAAATAATGCTACTACAGTTCAGATAGCAAATTTTGAACATTACATACGAAGCAAGTTACTGAATGAGTTATATCACTTCCACCAACGCAAAGAAGTCAAAGCAAATCACCCACACGGATAAAACTTTAATTACTTTAACTGAAACAGTTTCGAAAATTTATTCCAACTACGCTTTATGCCGTAACTGATCGTGCAATATCGTCAGCTGCCGTCTGCGCGATATAGTGGTTAGCGTCGCTGGCAATGGATCCTTATTACCTCCTCAGACTTTTATGATGTAGGGAGATCTGGAACAGGGTGCACTCAGCCTCGATACACAAACTGAGGAGCTAATTCATAAAGAAGTAGCGGGTCCGATTCAGTAAGCCACCAATAAAGGCCATGGGACTCGGCATGCTGACCACATGCTCCAAGTTCTGCCATCTGCATACAGTAAATGACGCAGTGGTCGAGTGGCATGTCTAGTCCCTCAATGGAATGTAGCGCTATGGAGTTTATTTCGTCAGCTGAGTATTGGAGCTTCCTGTCTTCGATTTTTTTTTTAATTTGTATTCTTAGTTTAGGGAATTCAAAATCTAATTTATCTAATTTTTGCAAAAAGTGGAATCAGTACATATCAATACTCAGCTGATGATATACAGGCTCAAACAATAGAGGACAGCAGAGCTGACATATTGTGCGATGGCTAATCTGTCATATTGTTTTTACCGAGAGAATCAGTTTTGATCGAATGATTTGGATCGCTTCGGCCGGATGATTGCTCAAGCTAATGGATTTATGACTTTTCTGTAATTCCACGATTACAGAGCTTCGCAGATTATATAGATACTGGGTTTTGTATTCAACTGAGCAATCCATAACTACTATTTAACTGGCTCCTGGTGCCACAATGAAATAAACTCCATTACATCTAGCTGCAATGCACTTTGACAAAATTAACTTTTATTTGACAGCATAGATAATCATTGTAAAAGTATAAACACGTGAAGTAGCATAACTGAAAGAAAACTACGTTTATGAAGGGTTAATATTTAATGCGTAAAACTGATTAAATTTGCATTTTCAATTAGTTAAATTCTCGAATATAACTGTTTTTGTCAGAACTTCACAGGAAAGCTATTGGCGCGGCTTTACATCAAATTTCACATGATTACTCACTCTTGTTTAGGTAATTAAATAATATTTTTATGCTGCTGTGTACTGATATGTCTGTTATGTACCAGACTTCAGATCAGTAAGGAAGAAATGTAGATAACTTCTGCCTTTAATTTTTAATGGCAAGAAATCAAATCTGTCGGAGAAAAAATTATTTTCATTTTGGAATGTATTCTGTTCGAACTGTATTGTTAGGGCGCGGAACTAGTCGTGTTTTTGCAGTAAATTTCATACTTTTAAAGATTTGCAGAGTTAATAATTTATAATTGACATTTTTCCACTTAGTAGCATAATACATTGCAGTGTTATGCACTAGATTTAGGTATCATTTTTAGTGTTTTTACTTCCTCTGCCCGTACTGTAGGTACAGGAAGTATTGTTTTCGACCCCAAGTTCGAAGTTGAGTTTTTATCATAAATACACGTTTTGAGGTCCTCAAAATGTAAAAGTACTATGTTTGGAAACATGTCAGTGTGTGTGTGTGTGTGTGTGAACAGCCTAGCTCCATAAAGGAAAATCGTGGGAAAAAAAAATTGTTTTTGGGCTAGGTACCTCCTGAGGATGTGACACGAAGATTGGCGACAACTGTCTGTTATTTTTAGGGGACATTAAGAAAATTTAGCTTTTCGCGATTTTATTTAAATCTTGTACATGGGGTGCTTATATCAAGAGCATTCGAAAAGAATATCTAAAGGGTAGTTATAGGCCACTCACTCTGAATACACGCTCTATGTTATATGACTTCCTGTTCTATATCAGAATGTGAAATTATCTTACTAAGGTTATGTATCCCTCGGGGATGCGATGTGATGTGGTAATGATAATTAATATTATTATATAGATGTATCATAAATCTAAAGGGAGAAGACATACGGGAAGACCTAAGAAACGTAGGACAGATACACTGTGAAGCCGGAACAGGCATATGGCCTAATCCTTTATTTGAAGAAGAAGAAGAAGAAGAAGAAGATATAGATGTCCTGATGAGACAGAGAACATCACACCTCCCTCCCCAAAAATATCCACGGTACTGAGAATAAAACCCGGGTCTCCAGAAGCAACCTTCTTATGTACTAAAGGAATGGTTATTTTGTGCCGGTGAAGCTTGAATGCACAATGAGGTGACAGCTAGCTTTGCTAGTGAGCCTACATTGACACTGTAACTGCCACAGATGTGCGGTAAATTTTATTGCTCTGTCTAGCCTAAAACCTTGACAGGACAACATCGAACTGTGAGCTCTGCCCAGGCTGCGTGTTAGATCGGCTTTCGGGTGATCCCCAACTTAAATTGTAAGTCACGTGGTTGTATAGACCAAGAAAACCGGCACAGATCGACCTTCCCCATAGATGGGTAAAGTCGAATAATTCGTATTCTGTAAAGCAAAAAAGGGATTGTCGAATTACAATAAAATTTATAATATAAATGTAGTACTTGTAACATAATTTATATCAACACAAGAAATAATAAAAGGCTCCTTCTAGAAGGGATTGATGTCATTCGACATGTGAATCATCGTCTGTAGCCTATTACTGTATAATCATCTTGCTTCGTTCGATTTTTTACCAATTGGAAACCTGTGATTTAAATGTGCCTTTTATCCTGAATAACTTTGAAATAAGCTTTGGAGTAAAATGAATTAGTTCCATCTGTGGAATGTAGAAAAGAAAAACTCAGAAGCGAGTGGAGGGAAAATTCCCGGCAGTGTTATACGTCTTCATTACCATGGCCCAGTAACAATGGACAGCACTCTAGTTTTTGTCACTTCTTGTTGGGGTGACGAGGAGTTGGCCTACTCCTACTAAGTCTCTAGTTCCTTTCGCTTTCCGATCCACGGCAGAGATTAATTTTGCAACCAGGCTGCTAATGAAACGAATGTACGTCTATGATCATAAAACTTTTCTCAGTCAAATGGAAGTTGTTTTAATAGCCTGTAATGGATGTTACCATTATTATAGTAAAGCTATTGTAGTATCTACAAACAATAACATAAATCGTTACCCCAGTAACCTTGGGTGCAGTTTTTCCAATGAGTGTCGTGTCACATTTTGACATGCTGTATTACAGTAGGATGCAATGAATAACAAATGTTTTTATACCTGGTGAAATTTGAGTGCAAATTAGTAAAATTGTCGTACATTTATTTTTTGCACGATATGAAACAATTTGTTAAAGGGAAGAGAGTGATATTTATTAGTCTTTAAAGACTTATACACCTGAAAACTTGGCAGATTTACTCCCTTTGAAAATTAATTTATTAAAAAAATTATGACGGCTAGACTACAGATTGGTCTATCTATAAGTAAATAACGATGAAGAAGAATTTAAATGTTCGCATATCTGGATAATACTTTAATGGATTGAATTGATAAATACTTTAATCTTACAAAAAAAAAAAACTCGAACTACCGTTCCTGGGAGAAATGTCGTGCGTTATAGATAGAGGCACCTTCGTGTTCTATCCTTGAACGAAGTTACATACTTTCTTTGTGCGCATATAAATTACAGTTTTCATGGTTATATTTGGCATTTAGCACTTCTAAGACCTTGAACTCAGGATAGACAACATCGAATACATTTTTGACTATGTATAGTAGTGTGCTAGTTTTTTTTTTTTTAACGAATATTTGCGACTTGTGTGGAATATTAGAATAGGCCTATGTACCAAGATTGATTTTTAATAGTAGTAACATATGCCTCTACAATAATAAGAATTAATGAATGTGTGTACAAAGGTTTTTAATTTTGCATTTTCTCAACTGAGGCTCGTCATGCTATTTTGGACATACATCATTAAAATCTTCTAATAAATTTTATTAGGCCTACTGAATGCAGATTCATTAGAAGCTTCTGTATGTCCACTACCCTCTTGGGAAATCTTTAATTTTTTATCTAATATGTCCAAAACTTGTGCTATATTTTCAAAATTTAAACTGTCATTTTAGATAGTTATTTAGTATTTTAGTATTTAGTATGTCCCTTGGAATTCTTATTATTGCTGCGGCATATGTAGTGGAAGAAAAAATCAATGTTGCCATGAGACAATATCCAACCAATATCAGGCGAAAGTGGTAATGCGTTGTTGCCATTTATAGAAAATCACCCTTGTCTTTTTACCGATCTTGTTAAAAGTTATTTAGGCCTACATTATGCCAGTTTCCCCTTAAGATTGTTAATAATACAGCTGAAATTCCTACGAGCTAGATCGCATTAAATGGAATAGGGCAGCAGTGTGCATAGCCATCTGTCGCTGAAATGCACTTTCGATCTGGGGATCTTTTATTTTCTAAAATAAATCACAAAATACCCTGCTTTATCTCACAATATTTCGATAAGCATACAGTGATCCAGATGTTGCACTTATGACAGCAGTGACACATTTCGGTGCCAGGGTTTAGGCTTACGGTACATTAACGACGAACGTCTGCTTTGTATAAGTAATGAAATGAAATATTGCAGAAGGTTGTCAAGTTGATTGGATCCAAAGATGATATTTTCTTGTCTAATGGATTACGATGCTAATACCACTCTTATATAAACATACCTCTCACAAACCTTTCTTCTTATAATTAATTCAATTCGTGTAAAACAACGCCGTATCGTACAGTTAAGTTAGGGTGTTCATATTAAGCTTCAAATGGACTCGTTATAAAGAACGCTTCATGTAATGGATTTTATGGGTGTTATCCATCGTGCCTTATAACTGATACCAAGTAACAAATACATATATTACTACCTCTTATATATATATATATATATATATAGATCATCATACATGTTTTTGTAAGGTAGTTTTTGCCGTTGTTTGGGAATCTAAATTTTGGATGTGATCGGAAGATCAAAACGTAAAGCACAACAATACGAACAACACAACAACAATAATAATAATAATAATCATAATAATAATAATAATAATATAATGATAAATAATTTTTATTTCGTCGTATGGCATACAATATCGTCATATTATATCGTTACATTATTATTGTTATTATTGATATTATTATTAATGATATTGCATCGTATTATTTCCATTAAGCCGTTCTGCAATAGTGTAACAAATTAGATGTCAAATATTAGAATGTTATAAGAGAGGGACATGTACGAAACAGAGCTGCATTTAAGTTTTCGAAGTGAATTGTTAAAAAGAAAGTAAGGAAGAATGAAATTTGTGTTTTTCTGATTCATCTTAATCGTCTCCTCTTAAAATAGATAATCAGTTATCCACTTATTGCTGAAGGCTTATAAACTTGAATGCTAAAATAATTTTGAAAATATGTTTCCCAGATTATTCCAAACAGATAGATCTATATGCATTGAAGTGTAATAAAGTTTGTTTATGTCTTATATATCCTAGTTTTATTATTATTAATGCAGGTTAGAGATAAAGAATATCCAAAAATATATCTACTACACCCGTGGAATAAAACTGTTTTGTGTTCTAAAGCTCTTAAATACGTCAAGACTTAAAAATCGTATCGGTTTATTAAGCCTTCTTTCACTTTTTTAATTTTTATTTTTATTTCGAAATGTTATCACTAAAATAGAAGGTCTAAGATCAATAATTTTAAGATCACATTTATGTATACATATATACAGAGTGTCAAGGGTATGAGTGCTAACTTTTTATATCAAAATATACTGAACACCGGAGACAGATTGTGCTTTTATTCTGCCCTTAATTTTGTTTCTGTAGTTTACTAGGGGATGATTTCTGAACTATACAGTGTAAAAAACCTGCTTCAACACCCTCTACCCTTATTCTAGTTCTGTTCTCCTTGCGTTGCGTAACTACTACTAGCTTGTTCTCGGACATACGTACTAGTTAGGAAGAGTGCGTGCAATTATAAATATTCTAATAAACCTAATAAAATGATTTTGTTGTTAAATTAAAAGTTATCAATAGAAAATAATTCTGAATTAATTTAGTCCGTAAAATTGCCCCATTAAATAAATAAATAAATAAATAAATTTACTCCCATCTCTGCATTTTTTCTCTATGTTTATGTTAGTGCTGTCGTTTTACGGGGTTGACTATCTGAGGAGGAATTGGGTGAAAACTAATTTATCTCTATACGAGTAAGTTTACAGTAGATAAATTCTAGTAGAGAAGAAAAGGCATTTCAATAAGTTTTTCGAAATCATTATTATATTGGGTGAAGTCCCGCACGGATAGCTAATTTTTATTTGGATAGAAGTTAGATTTAATATTACGCCTGCTGTTATTGCAAGTGGTTTCCACTTCGTGAAACTTGTGTAGGCTTTGATATAATTCTTGCACATAACTCTAAGGTTTTATTCCTCCCTAGTGCAGAAGGAACGACCGTGATGAATGCGAAACAGAATGAATTACTGCTCGTTTGGGATTTTCAGCTAACTAACAGCAATGGCTGTGGAAGACATTTTCCCTGCAACTGGGTCATCGTAATGCCCAACACCGACAAATTAAATCTCCGTAAGCTTGGTTAAAAAGGATCAGTGTTTGGATATTAAATGTCGCAGTGGAATCGGTGTATGTTCTGGTGGCTGTTCTTGCGTAGAAGTGGTTTTCACAAAATTTCTGAACAGAACATACGTTCCTGAGAATCCTTTTCGTAAATTTTATTTTCATAATTATCTGTTAACCTGTAATATTCTCTGTCTCTGAGAAGTAGAATAAAACGGAAGCGTTTCAGTTATCAGGTGCTAAATTCTTGTTTAGTGATGTTCAATTTTCTAGATAAACGAATAAAAAACTTTACTATTTTGCATGCTTCAACATTACTCTCTCTTGTTATGGTGTAAGAGTACGTCCATGGTTTTCCCAATATTTGGTGTAAGGATATAAGAAATGATTTATACTTGCACTGTTTTTTTTTTAACACAATGTACCGTATATATTATATTAAAACAAATTGTATTACAATATCATTCACATTGATTTCAGAGTTTCAGATGTAGGCCTACTGACATATTTATTATCATTTGGATGGTAGAAGTGATTGATTTTTTCCATACGTCACAGGGTCAAGTTTAAGTGCTTCGTTTCTTCCATGGTATTTTTGCTTTCATCTAGTTTAATATCATGTACACTTTCAGTTACTGACAACAACTGTTTTGAACTGAGAAACTTGTTTTAATGTTTATGTACGGCACTCAGCAAAAATAATGTTTCACATTGATATTCAAGTTCGATGGTTTTGTCAATTCTGTCTCTCTCTCTCTCCCTTATACACAATGGACAATCTTCTCTCTTTAAATTCCTACAGACAAGCAAACTGTGAATAATGAATACCATTCCCTAAAAGGAATCTTGGCTAATGCAATTTGTGGGTTTAAAGCGATTATGTCTACTACAACAGCCGTTTAGAATGTCTTAGAAACACAAAATGTCTTCATTAATTCACTGCTTTTACATAAAGAATAATTTTGTCACCTTGTTGGACTAAATTATTTTCACGGCATGCGAAGCTTTCGTTAACGAGGTTTTTCTCTGTACTTTGGAAGCGTGGACTTACTTAGTTAGAACGAAATACCAGTGGAATTCGAAAATCTGGTAGTAGCGACGTAACTGTTCTATGTCTACTGTAATTAAAAGGGTTTTAAACTGAAGCATGTACTTCATATTCCACGCTAGCAAATCCTCTTATAACTTCTCACTTTTTACCCTTTCCAAGCCTTCTGTTTCAAGGCAGTGGTAACTGATTTACAATATTGTTCTCTTATTTCATGGTCCATTATTCAAAGCTCTAAATAGGTAGCCATTTAACGAAAAGTTTATGTGTTCAGTTAATGGAATAATTACACACATAGTACTGTTCCTAGCAGTGGAAAAGGATTTGTCAGATGTTATAGAAACTTCAACTTTCCAGAGGGTAGGTCGGAGATACGGCATAAGGAATTAGGGAATTAGGCCTTCTTAAATAAAGGAATAGAGAAAGGTAAAAAATATGGAACTGTAAGTAGTCTATAGCTAAATAAGTAAAAAATAAAAAGTAAGGAATAGGACAACTAATTAGGCGCTTCATATTTTGATATTTTTTAAAACCGTTCTCGGTCAACAGTAGCGAGGAATTAAGAATGTCAAAGCAAAGAATCACGCCAGTCATTTGTTATAAAATATAACGCACTAGTTAAACTAGTGCCATGTTGAGACTTTCAGGAAAAAAATAAAAATATAGCCCTTCTTGGTAGGCATGTTCTCATTTTTTCCTCCTCGTTTCTGTATCATTGTGTGCTCTTCCTATATAAAAAACTATAAACATGTTAATGAATTGGTAAGGTACCGTAGCCTATAATACTTTTATGAAGCTTTAATTGTAATATTACATGTAGACAGCTCTACCACTATGTAGGCTATCATACCACCTAACGGCGATAAAGGAATTTATTGTTCGTGTTCTTTGGCAAGATTAACGGCCGTGGGTGTCGGCATGCTGACCACATGCCCCCAATCCTGCCATCTGCCTATGGTAGATGAAGCAGTGGTCGGATGGTAGGCCTAGTCCCTCCAGGGATGTAGCGCCACGGAGTTTAGTTTTTAGTTCTTTGGCAAGACACGTAGATTTATTCTTCCCTTAAACACAACATTTTTCCAAGAAGATACTCAAAAGTTTATTAACTTGAAACTTGGTATAAGTTATTGAACAATACATATTTATACTACACGACTAATGTGGGAGTACGTAGAATCTAATCACTTGAATGCATTTCTCAGGTCCTTATCACATTTTTGTAAACGATGTATCATTAACTAGCAATCTGAATATGTGACCGTCCGACCATAATTCGATAAGCACATTTCTTCGTAACAGTAGAAACAGCTGTCAGAGTGTTAGAGTCAGATTTTTAGATTTCAACGCCATCTTTTTGTTTTCTTCTTATGGTCTACTATATTCTCTGATAACAACAAACATAAAGACAGCATTGCCAACCACAGTGTTTCAACTTGAAAGGGGGTCTTCACTTTTAGAAACCCATCCATAAACCGCAATGGAAATTTAACTAGTGTTTTCTTTGTTACTTTTCATGAAAAAAATTAATACGGGCTACAGAAATACTTGCTATGGTGTAGTAATATAGTTGGACATTCTGTTAGTGTGTAACAGACTTGGAGCATGGCATTACAGTATCGTGACACTCATTTTTAAAACATGGAGATCAGTAACCGTAAATTATACTTGTGAACTATGACGTTTCAAAGATCATAAAAACAAATTTTCGAGCCAAATCAATATTTTTGTGCCTAGAGTGTTATGCTGAAGATGAATCCATTCAAATCATAAAATTTATTTTTCCGACTTACAGTTTATCCCTGGCAGGGTCACATAATCATATGAAAACTTGCATCAGATCGTTTATATAATATCATATGTAGCGTCCTTTATAGTGATACACAAGCAATCATTTTGCGAAACAGGAAGTTGCATTCAATCGCTCCTATGTCAGAAAGATTCCTGAAAGCCATACGTCCTAATGTACACACATGCCTTTGATTTTGATGCATACCATATACTCTAACCGCAGTCTTCACCAGAACGTCTATATGGAAGTGCAGGACATAAAATGTGTTTCTCGCAGCTCACATTTGAGAGTCGCATGTGTTCTGTACCGTGAACATAAACACAGCTATTCCTGCAATCATTTATAACCTTGGTGGGAAGTTTATGGATTAAAAACGTTAGTTTGTAGTAGTGACCGAACTGTCTTTGCATATATGTATGGATGTATGTACAGTACGGGGCACAGAGGAAGGCGAGCGAAATAAATGCATTCGCAATGCTGGAAGCTTGCCACGGTTAAAATGATGCTTAAATACGAAACTTACAGGTCTAGAATCCTTAAGGCACTGACAATACATTTACCAAAGTCTGCGCTGGCTTCATAAATTTTTATTTAAAATATCTCATAATATACTACATTTTTTGTGAATACTGTATCAGAATAGTAAGTAACTTCCCATCTTCTGATGTGTTTTACGTACATATCAGAAATTAATTATATCGTAAGATTTATGCAGTTCCAAAGCAACCTGTGAACACTGATAATATGTATCGTTTCTCAACTGTTTGTGGATGAATATGATGTGAATTTGATTTGATAAATTCAGTGCAGTTTTCAGAAATTATATAATTTTTCAAGGGAAGGAGTAGTTTGTTTGAATTTTTATTGGCCGCGATATTTCCAGGGTTAAACTATCAAGATATTATAGCTGGTGCCCGCGGCTTCGCCCGCCATTAATAATTGACTCCAGGATTTTTAAGAAATTTACACTGGCAGTTTATTAAAAATGTTTGGGGTTCAGAGCTATGAAAATTGTAAGTAAAAATAAAATTAGAATGGTTGTTCATTGTGTTAGTAAAATTAAATTTTATGTTCCCAACAGGAACTAAGACAAGAATTAAAAATTTATTCCGTAATAATAAATACAAAACAGACTTATACAGGCACAAATTTTCAACAGTGAATAAAATGATTACAGTGTTCAATGATTCAAATTCAGCTGAAATCCGGCGCCAGTTAGTGATATTTCTTGAATCATAAACGATATTTTCGTAGCTTACAACATATACGAATATATGAGAAGGCCCTAAATTAAGCAAATTCCAGTAAAATATCGCTTGCAAGGTTTACACCAATAACCTGGGAGGAATATTGTTATTTATGTTACATGTTCAACTACCGTTTCTTACTAATTCAATAACTGAAACCCACTCTAAGTTTATTTTATTATTCTATAAGGTACATTATTATTCTTACTTTCTTTCTGTAAAATAACATTATTAACTAATATAACTATATACAAAAGAGCGATAATGGAGATTTGTACCTTGATTGAACTGAGAAGTTATTTTGCATGGGTTAATCTGTTGGTAGGGAATGTTTATAGATCAAGTGGCTTCTAATGGCAAGTGATTGGTCGAGATAGGAACAAAAGAATTGATGGTGTGTGGTGAGTAATGAAGTGTTAACAAAAGTTAACAACTTATCTTCATTCAGATCCATATTTCCAGTTCACTTCATGCACTGTTCGAATCACTCTTGTTTTAATTTAGCACCGCACAATCCGCACTCAATTAAAGGGGATGGAATGTTACAATATTTAGTAGACAAAAAGTGAGCAACAGCATTCCTGCAATTCGCAGTCCCTTCGTAAAATAAAATTAAAAGAAAGTAAGTTATTTTTAGAAGTCGAAAGTAGAAGAGCACTTTTAACGGTATATGGTATTAATTGAAAGGAGAAAATTATGCCACTGAGTGGTATAAAATTGTAAAAATCCACGGTTGCCAACTGTGGTTTCAGTCACATAAAAAATACTCTAAAAATACTCTATTTGCATATAATTAATACATAGACTGCCTGATAAAAATTGAAAAATGTTACAATTTTATTCATTACATTATTTTAAATGTTAAATTTCTCACGCACAAAAATAGTCACTTGGTGGCTGAAAAGCGTTGTCCACTCCATTCCATATGCTGGCAGCCATGCACCAGAAAATCAAAAACCTCTGTCTGCGCAAATGCATACTTGGTGGCAGGACTGCGGGAAGACTCCCAAAATGACTCAACTGGTACGCAATAAAATTATTATTTCAAAAATATTAACTGTTGTCTAAAAAAATTAAGATTTCTACACTCGCCCTTACGGGGAAAAGTTTTAAGAAATATTGTCACGTTTCAATGCCTTAAAAATATTACACACTATTTTATTTTCTCACTACAGTTTTATAAATTAGCTTATTGATATGTGACATCGCAATAGTAGTTTGTCGTAGGCCTACGCCGTGGCACAGTCGGTTGAGGCACTACGCTAAAAGCCAGAAGGTCGCGTGTTCGATCTCCGATGAGGTCACTGGAATTTTTCTATCGGCCTAATCCTTCTGGTGACACTTCAGCCCTACGGTAGACTCAGCCTCTAACAGAAACGAATACTTGAAACAATCCTGGGGTAAAGGTGGCCGATGCGTAACTTACTACCTTCACATACCGATTGTCTAAAAATCTCGGAAGCTCAACTTCCTGGAACCCTGAGGGCCCTCCCGATCTATGTAGAGATAATTTCACTTTACTTATTTTATCATAGGTAATCTCAATTATTCCCATAGGTAATCCCAGATTATTAAAACAGCTTAAATCCCATGTCATGTTGAGCTAAATGGAAAAAGTAATATAATATTATATTACGTACCGGTAATATTAAATTTTATTTATATGTAGAGGATTTCCCGTTTAGCTTTAAATAATAATACCTCACTGTCATCAAGCAAGTCATGTGATTCGCTTGGAAGAAGTGAAAATTCAGCATTATATTGAGAATCTTTTCCACACTTCTAGCATGTTGATACTCTTATTTTTTTTTAATTTTAAGTGATATTCTTTTGTTTGCTGTAGAAGACTATCTTCATCTTGCAGTGTGACAGACTTTTGGTTAATGCTTATTTTTTTATGTTTGGAAGTTAGGATGAACTTCTGCGTGTATAATTATTGTGATACTGTTACATGATTTAAAAAAAAGGTGCAGGTGCCTGGAAAATAAACTATTTTTACAGTAATTTGATGTTTAACTTCTGGAACATATGGCGGGGTGAAGTGACAAGATTTAATGGTCTGTGACGTGAACTCAACGCACCACAAAGCATAATTTCCTATTATAAAGCTCTAAACTTTGTAAGTTTCTGCCTGTAAAGTCAGAAAGCCTACCGTCTACCGGGTTAGGGTGTGATCCTTAATATTTCCAACTAGTCAGGTCTTCTGTGTTTATTATGACATAGTTCACTTTTTATGACATCATAAAAACATCCAGGTTTGGTGAAATATATAGACTACAGTTTAGAAAGAAGTCAAGTTGAGACCTTCTCTCAGATTTTAATATCCCATACGTGGGAAAGAGTATGTTGGTAATGTAAAATACATGTTTTAATTAATAAACAGACATTTACTGTCCCTTTATATGGCATCGGAAAGATGGTAGAGAATCTGACAAAAAAAAAGAGGACTGTTTATTTCGGTGTGGTTTTTTTTTTAAGCTCTCCAGCTTTACTAGTTTATACAACACAGTTTCATTTTAAGTTCTTTTTTCCAAGAAGTCTGGGGGAAGTTTTACGATGTGATTTCTAGTTATCCATAGATACTCGGACATCTAATTTTCTCTTCTCGGTAAGAGCTGTGTGTTTAGAAACCAGTCTTCCTTTGCTGGGTTGGTCTGTATTTCTTTTACCAGCCTCGCCTCCCTCTTCAAGAAAATTTACTTTTCCCATTTCTTCTGTCGCATATGGGTTACTGAGTGCTTAGCATCCAGCACACGCCCTTTCATAACACTTCATTTCAGGGATGTCCAACATAGCGAATGCCTACATTCTGATATGATTTAATCGTAAAGTTATTCAGGTGTAATGTAATGAATTGTTCTACGATGTTTATTATGAATATTAATAACATCAGAAGGACCAAATCAGCCTAGATAGATAAAGGACCACAGGGGCTAAATTGGTACTGCGCGTTCATTGATACAGGCTGGATAAAAATAGTGGCAACACATCTATCAAATCACGGTTAATTATAGGATGTTCAAAATAATTATATTCTGATATAGCTTGGATATCCAGCATACTTAAGAGCAAAATGGAGCCATTTATCACTACGAATGCCTTCACAGTAACAAGAAGAAAATGAGTCAGCCTCGTCAGCAATTTCAAGACGTTGTTACAGAGGTACTGGTACCAATTCCAACGGTAGGGAGGATTCTTGATTTACAGAGGTTTTTGAGGAATTTGCATTTCCATACAGAAAAAAAGCAAAATAGGTCAAAGCCTGTCATTTGTTCTTCATTTATATCTGGCAGAGGTTCAATCATGTGTCACATTCAATTCATAATTACAAGTAAAAACTTGTACCAACTTGTACCAACCTTGAATACCTTATGGTATTGCAGAATATGGTGAGTCAAGGATCATTTAGGGCACCTTGATCTTTTAAATCAACGACCTTATTTCAGTTCCAAAATTCATTTCAGGGCGAATGGTGGGGCCAGCTCATTTTCTTTGAAGACGTTCATAGTGATAGAGCACTCCAGTCTGTTCTATTGTGTGCTGAATATACAGCAACATCGGCTAAAAGCGATTTGTACATCCTGCATTTCACCATGATTTTATAGATGTCTGGCCAATAATTTTTAATCCAGCCTACGTATTATATGCAGTAATAACTCGCTTCGTTCGTTGGGTGCTCTGCCCGTATCGGAGATAGAGTCCGTGTATTTAGACTACCTTATAGCCTATATTACCGTTTAGCCATAATTTTTGGAATTTTGCCGTCGGTTACAAGCTAAAAAGTAGCTAAAATATAGCCCTTTGCAACTTTGTCAGTACAGTGAGTCAGTGAGACAGGTGAGAAAATATTTTCCATGCCCAGGGTAGAGAGAAAGTATTTATTTCACTCTCCATTATCGATTTACGGAAGTTATTTCTATCGCTAGCATGTCTAATTATTTGTAAAGCCTAGTGTATTGAAAATTAAAAAGATTTTAAAGTTTTTTAGGGGTACATCATAAAAAAAATTATCTTTTTGGAATTTGTATATTGTTTATATGCTAAAAACTATAAGTGTGCCAAATTTTAAGTTTCTAACTCATCATAAGTGGGTACACATTAATGTCATTGAGTGAGTCAGTGAGTTAGCCATGTGGCTTTGTATTATAGGGATAAAATATGCAATATCTATTATATTAGTAACCCTGATATAGGATTGGTGTATTAAATTACTTTTTTATGAAAATATTAATTTCACACACATTTATTTACTATAATTATATATTTTATACAAATACTTGCATTTGTTTACAATTTTTACAATAATCGTGTGTACTACGAAAACAGAAGTTAGCAAGCATATGAATAATATTATGTTGTTTACTGCAGTATAACTCGGTAAAAATTTGAAAATATCTTCCATAATCTACAGTGACAGTATAGTTTTTATACAATGCAGTAAATGCTGAAACTACATTTGGTGCATCACACTCGTTTTTAATTCTTACATTTGCCACACGCTGCCTTATTACAACGTGTCAATTAGGCCTCTCGGTCCTTGTAGTGTCAATGTTAATTTATTATGAAGTTTTCTATTATTGCACTAAACATTTGAACGAGCAATCGCAGGACTTTCAAGTTGCCGTTCTCTATAGTTCTCGTTCTGTACTCTATAGTGCTTATATCGATGAACCTTTCCTGAGTACTATGAGAAGTTTTCATCTCATGATTTAATGTTTCATATCTTCTCAATTAAGTTTTCAGCTATCAAAGCATCAAGTTTTCTTTAACGTTTGAAATGTAGAAGCAAAAAATGTGATGAAACATATTTCATACCTACTGAATACTGAATACTTAAATTATATAATGAACTATTACTCAAGGTACCCAAAATAATTCCAATAAATGATCGAAGAGATCGAAGAGCTCATCGTACAACATGAGCGCGAAGCCCCTATAATTTCCTTCCTTCGCTGATTACAATGTTGGCAAACATTCTGTAGCAATAAATATTTGTGTGTGTGTACTGTGTGATCACCTAGTAAAGTTTCAGTTCAGAACCATCCAACATAGCTGCATAACCACATAATACGTTGGTTTGATTGTGGTTATGATTTTAATTTCAATTTAAATTATTCACTGAAGATGGCCACAAGTTGGTCGAATATATTTGAATTTTAACATTTTACAACATTTTGCATTTTAAAATGAAACGTAGAATTAAAATGATCAGTTCAACAACCTTTATTTTATACTGCCTCATTTTATTTTATTTTATTCACCGAGCTCAACGGTGCTGAATCATGTATTTTAATATCATTGTATATTGTCAAGGCGGAGTTACCGCCTTTTAAAATTGAATGATTGTACTCGAAGTACTTCTTATATATATTTTCCACATTTAACAATTATAAGAGTTATCTAATATAGCCTAAATAATGAACGAGTCATGGCTCAATAAATAATAATAATCACAATAATAATAAATATTTATTTAATCTGACATCTTATACTCAACCAGAGATAGAAAAAAGGAACAAACAAATACACTAACATAGTTCTATAACTAGTAAGAATAAACTAGTTATAGGCTATACATACACAGCAGTTAATTGAGTCTATGTTACATGAAATTAAATAGACTATGAAATTAAATAGACAATAAAGACACCTTTCTGCTAGTAGACCTTCTTTGAGTTATAGTTGAGCATATGAAGCCATACGGGAATTTTATCACAGAAATAATACAATTTTCTGTGAAAAGGTGTACGGTAAACTGTATTGGTTTTCTCAAAGAATTATATATGTGTGTGTACACTGAAGTACGTTGCAAGCGCTGAGAACGGATTAAGATCACATTTCAAGCTTTGAGATCGCCTCTATAATATTTGCCTCAGTGTGCGTTGGTTTGCTTTACCTCAATCCTCAAAGTGGAGATTACGCGTTTGCTCAAAATACATTCGCCTCTTAAATGAAATAGAGCAGCAGCTGTTCCCTGGAGCTACAGTTTTCCTCAACTATGAAGGTTTAATTTTTTTCCAAAATAGAACAACAAAATTTACGTTTTATATAATACGGAGATGGTCACGTATGCTCACTTTTACTCTCGCAGCAACGGAGAAGACTCAAGAAGAAATAGGAAGTTGAAAAATGTGTCAGTAAAAAGTAAAAAGTTCCCAATGCAGGCCATGGAAACCCAGAGGGTTCCAGAAGAATGAGTCTCCCAGAATCTAGACATTCGGCACGTAGATGTGCTAAGGTTGTCACCCTTATGCACCGGCCGCCTTTACCCCCAGGATTGCTCCTGATACTCATTTCTGTTAGAGGCTGAGTCGACCCCAGGGCCATAGAAGAATTAGGCCGATTGAAAAACTCCGACCTCATCGGGGGGTCGAACCCGCGACATTCCGGATTGTAGCGTAGCGCCTCAACCACTACTCTACGGCGTACCCCAAAAATGTGTCAGTACTAGCCTTTAATAAAACTTTTGACAATTTTAATTATTTTATCAGTACAACAAGACTACAAGACATGTAATTTGAATTTTTAATTGTTAGTGAATCTACTCCAGCATGCCAAGACGCTCTGAAGATACCATAAACGTGTCGAAAGGCCTAAGCATAAAATAAAGGTTGTTGAGCTGATGGTTTTAATAATTATTATAAATTTTATCTTACTACGGTTATTTAGCTACAATGCCATTACATTTTGTTACAGGGTGTAACAGTGTAGATCTACACGATGTAACTGGTAAACTCACTGGCAGAAATCTGTCAATAGCAAAATGTTAACCTGAAATTGGCGGATTTGAAATCATAAACTTAAGTCAAATTATCCGATACCATTAGCATGCATTTGATTGAAGATGATAATGATAAAAATAATAATAATAATAAGAGTGGTTTTTATTATTACTTTTATTGTTACGAAAGAAGTGCAACATACTTTGAAATAATTTTTCACAAGTTGGTAGGTACCAGAAGTGTGATTCTACATATGGTGAAATTTGAACAGCTATAGGCTTAATCAGATTAAAAGTTAAAGCTTGCATTTCATTCCGCTGGAATTAGCGGAAAAAATCCCATGTAACACTAGTAAAAATATGGAAAATAAGATGAAATAAAATACTGAACATAAGTGAACTATTACGAAAGTTCCTTGTACCCTATTCATTCAAAATTGCATATCACGGTAATGAATAAATTAGCTAAAAGTCACGTAAATAAACTATTATAATTTCTTACAACAAAGAAAATAGTTACTGCATTATACTTTACGACTAGAGATGAAACTTAAAAGCAAACGGGTAGCACATAGGCATACTATAGTTTGATGGATTGGTTGAGAGATGAACAGTAGGAAAAAAGTTCGAAAATCAACATTATGTACCACAACCCACGTATACTATACAATATACAAATTACACATACCGTACTGAATCTGAAGTTTGAACCTTAGTAAAACATTCTTTAAGGTAGTTCTGAGTGAAACTTCAATAATCGCATTGACTTACTGAGTAATTTAATCCAGTATCAAGCCCTTCAAGGTAATAATACGGTACTTTACACAAAGAGCGGTAAACCGAAACATATAAACCAGACAGAACGATGAAGTTATTTCTATGAAAGAAGATATATTATCAAAAGAGGGGAAGAAAAGGAAATGTGCCAAAACAAATACAAAAGTGATGCGTTACAAAGAATTAAGAACAATAGTAAGAGAAAAGGATCTAGAAAGAAAGAAATAGGGGGAAATATGAGTTGAAGAAATAGTAATCGGTTTTCCACAATCAGAAAAAAGTGAAATGTGGAAGGCTAAGATCTGATACTCGTCTGTGGAGCGAAAAGAAATGAAGCTTGTATCTTCGTGATTTCCTCTGCCTTCTGATAAATTTCACATTCTGCAGCAGTTTCTCAAACGTCAGCGCTTGTGGTAGCTGATGTGAACATTTATTCTCATGAACGCAATTAATATAAAGGTACACGGAAGATTCACTAAGTAGCTTTCAATGAAACCTGTATTGCACTAGAGTATTATGCTAATACCAATAAAATAAATTCTTAAAAGTTGCCTCTTATATTAGAAGACAATAGCGATCGTTGCCTCCCATTTATCTCTTATATGCCTTCTTCGGTGATACATGTTTCTTTCTTTCTTTCTTTCTTTCTTTCGTTATTTCTCTCTTTCTTTCTACATCATGATCCTGCTAAGCATAGTAAATCTTGGCTTTTCTTTCACTTCGCCTTAAAAATGGATGTTCAAAATTTACCATTGGTAGTTTGTTAAAAATAGTAAAAAAAAAATCTAAAATATTTTCTTCATCTTGAAGTAGAATAAAAAAATTAACAACCTTGCACATACGTCGTGATCACCAGGAAAGTTTACTTAAATTTACCTACGTTGAGTCAGCAATCAATTATAAACCATAAATATATAGCAATGCTTTATGTTAAAACTTACATATCGTTATCCTTGTGTTACAAACATCACTCTTAAAACATAGCTATTTTATTTAAATTTTCTTCGGTGATTTCAAAAGTACCCTCCGCCGTCTCAGAGACAGCTGCAACAGTTGAAAGGAACGTAGCTTTTTACTCCCAGAAATAATCCTGGTACTCGTTTTTGTTAGAGGCTAAGTCCACCCCAGGGCCCTAATGCCACAAGGAAAAGGATTAGGCCAATGGAAAAGTCCCGCCGACCACATCGGAAATCGAACCCGCACCTTCCGGTTTGTAGCGCAGTGCCTGAACCACGACGCCACGGCGCACCCCACATTCTCGAAAGGTGACAAACTTACATATTTAATAGACTTCTCATTTTTAGATATGTTGCTCATTCATACATATTAAATTTCACCTAGTTGTACTAGGTGTACAGTTGTACTGTTTAATCACGATTCACGCATTAAAAATTATGATATCAAGAACCGAAGCTAAGCTAGGTTTCGATACGAACATTCCTTGATAATCTTTCTTATGCATCATAACCGAGCGAGATGGCAACGTCTTGGACTCACATTCGGGAGGTCCCAGGTTCAAATTCCGTGGCCAGCCAATTTGACATGGGTTTTTTCATGGTTTCCCCAGTCGTAAAGACAAATACCGAATAGGATATTTACATACCATGAATCATTCTCGCTATTTCATCCAATATCATATCCATTTAAATTAATATCGGTTGAAATTTACTCCATAAAATACACCAACAAAAGAAAATAATTGATTTTATCAATAGTTTCATGGCCTACTGTATGGACACAGACCACTTCTGATAAGGCCTCGAAGCTGAAGGGAGTATAAATACAGCTGAATTTATAAGAAAACCGCATACACCATAGAAAGGACTTCAAGGAAAAATAAATTAAAAGAGTATAGAGTAGATAAGCTTATGGCTTTGAGATCAATGTCTTGTTTAGTAAAAGAAGGCTGGGTTTCTCAGGAGACGCACAATGCCGTAGGAGCTTCATCAGCATGCGATCTCTTAATGCCGTTCTTTCTTATTCTGCTTTACGTAGCATCTAGATATCTCCGGGGAGTTGTCCTGAAAGCAGTGTATTACCTTTCATAACATTCCGAACAGAATAATGTGACTGGAATACCAGCATTAGCAATTACAGGAGAAAAAACGCCTCTCAAGAAGCTATTCTATTACAGCAAGGCAATAGCAAGCCAGTGAACTGTGGAAATGAAAAGATGAAGATACATCACTGGTGAAGTATCTTGCTTCTCTGCATCTCATCTAATTCATCATATTCAGGGGTTTGTAAAATGCTTGCTCATTCGTTATGTGGTGAGTCATGGAATTTAATCTACCATATTATACAGTGCTCATAAGGTAGCTGTCAAAAATGTAGACTGCGTTAAATTCTTATATTTATTATCGTTCAGCCGATCAAATTTATACAGTTAATTTTAGCAAGCAGTGTCAGTATTTACTAATTTTAATAAAATAAAATTTATCCGATGGAACATCAGTAAAAAAAAATAAAAAAAATAGGTGTCTTGTAAACAAATTTACTTCATTAGAAGCATGAAATTTACTATGGAAATATACAGATAATTTATTATTTTCTTGTAGATCAGGGCGTAGAAATGCAGAATACGTCATAAGAAATCAACAAAACATTTTAAATTCGCTATTAAAAATAGTACATAATGACATGAAAATCTAATAACGTAAGATGGAAACATAAACTATAGCTTCAACTTAAGAGTGGTATGCATTTTTTTAAATCTCTGTAAAGTGCAAAACTACGATTCAAGGTCTATTCGAAAAAATCCTTCCATACTGCACATTTAATTCACTAAGAAAATAGAAAAATTAAGTACAACATTACATTGCTTTGTAAATAACTGAGGCACTGCTCTTCAAATAAGAGATCAAGCTATACTATAGTAGTAATTATTGTAACTCGATTCATTGTAAATGAAATAGTCGCAAAAGTCATAGCTACTAACTTTTAACCTGCCGAAGTAGCCATTACAATATTCTGTATTGACATGGTACAACTGAATTCATATGGTATTCTGAACAAATTTCACGAACACTTAAGAAATATATATGCTTCATTTAAAACATATAAAGAATATAAAGAAGAATAATTTTAATACAATTAAAATATTCTAACACGAAACAGCAAAATATTAACCAGCTGTGCACGTTTCGTATCAAAAGGATTCACTAAAACAGAGCAAACTGCCCAGAAATAGAGACCATGTCTTAAATAAGATTCAATCTGATCATAATGCATGGAAATAAGTTACTTTTGGATTAGTACAACTCTCGAATTTAAAAATGAAATATTTTTCTGATATACCACATGTACAATATTCTATAAAAATACAATTATATAAACAAAGAACAAACATAAGAAACAAATATATTAATAATTGTAAAAATACTAATTGAATCAATATGAATCAATTTAGAAAAGAAAGGTTATGACACATGGGTGGTCCTGAAACCCCGAAAGAGTAGGAGCTCGTGCTTGAGGCAGTCAACGTTTTATGTGTTTTCAAGCTGGGTAGATAAACCTGATTTTAAAGCTAAAAAAAGTAGATGAATTAATATGATGAAAACGCACCAGGGGGAGAAAGTCAAACGCTGAATATTAGCTTGACTCAAATGATAAAAGTACTAATTTTATTGTTATTATGATACAAAATTATAATTATCGTTCCGTAAGCACAACCCGCTGCAGACATTTTGTAGAGAGAATGAAACTCTGTCTCATGTGCCGTCCCAGGCTTGAACTGTTAAGGATCAAACAGCATAATACAATCAGAAACATGCTCGCCGCTGCCCTTCGAGACACAGGCCTGGAGATCCACGAGGAAGTTCACTGTGTGGCCGAGAACTCAAGTCACCGCAGAATAGATATAATCGCATTTAATAGGTAGAAGAAATCCGCAGAAATTGTAGATCCTACTATAAGATTTGAGCCGTTGAGGTGGATTCTGAAAAGAAACTAATCTATGAGCCTACTACCACCTATTTTCAAAACTCGTATCAAGTCCAAGAAGTTGCAGTAACTGATCTTCTTCTGAGAGTAAGAGGCACCATTCCTATGTCCTTTCACAACTGGAGATCGAAGGCTAATCTACCTAAAAAATAATCAAATACGCTGTCATGATATTTCGAAATCATTTATATAGTCCTAGCAGTGTTTAATTTTCTGTAAAATCCATTTTATTTTATTTTAATTAGTCTTTAACTGACATTGTTGTGCAAAGTCTTTTTTTTACTAATGTGTCATTTGGCAAACCCCACATATGGGGTCATATTCATAAATAAATAAAAAATAGGACATTTTGTTTAAAAATAGTATAATTATGATTTTTATAACATAAGTTTTGTCGATGCATGGCCCAAAATACGTAAGTTCGTGGAATTTGATTTAGAAGTTTGATATAATTTATATAACACTTAATATCGTTCACATTGAAAAGCCGTATGATAAAATATGGAATTTGTCAGGATGACAGGAGTCGAAATTATGGTACTAACTCATGTTTTTAATACTTGAAAAAGGAACTAATATTGTAAGGTATTGTACATTTTCTGCAGCAGACGTCATAAAATCTCGTTTAATAACAGTATGACTGGAGACAACACTTGCTCGCTTTGTCAGCACTCTAGAAATAAAGTTATGAAACAGAAATGTACACCGCAAAGCTGCAATAAATCATGTAGCGTATTCTCGTTTTGTAATCTTCCGTTGTTACTAATCTAAGCACGTGTCTCGACAAAATATCTTAAGGTATTTTAGAGCTAAAGAATCTAATAGTAAGTATTTACCGTGACTGAACAAAATTGTCTGTCCGTAATTTTAGCGCAGGAACTGTTTATCTAATCCAGAACAGACGTTAGAAATAGGTACTTTGCTGTTTTCTCAAAGAGTATGTTGGCCTCGTAAAATTTACTAGACTTTACGCTTCTTGGTATTTCTGTGCTTTAATTACTTACTTTACATACTTACTCACTGGCAATAGACATTATTCCTAAGCAAGCTAAAGGAATATAATCTACTTTATGGAACCCGCGCTTTCAACACAATTCTATGCTAACTCCTTCCAACCACTCCTCGCATATCCTACTTCCCTTAAATATTTTCCAATATTGTTCTTCCACCTACGTCTAGGTCTTCCAAGTAGTCTTTTCCCTTCGGGTCTCCCAGTCAATGTTTTTTAGATATGTATTTTTCCTCCATGCGCGCAACATATCCAGCTTTCTGTGCTTTAACGAAGTTAAATGAATTCAAGAGATAAATAAGCCTAACGAGATACAATTAATTGCTTTACTCTGATTTGGTAGTCCAGTTTTGAACAAATTTAGTACCTCGACCATACCAACTGCAGAAAGAAGAATGTGCTAGGCCTTTATTATTTCAAAATAAAATAATAGAAACATCCATGTGGTTTAGTAAAGTTTATAATGTAATATGCTATTTTAACGTAACTTAAATAGCAAAAATGAGTTGTTATAAATGCTTATTGCAATATGCCTTTCCTGGAAAATAAGCGAAGTGATTCAGACTGCTACAAAAAGTACTTCGATTTATGTACTTCTAAGCATCGGCGTAACCTGGCCGACCATATGGGTAGGGGTTATAACATGCGGGGGGTGTGGGGGGTATGGAATACCCCCTGGGAGAGGGGGGAGAGGGGGTCCTCCCCCGGAAAATTTAAAAAATTAAGATGCATAATAACGAGGTTTAAGCTTCCCACGCTTTATACTCGTATTAAGTAATTTATAAGCAGACTTAAAAAAAATTGTACAATTTTCCTTTTTTTAATAAATGGGGGGGTTCAAACCCCCAAAACCCCCCCTCTGCTTCTAAGGGACAGTTATTGATATGTTCTTTATATTTCATCAGTCTAGAAACAATCACATTCACTTGAAACGTCATCATTTCTCTTAATAAATAAATAAATGAAGGCAGAAGAATCTTGTCTGGGAAATGACGGAAGGAAAATGTCACCTCTTTCTCTTGCCATCTCTACATTGTGCGGAAATTTTCTCCTAGGGGTATTAAAAGGCTTCGAATTTTCATGCAAGGAACGGTTAGCTTCACTAAGCATATCCTATAAAAAGAGGTGGGGGAGTGTATCACGCGATGACAAGAGTGCACTCAGGTATAATCAGGTAGAGATAAAAACACGTTCTGTACTGTTTTTATAACGAAGGCATGATCAAATAAATTATCTTTGATTTATATTCTACACACAAATGGTGACCAGTGATGTTTATGAATGTTAATATAGGCTACTGTCCTTTTGTCATTTTCGCGTCGACTGCAGTATATGTACGGTACTTCAGATGCATAGTGCTCATGCTGTGGAGTGACTGTCCATACGCAGTAATGTCATGCTGGGTATATGTCATACTAAACTTGAGTCTTCAATTCATGTATAAACGCTCGAAACATAGGCATTAGCTTACTGAAAATCTTTGTTGCGAAATTTGCCTACGGTGTTATCTTATGCGGAACTTGCCTAAGAAAATGTGAAATTTGACTTTTCCAACATATATAGTAATAGCCATTATTCATCATGGACAACCATATGAATTCTTCCTTACTTGCCATGATATGCACTACTGTAATATAGAAATTCAAGCTTGGTACAACATGATCCTGGTTCCACAACAGGTAATTTGCTACGCAAATATCTTTGAAATGAAGCTCGAGTAATAAGATTAGCTACATATGCAAATGGATGACAGAGAAACTCTGGAGATGAGATCACTGCACGCATGCGTTTCATAGGCCTACTTGTCTATATCCCCAAAACTGTATTTGAACGATCGGTGTAGGGGGCTTCACAAATGAAGGAATTTGCATAGAGCCTCAACAATAGAGCTCTAGGCTCTGTTAAATACAATTTGAATTATGAATTTCGTCTCCATTTCCATGGCAATCCCATTATTTCCGCTGAATCTGGAATTACCATTGCCAATACACTACAGGCAACTAATTTCTCGTGGAGTGGGATAGATTTAATATTTCCATAGTCTGTTGTGTAATTATTTACAATTTGAATATTCCAATTAAGTTTTTTTTTTATGTTTACACAATATGAATGTAGCCCAGAGGAAAAACTGGTAATGAAAAAGGCTCTGTATTAATTACGTAAACAAGTTTTATAACTAAATTTTTGTAGAATTGTTACATAAACTACTATATAGAGACATGAATAGAGTATGTTAAATTTTGTCGTCATTATTTTCTGTTTTACGATGTATTGGCAGCTTCACCCATCCCAGGTAAGCTGACATTACCATTTTCCTCATTTATTTATTTAATTTGGAGGAATTAAGACAGTAAAGCCTTTTCTACCTTAAAGCCAAGGAAATGCATAAAATAGAAGAATTATAGAACATAATTATAATAGAAAATACAATTGGCCTAAAATAAACACGAAAAAGAAAACTAAATAATAAGCTACCAGAAATTATAATACGTGTAAATGAACACAATAGTGACTACAAGTGCTGAAAAAATGCTACAATATTTATGTTTTAATATCACTCTTAACCAGCTAGGCCTACGTGTTCCTACATAGACCACTAATGCCCGGTTTCTACAAACTTGTGAATTACCTATGGGTAAATTATCCATGGACAAATTAGTTCCAATCACCCACAATGATATAATGAACAAGGCCTTGGAGTTGTACAGTTAATTTAATTCAGAAGGCTTTGATTCTCATTGTTTAAATTATTATTGATCCTACAAACAGGTTAAATTTTATCCAGCCATCTATGAAAGGATAAATTAACCCAAAGATTTACCCTTGGAAAGATCTAGCCCGAGTTTGTAAGAACATTTTTTCTGTGATTTTCATATTTACCCAGAGGACATTTATCTAGAAACTCGCCACAAGTGTATGTGATTGCTATCTTTAAATTATTTGTGTTTGTGTGGTGTTATTCTTATGTAAATTCTGTGCATTGGATACCCATAGGTAATTCGCGAGTTTATAGAAACCGGCCATAAGTTGATTAAATTACGCTTAACTATGATATCGTTTAGCAGCTCTTGAGAGAGCTTCAGAAGTCAATAGCTGTTGCTGTAAAGGAATACGAATAGTATGAAGTTCTGTACAGAGGCATAGATAGTAAGGGATCAAGCTGAGAGCGTGTGCCCAAGTTATTATATGGTACAATGATATCTACTATGTAACAAAAAATAAATAATCTTTATCCTTGTTGGGATTACGGCTAGTGCTAAATTAATTCAGCACTATCTTCGGGGAAGAACTGAAATCTTGTTTTTTTAATGACAGTTTATTAAGGATTTTCAAGCCTTTGGGCTGTTGTTCCGTCTCCAACAGTATCGTGTTTGTAACGCATTTGATACCTGATAATTGCTATATCATCCTCTGTTGCCTTTTGTTCAACTTCATCTTCATTTACTTACTTTTCTTCTTTCTCTTACTTTTCTTCTTTCTCTTACTTTTCTTCTCTTTCTGTATCCTCTTCTTTTTCTGCTCAAATTCATCTTATGCTTTTATTCTTCTTCTGTTCTTTTTCATATTTTACTAACTCATAACCTGGTTTACCCTGGCATATTCGGCGATATATCTGTTGGTAAGGATAACCAAGTTCGTGTTCCTTGATAACTTTTTTATGGGGATTTCCATTATCTTATTATTCTTCGCTGCAAACTTTCTTCCATTTCACAAGTATGTTGATTCCATCGTTTCCTTCTTATGTTAAAATCTGGTATCCTGTTTTACTTCATGGTTAGCTTGCTTAACTCTTTCAGTGATGAATTTGTTTATATAAGCAATCATTAAGTGAAACCAACAATTGAACCAAGAATTGAACAATTATTGCTCGAAGTGGCGCATTTATATGTGAGTAGCCGTGAAAAGGTTAAGCATTCTTACAGAGTGCAACCAGCCGTTTGTTTTGGAAGCTGTATTGTTCGTCTCATTGCTTAAGTAGATTATAACTGGCTACACTACGCTTAAGTTAATATGTATTTTTCGGTTAGTATAATGTAATAAATATAAATGAATTTAAAATGTTTAAACTGTTTAAGCCATAAAGTAATAACATTTCGCTAATTTCTTGTTTTTCAATTACATTTTATATGTAACCTCTTCTGTATTAACTTTGACTTATTCGCTATGCTATGACTATCGGTTCTCATGGAACGCATTAATAAATTACAATATGTTAATTAGGCCTTAAATCAATTTCGTTTGAAACATTATATTTTCATTGCCTAACCTTCCTACTACTAGGTTATTTGTGTTGCACTGAGTACCACGGGGGTCATAAAGACCCCAACTAATTTACATGAGATATATAGGTTGTATTGCAATTTTATAAACTGGCGTAAAACATATATTTTTATCTTGAAAACAGGACAACTATGTATATAAGTATTTTACATAGCCTAATGTTACATTCATAGAAAAAGAAGTCAATTTTGAATGGAGTCGTATTGACCTCAATACTACTCAACGCAAAAACATTGAATACAATTTAATGTGTTGAAGATATAAACAAAATTAATAAAACGTCATTGAATGAAGTTGACTCAGAGGAATAAAGTCATAAATTTCGAAAATTATAGTTTTAAAACCAGGGAGGAATTTATTTCAAAAATGCTTTTGGGGTAACATTGACTCCAATGCTACTAGGAAGGTTAAACAGAAATGCTTTAGCAAGACTTAATCTCAATGTTATATTATAGGATGCTAGTCTCGCACATTCTTTGTAACAACAACATGATGTAGGAAATTGAACGCAAGCGTGACGCTTACTCCAGCTCCTCTATGTTTAATGGCTAGAACTACGGAGTTTCATAACTTATCCAAGATTTCGTGTTTAGCATGTGATGCATACTAAAGGGGCTGACTTATTGCAGAATATCTTCTGTACGAATTCACAGAACCTTGTTTAGCTCGCTTTAAATAAGGGCTCTAAACAAGCGAGGCGATGTATCACACGTTATACTTTCGTATTCTACGCATGAAAACAGTAGTTCACACCTGTGAGAGTTTATTTTCCTCAGTTTATTAAAGTTCACTTTGGCTACAACGATTTCTTTTCCTATAAATTCGCCAAGAGTATCATCTTAATAAGATGTTATAGGCTATCCTTACGAGAAATGCCTCGCAGACTTCAATATTCTTTTATTATACATTTCAATGTAAGTTATGAGTTCTGCATAATGAAGATCGCTCATAGAACATTGCGAGAGATTGACGTTTAAGTCTCTCTTGATTGCGATTCCCTTGAACTTGTATTGCTGATATTGATGTTTTGTGTTGTAGTCACATTCTAGGTATTTACACAGAATGTAACAACACCTAGTTCAAAGTAACTTAAGCTAACCTCTCTAGCATAATCTATAACATATCAACAACTGTTATAACATAATATAACATAACTATTCTAAAGGAAGGCAGACCGGTTAGTTTGTTAGATTATTGCCTCTGTTGGGCCTTTCATTAATATAATGAGAATAATCTGTTTGTTATGAAACATACCGCACGCTCTCACCCCGCGAGTTATGACGTAATTTATACTCCATGCATTCCAAACCTCAGTCTCGTAACTTTGTGGCCTTACGCCGAACCCTGGTGATGAGAAATGCCGTAAAGTGGTAGCTTTATCTTAACCTTAAATATGCTCTTAGCCAATAATGAGGTAGGCTACTTACATAATATTGCTTCGTAGATCTGTTTTGTCTCACACTTACCTGGAAAGAAGAGAGACACTTTAATTAGGTAATAGGCTAGTATTTATGAATTCAATAATAAAATGTTTAATGATAACTGTAATAATGATAATAATAATAACATTAATAATAATATTAGAGCAACTCGATGAAATCGAAGTTATTGGCCTGATCATTGGCGTCAGAGGAACAATCACCTGATCTTTTGTTTCCTTCTGTCGGAAATTTCAATTTCCCTCTAACAACATTAAGTAGTTAGCTCTAGATATATATACATATATTTTTATTTTATTTTATTATATATTTTTATTTTATTTTATTATATATTTTTATTTTATTTTATTATATATTTTTATTTTATTTTATTATATATTTTTATTTTATTTTATTATATATTTTTATTTTATTTTATTATATATTTTTATTTTACCCAGTAGCGTGTGTACAATCTTGTACTTTGTTTATTTTATTGCTTTCCGTTCTTATTTTTCATTTTTTCATTTTTTGTTCTAACAGACTAAAAATCATGTAAATATTATGTATTATTCTTTATCAAAAGCAACCTCACAAGTTGGGGGCTATTAATTTTAATACCAATACCATTAATAATAATAATAATAATAATAATAATAATAATAATAATAATAATAATAATATTGTAGATAACATATTTTATCACAACTATAATGTAATGTCTAAAATTCATGAAATCACTTAAGGGATGAAAGGTAATATGTACAACTGTTATTATTTTTAGCCTACACAATCCATTTTCTTGCATGCATATTTCCTCTAGAATATATGTATTAGACCTAGAATAGTTGTACCAAAAATGAGTTTAAAAGAGATCAGTTCCAGAAATCGTTAACTTTTTCACTGCTACTGACTACAAATGCGTCACCGCAAAAATTTCATAAAAGGCAAGAAATAAGTATGCTGGATTAATACTTATCTTGAAATATGAAGATATTTGTTTACGTATTGAAATTGTCATTCTTGGAAACCAAGTACTTTACTAAATTGCTCCTAATTTGTTTCAAACATATAACCCACTAGTGACTTTAGTTGACGAATGCTTATATCAAAATATAAATTCAGCCCGTAAAGGGTTAATCTAAGCATCTTTCATGGTATAGTGAGGTGGTAGCTTTCAACGGTGAGTTCTGTTCTCCAAAAGGTCGTCAATTAGGATATTTCTCCACATCAGTAGTAACAAAACTGTTTGCTTAATACGATAACCACCTAGCTTACATAATTAAAATTTGTTTTCAATCTCCTCCATTCCTCCCCCCCCCCTAAAAAAGGGGCAGCATAGAGATGTACATTTGTGTTACCACAAATACTGTTGTGGTTTTAAATGCACAATATTATTTATTCCAATACAAAAATATCAAAGCACGAATAGAAATTCTGCGTGAAATTATATTGTTTCGTGTTGAATTAAAATGGAATGACTTCAACTATATAGATTTGTGTTTACCATAAAAATAATCCGATTCACCAGACAATGTGTTGTTTATTTACTCTTACCCTGTAAATTGTTAATAAATACAAGCTTCAAATAAAATATCACTGTTATGAGGATTACAATGATTTCAGTGTATGGTTAATTATGAATGCAGCGTGCCAGGTTTTGAAAAGCTGTTTGGATACTGTCATTAACATAAACTGACATGCTTTGCCTGACAATGCTTTACACTGAGTTCTATTGTTACACACTTGACAAAATTATTCAGGGTAATGGTATTATCAGTTACATTTTAAAAGTAAAATAAAAAAATGAAATACATGTTACTGAATTATTGCGGAATTAATTATAATACAAATACGATTCATTACAAAACACATTGTGGGTTGCATATTATTTCGAACCCGTGTCACATTTGTAGATTTTTATTGCACGACCATTGTTATAATAGGAGCTAATTTGGTGTCATCTTTATATAATTTTATAAAAAAGAAATCCTCAATATTTCTATTTAAAAACGTTTTCTCCACTGGAATAGCTTTGAACATGTACACCTGAATGCATGGAATCTTAGAATTCTGTACAATAACGTGGAAACCTGGTCACAAAAATCACTAATTATTATGCCTCGCAATACTGCATATGACATAATTGTCTTTCAGTGAGGTAGACCTATCCGTCTTAGGATAGAGGTCCCATCTGATGCTTTGAAGCGAACTCTGGCTTACTCAGTTGGTAGAATAGCGGTACGGAAAACTGATGGTCATGGGTTCGAATTCCAGTGTCAGATTTTTTTTTCCCTATAATATTCTCAAAATATACCCCATTCAGTAAGTTTGCCTACGGGAAAAGTTAAGAATATTTGAGCATAGGCCTATCTGTCGAATCGGCAACATAACCAGTTTGGAAATCACCATCTACTTTAAATGCTATTTCCTGAAAGTTGTTATTTATTAGAGAGAGTTATTATTTATTAGGGAAAGATGGTTGAAAATTTGCACACTGTATTTAGGCTATATGCATTTGTTGACCTAACATTTTCCAAGCATTATAATGAGATAAGCTTTTGCTTCTCTAAGGTTTAGAAAATATCAGAACTCGTAGAATTCCGAGCTCAAGATAAAAACTGAGTGGACAGTTAAGGCGTAGTCGAAATAAGGCAGAATGATAAACTATCGGTTATGTTTTATCTTGTCCTGTCGTTTCTTCAGGTTCATATAATGCTCGTAAAAGAAGATAGCTTAGTCTATACCGAACAAGTACTTTGTGGAATTGTAATGAAGATTCGTCGGTATGATTACTTGTTGAAATTAGCTATGAATGAGGAGGAAATGGCTCTATTATACATGTCCGGAATGTTAAAGGAGCAAGACGATTCTCTATGCAGATAATGTGACTGTGAGTTCAAGTGCCCGCCGAGGTATTGTACATGATGAGAAACCCTAAGCATGTAAAAGACCTTCTGACATGGAGAGCCACAAAAAATCCAGTAATCTATACGCCAGTTTTTTCCTTTTGTACAGACATTCTTAAAGTGAGATTACATTAGTGATCTCTAGTGGTTGAGATCTGTACTTCCTACAGGTTTTTTTATTTGCTGAAAAGCAGTAATGCTTGAGCTTGAAGTCTACTTAATAGGAACGTACACAAAAAAGCGATCGAATGTTTATTCATTTATATAAGCCATTTACTGATTAAATACTTAAGAGATTTTTTATTTGCTATTTTCCCATTATTGATTGCGTGAGGATGGGGATTGCCGTTAGCTTACCGCTACTCGACATCTCTCGTACTATCCTCATTAATTTAAGGAATGATATGATAAATATACTGGAATCTACAATATACCGGTAGTTAAACTGTGTAACTGCAAAGATCTGAGCAACTATGATGAACCATACTTTTTAATCATGTGAGAAATAGCATTATATAATTAAAAATGTAAATTATCTTGAAGCTAAATACGAGGGAGAATCAAATGAAAATTGCAATTAATTTTTTCTACTATTTTACTGCAGGAAGAATGCTTGCTTGCAGATTATTTTTTCCACATAGTCCCCTCCTAGTTCAATGAACTTGCGCCATCGGATAGGAAGTGCTTTGATACTGCGTGAGAAAAATTATTTTGGATGACGCTGTATCCACTCGTGCACTGCCTATTAGACGTCTTCATCAGACCTGAACTTCTGCCCTTCAAGGTGCTCCTTTAATGGACCAAGGATGTGGAAATCTGATGGTGAAAAATCAAGCGAGTATGGCGGAAGTGGGAGGCCCTTGAAGCGAATGCCATCGATGGTTTTCATGGTTGCACGAGCCGCATGAGGACAGGCATTATCATTTTGAAGCAAAACACCTGCACTCAGCAATCCCCTCCGCTTTGGCACCATCAGACTTCCACATCTTTGGTCCATTAAAGGAGTACCTTGGAGGGCAGAAGTTCAAGTCTGATTAAGACGTCACATCGGAGGTGCACGAGTGGCTACAGCGTCAACCAAAATAATTTTTCTCACGCGGTATCGAAGACTTCCTATCCGATGGCGTAAATGCATTGAACTGGGGGGGGGGGACTATGTGGGAAAATAATGTACAAGCAAGCATTCATCCTGCAGTAAAATAGTGGAAAAAAATTTCATTTGATTCTCCCTCGTAGTATTGTTGAAATGTAAGGTAACAATAACAGTGTTTTAAAGCACAAGAATTTTTAGAAAAAAAACCATTAACCAGTGTTTCAATCAAAAGAACTACATTAACAAGCGGTATTAAAAAGTTACAGGTCAGTGAAACGAATCCCACGTCAGTAACTCTATAAATAGTTCATAATTTACACATTACATGCAAAGCTGATATCAGCGACCATTCCATACAGCTAGGTAGAATTACGACTCCCAGAAATACCATCGCAGTTTGTACAATACTAAAAATTGTCATCACCAAGCAATAAATTATTTAACAGAAAAGCATATAAAATTATTACAAATTTATAAGATATTCCATTAACTTGTTAAACAAAACTTAAAAAAAAATACTGTATATTATAATTTTTAAAAATTGAAAATAATAAAAATTAAACTTGTTTAAATTTGTTTTTGCTAAGTAGAAGCCGGCCACAAGCAGCAGCTTACTCGTGAGTAAAATTGTATAATATTCTCATAAAATTTTAAATGTAAAATAAAATGTTAATAATAATCAACTAACAACGTTAAGTACGAAAAAAATAGTTTTAATAAATCTAATATAATATATTGCATTTAACTTGATCCGTACAGAACACGACTGTTAATTTACACTTCACCACTGTATGTGTTTTCTGTCAAGGTAAATTAATTTTACCTAAGACTTGTTGTTTGTTAATCTACCTCGCGAATGTTGCACTAACCTATACTTAACGGCTCAATAAATATGATTATGCTTATGGATTATTGGGATATTCGGACTAACGAACATCAGCATGCATTATAATGTTAAATTCACTTCTTATATTGAGATGTAATGAGTGTTGTATGCAAAAGTATGGTATAAATAAGTCAGGTTGTCACTGTGACCTCTGTGAGTGTGTGCTAGACAGAGCCTAGACAGATGAAGGTAGCCAGCGAACCTGACAGCATTCGGGATGCTGTCCAACACATGAAATTCATTAATCCACTCACAAAAAGATTGATATTCTCATCTCCTTCTCGTCTACGGTTAAAGCTGAAAATCATTTCCATTTCTGTATAGAATAACAAAGTGCGAAAACGTCCTGATGAGTCCAGCCAAAAATGTCCAATAAGAGATGAAATCTTTCACAAGTTCATAAGTTGCTTGACTTGGAGCATAGAAAATAATAAATACATACAACATCTAACTAAAAGGTCTGAAGATACCTCTTAGCTCAAAACGCGTCGCCATCCCTATCGCAACAACCTACAGCTCTTTAATTTGGTTAAAACACATTTAATAAATATCTACATTCTACACAATATTTTGAATTCGTTTTTAATTGGGAACCTGGGTAAGCATCATACTACTTCTCGTTCACTTTTAACATATCTTTGTGCAAGTAATAATGTATTTTAACAAGTATTTGACATACTCATGATATGAGAAGGAACAACGTATGTTGAAGATTGTTGCAGTGAAACATAATAATAATAATAATAATAATAATAATAATAATAATAATAATAATAATAATAATAATAATAATAATACATTTTATTGTCGTGACAAAAGAAATTTTGCATGACATTGTCTTACATAAATAGAAATAAAACATATAAAATAATATACAAACATACTACGTGAACAATTCTAATATACAGTTGCATGAAAAAACTCATTAAGTTGGTACACACATAAATCCAGCAACATGTTTTTAACCGATAATTTAAATTTGTTCGTGTCCAAAACCTTCATATATTCAGGTATTGCATTATATAACTTTATACCAACTTCATCGAAGCTGTTTTTGCTTGTTGAAGTTCTGCATAAATTGGCTCTCAAATTATTATTGTACCTGGTATTGTATAGATGAGTTACGTTGAAAGTTGAAAATGACTCAATATTGTCCTTTACAAAACATAAACACTTACAGATGTATAAAGATGTAACCGTTAATATACCAAGTTTCCTGAATATTGGTTTGCAATGAGCTCTACCCTCACTGCCATTAATTAATCTTACAGCTTTCTTTTGCAATTTAAAATCCTTATAACATTTGGGTCATTCCCCCAGACTAATATACCATACTTTATGTAAGAGTGAATGTAAGAAAAAGAAACAATTCTGAGAATGGGAGGATTCACCTGACATTTTAATTTTCTAAGTATGAAGATCCCAACCGATATTTGTTTACAAATGTAGTTTATCTGAGTCTTCCATTGTAAGTTAGATTCGAAGTGTACCCCTAAGAACTTAACACTGTTACCATAGCTGTGTGTTAAGTCAATTATTACGTTTTCTGTTTTAGCTGTATTCAACGACAAAGAATTTGCTGGACACCAGTCTACTATAGTGTCGCTGATAGAACTCAGTTGTATATCATTCATATGAGTGCATTGTCCAGTTACATTAACGGCTAAGTCATCAGCATATAAAAAAGTCCTTATGTTAATACCAGTAATCGCAGAAGGCAAGTCATTAATATAAACAATAAACAAAACTGGACCCAATATAGAACCTTCTGGAACACCTGTTTTAAATTATGGGTTTAAAATATACAGTAGAATAATTTTGTTTCTTAATATCCTGTTTTAGAAAATGAATGTTTGATACATTTTAGATTTCAAATTAAAAGTTTTTAGAAACTGTAGCTCATTTTAATTATGTTTACTTTATCTTACTATTATTACTGGTTGTAAAAATGAATTGAATGTTAAATTAAAATGTCTTGATTAGTAAAGTAAATTTATATTGTAGACCAGATATTGTCAATTCATAATATTTTCTGCAAAGCAAAGTTAATGATAAACTAACTTTAAAAAAATAATTGAATAAACTGCTAAGTCCACACGAATATGAATAATAATTCTTTAAGCCCCTTTTTAAACACGTTGTAAACGGAACTATTTCTAAGATATAACCCAATAAAAATAAATAAACATTTGATTGTTTCATTGTCTTAGAGCCAACGAATTCAAGATTATTTTTTTAACATTTCTATTAGTATAAAAATATCCTTATAGGTAATTTATTATTATTATTATTATTATTATTATTATTCTGTTAGTATACTTATATTATTTAGCTTTGAACACTGATTATTTTAACAAATTAGAGAAACAAATATATTGAACTAATTGACATGCATTTCAAGATTTCAGCTATAGTAATCTATTACATTTACTTTCTGGGAAATTCAAAATTTCAAAGATGTCACCTAAAACAACATAAGTCTATACGTTCTCTTAAATAACTTTTAAAATGACAATATAATCTAAAAGGATATCTTGTACCATTAAATTCCAACAGGTTTTAAAGTGAAATTACTCTGTGCATTATTCATAACAATGTCCGAACTGATTAATTAGTTCAAGACATGTCACAAGCAGTATTACTAGTTTAGGTAAGTCATTAAAATATCAAGGATTTATTTTAAAACTTCCTGTATTATATGCTTACAAACCATTAATTAAAAAGTGTCATGTACTCTTATTAACTATGCAACTTGATTGATGTAAAATGCTTTGAAGTGTTGAAGCATTTCATAACACATTCATTAATTTGTTTGAAACTATTTAATTATGAAATTAAATCCATGTCAAACTTATATAGGCTACATTATTCTTGTTTACCTTTCAGGAGCAGGACAATTTAATCCCAAGCTCCATGACTGCAAGTTTTTGAACTCATCAATGAAGAGGATTGGACATCCACTTCCCTTTTAGCAACCTCGTGCCTGGACTGAGGGTAAGTGTGAATTCCATTAATCTGGATTCAGTTTTGTTAGGGATTACAATTTATTTAGCATATCTTTGACGCATATTTTGCACTGTCTGATATTTTGCATGCGTTGGCGCAATCAATTGAAATTTATAGAAAAGAATACAATTATTTTCTAAGCTCAACTCTTTCAGAAGAGTCAAAAGGTTTATAGGGTAAAAACAAATTATTTCACTTCACTATAAATAAAACACTATCCGTACACTTGTTATAAACTGAACTGATTTTGTTTACAGTTTGGCCTGCAGACAGCTCTAAATAAAGCTTCTAAATGCATTCATGTGTGATTTTTAAAAATATAATTACCGTAACTTTTTTTAAATTCAAGGTTCTGTTTGCTGACTTGATCTAATTTAGTATAAATCTTAATATCCGTAATAAATTAATATTTTTCAACGAATAGTGTAGTAATAAATATATTATCAACTTACAGTTAATCATTGTGAATTTGTATTGACAGTTATTCACCACTTACGCTGAATTTAATTCGTATCAAGTAAGCAATTTCTCTCTGTGACCCTATGATCCCCAGGTGGGGCGAAGGGGCCTCCAATGGAGGTTTCATTACCTATACTAATTTGGATATGCTTATTTTCCGAGAGAGGGTAGAAGGATAGGTGGTAAGCCCATCGCCTCGCAACCCCCCTCTGGAAACTAAGTATTTCTTGGACGTGAAAGGGCCGAGAAATTTTGTCCAGAGGCTCTAATTTAGGCTTGGAGTTCTTTTACGTGCCGTAAATCTACGACACGGGACCCCCAGCTTAAAGTCCCTCCCGGAGGACTCCGTGCCCAGGATTTTTACGTCCTGAAAAATCCATCGACCCAAGCTTTTCGTAAGACATTAATTAATTTGCCTCTGGTAGGCCTACATTAATTGCGTGGATTCAGGGGAAATATATTTTAATGGGATGCAATTTGTGTGAACACGCTGAATTCCTCTCATTTGTCCACAAATAAATGTCGAGAGATTGCTCATAATAATAATTTTGTCCCATTTTCTGTTGAGACGGAGAGCCTTAGAATATGGAAGCAAAAAATATAGTAACTGTTATTGGAAGGAGGGTTGGAAATGTTGGAATTTCCTTCTGCTAATCCGCTTTTTGAATTACTTGAGATAGCGTATTAGTATAGCTTTTCAGCGAGCTAAAGATGCCAGTATTATGGGAAATTTCCCCGAGACCTCAAGACTGGAAGAGGTTTTTGTTTTAATTAGAAAGCGACAGATGCGTCTTATGAGGGTGTTAATTAAGTAAAAGTGACTGTAAACCATGTGCAAGATCTGTGAAAATAGATGAAGATGTTCCAAAGAATATACGACATAGCAAACTTCCTGCAAAGAAACCTCTTCGTAATATGGGTCAGATGTATCTCAATGTAGGCATCAGTTATTCTATCATGGAGTGGAGTGTAGAATTGGATGAATTATGCACCTCCCAACGATTTTTTATTTTACTGTATTGCATACTTGTAACTTATAAATTTAATTAGGTTGTATTATTTAAAACTAGTAGTTCTGTGATCAGTAGATCTCGCGTCAAAACTAAACTGCTTTTCATAAGTTAAAACGACCACCATCTTGAAACTGAATCAAAAAATAAAAATCCTTACACATACGTCGTTTGTAATGACTAAAAATAAAAAATTAAAAAATAATAAATAATAAAAAATTAAAAAATAAATGAATAAATAAATAAATAAAAATAAAAAAAAAACTAAAAGGAACATAATGCCAAACTAAAATAAGTCAAACGTCGCGTCTGCTCTTGACTGTATAACAAACACATTTAGAGAGAAACATATGAAATGCCGGTAAACCATTAAAGTTATGTAAAAAAATGTACAGGAACAAAGTTGTAGAGATACGTAGACTTCAGAATTTGTATAGCATGAACAGTTTGATAGAATCGTTATAAGAAGCTGAGTATTATATGAAATAGTACCATTAGAACGACCATCATCTTGAAAGTTATTCAGAAAATAAAAATCCTTACACGTAAGTCGATTTCAAGGAATATTTCTTCAAAATTGTAAGATGACTGTTTGGTCATAACCAGGCTTTAAAACTTAGTGCCCGAACCCACAGAGGGAGTTGATTCCGGTTACCAACAACCTGAGTATAGGGGGTGGAGGGTGATTGTGTAGGCTGATAAGACAGTCATTGATAGTAGTACTAAGAAGCGAATGCTCTCGTAGTACGGTGCATCTCAAATTGGTCAACAGTGTACCTTGTCATTGTGCGTGTTTAAATTTATAATACGTGTTCGGCATGCCGAAAGTAAAGTGTTCTAAAACGCAAACATATATTGACACATTTGGGAGGGACTATTATACACAAACAGGAGAAAGTATCGTTTTGCAAGATTGTAATGTGGGTTTAAATAATGAGAAGTTATTTTGTGGTCTTCCTATATCTGTATTACGGTTTGTTTACTATCACGTGAACTAGCATATGGTAGCTAGGGCATACGCCGAGCAAAGTCTGTATAGTACGGTTGCTGTTAACATATTCGATCGGGCACTAAGTTTTAAAGCCTGGTCATAACTACGGAACACTCGAATTTACAGACAAACAGTCGAAATGCCTAACGGTCGAGAGGAAAAAAGTCGCTGCTTCGCTTGGTCAACTACAGATGCTACATCTTCCTAACAATCCTGACATTTCAATATAGGCCTACATTCAGTGGATGTATATTTCAAAAATACACATCTGCCCAGATCGTACATATAATATACATTAATACCGAATCGCTTAGCGAAAGCAAGATTTTAGGTGAAAAACTGGTAAACCGCTGGCAGCCTTATACTGAAAGCAATCTCTATATATATAAAAGGCTTTGTCCTGACTGACTGACTGAATGAATGACTGATTGAATGACAGTAATCAACGTACAGCCTAAACTATAACAGGTAGAGACTTGGAATTTTGACAGTACCTTCGCTTCATAATGTAGGTGCTCACTAAGAAAGGATTTTGAAAAATTCTGATTCTAAATGCCAAAAATTAAATGTTTTTGAAAATACTTAATCCCTTTTTACATAGAATTATCAAAACAAATTCACAGAACGTATTGTTGCCAGTGGTATCAGGTGGGCTTGGATTAAATTAAATGGATGTTTGACAAATTAGAGAAGGTATCATTATAATTCATATTATCTATATTAATAAAAAGAATTCTCCTCGATGTCCAGCGAAATCTACTGAACGCAGAGATCTGAAATTTTAAACATAGGTGTGCTGAAGGGTCGGAAAATGCACCTCGAAGCCGGAATTTTAATTTTAGTTTTCGTTCGTGAGTTATGAGTGAAAAACTGGCAAAAAACGTGCATTTTTTGCGTTTTCAAAACATAAGTTTTCAGTTATACATTTCAATGTCAAATCAATTACAGTTGGCTTTGGCTATTTTTGTCAAACCTTGAAAACAAAACTTTCGCGATCGCTTGTAAGTTGTAAGCCCTAAATATGGTCAAACGTTGTTTTATTTGGACGAATCTCACTATACAGAGGTTTTCTTGGCCAAGAAACTCGAATCTGAGATAGCTTTTACCAGTCGATGCTATCTGATCGTGGTATGTAGTCCATGCGATTTAGGTGTTAATAAATGTAATGATTTAACTATTATGCTCTTAATTTTTAATTCTTGAAATAATTATCGCGGGCGAAGCCGCGGGCACATGCTAGTTAATGTATATAATAAACTATTGACGTGTAATTAAATTATAGATAATGTCTTATGCAGATATGTTGCTGAATATTATAATTTTAAATATATTCTTATAATCTATGATAGGATAGAGTGTAACATGTGTAATTTAAATTAATCGTGGTTAAACTCAATAATCGAGCATAGATGGTAAATAAGTAACTGGTAACGAGTTCTCTGAATTGGATAGTGAACATAATTGAAAATTGAAGTGAACAGATTTTCAAATAATGAAACAATTAGACAGTGAACATTTCATTATGTTCATTAGTTAATACCTATGGCTTTTCATGAATTACGTCATACATAGGTTTATATTCGTTAAAATTTATTAGAGACTATTCCATTCATACGATGTGCGCTTGATATTGTCCAATAATGATTAAAAAGTCCTCGGATATCGACCAATCACGATCGTTTATCTTATAAGCTTGCTAGGAACACAATGAACTTAAAATGTGAGGTCTCAATATGCAGTGATAATACGTCACATGCTGCCAGTTAACAGAATAAAAACACGTTATTTTATACTACATCACTTGTTTAGAAATTGAAACAATATAAATGTACATTGAGTAAAAACGCAATTTCGATTGTGTAATAGCCAGTTCGTGTGCTTTTATTCTGTTCTGATGTTAGCTGATCTGAATTAGGTTAACTATTTCTCATACGTACTATTGGGAGCATTGGTTAGGATCTGATAACTCATTCGATATATCGATTGTTTAAACCCGTAAAATCTTGTTTGATGATATACGCAAAAAGTCGTAACAACATAAACTACTATGTAAATTACACTGAAAAACTGCTGCAGCATCTTCTCAAGCTAATAAACAAAATATCCAGACTACAAGACATTTGCATATAGATAATCCCGAAGGTTTAGATAGAAATGCAACAGAAAACATATTTACGACTATGTAAGCAAAAAGTTTGTTCTTCTTCAGACATACATTTCATATTATGTTAGAGTGAATTAATAATAGCTGTATCTGCTAGGTTCAAAAGACGTAAACAAGTAATAAAATAAGGACTTCTTAACAGGAAATTATGAATATTGCGAGGTTGCAGTAAGGAAAGAAATACTTATAAATTATAGTCCACTGCTGCACTCATCAGTAGAATGAAACTGACGTTTATGTCCGTCAGCTTGGAAACAGTCCAGTCTGGGTTGGCAGTGGATGTGATTTCAGCATTCCATTTGGCAGGTTCCCTCTCAATCTTTCTAACAATCGGCCGCCTCACCGCCAGACGCAGGGGTGTGCCAACCTTATGGAGCGAACTTTACCGCATTTAGAAATATGAAGTCTTTTGTGCAAGGATCCGTACAGATGAATGTGAAGGGATATAATAACTTTCCCCGACGAAATGGGAGTTACGTAGTTTTATTTCGGCACACAACTTTGATTTCAGAATTAACTAAATAAATTTACGGAACACTGCAATATTACTTACTTACTCATGGCAATAGACAATTCCTAAGAAAACTAAACGAATATTCTGTATTTTATGGAGCCCGGATGTTCTTTGCCGCGCTTACATGAGCCACCAATCAACCCTATTTTGTGCTAACTCCAACCATCTCTCGAAAACCCTATTTTCCTTAAATCTATTCTAGTATTGTCCTCTCACCTACGTCTAGGTCTTTCAAGTGGTTCCTTCCCTTTTGTTCTCCAAGTCGTTATTTTTAGGTATCTTTCCTCCCCCATGCGCGCAACAAGCTCAGCCCATCTAATCTTCCATAATTTATTTACATTTATTGAATTCTGTGAGGAGTACAGGTTATGAAGCTCGTCATTACACAGTTTTCTCCAGTTCCCGTTTTCAACTCTTTTAGGTCCGAATATTTATCTAAGCATGAACACGAATAATTAGGTTGCAGATGTAAACGCCCAGAAGTCAAGGAGCACACATTCCCGACCACCAGTTCATTTTCCTGAAGCATTTCATTACTTTGAGAATAAAAGGCCAACTGAAGTGCTGAGACAATATTGATATTTAAAGGACAGCAGTTTATATAGCCTCTTCGTAGTACTGTAGACTGAAGTAAATAAATAAATAAATAAAGGAAATCATTTCTATTTCTTGACATGTTCTCTGGACCTAAAAATATAATATAACAGTAAATTGATATAAGTCAGCCTACAATAAAAGTAAAAACAATCAGTCTATTTTTAGTAATTACGATGCTAGAAATATTCAGCATTTATAACAACTAATTCACAACTAGTAACTCGTAATAAATTTCGAGTGTTTTTAAACGATATATTGTCATTCTCATTTTTAATAGTAATCGCATGACTTAATTATAGCTCAAATGCTAAAATTACACTTGATTGAAGAAGACAGAAGAAAGCATTTATGTATTAAAAATAAATGGTGCTCCTTGAATAATTCAAGGCATACTAATCAATATAGGATACTAATAGGATATACTAATCTTTATAGGATAAATCAACGAAAGGATTATTTTATAAACATGTTAAAGTAGTACAATATTTATGGGTTAAAAATGTTATTTTATTTTATTTAAACATCTTCCTGCTGCAACAACAGGTTGCCATATGTACAAAGAGTACCTTTAACATAATAATTAAATGTGAAAGTAAAAGATTTGGAGTTGTATAGAAGATAACATATCTTTGCACGGGACTAACGTCCATAAACATGGTTTCCTGAATATCAGAATAGAAGCTTTAAGTGCAGTGTTGGCAACTGCTGCCATGAAGGCGTTAGGGAGTGCAAATCGTCTGGGAAAAGAAAGAAAGAAAAAAAAAAACTAGTGATCGTCCCTCTTGCTTCGATGACTGTTATAGATTGAAGGCTGTAGGCCTACTTCTTCATATAAATCATATCATATTATATTACATTATATTATATTATACATTGTATTAGGGTTGGTATTAAGTGCCAGAATTGTACTTTATGAGATTGTGTGCAGGACGGGAAAATGTTTATCCGTCCGTCCGTCCGTCCGTGTGTGTGTGTGCACGCGCGATAACTCAAATACGCCTATCGGATGTTCATAAAACTTTGTATACGCATTTATAATGTCCATGGGAAGAAGTCTATTGATATTGGACCTAATCGGTTGACCGGTACAGGAGTAAAGCCCAATTTAGTGCCATTTTATGGTAACATATTAGAAAGAACTTATCAAATGCAAATCAGTTATCACGACAGCATATTGTTTTACAGTGTTCATACATGGCTTTGGAAGTTGCAATATAGTTACCTTTGATAAATAACACTATTCCTTCACATACGCTTATGAAACTAGACCGTTAAACTGAGCGAGATGTTCGAGATGGTAACGTCTTAGACTCGCATTCTGGATGTCCCTGGTTCAAATCCCGTAGCCAATTGACATGTTTTTTTTATTATTATTGTTGTGTGATTGTCAAGATATCAAAAATCTCTATAGTTCTGCTGATGCCGGACTGATTTTAATCTGTTTTTTTTTTAAACTAGACCTTTGTTCTTCCGTAAGCCCTGCTTAATGAATCAATCTGGAGCTAAATTCTGAAATCAATTAAAAAAAAATACTTATTTCCTTCATATCATAATTGCAATTATAACTGATTAGACAAAAGCATGGCACTTTGTTACACCAGTTTACCTGATTTTATTTAGTTTGTAAACACTACAAAAATAAATATTATGTACAATTAAGAGGTTTATTGCAGATCAATCAATACATGCACGTTTAGAGTGAACTAAAAGAAATAATCCTAAATTCATACAATGAGTCTGTACACCCTTCAACAAAGTTTCCATAACGCATATAAACATTAATCAGATTATAAAGCCGTTGCTTGAGTGGTAGAGAGCTGTGCATGTATTTGGCCTGCAGCCTTGCTTCAAGTCCTTGGAGTAACCATTCAGCGCAGTCAAGTGGAATATATGGAGCAGACATAATTAATTTATCGATCTATTCAAACAATCGAAACACTCGGAATATCTTGCTGTCGGCGCTGTAAATATTTTAAAGGGAATCAGCAGGTGTTAAATATATTCTATTCATGTGTATCGGCTTTCACCGGCTGCTGCGACTCAGAATAAAATGCATTTAATCTAATCCCATCTCTTGTTACACGAATCATTAAGTTCGTGGGCAATGCAATGGGGCGGAACAAGCATTTGCTCCTTCTCCAAGTTAGATTTCCAGGTGAAGATAAACTTTTATTTCTCATTCATTGCAAATTAGTCTGATAAAGCGTAACATCCCGAAGTCGTAGGTTGCACTAATTATTTTTCAATTTCTTATTTCTTACCTAATTTATGGGGAATGCATAAGAGCAATCAAGAGTATTGTACAAAATTTTGATCAACAATGAAATCAGTACTCAGAAGTAATGTGTGTGTTTGTATTAATGTATGATAGGCCCATGTGTGTATGTAAGTAATGTATTCAAGCATGCATGCATGTATGTAAGTATACATGTATTATTTTCACATGTGTACAGACGTATGTATGTAGGTATGCATGTATTTTAAAAAAAATATTTTAACAACATGCCTCATTACACGTAATATAAGTTCTCATTTCATACAATTAACAAGACACATGACATATAAAATTTGAAGTTTTCAGAAACATTGTTTACAGAATTAATAATTTAAATATTATTTTACAGTTAAATTACAGTAAGTACATATTAACAAGATATTCATTCAATTAACAGGATACATAATATATAACATTCGAAGTTTTCATAAACAATCTTTACAGAATTAATAATTCAAATACTATTTCACAACTAAATTACAGTGACTGCGTTTAACAGTCTTTTGTTTCAAATTTTTAGGTAAATTTTGTTCTGACCCTGATAAAAGAAAATTATTGGGGTTTATTGAAGTCGATAGAAATGATGAATTTATAGAATTCTTTGGCATATTTTGCCAATGTATGCACGTATGTATGTATGCTTCTAATTACATCATATTTCAGTTTTTTATTAAACATGAATTGCTTTAAATTACAATAATAACTATTGTAATGTAACTATTTTATATAAATATTCCTTGCATGAAACTTCGTTTGCTGTGTCTGAGTAGAAATTTATTTAATCAATTTGTGAAAGTCCCTCAAATGGTGGAATATTGGGTCATGTTTACTGACTGACTAGTTTCCTCCGTTCTTCCTTATTTGGGCAATCAGTATTTTTCCTTTGTTCTTGATAAATTAAGTGATTTACTGTTTGTTGCACTCGTACATATACAAGTTGCTTCATAAATTTTGTGGAACCTATGTAAGTATGATCTTGGTTATATTATATGCCCTGTGAATCAGTGTATATATATATATATATATATGTATGTCTTTATGTACGTATGTATGTGCGTATGTTTGTGATGTAATACATAACGTACCTAAGCGTAAGTAGAATTTTATATCACACTATTTTTTGGAATATTTATATCTAGTAGAATTTTTAAGCAAGTCAGAATTTGTTTACAGCAAAACTATTTAGCCGATAATTATTATAATTAAATATTTATTTTGCGTCATACAATTGTCTATTCTAACTTAAGTAGCTCGAATATAAAACACCTATTCTGTCTTAGAAGTTCTTCGATAATCTCTTCTGGAATTTCTCCTACTGATTATTGATTATGAATCGTTTCTATAACACTTATTTGAATATTTCCACACATTCAAATTTATCTTCGAAATCTGATTTTATATATCATCATTGGATTTTATATCGTTTCTATTAGTTATTCTTCACATTATTTGTACTTACTAATTGATTTTATAAACTCGTACTTCATATTTCAATTAAGAGGATAATAATGTATGTACACGTGTTTTAAGTTTGACATAATTCCACTTAAGTTTAATGAAGTTTTAAATTATACAATTTTTAATATTGTAGTCTAAAAGAAGCTTAATGGTGACATTTTGTTTTATATCGCTCACCTTGTATTACATTAATTATTAAACTAAACTAAACTTTGAAATGAGTGCGTCACTTTGGGCATTATAAAATATTAAAAGATTCCCTGAATTAACGAACTGCATACTAAAGTTATAAGCTTATCTACATAAATTTCTTCTATTTATACGAGGAACAATAAGTATTTCTGAGTGATACATGGACAGTGGAATAACGCGAAACAGTCTATTTCACACTGAAGACAACACAATAACGAACCTATTTTCTGGAAAGGGCATAGATCACGTGTACGCCAACATTGAAGACTACAACATGTTAGAGGCAATATTAAACCAAGTTTCCCAACTTTTCGGCACCGCCTGCTTCCAAAATCTTCTGTGAAATACGAGACGTAATAGAGACTTGTGGGCTCAGATATTGCAGCCTGAACAAGAATAATAGGCCTACTGTAATATGTTTTCTTATCGAGAAAGTCATGAGAAACTATATTATACTGTTCAATACCCTACACATCTGCTCTGAACTAAATGTATCCTTTTCCTTAATGCCATTTAGAGCATGCAGCTTCACTTATTGTAGCATGTCCAAGGTAAATATACTTATTTTTTTAAAATAAAAATTGTTCTGAACCGTGAATAAATCCGGGGGATTTTTGCTTTGCTTGTGGACGGTCTCTTGCTGAAATGTAACCAGCAACTATCCCATGGTAACTAAATATTTTATAAACCTTACATAGATGAACATTGAAGTAAATATAATACCTGTTATGAGTTTTTTATTACTTTGTGGCTAATGAGATAATTAGGTTGAAAGGTTCGCCAGAATTTCAAGCGCACTGCCAGATAGCTGTATCGGGTGGAAATTACCCTACCCCGCGTATAAGAACAAATGTACTATGGCACATAGTCGCTCTCGCTTCGAAATATCTTACGTCGTGGATTATTTGGTCCACATAAGTTTTGTATTTATTTTATACGATAACTGCCAATTTATTGAAAACCAAAAAGGAAAAATTTGTCTTTTTCTTTTCTCTGATTATGTGAAAAAAAAGAGCAGTACGGATAATACTTATAGAGTTAAAATATTTCTTTCTGAGAAGGATAATCATTTGGGACAAAATGGTATTGGAATTTTTTGTTTGTATCTACCGAAGGAATGTGCTGTTAAAATCTGCTCCTTTCCATTCTGTATACATAGGCTATACAGTATACGAAGCTATTTGCCATCTCTCGCCGAAGATATAAATAAGAGAATATCCAAATGAAATATAAATTTAATATTTCCCTACCTTTCTTAAAGATGACGTTGAAAATGATTTCCCCTCTATCCTACACATACACTGGCAACAAAATTCTGGAACACTATTTGAAGAAACACTTAAGATGGTGATTTTATGTAGCAATAAGGATGGTATACCCTTTACTGAAACTTCAACTTTCACTATAACTTATTACACGATTGCTTGGATAATTCGTTATTAGTTGTTACAGCTCAGTGGTAGAACGTCTACAAACTAAGCAGACCCTCTCTCTTGTATTCAATAGCTAAAGACAAATTTTTTAATGGACCTATCTGAAACATAGTTATTTTGTAAAATACAAATAGAATAGATGTAGTAGATTTTAAGAAGTTCGAGAAAGAGTTCAGAAAGACTAGTAGAACAATAGAAGAAAAGCTCCATGGTTCTTCTACGAAAGGAAAGGCATGGAATCATAATTCTTTTAAGAGTTCCAGAGGTGTTCCTCACTCATGTAAAGTTGAAACACTAAGAGAAAAGGGATAAAAAAAAGGAGGGAAATAATGGGCGTGGCTAACCCCACGATGGAACAAACTTTATCAAGTCTGTATAAAATATAGGAATTTCTTTTCCTTCTCCTCCGGACTTTAGTAACTCCTTGCTTCACACGTGGTTTATGACCTCTGTTCCCCAAAGACTCCAATAGAACGTTCTGTTCACAGTTCTCATACTCTGAGTTTGTTGCCAAGCAGGCCTATGTGTAGAGTATTTGAAATAATAGCAATATTCCACATATGCCCTATTTTAATATTAACATAATAGCGTTACTCTTAATAGTTTCAATTATTCAAGGAATTGAAGCAATACATTTATCATGTTGCATGACATCAGTAGCTTGTACGTTTATACGTATGTGAATCATAGTGTGTCATTACTCGAAATGCAGTTGCTTGTAAGTAACACGGTGTGGTGTTGAAATGGTGATTAAAAGAAAGGATATGTAGAAAAAGGATAGTAAAAAGAAAACAAGACGGAAAGGGAGAAAATAAGATAAAGAAAAGACGAAGAGAAAAGAGAGGAAAGAAGATAGAAGAACGGTGAGTGAAAGAAGAGATAGCAAAGGAAAAGTAAGATGGAAGAGGAAGAACAGAGGAAGAGGAGAAGAGAAAACTGAGATGGGACGAAAATATAGGAAATGAGATAAGTGTAAAAAATAATAAATAAGATAAAGTGGAAAAGAGAGACTCGGGGGAAAGATAGAAAGACGAAAACAAAGAAAGAGAAAGAAAGAAAGAATTGTAAAGAAAAACTTTGAAATTCTTCATAGCAGAAATTAATTGCCAAATGTTGCTAAAATTAATGGAAGGGTAAACTTTGCTTACAATTTACAAATTGTTTTCACCGTCTTAAATTAATATATAGACTCATCTGCTTAAATTTAAACAAACATAAATATTTTTACTTCATCATGGCTCTTGTCGGCAATTGCTATCCTACCCATAAATACAATATAAATATCCCATACATAATAAATGGCTCCTCAGTATTCGAGCAGAAACCGAAAGTTTTTCACGTATTTACTAAGATATTGGACATTTTCTAACTACCGAAAAACCAATTGCATTGGTTAAAATGACGAATATATTGTACTACTTTTAGGGGATGTTATTATAGTGATAAAAGAAATAGCATCATCAAGTCAAATAGATATTCATACCCCTACAAATTACTATATTTAACATTTAGTAGGCTATGCTTTCTGATTAGAACCAACTCTTAACGACTTCCGCATTGACTTGACTCGATTTTTATTAACTTTGTCTGCAATTTTTTCCCATTCTTCCAAAATGGTCTCTTCAGGATGCTGTGGATGCTGAAACTGAAATCAGTACACGGAACAAACTTCAAGCATTGAAATCAGAAATTCAAAATGCACAATAAATGACCTGTAGATGTATTTAAAATGAAATTATTTCTGTTCATGCTAATGTTCATATTGTAATAAACTGAGTCCATTTCGTGAGTTTTAATGTGCGTTACTTTGGGGTTAAAACGCCAAGATAGGTCCTATTCGTGATATGTACGCTGATAGAACATTGTCATGCACTTAAATATATCGCAGGACAATAATATCACTTTCATATCCTCCCTTTGAACAGCGCCTATTAGGCTACACTACAGATATTTTTTCTTTTTTTCCTCCCGTATTTTTGAGGTCATTCCTCTGTTCAATTTATTGTTTTTGTCTTCCCTTTTTATGTATTTATTTCCCATTTATTTGCTTACTGCGTGATTTTGAGATTTTAGCAAATTCCAAAGTTCACTCATTTTGTAGAATAGATGCATTTGAACCAGGTATTCAGCGCCCGTGTCTATTAAATTGATTCTTCTGTTTGATCGGAATTGTGTTGTGACTAGAGCGCTAATTGCGATGCCTCTACTAATGGCAGGATTAAATCTGCTAATATAGTTTGCGGTTTTAAACAAGTTAGATGTACACACATGAAGTCATAGCTAGGTCAAAGAGCTTCAATTCGCATGGATTGTGGAGAATTTAATGAAACGCTGCTGTGAGATCAAGGATTACATTTACAAACGGAAAACCATTGCATTAAAAATAAAGGAGTAACTGGCGTGTGCAAATGTTAGTGAATGGAATAGCCTACATTTATAAAATGCACGATGGTTTGCAAACAGGTTATAAATTTGTTATAAATTGAGATAAAGATTGTGAATAATAAAATGAGAACATGTTAAATTTTCATCTTAAAAATTGCCTTCGAAATTATTTTGCAAACGGAGTAAGTATGCCCTTTTGCATGCCATTTTTACATGTCCTGTTTTTTAAAATAGTAAAAAATACATTGAACCATGATTTTTTTAATATGATTTATTTTTAGTCGCTTTGACTCGTACATTTACATAAACCAATCACTTATGAATACAGAAACATTTAAACAATGTTAATGACAGTGATTTACAAATGATGGTACAGTTTTTTTAATTTTACTATAAACGTTAATGTCCTATAGAAATAATATGACATTTTTGTACATTTTTGGATTATTCAGAACTTGTATGTTGCTGGGTATCTAGTAAGAACAATGATTTGTAAGCTTCGCCTATATATAATCCAACTGGGAAATTAAAATTAAAATTAATGTTGTTATTATTTACTATTGTCAAAATTATCAAGCAAAATTTATCAAACATTTCAAAAACTTAAATAATAGTTTCTTTGATAGCCCCACATGAGCAAAGCTCGGGTGTACGGGTTACAGTTATCATAACTCTTAATAAGTAAGGGAGAATAGATAAATTTACGAACATATAAAAAAATTAATATGCAAACTGAAAACAGTTAAACATTTTTTTTAAGAAATATAAAGAAGGCAGTTGAAAATTTAAGAATAAACATCACTTCATTTTTACTTTTGATGTTAGATTGGTTGGCTCTCTATTTTATGAAACTAAATTCATATCATTGTATGAAGCTCGTTATTTGTAGTTTTCTCCGTTTGCAGTACCCGTTTTCGTCTCTCTTAGGTCCGAATATTTTCCTAAGCGCCCTGTTTTCTAACACTCTCAGAATATGTCCTTCCCGAAAAGTAAGAGATCATGTCTCCATATAGTATAACCGGCAGGATATTTGTCTTATAAATTTTTATTTCAAATTTCTGGACAGAAGACGAGGTGATAAAAGTTTCTGAATTGCATAAAAACAAATATTTCCTTTCTTTAGTCGACACGTCTTGCCTTCTGCCTTAATATTATTTGTACATGTAATTAAGCTTATTGCTCCCAGATATTTGAATTACTTTACTTGATCGAATGCTTTATCTTCTATTCTAATATTTTGTAGCGCATTGTTTTGACTTTTTATGACCACATACTTAGTTTTTCTGTATTAATTTCCAATCCAACATTCCTGCAGGCATTGAAAAGACTTCTGACTTCTCTCGACTATATTTAGCTAAAATATACTAATTTTTAAAATTTAATTATAATTTAAGTTTAAAGAAATTTTAGAGAAAAGCATCAACCAATCAACATATTACATGGTGAAATACGCAACACAGTAGATACTGTGATTTCTTTAACTAGCTAAAGCTGCTAGTAAAACAAAGCAGAATTGTTCTGAATTCGAATCGAGAAATGTAACTTCTGTCTAATGGATGTAAGTTATTCTCTCGGAACGGGAAAAATGGAAATAAGCCTAGGCGCTCTTCACTGATCACAAATCGTGCGGGGTTTAATTAAAGTTGCACCACCTGGTTCACAACTGGGAACGGGAATTCATGAGAAAGGAGAAGGCCAGTAAAGCAACATCTGTCAGTAGAAAGAAAAACATTTATTCCGAATCTAACAGGGTATTACATGATACAATCTCGATTTGTTTTTCATTTCTTCGTTTTCTTTTCGTGTTTATTATTCATTATTACCCAAGAGTACTATCTATTAAAAAACGCTAAATTTTTTAGGTATAAACATTTGTCCTTTTATTGTTTCTTGTATATTGTAGGTCTAAGTTAAGTTACTTCTTTTCCTAGTTTAACACATTTTATGTAACATAGATATAGACTCAATTAACTACTGTGTATTTATATAACTAGTGTATTCTTACTACGTAGTTATAGAACTTAACAGGCTCACGTTAGCGCTCGTTTTGTTAACTTCGTGCTTGCATGTGAAGTTCTATATAACGATTACCAACGTTCTATGACGATTACTAACCGTCGCTGGAAGATCACATAGTCTGTTAAATTTTACAGTCACTTCTGTTCGCACAAGTAACGCCTACTTCAATCGTTATACCTAATTACCTTTATTATGCAACTGAGAACCATAAACAATGCACGATGTAATTATTATACAATAATGTGACCATGCATGCTTTTGAAAATAACAAGAGAATACCTTACATATTTATCATCCTTTATCCACGCCAGTGCAACATTCCTTGTTTTCCGATAATATTCGTAATGAATTCCACATACTTTAAATTATGAAGTATCCACGCATTTAAACGCTCTTAACAGATTCTGTACTGGTTAAACACTACATACGAGGGCCGTCCTTTAAGTAAGTTTCCCTGAGGCCGTTTACAGAAACAAAACACAATTTCATGGAAATTTTTATTGCAACAGATACAGCAAGTGTTCAGCTATTTGTCAACATATTCGCCACCGTAATTGAGACTTTATCATTCTGTGGGACCAACATTTGAATACCTGTGTCGGAGAAGTCTGCCGCCTGGGATTTGAATCATTGTATGGCAACCATGTCCGCCTCTTTGTCATTCTCTGTCATTTCTTGAGGTTTAGGATAAGATGGAAATCAATGGGAGCGAGATCCGGGCTGTAGGGTGGATTTTTAAACACCTCCCAGCAAGTCTCCTGCAGAAGTATGACTGGGAGATGTTTAAACATTCACCCTACAGCCCGGACTTCGCTCCCAGTTATTTCCATTTTTTCCTACACCTCAAAAAATGACAGAGAATGACAAACAGGCGGAGATGGTGGTCACACAGTGGTTCAAATCCCAGGCGGCAGAGTTCTATGACACAGGTATTCAAAAGTTGGTCCCACGGTATGAAAAGTGTCTTAATCCCGGTAGCGAATATTTTGAAAAATAGCTGAACACTTGCAGTATCTGTTGCAACAAACATTTCCATGATCTTGTGTTTTGTTTCTGTATACGGCCCCAGAAAGCTTACTTTATGGACGGTCCTCGTACTAACTGCAAACATTGAACAATTTTCTTGCTCTAGTTCGCAACCCTTGTGGTGGATATTGGATTCAAAGGCATCTATCTATTCATTTGTTAAGAATCACATGAAATGTAATCGTATGTTGAGCATGGCAAGAGAAAATTCAGTGACGGTGATGACATAACGAAATAATTCAAAACGCAAATTCAAACGAATCGCATTCATTATTTCCGTTTGAGTCAGTTGAGGCGTTGATTAACGGCGCCTCTCTGTGCCTCTCACGTACGGTCCCGTTTCTTAATGATCATTACAATCGGCAGGCGGGAGATTGCTGTTTCAAATCAACACGATGATGAGTTTTATTTATCCTGTGACGAGTGGAGACGGGCGGTCTGACATTTTTTTCATCTCTTCTCTTTGAGACTGGATGGAACGTGAGGTAGAGACGCACGGGGGAGTTAGCACGCGGACAGGTACCAAGAATAAATTCATCTCGCAGGAAGAGATTCTCTTCTTTGTTGCCTGCAAAATTCTTAAATTGTAAGACACTCTTTGTGACTTAGCAGACAGAGAAAGTTATCACAAGCTGCAGGCTTAAGTATAAGCTTTAGAAGTGCCTGATTCTCTCTACTTGAAATGGATTGTAAGAACTATAACGCAGTGGTAGGGTTTGGGATTAATTGAGACCGTCGCTATATTCCTATACGTTTCTCCATGCATGATGGTTCGCTCATAAATGACAGTGTTATGCAAAAAGAATTACCCCATCAAAGTTTAGTTTGGAGTTAGTTGAACGAAATGTGAAAACTCCTAACCAGAACAGGAAAATAGACTACATAGTACATGTCAAAATGTTTTTCGTGAGGATTTCTCTGAAATTACTCAGCAGAAGTATTCAATTCTGCATCTCCATTATCACCTTTATCACCAGTACTCATGACATTGCCATCATCAGCAAAGGCTCCTTGTTGTACATTCTTCAATAAGTTATAAATTAATGTGCAATTTTTGGAAGTAATTTGAGAGCATCTTTCAAATTCTTCATTTTTTGACAATTCCTTACCCATAATTATATCCTTCAACCCCAAAAATCATTAAAATATATTGTATTATTTATTACCATATCCAACGTTATGCGATACGAGTATTGTCACATTTGCAAACACTACCGGTCTGAAGGTTTTTCTTTACTGTTGAACAACATGATGCTTGCACAAGCGTGATCATGTGGGTTAACGGGTTCTTGCTTATCACACGATGGCTGGTATCGTGACAGTGGGTTGCCAGTTTGGCCTCTAGATGGCACAGTAAGACAGAATGTTGATTAAATAATGTTTGCTTAATATATAGAGTAATTTTACCTACCATATATGCTAATAACTCATATTTTATGTGGACAGTGCGGTAAGCATATTGTTTCCGGTTCACGTGTAACAAATAGTAGCTGAGGGTGTGGAAATTAATTTTCTAAATATACACGGTGGCTGACTCACAACTAAATTCCCATCACCTCTATTCGTATAACGCTACATCACAATGCTACCAAATGATCTATCCATATAATAGAGATGGTTTATGCTCGCATTTTTCTTTATTTGAAACTGTAGTCGATATAATATGGTTCTCAGATGGTAATATAATTCTTTCAGATAATTATATATATTTTTAAAATATTGGCTATACTACAACGTAACCTTGAACTCTCAGTTATATGTGTCTTTTAAATATCAAGTGTGTGTGCGCTAATGTGTGTGTTTTAGCACGACTTCCCATCGTTAGATAGTAATTTAGGGTACAATATTTAAACGTTACTGACATGAAAAAATTATTCTGTTTACAGTATGTAACAAAACTCAGGAAGTAAGGAAGCACTGAAACATCCGTGGCATAATGTCAGATTTTACAGACAATGGGAACAGAATATTATTGAAACAAGGGGGTGAAAGCGACTAGACCATGGCGCATTAGGCAAGACACAAACTTGAACCGATGTTTTTACGCTTTGTGGGTCCGCTATCAGTCTTACTTAACGTCACAAAGAAATAACACATGTCAACCTCTTTCTAAAGCTTCTCGATTTGGCAGCGAAACTTGTCATCGTTTTTATTCCTTTCAGACTGGCCAAGTACGTTATCGCATTCTATTTCACCCGAGATATATATAGTTTGAAGGAACTGAAAAGAAAGCAGGAAAGAAGAAGAGAGTGTAAGAATTACATTAGGGGACGTCAGCAAGCGTCATCTGTTGTTGATGTGTTGTGTTGAGGGGAGGCCGATCTTCACTGTATGCACACCCACTAATCAGATGACCCGTGTCAAGCCAAATGACGGCTAAAGCAGTGGTCGTCAGAGAATGGGTTGACATTTTAACGAACTCTAGAATACTATAGTCCGACCATTCTAAGAAAGAAACCTAAACTAAATAAAAACAATATCTCTATCTCACTCTTAGGTTATACGAGTAACGAGCTAGAGTGAGACAGGCATACAGATTTTTTACTTCATGTTTCATTCTTAGAATGGCCAGACTTTAGGTTTACTGTCCTACAATCACCAGGGAACATTTTAACTTACACCTTAAATTGTAACATCGTTATATCAGACAACTAACAGATAGTTTTTTTTTTATATTTTTATTTTTTATAATATAGGCTATATTACAATGTAACTTTGAACTTTGAGGTATGTGTCATTTAAGTACCAATCGTGTGTAGTATTCATTAGCACGACTTACGGACTGTTGTTAACATACAAACAAAACATAGATGTAGGCCTATATGTTTCTCAGTCTCATGTTCCTGCTTATGGATGTTTCCTATTAGCTTTAGTTTATAATTAATGTTTTCAAACTTCGCAGTGAAGCCTGATGAAAACTGGCTCATGAACAACTAAGAATTTTGTAACTAAAAGGTTCGGGTTTTGTTTGCAGTATATAAACTTTCAATCAGCTATCATAACTTCAAATATAACACTGTTGAGAGGTAAAAAAAAATTACTTAAAAACAAAAGGTATGAACTTAAATGCACTATTTGTTTAATGTAAAATGCTCTCAGACACAACCTTCTGTCACTTCGATTAAAACAATTCCATGTGATGCAATGTGTTTAAAATTCAATTTCCCTATGTGAGGTATCTTATCATTATTCTTCTTGTATTTTTAATACTGGGATTTAATTGGATTTTGTCAATCCTAAATTCACTGAAGAACTTCATAACCTCTCCGTAAAGAGTACCTATTGCACCAAATAACCATCCTTACTTATTTACTCGTACTTACTCAATGGAAATATACTATTCCTAAGCAAGATAAAGAATATTATATATTTTATGGAACCCGAAGGTTCATTGTCGCGCTTACCTGAGCCCGGCATTCAACCCTATTCTGTACCAACTCCATCCAACCATCCCTCTCAAATCCTACTTCTCTTAAATCTATCTTAATGTTCTCCCCCCACCTACGTCTAGATTTTCCAAGTGGTCTTTTAATGGAAAATTGATTGCTGTCTGAATTCTTCTTCCAGAAAAGTAATACATCTCTCATAGAGTTCCAAAACAATTTCAGTGGCATGTTCCGGATCGTTGAGCTCATAACAAATAGTTTAATCGACAATGCATGCCTTCCTTGAATCCTACTTGACTACCAAGATATCCACTGCGAACTAGCTGGTAGATTTACCAGGAGGGTCCAGTAATGTTTCTCAATTTGTAAAGGAGTAATCCACAATAAAAGCAAGAGAGTATATTATTAGCCTACAGGCAAGATCAGTGGAAAATTTTTCATCACAGTGATCCCTTAATGATGACCTACAAATAAAAAATGCATGCCTTTAAATTATCTAAAATAAAATTGCATAATTTTTTTATGCTCTTTATTTTACTAGGCCTATTTGTCATACCAGTGACAACCCTCGTGTGTGTGTGTTATTCTCATGCTCCTATGGTTAACAACTGTTACCTCCTTCATTATGTGGAAAGAAAAGTTTCTGGACGCTTATCAATGAAATCTATCTGAAAAATTAATTCTGCCAGTTATAATCTATCAATTATATTTGACAGGCATCGAGAAAGTTCACGTAGAATGTGAACAAGGTAGCCGCGATTAAATGTAATCAACTAGGAGGTGCCCGTGGCTTCGCCACGATAATTCTTTTAAAAATTAAAAATTAAGAGTATGATAATTATTAAAGCATTATATTTATTAACACTTGCACGCGAATCATTCATAAACTAAGCCATTAATAATTAATGAAACAGCTAAAATTCCTGCTTTAGAGTACATTCCACGACATGAAAGCGCCCCCTGGGAAAACTATATCAGAATCGATTATGCAGTTCCAAAGAACCTGTGAACTCATAATACATATTGTTTCTCAGCTGTTTATTGACATGAATATGATGTGAATTTTATTTTATCAATTCAGTGTAATTTTCAGAAATTATATAATGTTTCAAGGGAAGGAATGGTTTGTTTGGATTATTATTATCATCAGCGATATTTCAAGGGATAAAACCATCAATATTTTACAGCTGTTGCCCCTGGCTTCGCCCGCCATTATTCATTGACTCCAGGATTTTTAAGAAAATTACACTGGTAGATTATTAAAAATGTTTGTGGTTCAGAGCTATGAAAATTGTAAGTAAAAATAAAATTAGAATATTTGTTCATTGTGTTCATTTCACTTAGGCCTTATATAATAAAGAAACGGTTTTCCTTCCTAATTTTTTAATCGTCATGAAAGTTTAGACTGCGAGAGACGAACATCGCCGAGTATACCCGATGTCTCACGAAGTGGGCGAGCAAGCACGATATTTAGGGCCGTTGAATTGTATAAGAGTAGATAATAAGGAAAAATCCAGTAAAATTGCAGCTTTACATTAGCAAGTTGAAAATAATTAGAACGGTTCCATGCAGAATTAAGATCGATCTGAATTCGTTCCCCGTATCGCCATATAATCGTGGACTCAGTCCGGAATGAATTCTCGATACGATCCTCTGCAAATGAAGGAACGGATCGGACTCCGGTCGAATTCGATCCAGCTGGGCGCACATACACTCCCATAGCCTTTTGTCATTTGCTCTGCCAGCTGATCGACAATTTAATCCAACTATTTACACACTATAATATTAATTTTATTATCCCACTCGACAATTTTATCAAACAATTTACACACACTATAATATTAATAATATTATCTCACTCTTTTATACCATAATCTGTTTATGGTGAGTACAGAACACACATTTTTTAATCACGGCATATAAACAGGTTAGCCACACAAATAGCCATACTTTACTATGTACATTATGTAATATACAAAAATTTCAATACACTCCCAGAACTTTCCATATAAACAACGAACGTGTTGAAGTTGAATCGGATTAAAATCCCGCATTGAACATGGTAGTCCTTCTTTGTCCAAGTTAATAAGATGTATTTTCCTTTTTTTTTTTTTTTTTTTTTTTTTTAATAATTTTATTCATCAAAACGCTGTGACACGACATGCGAGTTCATGAAACTTTGTTTCTTGAAACACTAAAAACCTTTCTAGAATGTATTTCCAAAAGTAGGAATGTTCCCTTTTCATCGGCGTCTGTGATAGTGGTCACGGTGGCAAATGGAAGCCGGTCCAGTTTTCCAGTATCCGTCTCTCTCTCCTGCCGGAAGCGCTGTCCCGCAGCGGTTGTAGGATGTCGGATGGTGCACAGATTGTATGAATGAGACAGAGGAAAAAATGAGATAGAAGGGTGAGAGATCGTTAAAAATAAAGAATGGAAAAGAAACAATGCTACAGCTGCAAAAAAAAGTGAACGACATGACCAATGAACAACAAAAGAAAACTATAAAGCAGATAAATTTAGAAAAGAGCTATAACTGAGAAACCCAACACAAACGCAGAAGGAAGCAGTGAATCGCCAAAGAAAATAAATAGTTTACTGCATGATTCATATAGTGATAGAAAGGAGAAGAAATGAAACTGTTCTAAGTGGCCAAGTTTTCTACGTCTTTTACAATAGTGATTACTGGTTAGGTAATACCTCCTCATAAAAGGAGATTAATTACCGAATAAACCGAACAGAACGTAACGTAAAGTAACGTAACCTTCCGCGTAACTTTTCCGCACGCGTGACTTTTGTGCTCGCGTGACTTTTGAGTCTTTCGAGATGCATTAGTAGGTTCTACAGGAGACCATGATGTTAACCCACATACAGGAAACACTAATACCTCATCTTGGTTTAAGTTTGCCATGCCACGTAGAGAGAAGGTTTTCACTATACAGATCTTGAATGGAGGAAAATAGAATATCTTTTTTTTTTGAAAACTTCAAAATGTATATTGTCACTCATTGCAACAAAGTGTATGCACAGAGTAATTTATAATTTGCCTTTTCACTTTAGTGTGAATAATGTGAACAATTATTAATGCACATGTTGTGTATAATTTTGTTTGTTTTACTAGAAAATATATTTTGTTTAAGTGATTTACGATTAAATGTGCAAACTATTCTATGACGCTGTGTCCATTTCACTAGACTAGCTACACCACCCTTGAACTTGAATGTGCGTATTAAAGTGCGCCACTGAAAACAGTTCACACCTTTCCTCATGTTTACAAGATAGAGGTAGCTTATGGCTACAACTCAGTTATCACTATCCTGATGTAATGTTTTTGTGGCTAAAACCCCGGGGCATAGTTATAACTCAAAGTGTTGTGATAGCATTACGAATTTGGTTCAGAATTTTCTGTGGTGACTCATATGCTATTTTTTGTGCCCTCCCTTCACCCTCGGATTTCCTTAGCGATACAGAAAAGGGGGAAAAGATAATGAAAGGTGACTGGAGGTATGTTAGTCCAGATAATCCGGAATTTTTAGTTTCCACTTCTTTATTTTGTAAACTATATGTGTTCAGTTATGTTGTGATCTTTTTAGCTGTTAATATTTTTATTGCTAAATGTTTAATTTTATTATGATGGATGGTTGGTTTGATTTCTTTCTGCTTTTCGCCCGTTTTCAGGGGGCCTTGCATTCTCTTCATTATTTTTAAGGACAGTTGAATTTCTCTACAATATGTTTTTTATATTGTTAGCTTTCTTCTTTTCTTCTTGTTTCAAACATTCCTTCTTCGTCTTCGCCATTTTTAAATCCTCTTAAAGGATCATTGTCCATATCTGGACTTAACTAGCAGTGGTTTTTTAACGTCATAATTCCTTATTCTTCGCTTCCTGCAAGTTAAGGCTTCTTTATAATTGATATTAATTGCACAGAAGCAATTTTTCACATTTATTCGTCTCAGAAAAGGCTGGATTCGTTTAGTGCTTCCACCAGGCATTTCTACATGAATTGACTATCTTGATTATGACCTGATTTGGACTTCAGGACTATTTTTGAGGTAATATTAGCTACGAAAGGAATCTTATTACCTAGTGAGTGCATTAAAGCTCTAAAATTATTTCATACAGCTAATAATATTAAATTGATTTTATTGCAACGTAGCTGTATCTACTTTAACACGCAATATAAATTCAGTAACATTATTATTGCGCATTATTTGGTGAATTAAAATATCACAAGATTGACTGTGAACCTTAATACGGCATATAATTGGTACATGTGTGTATTTCATTGTCATTCACATAATTTTATTTGGAATATTGACTCCAAAGGTCCTCCGGAATTGTTATTAAATATATTTTTAAATCAGCAAGCTCTTTCATTTACTGGCGGAATCAATCATCCCTGCTTATAAGAAGACTTCAAGACGTCGATGAAATTTCCAACGAGTGTTTGTGATTCAAGAAGATCAAAGTGTCAGTGTTATCTCACCTATGGTTTATTTAGCTTATAACCTTGTTATCGTTCATTCTAAGCGAAATGTATAGCGTGTGTACAATCTTTATCACCCTTAATTAATTTAATTGTTTTTACAGTCCATTGTCTACGCACGTTATACAATATGTTACACTATTGACCTGACAGCAATTTTCCATCCTTCCAGAAGAACATCAGGACAATATGACCACAGTGTGATAATTACTCGAATATAAATTTGCAAAAAATGAGGCAGAAAAGTTATTTAAAAATCTTTATTTAACCTGGAAAAAATAAACAGCTCGAATTTAGGGTAGAATACAGTTACTGCTGACCGAAAACTGTTACGCACATTAATAGTAATAAACTAATAATATAATAAACAGTAATAAAAAAGTAAAGAATCTTGAGATGAAGGTATGTCTGTCGAAGAAAAAAATTTCTTTATCTTGCACATCCCACATTTCTAAAAGGAAGCTTGAGATGTTTGGTATCTGTAAGTAACATTACCGATGGCTGTAGCAAAGTGGATGTGAATGGAAGCGAGAGTTGATGGAAGAAAGGAACTGAAGCGTGCTGTTTTGCACGTTCCGCCAGCTAATGGCTCTCCACTGCCTGCCACTCTACACATTACTTGCAAATAAATATAATCAATATTCGCACTTTGAATCTACATTCTACATCTCCGTAATGCTGAATCAAATTTCCATAAACATTTTCGTTATGTAAAAGTAAGACTCAGAATCCACGAGCACTTTACTATTACACAGAATATAGGCTACAGTTTATTTAGCATAAACTGATAAACCGAACGTTATATCTTATTAAAGACAGGATTTGTGGGTATTATATAATCTTGTCTAACCGCGGGCAACTAACTTTAGTGCTCAATAAGCTCTCAGTGCGGTCAATTTAAGTCATAAACAGTGAATCACGTTAAGTCGAATACTATTTGAACAATCAATTGTCAAATCATGACTGACGTAGAAGGCACCCTTAAGACTTTAAAGGCAAAAAGAACACCTATTAAGTCGAGAATCACTCGCAAAGTTAATTACATTCTAGACTGCGTTATCAATGAGGAAACCTCTCCTCAAGACCTTCTTGAGCTTAAGATTGATTTAAGCAAGCTTGAATCTGAATATAACAGAGTCCAGTCTGAGATCAATGAACTAGCCTTTTCTGAATCCGAAGATGCCTATATGGCAGAAATTGAGAAAACCATACAAAGGGCCATCTCCCATATTAGCAAGCAGATTAATGCTTTCAATAGAGCTGAAGCGGCTGAAGCTAAAGCTAAAGCTGAAGAAGCTGAAGCTAGAGCTAGAGCTGAAGCGGCTGAAGCTAAAGCTAAAGCTGAAGAAGCTGAAGCTAGAGCTATAGCTAAAGCTGAAGAAGCTGAAGCTAGAGCTATAGCTAAAGCTGAAGAAGCTGAAGCTAGAGCTAGAGCTGAAGCAGCTGAAGCTAAGGCTAGAGCCAAGGCCGAAGCCGAAGCTATTTTTAACCTTCTGAAAAATCAATTCATATTTCAAATTCAAACAGTATCTGAATTTGAAATTCTGGACAAAATATCCTATCAAGAGGCCATTGTTCTTAAGTCGGTGCTAGAAGAATTGTTTAATAGGTATAAGGTTGAAAGTCTTCAGCATCGTAACATTTACGATGAAGAGGCTGAGTTTCAAGAGCGCCAGCTTCAGTCAGAATGTTCAAGGGCTTTAGCTTATATCAATTCTTCAATTGCAGATGCAAAACTGTTATATGAGCCGAATCAAGAGCAGAGCTCTAATCACAACTCTTCTTTGTCTGCACCTTTACCGAACTTACCTAAATTGCCTGAAATTAAGCTACCAAGTTTTTTAGGCGATCCTAGAGCTTGGCTTGAATTCAGGGATACATTTAACTCATTAATTGTTCAGCACAGTCATATATCCAACATGGATAAATTTCAATATCTAAAATCTTGTTTATCCCCGGAGGTAATGACTGTAATTCAAAATATCCCGGTCTCCAATGCCACCTTTGATGTAGCTTGGAAGACTTTAGCTGAAAGATTCGATAATGACAGGTTAATTGCCAACACGCATTTGGATAACCTTTTTTCTCCACCGCCCCTTAAAGGAGATTCTGCAAGCTCATTGCAACAATACTTAGATCATTTTACAAGTACGGTTCATGCATTGAACGTACTAAATACTGATGTTCCTCTGTCTGACTTAATTATTTCACGTATCATTGTGGATAAGCTCCCAGTAGAATTAATTAAAGAATGGGAATCTTCAATTAAGTTAGGAAAACTTCCCAAGTTGCAGGAATTATTCAGTTTTTTGGAGTCTAGGGTTAGGGTGCTGCAGATGACAGAATCGGTTCTGAAAAGTCAGTCCGTCAAGCCCTCATCTGCTCCTTCTGTCAAGGCTAACCTCTCCTCTCCTAGAGCGAAATGCAATTATTGTAGTAAATCGAATCACACTATCATTTATTGTGACGCCTTTAGATCGCTGAATTATTCATCCCGCGATCAATTCGTGAAAAATCACAAACTTTGTCGTGTTTGCCTTAGCTCAAATGGTCACACTTCGAGCTGTAACACTTTTAGATGTAGACAATGTCAAGGCAGGCACAGCAACTTATTGCATGACCCTTCACGGCCAAGCAATTCTCAAGCCATAAATACGGCCAATATCATGTCTGCCAGCCAGTCACGGCAGAAATGTCTTTTACCTACTGCTAGCGTGATAATTTTAAGTAACGATGGCAGTGCCGTACAGGCCACAGCTCTTCTTGATACTGGATCAGACTGTAATCTAATTACTGACAGGTTGTTCAAGCAGCTTGGTTTGTCGCCATTATCTCAGCGTACTTCTCTCGCTGGTATCCTTTCTACCAATGCAAGCGTCTCAAGGCTTACAGAAGTCTCTATCAGATCTCAGGTTACGAATTGGTGCTACAATACAAAGGCCATTATAGTTCCTGAGATCTCTGCTTCTAATTTCCCTAAAAACTTTGTTAATACTAGAGGTTGGAATATTCCTCCTAACTTACCCTTAGCAGACCCCAGCTTTAATTCTCCTAAGCCTATTGATTTGCTATTGGGTGCTGAGATATGTTCTCAAATCATGGTATCTGGACAGATATCTGCTCCCAATTTGCCTACTATTCAGAACTCCCAGCTAGGCTGGTACTTCTCTGGCAAGTTGCCTTCGTCCCCTCTTAAGCATCACAATATGCCTCCAATGCGTCGTGGGAGATGTTCTGACTTGAATAGGCCTTCATCAGGTAAACCCTTTAATTCTACTGAGTCTTCTGTGAATTGCTCAGCCTTCATTACGTCTGATGAGGGTATCAGTAATCAGCTTACTCATTCACCCAAGACTTTGAAAACTCTTGTGGCCAATAGAGCCGCTGATATTCAGGAGACTACATCTATTAATTCTTGTTCTCATGTCGCCTCTAAGGAAAATCACGCAGATCTTATTTCAAGAGGATCTTCTTCTTCAAATCTTTCTTCCTTGCAGAGACGTTCAAACTGGTTGAAGGCTATGCCTAATGTTGCCATAGGTACGCCAGTTTTAATCATGGATGACAATATGCCTCCCTTAAAATGGGTTGTTGGCATCATAACTCAAACTCACCCAGGCCCAGACGGTCTTGTGAGGGTTGTCACGGTCAGGACTTCTACAAGTTATCTGAAACGACCCATCATTAAATTAGCCCCAATTCCCATACATGACTCTCTCGACTAAGGCAGTCGTTCATTTTTTCTTTGTTTAGTTACTTTTATTTCTCAACTTTTAGGATTTATTGGTGTTTTTGAAGATCCAACATAACTTCGCATTTCTGTTTGATTATTCCCTAGTGAATAATCGCGGGCAATATGTTCAGTTATGTTGTGATCTTTTTAGCTGTTAATATTTTTATTGCTAAATGTTTAATTTTATTATGATGGATGGTTGGTTTGATTTCTTTCTGCTTTTCGCCCGTTTTCAGGGGGCCTTGCATTCTCTTCATTATTTTTAAGGACAGTTGAATTTCTCTACAATATGTTTTTTATATTGTTAGCTTTCTTCTTTTCTTCTTGTTTCAAACATTCCTTCTTCGTCTTCGCCATTTTTAAATCCTCTTAAAGGATCATTGTCCATATCTGGACTTAACTAGCAGTGGTTTTTTAACGTCATAATTCCTTATTCTTCGCTTCCTGCAAGTTAAGGCTTCTTTATAATTGATATTAATTGCACAGAAGCAATTTTTCACATTTATTCGTCTCAGAAAAGGCTGGATTCGTTTAGTGCTTCCACCAGGCATTTCTACATGAATTGACTATCTTGATTATGACCTGATTTGGACTTCAGGACTATTTTTGAGGTAATATTAGCTACGAAAGGAATCTTATTACCTAGTGAGTGCATTAAAGCTCTAAAATTATTTCATACAGCTAATAATATTAAATTGATTTTATTGCAACGTAGCTGTATCTACTTTAACACGCAATATAAATTCAGTAACATTATTATTGCGCATTATTTGGTGAATTAAAATATCACAAGATTGACTGTGAACCTTAATACGGCATATAATTGGTACATGTGTGTATTTCATTGTCATTCACATAATTTTATTTGGAATATTGACTCCAAAGGTCCTCCGGAATTGTTATTAAATATATTTTTAAATCAGCAAGCTCTTTCATTTACTGGCGGAATCAATCATCCCTGCTTATAAGAAGACTTCAAGACGTCGATGAAATTTCCAACGAGTGTTTGTGATTCAAGAAGATCAAAGTGTCAGTGTTATCTCACCTATGGTTTATTTAGCTTATAACCTTGTTATCGTTCATTCTAAGCGAAATGTATAGCGTGTGTACAATCTTTATCACCCTTAATTAATTTAATTGTTTTTACAGTCCATTGTCTACGCACGTTATACAATATGTTACACTATTGACCTGACAGCAATTTTCCATCCTTCCAGAAGAACATCAGGACAATATGACCACAGTGTGATAATTACTCGAATATAAATTTGCAAAAAATGAGGCAGAAAAGTTATTTAAAAATCTTTATTTAACCTGGAAAAAATAAACAGCTCGAATTTAGGGTAGAATACAGTTACTGCTGACCGAAAACTGTTACGCACATTAATAGTAATAAACTAATAATATAATAAACAGTAATAAAAAAGTAAAGAATCTTGAGATGAAGGTATGTCTGTCGAAGAAAAAAATTTCTTTATCTTGCACATCCCACATTTCTAAAAGGAAGCTTGAGATGTTTGGTATCTGTAAGTAACATTACCGATGGCTGTAGCAAAGTGGATGTGAATGGAAGCGAGAGTTGATGGAAGAAAGGAACTGAAGCGTGCTGTTTTGCACGTTCCGCCAGCTAATGGCTCTCCACTGCCTGCCACTCTACACATTACTTGCAAATAAATATAATCAATATTCGCACTTTGAATCTACATTCTACATCTCCGTAATGCTGAATCAAATTTCCATAAACATTTTCGTTATGTAAAAGTAAGACTCAGAATCCACGAGCACTTTACTATTACACAGAATATAGGCTACAGTTTATTTAGCATAAACTGATAAACCGAACGTTATATCTTATTAAAGACAGGATTTGTGGGTATTATATAATCTTAAAATATCCAATGACTAAATTTTCACACACAAAAAATTACAAATAGGCCTATGCACTATCATACATATTCAAACTTAGGCCTATATTTTATTTTCGAGTGGCACAATGTACTAAATGACTTTCCTACGTCACAAGAAGTGACACGTACAAACTTAAATGATGATATTTGAGACAAAGTGAGGTCAAATTCTTTATCTTCAAAATTTTCACCGCGATTTACTTTTTTTTTTAAATGGAATAGGCCTATATAAATCCATAACTAGAATTTTCCATTGATAATTTTGTTCGGCTTATTTTTAGCTGCAATAACATCATCCCACTTCTGAATGTCTTCAATAATCCCTAGGGAATCGACCAATGACAAGCCTATAGTCTCCAACCTAGTTACTGTAGTAGGAAATTTTACAAAGCTTGTCTTAACGCAAATTAAGTGTGTTGTACATGATTATTCTTAAATGCAACTTGCAAACCGTTATTTCTTTTTTGGGGGTAGTCTCAGATATTTTAGATTAGAAAAACCAAAGTCTTGAAAGGCTACATTTATAAAACGCCATATGATACAAATACGCACTCAAACTAGAAAAATTAATGTAGGCCTAATGTAAAAGATAAATTTCAAAATGTGCTTTATTAAACATAAAACGTCAAAACATTCATTTTGCATGAAATTGTGCACAAAAAACCCAAAACATTAAAATATGCCATAAAGTGCATTTTAGTCACTTTGAGAACTGTAACAGCCTTTATAAAAAAAATGCATTTGCATGGAAATCCTGTCTTTGCTTATAAGGTTTAGCAAGAATAGCTCCTTAGAAGGAATGCTGATACTATGTGCAGTATATTTGATACAATAGGCATACTAGCATCATAATGTGCTCATTCGCACACCAGGATTTTTGTATCATGATAGGGAATAGATAATCAAACAGAGAAATCGAAGTCTTAATATAAACGCAGTTTCTCGCTTACCAGTGAGGTTTTCAAGAAAAGCTTTTTTTATGAACTGACCTTGTATCTGATATAGAGTCCGTGTATTTAGACTGACGTAGACATGGAGGTTAATCACAGTAAACGTTCCAAGAAAAGTTCTACTCCGCTTTAAAGAATTCGGGGGGTAAAAAATTAAAAAAAAAAGTTTTATTTTTTTAATTTCTCTTCGGTTACAGGCTGAAAGCTATGCGTTCGACAAATTTCAAGTTTCAGTCTAGCTCATCCGGAAGTTGGTCAACATTAATGTCACTGAGTCGATAAGTTACCGAAGTGGCTTTATAGTTATATAAATAATTCACAACGATCTTAGAATTATTTCGTTAAACTGAATATCACACCACCCAACAGAGAATACAAACATTTGATATAAATGTGAGAATATTTGAAATCTCGATCACTTTTACATATGACCTGAACCATAGGAAATATAAGTAGGCTAAAGGTAGTATAATACAATTAAAGAAAAACTTTCATGAAATTTCGGAATGCCTGCCTGGATATAATAGCTTGAAAACGAAAACAGACAAAACGGAATTATATACTTCAGTTAGGCAAAGGTCGATTATGACACGAAGAAAGTAATCTCGACAGCAGTTTATAAATACCTCGCCTAGTTTGTTTATAACATCAAATTGTGCCTTACTTGAACAGTCTTCTCTACTTGCTCTGAAATTATTTGATATTAGCAAGTTCCCCACTGTTTTGCCCGCGATTGTTAATTCAATGGCTAAATTTTTAAATAATTTAAGAGCAAAATATTTAAAGCATGCTTATTAACACTTACACGTGTAACATTCATTAACTAAACTATTAATCAATTAAACAGCTAAAAGTCCGGCTTTGGGGCGCATTTCACTGTTAGAAAGCGCCACTTACGAAAACCGACCTCAGATTCGAATTTCCCTGGCCCAAAGAACCCCTTCTTAGTGAGTACCGGCATAATCGTTCAACGATTTCCTAGTTAGGCCTACATTCATTAACCCTCTTCTGTCCAACTATGTGAAAAATCAGGTCTCAGCGTCCCATAACATTATAAACAAATGAATCCATCAGAGTGGGCTAACAAAATCGAAGCAATCGACAATTTGATGCTTTATATTTTTTAAAAATCTATTTAATCAATGCTCTTCGTTCACTGTTGTTATTGGCTGCAGAACAGGGTCACCTGCAATTAATTTGCAATGGAAATATTTTACTGAAAACTGGCACTACGATAGTGCTAAATAAAATCACGTTTTCTGACAATTTTTCACTCGTAACTCGCGAAGGAAAGCGAAAATTTAATAAGAAAATCCTACTTCGAGATGCATTCGGCCACCCTTCAGCGCATCTATGTTAGAAATGTCAAGATCTCTGCGTACAGTTGATTTGGCTAGGCTTCGCGCAGAGACAAACACCCCCTCTTATTATGGAGATTAATTTTGCTCTCCTTTTGTTAAAACACATGGCTTACATGAGACACAATGAGTTTGTTTGTCAGCTCGCGATGAAGTAGTTTTCTTTCGGAATTCCATCACAGCGGGCATGTTTGTGCTATCTATCACCATGACATTCATCTTAGCAGTAGATTAAGTGCAGAATAGTTTGCATATGGGACAAGTTATTAAACACAGCTGCCGATTTTTGTTGTACAAGAAGTTGTGATGTAGTACACAACATGTACTATGAAAGCAGATGGTATAAGAGTTTAGAAGGAAGCTGATTTGCATAATGCTTCTTCATTTATTGCAGCGGGTTGGCACTGATTTATGCAATGTATGGTTATCGCTTCTTTCGTAAACTTGCATACATGTGGTACACGAAGAATGGAGAAGTGTAATTTTTTAACACGCCTTCTTGATGAAGTATCGTTAGTAGATCCCAGATTTTTACACACTCTAATCTTTCGTTTTAAGTTTCTTTTATATACCGTACTTAAACTTATTCTTTTCATTGCTACTGACGCATTAATTTGTCACCTTAGAAATTGCATATCAGCAGAGATGTAGTCAATAGAGCAGTGCTTCATAGAAAATGTATGATTTTTTTTATCCACAAGTTAGGATTTTCATTTTTGGAAACCTGAAATGTTCCTTTTTTTTAATTTATATATTTATTTATGACATATCAAAGATACAAAAACAATAATTTAAATTTTAAACACAAAAAATTACAAATTTTTGTTACTTGTTTTAAAACTTAAGAGTCCAGTGAAAATTTCTGGTGATGATTACATACATTAATGTATATTTTCAGCTCCGAAGAGGTTAAACTAGATTTATGTGTTTATGGTATGTTTTATATTTATGTGTTATAATGAGATCTGTTTATTGTCTAATGCCTAGTTTACAAAAACTTCATTTTCCATATCTGTATCTGTATCTGGTACCCTATGATCCCCAGGTGGGGCGAAGGGGCCTCCAATGGAGGTTTCATTACCTATAATAATTTTGATATGCTTATTTTCCGAGAGAGGGTAGAGGGACAGGTGGTAAGCCCATCGCCTCGCAACCCCCCTCTGGAAACTAAGTATTTCTTGGACGTGAAAGGGCCGAGAAATTTTGTCCAGAGGCTCTAATTTAGGCTTGGAGTCATTTTTCACATAACTCAAAATAATTACAGTTAACTATGCCTACATACTGGAAAAATTTTCTGGCCTGATCAATTTCCTATCGCCTCGCAATACATTTGTGTATGAAGAAAAAGGTATCAACGGAACATGACGTCATTGCAGTCATCCTGCTACTTTAGAAAAAGTTAACTTCTACTCATAATTAATTTAAATGTGTGAAACATCGCACACTTTGTCCATCTGTCTTCATTTCGGTATCACTAAGAGCTACTTTCGACCGCTTGCATGATCTAGCGGCTAGTGTTGCTGACTACGGATTCGCAGGTCTGGGTTCGATCCCCGAAACCTGCTCGGATTTTTCTGAAGTAGAGAGATCTGGAACGGGGTGAACTCAGTCTCATGATACAAGCTGAGAAGCTAAGATGGCCATGGGAGTCGGCATGCTGACCACAAGCCTTCCAACCCTGCCAACAGCCTATGGCATATTACGCAATGGTCGGGTGGCAGTCCTAGTTACTCAAAGGGATGTAGAGCCATGGAGGTTAGTTTAGTTTAAGGGCGACTTTCGATTCCAATTGCCCTGGTTACATTGGAAAGGCAACTGGAATTCTTCCTAGCTGTACAGGCACGAAACATTTTATTCATCAGTTTATTAAACTTGCCACGATCAAAAATCAGAAGAAATCTACAACTATACAACATAAAAATGCTACCTGTGAACTTGCATTGTCATTAATAAAACCACATTTTTCTTTGCGATTAAATAAGTAGTTTAACGTAATTAGATACTTGATTTCAATATAGGTCTAGTCTATAAATTAGGGTAAAATAAAATATGTGCAATTCAAAACTTAAGGAATCGAGTTTAATGACTACAAGACTGCTATTGAAATTTCCGACCTATTGCACTAGAGTGATTCATGCACCTATGCTTGCACGTGTTTTAAACGTTTTCTTTTTATACCTATGCCAATTTGAGATAGCGTATTTCAGGTTAGGATAATTTAGTTTAGGATAGGCACCTATCAGGATACATTATATTCTTTTCGGATAGTTAGAATATCTTGTTTATCTTACGTCAGATTAGTTTAAGCATCATAAGATTGAGATAGGTTAGGAAGTTAAGTTGGAGTATGATTCTTACAGATTAGGCTATATTCTTTTGCTACATTATTTCTATTTTCGAACTTCTGCGTCACCACGTAAAACAAATATATTTGATAAATTTTTTGCCATCATATTTTGAACACTTTGACCTCAAACAAAAGGTCTGTAGATATCAACATATCTGTGGAACTATAAAACGCACATTAAAGAACAAAAGAAGGAAAGACACTACCGGTATTTTAAAATTTTATAAAACTTTAGCAATGCCTGTTTTAACTTACGGATCGGAGAATTGGACCATGAATAGAAGCGACAAAAGAATGATAGAAACAGCGGAGATGAGATTTTTAAGATATGTTGCTGGTTGTTCGCTTAAAGATCACATCACAAACGAAAGTATAAGACAAACTCTGAATATGTCCAACATAAATAACAAAATACAGGAAAACAAACAAAACTGGTTGAATCATATACTCCGTATGCCAGAGGAGAGATTGGCAAAGCAAGCTCTTCGCTACCAGCCGAAAGGAAAAAGAGATATAGGAAGACCCAGGCGTCGCTGGGAAGACTTCTTCTGAGACGAAACAGGTCAATCTGGCCTATCTTGATGGTTGATGATGATGATGATGATATTTTGAACATCATGCTATTCTGGTAATTTTTCAGTAATACCATGTGTTAATCAGTCTTGTACAAAAATCATAGCATTTATTTTCTGTACAGGAAACCGGATATAATTCAATGTAAAATAAATTCTAATGATAGTTTAAAATAAATTTTATCTTATTATACTCAGATGTAACGGCCAATTAACCCATTTGTCAACAGTAAATGAATTATCAATTAGAATGAATTTATATAATATCCATTCTACATGAATGAACTGCAATTACCTATATCCGATTAAATCATGCCAAGCGTTATGTAGCACAACGAATTCTACAGTGAGTACGCACTGTTTGTACTGTGTATTAACTTATCTATTTCGGTATAAATATCGTCAACGTGCGTTTACAATAGAATACTTTCTTATAAAGAAACTTCAATTCACAGGAGTAGGTTAGAGAAATAAACTGTTAGTGAAGAATTCATGCCCAGCGGCACAGGTCATTTAATGTATCGGTTCAACGCCCAGGAGAAAGACAGCCCTTCCAGTTTAGCTCTTAAGGATACCTACCGAGTTGATTCCAAGCAATCTGTGTTCCTCTCTCAACATCAAGCGTTAACACAAACTCAAACTGTAGTTTTTAGGTCGTCACTGTTAAAGTTATTCCTGTTAACATTCATATTTGGCATAATTTTAATCTGAAACTGTCTTAACTGTCTTAGAAAAAAGAGCAAAAATTAAATTACCTATATTAATAAAGGAATACTTTCTCCTTATTCTCTAACACGTATAACTACTAATGACTAATAACAAATTGTGTATTGAATCTGCAAGTAGGTCACTATCCGAGGGAGAAATTCCAGAGAATACCACAGGGAGCTGATGGAAGCTATGGGAATAATGCCCATCCGTACCAAATTTGAAGGGATCATGGAGTGGATATGTGTGCCTTCACGCTTCCAATTACCGCAATTCATTAGAGTGGCACAATGCAGTCGCATATGGGTGTTTAAGCGTATTTCTTTTCTTCACTATCCTACATCTAAGTACCCATAATCTCCACTATACATAGGCCTACGTTCGGTACCCTGCCCTTTCATTTTTGTTTCAAATTTTTAAGATGGGCTTACATTTTCAAAAGAAAAAATAGTTGCCATGACTTTTGCCTCATCACTCGTATAAAAGCTATAATTTTTACCTTGACCGGTGTTTTAATCTCCCTTAAATCAAAGGAATGCATTATAAATGCATTAATTGTTTTACTGCTGTTAGTAAGATTGAATAATAACCAGCTGCATTAATTATAAATGCATGAATGTAGAACATCACGTACCCTGGTCCCAATTTCTGTGCAGGCGGTGTCGCAGTCAGACGAATGACATTTGACCGCTGTCACGTGGCAGTGAATAAGTACTTTCATCTGAAACGACATTTACAAATAGCCTGGGACGTGACGGCTCTACAACTTTGACATCTTGGTGCCGATCCATTATATGGCGAGTACTCCAGTTAAAAAGTAACCTTTTCTACGTGGGATGTGTTTTTCTGGTCTTATTGAGGTTAAATATTAATTATTTTATTTCATCTTTCTGACATACAGTGCCTCCCAGTTGCATTTCTGCTTTACCGCAGAGAAATTTGATTTATTGAAGTATAAGTTATAACAAAATTACTATTAAAATACTCTTAAATTAGACTACAGGAAAGTAATGGAAACAAACAACACACAATTACACATATAGGCTAGCAAGATTGTTGTGAGAATTTTACTGCAATGCCTAGCTCGAATCGCAAGTTTCTTCAACTTTGGTTAATCATTTTGTCTTTATTACAAAAAGCTATTTCTTTTGTTGTTGTTGTTGTTGTAATAATGATTCATCTATTGATTTACATATCTTTTTATATCTATATCTGTGTTCCTATAGCCCCTATGTTGGGGCGAAGGGCCTCCAAGTGGAGGGTTCTGTTACCTATGAGAATTTTGTTACGCTTATTTTCCGAGAGAGGGCAGAGGAACAGGTGGTAAGCCCATCGTCTCACAACCCCCTCTAAAAACTAAGGTATGAGTTGGACGTGAAAGAGCGGAGAAATTTATCTTTTTATATACTGAGTATTTATTCATTCTTGATAATATATTGTCTATGAATAATTTCTTCAATAGGCTTACCTCTGTTTCCCTAAACTCTAACAATATGCACCTTGCATTTTCGGCTTTTTTCCACAATGGACATATTGAATTTCAGTATAGATTTTCAGTTATTTATTTCTGGTGAGACTTAAATTGCATTATTTAGAGAAAAATTACTCTTGACTAGAATCGAACCCAGTTTCAGCTTAATACGCTGGTTCCTAGTACCGTTCGAAATATTCTTCTAGGCTTCTACTATCCTCATTCCGGATTCTAAGCGACGGTGAAGAACGAGTACGCATCGAACTCTGATGCTGATTATTATTAGGGCTATAAAGTTATATAACTAATATAATGGTATACTAATATTGACAACTTTTCAGTTATGTATTACTCGCGAGATTTACTTTACACTATTTAGAGGAAATTCTAACCCTTCACAGGAAAGGCCTAGATAAATGTAGTTATGAAACCAAAAACGTTATTGTCAAGTGGCTGGTCTATCATTTTCTGAGAATGGCAAGACTATACAAAAGAACAACCGATATACGTATTTTCCGAAGAAAAGCTTAGTGAAGAGTCCGACGTAGGAAAAGGCCATGTCCTCAGCTCAGTTTTTGATCCCGCGACTTTTTGGGCTATTTACGAGAGAGCATTGAAAAGATAAATTAAATAATCGACTAACGTTTACTTTTGAAGTAAATATCTGTAAACTAAACGTTCAATGTAAAGAATGGCTTCAAAATCCGCATTAAAAGAAGTGTTACATCTTACGTATTACATCAATCTTATATTATGCCAAGCATGTAACTATAGAAATAAATAAGCCTATACAAAATCTCCTTTTACAATACTTTGAATTACATTTTTGCTATGTACAATAACCTGGGAAATAAGCAAGATCTGTGCTTCCTGAAAACATTAATACAATTTAAGACATTTTCAAAAGCACTTTTTTTGCGCGCGATAAGACACAAATTGGTCTGGAAATAAACTTTAATTAAATTTAATTTTCTATTCATGTAGATATAATTTCTTTGAATTAATGGAACTGAACTGTGACTTGGCAGCATCTACGTATTAATAACATCTGAATAGGCTTATTTGAATTTTAAAGAATTATTTCTCGTTTTATAAAATCCTACTGTCTATTGAAAACATTTCCGTTGTGCTTGACCATGAAGGTAATTTCGTTCTGAATTTTAGATATTTAACCCGTTAAAGGGAATTTGACTAGAACAAAGCGATACTGTACTGAAAGAAACATATGTTACTCGGGCTGAATGATTTGGTCATTTTCTTGTCCTACTTTCGAACAGGATTTTCTGTTGAATCGATAATAACATAAAACGTTATCGTTGCATTTAATAGAATGCTACCGTGCCAGATACTGATAAAAAAGTATATTGTTAGTCACAACAAACAAGATTTTATTGTGTTCAAATTGACCTCAATCATGTAGTTTCAATAAAGCCGGAAAATAAATTATCTTCGTGACTTCTCTTGGTGTAAGTTAAATGAAATTGTCCTCATACCAAAGTGCAAACATGGTCTTAGTGTTGATTCTTCTCCGTTTTAAGATCTGTCCACTTCCTTCCGACTTCCATTTCAGCTGTAAAACTTCCTTTGGCGAAGTGCTTTCCCGGTGAAATAAGAAAGATGGAAATGGGTATCTCGTGACACGTTCCAGCCATTTTTCTTTTTATTTCTTCTTCTCTCGCTGTATTACTCGTTTCCTTTTTCTCAAATTGGATTGCTATCATTCATTGTACCAAATGCTGGAATTCTCCAAGCATATGCGAACATCTTGCGGAAAATCTTCTGTAACTGCAGAGAAAGGGACGAAGATTTTGTTCGCGGGCACCTCCATTCTATTGGCTTCATATGTGGATGAAATATCTTAGTACTTTACATATACGTCTTATGTTTTAAGTAGTTTTCCTTCCTGTCTGAAGAACATGTTGATGGTGATGGCGAAAATAATGTTGATGGTGGTGTTGGTGATATTGATGATGGTGTTGGAGTTGGTGGTAATGATGATATGGTGTTAATTATAATGTCGACTGTGATGATGATTGGAATAATGATGAGGAAAGGGATAATATTGAAAATACAGATGACGATGGATGATGTATGTTAATAATTAAAATGATCATGGATCATAATGATTGATCGGTGAAGATTGGTTTTGTTGGTGACCATGATGACCATATAGTACTTCTTCAACGCATTTCACCATAAGCTCTTAATACCAACACAATTTTTAAACTAATACTTAAGTCTCTAACAAGACCATGCATCCACCAATAGAAGGTAATAATGTAGGCCTGCTATAATTTCTTATGACTGACTGAAAAGATTGGTGATTACCGTGCATTGAGAAATGCGTAGAAAGTGTTTGCCCAAAATCTGTATTAGAACTTTTGCATTTCAAGTAAATATCTATTGATATTAAAATATCGAATCGGAAATTGTTTTTATACTACTTAGCCATAGACTATAAGATGGAAAGTTATGTTTCCAAAAAATGTACTGTTTGCGAGACAAACAAAATGAACCTTACTTTTTTCTGAAGTTTATTGCGGCATTTGGAAAAGTCAGTAACGTCCCTTCGAGGAAAGATAATATACCTTGCTTGATTGTGAACGAGCAGGAAATGTGTGCGTTTGTGAGTTATTGAGTGAATGAGTGATTGAGTGATTGAGTGAGTGAGTGAGTGAGTGAGTGAGTGTGTGTACGTGCAGGAAGTTAATTATTTTTTTCCCAGGATTATCTGCCCAGATAATACTCCCACAAAATTCTTCTGCTGAAGCTTTGGAGACCGAACTATTCCATTAATATTATATTCCTCTTTAACTTTTTGAAACTTAGTTGTATTCTGCGGTGTACATTAAAAAAAATTAAACTCTTCTAAAATAGCCAAGTATAAATAATTTACGTATCTGTACTAATGTGCAACAGAGACAATAATCTGTTGTTGATGAATGCATATTTCCATATTAAATGTTACTGTACAATAACAGTGGAAGTCCGGTCACAAAAGTCATTAATTAGTGTGCCACACAGTACTGTATAAGGTGTCGTTCAGTAAGGGCAATCAGTCATACGGAGAGATTTTTCCATCTGGCGCTGTGAAGCGAACTCTGGCTAGCTCAGTTGGTAGAGCGGTGGCAGGGATAGACGATGGTCCTGGGTTCGAGTTCCAGTGTCAGAGGAATTTTTCTTTTATAATATTCTCATATCTGTACCAGTAAAAAGAGTAATCGTTAAAATAAAATAAAGTAAATTATGATTGAAAGTTCTTATAATAAAAAGGAGTTGTGCACTCTAGGTGAGCTTCCCAGATCCTCTAATGCATAATTCATGTCATGTGTCGAGTGAATCGCATCAAATGGTCAAACGGTCGACCAGACAGGCTCAACGTGCTTCCTGTGGCAAAACCTTTCATTTCCATATTCACCAACACATTCACTCCTCAGTACCCCCATATTTTTCATGCCTCGCTCCAATGATGCAATAGCATAACGGAAATGTTGTCTGTAGTAGAGTCCAAAATTCTGACAACTGTTGTGAAAGAATTATCAATTCAGAGGAACATCCCGTACAAAATGACATCCCTACAAAATTGCGTGATGAACTGTAAGCTTTAGATCAGTAATATATTTTGATTAAATTTCAGTTAGTATACATGAATTCTCTTATATAATAAAACTACATACATTGATCCACATATTTCAGCAATACTCTGCACATGTACGCTGATGGACAGTAAAATTATTGTTAATAATTGAGAAATAGACTGCAAAGGAGCTATCCATTTCACTACAAACTGCAGATAATTAACAGGAACATTATTTAAAGAAACATTCCTTCTCGTGGATGCAAATAAGTAATTTAATTTTTGCACATTTTGTCGCTGGCTCCCTCAGCCTACAATAATATATTACGATAAATTTACTACTGTTGAATATGTAGTAGCGAACATTACATTACCTTATTTTAGAAACTGTACAACCTAAAAAGTCTTCTGTAATAACTTAATGTGTAATTAGTCTAAAACTGGGTGAAAGTGAGAAATCCTAGCTGTAACTTTGGGTATTAATGGTGGAAAAAATAATTATGAAGAAGCTGAGTAGCAGTAAGTTACAAGATACATTAAAATTGGTGGGCAGTTTGACTAGCTTTTATTCTCCTCTTCCGATTTCATCTTTGTGTGGTTCCTTTACATATGGTTCGGCTCTTTACCTTACATGTTTCTGGGTTTGACAATGTTTACGGTGTAAGACCTTTCTAACCTTCCTAAAGACAATCTCAAAGAGGAGACGACAGAGTGGATATTATACGATAGACATGGAGAACTGATATAGGCCTACTGTAATTCTCAGTAGTTTAAAGAGAGAGTCCGGAGAAAATTTACATGCAGTCGCCTAATACGTCTACAAATTCACTCAAGCTGAACAGCAAAAAGAGTCTGTAGAGTAGGATTACCTCCACAACGTCTCTGGGTTTTTACGTATATACCTTAGGAGCGAGTCTCACCGCTCGTAGAGTTCCTGGCTAGGGGAGGTAGCTGCACCCTGATTGGATCAGCTCTCCTATCCCACTCCACGTGTTGTCTGTCTCTCTCGCAGCGGATTATCCCTCCACTCAACTATTATAGTATTCTCTACGACTGGCGACACGCTGCAAGATGTTCACTCTCTGCCCAGCGGTAGCTTACTGATCTTACGCGCACCGAATTCGCGCATCTTGGTAACGAGACGTAACGAGAAGCTCGCTGGCTGGGTTTGTCTTCAAGGCCAGAGACTTTGTGGGAATAATCCAACTCTACTGAGCTTATCACACTTAAGTGTTCGTGCAGTTAGTGCAATTGTCGACTGAACTTCCACTAGAAATCTGAATAGTGCCAAGACATTACTTACATTTAGAACCGTCTTAAAATCCTCGTGATCAGCACAATCTCAGCAACTTACCTGCGGAAGGAAAAGAGACATAACTTATTAGTATGAATAATCTTGAAAATGACAAATAATATTGTTTTTGTTTGATCATACTTCGTGTGACGTAAAGATATAATGATATAACGTAAACTGCTGTATGTGATAGGATATATAAGTAATTAAATTTGTCATAGTCTAAGAATGTACTGTAAAATTAAATTTGCCTATTTGTAATAACTCAGGGTTTCAATTTTTGTTCTTACTAGTTTTCCTTTTTTCTTTTTTTTTCCTTTTTTCTTTTTACTATTCTGTTCTTTCTTTTTTATTATTATTTTTAGGTATTGATTTAATATTATATTTTCTTTATGTATCTGTAATTTGTATTTTGTAATGTAAATGGCTGAACTGTGCCCGAGCACGAGCGCATGCTCATTCGGGTGGTCTTGTTTTGTTTTGTATAAATATTTTGTATAAATATAAATAAATAAAATAATAAATTTAAAATAATAAAATTTAAACAAAACTACAGAACACCCTCGCAACTGCTCTCTTTAACAGTTTACAGAAAATACTTCTATTCTCTTCCGATATAAAAAATCATACATAGAACACTCACACTATTTTATCTTTCTAAACATGGGTCTGCTAATTTCTTATTTATTTTAAGAAACCACTGCGGGAGTGCGCATTCATTTCTCTCAGCCTCAAGAAAGGTCAAGCTGTTCACGAAATAGGTTTGGGGCACGTCAACGCTGGATGTAAAGGGATAGGCGACTTATAAAGTGATACTGAAAACAGTGTTTTCTTGGTCCCAGTTTGTGCAGATGTACAAACTGTTTTCAGAAACCCTTGGCAGTTGGCATTATGTCTGTCTGCACCATACTTTCTATAAGCTGTACATAAAGCTTCGTATATTTTTGTATAGGCTTACCTTCGTTTGTAATTTTTCCACCTTCATAAGGAGTTGTATTCAGCTTCTTCTTTCAGGTTATTAGTTCAAATGAACAAATTGGGATGAGGTTCTTGAAAGGTGGTTTGGTCTGCGAATTCATGCTTTCACTATATTATTTGTCCTATGTCTTCTAGGCATAGAAATGGCAGTCGCAAATAACGCCGTCAGAATTGACGTGCACTCACATTTCCGGGCTCAATCCTCAAATCGTTTAAATATATAACTAGAATCCAATTTTCACTGTTGAACCTAATACTTCTTCTATCTATAGTATCTATGGTATGGGTAGAGAAAGTAAAAGGGGCTCTTAATTATAATATAAAATGTAATCAATGTATTCTTACTAGTTCCATAAAAGATCTTTGATGTTAAACCTATGGCTGTTTAATTGTATGAAGGAGGATAGACTGCAATAAATAAGAACCAACAGGAGGCATATTTTCTGGTTTCAAATTAAAATCCCTAAGCTCGTTATGTGGAACCGAAATGCTGTATATCTGAAGTGTCGGTAAGGGCTTATGAGAATTGTATATAGCTTATCAGGGGTGGTCATCACACGACTCACGACGCGCGTGCGGCATTTCTGTCGCTCTTGTTAGGTTTTTTCGGAAGCTTTGAATTAGCGAATTCCTATTGTCTCATGTATTGTTGCTGTTATTTATCTAATTATTTGTTCATATTTATATAATAATGAATATTACAATTTAGAAACCCCTATTACGTAGATGGTAACAAAAATAGGTCTAAAATTAATTTATAAATAAATTCCTAGCTACTTCTGAGTTCCATTAGATATTAAATGTCGAAGAAATAAATTCTTAGCTACTTCTGAGTTTCAGCAGTTGCCAGGTTAATTTTCTACACATACTTATAGTGTCTATGAGAAAATATAATGCACATTTTATTATTAAAACATGTATGAAAATGATAATCATTAGGCCTAGATGTATCATATTATGCGAGGTAGAAACTAGAGAATATTTATCAAGAATCTATGATTTAACAGCCACGTTGAAATAACCGTTTCAAAAGCGTAAGAAATCTAGGTGTTTTCATAACAAATTCATGAACATTTAGAGAAATCACATTAATCATACTTTATAATTCACTCATCAGATAAAATTTGGAAATATGATATTATGAAAGCCATGTTACATGTCTGGTAGGTTGGCACTAGAACAATAAAAAAATTAATCGTGATTTAAGAAGAAGAAAGATTTTAAAGTGGCTATTCAAACTTGATTTTTGGCAATGACTGCGTGGGAAAATTTTCTCAAAATTAAGAGAAAATGCTGCGAGACGTAATCTCTATTGTTTTTCAATCTAATTGAGTGATCATAGTATTCAAAATGTGTCATTACATGGAAACTAATTTTAATAAGGAAGTTTTAACAAGACCTATTGCTTAATCCGGTCACCAACCAGATTTCGAATAGGCTCGGACAAGGGCGTAATGAATGAATAAACTTGCCATATATAAAGTGACTTGATAGGCCTGTGTGTAATTAAGGGTCTTGTGTCTTAAATTTTTTACAAATATTTTAAAGTAACCCTAAAAGCTATTGCCAGTTCTGCTATGCTAAGTGGATATAATATAGTCGGCAGCTAATGTTTTAGACAGTGGAATGGGTATATCCTGTCTTTTCTAGAAGCGAGTATCCCTCTCTCGTTCTTATGTATATAAGAGTAACGAAATAGAGTGAGACAGACATATTTGCTTACTTGGGCCGGTTCTAGAGCGGACAATATCTACCCATTCCACTGTCTAAAACATTTTCGCGCCGACTATATAATATAAGCTCAACAAGTACCGTGCTATTATTGTATTACCCCTTCCAGAATAGTTTTCAAGTGCAGATTATCCATACAGTTTTTGAAACCTGTCAGAAATTCCTAGAAATATAGAGCCCGTAAGGTATCTTTCAAGCGAACCAGCAGGAAATAATAATAATAATAATAATAATAATAATAATAATAATTAGGGCAAGACATTTGATGATTTTGCATCTTTTTTATATGAAGGTTAAAAGATAGCTCGACTATATATAAGTGTGTTCCATGAAATAAATTATTAAATAATGGCAATTTGTTTTTTGCATTTTTTGCTTTATTTTGCATTTTCGTCATTTTCAAGAGATTAGTCATTTTTTGGCAATTTTTAGGTCATTTACGGCATTTTTAGGTCTTTTTCGGCATTTTAGGTCATGTTTCTATGGAGTTAGGGAGGATCTTTTCCATGTACAAATCGTTACTTTTAAACAACAGACGATCGTTTTTATTTGAGATTCTCGGCCAAGTGTTCTTAGTTAATTCTAATTCAGATTTATTGTAAGTACCACAGCAATTCGTCTTGTAGCAGTAAAGATATTTTTTTCTTTCTTTTTAAATGGTACATATTTGCTAGGGGCAATTTGATGGGATGCCAGTTCAGAAAGAACTTATTTTTCTTTAAGGGTGTCCAAGTACTGTAGTATAAATTTACTTCTTCAGTAACAAAATAAGTATGTTTTCTATTTTAAATTCATATATAACGCTATGTCAACCATTTTCATTAAATTTTGTTTAGCAATATACTACTTAAAAAACTAATTACGAGAAATAATAGTAAATTGATTGGTCATTTTTTTATATTTTGTGTCATTTTCCAATATTTTAGGTCATAAATGAATTTTTTATTTTGCATTTTTCGCTATTTTATAGTCATTAAATGCCTTGCCCTAATAATAATAATAATAATACGATTTTGAATGATATTCCCTGGTAAGTAAGCCTTAACAACTTTTCATAAATAGCCTAAATTTGAGGGTGCTAAGAGATAATTCATGAGAAAATAATACTACCTGTTAGATTTATTTTACAATCCCACAAGATCATGTACAGCAATGACGTTAAAGAAATATTGTGAATTGCTGCAAAAGGATCCAAATAAACTTTATAACTTATAAATTGTCAGTTTTGTACTTAAATACAATCTCGTTTGGATCGTGGCCTACCATTATTGTTTGGTGATTAAAAGTCGGGTGTATTTTAATTGAAACAGCCGCTAAATAAGTGCGGCTCTCCTCCAAGTTTGTCCCGAAATCCATCTGGTTGACTACCCCTGATATACAGCGCCTATCTAATTTTAATGAGAGAGTATGACGAACGTGTTGCTTTACAAACGTAGGGCGTGGCCAGCGTAACAATAAAATACTACAAAAACATTGTGCATGTAAATTTATACCGTAGCGGCTCTTTCGTTTTATAGGTTTTTTTTTTTAATGTTGCACAGAGTGTTGTTAGCTAAGATACAATGAATTCTATTTTAACGACTTTCATTCCCAGGTGATCCATAACTTTGCCTCTAGAAGATTCCACGGCATTACGAAACACTGATTAAGTTCTTACGGTCTTCAGCGCCATTCATTCATTCGTTACACGGACTGGTTCTCTTGTTAGCCTCAACGTCATTTGCATATTGCCTATGAATGAAATAGTTCTGTTTTTCCTTCCTCGTTTGTTTCAAACCTTTGGAGGAGTGGAAATTTTAACCGTGCTAAGTCCCAAAATAAAATAAAATAAAAACTTTTATGGTCATTCAAATAGCAATTATTTCTATGCTAAGATAGTAAAAATGTTGCTACGTTTGCCGCGTGTGGTTTTGAGACACGTTGAATCACTCAAACAAGGAAAGTATCAAACCCTTCACATCGAAACTTACCTTGAAATTTTAATGACACAATCGATATACCATAAGAAGGCTACATGCAAAAATATTAGCTCCCTTTTTTCTATGACCACGTCCTGAAATGGAACCCTAAATTATTCATTATTATGAATCTCCCTTTATTTTTAACCCTATTTTGCTACATAGCATGTTAGGGCTATAGTTAATACATAATGTAATATAACATACAAAACAAATCTTACTTTCTAGCAATAAGAGATACAATGAGTGTAAACTTGAAATTAACTACTAGGTCTATCTGTCATCCAGCTAATATAAAACTATAAAACTTAAGGGCTATAGTAGAATACAGAGCATATACAGAACAATATTATTTCTAGCAGAAAGGCTTAAGTTGAGTGCAAGCTGACAAACTACTAATATTTACTACCCTAATATAAACTATTAAATTGATACTAAGATTAGAAACTGTTTTAAACTATAGTACCATTATTTACATTGATTTATGAATATATTGAACGTACTTTTGAAATTCATAAGAACAGCACTTCTTGTTAAATATGAAGTATAGCGGGTTTTCATAGCATTTACTGCAAGAATCTAAATGGAATATTAACGTCAATCGTGCTCTTTCATAGGCCTATATATACTACACTCGAATAGCAGATGGTGTATTGTTTCTTTTTCTTCATTAAGATAATTATAGTAGAAGTAATTTGTTAATTTGTTTAATTAGGTAGAACTTGGAGTTGCAAGTTAAGCATTAAACAAAAATCGGCATAAGTTCAGTGGGAATCGGATGGGAAATGTATAAACTACAAAGTGCAGATTGATAAGCAGTTTTTCTTATTTTTTTAAGGGGGAGAACAACACAAAATTACAGATGTAGCGTTGTACCTAAGTCTGGATATTCTGGAAATTCTGGAATGCTGAATTACTGAATTCTTTCTTTTTCTTCGACTCAGAAGTTAGTAAGTCGTGAAGCATGTTTAAGCCCACGAATGAACATGCTATAAATAGTTATGCAACTAGATATAACTAAATTTTATTTTTCGTTTTTAGTTTATTAAAATGTTATAATTCAGGCTATAATACGAAACGGCCTAAAACAGTAGTTTTATCTAGCAGTTTGTTGTGTTAACAATGTGTCATGCAGAAGAAATCTAGTTTCAGCATTTCTTTAATTTGATTTCAGAAAGCTGTAATCATGGGTAAAATTAAGAAAATATTACTGCAAACAAGGAACAATGTTAACAATACCACAAAAGCAGCTGGTAATATTTCAGTAAAAAAACTGCCTAAGAATAGGTCCATAACCTCAAAAGCCTATCTTAGACATCTACCAAACGACCAGCTGCTTAAGATCACGGCCATCTTTATTATTTACATAACGTTTATAGAAGGATGTGAGACCATGAAAAGTGTGTACAATTTGTTAATATTGAGTAGCACACTTTTAGTCGCTTACGCAGGGATTATTAGTAACATTTTCTTCCTCGGTTGTGTACATTCCAGGTATAAGTGTAACACATGAATTATGAAGACTGTTAGGGAATAGGATTAGTCGTAAGCGAAAAACTATTGATATTTTCATTTAAGACCCAACAATTGCTTTTCAGTTTCTAATTCTGAGCCCTGATGGAGTTTTATTTGCCGAAGTATTTGCCATTTCTATCTTAAGTACTTCAGTAATGATGTGAAAACAGAAATCGTGTATCGAAGTTTAAATAATAATTTTTACATCATAATCGCGACAAGAAAAGTGTGAGGATATAGTATGAGAACCAGCATCTGCGGTTCTCCCACAGGGTTTCAAATACGTACTCTACATATCGACGGTAGCCTACATCCCAACAAGAAATAAGAATAAAAGGAAAGCAGAAGAAATGTCTAACACTAACAAAAAATGCTAAACATCTTTGGAATCTCCACGAAATACTTGATATTTGTTGGAGGCGAGGGAGGAATTCTGGTAGCTAGCGAGCGACGACTAGGAATATCTGAGAAAAAGTGCTCCTGTCTAATTTTAAAATACCTCACGTAGACACAATTCCTTTGAAGTTAGGATTTTGTGCTGGGAGCAGAATATTTAAGGGCTTGCATAAGACATGCAAATTGAGTCGAGTCGTGCCATAGAACTTAAGTGGCCTTCTTAATTAAACAACCGAGTCTTGAATGGAATTTCATAAAATAATATTTAAGTTGAATCATGACGCTCCATTCTTAATTTTTACGAAAACTGTTTTAGAGAGAAAACCCAAGTTAAAATATTGACAGGTTTTCATCCTTGTCTCACAGTAAACATCTGAAAACTTGAAAAAAAACCTGTCAGTGATTAATAACCTACCAATAAAAGTGTTGGTTAACTTAAAATCCTGTTTCCTTGATAGAAATTAAGATAACATATGCACAGCCAATGGGATCGGCTTTGGCAAGAAACGAATAACGGCAGCAAAACGAAAGATTTATTATTATAAATATTATAAAGAGTTTGGAACTTAACACAGTGAAGTGGTGTTAATTAACTCGTATTAATAAAATATAAAACGACAGATTTGTTTTTCCCAAGAGTGCAAAATAGAATAGCTTATACACTTTTGATTTCAGACTATATTATGACTCAATTCTTAATAGGGCATAGGAAATTTGGTGAATACTTACACAGATTTAAAATTTCTACCTCTGCAAATTATAAATGTAAAGAGGAAAGCCAGTCTGTTAGGCATCTCTTATTTCATTGTCCGTTATTTACGCATGAACGTTATCAGTTAATATTAGCCTATATTTAATTTTGTTTTAAATTTTGACTTGACTACACCGATCTATCGTCTCTTCTTAAATAAGCAAATTTCTAAAATTGTTTCAAGTTTCATGAATAGTGTATTTGCAACATTGTAATATGTTTATGTAGTCTACTTTATACTCTGTATATACATATGTTTAATCTATAACCCTAATATGATGAGGCTACTGGTAAAATATTTTTTTTGTGGAAATTCAATAATAAAAATTACTTAAAATCCTGTAATAAATAAGCGTAGGGGTCGTGCAAGTATTTCGTAAGCATATTTTTAGTCATTTTGTACCCCCTCTCCCCCTTGTATATACCCCTTTTTGCTTACGTAAGATTTTATGACATTTTGTACGCCAATACTATTTGGCAGAAAAAGAAACAGTTAAATATCCTACAAATTTGCATAAATGGGGATATGTAGACCACAGAACGCTCTTTCCCCATCATGCTTTGCTTGCTTGTTGTTCTTCCACTGTGGTGTGGGTAATGTGGATATAGTAAGGGTAATTACATCACGGAGGATGAAATGGGGTGGACATGTTGCGCGTATTGGAGAGGAAAGACATATCTCAAAGGTATTGACTGGGAGACCCGAAGGGAAAAGACCACGTGGAAGAACTAGAGGTAGGTGGGAGGACAATATTATGATAGATTTAAGGGAAGTAGGATTTTCGAGGGATGATTGGATAGAGTTAGCACAGAAAAGGGTTGAATGGCGGTCTCAGGAAAGCGTGGCAATGAACCTTCGAGTTCCATAAAATAGATAATATTCCTTTAGCTTGCTGAGGAATTGTCTATTGCCATTGAGTAAGTAAGTAAGTACATCTCGAAGATTATATTCGTTAATGTTGGTAGCAAGGAGAACATAGTCTATGACTCAAGTTTCTCTTCCTTTGTAGACAAATGGTAATCTGTGGAAATATCTAGAATTCCTCCAGTAAGAAAGGATTTATGCATTGTGCAGCCAACAGAGGTGTGAATGCATAATGCAGATCACGTAACACAGATATGCATACGCGTGTGGAGCCGAAACAAACCACCGGACACGCAGTTTCCTGCAGGGCATTTCCACGAGTCCCACCTTCACTCATTTAACGACCGTTTAATTGCATGGTGTGGCATCAGCAAGCATTTCCTTCTTACTTATTATTGGAATGCAGTGCTGCCGTGACGTATCGTAAATCCGTGACATATTACCTCCGTATCAGCATTTTATTCACCAGTATGTCACAAAGATTTACTGTGAGACTGTTCCACTCATATTCCGCGTGTTTGATATTGACCAATAACGTTTAGCAATTCCTCGGATATAGACCAATCACGATTGTTTATCTTATAAAATGCGTGCTATTAATATGAGGATGATTTTTTATCGATAATATCGTCTTCTCGTTACTGGACATGTATATAAGCATCAGTGTGCTGTGATTAATACGTCACATGCTGCTATTTAGACATCACGAAAAAAGATTATTTTACACAACATAACTTGTTTGGAAATTGAAATAATAGAAATGTACATTGATTAAAACGCATTTTCGATTCGGTGCAAGTCAGTTGGTGTGCTTTTATTCTGTTCTGCTGTTAGCTTAACTGAATGATGTTAACTATGTCTTATAAGCACCATTGGTAGCACTATCACAACATGGTAACTTGAATCGATTCATAAATGGTCGATTCACAGTATGCCGTGATCTCGTAGCTGTTAGTTCTGTTTTATACAACAAAGCACGAAAGTAATTATTATTTGTATAATCCGTTACACTTTCTTTCATGGAATAGCCTTAATAAATACAACTCTAATGGGATTACCTATTATAAAAGGGATGAATTTGTATTATTTACTATTACAGCCGGTGCGAATATATCCGGAACTTAAAATTCTAGGTATGATATTTTAAAGAGACTGGCCACATCCCATTGAATGACACTATAGTCGTTTTGAGTTTCGAAGCTTTGAAACTTGTAAAATTCATAGAACTCTTAATAGCGGTTTTTCGTTCATTGTAGGCTACTGTCAGCGGTACAATCGGTAATGTCGGATGGGCCAATTCTTGTTCGTTAAAAAATCCGAGTTATGTGGAGCGGTTCGAAAGTGTAAACGGACTTGGAGTCATTGCTGTAGTGTGTTCATTGACCGACCGACCGTACCGAAGGTTGTGGGTTCTCTTCCCGTTAATAAACAATATTTCGCTATTGTGAACTTTCTGAAAAAAACTGAATAAATAAAAAGAATTTATTATTTTCTATTGAGCAAAAACAAATGCCACAAGCAACACGAAATAAATTACTTTTGCTGGGATTAATATCGTCTTCGCTTGCTGGACAAATTACCAAAAATGTGTAATTAAAATAAGTAAGGATCTTTGAGATTGGGATGTAGAGCCAGTATTGCACACTCGTTTCGCAGGTCAGCTATTCAAAAACTTAACCTCTTTTCTTGGTAATATGGGCTAAAACCTTAATACATGACTATATAATTCGATATTAGTTTCTTTTTACCCTCACCTCCATACTTTTGTGGTTTTGGAGAACAGCACCTATATCTAAGCTGCGACATTACTCTGGTTAGTGAAAGAGAAGGCCTTAATGTGCCTTAACTACACCAGAGGGAAATATAGATAAATATAGAAATAAATATATAAATGAATGAATATATAATTACAATTTATTCTTGCAATTCATGTTATGCCTCTTCAAGTGCATTTAACACAAATATTCCCAGCTTGGATATCTGAATACTCATCGCAGGATCATATCACAAAGGTATAATCAAGTATTGTAGGGTATATATATAGCTCATTGGTGACCTGCATATCCTGAAACTATGCTTATCTGTTATTGATTTGTGACTCAACAGTGGAAGCATTACACCGGTTATACCAACCAATCGCGTGTCAAAATTATCACAATGAGCAGCCATAATGATGTCTGTCAGCAGAGGCATCATAATCCTAGAATTAACCTGTTTAGAGTTTAATTCCGTAATGCAGATGTTGACTTAATATCTTAACGACTTTGACTGGAACAGAATTCTAGCTTCATTTGTATATCCAGCAGGTACAAGCCAGTTACTCACTAAATATTGCTATTGATTTTGAATAACAATGACACACCATTGACCTAAATACGGCGCTTTATATTGTTGTGTATGAGATCTACTTGTTATGAAAGTAATACCAGTCCAAGGCAGTATATTCAGCTGCTGCAGTACGATTAGCTCCGTTGATAAAATGTCGTCTTTTTGGACACATAAGGGTTCAAGATTTCAAACAATATTAGAAACGCATAGAAAATAGTCTGTGGAATAAAAAGAACAAACGCTGTGTTCTCGAATCCCAAAATTATTTAATGATTTGTTTCAATATGTACTTAATGAACTTGGTTTTTGTTTGAATGTCAGTTTTTGTACTAGAGTATGCAATCAGGTCTCTGATAGGCATGAAGAAGATTTGCCATATTGATGAATTCTGTCTCTCTACGCATATGAATTAATCCCCAGGGTTATGATTTTTCGGTCCAATTTCCATAAGGAAAGGAGGAGGGGAAAAGGTGCAAAAAATAAGGCAAAATAGAGACCAAAAAAAGTCTTATGTAACAAACTAACATTTACGCACTGAGTAATTCCAGTAAAATTAAAAATAATTATTCTTCATTTTGAAAGGTGTGCCTTTAGTCCCGCGTTTGCTAAAAGCAGACAGATTCATCATTCCCATGCCCACTGCAAGCTGATATAAAGCTCATTGAAAGCTACATTAAAATCTTAGATACTGGAATGAAACCAAGATAATTATAGGCCTAAAATAAAAAAGAAAACTCAAACGGTATAAGCTGTAAACGATTACATGCGCTTTAGTATATTATTAAAAATACAAGACGTATTTTATAACATAATTTACTTATTCGTTGTACTTTTTATTGACATAATGTGTAATGAAGTACGCCACATAATGTAAGTAAAAATTATAGGCATAGCCACTAATATTTAGTATTATAGGAGAAAATTGCGAACCAGGGCCTTCAGAACTTACATCACCAATAAAGAAACGTGCTAGGTAAATATATGTCTAGCGGTGAGAAGATATATATTGTAGTACATATATATATATAACGTTAAAAGAAACCCCTGGAGTATCTATGCTAGATTTAGGAGTGAAAGTGGCGTCATCCATGGGAGCAGTGTCAAGTACGGTTTTCAAAGTCCTAAGAGAATATAGATTTACAGGAGGTGTCATGTCATTGGTCCAAATTACACCAAAATCAAAGACAAAAAACCATTTGGCAGAATTGGGAATCGACCCTTGGCACTTAATATATAAAAAAGTCCAATTGACATTACTGTATGTAATCGACTAAACGGTCTCAGAAACGAACTCTTGTGAACTGTGCTTTGTACTTTCACACTCGGTTGTTTACTTTTGCTCCGTAAACATCTTGGATCAAGTACAGATAAATTTCATGTGTACATCTTCGTCGCCGAGTTGTTGCCTGTGATAAGCTTCATGTTGATGGTGGTACCTCGTACGTTTTGGCAATATACGTAGGTGACAACTTATCAACCACAATTGCGAATACAAACAAGTAGACTCTTTGAAGAGGGAATGTAGAAGTTAGTGCTAAGATGGGACAAATTCCTCAACGCCGAAAGTGGTTGTATGAAGGAATGTGATAAGCGATTAGTAAACATCAATTACAATAAAGTTCACAGACAAGAGAATCTTAGTTATTGAACACCCCTAGAAGGAAGGATACGATATGAATTTTTTAGAGAAAAGTGCAATGTGTTTGTGACTGGAAAAATCTGAATCGATGACTCGTTTTAATGAAACATAAATGTTTCTTTTACACTAGTGACACATTCAAATTATACAGTCACAAAACACATTAAAGTTCTATTGTCTCTTTGAAAATAACTTCTATCTTTGTTTTGTTTCCTTCACTAATACAAACTTACGGATGGTAAATGTTCGAAGTTTTATTTCATCTGTGTCTGTATTAATTTCGGTACAAGTGAAGAGAGTCAAGTTGTTGTCAGTAAGACATAGGCTCAGTATAAAGTTTCGCAAACCATTCGCGTTTTTTTTTCTGAATTATAAAGAAATTAGTAGTCATTTGAAGAAACCACTGTTCTTGAGACTTTTGCTAATATTATTATTTATAATTTAAGGCATGCTCCAGATGGATGAGGGATATAAAGTCTGGTGAGTAATAATTATATAATTTGTTTCCTAAATTTAGGTTTTTATTAGCAGTTTTGGGTGTCAGCTAGAATTTAAAAATACCCCTAATTGTTTGATATTGTCATTTCTTGTTTTAAAATGAATACACTAAGTAAACTCACAAGAATACTTATGCGACTTAATGTCTAAAGGTGGATTTTAAGGGGAAATCGAATATAATGAAGCAATGCTAAGATTTAATCTTTAACTCCGTATTAAAATTTATCAGTTTACATTTTCTTGGTATGCCTAAGCAATTCCTTACGGAATGATAAAACAGGTCGCTACTAAATTATCCGTTATTGTAGTATTAAGTGCATAGATTATAAGTAGAGCTGGGATTTCTATGTAAATGCATTATTGTTTTAGTGAAAATTTCCTTTTACATATTTTTACATATTTGTGGGCAATTTAAATATTCTTGTGATATTACATGTAATACCACATATTTAACCATTTTCATATTTATTATTTTAAATCGATATCTTGAAATAAAAAAAATACTTCTCAGAGCTGATTTAAATTAAAACATCAAGCGACTCAGATCTGAATATGAAAAGATGCCTACATTGTCACAGCAGTGTCTATTGTCACTTGCCACAATAGGTGGATTAAGATAACTGACACTTTTTAAAACGATGTCCCCAGCAACCATTTAAATGGGTTTTACTAAAGATTCTAATTAACTGTATAAGTCTCTGACAAAACATGACAATCTTCTCGTACAACACCGCACAAGGGCGGTTTAAGTTCAAGGCAGGTTTTACTGAATCTAGACAAAGCTATGTTTTTGCCGTTTTAAACTACTATTTACAAATGGCTGAAAGGTGATCGAGGCATAGGAAGTACCTCTACTCTTTTCACCCCTATTTGTACAGTGTCTAATGGCGTTTTATTAGTAGGCCTACTAGTACTTGTGGATTGGAGTTTCTAGAAATATTTATCCAAATAATGAGTGCTGTGTTCTATTGTTATTTTATGCAATTTTGAACATTCCAACTCTGCCCCTGATCCGTCGAAAATGATTGCCTTTTGAATTAACATTAAAATTTTATTAAATACAAAATAAAAATAAAAACAGTTATGTACTCGTCCATTTGAACCTGAGGATTGTAAAATACAAGTTTAATAGTAGATGCCTTGTGTCAAATGCATGAAGTAGCCATAAAACCCACAAGACAGCAGTCGTTCGAGTACCTTGTCTTTAATTACTGTATTATTTTTAATTATTGATTTATTGTGAACTATTTCAGGCTAGCACTTAATTCAAGTTAAAGGTAAATAGTTTAATATTTGATTAATGACTTTAATTTTTATTAATGTACTAGCAGGTACCCTCTGCTTCGCCCGCGATTATTTATTCACCTGCTAGATTTTTTTAAATCATTTATTTAACAACACAATTATTAAAACATTACATCAAAGAGCACATTGTTTTTACATACATTATATGAAGGACATAATTTTGTTGTTAAGTGGAGCGGACCGTTCTTTATTTCGTATGTTTGTAAAAGAAAGAATAGGAATATGACAATATACCACATAATGGCCACGGTCTTAAAGAAGTTCCATAGATGCCTGCTAGAGATCGCTTGCTGCTTCTGCAAATAGTTTCGATCGCTTCTTCCTGGCCGCGAGTACGCAAAACTATCGATTATATCGATAGAGATAAGTTCGCCATTTTTAAAAACTTGCTCGTCTTGTTCAGAGCGGGAGTGATAACTTTTGTAAATTACGTGTAGTTTTCTCGTTTCACAATTGTAATTTCTTTTTAATACCGTACGGGATGTTTCCGGGTTATCAGTGTTATTAAGCGTGTGTCTGATGGATGCTCGTATATTCAACAGTAGCGACAAACGGAAGTGCGAAGGCAATGTGTTAAGATATTATCATGGCTGGACAAAGTGGACTGTCCCAGAAATCGGAAGCAGATTCCAAATCGAAAATACCTGATGTGCAGGTGAGTAGTACAGTTTGTAATCTATCCAAGGAAAATATATGGTATTGAAGTAATAGACTGTGAGCGTAAATCTGGAGGTAGGCTACAATGCATTATTAATAGGTTACTAATTGTCCAGCCCAGGATAATTGTACCTGAAGCAACATCAGGCCCGGACTATGATAAAACATTTATAGCAATGAAAATAGACTACGGTTTAGTTTCAACAATGAAAGATAAAATGTTAGGCCTACATACTGCATGTCTTATGAGGGGGGACATACAGGTTTGGGTACTGAAAAATAGTGAGTTCATTTTTCTACAATTACGTATAATTTTCACTGATATTTTACGTATAATAAAGGTAGGGGTAATTACCGTTACACATTTCAAAGCTACCATCGCAGGTTGCATTATCTTCCTCACATTTCTAGGCATAGTATTTCTTTTGCCACATTTTGTAACGGATTATGATCCGAAATGTAAAATTCCAATCTTGTGTTCAGCCAATCAGGTATGGAAAATGCAGCAAGAGGAAAGAATAACACTAATGAGTCTAAGAGTCTAAGAGTCTAAGAGACTCACAATGCATATAAAGCATTTTATGTATAACTAGCTTAAAAGGCCCAGCGTCAGCCAGGTTTTATAATTCGATATTAACTTACGGAGGATTGTCGATTTTAAAGTTCTTGTATAGGTGACTAGAGTTTGAAGCGAAGAAGAACGACCTATCACACTCAAACTATTTCCCTCAGCAAAAGTTAGAGAAAGCTTTTTATCGCTCATAGAGGACAGAATTATTTTTCAAACCAGTTGCTTCTACACTCCATGCCTGCCGGTAACATAGAGCTGTCTTTACGTGATATTATATCCCCCGTTCTCATATTCCCATACAACCGTTTTGGGACTGAAATAAAAAATAAAAAAAACAATGTCACTTTCACACTTTCTTCCCCAAAAATCCGGGACATAATTTACTGCCTACTTAGGACTAAAAATGTTCCATCCCTTTTGTATCTTTTTAGATGCTTGGCTTCCAATAAACATCCTTAGTTCTCAACTAATAAAAGCCGACTTGGCGAATAAGGTATCAGTCGATAGATTTTCTTTTTATATATATACCGACATCTAACTCGCTACCTATCGTTGGTACCAAGTCGGGCTGCAATACGACCTCTTATTCTAAATTAAAAAGTGAAGTGAGAAAATGATATTGTCGATGCCCAGGGTAGAGAAAGTTAAGTGATGCATAATTTATTTACGTGAATTTCAATCTCCATCATTACTTATGTACAGAAATGAATTATATCAATAGCCTCTCTAATTATTTGTCAAAGTCCAGTACCACGCAACTTTCAAAGCCCTATGTGAACACTGCAAACAATAGTGTTGTCATGAGAACTACACAAGCAATGAGGATTGCATTTGGTATATTAGGTTAATTTTTTTTAAATATATTATAGCCTATAATTTTACAAAGAAAGGAGTGGTTTGTTTAAATTTTAATGTTGCCTATGTTTCTTCCTTGGTTGAAGTGGGTATATGTGCAAAACTACATGCAAATTGGTCAAAACATGTAGATTTATATAGGGAACAAACATGCATACACACCACATTCAATGTTATAATGTAACATATATTCTAATATAGTAGGCCTATATTAGAAAACCGACAAATTTTCAGCAGAATAAAGCTCTGGCCAAAAAAGTTTCAGCCTGCTGAGTAACTTGAAGAGATCACCCAAAGGACCTAAATCTTATCATTTTGCTTTTTTTTTCTGGGGAAGACCCCCGGGACTCCTGTTTTTTGGGTCATTCCATATCCCCACACCTCCACTAATTGCAAACTTTCGTTTATGTCAGCCCCCCTGCAATAAGTTCTGGATTTGCCCCTGCCTTGAACTCCATTTTCTTGCCTATCCAGAATATTTCAAACTTACTTTACTTTCATTCAGTCATCGGATTTATGTAGTGCAAATTGGACGCCTGTTGCATCTTCACTGGCGCAAAACATTTTAAAAAGAAACCCTGGGACGTACAACATTTCGTAGTCTGTGTGAGGTTCTAAATTAAGACTGTATTAATTTTCCCGAGGGAATTTCCTCGGGAAAGATTCCTTTACTTAAATTTACTTTATGGGACGGTTAAAGGTCTCTTCCATCTATAAGAACATTCTTCCAGAAGGCGTCAATCAATTACCCCAGATAACTTAGAAAAATATTTAATTGTTAAATGTACAGAGAAATCTACAGCACAATTGCCTGTTAATCGTGATCATAAATAAATGTTATTACCGGTAAAATATGTGATGTTACATAATTTTATTGTTTAAATATTTTTCAACATATTCCATCATTTTTCACTAAATATGTTATTTTATTTTATTATTCATTTACTGTATGAAACACAAGAGAGATGCATCAACTGATCACCCGAATAAGCCAATGCTCGTGTTCGGGTTCAGTCCATTTATTTATATTACACAAAACAAAATTCAGTCTAAGTACCTCCTCCACCTTAAAAATGTAATATTTTACCTTTATTGCTTCCTTAATGATTTTCAGCACAGCCTGATTGGATTAAAAATGTATACAGAAATTTTACATTTATGTTAGATGCAAATGCCGGTACTAATAATTAATTGGTGAGTCATAAGAAAAATATATCAAGCTACCGTTAGTAACTTCTAATTTCTTATAAGCTCAATTTACTCTTTTAGAAACCAATTTGCTTCTGAAGCATGGATGACCTGATTTTAATAGTGAGATAGCAGTAGTTGCTAAAGAGACTTAGTTATTTAGACTCATCACGTCTTCCTACACATTGTGTCAAACTGAAGGTTTAAGGCAAAGAGAAGAAGCTTCTAGGAAGCTGCGTAAGCAGAATATCTCCTTAATCTCTTCATGCCTATGCATTAATTATGTCATATTAACAGCAGACTTCCATGTCAGGAACAGTCTTCATAGAGCAGTGTAAGACATACTATGCCGTATCTCTGAAACATGGTAAACGAGAATTCTGGAAATAATTTGTTCCTTGTAGATTCAGAATTTTATTAAGTTATACTTACTTACTCAATGGCAATGGACAATTCCTCAGCGAGCTAAAGAAATATTATCTATTTTATCGAACTCGAAGGTTCATTGCCGCGCTTACCTGAGCCCGCCATTCAACCCTATTCTGTGCTAACTCCAATCATCCCTCGAAAATCCTACAGCCCTTAAATCTATCCTATTTTGTCCTCCAACCTACGTCTAGGTCTTCCACGTGGTCTTTTCCCTTCGGTTCTCCCAGTCAGTACTTTTGTGATATGTCATTCCTCCCCCATGCGCGCAACATGTACAGCCCATTTCATCCTCCGTGATTTAATTACCCTTACTATATCCGGTGAAGAGTACAGGTCATGAAGCTCGTTTTTATTTTTATTAAGATGTAAGCATATTAAAGAAAAAGTAAGAGCAGAAATGATTCTTATTATTAATAAATTAATGATCGAATTTTATGTAGGCTAAGCAATTTCATATATTATGTCGTTCTATCATAGAGGTTTTAATTACCGTATTTCTTTATTGTTGCTTAAAATGTAACTAGTAAGTAAATTATATAAACAAAATATCGCGAAATTTGTTAGGCTGTACGAAATATGTTAACAAGCGCGAAATCACATCCTCCATGTGTATAGGCCTATTTAGAAATGTGGAAGAAAATATTATTTAAAATAATAAGTTTTATTGTTTTAATTTCTTGTTCGTTCTCTTAGTAGCCTTTTCGCTTTTCATGCTGTCTCTATAACTGCTGAGAAGTTGCAAGTAAGCCTACTTGATATACGTAGGCCTATTAAAGTAACTTCCCGTCAGGTCAAAAACCTTCTTCTTGCTTCTATAAAGCAAGCTATAGAAATTAATATCATTGAGAAAAATCACAACAGAACAAGCTAAACAGTAGGTTCCACTGGCATAATAATACCCCCATAAAACGATACTCATTATTGTAATAATAGGAACTATTTCCGATGATTCTACTTTTCGATTCGTAGCTTTTAGTTATTATTTCAAAGTAAAATTACTCATAACAATTAAAATTTCCTATGATTTTATAATATTTCCACTTTTAGTGAAAAGATAATTTAAAAACAAAAAATTTAAAATATTCTGGCACGGAATTGTAGTTCCTCTTCATGAGATTCCCTGTAGTTTGAAATAATAAGTAATTCGCTGCTCCCGTTAAACGAAAAGAGAAAACTTCTTTATCCACAAAATACTACGGTTCATTGATCTTTAACTGCAGCACAAAAATCATGCAGATTGCCTTATTCTTATTTTGTTACGTAGTTAGCTGCTTACTTTAAGCTTATAGGCTCAGCACATCAAATACCTGTCTTGCTTGAAAAATACACTCAAAGTACTCAGAAGGATTTATATTTCTCTCTGCTCCATGATCTAAATCCGCTTCGTCGGAAATCCTGTTAAGTATTTTATACAGTCAGCAACGTTGAGTGGGGCTTTCTTGTCGAATGCCTGGCAGACCACAAACATTATTCTGTTTCCTTGCCTGAAGGATTGTGGATATACCAATCAGAGAACATACAGAAGGAAGAGTATTTTCTCCTACAGAAAGCAGACTAGGATTATAGTTTTTTTTTTATTTCTGCACATTGGAAACTAGGCCTAACGTAAAACATATTTACTTCTGGTTAATGGGAGAGAAAAAATTATACGTGTGTAAATATATGTTCAATACGCAATACGGGAAACGCCGACGAAATATCGTGTGTTAGATCCCTAATTGGGATTTTTCAATTTGCTTAATCCTTCTGGTGGTACCTTAGCTCTGGGATGATAATGATGATGATGATGATGACGATAATAATAATTATTATTATTGTTATGTCTTTAGTCAAATATCTGCAATAGACAACCTCAACGCATACAGTACAGACAGGAATGAATACCAGGGGTAATCCTGGGGTAAAGGAGATCTGTGCTTAAAACTGACAAAATGTAGGATTCTCAACTTTCCGGAACCTTTAAAGACCTCCACGGCCTGTGTGTAGGAAACGCTTTATTTTAGATACACATGTAATATTGGAATGTCTAGATTTTCTGTATATTAAATTTTTAATTGTATAAAATTTTGTTAATGTCAATCAAAATTAAAATTATCTACAGGGTAGATTAGAAAAATGTATACGCACTTTCAAAGTGGCAATACAAACCATACGCTTTGGCTTCAAAGTGTAGTACAATGGTTGAACAACAGTAGTGTTGTGGCGGTTTGCAGTTTGAACACTTATTGTAATTGTTCACTTCGAGTCATTGTAATACTGATAATAATATATGAGCTACGGTTTATCGAATTGTGTATACATTTTTCTGATGGACCCTGTATATACACTATTGTTACAACCGAAGTCATTTACCACCGGGACTTCACGATCCTATTCAGCCATTTCAACTCTTTGTAACAATCTAAGTTACAAATTTCGATTTCCAGTTAGACCTAAGAATATTCAATGAGCCAGAAATCTAAAACTTCGGGCTCTTTCCCATTTATTACTCAACAGGATAGGGGTTTTATAGTGACGACCTGTCTTTTATGGCTTGTAGGCCTACCATTTGTTCTATCGTTTACAGTGTGCAGGGAACTCTTACCGACATATCTTGAGTTAAATTTCCAACAACTAATTTGGCCTAGTTTGCAAATTTATGGATTCTTCAAGTAATTATGAATTCATAAAGCTCCAAAGTTTTGTCAAAAAAAACATTGAAATAAAAAGTGTAAGACCTAATAGAAAAAGTCTTTCGCCGCATGATCTCCATTGGAACGTATTCAACTATTATTGGAAAAGTATAAAATATTTTGCACAAGGACTTTTATCTAGATTTGAGGTTTAGAAAACGAGCCTGATTTGGGGCTCCGCACTCTGCCGAGTATGAACAAAGTCAGTCACCAAGGGCGACGGCATGGGTATACATTAGAAAATAATGTTCTAGCTGCTAGAAATTTTATATGTGGATACCAGAGATAACTTCAGTCCTGCTATGGCGGAAGCGATTTATGAACTGAAGTAGGGAATGTGGAGCGGAATTACTAGCACTGCCACTTGAATTGAAATGTTTATTTCTCTCAAACATGGATTAAAGTTTCAAATAATAAACAGTGGTGATGCTCGGCTGTAGGTAGTCTACTTGAATAAAATAAACAGTGTTTACATGGGAGATATATTTTATTCTTTTTTTATGTCGCGTGAGTGGTATCAAAAATAAACACAAGAACAACCGTGCCAAACGCTTAACTAAAATCAACACTGATTGTGATTCACAGCCTAAATATAACAACTTTTTTTTTTCCTCCCGGTGCTCTGCTGGTATCAAGAGTTCAATATTCGGTCAACTTGCAATATTAGAGAGAACCTCATGATTCATGAAGCTCCAGCCGATACTGAAAATCATGCGTTGCCTTCAATTATACCAGGAAAAGTATCCATATTCGTTACTTGGATCAGTCAATTTTAACAAAGTTTATTACAAATTGGAGTAATGATATAAATAATTTTTTGTTCACTTTCATGTGATTTAACTAATGACATTTATTGAATTATTTCTATTATAACACTGGTGTGGTATCGATTAATATCGAACACGGGAACACGGACAATCTTGATGTATTGAGAGCAGCCAATCAATTCTGTTCGTGTTAATTTTATTATTATATCAAATTGAGTTCATTTCGTATTTTGAACTCCGTTGTTTCAGGTTAAGACGGGCAAGAGAAGCTTGACTTGACCGCACGACATCAGCTACTATATACTGTATTGCTAAAGATGAGAACGACGAAAACTTACTATGAGCTGATCTCCGTTTGTTTGATGTTTCTAAAATCTATTCTTAAACATTTAACTAGGGTCAAACATTTAACTAGGGTCGAACATTCGTATGCTGCTTAACTATAACCGTACGCGTAGCCTAATTAAAACGCTCGTATGAAAATTAAGAAACTCGCTTCCCTAGTATCTTAAACATACTGATGACTAGACTTCGGATTTTAGGTAAAAACCTATTTTAATCCTTAAGTGATGTATGGACGAAAACTTGTATATGCATGTTTCATAAGTGACTATGCCTAGAACTGATAATTTTATAGGACCTAAAACAGCCTATTTTTACGTTAGAGCCTAATATTGCCTTTTTGCTTGTTTTTTCCTCTAAAGTTCAAAATAAGTTATTTGTTGGTATAAATTCTAGTATTTATTTTCAGTTCGTACTAAATTTTTAGCTCGGAATGTGCAGTACATGACACATTTGTGACGTGGTTAAATAGTAAGGAATGCTTCGCCTTCAGGAGAAAAATTCCTTGGAATTCCCAAGAAAATTTAGTGTTTTTCTCCCGACTCCCACATCCAATAACAAAAAAACAAAAACAACAAAAAGTAGTTCTCTGAATCACTGAGGGATACAAGTGGTTGAATATGCTAGCGTGCGTAGCTTCTGGGCGCAGGGATTAGGTTTTTACTGTTATGGTAGTAATACAGGACCTAGTAATAGGCCTATATAATTCTGTGTATCATAGGCCTATATCTGTGTTTTATCGTGATTATTGATTAATGGTGAATCCAATAAATATAATATTCTGCGTTGCAATTGGGATATTTCAGAAAATTGGCAACTTAACGATTTTGTAAGAGACTATTTTCCAATTTTTAGAGCCTATTTTAGGTACCTAAAACAGCATTTTTAACGACCTAAAAGTCCGAAGTCTACTGATGACTTAATACATGCCATTAGCCTATAGGCTACATGGAATTCACAAAAGCCGATTTTCACCTTATCTGTGGCATTAAGGCTCGTTTAACTTCGGTAATCCGGACTAATTGGAAATGAGAGTGATTCGATTATCAGTTCCTTTGAATTATCTGGATCATCTTAAGCACCAACTGGGAATTGAGTCTAAACGTGTTCGTAAACTGGTAGGCGTGTAGGATGAAGATGCTAAAATAAGAGCTATCTTATATTTTCATTTAAAATATGCGTTTCAGGCCCAAAGGGTCCTAAAACTCATTTTCAGGAATTTTGTGTTTGCGCACCTGTGTTTGAAAAAAATAGCTCTCACGCAAAACATCGCACGAAAACCAAATTTAATTTTAGGAGACACAGAGATGTGCATGGGTCGCCACGATTTAACGTCTGGCATAGTATCAGGTGCGCCACGTATTAAAAACTGGCATAGTATCAGGTGCGCCACGTATTAAAGACTGGCATAGTATCAGGTGCGCTACGACTTCACGGTCGACAAAGTACGAGGTGCGCTATGCCTTCGCGTTCGACATAGTACTAGGTGCACCACTAGGTAGGGCTTAAGACAGTGGTTTATTTTTCTTTAGCGTACAAATAGTAATTCAAAGTAGAAATTCGCTGGGTCTTGTCGCTGATTTGATGGAGTTTTCTTACCTGTACTTGCTAATCACTGCTTCGATTTCTGTATATAGTATGTTAAGGTTTGAAATTCTACTAGCATTAGAGAATGATGTAATTTATTATTCTATTAATTTTTTTTGTAAATACCCAATAATCATATTGCCTATGAACCAATTCCCTTTGTCGTTAGGTATAAGAAGAATGTGTTGGGATGACTGTGATAAAGGAAAGAAAAAAAACTGAACGTTGAATTGAAAGATTCTACGGCATCTTTACAGTTCACGTTTGCCCAAATGGATAGGGATGGAACATTAAGTCTGGAATAATTATCGAGTTGACCTATATAATCCCCCCAATAACCATTAATGTATTAATGTATTTCGATATGGGTTCGATCTGCTCACATACACCTACAACAAATCTAGGTGCTTATTTAATACTTAGAATATTTAATGCTAATATAAGTTCATAAAACTATTATATCAATTTTTTCGTTGTAATATTGATTTAGAAAAGTTTTGAGGATATTAGTTAACTGGTATAGGCAGCATGTTCCTAGTAAGACATAAATTTAAAAAAAAAATAATGGCATTTTGAAGGAAACAAAGAAAGTCAAACATGTTTTTCTTGAAATGCAAAGCCAATGTCAAACTGCCGCAAATAACGTTTTAGAGATGTATGAGTAACTGAGCAAGTAAAAAATCTTATCTAAAGTTAAATATTTCGCCTAGTGCTGAACCTGTATCAAATAAGATATAATCATATGAAAATAGTTTATATTCTAATATTAGCGCTAAATCAAAATTCGGGTCGTGTAGATAGTTAAAGCTCCACAAATTACTGAATATTTAATTTTAATTGTAATTTTCTTTATACCGTCTACATTGTTATTAAAGTTATACCTAGGGGCTACTAATATACACAACAGTATTGACAGGTTTATTTATAGCTGATAGTATAGCGTAGCTGGAGCCTGTAATTTGCGTAAAGGATTCTGCAAGCTTTGTGAGCTGCTGCGAGAACCTTTATTATCGTAGTAATTTCTAATTAGAGTAGCCATTCTACAAAGTACCGTCTCTATAGCCCATTATTCAAGACAAAGAATGCAACATCACCCTGGCATAGTAGCTAGCTTTACTCTGGAGAAACTTGCAAGAGACACATTCCTCCCTCCATCTTTATCAGGCGCTGGGCTCTTTTCTAGAAATTGTAATAGGTATGCAGTACATCCTCTCCAGAGAAGGATCTAGGGTGTCTTATGGCAAGGCTACGTAATGACGCTACAAATCATGTTGTTATTTGCATACCAGAACTCTGTCTTCTACTGTTAAGACGATCTTATATTATGTTAACGTCAGAAAGTATAACTTTCGTTGGACCCTCAAATTGGGATGATGTCTACGGGATATACATTTAAATTTTCATCATGGGTAATTAGTTGGGGTACTCGATGAAACACTGGCTTGCTGTTCCTAAGCTCCCTGGTTCGAACCCAGCGTTTGATGTGCGTAAATGTGAAAGTCCTTTGTCTCTTTAATTTGTAGACATGTAAACGTTCTCTGTTGGACGGAATTCCATTGCACTGGCGACAATTACAGGCATAAGTATCAGTCGTTAAATAACCGCCGTTAAATAACCATAACAGACACCACTAGGTAGTGACATTGTGAAAAAATTACATTGTGAAAATAATAATTGTTAATGATTTTTTTAAAGGATATTAGCCTATGTTTTAAAGCTTCCGAGTAAAAAATAAAAATCATCTTCAAAAATCTCAAGAAGGAAAAATCACTCGGAACCTTTTTTTTGAATATTTACGGCATAGGCTGCATAAATATTCTCATTTCTTTGAATTTTAAGATCCTCTGAAGGTACGTGGAAAGGTTGAGCTAACATATCAGGTTCTCTTAATAAGATAATTGATAAATTATATAAAACAATACGGCTCTTCACAAGGAAAGAAAAAGATGGTCAAGATTCTACTATCGAACTGGAACTGTAAGTACAAAAACTGAAATCGTTCGCGTACACTCCCACGTACAAGGCCTTCCGTTCGACTGCTGGGAATATTTTCTCCTTTATCTTTCGATTTCTTTTGTGGATTTCAGGATTGAAGATTATATACCCGCTAGCACTCTTGACCGTCTTCATTAATGATTGTTCTTAACCGGAATCATTAGTTCACTAAGCAAGTATTTACCTAATTCCCTTCGTGAAATTGATTGAAGGAGTTCTTAGCTTCGGAAAAATCCGAGAATGTATGGGGACCAACGTGGAACCTCAAGATTCATAGCCAACAGAGCAAACCACTGTCCATGTAAATAGGGGAACTAAGGTTTACTAGCACATAATATGACTATATTTTTATCCAGCTGTCTGCTAATAGTACTGTTGAGTATACTAACTATACTGTTCCATGCCTGGTTACTAGAGAAGCAGAATTCAAGTTCGGTAGCAACACTATGTAGGAGAGAGGAAAATAATTTCTTATCAAATGCAAACTTTAAAGCAGCCTAATTTGAATTAAAAGCTTATTAGAATCATGCTGTAAGTTCACTAAATAGACCTACAATAAATTCAATTCAACATTTTCTCAGCCATTTAAATTTTTTCTTTATTTTTTTTCTTTTTAATGTTCTATGGCCATATTTAACACAACTTCCCTCCTTTTTTTCTCTGGCATCACTAAACCATCGCAGCCAATTTTCCACGTCTCCTTTACTCTTGTAACGCAAGAACATTATCATCGTAATTATCCATAAATGATTCCACCACAATTCATTACACTGAAATAGAGATATTTTTTCTTCATTTGCCGTAGATTGGTGAATATCACCATTATCAGTCCCTGCAAAGGCAGGTGAAGGGAATTCTATTATGTAAAATATAGTTTGGAGCCCCTGGCCAGCCACATTTGACGAAAATACCCTAAGCTGCATTCATCCGCTGACGCTTTAATCGTGATAATGCACTCCCTTACCTCCAACATTTGGCCTGACATACATCGATCGCATGCCCCATCCTGCAACAGCCTGGATCTTGCTCAGAGTGACTTTCTTTGATCCCCCAACTTAAATCGTAGCGGCAGAGCCAGGGTTTTGGATCATCAGTGGCACCTCTGTAGTACGCAAAAGTGGTAAAAGACAACGAAAAATATCTGCCAACTTATACTCTCTCTAGATATTTCGCGAGTAAAAAATTATCGCCAATCTTTTTTACAAGCCGTCGTATATTCCAGACCTCCATTGTCAACCGTAAGGACAGCCGCACGTCCAAATTACACACACTCACACAAATACACAATTCTATAACACACGTGCATATACATGTCACAATACTCCACATAACAAAGCAAACACCGCTTGCCTGAAATTCTCTCAACCGAAATCCGATTTTTCTACTTGTAATTTTTCTAACGTTGAGTATTCCTTTTTGGGAGACCTGCACATTCGAGAGCATGGAAACTTTCCTATGCTTCTGGTTTCTTCTAGTGCTTTTCTTTATTTAAAGTTGGTATTGAATCTCTTTATCTTTTGTGTTTTACACTAGCCCTGGCAGAGGAAATCTCTTATTGGTATGAGTTCAAGTTGACCACATGCATTATAGTCTATTACCAACGCTCAGGCCTAGCTGAGTGGTGAAAGGGAGTATAGTTTGGCTGTAAGTGGCTGTAAGAAGTCCGTCTCAACGAATTTTTAGAGCTGTCCCTTCATCCTATCTAAATTATATCTTTATTACAAAAGTCTGGCACTCAAATATTAACCTATGAGCACAGGTCGGTTTCAAGTTCAGGAGCGAAGAAGAAGGGGGGGGGGGGGGAAGGCACACATAAAGTGGAGGGTTGGTGAAATTGCTTTGTGAATACTGTCTTCTATATTATACGTACAGTCATTTGAAGTTAATAAAAGACATGGCCAACAAACAGAAAGTTATTTCCCTTATCGGACAAGTTAAGATTCATTCTGATATCATTATGTTCCCTCAACGAATCCAGAGGTTCTGATTCGCCATCGCGAAATATAGGAGGAGCAGGGGTGTGGAGTGGCAACGCCGGAGCCGGTTTAGATTTCCCTTACCAATATAAACCACTGCGCATCATATTGGAAAGATTCCGTGCACTCGAGTGTACTTAAATCCTCCAAAAGTATAAAGTAGAATATAAGAATTATAATTCATCTCCTACGGTTGGAGTACATTGTTTCAGGTTGATCAAATGCAACAGAATAAGTTACGGTGAGATGAGTTTAGGTTGCCACTATCTTAACTGCATAGCAATGAGATGCTATAAATCTTGTACAGCTGCTTGTCGAGTACCTACTATCAACGACACCCTATTGCCCAGTCCTCATTTGTCTTCATAACTGCATGACTAATGTATACTGTTAATTGAATGCACGAAGAATTTACTGCAAACTTGTCGCCTCGTTCCTACTGGTTTTTCTTTTGCACAAACATTCCAGCCAACTCGACTATACCGCAACAAAACAATTCCATTTATTACTAGAACCTCCCCTCTGAATACGTCCTCGTAATACGCAAGGAAACATCTTCCTCTCCTCTCTTCCTTGTAATGATCACCGTTTTCTTTTGAGGTTCAGAATGATCCTCAATTTCTCCCTCATTTAATTTTTCTGTTTTTAAGATTCGTATAATTTTTCCATTATCTTCTCTTTCTCATAATTATAGTATATATTTTATCGTTTTGTGTTCCACTTTTCTTTTCCAGTATTTATCTATTCTTTGTCCTGCTAATTTCATTTTCTTCTCTTCATTAGATTTTCTTCAACTTTTATCTATTTCTTCTCACTTATTTTGGTGATGGATTGTACATTGTAATAATAGTTATTTCAATTGCTATGAGACTCATTAAACAACTCTTTACCGAGTGGTTTGACAGAAGTAAAACATTGAGGAAAGATACTTCAAACTCATATAGGCTAATCTAATACATAGAAGAAGGTCCAGCATTATGATTCTGGATCCATAATCGGTATGAATCTGATCAATATTTAATCAGTAGAGATCAGATCTTAGGTACGAAAAATTTTAAACTAGGCAGGCAAAAGGCACAAAAAACGTGAAAATAGTAAATCGATTAGGCACTATTTTAACCTGATCTTGACATTTTAGATTAAGCAGGTCTATGGACGCTATACTTGAATGGAAAGTGAATATACTGCATTTTACAAAAAAAAAAATACCAGCTTTAAGATTTTTGTTGTTGTAGTTGACTTAATTAGGCTAAAACAACGTATTCGAGAAAATAAAATTAGTAGTAAAGTAAATTTAAAAACAAATTGCTGACATTGACTTACATCAAATACTTGTCTTTGTGTATGGGTACAGCTAAAGGAGAGAAAATAGGTAAAGATGGCACATCGTCCCTTCTAGCTATCCACACCTGGAACACTCACGTGTGTTTTCAGTCGAATGAAATTAAATCCACTGTTTAAAAAAGGTTGAGGATTTTGATAGCGCTACTGTCTTAAATAAAAACATTCAAACGAAATCGCAAGTATATTAACTTAACCTATGGAGCTTTAAGATAGCAATACTATTTAATCATTTTCGGAGTGAGAAACTGATAATTATTTGCATCGAAAATGGGTTTGATAATAAAGTTACTGGGCCTAAATTTTTGCAGCTGTTGAGTAAATTAGGATCCCCAGGCTGTATTCAGGGTTTCAAGTCTACCCTTCAGGAAATTTAATCAAAGCCTGTAAATAAATTGCTATTAAACAACACAGTTATTTAAGTTATTAGCATTAAGATATTTTATTATTTTACTTCGTAAATGCCCAACAATTCATAGAACTAACTATAAGATATTTTTAAAATATTTAAAAACTGCAAATTTGGGAAATATTCTGCAGTGTAGGCCTACATAATTTAACTTTTAGACCAAAATATGGGGTTTACTTCATAAGAAGTCTGAGAATCTTTGTTCTATGGCTTTTGCTTTTCGCTGAAATAAGTTTGAAATAACTATCTAAGCAAATGTAGTTTCACAGTATTGAGAAACCAATTTCTGCAAAAAATAGCAATATGGTTTATTTTATATTGATGGATAGGCTATGATCTGATATTTTTTTTAATACTAAAGCAAGAACCCAGCAATTGATTTCTTTCCTTTTCAATCTCAATCTCTCTCTCCCTCTCCCTCTCTCATATACACACACACACTACCTCTCTCTCCCACCATTCCTCTCTGTTACCCATCTCTTCTTTTGTGCGTGTGTGAAAAAGTTATTGCCAGCACATTTCATAGTTAGAAATACGAGTTCTACTTCACTCCACTCAATGTTTACACAATATGATAGAAACTACATTTTCCCCGCTTTTATAAAGACTTTTAAATGCAATATTTCAAGTCAGATTTCCTGCTACAGTGAAATCTACCATAGCAAGTATTATAGCTCAGTGTACGACAGTCTGTAGATGGATGAAGCTTATATACTGTGTAATGCAATTTGTGTAGTCGATCAAACGCATGTTTCGCTCTCTCGAGTTGGTAGTTCGTAACTCGTGCTGAGAAAGGATCTGGCTAATATCTTCCAGTGAATTCGCTGTGCAGGCGATATTTTCTATCAGCTTGCAAAGAATAGTTTATCTTATCATTGATAATTCCAAGAGAAGTTACTCTCGTATCGATACATTTATTATTTATTTATTATATATTTATTTAGTAATTCCTCGGATATAGACCAATCACGATCATTTGTCTTATAATATGCTTCCTAGCATCGCACATTTATTATATATTTAAGAGAACAAATATGAGCAAATTTATGTGATTAAACTCGAGTAGGATTTATTGAGATTATATCCTGAATAAAATTTAACTGATTTTGTAAATAATAATTATTTTATTACTTTTTTGTCAATATTCTGTCAAACTGTGAGATCACGGCTTACTGAATGAATGGACAATCCATGAATCGATTCTAATTACCAATGCTACCAATAGTGCGTACCATAAGAACAGAGCGTCTGTGTAGATTGCTAACATCAGAACGCAATAAAAGCACACAACTGGCTTGGAGCTAATCAAAATTGTGTTTGTAATAAATACACATTTACATTATTTCAATTTCTAAACAAGTTGTGTTGTGTACAATACTGTGTTTTCATTTTGTTCTCTGGCAATATGTGACGAATTAATCACTGCGCGTAAATGCCTTACGTGGTCAGTAACGAGGTCTTGTTTTATAAGATAAAATTGCATCCTTGCTATGCTAGGAAGCATATTATAAGATAAACGATCGTGATTGGTCTGTATCCGAGAAATTGCTAAACATTATTTGTCATTATCAAACATGCATCGTATGTCAAAATACTAGTGCTCTTCTATGTCCCGTCTACTGTACCCAAAGTTTATGGATTATACATAGTTCATTAAATCCTATATTCAATTCACAGAATTTAAATATGCACATGGTAGGCCTTCACTGAAACAGCAGAATTGTCAACCAAAATTTATCTTAGTTAACGCTCACAAATTGATTTCTCATTATATAGAATGGAAAGGTAATGATTTGTAATTTATTTGTAACAGTGATGACTTGAAGAAGGAAATCTAGATGAGATGCGTTAACTGGGTGCACGTTAGTACACCCCTTTTGTCAAACAGATCGGGCGTCGCTCTAGTTCTCAGAAAATGAGATATGCAATCGAACAGAAATACAGATGGTCTATATCTAGTCTATAATTGGCTGAATGGGAGTGAGAAATGATGCGGCTTAATTCTAGTGAGCTAGATAGGAAATGGCTGAGAGTTTTAATGTTTATTTATGATACTCGAGCGGCTATCACGATGGACAAAAGGGATTTAAAATGAACCCTATTTAATTGGGTATTGTTGGAAGTCGCCACCCTCTATGGATGTAATTTGGTCCCTCGTATGAGCATGATTATGCATTACTATCACGCATTTAAATTGATGTTATTAGTTCATGAATAGAAGAGTGCGGTAATTCACATAAAATGCAGCATAATTAGCACATAGAAATCTGATTTGAATGCAGTAGCCCTCTAGTACTCACTCAGTTGTACATTCGTAGCTGTGTACCAAGAATTCTTTATTACCCTCCATATCGGTGGGACAGCAAGGTTTTGGGACAGTTAGGCCTAATACATTCCGAGGAGTTACAGATAAAAAAAACTTAGATACTGTATAAAAATAATAATTCGCATTTTTATTTGGAAATTCATTTTTAAGTTTACTACGAGAGTGAGTCAATAAGTCGCAAACTTCAAAATACTGCATATCGTTTTAAATTTTGTACCGTTGTGTTTATAGAAGGAGGTACCACATGTCGGCTGAACGTGATCTTCCTTAATTATTCGTAAAATAGTGATGGATAATAGCAAAATGAACTAAAAAGTTAGCAGTAGGGGTGGGGCGAAAAACCGGGTGTATCTTCTAACTTGGCTGTATCAAAATCCTGAATAAGATGTAGTCTTAGGAAGATAGAAGAGGTCCATATAGCTGATCATCAAGTGCTGTAGTTCTGTATAAGCACTTGAAAAAATTAAGCTTACAGCGGCTTATTTTTAATGATCTTGCCTTAACGTAACAAATCAACATGGGCGGCGATCTTTCATACCTCGTGTATGCTGTTGAGGATATCTGATTGTTTGGGAATACTAAAACCTAGATTGTTTGAGAACAAAATCGACAATTACTTATCAAATTAGTAAACTGTATAGTAGGCCTAACTCTTCTCTCCTTTGTCGTCAATCGATGACTTTCAATTCGTAGTATAATGAGTTTGGGTTAATTGTTCTTTATAAACGCATACGGTATGTATCGACAGTTACGCAACTTCATAATTGCTTACAAAATTAACAGTCAAGATAACTTTCATACACATTTTTCTTTTTAATATTATTAGAGCATTAAAATGTTAAAATATTGTAATATATTATTAATTCACATAAAATTATCTTAGTATAGACAACAAGTGTGCAAAATTTCAATTGAATTGCAGAAAAACAAACTAAAAATAATCGCGATTCTTTTTCGCGTAAAGTGGTACTGAAAAAAGTCTTCAGTAAGTTTGTGTGTGTATATATATATATATATATATATATATATACACACACACATACGTATGTGTATAAATTATCTTAAGCTTATCTTTTACACAGACTTAGCATTGTGTCTTAACTCGTGAACAATCTAGCTTAGCGTAACACTGGTACAATAATTTAGTGTATACTGCAGCAATGCAGATTCTTACTCTAAATCGTAATGATTTCATGCTTAAGTAGAGAAAATCATTAGATTATTGGATATAGGCGTTTTCTAGTTCTTTCTTTTCTTTTGGAAGGTAGCCTATTTATTGTAATAGCAAAACTTCACGCACGGATGTGAGGCCTTAATGTATTTTTTGTTTGTTAACTGTGGCAATGGCATCAAGGAGTGCTTTTTCTTCCTAACTTTTTATATACAGTATACAATCACAGACTCTGTAACTTGTGTATTAGTGATGGATGGGCAAGTAGTAAATTTGCATCATGGTGAGCTGCAGTGTCTTAACATTGGCCGCTAAGAAAACAGGCGCCGCTACCAACAAAACAACAAGGAAATTCCCTGTGACTTACGGCACTTTTAGTTTCCCTACCGCCTACGCTTTCGTGGCCACTCGTGAAAAAAATAGATGCAAGAAAGAACTGCGTATTGATCTGGAATAAAGATCTCAGCCAAAGCAATAACTTGTAAAGCGATTTACACTAAAAGACAATATAGCTATACCAAGGAAAACGTTCTTCTAAATTTCTACAGCATGTGGAATATTGCTCTACTGGTACTTGATTTTTGGGACATTTTGAACATTAATGTTTCCAAGATATAATTATTAATATTTTCTTTACTATACTTAGGCTAATAAAGAATAATAATAGTCTAATAGAATAATAGTCTACATGGTATATATACATGCACAATCATATACACACAATTTTCATATTTGAGCCTATTCTTCTGTTCAGAGGAAGATGCACACAAAGAGTTTTCGGAAACACAGTAATAGTCTTTGGAGCAAAATTACTACATGAGGTTTATTCATTCTGAACGCTCGAGATAGATACATATCATTTACTTATAAAAAGGGTAATGGTTCATTTGTCTGTATGATTTGAGGCAAAAACTACTAAACTGAAATGTTTGACGAACATAGTTTTTATACCCAAAAAACAACATAGGACTTCAGTTATTCACTCAGTTCCGCTATTTCAGCTAATATCACAATAATTAAAATTCAGTATAAGTTAAAATGAATATAGGCTATAACACATAAATATAAAAAAGGCACGTCATATTTCACCGCCTACTGGTAAACCCAAAGATTGTGAAAGAACTTTACCACGATATAATGTAAGGACAATTGTTTAGAATACTGGATAGTTCTAGGTTAAAAATCGTAGGTATTCAGGGCACATTCTCATTTAGATTATTACATATTGTGGATAGAGTGGTCAGCATTAAATGTTTAATTAAAAAAGATTAAAATATCTTGTTCTGGAGTATACATTACAAGTAGATAGGCCTGCCTGATTACATTCAATGACTATTCAAATGACTATTGAACGTGCATTAAGACCAATGTGGCTTTTCCCACATAATTATTAGCTCTTGTCTGTTTACTGGCTGGTCATTCGTCCTTCCTGCAGGCGAAAACGTATATTTTGCTCTGTTTTTGGCCTTGTCCGAGTAACATCACGAGTAAGTAACCGTTCTCCGTTTTTTAGTGCGACTAACCTTCTTCCGAAGTTTGATGGAAAATGGAAACAAATAAATTGGACGGATGGTAAAAGAACAAGTCTTGAGAAGAGTGAACGAGAAGAGATGTCCTGAACATAGTTCTTCGTAGCAAAGAAAATTGGGCAGGTCACATCTTGAGAATAAATCGTCTGCTGCATGATGTCATCGAAGGAAAGTTGGAACTTCAGGTCTTGCAAGAAGAAAAATCCAGCTGCTACAGAATACTAAAAGAGGAACAGATGGAAAGCGAAATTTTCAGACCGAGTCTAAGGACCAGCCCATGGGCAGAACACTTAATAAGATAGCTTTTCTAGTGCTAGTTTATTCTGAACTTTAGTTGTACTAAAGTAACTAAATAAAAGGTGGAATGAATCAGATACGAATTCAAGGATACTTGGTCTTGTTATGGTTTAAAGGATTCTACACTTTCCGCATTCAAATAACGTTTTCCTCTGTTGTACACATATCTTTGCAGCCTTACAATAAGCCGCATAAGGTCCCTCTTAGAAACGCATTTTCTACACTCTTAATACCGCTGAAGATAGTTTCCTTCTTTCGACTTTCTCTCCCTCCCAAAATAAAAGAAGACGGAGTTAGGAAACTGTAATTCACTGGAATCTCTCGTTGCCAGACTTAAAAACTACTTGCAAAACACCATTAAGTCCACGCATATTTCACACATTCAGAGTCGCAAGCTCTTAAGGGATTGTCTTGCGATAAGAACTGTGAGGAAATACTCTTAATGCTCTTATGAATTAAGTAAAGAGTAAGCAAGTACAACTTGCACTCTTTCTTTTATTTATCTGCATGCAGTTCCTCGAGGGACTTTAAATAATTTACTTCATAATTTGCATGTGCCCCTTACACCTTCCTATATGTTAACATACCTCCCAAATTACCGTATCGTAAGGAATTAGGACAATCGGCTTGGGCTGCGCAGTCAGAATGGCACTCAAAATGGCTTTCTGTGCTCAAGGACGTAGGTTCGATCTCAACCTAGGTTGGTGTCTTTGTGTGTGCATAATTGTGACAGATTCATGTCTGTGGATTTACAGGCATGTAAAAGAACTCCTGTGAGACAAAAATCCGGCACACCGGCGCGGCCTAGTTGCAGTATACACCCGTCGTTAAATAACCATAAAACCAATAACCAACCAAACTAGTTAGCACTGAGGTATAATTTTAGGAGTGAGTAAAATTATTTTCCTAGAGGAGTGTAACATATCTAAGAAAATTACATAGAACTGTCAATAAGATTAGGGGTCAAATTTTGTTCATTCTTGCGTTGCAATTTGATAAATCATTTAAACTAACCTCTAAATTATTTAAACTAACTCACTGGCAGTTGAATCAACTCAATAGTTTTACACCAGAGCAGCAAACGTTCACCATCAGTTCATGTCCATAACTTATTTTCTCTATGCTACTTGTATCATTCTTAGCCACAACATTGTTCTCTCATCCACGGAATATTGTATTAAAATTGTTGGAGGTTCAAGAAGCAGCTCCCAGCAACGCCTAAGTACTGCATTTCTCTTTCGTTTCCAAGTTGTAAGCCCTTTTAATTACTTGTACTAAGGATTGCTTTGCAGTCAGTTTTATTCATTTCTCACTACTATCCAATTATATTCGTTCTCGACTTTAGTTTTCTGACTGGTAGAATTGTTTTAACATTTTATATCGTATCATTTTATATTGAACTGAATAACTTTTAATTGAGGCGCATTACTATTCCATGAGTTGATTGTATAACGGAAGGTTTAAACGTTAATGGATCTAAGTGAAATTCCCTGTACAAAATGTCATTCCGACATTTGCATATTACAAGTTTAAACTGTGGACTGAATATGGACTAAAACCATGTTCCGTACGCATTCATAGTAGCTGAACAGTCCATGAACTAACAAACTCTTTAGGTCAATGTAGGTAAACTGTGAATCACTTTCTCCTGAAATGGGGCCTACGTGTTATTTAAAAATGTTATTTCAATATGTTCGTTCTTATTGCACTATTTTATACGGCATAGGTTTATTTCGTGAATCTTTAGACATTTTAGACATTTTTATTTCTAAATAATTATGTATTATCGAAATATTGTATTTATTTTTTGTTCGACATTCCTACGATTATACGCTTATTATGTGTGATATAACAGTGTCTTAATGACATCCATTGACGTACAGATTTTCATTATAACACTGGTGTAGTATCGATTAATATGGAACACGGAACAATATTGAAACCTTAATATCAGCAAATGCCACATTGTCGGTACTAAATAGGGATTCTCCATTTGCAATCTCATTATCAACAATTGTACTTAGAAAATTTTGTTCCACACAGAGTGTATAATATGGAAACTATCCAGGGCATAACTGTAGCATATTATTTCGTTTTAGCCGAGTAACTACGTTTCTCAACAATTTTCTGTGGATTTGATAGTAACAAACTTCTTACATACCGTTACCCAAAGAACTTAATTTGTGTGTGCCTATTTAAAATTTAGAATCGTTAGTTATTTAAAGTTAGTTTTCAAGCTTCAATAAAATTTTATTTCTTTCACGTGCTCAATTTTATTAAGTGCCAGTATGGTACTTTATGAGATTGTGTGTGGGGACGAAAAATGTCTGTCCGTCTGTCTGTCCGTCCGTCCGTCCGTCCGTGTGTCTGTACGCGCGATAACTCAAATACGCTTTGTCGAATTTTAATGAAACTTGGTATACACGTTTATAATGTCCATGGGAAGAACCCTATTGATATTGAACCAAATCGGTTCACCGGTACCGGTGTAATGCCCAATTTAGTGCCTATTTTAATAGATTATGGCGCCTTTCTCATAGAAAGGCGCCATAACTCAAATACGCTGTATCGGATTTCCATGAAACTTGGTATACTCATTTATGACGTTCATGAGAAGTGCCCTATTGAATTTTAACCTAATCTGTTGACCGGTACCGGAGTAAACCCCAATTTAATGTCTACTTTAAAGGCGCAATAACTCAAATACGCTTTATCGTATATTTATGAAACTTCGTATACGCATTTATAATGTCCATGGGAAGACGTCTATTTATAATAGATAATATCGGTTGACCTGTTTCGGAGTAATGCTCAATTTACTGCCTATTTTATGGTAATATACGTATTCGAAAGAATTTATAAAAAAAAATTAAAATCAATTATCTTGACAACACTGCCTATTGTTTTACTGTTATCTTATAAGGCCTTGGAAATTAAAATACAGGTAGCTATGACAAAAAACACTATCGATTTACAAGCGCTTATCCAACTAGACCGTTAAAATGACCCCGGTGGCCGAGATGGTAACGCTTTGGCCTCACATTCTGGAGTCCATGGTTCAAAACCCGAAACCGGCCAATTTGATTTTTTTTTTACATTTTTATGTGAGTGTGCGATTGTCATGATATCACATATCTTTACAGTTCAGGTGATGCTGGAAGATTTTAATCTCATTTTAAAAAAACTAGACCTTTGTTCTTCCGTAAGCCCTGCTTAATGAATAAATCAGGAGCGTAACTTGGAAATCAATTTAAAAAAAACATATTCTGCATATCATAATTGCAGTCATAACTGTTTAAACAAAAACATACTGGCACTTTGTTACATCAGTTTACCTGATTTTATTTATTTTATGAATGGAGAAGATAATAAAAAAATATTGTATTACCTTACATCCATTTTCTGGAGCGAATAAGAAACGCTATCACCCCCAGAGCATAAGCATCTAAATAATGCCCTTAATACATACATAGCTAATATTTTACTCCCTGTTCGTCCATTCGAGCAGTACAGTATTGGCCTAGTGATGAGCAAATGCAAGACCAAGACCAAGACCAAGGCGGTCTTGGTCCTTGATCTTGCACTCTCAGTCTTGGTCTTGGTCTTGCATAGGTAACCCTGGTCTTGGTGTTGGTCTCGGTCTTGCATCATTGGTCTTGGTCTTGGTCTCGGTCTTGCATACTCGGTCTTGGTCTTGTTGCAAGAGTCTTGCAGTATTCTTTTACGCAACTTACTGTGATCGATGGCGTTTAGATGTTTTAAAGTTACACCGATTACATGTGTTATTGCTTGCGAAAGTAACGAAAGTTAATTGCTTTTAGTTCCTTTGACCATGTAAACAGTAATGTGACGTCACACTGTTTGCCGAAACGTCCATGGTGATATAAGCTAGAACAGTAAACTTTGAGTGTAAATTTATATATTCTCTGTTATCCTATTGCAGAACTTTAAACCCAAAATCCACGAGATGCTATACACTATTTGAGAGTGTAAAATTATGAATATTATATTGTAAAGTTTCAAATTGAACGGCTGTGGAGACAAGAAGTAATATTAACAGGATGTGTATGAAATGTTTAAAAGATTTCCGCATAGGAGAGAGGTTCTATCTGACCTGTTTAAAACTGTATAATATAGTAACAAAACATGACATTGAAGCAGATGCTTTAGAAATTGTGCAATCTATAGAAAATCACACAACGTCCATTCGAGACCCAAACCCATAGGCTGCAGTAAATAATATTTATCTTTCCATATACCCTAGTTCTAATTTATAACACATTGTGAACAGATCATTTCTGCACATTAAAGGTTTCCGCTACCCCCATAAATTAATTTCTACTTGCTTTCAAGTTTCGGGCCTTCAACTAATTGGGTCATAAATAATCATAACTATTCTTCATGCAAGCAAATATTTCTAGACCAGACATTTTCTACTTTTAGTATCTTTTCCCATTCGATATGCATCCTTAATATGAATCAGCAGCAAGAACTTAAACACCGCCACCGTTATGTGTCAATAAGAAAATTGTAGTAGTAAAAAAAAGTTTTCAGTGGATGTCCTACCTATCATCAACAACATGTAGGCCTGTATAGCTTATAGCTACAGTACAATCAGATACGTAACTGTAAAGTAATAACTAGCAAATCCCATCAAATAAGTTCCTGTTTTAATTAATCTACGGTTTAATTGTGTTTTATTGAATAATTGTGAAGAATACCGGGCGTATAAGTTGATTTTTTCAGACTTCACTTTATTTTGAAATGCTGTGCAAGGAGAATGGAATGAGCTGAATAGCTATGTTATATTTTGTCAAGTAGACAGAAAGATTCTATATGTGAGAGTAGGCTATGAATATTAATGATAGGTGTAAAAAAGGATATCATCGTCAATGAAATAGGCTACTGAGCATGTTAATAGGCGTTTTAAGTTACGGGGGCTACTGTTTAAAGTTTCAAATCCTCAGTCATAGGGCGCTCCCTGGCTGAGTGGTTAGACCGCTCGCCCTCCATCGCTGGGACCGGGATCGTATCTCAATGGATCCATGTGGAATTTGTGGTGGATAAAGTGGGGTCTGGGCAGGCTTTCTCGGGGTGCTTCGGTTTCCCCTGCCATATATCATTCCATCGTTGCTCCATTCATCATAGTATGACCATTTGGTTGTAATAAAGAATTATTATAAATCCTCCGTCATAGCTTTCTTTTAACCCAGTGAGTGGTTAGAGAAACTAGTTATTAAATAACTGTATGGCAGAATTTATACAGTTTTATTAATAAATTATGTGGTCAGTATTTATATTGTACGCAGAAATTTCATATATGGCTTAGGGCCTTTGTTACATCTGTTTGTCTTTCGTACCGTAATACTAGAGAACTATTGCAATTCAATATTTTGAAAATGAATATGGAGTGTTTATCGTGAATTTAACTCCCACCAATTGAAGGAACTAAGTGTATGGAATGCCATTCAGGGAAATCCGTCAGATTAATTATAAGTTTTCATTGCAGTAATTTGTTTTAACGTAGTGGTGAGAAAGGTTGTATACGGATTTCACATGTATTATTTGAATGGTGCCCTCGTTTTTGGATACGGACAGCGCCACGCACCGGATCTGCTCTCATTGGTTACCGCACGATGAGGCAATCTCTACAATATAGGCCTACCAGCCTTGGGACTACCCCGGCTAGCGACTCTGCGGCGCCTTTGAGTAGCGGTCGCTAGCTCGCTGCATACACAACGGGGCTTTATAAAAAATTTTCAAGTAGCAAGACTGCAAGAGTCTTGCAGTTAGGTCTTGTTCTTGCCAGAGTCTTGCAGGGTTGGTCTTGGTCTTGGTCTCGGTCTTGCATGGTCGGTCTTGGTCTTGCTAACGCTGATGCGGTCTTGGTCTTGGTCTCGGTCTTGCATTTTGAGCAAGACCAAGACCAAGACTGCAAGACCAAGACTGGTCTCGCTCATCACAGTATTGCATCTTAGTGCATTCTACATCTTTCATTTCCATTTTGAAAAAATTAAGAATCTCGCGTTTCTAGTTATAAGTAAGATAATGCTAATAGACTAGGCATAAAGAAAGGGTTGTATGCTGGGGGAATAGGCCTAAGCGTAAGTAGTAACCAATGCTTCGATATTTAGTATTAAAGAGAGAGTTTTGGTGGTATTATCACTGGGCTTCTTACCTCAAATACAAATTTTCTTTACATATTATATAGTCTGTAAAACTATTCTATACTTCTAAATTGATTTATATGGATTTCAGTCTAAAAATTTATTATTTTTATTTTCTTATCTTATGTCTCTCAATCAAAAGTTACTTCTAAATTATAAGCGGACTGCGTCAAAATACGAGCTTTCTCTTTCAGGATTGCGCTAGGATAAATTAATTTATATGCTAAAAATTAAATGAAAAAAGTGATAAATAGAATTCATTATTTATTATATATAAAAATATAGGCCTACATAATATACAGTCCTTCATTTTCGACTTGACTTTAGTTATATTTTCCATTATATATTCAAATTAACTTCAAACAATTTTGTCACCTCTCTTTATATTTCTTTACTCTAAGAATTAAAAACTATTCAAGTGTCTTTTGATTGTATGTACACTTACTGATCCTTTTGTGTAATGCAATTACAACTGTTTCGTTGGTAAAAAATATATATGTCGCCTCTGTTCGCCCCCAGAGGATAAAACAGTGGGACAGCTAAAAGTATACTTAACTTTTTTTTTTAAATATTAAAGTAAACTACGTCACATTGAAGAAAGAAAGACTAAATATTCCCGTTTTATGATTTTTTAATCAATTTCACTTTTCATATGTAGATATGTATTCATGAAACCACAGAATACATCTCTGTTGATCTTTACCCGGTCACAACATTATTAAATTAGTGTGCCTCATAATACTGTATAAATGACAAAAAATATCTTTCAGTGGGGTAGACTATTAAAGATATAATTAATCAGTCATAGAAGAGAGATTCCATTATTTTGTTACAGAATCGGAGTCTGACTACCTCAGTTGGTAGAGCGTCGGCACTTAAAGTCGAAGGTCGTGGGTTCGAATCCCAGTACCACAGAAATTTTTCTTCTAAAATATTCTCATTTACTTTTAATAGTGTTGTAGTATAATAATGAGTGTGAGGCTGCCGGTAATGGGGCCGCTTCTGGATTGTATAAATATTACTGCTATCACTGTGATGATAAATGTTATGCTGAAAGGTATTCTGATCGCAATTAAACAAAGCTTTGAGCAGAGTAACAGGTTGGAGGTTCACGTCACGGATTTGAGTTGGATTAATACTCCTGTAACTAAACTTAGACTACCAACCTAAACAACATTTAATCATAGCTTAGCTCAATCCATCTTCTACACTTGGTTATTCTATTTGTAGGTGCTGCGGTTCTATAGCAACAAAAAAATTACAATATCACGTGTCAAAGTCATTGACGGGTTTTCAATACTACTCTTATTCGTGCACTAATTTCAAATTGCAAGCAGTAATTTTACAAATGAAGTAAATTAAAGTTTTTATATAGGCCCATGCTATTTATAATCCAATTGAAATACTGAAAATATATTTTCTTTGCAAATATCGTTTTAAGTGGTATTGAATAACTCTATTCTACTCAGTAAAAACACAAGTTGGTTTCTTTCTCGCCAGAGAGTCGATTATCAAACAATAGTTGTTGCACTGCTTGGTTGTACTCTCCACTTTTACATGCATCATAATTTTTAATTTGAAACCTATGTAAATAAATTCCAAATTTGCCATTGACCTGATAAAATTGTGGGAGCTCAACATTTGGGGTCATATCCTTACAATTAATCTGTCTCTGATGGTGGGAAGAACAAAGTTTTCGTTACAGAAGCCTTAACACATGTTATCCTTAACGGTTCCATTCGTTTACAGTGTCCTCTTTCAAAAATTTATTTAGTTACGATATAGGATAGAGATTGTATGATAAAGATGTATATTATACCGTACAGATGAAAAGTTGTCTTGGGCGGGACTCGAACTTTCGAGTTCAATTCGGTTCGCTGATGCTGAGATCACTCAACTTCCCAAGAACGAGCCATCGCTACATTGTAAATGTGTTATGAAATTATGAATACCTGTGGGAAGAGGAAGGCTGAAAACTTGTCAATAACAAACAACGGTACAAATCTTCGTGAATAATCAAAAAACATCTTAAGGTAGAGGAGTATCTTGAATGAGACTGGGTGCTTCGGAAACATATCAAGCTGAAAGTCATAGAGTTTAGTTTACTCTGAGGTATTGGGAAAGGCTTTAAAATATAAAGCGAAAGTTTATAGATTTATATTTTAATAAAACTCATTAGGCTAGTTCAAAGTAAATTATTTTTTTCAGTAATATGAGTTCCATTACGGTAAATGAAAAATTTCGATTGGGTGTCACATAATTAACGTAAGATGCAAGAAGAAAGCAATACCAAAACCATAGACCTGATGATGAGCTATTACGCCCGAAATGTTTCGTCTTCGCTATGTTTCCTGAGCAAATTGCCAAACTTCTAATTTTAATTACCAACCAAATAGTGTTTCATTTTAACCTCACTTTGTATACCGGTATAACATTTTAATATTTGTTTATAATACGTTGTAAACAGCGTTTTAGCCACTTTCGTGTAAAGTCTACATGTAACAACATTAGGGCCAAAGTAGTAATACAGTATACTGTGTATTAAGACACAATATTAACAAAAGTTAGTAAAATTATTCTTTAAGAAAGCAGTCTAGAAAAATAATTGAGCTAAAGTGGTCATTGGTAGTTAAGTGTTGCGCAGATATTCTGAAGCAATTTTCAAAATAACAATAAATGAAAAAAAAACACACCCACAAATTTATAACCCGGTGCATCATGGTGTAGTGTTCCCAAGTTTCACAGTTTCATCACAATGTCAAAATTGAACTACTGATAAATACGATGGTTGAAATGAGTTTTGAACAGCATTGGACAACGATTTAAGTTGATTAAATGGACGACTAAGATTTCGCCAAACCCGAATTCTAAAATTTATACCCCTGAAACAAAGCTCAAGAAGTATCGCTGGAATATAACTCTAAACAACGGCTTATCGTTAAACGTAGTACGGCTTTACCGTGTCTGACGCACATACTGATCAATGCCTCTAACAATGTAATGGTGCTACAAAGCCAGGATAAACTTGTATTAGTGATACCACAAAGCAAACAAAGCATTGGTTTAAGCTAATAGTCCAAGTAAATGGCGCTTGCCGATAACATTCAAATCTAATATTCAAATATAAAAGAACAATAGATATTTGTTGAATATCTATTATAATTATGTTGTGAAAATATGCAGAACTGTCCGGAAAATACAACTAAGGTGACTGTTAAAATATTCCATAGCTAAGTATAATATATCTACGAATTAACTCAACCACAAACACTGGCTCGTTGAAACTAAATATCTCAGATTTTTGTCGAATAATATTGTGGCATTATGCACTATGGGGAATAATACATTTTCATGTTCCTTTAATGCGTTACACATAAGTCAATATTGTAGCACTTACTTCTAAAGCTTTTGTCGAATTCTGTTTGAAGATGAACACTTACCTGAAAAAATAAGAAGAATGAAGTCAGAACACATTAAACAGTTAATGAATAGTAAAATAAATATAATCAATTTAACACTATACAGCAGTAGACTAATCCTCCATTAAAAGTGAGATTATTTATCTAAGTTTTTAAATTGTTCTTATTATGTAACAATTAGCTCTCTTCTCAACAAGCATCTCGCCACGTTCTGTATCACTGTTTTGATTAGGATTTGGTGAAGTGAAAGTAAACTTCCAGCACCTTAAAGTTATACAAGGTTTAGGGTTCTCAAGATATTCACAATTATTGAAATTGATATCGTATGTAGGTGCTGTTATTTTACGGACTCAGTTTCAAAACCCAAAGGGATCGATTTTTCTTTTGTCATAATGTGAAATTTTATTGTGCTTTCATTATCATAATTCTTCTTCTTCTCCTCCGTTTCACCCAACTTTGGGGTACGTTGAATCAATCGCTTCTTAGTGTTTTGTGTTTTAATTTTAGCCCAGTATTGCTTCATTCTTTCTTATCTTGCTTTTCTTTCGTCTTCACAGATCTGGATCATTCGTTTGGTTTTGATTTTGACTTGGAACCTCTCTTTCTTGACTTTGGTTATTTATTTATTTTTTGCAGTTATCACAGTTAATTGGTTCATTAATATTTTCTTGATATAAAAATATTAGCGCATATTTCATTAATATTTCTGACTGATTTTAATTACTGAGCATATCTCAATTCATTCAAACATTTACTGCATATATGGCTAAGTGAATGATTTGAGAACCAACTCTGCAATGGCTGATAGTAGGCTATACAGCCTGATGATTTCGGAACTGATTTCATTATTCTTAAGCGACGTTTCATTGCCTTAGTTTTCATTCTACTAAAATTTATTGCATTGAGCTTGGTTTTAAAAACTTTTGTAATGTAATTTATCCAATTTCTACTATTTTTGTAATGTATAGTGTAATTCAGCTAAAAAGAGAAGGTAAAAATTTAAATTACTTAAACTATAGAGCATATTTCATTGGTCCCATAGCATATTTTACATTTTTTTAAGCATATTTGCATGCATATTTTGTCTTCTGATGAACCATTAACTTCCGGGCCTTAAATAATAAATGTCAATAGTTTCTTCTTCTGTTGCATTGTACTTTAGTGTGATGCTGATATAGACTTCTGTTGTAACGAGGATTTTACTTATAACTTACTTTTTTCTCTAATATGAAACGAAACTCTGACACACTTAACTTGGAAACTTCTAACAAGTTTCTCTGAATCGACCCTTACGACACGATACGAAGATCCTGAGTTATAACGAGATTGTGGACAGGTCGACTGTGAGAACAGACTTGGAAGAGGAAGGCGACGAGACACCTATGCACAGTGGTCTCGTGTATAAGAATTGAAGCAGCCTATCGAGAGCTTAGTGAAATGTGAAAAAGCTGTATTGAGATATAACTTCCAAAGCCGTTTGAGGGCTATAACTTGCAGGCTGTTGCTCTTTATAGTCTCAAAAGTGTGCCGGAGGAGAGATTCGGGGAATAAAATACCAGCTATATCTCCAGGAAAGATAAAAAGTGACTGTATGGATTGCACTACGAGCAGAATGGTTAAGAATGGTCTGATTGGGATTATATTTTTACTTTATTTTAATATACAATTTCTAAAGCCCACTTGAAATTTCATTAGGGTTATAGAGACGAAATGTCAGTAGTTAGATTATCTAGTCTATGTTGCTTTAAATAAATCACTAACAATGTCTTATACCAAGTTATTCTATTAAATTAATGCTACCATACTTTCGGATTATCTTACCCCTGGCTTCACTGCTAATTTCTCCCACACCTTTTATAAAATTCCCCTTGTAGCGCACAACGGCTGAGGTGGTGTAGAGTTAGCATACCCCCTGTAGGTTCAAAGGTCGCGCGATCAAACCTTGCCGCGGTCGATGGATTTTTCAGGACACGGATTCTGGGACGGAGTTCTTCGGGAGGGACTTTAAGCTCGGGAACCCGTACCGTAGATTTACGGCACATAAAATAATTCCAAGCCTAAATTAGAGCCACTTGACAAAATTCCTCGGCCCTTTCACGTCCAAGTAATGCCTTAGTTTCCGGAAGAGGATTAATTAGGCAATGGGCTTACCATCTATCCCTCTCTCCTCTCGCAAAATAAGCGTAAACAATTAATTCATGTACTCAAACTTCCAATTGGAGGCCCAATGTCCCATCCTAGGGGTTACAAGAAAAAGCCAGTCAGCCAGTCAGTCCTTGTAGCGCACTCCACCCTCTCATATATTCATCTAAGTTTAACGGTTTCCGGCTTTATTTATATCAACTTTTTTTTTCACCTAAGATGTCTGTTTTCATAATTCACGGACGCAATTCCCAATTTTTCACTTGTACCTTCAATATCGATGGATTAAATGAATTTACTATCTTCTGAAAGAGGAAAAGTGAACCTTCGTACTATGGATAATCTAAAGTTCAGTGTTTTGACATAATACAATTCCAAAATTTAAAGTAATTCATTTATGTTTAATTCCTAGTTTCCATATCGGACTTCATACAAATAAACTCACAAGGATTCTGTCAGTGATACAATTGAAGAGAAACTAACTCACAATACAGTGGAAATACAATATAATCTCTTTGTAAGCCGAACCAAATTTGGACAAAGGGAGCTAATTCAACAAACAGTAAAGTTCATTATCCTCATCAAACTTAGTTGATTTTAGAGGTGGGGAACGAGAAAGCTAATTTACTCCTACCAGTACCTAGAATCTCATCCTACTACTTGCAAGAGTTTGTACTAAATAGGTGGAGAGTGTCTGGAAATGCTCCAGGGATAATAGAGAATAGAGAGGAAATAAAAATTGCGATTACATGAGATTTGAGTAGAGCAACATTCAGCACTATTACCATGCGTATCGTCAGTGAAGTGGCAAATAGAGCTGCAAACATTAACCCGGTGTTCTCCCTTGAGCTATTCAAGGGTAAATGGACCACACCAAGTTGACTGTCTCTTGTCCGGGAACAAGAGGATGTTTACTTTAGTCTAATTCAATCAGGGTCTCTCTGTGTTGTTGGCCAAAAAGCACACTTTATCGTCATCCCACCCACTTCTGAGAGTTTGTGTAATTGCATGAAATACTTTATTTCCAATGATTTACATATTATAAAAAATGTATTTATTTATTTATTTAGAACTCCATCCATAATCCTGACCCTTTATGGCCTCTGATCAATTATTCCATCCGCAGGATTGAGCAGAAGTCAGCTGGCAATGCAGCCCACGTCAGTATGATTTCCTGTGGCCCAATTAATACAGAGCAAATCTTACCAAATTCCGAATGGTGATTTGCAAATTGCATAAATCTGAGACTTTATGGCCTCGCTCCGAGCAATAATTCCGTTGGTTGGGGTTGGGGAAAAATTAGTTGGCAGTGCTGCCTTTAGCCAGTCTGAGTACTACATCTGAGTACCTGTGGTCCAACTATACAGGACGAATTTTTATTTTTACAATTTCCAATTGGTAACATGCATTGTGCATAAATTTGACGTTTTATTAATCGAACTAACAATTAAGAATATTCGTAAGGGAAAAAAATCAATCTACCACATATCATGTAATGTGGCTAACTCAATTGGTAGAGTGTAAAGCATGAACAGCTGAAGGTCCCAAACTCAAAGTAATTTTTCTGTTTGATGTTATTTCGAGGATATACGTGGGTATAAAAATTCGACCAGATATGTTATTCAGAGCGTACAAAGAATCCATATTTTATGAAAAGCGCGACTGTATGTGCGATTCGCTTCCTTCTGATCCTTGCATAAGTTTCTATAATTTTCTGTTAGAACACCCAAAACTTTTTCGGGAAAAACAGAACTCGCAGAAGTATCAATTAAAAACTGGTTCAAATCCCGGATGCAGTGAAGTGTAAATAAGATTTTGCCTAAGAAACTTCAATTAAGCTAAGACTTAGGCAAAGATTTTTGGAATTTATTTCTAAGGTTGCCTCATATATTTTTAGAATACATTTGACAGTGAGTATACTGATGGTCTGGTCTAAATGTAAGGGATTGTTCACTTTATTGGTTTAAATGAACATCTAATTATTATTAATTATTATTAAATTGAATAATTGTCTAATCGTGAGGTCTGTTTTCTCGATAATCCGCAAGGCGCACCTGAGTATCCCAGTTTTTCGTTTATCAGATATGGTCACCTTACCTAATTCCACTAGCTTGATGATCATTAAATGAGATAATATAAAATTTAGAATAATGATAATAGTCCTAATCACTTTTTATTACATCAACTGAATATTCGTAGTTTTAAGTGTTGTGTAAAACAATTATGTATATGCTTATTGATCATCTTGTAGCGTAGTAGCGGAATGTGGACCATGGAGTTCATTTAACAGAATTCGTTTTGTGCTGATTATGACACCTGACGGGGAAGAGTTAGGTTGGTGTCGTGCTGTTAGCGACCGCACTATATGTCCTGCTGAGACTGCGGTTTCTGCCCTGGGGATTCCTGGTTTTGTCGCTAGCTTTCCTTCCGATTAACCCGATGTGGTTTCCGAGAATTTCCAACTCAATACTCCACATAGCTTCATTGCAAATGAACTTCAGATATTCTACAAATTCCTAACGACCAGAGACAACTTCAATAAGGTAATAAACCTAATAAGTTAATAAATCTATGTAATCAAGGACATATCCAGGTAAAACTCCATTGTTATGAACTCACTTGGCTTAGCTACATATTAAAGCACTGTAAGCCGATTTTCTTAGATATCAAATCCATGCATAAAGAACCCTTTTTAGTAACATTATAATATTGAGGCAAGCCTATTGAAATTTCTGAATTTCCACCCACTCATCCTGAAATGTTAATCACCTGCTAAGGTCAATAGGCCCTTCTTATTAGTACTTGCTGATTTACATGATGCTGCTTTAAACAGTTTTGGAGTTACTGAATAAGTTATGTAAAATTATTACATTTATTTTACATTTAAAATTTAACATGAGACACTCCAGAGTAAGCTACTGCTTGTGACGGGAGTATAGCTAACAGAACATATTTAAACATTTGTTATAAAAAAAAAAGCTTTGTTTTCAAAGTTTTAAATTATTTACAACATTTTAATTCTTATAAATTTTTTGACAAGCTAATGGAGTATCTTATGAATTTGTAAGTGTTTCTCTTTTAAATGAGTTATTTAGTGATGATAATTTGGGGTTTTGTTTAGTGAAACTAGGTATTATGCAGTCTTGGGCTAGAATTAGAGCTATGTCTTAGACCTGTTCCATTGTTACATTTAGGTTCAAAAATTCATCAAGAAATTATGCGTCTTCTTGTAGCAAAACCATGATGATTGGCTTCGCAATTTTTATAAATTTTGTGATAAACTATTATTGAGGTGTAATCATAAATTTGTTTTATTTTCAATGCGTTAAACTCTTCTTTATAAGATTAGTCGGACATTCATTTTTTCTTTAATCGCATATATTGTTTCATGTAAGGTCTGGACTTACCTAGACCTTAATATAGCAATCTTGCCGCTTTTTTGCCATAAAATGTTCTAATTGAACAAATTTATATTTTTTTCTTCGTAATTTTGAAGAACAACTTTTAATGTGGAATGTAACATTTTCTAACTACAATAGGACCTTGATAATTCGCCATGCTTGGGGATCCATCAATGCCGGATTATCAAGGTCTCTTTTAAAAACCTAGTTTAAACAAGGAGATGTAAATAAAAATTACAGTTTTAACGTACAAAAACGAATAATTGTGTTTCTTAAACACAATAGAATATATTGCAGTATAAAAAATTATAAGTATGTAGTACTGTACAGTAAAAACAAATCTGAATTAAAAATCAAATACTATAGGCCTTCTGCACAGGTAAAACAGTTTAAGGCTCAAACTTTAGCGAAGTTCAATATAAATAATTTTTGTAGGCCTATTATGAAATTAAAAGCACTATGGCTTTGAAAACCCCAAAAACTAACTGTTCCAGTATCTCCCGAAGGCGTCCAACCTCTTGCTAGGAGCTAAACCCCTCAAAGTATGGCAAAATAAATTTCTGATATGTTCCTGACAATCGGGTCTGCCGGATTGTCATGGTCTTACTGTATTGCATATATTAAGAAGGAAACAAACATATACATTTTCGCACATTAATTCCAGTCTATTTGCTCGTGTTTTATAAGCCCTACATACTTCTATGAGATAACATCCTCACATTCACATACGCATTCGTCTGTTCTTGCATACCTTTGAGTGGAAACCGTTTACCGCCATTCTTGTCAATGTAGCTCTTCCTTTTGGTTGCTTCCGTTGTACAGAAGTCTTCGCAGATTGCGTCTTGCTTTTCCTTTCGGTGTGTTATTGCCTTCCTTCAGTGCAGGAGTGATTGTCAATAGTTGTCCCACCAACGTTAAGTTCTCAATAGATTTCTTCCCAAAGTCAATTCATTTAGGCCCAATTCTCAAGCACTACGATGCATGCACACATTGTCAGCTTCGCGTATGACATTACATGACATGTTTGTAGGAACAAATCTAATGCTTGTTAGTAAGAAATAGGTACCGGTAAATGACAACTAAAAAGCAAAGATAAAGGCATCGTTTTTAATTCCATAGGTAATCAGAACTTGAATATTACTGAAAGCAGTAGAAGGCAAAAGAATTATGTGACTAAAAATATCAGTGACCAAACAATAGCATTTCATGATGGTTATCTGGAATGACATCGTGCTCTGATTAAAACCCCAGAGTGCTTTCCAGCGAATTGTTTCATGAGTATTGGTTGCTAAAACAACTCCCACGCGATTTCCAAACTCGATTTTTGGCAATGGGTAGAATACAAAAATGAGAACGATATACATAAAACAAGTTTCCTCATGGGCATTGAAGTTGAAAAAAATACACGCATGTAGGTATTGCCTGCGGGCGGAATCCAATCCACCTCAGCATCAGTAATTCTCGACTGGTTACAAATGCTCTTCAGAATTGAATTTGTGCCTTCCATTTTCAATCCCATGGGCTGTTCACAGTTTATTACAAAGTGGCTACTATTTCAACTTGCGTTGTTAGTCGATACTCTGAATGTGGGTAGAGCGAGACTTAACCGAGCTGAAGGTATGTTAACCATGCTTAACCACAGAATTCCCTTCCGTATAGTTAGTGGCCACCATACAAGTATTGTAAACCCAGCCACAAACTGAACCCAAGTAAATTCGACGGCAGATATGATGATTTTCATGTTTATTAATGTGGGAGGTGGAATTCCCAGTGCAGGAAATGACCGGTCATAGAAACTGTTCCTGACAAACAGAAGTTCGCTAAATGAAATGGTAATCAGTTTTGCTGTTGAATGGACTTTAATATAAGATATTTAACTAATAATAATGTAACCATGTACATTCTACATTTTCAGTGCATTAATTTGCAACTTATTTGAGCGAGAGGACTACAAAATGAAGATGTGATGAATGAAATGGAGCATTTTCTTTTAAATTATAAATTGAAATTTATAATTATTATTTATTGTTCGGTTGAATAAAACTACAGCATTGTTTAAATCCCTATGAATAGTAAAATATAAATCATATACCATAGAAAAAAAACATTAATTTCGTCAATGAGTCTGTGGGTGAGTCGGTAGCGCACCTGCCTTCCACCCCGGCGGTCCGGGTTCGATTTCCGGCCGGATTGGGAATTTTTCAGTAGTAGTGGAAAATCCCTTTCCCGGGTTCAGGATTGGGTGTTTGTGTTGTCTTTAGGTTTAAGTGTTAGGTAGGGGATTGGCGCACCCTGCAAACAAATCCGCTTAGAATATCCCCTTAAGGGATCACCAAGGGTCGCTTGCAACCCGTTGGAACTGCTATAATACCCCGTTAAGAAAACCTATTATATATATATATATATATTATATTATAGGTTACGTCAACGTAAAATAATCTAGTTTCATTTGATGATGATGTAGAGTTTCGATTTATTTGTTTACTTAACTGTTTATTAGTACGCCTAAGTTTTCTATTAATTTCATTGAACTATTCCACAAATTTAATCTTTTTATAAATATAAATTTCTTCAGCAGAAAGGAAAGTACAGGCTAAGGCTACCGAAGAGAAAGAGAAACAAGAACAGAAATAAGGAAAGAAAAACGGGCACTTTGTTTAAAGTTGTATATATATCTAGGGTTAGTGAATTGAGTGTGCCTAGAATGAGTGGCTACACGCCAACACTTTGTGGACGAACAAGCCTGCCGGCGAGGAGGCATGGTAACTACATAGATACTATTGTGCTGCAATAAACTTGTGCAATGTGCTAAATCTGAAAACTTTTGCTATTACACTAAGCTACACAGTTGTAAACGTACAACTCCCTGCTGCATTTCTGCAGGTGCTACATTCATCTTCTGGCAGTTTCCTTCGAACACTCACTTTTAAAACTAGTTCTACTCTTCCGAGTTAGCGCAATAGTAGACCAACGACCGACTTAAAAAGAAAGAAAATAGAAAGAATGGTTGAAAGTACTTAACAGCTTCTATCTCAGATAGGCCTTGAGGATAAGGAGGGGTAAAGAAAAAGGACTGGGTCGAAAGGGACGGGTATAGCTCCTGAAAGCAGTTATTATTTTAAAATACAGATGAAATAAAATGAGATGAGATGAATATAAATATTAATTAATCAAATCATTGGTTCAATTAGGGGTCTTGTACGGGAAAATATAGAAATCACCTTATGTTATGTGTTATGATTAATTAATTATAGTAGAAAAGTACTAACTCGTTAGGACTAGCTTACCTATCAAGTAATCCTCCGAGCTCACATAGCGATTCGCGGTAGGCCTTTGCCCTTATTGAATTAATAAGGTTTATTTATGTATAGTAGGTTATACGATTCTAGAAGCGAGTAACTTATAAGCCTACTTACTGTCTTTTCTATATTTTGCAAAATAAATATGAAAACAATTCGTAAAATACGGAGCGTGCTAGATTTTAATAGTACGCCCAAGAAATTTCACTGTCTTCATTTCTTTTAACACAAATTTCTCCGGGAGCTACCTGAGACCTGGCGATCAAACGCGATCGACTCGTTCCCAACCCCTGGCTTATATGGAGTAGATTTCAAAGTAGCACAATATGTCATAAAAGAATCTCTGGCTAGACATTGGCTCAAACTGAGGAATTCAGTTTGTACAACGTTATTCACTGTCAATTTTTACATTATCCTGCCCAATTATCAGAGTACCACTATCACTTTCTTCTTCTCATTTGTCCCACTCTATAAATGAATTCCATTTACATAATCAGTCCGAAGAATGTTCGAGGATTCGTCTTTAACTTGAATAACCATCTCTTGACAAAAGTTTGTACTGTATATGTCCATGGATAGTAGCCGGTTCTATTAATGTTCTTCGTCCATAAGCCGCTGTTACACTGTATATATACATACATACATACATATACTTGAAAAAAATCTTTTTTGTTTTGTTTTAATGTGTGAAAATCAAATAAAGAAACCTATGCAGCTGGTTTGATAATAATACATCCGTACAATAGAATAGCAAAGGAGGATTGAGCCGAAAGATCCTATGAAATACCAGTAAAGACAACAGTTTTTTCAGAACGACTGTTGTATTTGTTTTCCATGTGTCTGATACTGGAGGTGAATATCTCCCTTTTCTGAGTACTGCATGTCAGTAAAATTCCCACGCTCACCTACGTCGGACACACCTACACGGAAACTATAAATTTCATCATTTGAACGAATAACTGTGTGTCACGTCTCTTGTTTACAAAATTAAAGTAATTGCAGTACAGCGCGAAGCTTCCCTGTCCATCGAATAAACTAACGCATATTTATGTTGTTTAGCAGGAGATGCTGTATCGTGTTGATCATAGACCAAGGAGTCCCTCCATACACTTCTAGTAGGCCTATCTTTGAGCCATATTTTCATATTCATTACTTGCAGGAATATTAGCACATCCAACTACCATAAGCATCCAAAATTTGGTGATTCTAGCTACCCTACAAGTAAGGAAAAAGTGACCGTTTAGCCTAACGTCATTCACATCTACCATAGTCTTATGGCCAGTTGCAGAAAAGCAAATCAATTTTGATCAGAGATTGATGGGAGTTTGACCAGAGTTAGATCGGCGATCAGTTACAATCGGGTTGCACAAACAACAATCAGTGCTAATCGGCGATCAGATCTCTGGTCAGAATTGATCACCCATATTTTGCTGGTCAAATAATGATTCTCCAATCAACTCTGCTGGTATTGTGTTTGTAAACAGAGATAGGCCTATGAAATCTGTTTATATGTGAGGTTAGAGGTCAATGCTTATGCTTAATTGAATAGAAAAATACGCCTACGGTATATAATATTCCTTTCGCCAAAAGATCGTGTTATACACGCGATTCATGTGCAAGGGGAATAAGTTACACACAGCACTGTAAGCAAAGACTCCTTACCTAAACATGGTATGCAATACGTAAGTAAAGATAAAAACCACAATAGCCTACTTTTCCATCATAATTTCAGTTGTGCATAACAACTCTGTATGTTATCCAAATCTCTCTAGGCATATACTTCTTAGGTTCTAGGCCTTTCTGGACTGCATCTACTGAAATCTGAAGCAATGTTTTGCCAGGCATTATCTTTCTGCTTTGCCCAAACTGCATCGGTCTTTTATTTTCATTGATGCTCGTGTAACCTTCTTAAATATTCAGCAACAATGCTTTCTCATTCCAGCTCAAATTTGGGCCCCTTGATATCCTTATTGGTCAGACATTTTCACATACGCAAGGAAAGTAAAATAATTAAAGCACAGAATGTCAATACCACTGCCTTCTAAACTATATTACTCGTGTATAATTCTCGAGACGGCGGTGGTCAATACGTATAATTATGCGCAACACAGGGAAAATGGCCGCTGAAACAACTGAATGGTGCACTGCGACCTGGTTTAGCGTTGTTGCCACATATGTTTTTCCGTCAAATCGAGAATCAGTTGACCGTAGTGCCTTGATCGAAGATTAGCCATTCTGCAACTCAACACTGAAATGATTGACAATCAAACTAATCATAGATCAACTGATTGGCGATCAAGAAGAGATTTTCTGCAACCGGCCATAAATCACCCATTGACTGACATTAATGTTTACCGACTTCCCCATGAGCTAGAAACTTGAAATTTGGCAGCCTTATAGCTTTTATCCCGTAACTGACGAGATTATTCCAAAAATTAAAAGTTCTAATTTATTATCCCCCATAAAAATTGAACATTTTTACTAACATTAATGTTTACCCTCTGGTGAGCTAGAAACCTGAAATTTGACAGACTAATAGCTTTTAGCTGTATTCGACGAAAAAGTTTCAAAAAAGTTCAAATTTATTTAAATTTTTTACTCGCAAAAATCTTAAGTCGTTCCGTTCTTTTTTAGGTTCATTGTGGCTAAAAGAGTAACATAGGCTACAGCAATCTAAGTACACGGACTCCAGTATGGTGTCAATTAAAAAAAAAATTCTCGGCACCTAACTATGGGTTTGGGGGCCAAGAGAGTCTAAATTATAAAGCTCTATAACACTATACAAGTCGAAAAGGATAATGACACTTTACGGAAACCAAAAATCATATTAACTTATACTCAATAAAACAAGACAAAGAGCGAAGAAAATGAAATATCCTTTGTAGGAATTCTTACTTCCTAAAAGCAAGAAGAAGAACGGAAATGATATTCAGACGATTACATACGAGTAGATCCCTGAGGGTTGTAATATTCTGAGATCAAATACATGCTACTTCTTGTCATTTTTCTTTAATACTTTATTTTATCATCTTTTATAGTTATTTGTGATGCCACGTAGCTGAAGTTATATAATAGAGTATTTTTATTGATGTCATTTATGAATGTTTCTGTACATAACCTAGTACATTTACATACAAAGTCATTTGTCTGTGTGTGTATATTCCTTTGTATACTTTGTAAGTATATGCAGACAATCTCATTCTGTACTATTCGTCATCTCTCATCAAGTTCTTTCCAAAACATGAAATCCTCGTCTCACTCCTCCGCCGAGACAGGGCTGACTTTGCAGAATTGTTTCACAATGAGTCCCTTCCCAAGGAGGGTCGCTTATTGTTCGCTGTTCTCAGAGTCGGTCAAATCTTCTGATGTGGCAAGGATGACCATTTTTACACCTGGTTCAGAAAAAAAGGACATAACACTAACACAGCGGGTGCAACTATTAAACACAAATAAGACATTGGACTGAACTATCTGCAGAAAAGGTAGAACATCTGACAGTATTGCTTCTAGGTCTTTAATGAGGGTCGTCTATTGGTCACTAATCCTCACACTTAAGTGACGTTATCCGAGTAGCTCCAAGAACTGAAGCTTTCATGTTTTAGAAAGAACTATATTTTCTCCTTTGATTGCTTAAAATACATTATTATAATAAGAGTAAAGATGCCAAGTAGGCCATGGATGTCTTTCGGGTTCCAGGAGATTGAGGCTTTCAAATTTTTAGACATTCGTAGGGCGAAGGCGCTAATGTTGTCAGCCTTACGCACCGGCCGCCTTTACCTTCAGGATTGCTCCTGGTGCTCATTTCTGTTAGAGGATGAGTCGACTCCAGAGCCATAATACCACCAGAAGGATTAGGCCAAGGGAAAAATCCCGACGGCCTCATCTGGGATCGAATCCACGACCTCCCGGTTTCCAGCGTTGTGCTTCAACGAACTGCGCCACGGCGTATCTCTTTTATAATATGTAGGCTATTATAAGTAATACCGCGAGTGTTATTTGAGACTATATCAGGAATAAAAAGGAAATCAATAAAATACGGAACGCTACATACAGTATATGGCTAACTGATTTATATATTTACCCAATTTAGAGCTGTCGCTTCATGCCATGTACCGATATTCATTTGCATGCTTACGTAGCACCATCTGCTATTTTTTTCCTGTAACTATGCAGTTTCAGAAATAAACACTCAAATTCCACTTAATTTGAAAACTCTGATAGTAACACAAGATTTTTTTTTTAGTTCAGAACACAACTCCCTACTTATTTCATATGTTCGATGATGTCGATCACTTTCTTGATTAATTTATGCTATAATTTGTTTTCCATGTGTGTGATACTTGCGGTGAATATCTCCCTTTTCTGAGTAGTCTACTGCATGCCAGTAAAATTCCCAAGCCCACCCACATTCTGCCTCATTGTGAAATGATGCCATCTACGATGTGGAATTTAATCATGCTTAATAATTAATTAAAGTAACGGTGTTTTTCAAATGTTATTACGATCTTACGATCTCTCGCGGATGCGACATTATAGGCTTAATAATTTCGTTTTAACAGAATTAGCGTGCGGTGTAAACACATCTTAAGTCATAAAACACATAATTTCAATGGAATTTATTAACAGTTTATTAAAGTTGACCTTTCATTGTGAAAGCAATAAAAACTTATAGCCATAACCTACTGTAATGAACGCCAGCTTCTTTTTTGAATGCACTTTAAAACCGATAAGAGTGGCATTGAAATATTAAATGCATGAAATAATCAGAAAACGTGTTACGCAATGCTCCACATGTTTGAACATTCTTGGAAGAAGGGCCTAAGGAGCAGTATGGGATATTTACTAACAAACAAGTTCAAAGATTAATATCTTTGTTTTAAATGTGTGTATCTATGTCAGATTTTTAGAGTTGTGTAAACCATAGTAGACCTTCTACATTTCAAAAAAAAAACTACTATAATTTTTTAAATATAACCTTAGTCTTGAACATTGGCAAGGGTTTTTTTTAAACCAATAGGTAGTTTAAAAGTAAGTTTAACTGCATTATTGTTTAATTTGTAATTTATTGCAACAAACTGGCAATGCACTTATTTTGGATGATACAGTCTCTTTCTCTATTGATAATCTACTTTCACCAATCATTGTACCTAAAACAGGAAGCTTTCTTCGACCATGTATTTAAACAAATCACGAACATCATTAAATCTTTTTTCCCTTTCTTGCTATTATCTTCTACTTTAGTTTATTTCTGTCAAAATGCAAGCCCTATTAGAATATTATTATTCTAGCTGTCTTATGAATTTGTCAAAAATTACATAATTTGTGGAGAATGTATGAAATTTACTTTAAAACTTGTTTTATTTCTGCTTTTAAGGATGGTTTAATAGGGTGTGATAGGCTATCTCTAAATCTCTTTTAAAAGTACAAATAAAAATAATAAAACACTCAGGTGCCCTGCATCTAGTTAGTTCTCACTAGTAAGTTATTCTGTAGCCCTTAATAAAGTCGAGAAGGTATATGAATGCTTTAATACAGACCACAAATCGAATCTCTTAAGACTATTAGAGAACTATTATTTAGCGTGTTTGTCCCAGAAAAAATAATGTAGAATAGTAATCACAACCAAATGAGAATTCTTGTAAATGTGGCATGAGTGTGTTTTTTAATAGTACCGTATTCAAGCAGTTTTTCAAGGAAAAATATTAAGCATGTTTAGAATGTTTGTGTTACTAGTGCTGAATTAAAACAAACAAATAGAATAAATTGAAAACAATAGTAACTTACCATTCTATCTAAAATTAATACAATATAAGTTACATGCATTTTTAAATTAAGCTTTTATTTACACTTGTTTGAACATCTGTTCTGTGTGTAGCCTATACCATTTAACTACTGATGCGCATCGGTTTTTTTTTTTTTATTGTTGATGAGTTGTTGTTAACTTCAGTTGATATTCAATCTTAATGATAATGGTACAGGCTAAAATAGCTACGGTAAGTAATATTAAATCAATATACGTTTAGCCATTTGCCTTTATGACTGGGAAAACCATTAACAAAATCCAGGACATAGGCTACAAGGCCGGCCAGAGGGTTTGAATCCGGCACCTCCCGAATACGATACCATCTCGGGTACGTCACTCTGTATAAATTAATATTATCCATATTAAAATTCACGTATTTACGCATAATAATCAACATTATGGTACTGGCAGTATATCATTAACCTAAACAAATAAAATAAAATTGTCAGGTTCTATGACGGGATTCGAACTTTGTCCCCCACGAACAGCAAAATCTTGTCCCCCCGGAATAGCAAAATCCAGTCAGAGTTGGGTGCTTGGTCAGCACTCCAGGGCACAAAGTCGGACCTCTAGCAATGGTGTGGGGGTATCCAAATGCCATATTTAATACGGCGATCAGACTGTGGTTTAGCACCGTACGAGTTCAACTCGTATACGCCCGCTCCTTTAACCACGTGCCCACTCTGACTTTCAGTAGTCCGCTACAATAGAATGTTTAGCCTATTATGCGCGACTCAGAGTACAGGAAGTACTGAAGAAATGAATGACCGTCTTATCAGACTCACTTGGCATAACAATAGAATTGTTTACAAATCAAATGCTTCAAGTTAAGATAAAGTGACGACTCCCTAATCTTTTACCATAACTCTGATAATATATTGAAAATATGTTTCGATGCTTATTCTTTAAAAAAAGAAAGTTTTTTCCTGAAATAAAGGGTTTCTTCAGATAATAATTACTAGGCCTATGATATTCGCTGGTAGCATGTTTTTTTGTTAACATAAAAGAACCTGAATTAATTATTAAATTAGGTAATGCAAAGGGTAACTTCTGAAACTGTTCCGTTGCCCGAGAATATATCTTACTTACTTACTCAATGGCAATAGATAATTTCTCAGCAAGCTAAGGAATATTATCTACATTATGGAACCCGAAGGTTCATTACCGCGCTTACCCGAGCCCGACATTCAACCCCATTCTGTGCTAACTCCATCCAATCATCCCTTCCAAGTCCTACTTCCCTTAAATCTATTCTAATATTGTCCTCCCACCTACGTCTAGGTCTTACTAGTGGTCTTTTCCCTTCGGGTCTCTCAATCAATACTTATGAGATATGTCTTTCCTCCCCCATGCGCGCAACATGTCCAGCCCATTTCATCCTCCGTAATTTAATTACCCTTACTTCATCCGTCACTTTCGAAAATATGCTCAACTTGAAATCTATTAAAACTATACATAAGCTTAAGCAAAATCGGATTATGCATTTGCATTGCCTATTTTACAAACTCGGCAGAAGTTTCCCCCCCCCCCAACTGTTGTTAAATTGGGTTCGCACTCAACAATTGAGCAAGCAAACTCCTATTAACAGGGTGGAGTTCTAAAGATTTTGCGTTTCTTGTTCCTTGCAAAGTATTTCGAATATTTTCAGACAATTGTACGTTTCATGTATTCTGCCGTAAATTATATGAAAATTATACTGTACAACTTAAAAAAGTCTAAATAACGTATATGATCTAAATCAGGGGAAGACAGAAGGTTGCTCTGTGACGTCACTGCTTTCTGCTCTCACTGCTCGCGTTGTACCTCTGCGAGGAGTATGTGAAATGGTGGCATCAGTGAACAGGGGGGAAGAGAGGGGCATTGGTATTGCGGGCAGCGGGAATTTAGGGGGTTAGAACTTACGTAATACGTGTTTCCGAGTTAATGAAACATCAATCAATTTTCTTGATAGTTTATTGGTTAATTACAGCCCAGTAGTTTAACATATTATAAATAATTCTATTTTTCTATTCTGTGAGAACAATTGCCTTTCCACAAAATCTATGTTCTTTGACAAAAATAGACAATACTATCATTTGAATTAACATAATTCACTACAATAAAAATAATAAAAAATGAACTGAATTACCATACAAGCTCGTCTGCACCTTAGATGATACAAGATTACAGTAACAATTTTCTGACTTTCCTGTCTCTTTTTTTCTTTAACAAGTTTATCAATGTTGGGACGTAATGTTTGAGCAATATTTAATCGAAGACTACATTTAGGTTGTGATTTGACAATGTACTTCTTGATTTGAGCTTTGCACATTTCATTAGTGAAAAAAATTGTTCGGCCACATATGTATATCCAAAATTACATAATATTCGTGCGGCAAGTCTCGGGAATCTGGTTTCAGAGAAATTTCTGTAAAAGTTACCCAAGTTACGTTCGTATTTGTCCTTTAACAGATCGTCGCATTGTAAGTTCAGCAGTTCCAACTGATACCGGCAAGGAACGTCTTTGACATTAACTGAATATGGGGTAGCAAAAAGTTTAAACATTGGAGAAAGGTTTTCCACATCCTGAAACCTCGATTCGAACTGATGAAGAATGTTTTGCAGAACTACACTCTGCAGAGAGAACACTATCAGGATCGCGTACTTGCATTAACTTTGAAAAATGCTCCGTATTTCCAACCAGAAGTTGTTCTACCCACAGAGCTAAAGTGAATAGGTCCTCTAGTACCTAGCTCTAGCGAACTCTAAACACCCCTACTACCGTGCGCTCTTGCTGACGTCACACACAAGGGATCCGCAAGAACTTGCTCCACAAACGTCATCACGAGACGTAGTTGACTTCCCCTGGTCTAAATGAAGCATAAAAAAACTAAATACGGAAAACTGAATTTTTAAAAGTAACAGAAATTTGTGAGCACTGAAATGCAAGTAGTAGTAGTAGTAGTAGAAATAATAATAATAATAATAATAATAATAATAATAATAATAATAATAATAATAATAATAATGCAAATTATATTTTAAAGAAGTTTATGTTAATGAACTGCTGCGGGACAAGAATCTGGGCCTAACAACTAGGTAGCATACATAACCATAATTAAGTAATTACAATAAAACGTTATTGTCATGCCTTAGTTGGGATTAATTTAATACGTACAGGAGAAATAAAGCTTGACCCACACTGTGTTGGAATTCGGACTCCACCGGGAACAAAACCCTGAACGGCTGCGCGCAGAGATCACATACGACAGCAGTTTATTGTATGCATTTTTTTCCCCTTGAATGATGAAATAATTACCAGCATGCGTACTTCCGCTAACTCTTGTACTCGGAATTGCGCTCTACAGATGTTTCATGCTGACTCTCAACCAACGAATGTCAGAGTGGGCACGCGGTTTAAAAGGGCGGGCGTATACGAGTTGATCTCGTACGGTGATGTCAGACATGAGAGAAGTCCGATATACTATAAAAATAAAGAAAGTCATCGGAAATCTCTCTCCCCACTACACCAATCCTTGTGGTCCGCCTTCGTGCCCAGGAATGCTGAAAAGCACCAGCTCTGACTGGATTTTGCTGATTTGTGAGGTACGAGGTTCGAGTCCCGTCATGGGGAGTACAATTTTTATTTTATTTCTTTAGATTCACGAATCATGTAACTATCATTATTTACAATGTTATGAATATAATAGCAATTTTTAATGTATATTAATTAACTATACTTTAAAAATGGCACATCTGTACCAGTAAATTAATAATGGGCCCAAGCATACCTACTGTAACATTTTAATCACACAATCTCAATTCATAACTTTTTTTATCATACCACTTATAAGAGGTGTATTGAGAGTCTTTTCTTTTTATTTTCTTTAAATAATCTTCAAATCAAAGGAAAGTAACGCCTTTAACTAAATTTCAGGTTAATATTTTATCATCAGAGAGTAAACAGAACCGACTGAATCAGGTTGCTTGGCATTTTGAAAATGATACCGATATGGGTTGATCCCTTCTTAGGATTTGGGACCTGTTTTATCTAAGGTGTAGGGTCCGAAGAAGTATCAAGGATCTAAAGCTGGCATGTGGACAGGCTAAAAGTTTGAAACTATACGACATTTAAGAAAAATGTATTAGGCCTACTGTTTCACCCTTACGATTTCGATTTGGACTATTGGCGTGTAAAATACTCTATTTCGATAATAATTTGAACCATCTCTGTTTTCGCTGAACATTTATCACATCTGCATATCGGATCATATGCAAAGAACAAATCATTGTGACAAAAAGATAGACATAATATAAGCAAGCTACAGTAAAGTGTTTTCTTCCTGACACTGGTGAAACGCATGTGAGGGATGGGATATTCAGAGGTGGGAGTTGAATTTAGAGAGACAAGCTAGCTTCCTCCCCCGCCAGTCAAGGCAGCCGTAGACGTAAAACGTTGTCAGCGCGATGCGACTCCCTTGAAAACTGGCGTACAAATGAAACATCGCCCCTTGAAATTACAATATTCGATAGTGGAATCATCCAGACTACCGAGCATCTTTCTGAGCAGGTTCAAGCAGATTTTTTTTTTAACTGTATCTCTAAATCATATTTGTAACAATTAATTAATTTTTTTATCATTTAATGCATCTTAATGTATCTTAATTATTCAAGTATATATGTTCTAATTTTTTCTTTGTATTTAATGTTCGTTTCTTGTATTCATGTATATCAGTTCTTTTTTAATTTATTTTTAATCATTATTATTGTTATCATTATGTATTTCATGTTTTTGCCCTGGCTGAGTGGTAGAGAAGGCCTTATGGCCTTAACTCCGCCAGGTTAAATAAATAAATAAATAAAAATAAAGAAATAAATAAAATCAGGTAACTGATGTAAAAAAGTGCCAGTATGTTTTTTTTAATCAGTTATGACTGCAATTATGATATGCAGAATATGTTTTTTTAATTGATTTACAAGTTAAGCTCCAGATTTATTCATTAAGCAAGGCTTAGGGAAGAACAAAGGTCTAGTTTTCTTTTTAATCAGATTAAAATCTTCCAGCATCAGCTGAACTGTACAGATTTTTGATATCTTGACAATCGCACACTCACATAAAAATACGAAAAAGAAAGTGAAATTGGCTGGTTTCGGGATTTGAACCATGGAACTCCATAACATGAGGCCAAAACGTTACCATCTCGGTCACCTGGGTCAGTTTAACGGTCTAGTTGTAAGTTATAAGCGCATGTAAAACAATAGTGTTTTTGGTCATAGCTATCTCTATTTTAATTTCCAAAGACGTAAAATATCACAGTAAAACAATTGACTATGTTGTCATGATAAATGATTTGCCTTTTTTTTATATAAATTCTTTCGAATACGTATATTATCATAAAATAGGCACCAAATTGAGCATTACTCCGAAACAGGTGAACCGATTTCATCCAGTATCAGTAGACCTCTTCCCATGAAAACTATAAATGTGTATACCAAATTCCATAAAAATCCGGTAAAGCGTATTTGAGTTACCGCGTTTTTAAAATAGACACTAAATTGGGTTTTACTCCGGTACCGGACAACCGATTTGGTCCAATATCGGTAGACGTCTTCCCATGCACATTATAAATGGGTATACAAAGTTTCAGGAAAATCCAATAAAGCATATTTGAGTTATCGCGACTTCTCATATATTAACATAAAAGGCAATAAATTGGGCATTATTCCGGTACTGGCCAACCGATTTGGTTGAACATCAACAAACGTCTTTCCATGGATAGTATAAATGCGTATACGAAGTTTCATAAATATCCGATAAGGCGTATTTGAGCTATTGCGCCTTTAAAATATACACTAAATTGGGTTTTACTCCGGTACCGGTCAACAGATTAGGTTCAAATTTAACAGAGTACTTTTCATGGATGTCATAAATGCGTATACCAAGTTTAATGGAAATCCGATACAGCGTATCGCCTTTCTATTAGAAAGGCGCCATAATCTATTAAAATAGGCACTAAATTGGGCATTACTCCGGTACCGGTGAACCGATTTGGTTCAATATCAATAGGGTTCTTCCCATTGACATTATAAATGTGTTTTCCAAGTTTCATGAAAATCCGAAAAAGCGTATTTGAGTTAGAGCGCGTACAGACACACGGACGGACAGACAGACAGACGGACAGACATTTTTCGTCCCCCACACAATCTCATAAAGTACCATACTGGCACTTAATAAGTTGAGGAAGACTTCAAACGAGAAGATTAATTTGTTGGGAGTGTACAAACTCAGAATACGAACTCTTAATTATTTATTATATGCAGCCATTTCGGAGCGAATGAAACCATGAGAGAGACACTTCTTTCTCTGAGTTTTGCCTCCCTCGGTGTAGGGACGTTTGTACGGCCCACGCAGCCCGGGCCTTACAGGACCGTAACCTGTCGGGTGAGGGAGATTCTATGAAGCGCACACACTTTTTTCCAATGCCAGGGACACCTCGCACATAGGGCGAGACACACCAGTCATACCCATGCGAACAAGGTGGGGATGGGATGAAGGTGATAATTACGGCCGGGGAATATCCAGGGATCATGAGAGCCTGTAGTTTTCGACATTCGTCTCACAGGTAAGGAAAAACCCCACATAGGAAACTTGTCCCGACCAGGAATAGAACCCGGGCCCGATGTTTTGAGAGCGAAAGCATCCCCTACACCACACCACTGGGTCCATGAGAGAATGTCACGAGATCTGAAAATTCCAAGGAAGTGTTATTTCAATTTCGAGTTTTGTCACGATTGCTATCTTTTTTTATGTTACGTACAAGCGAGAATACAAAGGAGTATACAGTAAGGAATTCACATTGTTAAGCGTAGAAAAAAATTAATTCATAAATCCCTTCGCGATTTCCTTCACAGACGAAAAGGGAGTTTAAAAATATCGTCACGTCATTGAGGTTTCCCCTTTCCAGTATCAAAAAGATAGGCCTACTGTAACTGCAATTTGAATTGTGGATATTGTCACAGTTGAGTCAGTTCATTATTGATATATAATGCGTAACTGTGCCAGTATCTAATCTGATAATCCTCCCCTGTGGATTCTGAGTCAGCAGTAAGTTTGCCTCCCCTTTTCTCTGTACCCCTATAACGTCGGATTGATGCTAGAGGGTGAGATATACGGGGGAGGGACTGCCAAATGTCAGTACCAATTTGTTTCGGGGATGCTAGAAGAGGCAGGAAGGAAGGATGGAGAGGAAGGAAGACACAGTAAATGGAAGTTGGTAGGTTTGGGTTAGCCGGATCTAAACCCTCGTGGGTTGGTAGCACTTCATGCAAGATTCATGCCTCAGCAGCAAGGTGGAGAAAATTCCGCCCTCACACAATGTCCACTGTGATATATGGTGACTAATCTGTTTGTGAATGCAGCCAATCACAATTTGAGTTATATTGTTTCGTACCCCGGCTACTGTGTTTAGGATTTCTCTTCGAATTTGTGCTGCTATGTGTCTTTCAGTGCAATTATTTACAGCAGAGAGAATGCGTTAAGAGATAATAAATAACTATTCGTTTTATCGATGTTTTCGTGGATATTTTAGATCAGAAATTGATTGTATGACGTAATTCTGATTTTTAAGAACATGACAAGACATCAAACTCCAATAATTTAGCATTTTAAAATGTTCACGGTCACTGCGAGATGGGATAGGAGCATTAATACGTTACGAAATCAATAATCTCAAGCAATCCTAGGTAGCCTATCTCCTTAATTGTTCTATCAACAATTTAAGGGAATTGCCTGACGGAAACTTTTATGTTACACTTTTTATTTTTAAATGGAAAATGGGGTGAGCCACATTTGGTGAAGTATTGCGCTAGAACCAGTAGGTGCCGGGTTGAATAAGCGACACTGTTTCAATTGGCTTAATTCTTCTGGTGGCACAACAGCCCTAAGTTTGACTCAGCGTCCAACAAAAATTAGTAATATTACTTTGGGAGTACTTTACCTGTATTGTATATTATAGCCTACAGCATTAGATTACTATGTAGAAATAATGCATATTTAAAAATGAAATAAATGTGAAATGTGCGTAAATGTTTCCTTAGAAGATGCATTATCTGCATTGAAAATGCTGATCTTTATTTGCAATGTATGGTGCAATTCAACATTATTAAATGTTACATTGATGTGTAATCTGCAGGTCTCCCTTGCTCCAAAGTGAATTGGTAAGCTGTCCATCAAGTAGGTCCTAAAAATGCCTTGTACTGACTCAGGATTACTTCCCAGACCATGAGTTCCTATTCGATAGACCCCTCTACATGCTCCTTAAGTTTTGACTTAACCTTTCGAATCATCCTGTATAAGGTATCTCCTGTGGATTTGAAGCAGAGCATGTTGACAACTTTCTATTTATCTTACTATCACTTTCTGTTTAAATTTTGTACACTATTTGCCTGTACTAAGACCTATACATTCTCTGATTGGTATTGAAAGTTAGTCACATCTACAATAAACTCAGGCTTTCCTCGTGAATGGCATGACTTTTCTTGAAACAAATGTAGGCGCACTCCTCTGCAACTTACGTAGCCACTTACGTAACTCATATCGGAATATGAAGCCCCCCCCCCCAAAAAAAAAGAGGTTCACTGTTCATTGGATAGAGTCATTTGTTTAACTTCACATTTTATTTCGAGAAGGGTCAATTAACGGCCAATGCGTGCCTTACAGTCTTCACTTTACAGACTTTAGTGTTCTGAAATAAAACTATCATTGAATGATATACTCTGTGTCCAAGGTAGCGAATTCGATTCCGACCCAGATCGACGGCATTATGTGTGCATAAACATGACTAACCCATGACTGTCTATTATATATACACACACTATATTATAACAAGCTTGTTTACCAAGCTTTTCCCTGTTTTATATGCAATAAATTGGCGAATAAGCTTGATATCTGCTTCATTTTATTCCTCCATTCTTAATTTTGTTAATCCGCCTTTGAGATATCACGAATTTTTTTTTAATCTCTGCTGCAAGTTCGACCATTTTTGCAGTGCTATTTCAATTGCATCATACGACTTAGTTTCATTCCATGTTTTCGTGCGGGAAAAATTCCGGCACACAGGCAAAGGTCAAAGGAATAAGTTGCATTACACTCTCGACGTTAAATAACCATAAACTAGCCAGCCATTCAATCAAATGCTTTATTTCTGTAGGATGCATAAGTTTTGTTCTTCCTGTATTTTTATTTTAATCTAGAGACGAACAACAAAGCTATTAGGCATGAAACAGATGCATACAAGCATAGACCGTATCACCTCTCTTCTCCGTGATACAATAATAGAACAACAGGCAATCCATGAATCTTGTCTAACCACCTTGATGTATTTTAGTCTCTTCCATTTAACTACTACTTTGTCAGTCATTTGCCCGGATGCATTCGTTCATAAATGAAGCTGAATGAACAACGGAGTTTTAAGTCACGAAAATGACACAACTCACTAACGAAAATAAATAGAAAAAAAAACTTCTCTTTCAAGCTGAAGCTGGTTTTTATACTACAGTTCAACATAAGTATGCGAAATTTAATTCCATTTCGATTAAACTCGTTGGAGCAGTTATATCATTTTATTCCTATGCACACAGAATGTAAGCCTATCTAAATCAGAGGTCAACTTCGGAACAGAACTTACAACTTATTTATAAACACTTGCTTACTATCTCCCAATACCATAGGCCATAGGTGAGCAACTGAGGGGAAACGTTTTAGTCCCCCCATCCTCCTGTGACGTAAGAAACCTGTTCTTCATGTTCAGTGTCACGTCAAAACTGCTTTATGCTGGCGTTAAGGGCGACGGTAGTGGGAGAAATTCCCCTACCTCACAGTGACACGATGTGCCACAGATGCGCACCCATGCCTTAGGCATTAAGTAGGTTGAGTAAGTAGACCTATGCAATCTATCTTCAAATTCTGTATAGAGGTTTCTGCAGATATATTATAAGTTTACATTCTTTGAGGTCTCCGCGGTCCAGAAAAATTTTGAGAACAGATATATAGTCTATAGGAGTTTGACTTTTTGCAAGAATGTGACAGGAAGCATATCGAGGAATTTCTCTTATTTTTTCATTTAATTTTTCGCGATACTAAATAAATCTCTAACAATGAAAAATTGTACAACAATAAATACTTGTATCGGAATTCACAGACTATTTCATAGAATTTCAGTGAACGTTTTAAGTCCCTCTTCCCGAGGACGAGAAAAGCGGCGGAAGACGCTCTTCTTTGTGACAGCTTACTCTTACCAGAATGTGAAGCGAGAAGATGGCAAGATCCATGCTTAGGGTACGAAAGGTTATGTGGGTGTCTCACATACTTTTATTGTAGACAAGAATACAGAATTCTTCATGTTATGACGGCCTCGTTTCCTAGAAATGTAACTTACACTACTTTACACACTCCTCTTAGAACTGTCAATCAGTGAACAGCAACTTAATTAGAATTAAAAAAAAAAAAAAAAAAAAAAAAAAAGGAAACCCCGCAAGGAGACGGCAAAGAGGCTACTCCAAAATCTGTACATAATTAGCAAAGCTTTTCGGATTAGGGAATAATGCAATAAGAATAATTTGTTATTTATTGCCAAATTATTTAGTGGGATTGATAAATAATCCATTGGCATTTTCGGACCGGTACATCTTTCAACCTAAGAACAGATAAGTACAATCTTCAGTTTAAGCATGCTTCTATCCCAAGCTTTTCCCTATTTTATATGCAATAAATTGGTGAATCAGCTTGATATCTGCTTCATTTTTATTCCTCCATTTTTAATTTTTTTACTCCGCCTTTGAGATAATATAACGAATTTTCTATTTCTGTTGCAAGTTCAGCCATTTTTTGCAGTGATATTTCAATTGCTACATACGAGTTTTCATCCATCCTCTTCCTTAGTGGTTTGTGCTCTTGTTTCCTGTACACGTCCGGAATAACCTTTTGTTAACTTTTCATGTTTGTTTCATTACTATAAAGGCTCCCTACATTATAAGCCTATGCCACTCGTATTTCATTGATAGATTTATTATTTTACTAATTTTGTCGGACATTCATTCACTGGCATAATAATTACTAATTCGTTGGCACATGTCATATTTATGTACACAGTGATATATTACTTTATGCAGGTTATAACAGTTCATTTGTTCCCCCCCCCCCCATTCAAATATTGGCGAATTCATTGTCCAAACGATACTTATATTTACATCGTCTTATTTAATCAATCATTCATAATGCTTCCTATTCGCTTATTCATTCTGTAATGGATTACGAGTGAAATAGCTTTGCAGATTTCCATCGTTATTAAAAAATTGTAACATAGGCCTAGTATGCTATTGTAGAAGAAAACTAAGATCTTCTCATCTTACAGTAGTATTAAATATGAGTATTTTAAAATTTATTTTAATTTCGAGAAATGTAGCCAACTAGACTTAACTGAAAACTGTAAATATATAAGTAATTCTCTATTTTCTTTTTGTTATTATACGTGTAAAGATTAGAACATTTTCCGGGAGAATTACTTTTTCTGTAATGATTATAAATTTTCACCAATATGGTATTAGACATTATTATCGTACACGACGTGATTAATGCATCCTGAAAATCTACGCAGTTATTTCCTCTCCATCCTGTTTAATTGTTTATTTCCAGATTTGTTAAATATACCTCATGTTATATATACCGTATGTGAGTGGTGTCCCACTAAACCAGCTCCAGCCACAGTGCACTCTATTATAAGCTCGGTTACAATATCGGTAATTAATCTCACTCGTGATAATATAGGAAGCCATAAATAAATTTATTAAACCGTAATTAACTTTATTGCCTTTTGGATACCAAGCAATGTTTTGAAATAGTGCGTGGAACGGAATCTCCAATTTCTATGATCTGTATTGTTATCCATTCATTTTTTCATGTGGTGGGTAACACATTATTTTCCATACTTTATTGCTAGGCTGTTTAACGACAATTAAACTTTTCTATTTTTAAATATCCACAATAAGGTTGCCTTAACTATAACTATTATATATATATATATATATATATATATGTATGTGCGTGTGCGTGTGTGTGTGAAAATTCTTCTTCGAACTGTTACAGGACCAAACAGTATTTGAAAATAATGTACTACTTTGCCTTATTATGAAAGTACTTTAGAACTAAGACATACTTTTTACAATCTGTTAGAGGATTTTAATGACGGATAAGTAATATCTAGAAGTTTTCGGTATAATTTGGCATAATTTGGTGATGTGTTTATTTGTGTTTCAGGTAATTCATTAATTATAATATATAAATATTCGCTATTTGATATACCAACCGTTTCAAAGAAATAAATTAAAATTGTATGCTATATTATTCGTACTCATACTTTGAAATATTCTTAAACCACTTAATTCGTACTTAATTCGTACCTAACTTAGTGGCTCAATTTATTGCTACGATATTACCATGTTCTTATATTTAAAATTTTCCCCAGAACTACGTCATTTTGTGATCGAAATGAAATCCGTATGAAATTCGTGCGAGACGAATGCCAGATAAATCCACACGATTGCAGTTGTCATTATAAACTGTCACGAGTCAGTTTAAATGGTTATATTGTGATTTGTATTTTAATTGTAATAAAAGTAACAAAACACATTACTAATTTAAACGTTTATATCAAAGTAAATATAAGCGCAATTTTTATATTTAATAAACATTTAAATAATATAATGAAAATATTGGTTTAATTATGAAAGTCGTTTAAGCCCACTTCTTTCTATTTCTTTTCAAGCGGTAATGACGCCTACCACAGAAGACAGTCAATGATAATATTCGAGTAATTTTTCTGATTCTCTAAAATTCGTTTTGATTTCTCTCCAGCATTACATTTGAAGAATGTTTAGAACACTTTTACAGTGACTTCACAAATATTTATTTACTTTGTTCCTTTATGATAATTTCACAGTTCTCTTACTTTCTATTCATATAACTGCCATGATCAAAGAAGTAACTAATATGCGCCAAGATTGGCGTCATGATTTTAAAGTTCTACATCTGCCCCAGTAAAATAGTTCAGCATTAAATTCCTGGGAACACACCCACTGCTACTTTATTAGAGCTTCAAAGAGGACACGCTTCCTTCCACACTGTAAAAATATAGGCTCGTTTGCCTTACTTCATCAGCAGTGACAAATAGCTAGCGATAAAAAAGACGAGCACGAAAACAGTTCTAAGATTTTTCCCCTCCCTACTTTCTGGTGCACCCTCCATGTTTCTCTCCATATCAGCACCATCCTCCACCCTTTCTGCGTTTTCCACCCATTTCTCATGCATAAAGAGTTTCCTCTTGTCACAAACTTGATGGCAGAAGAACATACACTCTGGTACACAAACATACACACAACTTCTTCTCTCCTATAAAGCATAGCAGTTTCTTTTTCGTGTTTTATGTGTGTCGCATCTGCGTGTTTAATTTTATATTTCGAAGATGTGAAGTAATAAATAAACCATCCTTCTAGCTTCATGCCCGTCAGCAAATTAACATTCATAACTCCTGAGACATATTATGCTTCCACGTTTTACCGAATAGAAAATAAATAAAATGAAACATATTGCTTATATTCATTATATTGATGCTGGAAATACATCCTGAGGCTTGAATGAAGAGAACAGACTTCAAACATCCACATATTTCCAGATCAAAGGAAAATATTCGCTCTTCTGGATGAACTACATACGTCTCATTCCCCACTAAACTGAAGGCTATAATTTTATTGTGATCTCCACGCTACTTTCACCATTTGTATCTCTATTTTTAAAGCCTATCTTGTGTAGTGATAAATGAACCTAGATCTTGTGAACTACCTACTCTTACTCCATTCTAAATATAGTCGGCGTTCAAGTGTTCTAAACAGTGGGATGGACAAGTACTGTCAGCTCTAATGTAAACGAGTATGTCTGTCTCACTCTAGCATATTACTCTATCTACATAAGAGTAGCTGTTTTCATATTTCGTATCGTGTTTTTCTGCTGGTTCTTTCACAGTCTCGAGTATACCCAATTGGCTGCAAGAAAAATAATGAATGGCCATATTCTGAATTTATAAACTCCGGTTAAAGTTTTAGGCTTTAAATCTTTAATGATATATTTTGTAAAAATCAGAATTATATGGGTGTCTTTCTGTCTGTCTGTCTGTCTGTCTGTCTGTCTGAAGATTAACGACGACTTAATGCCACTTTATGCGAAAAATAATAATTTTTCACGATTTTCTAGAAAACTTCGACTTCGTTTTAATTCCATACATGAGGTCTTATTGTAAGATCTAAAATTAGTATTTGAAACATTTTTTCGCATAAATTATCTGAAAGTTAGTTATAAGCCAGCCATTATTCGTAGAAACCCAGTCTTGCCTGATGAATCTGTACATCAAGTTGAAACAACTGAATTCGACCTCTTATTCGATATCAGAATGTGAAATGAAAAATGTTGTATTCCCTAGGTTTAGCGAGGAGTAAGTTCTGTGAGTGTATTACATCAGACTCATTTGAGTTGTGTATCCTTCGGGGATGCGACACAAAGCATATTTAACGACTTTTCTCTTTATTTCTACCACCATTTTACATCAAGAGAATTTTTTTATATTCTCGAACACGGTCGTATTTTCAACACGAAAGTTTTGTCTCTTTTGCAAAATGTAGATTTTCAAGTAAAAAGACTAATAAATTGGACCGAAAACCTGTTAAGATTAAATTAGGTATTTTAGGTTTTTTATAGCTCATTTATTTGTTTTTAGGTACCACATACTTCATGTGTATGAGTCCTATGGATATGAGTCGAAAAAGTGTTGGAGCGTTTCTTGTTTTGGTAGTAAGGAAAAAACAAGGTAAAAACCTACTAAGAAAACTTATTGCATGAATTAAGTACAGTATTACTCTGGCTCATACTCGTTGTTTTGCAAAGGTCTCCGGGTTTTCTCCGATGAAGTTCAAGAAGCCAATTGCACGATCCATGCTCACAGGTTTACTAACATGAACGTATCTGATCCATCTACATAATGTACAATATGATTGTAACCAGTCCGGCAGTAAATTTGTAGGCCTATAGGCCTACATACATCGTAGTGCGCATGTGCCGAGTTACATCACTGTAATTAGTACAGTAGGAGAGGGATGTGAAGGGGCCTCTAGACTTGTATCTTTTGAATAACTCCAAATCATGATTACATGCCTTTTCCAATTATTTTAAATGGAAACGAGTATATGGATTTTGAACAAAAAGTTGTTGTTCTCATTAAAAAGTTTTCATCACTAGGGAAAATTAACAAATGATTTTTTTAGTTATTTGTCTTTACTGGTCTGGTTTTGAGCATCTGTAAAGTAGGGAAGCATATTTATAACTACAAATCGCAACTTTGTCTCTATAGTAACCAAGGCACGGTTCACTCGTTAATACAAATTATGTAAAGCGTTGTATAACGTTTATTAGATAACTATCAAATATGCCCATTTTTCGTATGGGTGAAAGTGTTTTTACTGCTGCAGTTTCAGGTAATAATACATAACACAAATAATATTAAACCTTGATAAGGAACATAGAATAACCCCATTATCTGTCAGAATTAACATTGGTGTGTTTCGAAAGTTGAAATAAGGTTATTAGATGATGGAAGAATAAATACGCGACTTGCACAGACGGTCAAAAAATGGTCAATCAAAACAAAAAACGCAAACTTATCGATAGAGCGCAATGCCTATGCGAAATATTGGAAATCTACAGTTTATGTCCAATTTGGTTCAAACTTAAGCTGTATAGGCCAATATTGCATTTGCAATAAAATTATATATACTAATGTTCATACAATATGTAGGCTAATTATTTTAAAAATCTTTTTGAAATTTATATTTATTGGGGGCAGTGTAAAAATTGCTCTAATATAGCTTCTGCAAATTTATACAAAAACTCGTTTAAAATAAAAGCTCTAGCTATTTGTATATACAGTCAGTATACAAGATTAAACAAAATCATTGCAGCTATTGTCATGAAAATCGCGGGAAACAATTTTCTTCCTTTAGGCTTAAAGTGACGATAGGAGTAAGAAAAATTCGTCAAAAATTCCTTCATTAATCATGACACTTGCCCGAAAGATACCTCATTCATTTTCGTACTATGCTGTTAGCAAGACAGAAATCGGCCTATATATTTCCGAAAATTGTACATTTGGACCCAGGAAGTCTAAAAAATCTATTAACGCTGGAAATTCGATCGAACCTCAGGGTGAAACCAAATACTCCTCTACTTACAATAAGTAACCTATGGTAAGGATAGAGAAGGTAAAAATTCGGATTTTCTATTCTTCAGAATACGTGTCCTGCTAAGTAGAGTATAGACCTGTATTGGAAATATACAAGTTACCTGATTCATTGAAATAGGCCTACACGTAATTTAAAAAATAAGAATATTTGAATAATAAATTGATGCTTTACTCAAAAGTTGCCTTTTTGCAATCTTATTTAAAACTAAGCTATGTGTGTAATGATTCTATGAATTATTAATTTTCATGATAACAAAACTGATTCCAGAATCTTCCATCTGTTTTGCTTTGATATTTCTACTCACTCGGGAAGAAATCTTGTGCAACTTTAGAATTATTATATCATTTGCCATCAGAAAAGTAATTTCACGTCAAAATTCGATGGTAGCGGAAGAGCTGACTATACAGTCTCTTTCAGGTCACGTCTCAACCAAAAGAAAATATTGCTCTCGTATTTCGGAAAACAAAAATTGCTGCTATCGATGGAAAATACTATTATCTTAAATTAGCAACCAATCCTGATAAACTGTTATTGATTTATTACAACTGTTGAGTATTCCAGTTGTTACAACTGTTGTAATCCAAATCCCACTTTCAATGGTGATTGTATGTGCTTGCAAATCAAATAATTGTTTCTGTTTGATCCTTCAGTAAGGCTTTCTGATACAATAATCCAATGAATGCTTCCATTTTATCGTATGGTTTCGCGATGAACGTCTCTGCTACAAACACGTATTGTTTACTCTATAGGGATCATATTTTTGTGTAAAATAAGCTGGGACACTGTTGTTGGAAATAGTTTCGGGACTGTTTTTCTTTATTAATGACAAGGTGGTAGGCCTAAATTAGGCAGCTCTGTGTGCAGTTTGTGAGACTATTTGAAAGCCGTAAAAAGATCGTAGTGTATTATCCAGCATCTGTCTTATCTCACATTACTTATTATCCTCCCCATTTTTTTAGTTCTGTATCTGAGTCGTTAGTTGAAATCCGTTTGGTATAGGTAGTAAGAATGGGTATCACTTCTAGGACATCCATGGAAAGTCAGTCGGTTCTCATGCAAAACACTTGTGGGAAGGTGGTTTGTGGGTGGTCTTCACAACATGGGTAATCCCTCATGACACTATAGAATGCAATCCTCCAAGTACAAAGTAGCCTACTAATAGCAGATTCCATGTCAAGTACTAAAATCACTAGATTTCATGTCTGTCCCTCTCTCCGATCTTATCCTTTCCCCTACATTCTTAATTCAATACTGTGTCTGTCTGCGTAGTGGCAGGTAATTAAATCTGGTATATTTTATGACACGTACCTTGAAATTATTTTCTCTTCAGCAAGTGGTTGGCGTAAGAGATATGGATAGCCCTTATAATGTTGAAAATCTTAAGAATGCATCATACCAACAGCACAAGATATTAGGAGGAATTTAAATTTTAAACACGGCGGTTTGAAGTTTCAATTGAAAAATAATTTTGAACGAATGCCGGATGTTTTTCCTCCCTCGTGAATACTGATATGGAATTTATTCATCTCTTGTGAACAACAAATAAAAATACGCCATGCAATAATATTCTATAGTAGTCGAATGGCCATTAAATCAGAAATTAAATTACTTACCTACATTTTACGTAGTAGCAAATCTAAATTATTTTATTATACTTTCCAGAACTCTGGGGAAGATTCGAAGTAAGGAAACTCCTGTATAACGCTATGTTTTAATAACATATCCTTTAACAAATACAAGCTAGACTAACCCAAATTAAATTAAAGAGAAGATTTTTAGTACCTTCAAAATATTATTGGGAAAGTAAAGTACGATTCTACCGCATTCATGTTCCGAGAATGTGTTCTATTAACATAATAAGACAGTTTGAGCTCGTAAAACGAAGAAAATGGAGAAAATGATATCTGTAAGATCATTTTATTTCTCTCTTCTCAGATATGAGTGCCGCACGTGCAATGGGAGGCGGACTTTGGAATTGTACAATAGGTTAAATATATGAGGGCAGCGGAGCGTATCGTATATCATGGGTTCCCAAGCCTGCTCCGCTCGCTCAGTAGCATAGAAATGAACTACTTGATTCCCCGGACAAACACAATTGATCATCAAGCCTCAAGTGCTAAACCATTTCATCTGTTATAAAGTTCTAACAAAACTTCCTCTTTGTCAGTATGAGAGAGCATTCCTTTTCTCAATTTCCGAGACAAAGGCATTAATGTTGATATAAAATTTACTGACGAATTTTGTCTATTGTGCTTTTTTCCTTTTCTGCTAATTGATTGTGCTCCTTCTGTAATAAATCTGTATTATCCTTCTTTTTCTCCCCTAAGGACTAAAGAAAGCGTTAATATTAGTGTTTTGAGAAGCTTGGATTAAAAGCAGAACTTGTAACAATGCTTCACGAAATAAAAGTGCACATTATGCCAACAGTACTATAAATCTTGATGTTATTCCATTGGTACCAACTTGGGAATCTGTCATATGGAAGCTACTCTTTATTTTAAAATATTTGCATGTGATTAATGAATGAATTCAGTTTGTTAAAAATGGAAAATGTTAAAATTCATTACGCCTTCAGTGGTCGCAAAAATCACAGAGAATAAGCCTATCTACCAGCAATTGCACTAATTACACCATTAAATTAACAACAACGAAGAATACATAATTATGTACCAATTTGATTTATATTTTTTTTAATGTTTTCCTCGTCTTAAAGGCAAATTCCGAATTGTATATTTACTTGCCATGGCTTATAAACGCTTTTTCATCCTGTACCATATTCATTAGGAATTTAACGTCAGTTTAATTTAACATGCCATAAACACATCAACAATATAAAAAAGTTGGAACCAACAGTTACATGAACATGGCTTACTGATACACACACACATAACCTGACTCCTGGTTACAACCTCGATGTTCCAACGAGTATTAAGAAATAGCTGAATTAATTACTAAAAAAAAGCTAAAAGCCTAAAACCTAATATTTAATATTGCAAATATTCACGGCTGTCTAAAAATAGTGTAGTGCTAATTATTCTCGCTTTAAAAAGAAAATAAAGGTGGTAAAAAACCAGTTTTAAGTAAGTTAGGTGTATTTACATCAATCATTTATCATTTTTTAACTTGATCACGCTTTAATTGCGAAATTCCCAGACCCCTATATAATGTTACTATCGTATACACTAATGACTAGACGTATTTACTGAATTTACTACGGCAAAACCACTTTTAAAATGCCTCCTAACGTTAGTCCTTCTTTGTGAAGTATATTTTTTTCTAAAATTTTCTTACACTCATTAAATTAAAGTGTTCGAATAGTTTACTAAAACAATTTCTCCATTAAGTGTAATGGTACAGAAATATATAATTATTTTCTATAGATGCAAACCTAGTAGGCCAACTTCTATCAGAAATTCAGGACTGGTATAATCCAGCACTGTTCAAACGCTTTATTTTGATAAAAATTAATGTTTTATACAAATATATTTTTTTAAGTCGTATTTCAAGTAAATTGATTTTCAGTAACTCTTCAAGCTGTAAACACCGACAGTGATATCATAACAGAACCTTTTTTATAATTTTTATTATCACCGGGACCTTGAAGAGTTTATTTTAGATAAATTTTCATTTAAGAAATTTTTCAAAATTACCAATCACCTTATAATAATATACATATATGTAAGTAAAATATCTTTGTTTGTTATACTATATATTATATCAGCAACTTACTGTTAGTTCTGTTTTATTTTTATAATTAAAATCCCTGTTTAATGTATTTAGTGTAATTTATAATGTATTTTAATACTCTGATACAGATTTATTTACGCAATACATCACCTGCCTTCTGCCTTCTACTGCCTTCAAGATCCAGGATCATAAGTTACATTAGAAAGTAAACTCTAACATTAAGGCCAATTAATTACGCCTTCGCATTTTTATACAAATGGAATCGTAGAATTTGTAAAGATACCTTTATAATGGTAAAGGCTGTAGGCCTAGTCTCTTAGGTCATAATTCAAGATACCCAAAGCTTTCAACAAGATACACGTAAATTGAGTTAGGTCAGTTATGATAAACTTGAGTAGAGTTTTGTTATAATAATAATAATAATAATGATAATAATAATAATAATAATAATAATAATAATAATAATGATAATAAATGAAATTCTGCAATATAATATGTTCGTCATTTATTACCAGACCTCGATGTGATGAAATCTCATGTCATAATTTAAAATTTAAATTAACAATTTAAATCTGTACTGATAATACGGTGTATACCTATTTTGCATTGTTAGAGCCTAATAATTAATTTAACGAAAACTCTCTGGGCCTTGAATATGAGGAACACAATTTTGGGAAAGGCGTAAATTACTCTCTTGTGCGCTGGTTGCGGACTGCCATGAAATATGTATTTCCCCACAATCAAGACTCACTAGCTCTCTGCCTGCAGTATCCACATTTCAGTGTCTAGATAATTCTTTGAGCGGATACGTTGCATTAGTCTCCGAGTTCCAAAACCATTTATTACTCTAGATTGCATTCGGTACATTACAATGGTACATGGGATTGCGGCATGTTCTTGCTAAACAGGTGTATAATCTTTCACAGTTGTACTTTCAAACGTAGATTGGGAAGGGACCGACCCATGGCTGAACCCGGGACCTAATCTCGGTGGATCCATGTGGAATTTGTGGTGGAAAAATGGGGTTGGGGTAGGTTTCCTCGAGGTGCTCCCGTGACCCCTGCCTTGAGTGATTCCTCCGTTGCTCTATTCATCATAATATGATGAAAACTGCGATAAAGGAATCATTATTTAAGAGGAATATAAAATGTAAAGATTGTAATATATCATGGTCCTTGGAACGAAAAAATGATTTAACAACAGGAAAGATGGGAATCCATATTTTAAATTGCATACAATTTTATCCCCTCCCGACAAGGTTGGGTTTTGTAAACACAGAGCGAAACTCACAGTGGAATTAGTCTACTATGAAAGACTCGAAAGGAAGCGGTTCGCATTCACCATAAATATGGTTACGACAATAAGAGTTCACGTCAATTGAGGAATTATATTCACATTAATTTGCCTATTCTTTTACAAACAAGTGCTTACTTATACTGTATTTCTTATAGTATTGGTACCAATACTTTTTGAACTACCTGTATATAACCTATCTCAGCTTTAAATTTCCAATACCCTTAGAACTCCATGGTATTACATTACCATGAATAATTTCCGTTCCTGTTCGAATAGTGGCTTAAGGCGAAAGTTCAATTTATGTTATACATTGTAATTCAATAGAACTGGTCACTTACAATTACAAAATAGAACCGGGAAACTGCATTAATGAATACACTTCCTACGCCCTGATGTAAGGAAACACAGTATTTGTGATGAACAAGAAAACAAATGACCTTAATATTCTAGCAGGCTTTGTGATGGCATACATTACTAAAGACCTAATTTTAGGAAAAACGCATATATTTTATTCTTACATAACGTTTATTGACTCACTTGTGCTTATTTCTTGCATTAAAACAACAAAAACAAACAACAAAAAACTACAAAAACATGTAGGCTACGGTAATGTAGCCTAATTTTTTTAAATTTTTTAAAATGTAATTATGTTTCACAAAAACACGATTTATCCAAAATAATAAAACCAATTATCTTTAATATTTTTACCTCTTAGTTATAACGTCTAGGACTATTAGTTGAACCTAACAAGAACTTTGTAGAGAGTCACGGGCGATTTTTACGAATATTTTTGCCTTTCTATCTGTTGTTGCCTCACACGATTTTCTATCGTAAATAGTTTCTTCATAAATAAAACATGTAATGTGCAAACTGGTTCCATTCATATATACTTTCCCTTTATTAACAAAAATAAGTTTTCACTGATTTTTTTAACACTACCATGCTTATTTCTCAATGGATTTAAATTCCCGTTGTTCATCTGGTAGCCCAAGACGTTACAATTTTTAAGTTTAAACCTTTTTTTAAATTTATTATTTATTTACTATACTACACTATATATACTATGAGTACAATTATATAAAAATTATATAAACGTAGTACAAATAATACATATAAACAACAAGCTGATTCAATTTTAATCGATTTAAAAAAGGAAAAGGATAAGTAATGACACATGGGTGGGCCTGAAACCCCGAAGGAGGGATCTAATTATTTTTGTTAAGTCATGTTTTTGTGTAGAACATACGTATATTGAACAGTAAAAGTTTGCATTACCTGTTTTTGCCTTTAAAACAAGAGATATGTCAAATATTTATACAGAGTGGAATGTAATTGTTCATATTTTAACAGCTTGCTCCTTCGATAGAAACAAAAGAAGTTCTAATACCTTGATTGTTAAAGTAAGTACTTCCCTCAGAAAAAAAGAAATTGCCACAAAAACCGTGATTTACAGTTTTATCAGTACTGTTATTTTTTTTCACATCATAAACAGATTACATTGCTGCATTGATTCCCCCTGTGATTAGCATTGGAGTTAAATAAAATCCATACATAAGTAATCCACATGTATTTTTGTACATTTGCTTTGATAAGCGTATCAGAATTGAAAGTTCATAAATTATTCTCTTTGAAAGCGAATTGTGTAATGATGGCATTGAAAACCGGTATTATTGTGTACAGGAATATTTTATAGAAACCAATTAGCTAGTCAACAAAACAAATTAATATCGTAAAAATATATACAAAGTTCCCGAAATATATCATCCCCAAATTTTTTTATAAATACACTTATTTATACATGAAATTTTCATCAATATATTCACCAGAGTAAAAACTGGTAACATTACTACTTCTATATCCGAACATGCAGAGATGAAGAACAAAACTTATATAATATTTATTGAAGCGATTGTGCGTTAATTTCAATTTATAACACTGTTTCGCAGGCATATAATATTGGTTCTAATATACCTGTAGGCCTATAGATTAATGTGGACAGACGGTAGATAACATGAAAACAAATTTAAAATCTATTTTGCGTTTTGTGGTGAGGTCCATGGTTTATGAGGTAATTAGGTTAATATCTCCGCAAAGTGACAACAGCGCACAGCCAGTTCGCTCTTTCGGTGCCCAAGACTTATGTGTTCCTGGTATGAAAACAAACTCACTTCGTGTCTTCTTCGTACATCTGCCTTGATGTTGCCATGTTTCGTGGACTATGTCGTCTATGATTTAAGCTCTGTATTTACCCTGCATGAAAACTACCAACTTTATTGAAAAACTGAAAAAGGAAAGTTTATCCCTTATTCTTTCCTCTGCTGACGTGAAAAAATTAGAACAATATGGATAATACTTATAAAGTAAATTATGGTTAAATTTAGGGCACAAATTATTTTCTTCTGGGAGAAGTACGCCTACTCACTTGGGACGATGGTGTATGAATTCTTTGTTCGTTTAAATGGAAGGAATAAGCTGTTAAAATCTGTACAGTTACACTACTTTCACCAAACACGCAAATCTACATACACAGTGTATTCGGGTATGGTAACTGGCATTGCCTATGGCAACTGCTCATACAGTATTTCATTTTCTCCTCCCTCCCTGTGGTTTTTAAGAACGCAATACTCTTAAGATATCGCAACATACACAGCGAAAGGATCAAGTCAGGATCGAGTTTTCTACATGTCATGGTACCATCGTATATACTAGAGACCTGCCATGCTGAGGGTCGTTAATTCAAATCCCGATCAATTCTGTAAGAATTATTCTAGCTATTACATACTTCTTACCCCAGAAACTTATATAAGTGGAATCTATACCATAGATCCTACAATGGATGATCTTCACTCCCCTGTACCTCCTCGGATTTGTTTCAGGGCTGTAATGGGATACACTTAGCACAGTGAGAACAGCTACGTGATCCGATGAATAAAACCACCACTTATGACCATGAGAGTTGACGTGCTGACCACATGATTACTAATCCTGCTATCTGATAAAGAAATCGAAAGGTGGAGAAAGATGTCAAAGGCTCTATCCTCCCATGTAGTGCTGCGTAGTTTAGTTTATAATAAATAAATCCAGGAAGTTAATGTTGTATCAGAAGACGAAATATGTATGAAAATATGCTCTAAAATTTGTAAAAATTTATCCGGAACCAATGCGTTGATGCTCTAGTCCATGGGTGCGCAACTGGTGCACATTGTGTCACTGTGCGGCGGGGTAATGCCTCCCACTACAGTCGCCCTTGACGTCAGAATAAAGCAGTTTCGATGTGGCACTGAACATGAAGAGCAGGTTTCATACGTCACAGCATGGGTGGGGTACTAAAACGTTTCCCCTCAGTTGCTCACCTATGCTCTAGCCCAGGGGAAGACAGAAGGTTGCTCTGTGACGTCACTGCTTTCTGCTCTGACTGCTCGCGTTATATCTCTGCGAGGAGTATGTGAAATGGTGGCATCAGTGAACAGGGGGGAAGAGAGGGGCATTAATATTGCGGGCAGCGGGAATTTAGGGGGTTAGAACTTAAGTAATACGTGTTTCCGAATTAATTAAACATCAATCGATTTTCTTGATAGTTTATCGGTTAATTACAGCACAGTAGTTTAACATATTATAAATAATTCTATTTTACTATTTTGTGAGAACAATTGCCTTTCCACAAAATCTATGTTCTTTGACAAAAATAGACAATACTATCATTTGAATTAACATAATTCACTACAATAAAAATAATAAAAAATGAACTTAATTAATTACCATACAAGTTCGTCTAAACCTTAGATGATACAAGATTACAGTAACAATTTTCTGACTTTCCTGTCTCTTTTTTCTTTAACAAGTTTATCGATGTTGGGACGTAATGTTTGAGCAATATTTAATCGAAGACTACATTTAGGTTGTGATTTGACAATGTACTTCTTGATTTGAGCTTTGCACATTTCATTAGTGAAAAAAATTGTTCGGCCACATACGTAGATCCAAAATTACATAATATTCGTGCGGCAAGTGCATAAGTCTCGGGAATCTGGTTTCAGAGAAATTTCTGTAAAAGTTACCCAAGACCACTTATGTTCGTATTTGTCCTTTAACAGATCGTCGGATTGTAAGTTTAGCTGTTCCAACTGATACCGGCGAGGAACGTCTTTGACATTAACTGAATATGGGGTAGCAAAAAGTTTAAACATTGGAGAAAGGTTTTCCACATCCTGAAACCTGGACTCGAACTGAAGAAGAAGGTTTAGCAGAACTAACACATATTCTGCAGAGAGAACACTATCAGGATCGCGTACTTGCGTTAACTTTGAAAAATGCTCCGTATTTCCAACCAGAAGTTGTTATACCCACAGACTCTAGCGTACTCTAAACACCCCTACTACCGTGCGCTCTTCCTGACGTCACACACAAGGGATCCGCATGCACTTGCTCCACAAACGTCATCACAAGACGTAGTTGACTTCCCCTGCTCTAGCCTGTCACTTAAGTAATTTTAATACAGTGGTACCTCGAGATACGAGTGCCCTAACATACGAGTTATTTGAGATACGAGCTGTCGAGCGAGCGAAGGTTTGTTTTGAAATACGAGCGACATTTGAGATACGAGGAACGACGCTGCACACGGCCCACCAGTTTACTGCGCCTGTACTATACGTTTGTTTGTTTGCTGGATCACGTTATAAATTACAAAAAATAGTAGAAGCTTTATAAATTACATTACAAAACTTTTAAAAACAAGATCAATGCTACCGTATATTAGTAATTTGAAAGCTACTAAAATTAAACGTCACACTAAATTGTGCAATCAGTTCCGAAAACATTAGGCTATGTACTGTCAATTATTGTAAAGTGGTTCCTCAAAACATTCACTTACCCAAATATGAAGTAAATCTTTGAATTAACAGCTATATGCAGAGTAATTAAAGCCATTAAAATACAAATATTTTAAAATTAAGAAAATATGATGCATAATCGCAATATGCAACAGTATGCAATATGAAACTATACGTTTTCTGTTTTTTCTTTCACGCTTTGTACACATTTTAATACTAGCATGTAATATAGTGCAGTATTAAAAATACGGTTTTGCATAAGCTTCCGGGCTCTAATAATAAAGAATCTGCAGGACATAACTTCCCTATCTACACAGACATTTGCTAGAATATCTTATCAAATTTCGTTGACTGCATAAAGCTGAATTCCTGTTAAAATTTCACGATATTTCCCATCGCTGTAACGTGACAAAAGTCATAGCTAGGGGACGGATTTCTATGACATGTCATATTTCAGGTTTCCGACTAATTTAAACCCGATTCCAAGCATCCTGGTGAAAATGAAATGGCTTTTATTGTGCATATAACTGCATATTTAGGACATTTTCAACTATTGTTGCATATTTAGTATGAATTTGCATATTTAAGTCATATTTTTGGCATATTTATGTGCATATTAAAGAAATTCTTAAGTTTCATATCATATTTTTAAATTTTGCATTATAATGATACTTTCTGAGATTTTACAGATATTTTAAATAATCAACATTATAATTTAATAAAATGAATTGTAATGAAACTTAAAAAAATATACACAATGTGTAAGTGGTAAAGCCATATTTTAAATTTTATTGGTCATATTTTAATGTTTTTTAGGTCATAAATACATGCATATATCCTATTTTTTAGGTCATAGAAATCCGCCCCCTAGTCATAGCAAATAAAATACAATATTACACAGTCTGCTTGAAACTCACTGTACAATCGGAAATAAACATTATTTCAAGCGAATCAGACTTGTATGCTAATGAATATAGGGAAGTAGCTTCGTTACACAGGATAGACAATCAACACAACAATAACCTATTCCATTATCGCCTGCCGATAAATCAATAGCCCTATAAACCAACATCACTGATTGGAGCTGTGATACGAAGCTGACATCGGACATATTACTATGTCCATGCTGGTAAAAAAATATTATTTGGCAATATGTTCAATATTATCGGCTGCAAATGTATTTCAACCCAAACGAGACTTTATTCTGGTTGACTCTAAAAGCATGCCATAATTTAAAATTGCCCTTTTACTTTCTCGCATATACGTAGTATAGAGAAAGTATTGTGATCGTGACAAAAAATCGAAGTCGAGATAACACCGGGAGAGCACGTTTCATGAAGCCTAGAAACCGAAAAAAATATTTTTGGAATGACGTCTGTCCGTCTGTCCGTCTGTCCGTGGACAAGCACAGCGGGTAAACGGCTCGTTGTATTTACTTCATTTTTTGAATTAAGAACTTTTTCGAAATTTTGTCGAACCGCCCAGAAATTTAGTTTTACAACTGAAATATTAAGGGGACTTTTCATGAAAACTTTTTTAAAAAAATTGTTTTTTGAAAAAATGGCTCTAACGATTTTGAAAAAAATTTAAAATTGTAAAGTCTTATCTGTGACTAATAAAATGGCTATATCCGTATTTCCGCAAAAATGACTTAAGGGGCACTTTACTCGTATCCATAATCAATTTTTCTAGATTATATCCATTACAGTAGGCGATACATGAAAACCTATCACAGTAAAGTTGTAGAAAAATTTAAAATGAACATTTTTTGTTTAACACATTTCTTTGTACATTTAATAGATATCAAGATAAAAGCGAATTAAGGACAGCTTAAATGCGAATTTCAGAACATAAATGTAAATTAAAATATGAATGACATTTTGTTGCCCCTAGTAACAAGAAAATTATAGGCCTAATGTACTTATTGTTGTGAAATGCAATCAGTTTAGCTCAGTCGCAATGAACACACTAAAACCAATTACAGCGAGGTGGTAGGCCTATGGACTAACAGGGAAGAGGTCCTGAGTTCAAATCACACCTCGTGGTCGCCCAAATTGACTTGGGTTTTTCATGGTTCCGTCGTTCGCAAAGGCAAACGCCGGGTTTGTAGGACTTGCTTATTTTCCATAACTCATCGCCGCTATGTCACTGGATATTATAATCGTTTAAACTGAATATCACATAAGAAGACATCACTAAACAATAGAAACATGACGCGAATGAGTTGTTAATATAGACCAGCGTTTCTCAACCTATGGTCCGCAGACATAATTAATTTAAAAATATCATAAAGCAAGTGGGAAGTAAAGAAGTAGAAATTTTTCACATAAAATGGACACTAGATGTCAAAGGTTTAAAATCTTCGAAAATACAGGTCATATCGACTAAATTTGACTAATATTGAGCCAAAAAAACAGGAACTCTGCAAGAGGCGTCAAGCTCAACTCTCTCATTAAAAGTGAATAATAACATAATTCCTAATTATATTATCAAATTGGTAATACATATTAAAGTGTGTTCAAACTGTAATTTTACTGTCAATAGTTTCATTCCAATTCAATAACTGTGTTTCCGTCGGATTAAAACAAATGTATTTCGTTATAACGACCTATAATTTAATACCCCAAATATTAAGAATATAGGCCTACATATAGCCTACTTTTAAAAATTGGATGTAAAATTTGGGGTCCGTAAAGTTTTTTACTCATTTTAGAGGTCCTCGGGTTCAAAAAGGTTAAGTAACGCTGATATAGACTAATGTTTCACGCAAACATACTAAACACGTGGTATGACCTACATGCAGTTAAAGCGTGCAATATAACCTAAGTAGTAGTAGTATTGGTGGCGAAATTCAAATATAAGTCGCCCCTTAATCTTCCCCATTCTATATTCACATTTGCACGGACTGTGTGATGTATTTTGTTTCTGAGCGAAGCAGAGTGACCAACTGCCCATGTATACTGTTGCATATAGCTAAATAATGCATAACACTAACCACATAGTTAAGTGCGCGAAGCGGAGGCGGGAGCCGTAGCGAAGCGCCCTTGCATTTTCGAATAATGTACGATACACTGTTTGTAGGTTTCGAAAATGTGGCATATTATATCTCCCGCAAGGTTTGTCAGCCTGCCACCTCTCGTCTAGCGGTAAGACGTCACACCTCCAACGTCCAATCACGAGTTTCTTCATAATACTAGGACAGAAGAATTTGCTAGATCGTGGTATAAAGTAAAAGAAACTGCATCGGTGAAGATAGGTTGGGTGGGACCGATTTATCCCAAGGTGCGACTTATATTTGAATTTTCCCGTAGTAGTAGTAGTACTAATAATATGCAGTTTTACTGATATTGATTATTATTATTGTTATTATTCTTATTATTATTATTATTTCACGGCGAAAGCATTGAACATAAAGATCGACCCTGTTTGTAGGTTCTAGATACTTGTTATTTTTATGAAATGTAATTGGCCTAAGTAAAATTTAATTGTCTCTTTAATTTAATTTAATTTTTTCTGTGCTAGCCTTTAACACGTATATGCGAGAAAGTTTGTGCAACGTATTTTTGCACCATTTATTTAGATCGGATAAATTTTCAATCCCCTTTCTATAGGGCTTTAAATATTTACAAATATCGCATATTGATGCTCTTTTTTAATCCCATCTGCGCAGTGAAATCTTTATTGGCATAGCCTATTCGATACTTTGCCGTAAAGTCTAAATAACTTAGGCCTATAATGTACTATAGGCAAAGCAAAGCGATAATTTATCCCAGAAAAGTCGCAATGTATTGGGACCCATCTCGCGCTATGCAGGTTTGCACGCATTATTTTTTTCCCCACCGAAGCAGGATGACCAACTACGCTACTAAATAAAATAAAAATATGACAGTTTGAACTCTCTCCCTACCAGCAAGTATGTACTGTATTGCCTACATTCCTCTTACTAGTCGACTCAGGGCCAGTTGTATAAACAGGTAAACTGTAGTTATCATGCAAAATTAACTTTCAGTTATATTTAACTACCTTTTTTTGTTGTATAAACATTAATCCAAGTTTATCTTATCCTAACCAACATTTTAATATAACTGGTGAATTTTTGCAAGTTAAAATATTAACTGATGATTTGGAAATTTTAAATACATTTCAAACAGTGAAAAAGACACTAGAAATCCATTTTATAAGTACAGTGTGAGTTATTATTATTTTCATATCATTTAGATTCAGTTTGCTTTCATTTTGTCTAATGACATTAAAAATACAGACACCGGTACCTTGGCTTTGTTGTTGGTTATGGTAGCCCCACATTACAAAATAGCAACATTTATTTCTAGATTTCTGATTATTCTGATACCCCATCTGGTGATGCAATGAAAACCCATCATGCATCTCTTGAATGTCATAATCTGTTATTAGTACTGCATGACATGCTACCAAAATTTGGGCAGAACAACTAGACAGAGGTTATGTCTCCTTCCCATTACAATCAAGTACAAAGCAAATTCATGATATGTTTATGATATTCAGGGTCAGCCCTGAGGTCCTTTGCGAATTATTGTGATTGGAAGCTTACAAATAGTTACTGAGGACAAAGGAACAGGCAGTAGAACCATTCATAAATTGACAAGAGAAAATTATACTTTAAGGCCTCGGTTTATTTGAATTCCAACTAAGGACAGTGTCTTAAGAAAACAATATTAGATATCTACAATATTCGTAACCTTCCAGGCATTATAGGTAGGCCTACTGTAGGTTGCGTTTACACACCTAAACACCTCTATAGCAGTTTGAAGCTAAAATATACATGGCCTCAATGAAATGATTTAAAAAATTAAATAAAAAAAAAAACTCATCTTTATTAAGCAATTGAAATAAATACCAAAGACATATGTGTAACATGGTGCTTTGTCTTTAATTAAACAACTGAAAATCAAAGACCAAAGATATAAACATAATACTCCCTGCAAATTTCCCTCAACTTTTGCACTGTTGTCAGATGTTTTATTATTTTCTCCAGTTATTTAAAACTGTGAGTTACACAATCTACGGTTATTTTTATACAACATAAGTAGCTAGTTATTTTCAAACTTTCAGTTAAAAACAACCATCAGTTTGTGAGTTTTATACAACTGGCCCTCAGTTAACATTCTTAGCGGTTGGTACGTCATACATACTGAAGCTACGTCATAGGCTACATACTGAAACAGTTCGTGTTGAATCACTGTAGGAGATAGTCGTATTCTAGGTAAAAGTGTTAATGCGTGTGCAGTGTTATAAATCGTGTCTTCTAACAAACGACAACAATTAAGGTAACCTATTAACTGCATGACGTATAACAGTATTACTACTGTGATATGAAACAATAATAATTCTTAATGTTGCAGATTTTGCGGGCTGAGATAACTCTTCCTCCAAGTCATAAACTTTGCAGAGGTTATGCTGAAAATAAACATAAGCAGCCCATTAAACCAGAAGACGCCTTAGAAACAACAAGCTTCTCTGGTGAGTGTATAAAAACAATTCAATAATTGGCAAAGTCGCAATGTATCGGGGCCCCATCTCGCGACATGCAGGTTTGCATGCACGATGTGATATTTCTTGTTTTTCACCGAAGCAGGATTACCAGCTGTGCTTCTTGACCTTTTACATTGCTTATCAGTACAATAGCAGGTACGCTGTGATATTAGTGTTAATGACAGGTTATGTTAAGCTATGAACAGTTATTTTAGTTTAATAGGGCATACTGAATTCTCTCGCTTCGTAAATGTACCATAATTATTATATCTCCAGCCTGCTAAGTGTTGCTATAGTTTTGTGGTTCAGAGCAAGGGAAATAAGGTGCTTATTACATTATTTTGTTTCAACGTGTTTATTGTATTTAACTTTAAAAAAGTTGTCTGAAAATGGCGAAAGACTAACATGAAACTATTTTAATAAGTTTAAAAACCTAATACAGATTTTATAAAAACGTAAAAACCCTGGCCCTGATTCTCACTTCTACCGTTAGTGATGCTAACAGCATAATTTCGAATTTCCTTAACTGTCGATGGTTACGGTTTCTATCATAGCTAATTCTCTCCATTTTGTAAGTCAGTTTTGTTGCCCAGAAAATTTATACATCTGCCCACAGACGGCACAACATGATTTATTTAATATCATCAGAATCCCAGACAGATTAAATGTCACGATGATCTTCAGTATAATGTGTCGGGCCCATACAAAGTAAACTTGCGTCACGATAAATTACTAATAAACAGTTTGACGTTTCCCGAATATGTAAAATGCAACGGATATTGGAACGAACTGTACCGCTATGTTGTCGGCTGGGCTGTTAAAATAATTATGTTGGCTTCGTCGGTCAGTACTCAGTTGACGAACAGAAACTCAATGATTAAAGATATATCTACGATATCTCAAAACATTACTCAGAATTGAAACATGCAACGGAAAATAACCTATACGCTGACTTGAGTAACCTACATGACAGGGACATCAAACCTATTCAATGGATATCTTTGAAATCAATGACGTCCAGTAGACAATGACAACATTAACTTGGTTCAGAATACTACAACCCGGCCTCATACACAGCTATAGTAAGTTAGGTTATATTAAGGTCTTTCTCTGAATTTTACCTTCCCAGTTGCAAGGACGTTTATGCAGCCCACGCCTCCCGGGCCTCACAGGACCGTAACCTATCGGGAGATGGAGTTCCTATGGAGTAGATGTATATTTTTTGACCAGACTAGGACATGGAGGGCTTCCTCTGATGAGTCATCAGCCCAATCTGGGCCCACTATGATAAGTTAATTACGAATAAAATAAACAACGAACTTTTAATGAGATTAAACAAATTATATAATCTGAAGATGGGCACAGTTATGCTGAAATGCGCCTTCTCAGGGGTATAATTCTTTATAACATTAAACACCAATACTGTACACATTTCTATTCTAACTTACTGTAATTTTGCTATATAACAAAGCACATTAGCTGACTGTAATATTATAATAATTTGTAATAAATCAGCAAAACAATAGGATATAAATTTGATGGAATAAGGACATACCGAGCCTCCCCGGAAATGTGATCAGCCCATTTCCGGGGCTATCTCCGAAACAACACGAACACATAGGACGAGCTCACACACTCATTCTGAGCAAGGTGCGGATGGGATGAAGTTGATAATGACGATCAGATGATATCCATGACCATAAGGGCCCGTCATTCGTCTTACAAGTGAGGAAAAAACAGGAAAACCCCCATCTAAGTAACTTGTTCCGATCGGAAATCAAACTTTGACCCGCTGCATGAAAATAGCGAATGCATCCCCTGCGGTTGAAAAATCATGAGAATTCGCTTAATGATATGTTTTTAAAATTATAAAATACGAAGATTGTTTAGAATATAATTTCCGAATAGAGTGTAAATTTAACGAGCACGCAGATTTGTGGGTTTATTCGGTTATTAATAGGCCTAATGATGAATCTTGCTTTCATAGTAGCTGTTGATTTTGTCTGATCTCAAGCAAACTGTAATATGTTTCGTTCTGAAAGAAGTTATGTTAGTATTTTAAAACTTACAACGGCAAAATGCGCAAATATTATTTATAGGTAGGGCGTATCTAAAAGAATTTTAAGATCGGTCTGGAAAAAGGATCGTATTCTTTCCTGCGACTCCGTACAATAAAACTTCCTTACTAAAATTCACTAGCACCTGTGAGAAGAAAGGCTTTCTTTTGATAGGCCTTACTTATGAAGGATAACCAGCGATACAATTTCACCAAATACAGAATAGTACTCTGTGTTTAGGTAGTATCAACAGAAGCACTAACATTTCATATCCATAATCACATGAAGGTATGGCTCCCCTATTATGCGTAAGGAAGGCACTTTATGCGAAACCTACATAGATACTGCTAGGCAAAACGCAAAACCACTTTAATTAAATTATCTGTTCATTAAAGCGATGCCCCTCCCTGGATTCGTTATTAGATTACGCCCACTCCAGGTCCGTATTTTGCTAAAGTATCACAGCTTTAGCTGCGCCCCGCTATTGTTCACAGTATTGGAAAGGTTACCGGGATACATTCTAACCTAGTATTTCAGTCCAATAAACATTCCACGTTCATTGTATCGTGGCTACCATGTTCTGCCCCTCCCTCTAACTCAACATGAATATATGACTAGGGGTGCATATAATATGCACTTGCCCTTAACTGCGTGAATATTTAAAACAACAAAGGATTACGGTATGCGTGGTTGTGCGTATAAACTGAAATGTGTATGTGTGTAGTCAGTATGTGAACTACGCAATTTTCTCACAATTCGCTTTATAGCATATGGTACTACAAAATAATTTCAAAATTTACCGGAATACTTATAGTCTCCTTTAAATTCACAGATTAACTTACTGAAACATGAGTTCCTTCCTGCGATGTACTATGTTATTGTATCCTCGTTATGAAACTTTGATGAATAGAAAGTCACATAATATCATAAAATGTTCATGTTTAAATATTTTATTATTAGGCCTAATCGTAACAATAATGTTTTATTTTGTCTGGCAGAGTTAAGGCCATAGGGCCTTTTCTTACTCTTAACTAAGTTGAATTCAAAATATTGTGCATCAGTTGTACAACTTCAAAAATACAACAAATACAATATTAATGCAAAACAGTAGCCATAAAATAATAATTGGTATACCTACATTAAAAGTAAGACAAAAACGTGTAACCAGTCATCAATGAATTAAAATTAGTAGGCAATGTAGAAACAGAAACAAAGTGGATTAAAAAAGTGTGTATATATGTATAAATTCATGCATGTTTTGTGTGTACTTATATATTTATATAAATAAAATTAGCCTATTATTAAAAATTAAAAACTATTACAAAGAAACAGGCTAAATGACTAGTTTAAATCCGATAAATAATTATTTATTAATGATTATAATCAAGTGGACTCATTGCGCCTCAACTTACAAAAAATATGTGCCTCTGAATTTTTGGACAATCGGCACAGGAGGTTGTGAGTTTTACATATCGGCCTCCTACTCAAATATTACATCTGGCTGCCATTTCTATTAAAGGCTAAGTCGATCCTAGGGCTAATATTTTACCAGAAAGTTTGTGAGAATTGAAACATCCCAGTGATGTCATAGGTGGTCGAACCCGCGTCCTTCCACTGTATAGCGAAGTAACTGGCAACTTTGTGGGGGAAGCCTGTTATTATAAATCGTCCTTTTTAGAGTAACAACACATTACTTTATCATCATTGTTTCTTACTTGTGGTTTACGTTTTCAAAGTTTGGAAGTGGCCATTCAATAATCCTTGGCGATTTCGAAACTTACAAAGACCTTAAAATTCTCTTTCAAATATTTTGTCAAAGTAATTCTCTGAAAGGGGTGTTAACCTATATGCTAGTTACGTCTTAAAAACCTAGGCTAGTGACTCCTCGGAAATAATAGGTTTAAGAGACAACTAAATGCGCATTTACGTAATGTAACCACTTACTGTGTGAGACTGTGAAACCAAAAATTCTCATTGTTTACCCTCAGAATAGACAAGTTTATGTGGGTGTATTATTCTATTGAAATTTTGATATTTCAACTAGAAAAATAACTGCATTTTCACTATAACAAAAGACGAAATAATGTCCGGTGACACCCATAATTAACTGTCACCCAGAGTAGATTTCTTTACTCGACTGGTTTCAATAGCTCCATTCAATTACGCACGTTATTTCTTAAGGGCTTTAGAGCTTTCACTAGTAACTTTACGATGTATAGTAATGAAGACATGGGGACCAGCGAACCACCTTAAAATTACTGGGTGGAGAAATGCCTGGCGTGGAATTAGATTTATATATCACCGCGGGATTCTAAAAGGCTCTAATTCAAACTGTATCGCGTAATGTAATGAAATATATAAAGAGCATGAGGAAATGAATTCGGTAAGTAAATTATAGTTCATAACACTTGAAGATACGCCCAGACTCTGGTGGGCCTACTGTTCAAAGGGCCCGAGGGAAGTAATCAACATATAAGAGTTTTCTATGTCGGATCAGAAGCGTTTATTTCTTTCTTACATGGTAGCCCACACAGTCTGGCAGCAGCATGAAGAAGTATGATCCAATTAGCTCATAGATCCTGAGGGGATTTTTTAATGCAATAGCCAGGGTAAGATCTGGCATTTTTTAATTTTCCATTGCACGACTTTCAGCCCCAGGAGTGATGGTACGGACTACTATAGTAAAGAATAGAGCAGTGTGTAAATGATTCTTAATTTCTTAAAACATGTACCGTAAAAAATTACTTAATAATTAATAATATTACTATATGAGAGTGCACTTGTAGGACCAAAAAAAGGGCTGAAGTTTTTACAGAAACCCAAAAACAAATCAATTTAATTAAAGTATGTCTCAGTGACTTCGTGTTTGAATGGGGGTAACTCAAAAACGAAAAGTTGCACACAGAACTAAATCTCATAGGCCTACTTCCATTATGTAATCTTCCGAGAATATTAAATGAAGAATATGATTATAAGCAATTATAATTCCTGCAGTAAATTATGAAAATGAGTTCTCTTTTAGATTAATTTGTTACTCTTAAACCTACAGTGCCCTTCACGTTAAATTCTGCTGGCCGTGAACCTGCTGTTGACCACAACGGTGCCTAACTACGTGCCGGCATATCCTCGTTCGGACTGCGGTAATGCAGTAATGCAACTATTTATTATTCTCTTTATGTCACACATTTCCCCATTGATTTAGGGGATACAAAAAAGGAAAATGGAGGAATAGAACAAATGCGCCGAAAAGTTGTTGGGACCGGAGTATGGCTTGAAAGCTCCGGGGTTGGTAGAGGATAAAAAAAAAAGTTTTAATGAACTAAGGAACTAAGCAAACGTAACTTGAATACTGATAATTTTATATACAGAAATTAATTTAATCTCTAATGTATGTTTGTACTTCAGATCAAGTAGGTATCCAAAAACAATTGTGAGATCTACAATTCTTCAAATAAGTAGATTTGGACTTGGAAGTCAAGTCTTAATACACTAACATCCACATAAGAAATTTGGCTGAAAAATTTAGTTCTTAAAAAGAAATACAGCCTGGTGTAAGCCTAAGTAAAATTGCTGGGCTATTTTGAAACGCCAACATTTTAACTTCAAACAGAAACAGACTACGCACTTCAGACCACGATGGACTTGTGCATGGATATTCACATAAGCATAATAGGGAATACGCCTAATATAAGGAGTTTCTTCTCCTAGCTTAAAATGGACGACATTCTGCAGAAAGGAACCAACCCACATGATTTTTAAGCTAAAAAATAAGCATTTAAATTTAAATAAAAAGCCACCTGGATCTTTTCAGTGTGTTTTTGTTTGCTTCAAAGATGGCATATAAATGGATTAAGAGGGTTGGTTAATTTGCACAACGTAAATATATAGTTCAGTAGCAGAAAATTAACATCTATTCCGGTTTTTTAAATTTGAGGGGTGATTCCTTTCTGCAGAATGTCGTCCAAATGTGCTACCCTAGTGCTAAAGTTTGGAGAATTAGAGTTTTGTATCACTCTTCAATAATACCGACCACATTGTTGTTTCATAATTTTATTGGACCTCTCTCAAGCAGCGAACAGATTTTAGGATTATTTTCAAATGCAAAATTCTAGCTTTCCCATTTTGAGAAGTAGTATCTTGTAGCATAATTAATTCTTGAAGATAGAGTAAAAAATGTTATTTTATTTCTTACCGCATTTGAAGAACTTTGGTATTTAGATTCTCACTCACCTGAAAAAGATGAAAACATCCTGAGTTTAGTTCATACAAACATTTATGTATATTTAGGCCTACATGAAAGTATAAGTACTCTAGAGTGTCAACTCTAAAAGTGAAGCTGAAGGCATTCTTTCCTATGCTAAAACTAAATTACACCAGCTCAACAATGGGTAAAGAAAATGAACAGGTTTGGACTTGTGTAATTTCCTTTATATCTCCAGAACCACTAGCAACTATTGTCAAACCTTTGGGGAAAAATCTAGAGGAGAAGCTAAATAAATAATGGCACTACAAACATAATACGCGTATATGTAGAACGCCAGGCATATCTGGATTTAACGAGTAGAAATGGCTAGCCAATTTATATTAAAGAAAAAAAAATGAATAAGTTTTAGATCTTAGTTTACGCAATTAGTATAAATATTTTTTTTAATGTTCGAGCAGTTTTCGAAGAGTCGCTAAAAACAAAACCATATACTTCTACCTGGCAGGATGCAAGCAGGGAAGCAAGAAAAAGAGAAAGAATAAAAAACGAAGGAAAATAAGAAAGATGAAGCTGAAATAACCGTCAATGCAGAAGTAGTAGTAGTATTCAGGATAGGTGAGGAGAGGGAGAAACAAAAGAAAGAATTGAAAAATGATTGAAGAGAAGAAGAGGAGGAAGCTGAAAATGAAATTAATATTGATAGGCCTACTGTACATTATAAACAGCGGTAGAACATTAAGAAAAAATGTAGGGCTATGTAGAGAGCTGAAAAAATATAAAATTAATAACAGATTACGTGAATAGGATAAAGAAATTAATGGAACTCAAAAGTCAGAGAAGAAGAATGTAAAAAAATAAAATACATTACCGTACAATTGAAAACTAATATAACTAGCATATCTTGATTCTAAACCTAACATGGTAGATAATTATGCAGTACACTTTCTTCGAATACACATTGACACTATCAATGTATTGATTTATGCGCCACGTATCAGCGATGTTTGATATTCTTCCCATATTCGCCACGCCAGGAAATCTGGTTTAATTTGGAATTCGCATGGTTCCTGTATGTTGGGCATGATGTATTTCTACAAATAGAAGGGAGAGAGAGGGTACATAGTTCGGTCACGTAAGGCCAGGAGTTCTCTGTTTGTACAGTATTTCTACATTCATACATTATCTGAGAGAGCTATGCACTACATGCCTCGAACAACCCAGAGCTTTTCAGCTTTTGAAATATTATTTCGCCCAGAGGTCTGCATATAGTTTTGTCCTCACTCACTCACATACGAGATTCAGAGCCTGCAGGAATTTCACTACATCGCTCCTGCAAAAATGATTTACATCCATCATTAATAAATTGTTCTTTAAGAAAAAAGTAAGCGTTTTTACTGCAACATAGTGAATTTTATGAAAAATATTGACGATCTTAAGGCTTACTATCCTCTGGAAGATATAATATGCCACATTTTCGAAACCTACAAACAGTGTATCGTACATTATTCGAAAATGCAAGTGCGCTTCACTTCGGCTGCCGCCTCCGCTCGCGCACTTAACTATGTGGATAGTGTTATGCATTATTTAGACTATGTGAAGAGGTGATTGTGGTCTGATCGGGAGTGCCGAGTGAGCTAGAGGGTTGTCATTTTGGTGCAAGGGTTGGTAGCTGGTATTTGGTACGATCGGGAGTTTGGAGAGAAGGAACGATCGGGAGTGCCGAGATAACAAGCGTGTGGTCGCCAATAGCAACGCATTGTTCGAAGCGTAAGGGGCGACTTACTCTTATCTTTCGCCCAGGGAAATAAGATTAAGAAAGTAATTATTTATTTTAAAATGTAAGGATTTTTTATCCATGTGCTATGGTTGTCATTCATGGAAACTAGCTATTCTAATTAAATTCTCTTCATCAATTTTAAACTTAAAACCCACTCATGATTTTACTTGATGACTGCCGTATCTCAGTGCATAAATTCAGTTAAGTTTCCTGTAAATGTCATAGATATGAAAACATGAACTACAAATTATTTTTAAAAACTTCACCAAGCACGCTTAATAACCGGATAACAAATACAAGAGAATTGTCCAAAATCAAGGTATAATACATTCCGAGCTGAATTATTTGTATTTGTATACGGATATAAGAGGAACCATCAGTGAGCTCTTAATTTTGATTTGATGATGAGAATTTAAACAAAATATCTGGTTCTCGTGAATGATAGTCGTAACACGTAAAAAAAAAAAGTCTTATGTTCTTTGTAAAACATTTCTCCGTTAATGTTATATCTCAGCTTTTATACGGTTTTTTGAAGTGATGCATTTATGCGTCAGTCGCAATAAAAACTAAAAAAAGTAAACTCACAGATCTTTTTAAATACTAACAATCTGGTTAGTTCAAATTTTCGGCACGGAAAGCGAAGGTCACTGGTTCGAATCCCGGTGTTAGAGGAATTTTTATCCTAATATATTATCGTGTAATATTTAACAGAAAGAATGTCCTATGTTATCAAGAATACATATTATAACATCTTCAGTTTTTCTGATAATATATTTATGTTTTCATCTTAAGGAAAATTAACTAAGAATTATCCAAGAAAGCACAGATGTATTTCTAAAGCTCTTTTGACATTAATTCATCATTATGTTACGCAAAATCAAGTACTAAAATTGCTATTTATGCTTTATTATTAGGAATGAAATTATACGAAAACTTGGAAGGTATTTGTTGCTAATTGGTATTCCTACTATCAATTTAATTTCAAATAGTAATAATAGATAATAATAGTAGTAGTAATAATAATATTAATATTAATAACACCAAGTAGAAGGAAAAAGAAGAAGAGGGAAGCCCAAAGAGTGCTGGATGGATGGGGTGAAAAGGAGTATGGCGAGAAAAGGATTAAGTGAAGAAGATGCTATGGACAGGGACTTATGGAGGCAAAAGATTGTTGTGGGATGAAGGAAAACCATTATATTGTGGAATATTCCTCAATAAAAAATATTAATAACACCAATAACTATACTGGTATCTCTTTAGCTCACAAATCTATATTAAGAATGAGTATCTGCGTAACATTTTTTTCCCTCACAAGACAACTAGATTAGATTTTACGCTGCAGGGAATTTCTGTATAAAAGTAGAATTTCCAAGATTCAGTAATTCAGACTACGTTTTAATGCAGTCGACAGAGGTATACAAAAACAAAATGAAAGATATGAGATGCATAAACAAGTAGCTGAGTTAGACGGTTGTTGTTGGGAACATAGTTTATATGTCTGGGGCTATGTTGCTGGGAGCTTTGGTAGTCGCGATGTGCTCGCTTTAAAGGATCAATAGAGAGCAGATATAAGGAAAGAAACCAAACCTAATACTGTATTTGCCACGGCTGCAGCCTGTAATCAGTGTCATTACCTTACATTACACATGCTGCTAATAGAACAAGCCTACTTTGGGATTTCAATTAGTGGTTATATTTGGTTTCATTAATATAATAGGCCTATGGCAATAGTCCACCAATGCCTCACTAACTATATTTTTTCTGATGTTTGACGCTTTTTCAAGAGTTTATTTCTTGATAAACCTACAAATTTACTGATTTCATTAATACATCATAGGTTTGCTATTATAGCAGTGAATTGTATGTAGTGGTTAGTATTCCACAATATTACATCTTAAGTTTGTTATTTGCTTCATTTTGAAAGGCATTATTTAATATTGTGTATGTATATCTGGTGCTCTGGACTAAATTTCTCGGCCCTTTCACGTCCAAGAAATACTTAGTTTCCAAAGGGGGGTTGCGAGGCGATGGGCTTACCACCAGTCCCTCTACCCTCTCTCGGAAAATAAGCATATCAAAATTAGTGTAGGTAATGAAACCTCCATTGGAGGCCCCTTCGCCCCACCTGGGGATCATAGGGTACCAGATGTATATCTGGTGGTTATGTTGTATTACGGAATGTAAAACCTTGCGTTAGGTAATATTAACAATCTACGATGGTTGGAAGTTTAATAGTGGCAACACATCTATAAAAAATTAATTTGAATTACTGGAAGTTCAAATCGCTTTTGTTGGATGTTGGTTGGATATCCTGTATACTTCAGAGCAAATGGAAACCTTCTATTACTACGAATGCTTTCACAGTAACCAGAAGAAATTGAGCTGGCTCTATCAGCCAGTCTAAAATTAATTTTGGATCTAACAGAAAGTCAATAATTCAATACCTTAAAATTATTCTTGATCCACAATAGTATGCAATAACACAATGAACTGTCAAAACTGGTTAACAAATTTTACTCATTATGACGAATGACCCATGATTGAACCTCCGCCGGAAGGAAGTGAAGAACAAGTGATAGGCTTTAGCCCATCTTGCTCCTTTCCGGTATGGAACTATTGTGAATCAAGAATAGTTTTAAGGTATCGAATTATTTTTAATCAATGGCTTTCTGTCGGATACAAAATTAATTTTAGACCGGTTGATAGATCCAGCTCAATTTCTTCGTAAATACACTTTGGATATCCAACCAACATCCAACAAAAGCGACTTGAACTTCCTGTAATTCACCTTGATTTTATAGATGTGTTGCCACTATTAAACTCCCAACCCTCGTATGTACACTTGCCTAAGTCACTCGGTAACTGGGTTTATATCATTTTGCAAATCTAAAAATTCAAAGTGTATTTACACTTTAATTGTACTGGTAGTGGTAGGTAGGCCTATAATTGGTTTGTCCATATTATTAGATAATATATATAAATCAATTTATTAATCTACTAAATTAGTATTGTTTTCAGGTTCCTTAATATTTATAATATATATCTTAATTATAATTGATGTAATTATTTGATGATTGTGCTTAGGTTATTTTATAGCTTATAAGGCATTACGGATAGCATATTTACTACTTCCTCCATTTCATAGCCTAATACGGTATAGAATAGACACAGGAATAATGCTCGGCTTTCCTGCGCGTGCGCATCTTGAGTAATGGTCTGATCTTATAGTGTGTGAATTAGTGAAGCGATCCTTCATTCAGTCAGACGTTCACCGAGCATTGCGTACTAGAAGTCTTGTGAATAAACAGATACGAAGCTAAGCATGACCAGTTAAGTGGGCACCCATTGTAGCGTTCCAGGACAAGTAAATACACCCATAAGAGAGGCAAATGTGAGTAGAAACTCCAAAGCAAAACAATTAACAGCCGTAGGCTATCCCTACTCCAGTTCAAGGAAAATTGTACCTTAAAGAAGAGAGTCATAAAATCAACTGCAATGTAAAATGAACTTAATGTTCCTATCTTTCACATGTATAGATACCCATATTATATCGTAAGAGCCATTTTTCTACTAACCTAAATATGGAAGAGACATTCTAATAGGTTTCGAGCATTGCCTAGTAGCTGCATCTTTCAAAATGTAACAAAAATTGTTTTTGATCTTATAAAAGTGAAGGCCTTAGGCTTTTCTTTTAGATTTCGTTAGTGTATGAAGGAAAATGGTCCATTTTTCTTTATAAATATGTATTTACTGATGTGACATTTCAAAATATAGCGCAATATAAAACCAGTCTATATATAGTTTTATTGTTTTTAACACAACATAGAGAAAATAAAAATCGTGGCCTAATGAATTTCAGTGCCTCGCATGTTATTGAAAGACTAATACCGATATATGTTATCATGTAGTACAACGAAAATCCCTTGACAGATTACTATTGAAATTATCTGGTGTTCCAAAAGCTATATCTAATACGAAGTTCATATTCACTTTGTTATTCATGCTTATATGGAATTTGCTGTATAGTAATAATAATCGGCAATCGGCTAAAATCAGTAAAGGATCCAATAGATGCAGTTTGAAAACCAATACAAAATCCTTTATGGGAGTCCTCTCTATTCCCCGTATTGCCTACTGTTTCAGTTTTTATGGTAGAGGAGGTTATAACGATTCATAGCAATGGAGTGTTTACTGCCTCAGTGTGTATTTTCAAATAAAAGTCTTTCCAATGCATACAGTAGATATGGATTATTCCATTCGGTAATAGTTTCATAAAGAGACACGAATTGAAGCTATAATGCTCAAAGGTTTACTCAGAATAATCTACTATAGGCCTATATATATAATTACAATTAAAGGGGTACAATAGTACTTCACTTCCCCATCTGTAACAGAACACATGGCATGGTCCATAAATGCTATTATCATTATTATTATTAAATAGGGAAAGGAACAATGGTAACTCGGTTTCTCGATTGATGTTGAATAATGATATAAAATAAGCTTTTGTGAAATTTAAATAACATGCATGTGAAATAGGCCTAATAGAAAAATATACACCTTATACCCTCAGTAATAATAATAATAATAATAATAATAATAATAATAATAATAATAATAATAATAATAATAATAATAATAATAATAATAATAATACCTCAGACAATGTGCCATTATCTTACATGAATTTTTGTTGAGTACGAAGTGTAGGCCTATAAATTATTTCAGCACTGTATTTATAAGAGCGTATGGGTCTATATCGGTGTTGTGTTTAGTTGTGTATACTTGAGATAAGTTACATACAAACATAAAATCCTTTTATTAAAACTAAGTTCCGGTTGCTTCCAGATTGTCTAAAATATTTGATTTCAGATAAAGACAAATTGTATAAGTCATGGAAAATTATCTGGGGCATTAACTTACTATTTGCATTGACGGTATAAGGTGGATATTTTTATATTATATTGTATTATAATATTACCCTCATGGGGAAAATGAAGTTCATCAGTATGATTCCTGGTTTTAACAACTTGTTGCTTCCATTTTGTTTTTTCCTGGACTTGTTTGTAAGCACAATTCCTTTTTTTTAAATTGATCCCTTAATTTCAATACTAACTGTTTCATTGTTCACTGATACAATAGCATAATATAGCCTATGCTAGCAATGCAAACTCATATATTGAAAATTATTGTAGAAACAGGTTTTACCGATATCTCGCCTTAAAGTACCGAAAAATATCTGATGCAGAACTGCATATCGTATGATATATCAGTAATTTATAATCTATATCGTGGTTAAACTCTCGCGACTTTCTCACACGTTTACGCATGCACTCTTATACAACGCACATATTTTTAAGCCGCGCAACCCTGTGTGGGCATTTTTGTATGCATGACTGACAGCACATTTACAAAGATAAAAAACATATATCAAAACCATGCTCCAAAATACTCCCAGAAATTCCAAGCTTTCGTGGAACGTGGCCGCTACCCGTTTCTATGTAACTCAGCAGCGATTTCCATGATGTGAATACCGAAGCGAATCGTTATTTACGCTTCTAGCTGGTTAATACCAACTTTGAAAAATACAATGCCGGAAAAAAGTTTACAGTTTTAAAATTACTAGAAATTAATACCTTCGAAAGTTAGGTTACTTTTGTCCGCCGCCTTGGGTGTATAGGTAGCATACTTGCCCTCCACCCTGGCTGTCCGGGTTCGATTCCCGGCCGGGTAGTGGGTTTTTCAATAACGAAAAATCGCAGAGTTCAGAACTGGACATCACCCAGGAAAATTATAGGCTATATTAAAAAAAACATTAAATTAAAGTGGTGACTGCTAGAACAAGGTTTAGGGTATTCACAATAGATCTATTAAGGTCGCAGTGTTGAGAATTCGAAGGGCTTACACTACGCCTCATTAATCTAATCTAATCTAGGTTACTTTTTTCAAAATCTACCAATAATTTCCGAAAATGTATAGATAATAGATTTTCATTAATGCAATTAATAAGTTTTGAAACTGATCTTGCATTTCTGGAAGTAAGTAAAAGATATAAATGTTTCATATCTTGGTAACAAACAACCTCTGCATAGCTAAGTGAGAATCGTAAGACGTTCATTTCTGATATCAGAGAATACTTGAATACTCATGGAGGAAGAAGAGAAATGGCTATGTTCTTTATAAGAACTGGGTCACCTTAATGAAGACATAGTTTTTGAATTGCCATGCCATTCCTTTGAGTCAATTCTCTTATGTGCTTGACTCTTTGCCTGGTCGTTTGGAAAGTCGTTAGCTGACGGTGTGAAGGGGAAGAGGGTATAACCCTTTTGCGGCTTCCACTCGACCCCCGGTATAGCCGATCATCTCTCCTCCACTGATCACACAACTCAATCTCTCACTTTATATTCCCCATCTCTTATGTACATCACCTCTGCTTTCAGCAACACCGGGTTTTGATGTGGTTTAAGTTCCTGTTACGCTGCTGAGCGTGTAAGATTGCATTATGATGGGTACAATCTTGTTCCTCGACGTGAACTTGCCAACTTGCTGGTGTTATGATATCCATAAGCATTATAACCAGAAGTTTTAATATAACATTTCAGTTATACGGTTATATTAAACATATCAAAATGCTGAATAAGTTAAATTTCTTGGTATTAGACTGGGTCATCAACTCAAATAGGATTCGCGTTTTGGTTTTATAATGATAGACTAAATTATCCAGGCTAGTATTTGTATTAACTTTTTCACTGCTATGACGTACTTGTGCAAAATTGCATAAAACCTGAGATATATAGTCAATTTATTAATGCTTTATCTTAAAATATTAAAGTATATAGCCTACATATTAAAATTGTCATTTATGAAAATAAGCTATTCCACTAAAATGTTTCTAGTTGATATCATACTTATAACCCACTATAGTCTTACCGTTCTAAGAAGGAAACCTGGAGTAAACAAAAACCAGTACATCTGTCTCACTCTAGCACATTACTCGTTGACTGAAGAGTGAGGCACACACACTGGTTTTTGTTTACTTCAGGTTTCTTTCTTAGCTCATCTCGGGTATAGTGATTTTACTTGATGAATACTTACTTAAAAGTATAAATTCAGCTCTGAAATGGTTAAAGCGTCCTAATGTTTGTTTATGCTGCTTGAAATCTGTTTATTTTGCTTTGTTTATAGTCATTTATGACTCATAGTCAAAGGAAATTGATTAATATTTGGAGTTCAAGGAGAATTGGAGATACCCTAATATTGCAAAATCATTTTTAAAATGTCCCAGTAGATCTAATTTTAAACTCTTTCTGGCTCACTCATACCCTCAATAAATAGTAAAATAAAATTGTGATAGCTACTGTAATGTGCAAAATAAATAATTAATGAATTACTGAAAAGTATGGCTACAACAAAACACAGTGATTACCAATCTAATGTATAATGCACCTAAAAAGAATTAATTTTAAGAATAATAATAAAACTCTTATATTAGTTCATTTATATTCAAGTAATTGGCAAACAAATTATTATTTAACGACATTAAACTTTTATTTTTCATTTTGACGATTTATCTATATTTTTATAATTCTTTTAAGTTCTAACTCTGTTTTTACTATAGAAGCCTCTTTAAAAAACATAGACAAAATTTAATCCCTAATAATACTAACAATAATAATAACAGCAATATAAAGACATGTTTGTGTTAATGAATTGGGTAAACCCAATTAAAACAGATATAATTAAATGTAACGCCAACTGTATAATTGTGAGATATATCATGTTGCATGGTAACTGCTTAGACCGGAAGTACATGGAAAACTAGTAGGTTGTATAAAACCTGCGCTATAACAATGCATTATATTTCTATACAGCATTTGCATAAAACTTCAATACGAGTTCAGAGCGTAGTAATATGTGCAATAACATAATGCAGATGTGGTATATCTGTAGCCATTTGCCGCTGTACGAGATCTAATAATAACAGCGGCTCGTGTTCATTTTTCTTATAACTTGGGGGGGGTCGCCTGCTTTATTGTATTAAACCGGGCGCTTTCAAGTAAAAACCGCAACATAGGGAATCCATTTCTTGTGGCTTGGAATTTTGTTAAAATGGATGTTGTCTGTTGTAAATCAGTTTTTCATGCCCATTATTAAATCTCTTCTTCATAATCGTTTTGCTTAAGGGCGAATAACAAGCTTCAGAGCTTAATATAATTAATAACTTTATACTATAAACTCGTGTTTAAGCTTGCAGAATCTGGGTTGCTCTTTAATACACCCGCAAATAGTTATTAAACAGAACTTATTTCATTAAGTGAATTTAGCAAAGAATACAAAGGGTATGCGTTATTCTTTATTACTTTTCTACTTGTATCATAGGTAGGCCTGCTACAGATAGTGGAAGTATTGTGTTAGACCCTGAAAATTCATCCCGAATTTAATACATGTTTGGAGGCCCCAGAATAATTAAATAAAATGTTCCATAACATTCCTATCCGACTATGAGTGTGTATATATCTGTGTCTGTGCACAACATAAATTGAAGAAAAGCAGTTGATTTTTTTTAAATGTTATATTTTGTTTAAATATCCTCCGCAGATGTGACACTAAGAATAGCGATGACTATATCTTACTCTTACTACCACTTTACACAAAGAAAATTTTATTTTTCGCAATCGTTTCGGTTGTAACGATTTTTTTTTATTTATTTATTTTTTTTATTTATTTTTTATTTTATTTTATTTGTAAACATACCGGTACCGAATGAACTAAGAGTTTAGTTTCTCTGAAACATTTTTTTTTCCGTCAAAATTCTCTGAAGGGGCTTGTAAAGCCAACTAATGTTCGCACAAATTCAAGCTTTAAATCTTGTATTGCAAACAAATACACATTTGCGTCAGGCTGAGATAGCTGAATACTGCAATAGGCCTATGGCCTTTTAATATGTATCAGAATGTGAAGTAAGAATTTGTATTGCAGATGCTTATGGCAGAGAAATTTGTGTTTCTCGCCATAAGCTTTTTTCCTTTCATTTTTTCTTGTGCAAAGAGCGTAATCTATATAATTCCCATTAGTCTGGAATATCCAGGTTGCTACTTAGCTTGATCGAATAACGGATTCATAGTAGCCGCGGATGGGATTATTTCAGAAGTTCGAGAAAAAATAACCCTTTAAAAACAACAAGGAAACTTGTAGTAGTTTCTAGCCAGACAGGCTCTCCTGCATAATCCATACCAACAACAGCGAGTTCTAAAATTTGCACAAGTGTGAAATGACGGGATAATCCTTCAGTCAGCCTACATCCTTCTTACAATGTTTTATCTTGTACTTTCCTTCTTTAATCATCCATGGCATGCGGAATCTCAGATTTTAAGTGCTAGCAACGAGTTAGCCTATCTGATAAACAAGATTTGAAATGGGTTACATGAAAATAAATGGTTCTATGTTTAGATTACATCTCAGCCTCATTAACATGAATTTAAGTAAAGTAAAGTAAAGTAAAGTAAAGTTCAATATTAACAGAAAGCATATTACATTTTTAATAAACTGAAATGACGTGTCTAGTCTAGAAATGTTAAGCGAAGTAAGTAGATTTAAATCATTAGTATTTTCTGTAGAAATAAAAACAAATAAAATAGAGAGGATGGTTTAGCGTGGGAAAACTATATTAGTTTCGTTGCTTGGTTCTAAACTGAGGCTGGAGCTATTTAAACTTTTATTCTTCTCCAATGCGAGTTTTATTTACCTTTCACATTAAAACAGAAAAACATTTATAATAAGCGTTCTAACTTTTTGTTGAAATATAATGAAATATATAGTGGTTTTAAATTATCAATTATTATTATCAAGCAGGTAAAATCTGGACGTTAAGAAGTACGAGAAAGGAATGTGTCCACTTTGCAGTTCAAACGAAAGTCCGAAACACATCCTGCTTGAGTGTAAAGCCACAAAACACTGGAGAATAGCTATTTATGTATCAAATACGCAAAATAAGGCTTTCGCGGACGAATCTAGTTTTGCGGCCGAGACGTAAAGCCAAATTCAATATACAAAAAAGTATATTAATATATAAATTCCGCTCTCAAAAGGTTAAATGGCTTTTCGATAAGCATAGAATGAGAACAAATTCACAATATGCTTTCGAAAAATTAGGTCGTTGAACTATATTTGTACGATAAAATGTAATTTTTCATTACTGTATTTGTTCATTCATTTCATACGATGTTTGTAAATAGTATATTTTTTTTACCCCGCCTTCCACCCCCGGATTACCTGAGCCATAGGCTATATCTCCGGTTCAATGACCGATTTCGCATCTGTTCTACGATCGTCGCGTCACCTTCTCTTGATCATAGAACACAGGAAAAATGTTTGATGAATTGACTTTGGAATTTTCTTCAGTTAACTTTACTCTTGTTCACCTGTCTATTGTCGCACCAGTGGATAATAAGAACTTGTCTTTGTGTTTATCTCTGTTTTTACCTTCATGTTTGTTTAAAATTAAAATAAATGAGGGCACGCCGTGTTGCCGTTGAGGCGTTGCGATACAAACCGGAAAGCCAAGCGTTCGATTCCTGTTGGGGTCTTTGAAAGTTTTCAATCGACCAATCCTTCCTTTGGTATTATGAGTGCAGAAAGCACTTTCACTTACTGAAATTGTAATTGCAATTGTAATTTTTACTTACCGCTTTGTTAGGGAAATCAACGGTCATTAAATCCAAGTAAGTCTCATTTGCATAAAGGGAAAATTTTTAAAACTAATGATTAATGGAACAGAATATCGCACTGCAAACGATTTCCATACTGCCAGTTAAAATTATATTAGTTTCGTTGCTTGCTTCTAAACTGAGGCTGGAGCTATTTTAACTTTTATTCTCTTCCAATGAGAGTTTTATTTACCTTTCACATTAAAGCAGAAAAGCATTTTTAATTGTGTTCTAACTTTTGTTGAAATATAATGAAATATACAGCGGTTTTAAAATATCAATGATTGTTAAATATTGAAGTTGGTAAAAGTCATAAAATTGGAATGTAGATCTTTACCTATTTATTCCATAACTAGCATCCAATGTTGAGGGTATACATTTTGAAGCTGTTTTCGGATCACCTAAAAATAAAACATGCTCATTCTTTTCATAGTGACGAAGGTAAAACTGGTGCCAATAATTTTATTGATTTCCTTTTACTGTTTTTTCTATTAGAATAGATAAGGAAAAACGCATTCAGTAACCTTCCGCATAAGCTTTGTTGCTGTTAAGATCTCAATAGGCCTATGTACTGCAGTGAGCCATGGAGAGTCCTATAGCCCCACATAATATATTTGCCGCTACTACAACACAGGTGTATACTGTACTACTATTACGAGATCGAAAATAAAATAAAGAATACGAGGGATGGGACAAAAGTCATGGCAACTATTTTTTCTTTTGAAAAGTAGGACATTTTTAGAATTTTAAAATACACAAATGAAAGATCAGGGTATGGAATGTATGTATAGTGTGGAATAGTGAAGGAAACAGACACCCATAAACATCTATATGTAACTCCATCGTATTGCTGTAGTTGGAAGTATGAAAGCACACATATCCACTTCATGATCCCTTAAAGTTCAGTACGGATGGGCTTTATTCCAAAAAACTTTCATCTGGAATAATGACTATTTTGACGTAAGAATACTCTTCACATCTCGTCGTATCCATTCTGCACGGCAGCTGACTCACACCTAGATTACCCTCGCCTCTGTTCATACAACCGTATATTGCAATGCTACCAAATGATGTGTCCATATAGCCTACTAGGGAACACATCATATTAGCCATCATCTCATGGTGCCATTATCTTACTTTGAGAGAGAAAAAAATAGTTGCCATGACTTGTGCTCCATATATATTAGGCTATACCTAACCCATCATATACTATTCTTTAAAAGCTTACTAATAAAAATTGTTGGAAAAGTGTTCAGAAATTTTTGTTTTATATTTTTCACCAGAAAGTCAGCATTAGTCAGATATGTACATTATTTCTTTTTATTTTGGACCCAATTAAGTATGCTCCTTTTTACTAGGCTTATTGGAAAAATTCTAAGTATATTATTCTGTAATGAAGGATGAACTTTTTTACACGCTGATTGCCATTGAAATCGATTCCCTGGTTTCCAAGTTATCGTGATAAACAGATAAACAAATAAACTGGTATTTCTTATTTTTATTCTGTTCGTTCAGCATGTAAAAATCATAAACTAATCATTTTTTTAAAAAGCAGACATAGATCATAAGCTTACATTTTATTGGAATTTGTGAGATTTTCATGGTTTCAAACCGTGAACAAACCCTCTTTGCAAGGGGTCGATAATTGTACTAATATACGCAATACCTGCATCAATATTCACCGGTATGTAATCCAGTTTCAATGTTTTATTATCAGGACAGAATCAAGTTTGAGATGAATAAATAAACAGTACTTCAAGTACCATCCAACCCATGTTGGTATACTTTTATCTACCTAAAGAATATTTAACAGTTTATAATACATTAACAACGATAATTCATTAACCTTCCTAAAATTGGGCAGGGAGTTCCGTTGTTACACTACTACCAACAAATAATTCTACTCCACAGACAAAGATGCATTGTGAATGCTAACTACTATGAACGCTAGCCTACTTGTCTGATTTTTCGTGTATAGTCCAGTTATTCATTGCATGGCCAGGCGGCTTCCTTTTGTTGGTTAAACTGAAATATAGTATTTTATTAAGTGCCAGTATGGTACTTTATGAGATTGTGTGGGGGACGAAAAATGTCTGTCCGTCTGTCTGTCTGTCCGTCCGTCCGTCCGTCCGTGTGTCTGTACGCGCTCTAACTCAAATACGCTTTTTCGGATTTTCATGAAACTTGGAAAACACATTTATAATGTCAATGGGAAGAACCCTATTGATATTGAACCAAATCGGTTCACCGGTACCGGAGTAATGCCCAATTTAGTGCCTATTTTAATAGATTATGGCGCCTTTCTAATAGAAAGGCGCCATAATTCAAATACGCTGTATCGGATTTCCATTAAACTTGGTATACGCATTTATGACATCCATGAAAAGTACTCTGTTAAATTTGAACCTAATCTGTTGACCGGTACCGGAGTAAACCCCAATTTAGTGTATATTTTAAAGGCACAATAGCTCAAATACGCCTTATCGGATATTTATGAAACTTCGTATACGCATTTATACTATCCATGGAAAGACGTCTGTTGATGTTCAACCAAATCGGTTGGCCAGTACCGGAATAATGCCCAATTTATTGCCTTTTATGTTAATATATGAGAAGTCGCGATAACTCAAATATGCTTTATTGGATTTTCCTGAAACTTTGTATACCCATTTATAATGTACATGGGAAGACGTCTACCGATATTGGACCAAATCGGTTGTCCGGTACCGGAGTAAAACCCAATTTAGTGTCTATTTTAAAAACGCGGTAACTCAAATACGCTTTACCGGATTTTTATGGAATTTGGTATACACATTTATAGTGTTCATGGGAAGAGGTCTACTGATACTGGATGAAATCGGTTCACCTGTTTCGGAGTAATGCTCAATTTGGTGCCTATTTTATGATAATATACGTATTCGAAAGAATTTATATAAAAAAAAAGCAAATCATTTATCATGACAACATAGTCAATTGTTTTACTGTGATATTTTACGGCTTTGGAAATTAAAATAGAGATAGCTATGACCAAAAACACTATTGTTTTACATGCGCTTATAACTTACAACTAGACCGTTAAACTGACCCAGGTGACCGAGATGGTAACGTTTTGGGCTCACGTTATGGAGTTCCATGGTTCAAATCCCGAAACCAGCCAATTTCACTTTCTTTTTCGTGTTTTTATGTGAGTGTGCGATTGTCAAGATATCAAAAATCTGCACAGTTCAGCTGATGCTGGAAGATTTTAATCTGATTAAAAAGAAAACTAGACCTTTGTTCTTCCCTAAGCCCTGCTTAATGAATAAATCTGGAGCTTAACTTTTAAATCAATTAAAAAAACATATTCTGCATATCATAATTGCAGTCATAACTGATTAAAAAAAACATACTGGCACTTTTTTACATCAGTTTACCTGATTTTATTATTTGTAGGATTGATCAGTTTGACCTTTTTCCTCGTTTAGCAAATACCCCGACCTAATAAGATCAAATAAACCGTCGATAAGTATGTACTATCTTTATCTTATAAGTAAAAATAATATAATCCATAAGTTCATATAATTATTTTAAGTTCACTGAACATTTTCTTATTAGCTAAATTGTTCTGTATAGTTGAAACGAGCGTAATTGTGCTTGCATTCCCCTTAAGTCCTTTATAAATCATAATAACAACGTATCTTAGCCTATATTTAGTATCGTCCTAACTCGGATGATAGGACATAAGAATTCCCGCTATAATAAGCGAAAATATAATGCCAGAGATAAGTTTAATTACAAATGAAAACTTGTAATAAAAACGTCTTTTGCAGTCAAGCTCAAACATTCTGCGAACATTTAATATCCCTTGGGATATAAAGCAAGTTTCATAAAAGTTCCCTGAAAATAATATTATTTCCAAAAAGACTACAAACCATATAAAGGGAACTAAGCGACTGATCAAATACTGGATTATTCTCATAATGCATACCGGTATTTGAGTCATATCCATGCAATCTAGATTGCAATATCGGAGTGAACTTCATTTTTATAAAATTCTTATTCCCGTTTGATCTTTTCGAAGTTGAATTTGTGTTAAGCATCAAGTGAAATCATCAGTGAGCTCTAAGTTTAGAATCAATAAGGAGTGAGGACAATTTTAGTTGAAAAGCTGGTACCCATGAATGATATTCATAACAGGAGGAAAGTCCTCACGTTTTATGCGTATATAATGGGTATAGTTTCGTTCATTATACACTTTTCACCACACGACGTAACAAGTTGCATAGGAGCGATACTTGGCGTAAATGACTTTGATTGGCTGACGCAGATCCGGCGTCTCATTGGTTTCCCGTTATCAGTGCTGCCACTGCATTTTTGTGCCGTGATTCAAAGCACACATTTCGCGCGCTATTCACCTGCATTTCTGGGTAAGTGGCAGTTAGGTTAGGAATAGTGATGTTAGTGTTAGTGACATGTCGCGTTAGATTGGTGGCAGTGATGTTTGGAACAGTAATATTAGTGTTGATCGCCATGAAGTTTAGAGCCCTGTTTCTGGATCACGTAAGTCATGCGCAACTCATTGCCAGAAGTTTCTCGTAATTCTCGCCATCGCCTTCCAGCAGCCATTTTCTGTTCACAGATTGCCACTTATAGGTTAGAAAAGTGACATCTTCATTATAATTTCCTTAGTGATCCGGATACTTTCCACAAAAAGAAATCACTGTATGATTTCTAATGTTTAGTGAAAAATCACATATTTTAAACTTAAAAAAAAGCCTGTAATCATATACCACTTCCCTAAGACGATAGTCTCTTAGCTTATATTTCTACTTGTGTACAATATTTTTACATTCCGAATTTATACATTAGTAGATGTGAAAAGGTGAAGATCAGTAAGTGGATCGACCGGGTGAAGCAACATTTCATCCGTCATTTGTATTAGCTATTTCAAAATACGAAAATTTCGCTTAGCCAGTGTCTTAAATATTTTGATCAACTAGTAATCATCAATAGTAATCTGGAATTTAAATGAAACTAGGACTTACATTTACAATCCTGATGCTGGCTGGCTAATAATCACCTGTCAGAGAATTTGACGAAATTCCCCCCCCCCAAAGTTTTAGCTTTAAGTATAAGCACCTCTTGTATGTTACACAATTTAAACACAATCCTTTGAGCCGATTTCGAGAAAATCACGAAACTATATATTTTATTTTTGTAAAATAGTATTCATAGTAAGGGAAAGTAGTCACCAACCTTCTTGTCACATCCCAGAAATCATCTAACACAAATACAAAATAAAAATACAAAATACAAAATTGTATTAAAAGTAAGAGAAAGTCGCTGCCAAACTTCTTGTCACATCCCGGGAAATCATCTAGTGTTTTTCTACGATTTCTCGTTTTCGAGCTATGCTGTTCACAGACAGACAGACAGACACAAATACATCGAATTTCAGGATAGAGCACAACTCCCACCACCTATAATAGAGGATAGCTCTACTATGGTAAGGGTAGAAAAAGTAATTTTCATACATCATCGTAGTCACATATAAGCTACCTGTTTTTTAAGAATTATTATTTGAAACAAAAGAGAATGATAACTTCATTAAGAAGTTTTATATTAAGCCTTTCTTTCCTGTTGACTGTATCTTACTTCTTTTATCCGGTTGAATTCATTCGCCTAAATATACATTATCATTGTTAATTAACTAGTTTGTTTTGGTTTAGTTTTGCTTCTGAACACAAAATACATATAGTTATAAGTACTAAGAAAAAGAAATGACAGACTTACTGCACTGTATATTTTTATACTTCTTTGTTGCGTTATCGATTAAAATTAATAGGACGACAAGGCTATGGCAATAAAATAAAAATTAATCCAAACTTAAGAGACCCATTTAAGAGATTTATATAACCGAAAGCCATTCTTATGACATGTCCCGGGTCTTTTATGTGCACTGTTGGTTAGTTCTCTTTTTGTGTTCTTAGCTTGGAACACTTTCATTATTGTTTTTCTCTTGTGTCCTTCTCAGTCTTGTAGATTTTTATCAATGTTACAAAGCCAGTTCTTAAAATAAATCCAGCAGACTTTATGATATCAATCTCGTGCACTGCTTCTTGTGTAGAATCATGGAATGTTTAATTGGTAATTGTTATTCCGAAAATAAATAAATTATGATACAGAATGGAAATTCCGTAGTAGGGCCTATAACTGTGCAGATTTTAACAATTTGTTGCTTCGGTAGGTGAGTTTCATAATTTTCATAGGAGTATCATAATCAATTACCATTATAGGCGTTGCATAGCCTATGACTGTCTATAATTAGTCTGGTCGGCAGGGGTAGCGTGCCGCCTCTAGATCCGCAGGTCGCGGGATCAAACCCGGCCGTGGTAAATGAATTTTTCCGGAGGTAAGAATGCGGGCACGGAGTCCTCCGGGAGGGACTTTAAGCTGGGGGGCCGGTGTCGTAGATTTACGGCACCTTAAAGAACTCCAAGCCTAAATTAGAGCCTCTGGACAAAATTTCCCGGCGTTTCACGTCCAAGTAATACCTTAGTTTCCTGGGGGGTTTTGAGGCGATGTGCTTACCACCTATCTCTTTGCCCTCTCTCGGAAAATAAGCGTAACAAAATTCCCATATTTATCAGAAACCTCCAATTGGAGGCCCTTCACCCCGACACTGGTGATACAGGACAGAGCCAGTGAGCCATTCAGTCAGTCAGTCAGTCAGTCAGTCAGTCAGTCAGTCAGTCAGTCATAATTAGTTTGAATGTTTAAATTTTGAGATTTTAGATTCACCCAAACAAACGGCAAAGAGCCCACCATGACCTTCGCACCAGATAGCTGTCGTAGTTCTTCTACGAGAGATGGCAGTTCATGGTGTCAGTCATATGGAAGCATCCTTTTGGTAATTGTCTTGAAACCAACGGATTTTGATGACACGAATTGAATTCATTTTAGTATGATATTAAAATTAACGCAAACAGAATTGATTTTATTTTACATTTTTGGGAATATCTGTTTCATCTTTACCTATGTCATTATTAGGAAGGAGAGTAAATTATAGTATACATAATGCGCGGCAAAAACTTCTTCCTAGCTATCATTATCAATTTCACAAGAAACAAGGATTTTGGAATATTCTGATCTACATTGAAAGTCCCTATGTTGTGTAAAACCGATACCCTACAAACTAATTTGTGGTTCAATTTTTTTAAAAATCTAATTAGGTCGTGTGACTTAGATTACTGGAACTGCACATAATTTCTTCCTGTATTTTTAATCCAATTCTACTGAATACAACGGAATAGGACCTTTTCTAATTTTGTATCCATAAATACGACATTAACCTAAGAGCGTCATTCTTTCTCCGCGTGACTTGCTGATTCTCTGCAATCTGACTGACTCCATTCCGGCTTTTTTAATATAGCCTACCTGAGGGGTAACCAGTCAAATTGCAGAACTAATGTTTCATTGATAATTTGCCGGCATTCTGTAAAAAGACGCATTTTGTAAAAAGACTGAATTTATAAATATCCTGCGACATTAACATATCACCACCACATCGATTGTAGTAGCGATCGATTTTCCTTTCGGATGAAAAGCCGACCATTGCATTGGCTCAAAACGCACTATCCTGTGCACAACCAGAATCAATTGTGTAGAAATTCTACCGGTTCTTGAGAGAACTTTCTGAACCAAAAAAATGGATAATGGGACATCGGATTGAGTCTGAGACGTTTCTTCAGATTGCCAAGATTTTTTTAACTTAAAAGAACCGAAACCCGCGACTTAAGAATTGAGTTTCTCATTATATGAGTCAATGTTATCAATTTTATCCTAATCTTTTTGCTATTTCATTCAATTTATCGTGAATATGACGGCATGGACTTCCCGTGAACCGAATAGCGTATAGTCGAATTAAGATTATGCTTAATTGTGGCAGAAGAGGTAATGTGACAGGTATAAACACCAATATCTCGGCTAAGACTTGTGGGTTGGTTTTAACTATAGAAGTTTGCTGGCATCTACTAGAACTTGGTAGTCAGGCTGCCTCCTTGCTGATGATGCAACTTTGCAGGGCTGCTGCTGTGAGATGAATAATCCAAAAGCCAGCTCACGCTCTTCCTTATCTGAGACGTGCATCGCCGGCACTGTCCAATCCCTAAACACTACTTACCTAAAGTCAAGCTCATTTTCAGGGCCGTTGCACATTTTAATTTTGTCTCAATGGTTTCTTCATTGCAGGCCAACCGAATTCTATTCATTTCATGTCACTTTCTTAAGAACTGTCGACAACTTTAGTTAAAGTATTTTTACTTCCTCTACCTGTACTATAGGTACTACATGTAGAGGAAGTTTGTTTTCTATCCCGAAATTTGAAGATTATTTTTTGTCACAAATACATGTTTTGAGGACACCTCAATCCAGAAACTATGTTTTAAGAAACATGCCTGTGTGTGTGTCTATGTGTGTGTGTGTGTGTGTGAGAGAGAGAGAGAGAGGAGAGAGGAGGAGGAGGAGGAGGAGGAGGAGGAGAGGGAGAGAATAGCCTTGCCCCAGAAAGGAAAATTGCATGAAAACATCATTTTGTATTTAGAGTAGGTACTTCCTGAGGATGTGATACGAAGATACGCGACTACTTTCTCTTACTATTAGTGCCACTTTACATGAAGAAAATTTCGTTTTTCGCAATTAGCTCGAAAACGACCCTTGCTATTTTCTTTTAATTTTGTACATGAGATGCTTATAGTAAGAGCTAAAGCTTTTATTTGAAACTTTTTTTTTCGCAAAAATTCTCTGAAGTCTAGTTATAAGTCACCCTCTGTTTGGAGAAACTCAGTTTTGCCTGGTGAACACTAGTTTTGCATCAGGTTGAAACAACTGAATACGCGTTATACAGGAAATTCTCAATGAAAAAATGTGATTCTTTATTGATCTTGTCCCTAAAGGACAGACACATGTTATTGTTTCTCGCGTTGCTCACACTGTGTAAATTGTATATTGGTGTCCTGTCCTCGTCACTATCTAAAAAAGAGAAACGTTATCCTGTTGTTGATTTCGGCTCAATCGAATGAAAATTAACTATGCAGCACCATACAGACCAAAGATTTTTCAATGGTAGAACCACATGACATTCCGGAGATGGAGATAGGAAATGATCTTTCCATAGCTGGAACATCGTTATTAACACCCATAGCATAAAAGCGGCTCCTAAAAATCTAGTATAATTTTGACTATGAACTGATGAAAGGTGGATTGAAATCGAAAATGAAGCAGTGATTGACTTGCAAAGATATTTCTAAAAAAAAGTAAGTGTCGCGCGGATCAGGCTTTTAATTGATATGCCTAGGTAGGTAACAGTTATTACAAGAAGGAAACAGGCTTTGGTATTTACGTCCAATGTAAAAGTAAATGTAGGCTGTAATCAATCATCCATTTTGGAGTTACTGACTCACATCAAACTGATTCCGAAATTAAAATCTCTCCAGTCCTGCCCTACCTGTAGCTAGCCTTGCCAGATGTCCCGGTTTTGAGACAAAATTCCGGTGTCCCGGCCGGTTTACTTCACGTCCCGGTAAAAATTAAATTTAGTTTTCTAGATGACAAAAGAAGTCTAAAAATAATTATCTGTAAAGGATTATTTAGGATAATTACTTTGTCATTTATTTCTGTACTGTATGAAAAGTGAAAACTATAGAAGAATGATGGTCTGCTAATAAATAATATTGTCATCGTATCGTCTTGTCTCGCCAATCGTGACCATGCGCGATGCGAGAGGCTCTCCGGGCGAGTCCAGTATTGCCAAATATTGAGAGTATTTTCTTTGATGAACAACGCATGGACTGATGATAGGGGTTTGATGAAGGAATCTACGGTTAAAGGCTTGATGACATGTAAAAGTAATATCGGATTAGCTTGTGAAGATTTTTACAACAAGATTAAAACCAAAAAATACTTTCTAAAAAAAGTCCTAGCCAATGAAAAGTACATGTAAATATTGTTCAAGTTTTTATTCCTCATTCAAAGTGTTTCTTCTTACTTAAGTAACTTTTAAATATTAACATGCTAGAAATAAAATGTTTAAATTCATATGCTTATGTCATTTATTATTACCCTTGGTTTAGGTTCTTAATAAGTAACCATTTATTCATAGCATTGAGAATAAACTACCCTCTAAAAAAACTCTAAAAACCCGCCAAGGGTGTGTACCCTTGAATACCCGCGACGCTGGGGGGTATTCCGATGTCCCGGTTGAACATTTCAGAAATCTGGCAAGCCTAATTATAGCTCACTAGCTGAAAAGGCCCGGCGTCGCCCGGGCTTTGTATTTTGTAATTTGAAATTAACTTTTGGAGGGCTTTCGATTTTGAAACTCTAGGTGCTTATATAATATGTATGTAAAACTTGAAATGAAGAAACAGATTTATCACACTCAAACTATTCCATCAGAAAACGCTAGATATAGCTTTTTATGGCTCATAGAGGATGTCGAAAGCTGCATTCCGTTGCTTCTACACATCATGCTTGGGAGGATTTGAAATAAGAAGAAACATAAATTAAATAAGATTGTATTGACTTGACGGAAAATTTTGTTTCTCATTCTCATGTTACCATACAACCGTTTCGGTTCTGAAATAAGAGAAATGCAGTATCACTTTCATACTTTCCTCCCCTAAAACCCGGGACATAAAATACTGCGAGCATAGGACTCAAAATGTTCCATCCCATGCTTAGGGCCTATGATAAACATCCTTATTTCTCAACTAATACAAAGCATACAGCTATGGATAACGTATAAGCGGAAAGGATTGTTTACCTACTTCTGATATAGCATACTCACACACTTAAGTTATCCCAGCAATACGACCTCTTATTCTACATCAAAATGTGAAGTGAGAAAATATTTCTTGTGTCGAGGGTAGAGAAAGTTATGTGACTGCATTACAATGTGCTTTATTCTCGTGGATTTTATTCAAGAATTATTTTCACAAAACGTTAGCATCAGAATTCGTTAAAGTCCAATAAATTATTATGTAGTGTCCAGAGCCCCATGTGAACTGTGTAAACAATACACTGTTGTCTTGACAACTGAATGGGATTTCATTTTTTTTTTGCATAATATTCTCAGAAATTATATAATTTTCAAGGGAAGGACTGATTTGTTTCAATTTTAATGTCGACAGCTATACTTCCCGGGCTTAACTGAGTATGTGTGCAAAATTTCGTGTAGATTGGTAAAGAAATGTAGATTTGTATAGGGAACAAACATACATACATACACACTTTCGATTTTATATATTAGATTTCCGAGGACCACTGTAAATAATAATGCTAAGATTCTCATGCAATGAAACGTAGGAAGCTTTCTCAACTTAAATGCGGTGTCTTTGCACATTTGGAAATCATTATTTCCTATCTCTTTTCTTCCGTGCAGAGTAAAAAGTGGGGCATGTTCACACTGGCAGAAAGGACTAACCACTAAAACCTTTCTATGTTTCTAATCCATGACAGCAAAAATACGTATCCTTTTCAGTGAAGTCCCGGTATATTAACTGGTGCACTTTAAGTTTTATTAATGTTGTCTTTTTAGTTCTTCCCCTTTATTCCACAACTTCTTTGTCCTTTCCCACTTCATCCGTACATAATTGACCTTTTTGATGAACAAAAGGTCCAACTGTGCTGCTCTATACAGTAAACCGAAACAAAAGCATAACTAACCTTAACAAAGACAACTACGGGTAATATCTGAGCGACTCACCTGTTTTTGTTAATCATTTTCCTGGGGGTTTTATTTTGATATTCACGTCAAAAACTTTAACGTATAAAATCTGCAATATTCCCCCATATTGTTCATAGGAAATCTCTCCACTGCACTGCTTCCGACTATATTATGCAATGTATTTATTTTTATTTTTATTTGTTTAATATCCAAAAAAATAATAAAAAATAATAATAATAAACCTTACACCTTGCTGTTTGATCTACAGCCTACCAGGAATTTATTTTGATTATGAATGCATTTAGCCTATAGTAATAAATACTCTGACTAGATTTATTAATTTAGTTATATCTAAATGTGTTAATATTAATGAGGTAAGTCCAATCTAGAACCGAATACTTGTCAAAATTATATAGGCTTTTTGAAATTCTTGTAGATATCTTTAAAAATACTAAGATATAGGAATTCATCTACGTAATACTAAAATAAATTATAGGCCTCTCAGAGCTTATGTTCCCCATGAAGCTAATGAGTACTTAAGCGTAAGTTGTATTATACAGTAAATTCATTCGATACTAAAAAATAAGCAAACAATATTGCCTTATTTCTTTGCGAAAGTACGAGGCGCATCCATAAAGTAAGTTTCCCTGGGGCCGTTTACGGAAACAAAACACAATTTCTTGGACATATATATTCCAAAAGATACTAGTATTCAGCTTTATTCATCATATTTGTCAACACTCTACTTAAGTATTAGGCACGTCTAGATAATGTTTTCACAGAAATTAAAAAGAAAATCTATTCTCAATTTCTTTTTCAAAATTTCGATTTTTGAACATGTTGAAACCATTATAAAAAAAAACATTCGAACGGTTGAAGTTCAGTAGGCCTATGTTGCAAATTTAATTGCCTACTTACTTGATAGCAGTACACTTGACAGATCAACGCACAACTAATACTGATTTATTAGTTCATATAATAGTATTAACAAGTAGGTTACCATTGCAGTTTCATCTATAACACTGACAATATTATCAGCGTATTATATTTATCGTAATATCGACGATTGAAAACTTACTCCTGCCAATTGAGTGATATTTCACAGTGTGTCGCCTTGGTAATGATTGATAAACGTTTAATAAATTGACCTGCCTTAATGGATATATTCATTGTTCCACTGTTATGTAAGTCGAGAGTTGATCAACATATCGTTCTACCAACCATTTCAGCTGGTGTGTTTTGATGTACGTTGTGCTTAATTAAATGTTAAATTCTGTGCAATTCAGTTAATACGGTAATATGAAAAGCAAATATTATTACGTATAGTTGGCATTAAAAGTGAAATATTCATGAGACATTTTAACCTTTTTGTTACTGTAGCAGCCACGTTGTATATCCGTTTAAAAGGCAATAAACTTTGATAACAGAGCTTTAATAAAATCATTTATATTCTCACACAGAAAATATGAAAGCGTCAAATGGCTACTGTGGAAATAACAAAGGTAAAGTTCGTAGCAAATAAAAAGTACAAAATGGCAAATGTAATTCCCCTGACGATATTGCTTTCAACAGTTTCACAAATGAAAATTAAGTTAACCTATTAACAATAACAGGCATTCGTCAATTCATATCAAAACTCTTCTCTATCATTTGTGCTTTACCCAAGTAGCACTCGCGAATAACAGCTTTCAGCTATATTTATTATGGAATTATAACCTAACACAAAGAAGTGTAAAGCTATTTTGTTCATGCATTTTCAATACAGATTTCATTATTATCATTATAAAAAGCACGTTTAGGCCATATGACCTGTACCGATTACACTGATATGCTGATAATACTTGTTGAAAGTGCACTTGAACTGCTAACTGCAGAAAGGCAACAAGTCCACAAATCCTGATTTTACAGGAATGGCAAAAAAACTGTTTTGACATGTTATTTTCAAACTCAGGTTTTTCAAAGCAAAATTCAAACTGTTGTCATACCTATAAATATGATGACAGACGCTCCCTTTCAGCATTAAATGGTGTGTCTACCCATTTAGAACTGATTTATGCTGAAAAGTGAATTTGTGAGTTTTGAGAACTAGTTTCCTTTCTGCAGTTAGCAGTTCACTTACAATTTGGAATAAAATAATTACTACTGTTTTATTTGGAACAGTTTGAGATCGCCCATCCCAGAGAACAGGCAGATTACTTCGACAATAGTCACCGGAGAAGAAAAGAGGAACGTTTATCTCAATAATGAAATGTCTCAGCGCAGGAAGATAAGCAATATGACACTTAACGAAACGCATGCAATTCAGTGTGCCGCCGCTAAACAAATTTTACTGTTACTAACCTAACCTAAGCACTACATATCACTAACCTAGAATCTAGCTGCCACTAACTTACCTTAATGCAGCAGCTTTGTTTAACATTAACATTAACATTGAGAATTCCCATGCCTTTGTTTTTAATAATTTCCTATGGCAAACCATACTAAAGTTGATTCCAATCGTCATCCGTGTACTCAATTAAAAAATCCGCTGTCTTGACCTATGCATTATCCCATTCTGAATAACACACCAAGCATTTCGTTTAAAATCCGTGAACTATTTTGCCATCTGCTGAATTAAATCTGCACTTAGTCATGTTTACGAATGTACCAATCGGTACGACCTCGGCTGACACGGCCGCGGCGATCAAAGGAATTCTCGTTTTTCGCCTTTTATTTAAAATCATTACTCCAACGTTTCTTTAGCGCCCTATTTTTCTTTTTCCTTGTGGTCTTTAATAACGTAATACATTTGCCGAAGTATTTTAGAAGATTCCATCCGTGAAACATGCTGTTTTTTTACACTACAAGATTAATATTTAAATGCAATTCCTCTCGAATTTCCTGGCTATTTTAGGATAATTATATTACTTTGTAACCTGTTATGTGTTTTTAGAATCTTATCTCAGCTGATTCTATTCTTTGCTGTTTCATATTGTGAGCGCCTAAGACTCAGAACCATAAGGGCAATACTTCATAATCTATTTTTAGGCAATGTTCTTTTGAACTAACCGCAAGAACCTTCTAAGAAACAATGCACAATTAAATTATGCACATCTTTCTGCTTAATTTTGTAGGTAACTGTTTATTATGAAATATTTTACATTTTCATCTTACATTAATTTTATAATTGCCTTAATAGTTTCTCGTAATTAAACTTCCAGTTTTAAAAAGTGACACTACAGTATAGGTCTATACTATTTAACAAATACACTAAAGTATTATTCTTCCATAATAAATATAAATTGTGTAAAAGTGGAATTTACAACGTGGTTAATTGAATAAATTCTTATATTATTGTATAATCAATTTACTGTTTTCTCTGATGTTATCTGAGAATCTGAATTGTAACATAGGAAGTTCCTGTACTTTCTGCTCCAATAAAGTATTGTGAGAAGTATGTGTATGCAATTGAGACATTATTGTTTTAAGTTCTGTGTCTTGACTGTGAAGCAACAATGTTAGAATTAGAAGCCCTGGGACAAGGCTTGGTACTCATTTGCACGTAATTGCGTGTAGAACACCACATCTCCGTAGGCCTATGTAAAATTGAACGTCTTTACGAATCAATAGTCGACCTCCTTAAACTTGAATCCAGAATGTATTACCAACTTTAGCGATTACCCACAAGTCCTCGGAGAGGAGAAGACTATAAACTTACCTACTATATGGCTTCTCAAAGGATAAAGAGTTTATAAGTCAAAACGGCTTACAACGTGGTACCAAATCCATTAATATCCTCCGCAAGTTTCATCTAAGATCCATTTATGAACACTACAAATAGAAGACATCATAAAGCGCTCTTGAGTGATTGAGGTATAAATATTGTGGGATCATATTATGATTTTTGGACACAGAATCATGTTAAAGATTCCCAAAAAAACCCTCTTCTAAAATTTCCATAACATATTTCTTATATTGAATCGTTTTAGGGAGGAAAAGAGATGTTCCCAGAGAGTTACAAATTTTATTTGCAGTTTTATCGGACTAGTACGCTAAAGTCGCCATGGCAATCTATAAACAAAATCCAGATGCATTGACCAGTCACACCAACTTTAACATGGATTTAAGCATAAATTTGGTCATAAAACAACAAATTTAAACCAACACGTTTCTTTATGATGATCAGAAACTTTACCAGGGTTTTTCGTAAAACACGGTCTCCCAATTCATCATGTAACAAGAAATATAAGCCAAAAACTTTTCACATGTTGGTTCACAAGAGAAACATTGCTTAACATGGATGCACCAGCATTTAAATGCAGTAATATATTCCTTCTCATAGTCTACCCTGCCGTGATGTTGCTGGCAGCAGCTCCAACTCAAAGTTTCAGACTTGGATTGAAATTTCTTCGGGATTATCATTCATATTTTCACAAGCTTCATAACATTGGTTCGTGTGCATTATTCTTTACAAAAAGCGACTCGTATAGCCGAATGCATCTATACCGTATTTCATATTGGTACGTACGGTTCATTGTTGTTCCGCGATTCAGGTGGCTGTGAGAATGTGACGTTAACAAGTGGCTGACTACCTTTCATTATAATTAATTATACGGCATTTTTGTTTCATTTCATATGATTTAGAGAGTTTTTACTTAAATATATTGTATGCATCACGTACGCAAAAACTTTATCGGGCTCATCCAGTATTTCAGCCTCGGCTTACGCCTCGGCCGCTATACTAGATTCGTCCCCTAAAACGTTATTTTGCGTAGGTAATACATAAATAGCTATAAATAACGCATATTTCGTATTCTCATTGCTTGAACAAAAATTGTAGCAACTAAAAGCTAAATGTAAATAACTGAAAGAAATCCAATTTTCCCGCGCACAGTAACAAATACAAACAGAAATTAAAATACAATAATTCAAAGTCGCCTATGCTATGCTTTATTTTTATTTTCTCATTTGCTGCCAGATTTCTTTAAAAATTATATCTAACCAATAGGTTGTTAACTCTAACACTAACTAGCTGGCTTCTAGCTTCTGGTTGTAATAAATCTACAACCAAAGGAATTATTTCAACTTGAGTGTAGTATGCAATACTCCTTCGCAGAAACGGGCGGTTGTCAATATACCAGGCATCAAACTATTTCATTTCAGCTTTGACTTCATGATCAACATGCAGGGCCCTGCTTTAGGCCTATATGTCATTAATTCCATGTTCTTAATCAAAGCGGAAAATTAAAAAAAATATAATAAACACCATGGTGGAAATAACATAAAGAGCTCGTATTAATGAACAGTAAAGACAGGCACGTACAATAATTAACTTAATAGCTCAGAAGTATTAATAATAGTATACCAAGGGAATATTCTATATATTTTCCACCTTCATCTCTCCTTTACACCTTAGAGAACAATGTGGAAAGGTACACATTCCGGGAAATAATTTGCGTTCGAACGTAGCAATTTGCTGGCACACGATGTAGATAATTTCATAATTACCATGCAGTGAAGGTATATTGTGAGTAGGCGTCAGGCCGTGATATATTATGCGGTTGCTACGCTACACTAGGGGTGTAATGTGTTCGCTGAGCCGACTAGCTGTGACTGGGTGACACAATCATAGACCTTTATTAGGGCTGTGTCTTCCTTTTATATGTCTTTCATTTTGGTGCTCTACTTCTAATGTTTTCTGTACCGTTCTTTCCAACTTACATTGCCCAAATGTAGGATAATTTTTCCTTAGCACGTTAAGCTATAAGACCAGAATAAGGAGAGAAAATACTACGTAATTAGTTCTGTGGCCGTTAAATTCTTTAAAAAGTGTAAGAATATATTAAGTGCCAGTGCCAGTATGAGATTGTGTGCCGGACGTGAAAATGTCTGTCCGTCAATCCATACGCTTTATAGGATTTTCATGAAACTTGGTATATGCTTTAATAATGTCCATGGCAAGAAGCCTATTTATTTTGGACCAAATCGGTTGACCGGTACCGGAGAAACGACTAATTAAAGGTCACATGCTTTTCAAATGGGAAATCATGACTATACTACAATGCCGCGTTTCTAATCATTGAGGTCCTTGACTCCAATGCGGCCAGATGTTTATTTCGTTGATCAAGTTGAAATGAGTACTAGATGAATACTGTTATGTACAGAAAGTGTATTACTGTGAAATAATTATGCCTACGTACATTAAGCGGAGTTCTTGCCAGTGCATTTTGTGGAATGTTACATATTTTAAGAATTTCTTAATCAGTGTATGTGAGTATGAATTAAGGTTAAGTATCAAACTTTAGACCTTTGTTCTTCCCTGCTTAATGAATCGATCTGGAGCTTGACTTGGAGATAGATTACATTAAAATAACTTCTTTTCTGCATAGGGTAAGGTGGTACATTTTCGAACATGGTACAATTCTGAACGGACTAAAATTTTTATCCATTTTGGGGTTTCAAATGTTAGCCAACCTCTTTTTAAAAATATAGCGTCCATACTGATTGTTTTGTTGATCTGTATCCGCGAGAATGATGTTCCGAGTTGTCTCATTCGGCCATAAAAAATTATTTTCCAACCGAAGGTAAGAACGCCATGCTTGAAAAATGGCACGTTATAAAATTGCTTATAATTCCACGTTGTGTTACTGGAATATATTTTTGAGGACCAATTTTTAACTCATACCAACAAATAGCGTAGTCTTTAATACGTAAGTCATTGGCACAACAATGGGCATTCGTGAGCGGAATTTCAACAATGTAGTAATTTACAAAAACTAGCTCGAGGTGCAAATTCGAACAAATTTTAGGTACAATTTCGAACAGTACTTTAACCCGCTATTGCTTGCTTAAGACTTGCATGGAAAAGCTGTTTTGCTGTCACAGCATTCTGCATGTTTATTATTATTAACTGTGCAAGTCAAATATAAAAGGGTGGTATTCATATATCTCTCAACAGTGGTATTATTTCAACGAAGAGGACTTCCTCTGTAATGTTATTTCATCTCAGCATTTATGCAATACACAATAGCATGCAGCTGTTAAGTATTTTTATTATTGCTCTTGATGTTATAACAGACCGTCTGTATGGTCTAGTGGTTCCTGACTACGGACCCTCAAGTCTGGGTTCGATCACCGGTACCTCCTCGGATTTTTCTGAGGTAGGGTGATCTGGAACGGGGTGCATTCAGCCTCTTGACACCAACAAAAGAGCTAATTCATAAAGAAGTAGCGGCTCCGGTTCAGTAAGCCATCAATAACTGTCGTAGGAGTCGGCATGCTGACCACATGCCCCAATCCGGCCATCTGCCTATTTAAAACGTGACACATCATTATTACGCTCATATTACTGATAAATAATAATAACAGAAAATAATATTTGGAAGAAAGCACTTTGTTCGTTGAAAATGCCACTGTTCGAAATAGTACCCACTGGTGTTTAGAATTGTACCTACTGCGGTACATTTTCGAACGATATTGTGGAAATGAAAGATCGATTGCCATGACCAATATTGCAGCTGTATGACTTTGATATTTTTGTGAAGGGTCAACTACATTGCCAACTTTGTGAATACAATACAGTTGAACTTGTCTTATGTTTATTGTGTTCATAAAATAAGAATATTTGTTAAGTGTTCGAAAATGTACCACCTTACCCTATCATAATTGCAATTATCACTGATTAAACAAAAGGATTCGGGCACTTTGTCATATCAGTTTACCTGATTTATTTAGTATTTAACATGATACCTATTAATTTTATAAAGAAATATATATGAGAGAAAAATTTTCATATTAACTTCCTCTACAACTTCACTCACTGTTTTCATGTATCGCCTACTGTAAAGGAGATGTTCTGGAAAAATTGAAAATGCATACGAGTAAAGTAGGTGCCCACTAAGTAATTTTTTACAGAAAATCCAATATAGCCATTTTATTAGCAATATATAGACGTTGGAAGTTTACATTTTATTAAAATCATAAGAGCCATTTTTCTAGAAATCGAAATTTTGAAAAAAGTTTTCATGAAAAGCCGCCTTAATATTTTGGTTGATGTAATTTGTTTCCGTTTCGAAGAAATTTCAAAAAAATGAAGTAAATTCGATGAGCCCTTTAGCCGCAAAAGGTATACATGGACAGACTGTTAGACAGACTTCATTCCAAAAATACTTTTTTCGGTTTCTGGGCATCGTGAAACATGTTTTCCAGTGTTATCTAGATTTCGATTTTTTTCATCACGATTACAATAGGCCTACTTTCTCTATACTACGTCTATGCGAAAAAGTAAAAGTGATGTTGACAATAGAAATTAGGCCTACATATGTTCATATTAAAACTCTCTTTGTAATTTCTGTGCTCATTTCGATAGTTACTTAAATTCAACAAATCAACAAAATACCAAACCATTATTTCTGGAAGGGGGAGGGATTGAATGTGCAAATTTTTCACATGGGTTTACAAGTTATCTAATATTCACCATTTTGTCTCCTTTGCTTTGAATATACAGTTGGTATACATAAACTATTTCTCTAATTGCAGATCTTGTCGAAGTCATCATGGAGTACTCAGCATTGATGTGGAGTTTTACTTTTTCGGTGTTTATCGGTGTGTAATGGTGACGTTTGTATGAACTTTCCTATATCAAGAAACAAGAAGACTAGAAGATAGTGTATGTGTTTTTATTTAGTGTTTGTGACTTCAAGAAAAATAAACTTTTCTATATCAAGAACATGCTGAGGAAGACAACACTAAGATTCAGATCTTCACTTCATATTTCTGTGCTTTGGCGTGGAATTTTGAAGTGTAGTCTGTGTATGCTCCATTCTTAATACTGCTGGACACCTCAAGGTATTAACGAAAGTAGTATTTAGAAAGGAGCATAGATAGGGGCCTCTTTTTAGAGGTGAAGAGCGGTCTTGGTGCAGACCGAGGCCACTTAACACCAGAAGACCAGCAATTCTGTCATCGAAAACAGGTAAACAATATGTATATTAAGCATGATCCACGATCCATTGAAACTATTTTAATTATTAAGTGCCAGAATGGTACTTTATGAGATTGTGTGGTAGACGGGAAATGTCTGTCTGTCTGTGTGTCTGTGCGCGCGATAACTCTGGAGCTTAACTCGGAGATCGTTCACAAAAATTATTTATTTTCTGTATATCATAATTGCAATTATCACTCATTAAAAAAAAAAATCATTCTGACACTTTGTTATATCAGTTTAACTGATTTTTATTTAGTGTCAGTTTAGTTAATTTTTAGATTTCAGAGCTATGACTTTAGGCGTTAATTAGATATGATCCATTTTTAATAAACTTAATAGCCTAATGTCGACACATTTCTGAAAAGAACCACGTTCTTGAGAGAGCTAATTACATTAGACTATATCAAAATGAACCTAGCTTTTATTTTATTATTACATTGTGGTTGTAAGATAATATACTAGTAATTTTCTTATAACTCATGTGTCTTATCGTAATACTATAATATTTGTATTTCAAAACATATGATTGTAATTCGAAGTGTTTTTCTTATTTGTCCACCACTGTACTTTTTTTTTTGCCCTCCCTTACCCCCGGAGTGCCAAGCAATCCACCACTGTACTAATTCTTGATTTAAAAAATGTTTTGAAATTCTTTATTTTGAAATTAGTGTAGCTCATTACCATGCCTGCACCGTGGTTAGCATCGCTGGCTACGGATCCGCAGGCCCGGGTTCGATTCCCGGTATCTCGGATTTTTCTGAGATAGGGAGGTCTGAAACGGGGTGTACTCAGCCTCTTGATTCAAACTGAGAAGCTATTTGATGAAAAAAAAGTAGCGTCTCCGGTCATGAGGATCATATGCCTCCAATCCTGCCATCTGCGTATGCTACATGATGCGGCGTATGAATGGAATAGTCGTTTATATAGCCTAGGTTACTGGGACCGCATGTGTGCTCTAGTATTTAGCGTTCCTGACTAAAGGTCCGCAGGTCTGTGTACAATTCCCACTATCTTCTCGAACTTCTCTGATGTAGGGAGGCCTGGAACGGGGTGCACTCAGTCTAGGGATAGCAAATGAGGAGCCACTTGATAAAGAAGTTAACAAACCATCAATAACGGATTTGATAAGAAACTATTATTTGCTTTCAGACATCTGATTATTTTCATGTTGAAATTCAATTTATTTATTTATTTATTTCTAGATACACTTTTAATTACAATTAGTATAAACTAAACCTATGAGGGGTACGCCGTGGCGCAGTTGGTTGAGGCACAGCGCTACAAACAGGAAGCAGGAAAGTCGCGGGTTCGATCCCTGATGAGGTCAGTGGGATTCGTCCATTGACCTAATCCTTCGCGACTCAGCCTCTAACGGAAATGACTACCAGGAGCAATCCTGGAAATAAAGGCGGCCTTAATTACCTTTACGTGCCGATTGTCTAAAAATTTGGGAGCCTCAATCTCCTGGAACACTGAGAGCATGCATGGCCTGTACAGGGATCTCTTTAACTCTTTATAAATCTATGATTTGCTCTAGAAATTCCTAAACATTGTCCGTAAAATACTCCAGGCGACATGCTTTACATTTACGTAACCTCCAATGTAGGTTAATAATTTTGCCTCAAGTACTTATTGTGCATCCCTTCCTATAAGGAAAAATGTCTTACGTCTCAACACATTCTCCTACCATCTGTCTGTGGTAGATGACCTTGAAGTCGGGTGGTAGGCCTAGCCCTAGTCCCACAAGAAATGTAGTGCAATGGAGTTCAGATTTTTAAATTGTTATTATTTTTATCGTTGCACAGAGTGAAAAGGAAATAAGTATTTGGATATTAAGAGCATATGTCTATTCTTTAGATCAGGCCTATAGGTTGGTCTACGGAAATGTCAGATTCTATTTTTGTGTCTGAATAAGTTAATACTTTTATTGAAAAACATAATTCGTGTCTGATGTTTGAATACATATATTTATGGTGAAATACTTTATATTGAACCTATAGAGAGTAGGATATCAACGCTAAGAATAAGACGAAAAAATTATTATTTTATAATTTCTTCGCAGAGTAATTTCGTTCAAAAAGAAACTGAAGCTTGACAAATACCGTCACAGAACATCTGGGGTTGTCCGGCAACGACGTTAAGGTTGCCCACAAGATACACTACTTAGTTGTGAAGTTACAGTCCAAAGATTTGTTCTAAGAAGGTGTTCAGATGAAATGTTAACACACCATTGAGCTTTCCTAGTGTCTGTGAATTAATGGAATTTTGTTCCATAGCTCTAGAGTTTACAAAAAATGTATTCTTTCCAATTTCATGTAGGCCTGCTCCGTCTTGTTTTCTTCATGATTAACAGAAATTTCAATTCAGGTGTTACATTATTACGTCACTAAAGTTACCGAAGTTACCGAAACACATTTCATTTTTTTTTATAACCAGATACAGATGAAGTTTTCTTTGCATTTACTTCAAATATACCATTAGCTCTAATTAACCGCATTTGCCAATTTCTTTTATATCGCTGAATGGTTATTTTCATCGCTTCTTAATGACAACATACATGTAATAGGCTATGTGGACTTATATTGCCAATAAAGTTTTTTTTTTTAATATTGTACATAATTTTGTCTCCAATGAAGGTTAATAATTTGTCTCAAGTATATTTTGTGCATACCTTCCTATAAGGAAAAATGCCTGAATATGTCTCAATACATTATGCAAACCTAGAGCTTGTATGCAACATTGCATCATTGTTTCATGTTAAGCCATTTGTGTGCAAATACTAAGCATAGGATAAGAATATATTAAGTATGAAAGTTTGCAATATTCTATCTCATCACTATTTAATGAGCTGAGGTTTTCCATTTTAATTTTATAAGAACGAAATGTTTGAGTAATAAATAAGTTATGAAACTAATATACTGTGAAAGCGCACGTGGGAGACAAATAGAAACTGAGAGAAAGAAAGTGTGAGAGAGAGAGAGAGAGAGAGAGAGAGAGAGTGAGAGAGAGAGAGAGAGGGGGGGAGGAAATATAGGCAGAGCAAATAAGAAAAGAGAGATTTTAATAATAATATATTTTAAGCTGGAATCGAATAATGTAACTAGCTTCAAAGTAACGTGTGAAAATCTTTTATTTTTTTTAACGTAAAGTTCCTGTCGTGCACTCAGCCTCGTGATTCAAAATTGAGGAGCTACTTGATAGAGAAGTAGCGGCTCCGGTCAAGAAAACCACCATTAACGGCCGTGGGTGTCGGCATGCTGACCACATGCCCCCCAATCCTGCCATCTGCCTATGGGAGATGACGCAGCGGTCGGGTGGTAGGCCAAGTCCCTCCAGGGATGTAGCGCCACGGAGTTTAGTTTAGTTTTGTAGTTTTAAAGTTCCTGTCGCTGTAAAACCCAACCACAATTCACACTGGGCCTTCACGTTCTAAGCAAATAAATGAAATTGTGTGCTCTGTATTCCATAAAGTTTAACAGTTGCTACATAAGAAATCTTCCATTGTAGGACTTCTGTACGCTTATACCTACTGTTGTCAAATCTGAAATAAATGATCAATGATATCTTCCTTTCACAAACACATTCCATTCAGCTAGTTAATACAAGTATATTACCGTTGTCATCAATTCAAAGACCTTAGTTAATGTTGTGTAACGCAAACATCTTTCTCCTTGATTAATGAACTTCTTTACTTCGGATGTTTTTACTTAGTATGTGACTATTCATTTAATCTGTTCAGATGTTATCACAATGTAAGCGGAAGCATAACTTACTAGTCTGCTTCTCTAATGTTTGTAGATTCTTTTTGAGAGTATGTTTATGCATGTTATGGGTGTCTGCTCCCTAATCTATCCTATATATAGTACCCATATTCTGCATCAAACATATTATATTCCATAAAATGAACCCATATTTTCAACAACAAAAAGTTGTAATGATTTATGCCCTATCTCTCGTGTAATATGCTGTCACTGGCACTAAATCACTGTCATTAAGTCACTGTCACTCGTGATTTCACTACTGCATAATGATAGAGATTCATAGGCGCCGACTTAGGGGGGGCAATGTACTTTCTGCCCCCCCCCCAAGACTTAGGATTTTAACATGTAAGGCCTATGTACAGCTACTGAAAATCCATTTCTTGCCCCCCAGAAATATTTCCAAGTATTATCTGTAGAGATTTCAGCCTATTTTTAAGTAATTTGGATAAGCTTCGAGCAGTCTGCAAGTAAACCATTCGAGTCCCTGAGAGTCCGGTTCGGAAAAGAATATTTTCCAAATTCTATTCTATGTTTTCTCGAATTTACTTTATATTAATTTTTCTTTTTGTAAATATGTGACTGACTGTACTTTACTATTTTTTTTTTTCAGCGCAAGCTTATGTAGGCCTACGTATGTTCCAGAATGTGTCCCATTGAAATGAATATTATTATTTAGAAAGTATGTTAAGCACAACTTTGCTCCCTCAGATAGTTCTGATTTAGCATATAATTTAATCAGCACTACTTGTACACCTGTTTTAAAGCTTGCAATTCACTAGTACTCCAACAAGGTCTGACAATTATTTTTCAACAGGCTTGTAAATTACTTCTTTTTTACTTGCATTGGTTTCTCTTTACCATAAAGCCATTTTGCATAGTTAAGTGTGTGCCTAGTAATTTAGCCATTATGGTGGTTAACAAGACATCTGTTAAATTAGCATACATTACCGCATAATGGATGCTCTGCTCAGCCCTTCATTTCAGAGCAGGACAATGCCTCTAACGCTGGGGCTACCGACGCCTTCCAGATGCAATGATACATGGGTAAAATGCGCCTACAACACACGACATCCCTGTACAACAGGCAGCATAAACACGAGGGTTCATCGATTATTACTAGCCATTATTATTATTATTACATGCCCTCTACTATCGTCTATAGAATTACGTAGCTATAACTCGATGTGAATTACTATGCTTCTCTTTTATGGCTGAACACTCACACATGCGTGAAACTTCATTCCAACGAGGCAGGCATGGAAATAGGCTAATTGATAAATTCTAAATTTGATTAACTTGCCAACAATTTAAACCAAATCCGTTTAATTTAGTACATTAAATTCTTAGTCAACTAAATAAAATCATAAGCTGCATACCACTTGAGTTAGAAAAAATTAGGCTTAAAATTCGTATTTCCCGAATATTGGCTAGGAATTATTGAGTAAATATTTGACTAATTGGTTCGTTAAGAGGAAAATTCATTCTAACATTTAAAGCGGAAACACCACAATTCATGGGTTCGCCTATTGTTATGTAAGGACAGTTCATATTGCATACTGTCAACCTATGTATTCTACATTACAGTCTACCCTACAGTGTCATGCGAGAACTTAACATCTCATAACGCTCCTTCTCATCCCACGATGGTTTGGACCAACCGCCCCTTGAACACCTTATGACATGGGTTTGCTGTCCACTGATTCTTAAATTAGAAAAGAGAACTTCGAAAGCTATTTACTGTAAAATTTGTTGATGTTCATTTATTTTATTCTCATACCTTTACATAAGGGCCAGACCTACAGTTTTCTTGGACCTTTGATTCATCGGAGTACATATATAAACTTAAGAAAGACATTGTTCTAAAGCAATTAAATACTAGCAGACCAAAAAATAAGTAAAATATACTTTCATTTTTTAGAGTGGAAGTTAACCGGAAAAACCAAAATAGGCCTACTTCTTTGTATTTCATTTATATAACAATTTTCTTAAAATATGTATGATATTTAAGAACATCAAAACATGCAAAAATATTAAGTAACTTAAAACTTTGAAAGAACTAATTCACAAACATTTATTTTTTTATCTTCCTCACATATCATTGAATGGAAAATATAATTACATAAAATATGGACTCTGTTGTAATCCTTATCGGAGTTTATCGGAGGATTAAACTTTAAGTTCTATGAACATAAAACATTATTTACCATGTATTTTTGCAAATGATTCGATGCAATTTTACTTACAATATCTAAACCTCATAAACTGCATGAAAATGTTTAATACAATAATATATGCCTTTTCTTCTTCTTTCGTTTCACCCTCTTTGGGGTACGTTGAACCAGTCATTTCTTTGTGTATTGTTCCTTCCTAAGTGCCCAGTATTTCTTCATTCTTTCTGATCTTCTTTTCCTCTCTTCTTCAGAGATAATAGGTTTGGACTTCAGTGTCGACCTGTCGATATGCCTTCTCTAATATTGATTTGCAACTTACAGTACTCAAATGTACAGAAATGATTTTCCGTGAATCTTTAATTTTAAAGATTGTCTATAAAATAACATTAAATTTGCATTTACATTGTACAGCTGTAGGCTAGTATGCATCAGAAGAGGACTTCTGGAGCAACAGAAGTGTGCGTTTATTTCATGTTATTCATTGAGTACTGTATACTATGTTTGTATTGACTAACAAACATAAGATCAAATAGTTTCTTTAATACTGCTGGAGTATGTCTTTTATACAAGATTTTCAATAGATCGCAATAAAGCTTTACGGTACCATACAGGTATACTCCTTTGACACTGAAAGGAAAGCATCCGTCTGAGAGAGCAAAGGCTCTGATATTGTTGATACAGAGGCTGGTAGCATTCCCAGAAGTGGAAGAGAGAACGGGGGGGGGGGGGGGGGTTATAGGGCAGTGGGGTAGGTTCATAATATCAGAAGCCACATGTTGGGTACACATAAAAGAGGGCTAGGTCAGGTATTTTCGTTCTGAATAGCTTGCCATGTCTCGCATCTGCTGGGGTCCCCTCCATCACCTGCAATAGTTTTTAATAAAAATGACTCAAGTAGAAGCCCGATAAGTCATATAAAATCAAACACAAACTTATGTAGGAAGTATACGAAAACCAAAGATCCTTGAATAGGCTGACACTCTATTTAAGGATTTAAGCGCAGGATATCTTGAATAGCAGACTCATTAACAGTTAGAAAAACTGCCTGTAATGTGGAAGCATATATTCCATTTTCTGGAGCATCTTGCTTCTAACAACATCTTATTTTTTGCAGCTGAATTGTTTTCTGAACAATCTCACGTTTCTGAGATTTGTGCTTGGCACCCTGCACACGAATTGACACATTTTTTCACTTATACACTCCAAGCCTATTAGGTCTTTATAGCCTACAAAACTTTTTCTGTTTTGACCACAAAATGACCATTGAAGTACAATATATTTGGCGCAAGATATTTTTGTTTAATTTTAAATCTCATACAACTTGCAGTCAACCGCCTGCGTGGCCTCGTGGTTAGCGTCGCTAGCTACGGATCTGCAGGATAGGGTTCGATCCCAAAGTACTTCCTCGGATATTTCTGAGGTAGGAAGGTCTGGTGCACTCAGCCTCGTGATATAGGCCTAAACTGAGGAGCTACTTGATTAAGAAATAGCGGCTCCGGTCGAGGAAATCATCGTTAACGGCCATGAGTATCTGCATGCTGACCACAAGCTCCCCAATCCTGCCCTCTGCCAATGGTAGATGCCGCAGCGATTTGATGATAGGCCTAGTCCCTCCAGGGATGTAGCGCCACGGAGTTTAGTTTTTACAACTTGCAATCTGTAGGTCCTTCATTGTTGCTGCCAAGTGTAATTAATTTATGTGAAAAATGAATTATTATTATGAGCAGCTTCTGACACTTTTTAATGTTCTTTTTAAGTTTTATTTGAGCTTTTCTTTTATAGCCTATATTATGCTTTTCGCTTTATTTTATGAAATTATGCTTGGATATACTTGCGGAATTAGTATAAATAAACCCGCAGCCGTAGTCATATTCAGGATGTCTAAAGTAGCATTATTCTTTTTGTGCTGTTTATGATTTGGGTTTCTTTGCATGACATCATTTCTTTTTATGTAGAACAAGTTGTACTATCGCAAAGGCCAGCAGAAACTACAGTGCAGTTATTTATGAATGATTTTATTGATTAAAGTTGCAAGTTCCGTTTTATCAACCAAGCAATTAGTGTGTCAGTACATATTTAATATTCATTCTCTTCAAAATGAATAACGCACTACTTTAAATTCCATTTTTTTAAGGCTAAATTTATTGCATAATGTCATTAAATACTTTATCAATTGACCTCATTTCCGCTCTCAATTAGTTTCATTATAGTAGCATGTCAATGGAAATTTATGCATGAAATGAGCACTGTAAATCTCTTTTTTATTTTTATTAAGAGTGATTTACACTGACAGGTTAATAAAAAGGTTCATAATTCCAGAAGCCAACTATAGCAATGCTATCCAACCTTGTTAAGCAAATACATCATAATACCTAAATACCATTTGTCGTTCTGCGAACAGTAGACCTTGCATCAAAAAAGATCTAGGTTCTGCTCTTCATCGCAATCTTTAAAGATTTAGCCAATGTTGTCATTCACTGTGAAGACAACGGTGTTTCTTAGGAAACTTTTTGACTAGAATCGTTGAAAGAAGCTAAATATTTTATGAAACGGAACTATTAAAACTGTCACCATCTTGAAACGGATTAAAAAAATTAAAATCCTTACACTTACATCGTTTTTAATGACATCAAGGAACATTCATGCAAAATTGTAAGATAATCGAACTTCGCGTAACCAACAAATTTATAGACGAACAGACTAAATGACGAACGGTTGAAATAAAACAGGACCTCACTTCGCTCAATCAATTAGATAGATTAATTTACCGGTTTTCAAGATTAATATGAGTTAAGCGGACCCCTGAACAAAAAACAACAAAAAAAATCTGTCATCAGGGAAAAAGTGTGTGTGTATGTGTATGCGTGTATGTGAACGATCTAGCTCAAATTCGGGAAGATCTAATCGAAACAAAATTTAGTATTTAGTATTTTGAGGATGTGACACGAAACCTTGACGTCTACTTTCTCTTATTCCTTATACAGTGTCTATACTAGCAGACTGTGATGATACTGAAATTAAGGCATTATCATAATGTAAGAACATTTAAAAATGAGCGAGATGGTCGCGTCTTGGACTCGCATTCGGGAGGTTCCGGATTCAAACCCGTTGGCCGGCCATTTGTGTGTGTGTGTGTGTGTGTGTTGGTTCCGCCTTCCATCCCGGATTACCTGAGCCATAGGCTATATCTCCGGTCCAACAACCGATTCCGTATTTGCTCTAAGATCGTCGCGTCACCTTCTCTTGACTATCGAACACAGTGAAAATGTTTGATGAATTAACTTGTAGCATTTTATTCAGTTAAGTTCCTTATCTCAAAATGTTTGTGTGAGTCTTTTCAACAATCCCTTCAATTATTTCAGTTGAATTCTGGAACAGCCTGGATAAATAGAAGCACACTACCTTAAACGTTCTACAATTTAACATAATGTTTTTTGCCAATACTTAAAACTAGGCTAAACGAATATCTATTTAAAAAACTATTTTTTTATATATAAAGCATCTCCTCTTAAAAAAGTTTCTTGTATACTTTAGGCCTAAAGTTATTTTTTTTTCATTGTTACACATCTTGATAAAATAGTTTAACTTATAGTAGAACTATAAGTATTTCTTTTGTTCCTTTTTTGATTGGTTCATATATGGTTATTTACCGACGGGGATGTACTGCAAATTGGCCTTTTTTTAAATTCAATCTCTGGTTGGGTGTAAGAGAAGGTCTTAAGGATTTAACTCTGCCAGATTTAAAAATAAAAGTATTATTATTATTATTATTATTATTAGTATTATTATTGTTGTTGTTGTTGTTGTTGTAATGAACTACCGCAAGAAAATAACATATTAAATTTAAAAAGATTAAAATCACCAGTAAAACTTTTTAAATTCTAATAATAGGCTATTTAAGTTCTTTGATGTAGCAAAAAAACAGATATATTGATCACTCTGCTTCACGTTTCATTACCTCATTCTTACAATCAAATCACTTGTTATATACGCACTATGTAATTTTCTTTTTGTCTACATAAGTCTTGTGTAATTGGATATCAACAATCTACAGTAATGCACTTCACATCGCATACAGTCCCTTAAAGTGTGATTTGCTCGTTTGGATTTTCTTACTCTCAATAAAAAAAATCTCAATTCGAAATATGGTAGGCATATAAAATGTAAATCAATGCTGATCTTTATCTTTTTATCTATAACGGTTGTTTACAAAATATCAACTCGTACATAACGTGAGTTACCTTAATTCTTCTTCCATTGAGTTTAATATTAAACTCCTGCATCTACTTACTTGAGAATACTCTGTTCACGTGTGATATACTGGACTACTCTCTGGAGAGAGTTTTTACGCAACATCTGTTTCATGAAGTGACGCGGAAGAGGAACCGAATGTCACACAGAATACAGGTATACCCGTAGGACATGAGATTTTTCCAAATACAATAGGAAAACGATGTGAAATACGAACAAAGAGGAAACATCAGCTATACGACAGACAGCTTCCTTCCGGTGGGAGACGAACAGGCGATTGTGTGTGAATGGTGATTGAGAAGCGAACTCTGCAGATATCTACAGGAATCAATACAGGAACAAGTCATTTCGTTACGGCTTTTCACAATGAAGAGGAAGCTGCAGGTTATCACAGTTTGAGGTCGTGTGCTACTTATTTGGTTTGCAGTTCAACATATCAATACTCTTCTTCTTTTTTTTACCTTCTGACATTTCGGTTGAAAAAAGTGTGATAATGAGGAAAAATGTCCAATTGTGAATTAGAATGAAATAGACAACTGTTTGATCGTAGGATTGATAGATTTTGTGTTGTGTAGAAAGTTTGCCTATTCCTCTACTAACTCTTATAAATAAATTTACGTATAACATTATATAGAACAATTAACCCGGGAATCAAACCCAGGCCTGTCTAGTTTATGTGCAGAATATTTGCTACCAGAAACTGACCAAGTTATAAATATTTTTCGTCATAGATTTAACATGTCTTCAATGATTATAAAACTTATTTCGTAATGTTAAGGATAATATCTTCACGTTGTTAGAATTGTGATTACAGGATCAAGAAATACAATAATGTGACTGTTCATACAAAATTAAATCCTTGGCTTACATTTGTATAGCTTTTATTAACAATGTTTAAAACACTCATATATCTTGAATACCACCAACTTTAACTATGGTTAATTTTGTGGGAATTTACGTAAGCTCGAAATACTACAAATTTAATCTTCTCTCTGCCACTGACGTATAATGCGTCACCGAAAAATGCCATAAAAGCAGAGGTATAAAATTAACAGAGCAATGTTTTATGGAACATAAACAATTTTAGGTCCATATTTTAATATCTATTGGAGGAGATAATAAAAAAAAGCCAACTAATTTAATATCTCAAAAACAAATGAAGACGTTATAATGAAATTTTAAATTTTCCTATGATTACATTTAATGAAGTATGCAAAACTTCAAATTTATAAGACAAATAGTTTAGAATCATTTCGGTCATCCCGTAAGAGTCAAAATGTGAAGACAACTACAATAAGGCGTGTCAGTTCATGAATCTGACAAATAAGAAGCTTCTAAAACTGGTAAAGCACTACCACTTGGATAGGTCATTGTATATATCAGATAAATTATAGTAATAATACATAGTAAGATGACATATAACTTATTTAACACTATCATAACATCTTTCTCATAAATCACACTTCATCTACACATAGCAGAATCGTTTTTATTATTTCAGAGGCACCGCATCAAAGAAAGCCAAGTACACACAATAAACAACGTTGGTATCGGATTTATGACGAGAATTCACCACGGATGTGTATATGACATAAACAACTCAGCGCAGACAGTCGGATTAATCTGGCTATAAATAATACAGCGATGAAAATAATACGAATCCCTGGACACACACAGACATTCCGCTCAGCTGGTTTTCACGCACGCGATACAATGCAGGAGAGATTACTGATATATCCTCTGGAGACTAACACATAATGTAGAGTAATGTCATAATAATAGTAGTAATAATAATAATAATAATAATAATAGTAATAATAAATAATAATAATAGTAATAATAATAATAATGATAAATCATCATCATTTACTTTACGATAGGTAAAGCAAATGTTTGAAATCTGTGATCAATTTATTTATTTTCAGTTCAAAATTAACATTACCTTCAACGCCAAATTTTCATTTGATATTTGAATAATCAATATTATTATTTACTGCTATTATTATTATTGTTTATTTATTATTAATTTATCAATAAATACCCCAGTCCACCGCTGTGGCTGAGGGGGATGCGTACGCTCCTCTCACGTAGCGGGCCCGGGTTCGATTCCTGGTCGGGACAAGTTACCTAGGTGGGGTTTTTTCCGGGCTTTTCCTTCAGCTATGAGACAAATGTCAGGTAACATTAGGCCCTCGTGGTCCCCGGATATCATCTGACCGTCATTCCATCCTCGCCTTGCTTGGAGTGAGTGTGTGTGTGTGAATGGTGTGCTATGTGTTTGTGTTGTCTCGGAGATGGGCCCGGCATTGGGCTGATCACTCATCCGGGGAGGCCCTCCATGTCCTTGTCTGGTCAAAAATGTATGTCTGTGTGATTCATAGTTCATTCCTCTCCCGACAGGTCGTTTCCCGGTAAGGCCCGGTAAGAGAGAAAGAATAAAGCCCCCAAAGAGCAATATGCTCATAACTAGGGGCTCTTGTAGAAGCCTTTTTAGGTCGTATCCGAATGAAACTCAAATCTTTTCGCCATCCATTTCGACCTCATTGTTTTCACCTGAAATCGCAATGAATTGCTTACTGCAAGTCGGGCACATTCTTAGCTTCTATAAAATTACCATATAGTAGGGAAGTCGTTGTTCAACCTGCCGTCCCCTTCAGTAATCTCTTGAGAGCGAGAAAGAGTCAAGTTTACATTCTACGTATAATGTAAATAACCTCCTTTACATGTCGTGTATATTTATCTAGCACTTGCATTAATCTTATGAAAGAGTGGAGAGCATTGTTAACGCTCGCTCTCAGATATTCCAGGTATGAGATATTGCGTACTACTTCAGTATTTACTATCCTTGTTTGGTTATTCTTTACAACGCTCTCACCTTCTCAGTTACGAGCTAGAACAGGTTTTCATTCAAGTAATGGAACATAAATAAAGCATACACATCCGGTGAATGTATGCGGTAGTTATATGAAGGGGAAACCTCATCAATGAACTCCAGTATGACCAGTTAAATCATATAACCAACCATGTAATACAAATCAGAAATATGATATTAACAATCTGTGACAGATTTGGTACGCTTATGACTTTTTGTTTCTTACAAACATGGGGTTTTAATAGAATTCGTCCCACTTAATGATACTGGGTTATTATTCTCAAGTTGGCTGTACACTTTAGAACAAACTAGTGTTTAGACGCCACATTCTAAATCCCACATAGAAATATTCAGGAGAAATCAGAGTTGCTAATTTAACAGAATCGCGATAATTATGCTTTAATGTGGTGCCTTAAAGTCAATGCTATACAATTAAAAAGTACACAAGTTATTCACAAATAGTTTGTTACTGTAACGTTGATGATTAACTAACCCATTAATGGAGGAACGCTAGAATTCGTGTTCTTGGATTCAGATCCTACCTCTTCTTAGTTTGCATATTATACGTTATATAAGTTGAATGTTTTGAGATCTGACCTGAAAAATTCATAGAGTTTTCTCAAGTTGTTCTCCATGTTGCTGACAGATAAAAAATACCTTAATTATATATTTTTGTCTTTTAGTCAAACGTATTTTCATATGTGATTTTACATGTAGAATCAGTTTTTAATCACGTTTACTTTTAATGCTAGAAAATATGGTGTTCAGAACTTAGGCGACATAAAAAAACTGGAATAACCTTGTATTATACTTTTGGTCACAGTTGTGTACATTTGTATAGCACTTCAGGTTAAATACAATTTGTCTTATAGTATGAAGCATCTGTATGTAAAACAAATAATATTTTCAAGTTCAAAGTTTCACATTGCTGTTCTAGAAGAGGCAAAATGCCCTTATTTTGTGGGCTGTGTTAATTCTTGCATATTTCATTGGGCGTGTTACATAAAATCGGAATCGCTTCAGATTGCTTTTTTTTAAAATATACACAGTTTGCTAATGGAAGTATTAATGCTTGAAAATCGGTGTACCGTTCTTTGATATCTAAGTGTGCTAGTCATAACTTATCACTCAATGCATAATTTTACTCCAACTTCGTAAGTGGAAAGATAACCCAGAACTGAGTATTATTTATGATTATTATAAATATCCACAAAAGCTCATAATAACTTCTGTTACTGATCATTCAGCTTAGAGATAGAGATGTCTTGGAGGGAGGGGGAGGAAGGGAAGGCGAGTGAGTAATAGTGAGAGTGAGAGAGGGGATAGCGGATCTCACAATTTTTGTACGTAAACGGGGAATGTAAGGAAACGTTGAAAACTAAAAGTTCCCAGATAGTTTTAATTTAGGTCATTATCTACAGTATGAACCTGGATCAAAAAGCAAGAATAACTCGACAACCAAGAGCTACAAACTACTTACCGCTAAGAGCGATACTCCAGGCACGAATGCTAACATTGAGCTAACTTTAATAAGTTTCATTAAGACTTATGAGTCACAAGCTGCTTTCACTCGCTAGCCACGATCTACGAACGAATGTTTACAGCCACAAACTATGGTATCACAAACCACAAGTACTTAGCACCCTCGACCCTCCATTTCAATAGTTTATTAGGTAAAAAAGAAAAGAACAAACATCAACGCTAACAAGTTTATTTTTTACTATATACCTTGTTCTGTGCCACGTGTAGAGTTATTTTCCGTTTGGTTAACCCTCTCACGTTGCATGTGTCTTGTTTAGACAGCACTGGGACTTAATCTAGTTTTTCACCAACACGTGTCTCGCTAATGAAGCCATCAACAGAGCGGTTGGCGTCCAAACACTACATTACGCTACATTACTCTATGGAGTACGTGGACAGTACGGTAGTAGAAGAAACAGAGATCAGCAGAGCGAGATGAAGTTACAACCCCTTTCCTGTAGGCAAGCAGGCACGCCGAAACCATACATAGCACTGAAGCACTGGACAATGGCACTCATGTGCGTGTGGTAAGGAGACAAACATACGACTTACTTTGCATGCAGGACAGTCAATAATACAGTCCTCCTCTCTGCTGTAGCATACAGAGGGTGGACAAAACACCCCATCATACTTCAGTGAATAAATATGTCGTGCAAAATTGATATTTTCTTATTTAAATACTTAAATAAGTGGTGGCGTAGGGGATGCGTTCGCTCTTCTCACGCAGCGGGCCCGGGTTCGATTCCTGGTCGGGTCAAGTTTCACAGGTGGGGTTTTTTCTGGGGTTTTTCCTCACCTATGAGACAAATGTCGGGTAACTTTAGGGGTCCCCAGATATCATCTGGCCGTCACTATCATCTTAATCCCATCCTCCCCTTGATTGGAGTGTGTGTGTGTGTGTGAATGGTGTGTCTCGTCCTATGTGTTCATGTTGTCTTGGAGGTGGCCCCGGCATTGGGCTGATCACTCATCCGGGGAGGCCCTCCATGCCTTGTCTGTTTAAGAAAGTATGTAATCCAAAGATAATCCCTCTCCCGACAGGTCGCGACCTCGTAAGGCCCGGGCGGCTTGGGTCGCTTAAAACCTAAGAAAGGAGAGGTACAACTAAGATAAAGAAAGAAAGAAATACTTAAATAGCCCAAATTTACGAATAGGCCCATAGCTCAGTAATCGGAGCGGAGCTTAGGGCGCAGTGTTTACTGATCATAAAGATTTTGGTTCTGATGTGAGTTCTATGTTCGATTGACAACGAATTTTAAACATAAGCATATGTTCGACCTTACAATGAAGGTCGTGACGGAACCCATTTTTTTATTTTCCAAAAAGTCCAAAAATTCTTTCTTTAATTTTCGAGTTGTAAGCGATAGATTAACAGCAAGTTTCAATCATAAGCTCATCCTTATAACGTTATAAGCCAGGTCGGTGACGGAGCCTGGTTTGTTATTTTCGAAGAGAGCACCAAAACTCACCTTAAAGGGCGGAGCTTTTAGTGATGAAAAAATAGTTTGCTTCATCGCGGTTTCGATTGGCACCAAATTTTAAGCGTAAGCCCATGTCTATAGAAGCCAGATCGTGAAGGATCCCGATTTTCTATTTTTGAAAAGGGCTAAAGATAATCAACTCCATCCCATGTTGTGTTGTATAACCTATGGAAACTGACTTCGCCTCACGCAAGGCTGTTTTCAATGAAATTAAACTTTTCTTTCATTATATTGCTCAATACAGGTTTTTTTATAACGACCCTTTAACTTATACCGTATGCAAACATTTTTCAAATAAAGTTGAGAGCCTACATGCAGATAAAATAGTATAGAAAAGTTAACGAAATCGTTAAAGCCATTTTTGAAAAAGACAAAAACCAACTAATTTCAAGTAAAGGATCAGACAAAGTAAAAAATAGGCAACTTGCTTTCTCTCACGTCTTCGGAAGATGCCTAACTCTTATAGGCTTATAACATGTTATTTTGGTACAATTTACTTTTTATTTTAGAGTTATGCAGTTCGTGGGCACATACATAGACCAAAAACTGTACCTTTTATTCTGAAGATACTTTTTTTCCCTCAAGGAACCTACAACTATGCATTTCTGACGAAATTTCGACGACAAACTTCTGTTTCGAATACATCCAATACTGGTACGGGTTATAGGAAATAAATAAATAAAAAATAATAATAATAAAAAAACACACACAACTAAAGTAAGACATAGGCTATGATTAATTTTTTTTAAGTTATGGGGGATTATCTGCTACAACGAGAACCTTTTACAACCAAATTATTGACATACTTAAGAAAATATTATGTAAGCGAAAGCGCTTTAAATATATGAAATAATGAACGCTGTATTATGACAAGAAAGAGAAAATGCGCAAAGAGAGGCAAGAAAACTATAAGAGAAGGAACCATAAAGCTAAAAGAAAAAAATTATTGATGCAGGCAGAAGGAAATTACTGAAAAAGTAGGCCTACATAACGAATAAAATCATACAGGTAAAAATAAACACAAAGAAACAGACTTGCAAATATCCAAAATGAAAGACAAACTGATAGACATGTTGTTAGAGTGATCATTTGGTTCATAAAGATATTCTTTGTTTCATAGACTGAAAGGCAGATTGATAGAATGATTCAGAAACTAAGAAAACTAAAAATATAACGAAATGTAGGAAGGAAGAAAACGAACATAATAAAAGGAATGAAAGAAAACAGTATGGCGAAAATAGAAAATTTATAGATGATGATAGGCCTATATAAAGAAAAAAGAAACAACAAAGAATTGCAAACTGAAAACAACAAAAAACACAAGTAATAGCAAAACTAGGGGGTAATATGAGAAATAAATAATATAATTAATTTAAAAATACATAAATGGATGATATACTAAGAATCAGTTGGTGTAAAGCTCACATTAGGCCTTGTTCCATTACCAGTGCAAACAAGAACAGTCGCAGATTTACCAGTTACATCTCTCCCATTCCTACACTCAAGTACAAATCAATGCAAGTGCAAAGTTCACAGTTCGGCTTAGCACTCGAAAGAAAAGTTTAAAGTTCGTTGTTAAGCTTTAACACAGCTTCGTGTATACCCCTAATGGAATGGAAGAGCGTGGAGGCAGATGTTGAAGTTAGAAGTGATTCCTTCGGAGTTGATTTAATATCAAGTGATACAAATGAACACTTGAAACCCTAGCTATTTGTTAGGCTTGTTAAATTACGCTGGAAATGACATTTCATTCAGAGCTTTCCTTCCTGACAACAACAGATACGTGTTATTGAACAACTCTTCAGTTTGTAACCTGAGGGCCCACTTTCACTGATTAACTTTAATTGCCAATAAATTGGACTTCGAGTAGAGTGTAGCTCGATCGTCACGTTAAACTAAAAAGAATTCTACTGTGTACGAGAATATGATTTAAAAATAGTTCGAGTGAGCAAAGGTTAATACACCCACATCAATTTTTCTACCGTAGGCGTGGACAAATGCATTACTTTTAACATCACATTCTGTTGTAGAATAAGATACGGCATTGCAGGAGTGCGTTTTCAGCTGTCTTAGCCTGAAGAAAAGGCGTATTGTCTTCGACACAAGCAGTGGCGTACCAAGGGGGGTGCGAACGGGGCGGCCGCAACGGGCGCCGTAAAGAAGGGGGCGCCAAAATTGAAAAACACATTTTTTTAGTTTAAGAAAAAATAATTTTTCAGGCAAAATATAAGGTTTTATTGGTCAAATTTTCTTTATTACTTTATTAAATACTGCAGTAATGTTATTTAGAAATGAAATAAATGTTTCGTTTTAAACTATTTATAGACAATACGAAATAGGTCGTGGGCGCCGAGCACACAGGAAAAGTTTACGGTGTAATTTAGCAATTTTATCTATTTTTTCTTCAGAAAAACTAACCTTATAATACTTACAGTTTTATTTCATTCATATTTTTTCTCTTTATAATGTGTTAAAGTAACATACTACTTAATAAAAATAAATAATTGTGAACATTAAACTGTGTTTAAATTAAACTCATTGAACCTTGAACCTTTTAGTGTTTGGGGGCGACTACCATTTAGGCCTAATTAGCCCTGGGCGCCAAGTATCCTTGGTACGCCACTGGACACAAGTCTTGAAGACATATCTCGTGCAAGAAGTGACTTAGGCTACTTATAACTACGAAAATTGTCTACGAAGCGGGCCAAGCCGAGGGCACCTGCTAGTTTTAAACATACGCCAAAGTAAAATGATAAAATAATAGTTCCCTTTGAAGTTTGTATATACTTACATTACAATGTATACCTCATCTCTGTACAGAAAAAAAAAAACGATCGCTTACCTGCAAAAGAAGAGAAAAATTATATTAACTGATTAAAAAATAACATTTGACAAAGCAAATAAAACATGCAGAGCGTATATGTGTTTTCTAATCCACACAGCCTGTTATATTTTATTTACTCCATATAATATGCTTGCTCACCCCCTTCCCTATACTCTGTTTATCTCAGTCTCTCCCCTCAACCGAGTCTGAGCGTGCGTATATGTGTGCAAATGTGGATTTCTCGCCCACTGCTCAAATTGCAAATCTGACATGTCAATGACGTAATCGATGACATATGAACGAATAAGTGTCAAAGGCTTTGAAATAATAACATATAATCATTACACAGTCAGCTAACGGCTGATATGAAATGTAGTCTATATTTGTGTAGTTAGGTCTGTTGATATAATACAGGGAGTTTCAGGATATGCAGTAGAATGTATATTGATATCACTCAGTAATGGTTTACTTCGGTAAAATCGATGTGATAAATTATGCCTTAAATGGCGCCAGATTCTATGCTATTCTTGACCATATAATAATTATCTCATAAAATATACTTAACTTATATAACTTTCTTTAGTCTCAGCATGAATCTTTCCATTTTTTATCACGCAGAGGAAGCAGCCACTTGGGAGGAGTGCGCATTCCGCTGCTTTCCCATTTCCTCAAAATCGAGTTGCTTGCGGAACGCGACATAAAATATCACTTTTGCGTCTAGCTTAAAATTACCCTTTCGAGACTTTCTATGGGTAAAAATGTTTGAACCAATTATGGACAAAATTTAAACAAGTTTCCAGAAAATCATTTAACCATAATTTGTCCAGTGCCTGAATCTAATATAAAAATTAGCTTCTAGCTATTCTTTTTTACAATTGTCGGTAATTCAGAATAACTATGTTCAGCTGGAGGAATATTTTGAAATCATTCAATTGAATTATTACACGTACACGTATGTATTCGCTTAAATACATACAAAAACGCACGCGCGCTCATGTGATAACATTTTTATGAAAACGGGCACATCGAATATCGCTGTGTAATGAACAGGCTTTAAAACTTAGTGCCCGAACCCACAGAGGGAGATGATTCCGGTTACCAACAACCTGAGTATAGGTGGTGGTGGCTATTGCGTAGGCTGATAAGACAGTCATTGCTAGTAGTACTGAGAAGTCAATGCGCTCATGGTACGGTGCCTCTCAAATTGGTCAACAGTGTACCTTGTCATTATGCGTGTTTATAAATGTATAATACGTGTTCGGAATACCGAAAGTAAAGTGTTCTAAAACGCAAACATATATTGAAACATTTGGGAGGGACTATTACACACAAACAGGAAAACGTAACGTTTTGCATGCTTGTAATGTGAGTTTAGAGAATGAGAAGTTATTTTGTGGTCTTTCTATACCTGTAATCCGCTTTGTTTACTATCACGTGAACTAGCATATGGTAGCTAGCGCATACGCCGAGCAAAGTCTGTACAGTACAGTTGCTGTTAACATATTCGATCGGGCACTAAGTTTTAAAGCCTGGTAATGAACTACTTTCACTGCCTTTAACTTAATACCTATGTTGCGGGAAGAATGATAGTATTTCCTTCTTTTTGGCGGTTTTCTTCATTTACATTAAAAACTTAATATGGTTATTTCTTTCATAACATTTAAGCTTTTTTTTTTTTTTTTTTTTTTTTTTTACTCTTATATAACCTGCCACCATATATAACAATTATTCTCACCTCTGCAGTCTGTATTAGTCTCGCCTGTTTTGGCGTAACCGTCTAACTTTCACATCCATACAATAGAGTTCGTAACCAAATACCTTAAGCTTATGGAATTTTAAAACAGTTTCCTTTGCTGTTTTCTTAATAAAATTTAATTCAATAGGCCTACTGCACTTTAAATGTCATATATATACAAAAAGGCCTAAAGATTTCTGATAAGTCCAAGGCCTCAATCGAAAACTTTCGAACAAATTTAAAATATGTGAACTGAATCACATTTTTTAGTAAAGATCCTTCACCTGATATGAAAAAATATTTGTAAACCTTCCTGGGAGTGTGTACATTAAGAATAAAACTCTCGTTAGCTTATGTCGGCCGTTCTGGCATAATTGATTCTAAGAAACAGAATGAAAGAAAAACCGACAAATAGCCATGAAGTCTTAAAATGTTGCAAATCACCACTTCGTCCGTTGCGGATATTTAATAATAATTTTTTTTTAAAGGGGATAGCATGAAACATGCGAAACTCTTATTTACATATTTATTTAAGCAATTTTCTTTACTTACAAAAATTAAAAGTTCCACATGCTCTATCCATATAACCTATTGAAGCGATTTTGCATAATATGTTTCTGAGTACTCCTATAGTGTATAGAGCCGCGGTCGTCTGGAAACTTCCGTACAGCACAGTTTTAGAACTAGCTCATGCATCTTGTAAACGAGGTACTCCTTCATATTCCGATTCGACGAAGCATGTTAATGGTCTCAGGACGTAACGAACATGGAATATCACTCTACACCTCCCGAGAGTCCTATATAACAACGCACTGAGGAATTGCAAATGAAATGACCAGACACGAGGAAAAATGCTTCCAGCCAAGTGGACCCCATTCTGGAGTGGAATAAAACGTTCCACACTAAAATAGGATTATCTATAAAATTAAATGTACTATGTGTAAGTATTTATTACCAGAGATATTATAGATGCTATAATTGATTACTTTTTTTTTACCTAATAGCAACTGTGCAATTAGTTCTTTGATCTGTGAAGGCTATTTTTTTTTCTGAAGGCATAGTACTGAGGTAGAATATATCTATTTGTGTGTGTGCGGATTTTAATACCTCACATATCTGTGTGTGTGTTTGCATTTGAGCGTAGGGCTTATAGTTAAAGCCGTGCCCTCTACATCCGAAATGATACCTCTTTCAACAGGGATACTCTATCTCCTTAATTTCCTGAATCCTGCAATGTTGAGGTTTCAGCCCAATGGCAGGAGCACAAAGGAAAATGGACAACACGTGGACAAGAAACTGTTGTTAATTTTGCCTAGTAATACAATTTCCTCGTAATACAATCCTACCCCATGAATCAAATTAGGCCTATATTTTGAAGAAAACATTAAATATTTGAGAATACATAGTTTCGTTTTAAATTTCTGGAGCCAACAATATGGACCCTACGGATTTACGTTCCTTTTGATGGAATTTTCGTGATTTTACATTGACAAATCGAAACCCATAGCCGACGATTCTGCCTTCTGTCGAGTGATCGAATGTTGAATTAGCATTTTAATTCTAGACTACTGAGGTCACAAAACATACAGTTCATTTCTGATTAACAACAAAATAATTATGTAGGTCAGCATTGCTACATGTTAATCCCGCAATAAGGATTCAGGGCTTGACGAAAAATGACTACACAGTATCTTGATAATGATTTTGAACTACAGAAATAATTCCCATTAATTATTAATTTATTTATATACTTTTCTAGAAATACGTGATAAAAAACAAACAAGGCATTGCCCATATATTATAATAATTAATAAGTTTTACCCCTATAAGAAAAAACTATAAATCTTACTTTGGTAAACAAAATCCATAAGCAAAAATAAAGAGGCTTGTGGTTGGGATTAGAATCTTTTCCACCAAGCAGTTGCATCGATTACTGCCCTCATTCATGGTCACCTCCTCCCGTGTATCTAGAACTCTGTCCCAGAACAATACCGGATGCAATTCTTCAGATAAACAGAATTGTCTCTCCATTCGATTTAATGAGAAATATCAGACTCTTAAACAAACTTCAGCCTGTTTCAGCTGTTCAATTACTGAATGTTATATTGTGTAGGCCTATACAGGTGATGACGAGACGAGCATGCGTAACCTTCTGTTTCTGGAAGGACAACTTTTAGAAGGGCCTATCCTTTTTGCACCGGTAGTACATGTAGGTTGGTGCACTGTTGTTCTCACTCTTAACAACAGCTACTGTCGGAATGGTACAAAGCAAGCCTCTAAAGCATACAAATGAACATTACTTTTACAACGTTATTTTAATACATAGCATCTTACATAGTGCTGCTAAATTCCGAATAGGCTTGTACTATAGGCTACACAACCCACATTATTCAAGTTAACATGGAATGAAGTGTTTGAATTTCTCATTATATAGTCAGAAGTAACAAGTAGATACTATTTGCAAAGATATAAGTAAAAATTCTCACAACGTATCCTGTATAGAAAAATAGAAGAATTGCAGACAAGAAGCATCGCTTTTATGTTAATATTAAACCTATAGGGCCTATCAATCCTTACAGTTTGTCCACTAAGAAGGAATCTCTAAATTATTCCGTTTTATTGTGGCATGCAGGAGTAAGAAGAGTAACTGAACCACTTTTTTTAATATTCATTTTTTCAATAGAATTTTAGTTTTCTAGACAGAAATCAAAGCAATCCATTGGTTTTCTAAGACTATTCCATTCATAAGTCGCGTGTTTGATGTAGCCCAATAAACGTTTAGCAATTCCTCGGATATAGACCAATCACGATCGTTTATCTTATAGTTAGATATTTCCCTAGGGTCGCAAGAATTCAGTTTTATTTTATAAAAGTCAGCTCATTACTGGATACGTAAGTCACCAACGTGCAGTGATTAATACGTCACATACTGCTTGTGAACACAATGAAAACATTATTTTATACATCATACGTAACTTGTCTAGAAACTGAATAATTTAAATGTCCATTTATAAAAAACACCACTTCCATTCGGTGCAAGCCAGTTCGTTTGCTTTACTGCGTTCTGATGTTAGCAATCTACGACGACGATGCCTATCTTGTGGTACGCATTACTGGTAGCACTTATAACTCAAATCGATCACCCGAATCGAATCATCGACTGTCCATTCTTTCAGTATGCCGTGATCTCACAGTTTGACAGAATATTGACAACAAAGTAAGAAAATTATTATTATTTACAAAGTCCGTTATATTTTATTCATAGAATAGTCTTAATAAATCCTACACGAGATTACGTGTTTCGACAGATAAATATATCGATAATATCGTAATTTCTCGTGGGATCACCTATGATAAACACAGGTACAATTTTATGGAAATATGGACAGAATGGAGCAGGCCTAACTAACAGCAATTTTTTCGCGAGTTTATACAGAATCTAAGCTCTTCATTACCGGAAGTTTAATGTAAATGAAACAAGAGTTCTTGAGCATTAATACTAATTACAGACAATTCCATTAAGTAAATGAAAAGTTATTGGTATGGGGAAGTGTGTGTGGTGCTAGAAAGTAATAGGCAGGGCCTTATTCCCCCTTAATGATTATTGATAGCCTACTAGAACGTTGGCGCAGAAACTATATACCTGTCAGAGAGAGGAATCCCTTGTAGCACCCTCCCCAAACTACCTATCCCATTTTCTTCTCCATATTATCTTGGGAGACTTGATCGATCCAAGTAATTAGAGGGTGGGGAGAGGGTTGTTCTGCGTCCCCGATTCGTGTCTTGAATGTCTTGAACCGCTACATCAGAATCTACCTTTGTCTCTCTTACACCCCCAAAACTTGCGCAGAGTTTCGCTAGAAACACAAGGCGCGTTATTCACCCTAGAGCTGAGGTCCCACTAGAAGAGCTTTTGAAATTGAGCACGTGTTCACACACTATAACAGTAAAAAAATATTTCCGTAGGTTATGTTATAGCGCTCTCAGTGGTATTCCACAATGTTAAAAGATGCAGGTCGATGGCTTTCATTACTCTAACTGAAAACGGGATGAGAATTTGTCCTATATTTAAGGGGAAAGAATCTCGGTTGCATATTCTGACGAATTGTAAACTTTTGGGAAAATATAAGGAAAAATATCTACCAATATCTTTTCTGGCATCGAATAGGGAGCGACGGACGTGTATGGAGTTACTGACGGACAAAGAGGTTGAGGAAAGAATTGGGAAACGTTTAATAAGGCCGAGACTCCTCAGGTTCGAGAAAATTGTTGAGTGAGGATATGTACTTTATTTAACTTTATTTTCTTTTAGAGTGTTTCTTTCTTTTTCTTGTGTTTTGAATAAGCACGTACGGTTCACGTGGACCCGTGCGAATGTTTGCAATTAGTTATGTAAAAAATTTAATTAACGTAATAAAAACATTTACTTACATTTAACAAGGGAATTTGTCATTTTTTAAAGTTATAACTTAACTTAGCATGTAAATAATCTAATGACAACAACCAACGGTAAAAAACTTCGTTAACTTAGTTATAAGGTATTCACCGTGACAGAACAGCTGAACTACTTGTACAATTAGATGTTGCCTAGAACTTCGCTCGCATTATTTCGTAATTTGATAGCAATCTTCGATACTCCACTCCAAAGTTTTTTGTTATTAATCTTTTGAAATTACTGACTAATGTACATGAGATAATGTAAGAATACTATAATGTTTCTCCATATAAACTTTGGACCCCTTATGAACCCATTGGGTTTATACCCTAAACTCCTTAGAGGTTGAATTTTGGGAAGTGTCGAAATACGTAAATTTCATGTTCTGTTGTTTCTAATTTTAACAAAATCCACGAATAATTTTTTTTTCAGTTACAAATTTTCATGCCCTCATTTCACCCCTTTAGCGGTTGATTCACCGATTTAATAAGAAATACGTGTTTAATTACTTTTGTGTTACATTAACCAACTTTTTAATCAATAGAACCGTTACAGGATGTTTCTTCACATGGATCCCTTTTATAATTTCTTTGCTTTTATAAACTCCTTACAAGTTGAATTTTTGGAAATGCTCAAATGCATGTTTCACTATTTGCGTTGTAGAGTATGCGTATTATGCTAACTTTTAAGAAAATCCCACAAAAATTGTTTGGAATACACACCCCTTTTCGTCTTTTAAGAGGTTAATTTCCAAAGAAATAAGAAATTCGTGTTTAGTTGTTATTTATGTTTGGTATAGTGTTTCAATAACTTAGGTCCGTAAAATAATGTTTCTCCACAAAAACTTTGAACCTCCTTACGAACTGATTTGTTTAAAATCCCCGCATGGGTTGAATTTTGGGAAAGGCGTAGTGTTGTAGATTATTTATGCTAAGTTTTAAGAAAATTCCACCTAAAAATACTTTTTCCAATACAAACTTTTATATTATCTCCTTTTCTCCCCTTCAAAAATGTTAATTACTTATGTTTTGGAATAAGCCAATAGAACCATTAAATATAATTTCATTTAATTGTACCAAGTATTTTGATTAATTAACCTATTTATTTAAAGTCACTTTCACCCACAATTATAATACTTTTAACTTATATTCCGTAATATGGGATAAAAATTAGCCTAGCTTGTAAAAGAAATAGGTAAATGGCTAGGCAATTTTAAACTTGCTGTTCATATTTTTTAAATATATATTTTTTATATTCTGTAAGACTCATTAAAATTCTTGAACATAGGCTATTGTATTAGAAACCTAGAGTACATTTTATTTGTCATATATTTTAGAACTTCTTTGAAAAATTTCAATTAAGTCTGAACAAAACAGTGATACCAGGAACTTTTAAAGGTAAGAAATACGATTAGGAGAAAGATTGTATTTAGTCCTGTTGCAGTTTGTGCATTATAACTACAAGTAATTATTTTGATTTTTACAAGTTTTTGTCTGTTTCACTAAAAAAAAATTAATTAACCTATCTTGCACGCGATATTTAAAAATCTAAATTAATTAGCCTGATGAAAATCAAAATCATTGCAAGCATTTCAAAGTAGGTTTACATAACCCTGCTCGAACAGGGGGATCGTATAATGCTAGTTTTTGGTCAACTAAGCATTAAACTATCTATTGGTATCAAAATAAAAACAGAGTTTTTTGTAAAAATAAATCAAGAATATTCAGTACATAATTCTTTTTGGAGTCATTACAATATTGCACTTTAATATAACTCGCAATTAATCAATAATCCAAGAAAATGATAAAGGAAACTCGAAATTTAACTTCGAATTTACACCTTATTGGCGACATGTCTAGAGCTATATTTGTAAATCCATTGGAAGGTAGAACTCTAATTGGCTTCTGGCCCTGATGTAGCACAGATTAAAAAATGAATAAATAAACTGTGGTAGATTACATTACAGTGGCAGTGTAAAGCAGAGGATAAATTAGCATTGCAGAAGTGTCGGCATGACCTCTGAAGTGACAAACATTTTATTTTTATCTACTTCTCAAGCTAAACATTTTATTAGTGTGTGTTATATTTATTATTATTATTATTATTATTATTATTATTATTATTATTATTATTATTATTATTATTGCCGTAATCGTTGTTGTGCAACTTTCGGCTCAGCACATGAATAAAATTCACCAACGACGCTGGTTTTTACACTTTTTTTTTTAGTACGCACTTGAACTTTATAACACTACAGTCTTTAGTCCGCACGGTTTTAGAAGGCGTATGAGCTGAGCCAATGCGTGCATTAAAATAATAAATTTTCAATAGAAGTTCTGTAGTCTAGTTGGTACTCCCACAGCACAAGTTTGAGAATTATATTGGAAATTGGTCAGATTGCAGATTAACTATTTCCGGTACCATTTTAAACTAAATTCGAGGTTTTGTTAGGTTACTATCATTATTATTATATTATTTAAATTGAATCAGTGCATTTGAAAAAAAAGTTGTTTATAATATTGTTACCATCTGCGTATAGACCGTTATTATTATTTTTTTGCATAGATTTTAGCCTATATTTAATTCTCTCAAGATGTTCTGTTATCACTTTACTGTTTGTTCCTCTTTAGGGATGGAAACAGCAAGGCAGAGGCCAGACAGGATGAACACAGCAAGGGATGACAAGGAGGGAATGCCGTGTGGTAAGTCTATCATTACCAAGTTCCATAATATGTTGTCATTGCCACTGCCATCCCCCGCAAAGGGAATGCTCCCCGCCTTGCTTGTCTATTCTACCCTCGGTAATGACATTGTCCTACTCTGATATATACTCACACCTTCAGCGTGGTCTGCTGCGGTTTACTTCGTTAAGAACTACCAAGCCTTACAAGCACGCAAAGCTTGCAAAAACGGTATATGCAACAAAGTTGCTTGAGAACTTTCTCAACAAACTAAAAATTATGTTTTAAAAATACAGTGAACTCCGTTTTAACTAAAATATTAGCAAAACTAATAATTGCGAAATTCTTGATGCCTTTATTAAAACTTCCTAATAAAAGAAATACACTTAACATGTTGAAATCAACATTCGATACTTTCAAACAATTTAGGCACTATTAACACAATTTTTTCTTTATTGCTTTCCTTTGTGTTTACTTTTTGAACTTACATTTAATATCCCACGATTTACATAAAATCGTATTATTTTATATGATTAGTGCAGTATCGCGATTAATAAAAACAGCTTCGCGGGCTGTAAGCCGAGTGCAGGGTTAGAGATTTACGATTATAGTTTTTACAACGGTTGTTATTGATACCAAATTTATCTGCGAATTCTACATTTTCTGTTTTCTTGAATAAGTGGTTTTGTTGATGTAAATGGATATTTACGCTCTTTTAACTTAACGCATCGTATTAATTTTATTATTAAATATTATTATTTTTATAGGCCTACATTTCAACACTGGATTGAAAGAAACTTTCACACCGCAACTTTGACTGAAACACAGGAGAACTCTTACAAAAACACAATTTATCCCGAAGTTGTGATAGTGAAGTGAATTATAACACTACTACATATTAAAATAGGAACGGGTTACAGACACAGATGAGTCCGATAATTACGTGAATTATCCAGGTTGGGGCTCACAGACCCCTCTCCAAACGTAGTCCCAAACCCATCTTCCTATTAAGAAGACTGAAATGTAGCCTACTCTTAATCACCGTGTGATTTCTTAATCAATAATTTTAGTCTTGGAAATATAAATCATTGTTTGTAATTGTATCATATCAGTGTCTACTTATTATTCATGAAAACGATTCAAATTGATCAGACACTTACTTGGTTGCGCATATTGGTGTATATGTGAATCCAATAACCACGGCCTCAATAGTTTTACTCCATACTCAATAACTATATCATATATCGGTTACACGAGCTGGGAAAGAATAATTTTATCATCGCGTGAATTCTGTCATTAAATGAAAAATGACTCAACACTGAACTCTGCATGTAAATAAATCCACTAGGTGTAAATAATAACGCGATATTGAGGTTCCGAAACAGGAATGATCGATGCACTCACAACGCTACAACTTAGTAACACCGCCGCTAGAGTAAGTTATACATGGTCCATACTATGAGTGTATAGGACTGTATAAAGCACAGCAAATAACCTTAACCAAAATTAAAAATTAAGCTTTGAGCTAAATGATTGTGCAGCTGGGATGAAATTTGAGGTGGACACTCCCCGCGTCATGAAGAACGTATGGTGAAAATTTCAGACATCTAGGTCAAAGTGTCTCGGAGGAGTAATGTTATTATGTCATATGTTTGCGGACAGACATTCACGGCTAGCATATTAGTATATGAGTAAAAAAGAGTTGGAGTATTATTTGTTAGAAGTGTAGTACTATATAATCATGCTGAACAATGGTGGGCCTCGAAATATCAAACGTTTACCTGGTCGAGGATCGGAACTGACTCTCGGTAACTCATCAATGAATCTTATGTCCTTTTGTAAACATTAATTTTGAAATTTTCAACCAAATCCTTTGCATCGAAAAAAATGTTTTAATTCCCTGGAACAGGATCCACGATTCTCTTTTCCTCTCTAAAGTCGATCACAGCAGGATGATGATGCTTATATATTTTGATTACCATACTGATCAGAGCATGGTATGTTTCTGCCAACAGATTTGCCAGTGCACAATCGACATCGCTGTTTTTTTCTCCTGATTTAACTCTTTAACAAACGATAATCCTGCTTTGAATATGTCTGCAGTTTATTTTATTTTGCACAGTAATTTCCTAGTAGTTAGTGGGAGTCACTGTGAGTGACCACTAAACTCAGTTATAAAGTTGAAAGGGCCGCTTTACAAATTGGTATTAACAGGTAAATGGATGCAGCTCATATTCAGCCCAGCTTTCAGGAAATATTCACGGTTGCTGGAAGTAACTAAAGCTTTTCCGACCATGCTAAACGTCATTGCTCGAGTTTAACCTATTTGCCCAATGCTATATGCATAGGACTAAAAAACAGTAGGCCGATTTCACTGCTAAGAGTTTGTTATAATTTTTTTGCGCGACGTAACTAATTAGTGGTACTTACGAATATTGTTGCCGTGGATCGTAACTTGACATTCCCATAAGCAATCTGGTTGCTATGAAAACAAAAGAAATCTCAGTGCTGTAAAAATACACACGTGCCGTAAGTAAAACCATCTTAATACATCCTTTATCGAAGACCGGAACCAAGGCCCCCCAGTTTGTGGTGGATTTAACTGGACAAATATTCAGTCCCCTAAACAACCAACACATGCGAATCACTTTCTGAATTATAACATCTATCTTCAATAGTGTAAATACATAATATTTTCAGTTAATATCTCAATTAATATAATTAAATTGATATAAATAATCATCGTGCAAAAAATAGCATGCAATACTCGTTCCGTAAGCGCATAACGGATCTCGGAAATTGAAAAAACTCGGCGCAAGCGCCTCGTTTTTTCAGACTCTTTCCTCGATCCGTATGCACCGCTTACGGCACTAGTATCGCAATATACTATTGACAAAACTAACATTTTAATGTAGCATGTAGAAGACTATTATGAGTAGAATTCACGTAACAGTTGTTGTTTTAGTTGGTTGATTTTATATTTATTTAACGACGGGGATGTACTGCAATTTAGGCTTTTGATCGTCGAGGGAATGCCGCAGATATCAGTGGCGTAAACTTCCTCCGTTTCAGTGAATTTCTACGGATTGTTACTGTTTTTAAAAACTCAATCCTCTTATATAGGATATTAATACAAAATTTGTCACATGATTTGCTTAGCAATGTTTAAAAATCTTATTGAACAGATTGACTAATAGGCCTAATTATAATTGGAACAAATAGACCTTGGTTATAAAGATTAGGCCTAATAGGATAAATTTTCATCAGTACACTCCAGTGCACGGAATCTTTCCGATATGATACGCAGTAGTTTATATTGGTAAGAGAATTCTAAACCGGCTCCGCCTTGCCCATTCCCCACCCCTGCTTCTTTTTTTCGCGATGCGGATATGGCTAAGAGCCTCTAGATTCGTTAAGAGAACATGATGGTTTCAGAATTAATCTTATCCTTGTTCGATAAGGGAAATAATTTTCTGTTTGTTGTTCACTTCAAATGACTGAATGTATGTATGTGTCTTATCCCCCAGTCTCTCGCTCCTGAACCTGAAACCGACCTATGTTCATAGTTTACTGTTTGAGTGCCAGATTTATGACATCAAACCATTAAAGAGTCGGGCTCAACCAGGGGCTGATCGACTTTGTGACCACGTCCCCTTTCACCGCTCTCCTCGGCTGGGTCTTGTTCATAGGCTTTAATACATGTGGTCGAACTAGAACTCTAACCATTCAGCTTAGCTCACCCAGGTCGGATGTGGAATACAAATGATAAGGTGATGCAATGCCAACTTTAAATAAAGAAATACACTAACAGAAACCAAAAATATTGGATAGTTTACGTGCACTCTTAATGTACATATTAAATTGTGACGGAGGTAGGTGTGGCATAAACAAGACTTACAGGAAGTCACTCTGAAAAATGTGTAAGAAAGTTAGAAGATCTCAGGGCTATAACCTGAAAATCTTATCTTTGATCTTCTAGGCCTCTTTAATGACAAGAGAAAAAGCTGATCCCTTTTTTAAACCAAATTTTAATTACCCACTGTTCTTAAAATGATATAGCTTGATTCTTGCTTACATTACATTTTATGAGGAGCTCTTACCTCTGCGTAGCATAAATAGACCATTGATGCGGTCCATTATATTATTTTCATTCCTATATGTTAGGATAATATTTCCTGCCTTCAGCAAAATTCCACAATTTCATCCTTGAATTAAACATTTAATAATTATAAGAATTGCAAAGAACCTTGATGCTACTTTACATAATGAATCTATAACGACTACGGTAAACTAAGAAAATATACGTTTTTACGAGGCAATAAATTTCTAATGGGATTTTAATGGCTCAGAAGACATTTCGAGCTTGCAAGAGATCTTTTAAAATATTAAATTTCTTCTTAAAGTTTTAAGAGATCTATAAGAAACAATCTGCGTGCTTAATATATTGTTTACTGCCATCAAAAAATATTACTTCAAGCAAAAAAGTCATTTGATATGTTCCATCCTAATCGAGGTCACTTGGTTGTTTTTATTAGCCGTATATTTTTGATCGACGTTGGCCAAAAAACAATAACAGAACCACAGTATTTTTTTTTTCTTCCTGACACTGGCGAAAAATGAGCGAGAGGAAGGATTTTAAGGGTTGGGAGTTGAATTCAGAGAGACAAGCGACTTCCCTCCCACGAGTAATGACAACCGTAGTCATATATCTTAGTCATCGCGATGTGACTCCCTTCAAGACTAAAGTACGAATGAAACATCACTTTTTCAAATGACAATATTTTGATACAGACTCGTCCATGCTATTAAACATTTCTCTGAACTAGACCAGATAGAAAAATGTTCATTGTAAAACGGAATTAATAGATAGGGACAGCATTTTTCGTATAACAAAGGAGTCTGAACATTTTGGAACTGGTAATTTCTCCTATATGAAATCTGATTCAATAACATGCTGTAAAATTGTCACGGGTCTGCCGTCTTTATTTCTCTCATTTTCCGGACGTCAATACCCTACGCCTCTTTCCAGGTTCGAACTCAAGAACAGCTGGCCACTCGCTCACTGAGCGTGCCCTGAATATTATTTAATATGTCAGTAAAATTAATATTACAAAATGTTCCAAATAGTTAATCATTCTACTCTATTTTTTTATTTATTTATATTTATTTGTTATTTCAGAATACGGATGCGCAAAAATGTCAGAAGAATCATTTCTGCAGCTGAGATAAATTAAGCTTTTCTAATAATAATAATAATAATAATAATAATAATAATAATAATAATAATAATAATAATAATAATAATAATAACAATAATAATAATAATAATAATAATAATAATAGAAGCCATGTTTCCATATATTTAATTAATTATGAAGAGTGAATTAGAGAGGCGAAAGTTATACGTGTTTCAATTTAATTAAAACCAAGAACGCTTCCTATTCAACTGGATTTCCACAGTGTTTTACGATGAAATATCTTTATCCGAGAAAAGGATCTAGTATATCCATAATTAAATCACAATTAATTACCAGACTAAAGTAGAAGGGCAACATAAATATAATTTGTATCTCTCTCTATATCATACACATACTTGCAAGTTCAACACAGCTTGATAGCCAGACTTTTTTTTTATTTAGCGATTTATCCTTAATTTAAGAAACTTGCTTAACCTACCTAGCAAGAACTCTTACTCACTTCCATTTGAATAAATCACTTATGATTAAAATTACTAATAATATTGTTGTATCATATTAAGAGTTAAAATTCCTTACATGTTGAATATTATATTATATTACCTGTAGGCTTATGTAAAAATGAATTATATTATTACTAAATAATTATATTTCTCGTAAACCCAAAACCCCTTATGGTTACTTTACATTATAATGTGTTATATTGATTCGGTAAAGTTTCTTTTAGATGTAGTATTTTTTAGAAAAGATTAGTTCGGAATACTAATTTCATTGGTGCATGGGAAACGGTACAACTTAATGAAATTTTAAATACATTTAATGAACTAATGAACTGTTATCAATATAATTAAAACAAAAATCTACCGGTAGTAGTTGCAATAACTTATTCAATTCATACTTTATTGGTGAATAAGTTACTTACCCAGAATCGGAAGGAGCATCATAATTATATGAATCAGCAAATTCCACTTACCTGGAAAAGGAAAAAGGATGCATTAGATATTTTCTGTGAGCATTTTAAAGTAGGCCTAGTTGATTGTAAATTATATTTATAATAAATGTATTGATGAATTTCATTTCCGTAGTGATAGAATTAGAATTAACTTAAAATGGGTCTACAAAATGATCTCTCACTAATGTAATCGTAGTTAATTCCATCGTCCTTATCATCAACAGCCATCGTCATCGCCATCTTGAATGACATTTACCGCACCTAGTGAGCGGTAAAAAGTAGTGTTACCATTAAACTTTTCTAGACTTACGAACTAAAACTTGATTACGACGATACGTTTTAAAAAGCGGAACAGTCCATAGCATGCCTTCCAACAGAAAATAATGATGGTCATGGGTCTCGTGCTAACGATTTACGTTACATCAGGGCCCAGTACGCTGGGAAATACGACCTCTTCGTAAAACTGTCGGTCATTTCATGGCCAGTAACTCGTCTGTTTCTCCTCTCTTTCTAAATAAGTCTGCAAACTGCTTTCTATCTTCTTGTGTAAAAACTGTTCTATTTTCGTCTATAAGTAGTAATACATAATTATTATTATTACCGACGGATTCATAAATCGTACACTTAGTTCATTTTCTGTTACGGCACGAGTGTTTATTTTCTCTTAGAGTATTCATTTTCTTTACTGCGGTATCTGTAAGAAATGTTTCTAACCCGGGATCTTATTATACTTCTTTCTCTTCTTTCTTCTGGCCTGATTTTGGTTTCAAATAACTTATGTGCGTCCGATACTAGCATCTGCAAATGTTGACCAAGCTCTCATTGTAGACGTTTTGAAATAAAACACTCACAATATTCTTACGGAGAAACTTTTGATTGGTTCATTCTGAGAAAGAGGATGAGAAGGAATAGTGATAGTTAGACACAGTGGTAGGGTTAGCGATATTGATAGCAATATATATTGTTATTGATAGTGATAAAGATAGTGATAGTGATATAGCTTCAAAAGTAGAGATGTTATAATGGTACTGATAGTGATAGTGATAGAAATAGATTAATAGAGATAATATAATTGGATCTCCCAAAGAGAAAGGTCCTAAGTCCATCGTTCAAAAATTGTGGGGGGAAAAGATGTTATAGACATTAAAAACTTCATTGAAACACTTTTTTTTACAGTGAAGTCCTTGTTTAATGTTGTTTTATGTGGAAAAAAATATTTTTTTAATAACAGTGTTTGAAATATTAAATAAGCAGTCGAATTTTTGAACATGTGCCCGTTCTCTTGATTTTACTATAAACTTTAACCATCATTTTGTAAATTTTCTTCACATGTTTGCTAGAGAATGATATAGTAATAGCGATAGTGATGATGGTTGATAGCGGGAGGGAGAGATAACTATTATCTTTCGGCACTTTTTCTCATCTTTCTCTCCCTTTGTGTCTTTTGTTATCCCGATTAAGTGCGTGAGTTCAGGCCACATAATTATTGTTGAGATTATTATTATTATTATTATTATTATTGTGGTTGATGGTATTGTTAGTATTAATGCGATTATTATCATCATCATTATTATTATTATTATTATTAATATTATTATTATTATTATTATGCCAGGGATTTTCATCTACAGAATTTATTCTAGAAAGTCTACACTTACAAGAAAATATATTTTGTCCAGTATTGTGCCAAAAATGCATGACACTGCATGTTAGGATATATTAACTTTTAGACGTTTTGGTAAGATTTCCATCATGCTGTGTCTCAGATCATGCCTATTCAAATAGTTTTTGTTAAAGGTGCTATTGAATTTTCGTTTAGGGTTTCCGATAACGTGGTTCACGGATGAAAGGGAAGACTTTGAAGTTAGTGACTGACATTGATGTTGAATAGATCCGCAGTGAAAGTGATTCAAAATCCAGTTCCTGACTTTACAAGACTTCGGAAGGTTAAACGTGATAACATCTGTTCTCAAAACGTAACTTCTAACCAGTCAATCCTTCAAAACTGTAACTGAGAACTTGCGATAAATAGTAATAGATTCTCTTTATATCAACTTACGATCTGCTTTACATCTCTGAAACTTCGTAAACTGATATTTTTAGCCATTTTGATGATTCTCTCTAACTCTCATCAGGTGAAAGTTTCCCCTCCCTCAATACTGTCAATCTAATTCCTGCGCCCACTTAGCCATTTAGAAATTAAGAATTTATATTTAACTTGACCGCCGCTGTGGGTGAGTCGTTAGCATGCCTTCCACCCCGGCGGCCCGGGTTCGATTCCCGGCCGGGTTGGGGATGTTTCAGTAGTGAAAAAATCCTTTCCTGGGCTCAGGACTGGGTGTCTGTACCCAGTATCTGGGTCGCTCGCGACCCGATGGAGTAATAATAATGTTTAACTTAAATGCATAAATAAATAAATTAGGTCTAAAACTTAATTAAACTAAAAAAGGAAGTGAACTTGAAACATAGGGATGTACTGAAGATATACAATTCAATTCAATTTATCATTGTATATTTGCAGATGTTCCGTATTGAAATCCGGAGATAATTAAAAACTATTATATTGACTTGAGTACATGGAATCATGGATTCGTTTCTTCTGTTATTATAAATCATAGCCAATTGCTACTCGAGGAGCACGGTATAAAAATACACATATTTTCATATCGTACTGTTATGTCGGGAACAAACTAATGTATAAGCAGGTGTTCGCGGCTTCGTCCGAGATTATTTACTCAAGTGCTAGATGTTTTAATTAAATCATTTATTTAACAGAAAAATAATTATAACATATTTGTTAATAGTTACATCATTTTTTACATAGTTTCATGAATTACAACATTTTATTCAGTTTTTCGTAACAAATATAAATAATTAAAAGAATAGAACGAATATTGTGCTTCCGTATGGGCATAAAGATCCGAAATGAAAGGATTACAACGTTTCACTCACGAACCTTACTCAAATCATGCACAAACAATTAAAGCAATTAAAAACTAAAATCCCGGTTTCGATGTACATTTCACGATTAAAATGCGATGCCCGGGGGGGGGGGGGGAAGACATCAGATTCGAGTTCAATAGCCCAAAAACCCCCGCATAGTGAGTTTCGTCTAATTAATTCAATCTCTTCTTTTTCGGTTGATATGGCAATTAATCTCACAATTGAATATTGTCTTGTTAATAAGTGGAATTGGAAAGTTCATGACATACATACGAAGGATGGTTTTTATAGTTAATTCTCCCTTTTTTTGAGTAATTAGCGCCTATTTGCTATACATTTTTTCAGCTTATTGACCCAAAAATATTCTAGAAGGGTCCAGTAAACAAAGAAGCATACATCTAGTATCGCCTTAACCGCTATGAAAATATAAAATTACGAATATATTTTTCGACCTAAGAAGATAAAACGCCTTTGAAAGAATGTTAAAAACAGATGAAGCTCGATAAACAAGAGCAGAACGGAAATAGATAGTAGGCCTATAAACATATTTCTTTTACAAAAGAAACCCATTCGAACAATAGCTGGTGCGTACAAAAGAGATTCTTGCAACCTTGATTTAAGAAATTTGAAAACTTAACCCTCCCTTGCAAATATATGTTGTCTCTAATGACTTTCTATGTGAATAATCAAACTAAATTTACCAAGAATATTGAAATTCATAATATCAATACCAGATGTAAGGTGATCTTCATTTGCATTCAGCTTCATTAACCTGTTATCAACATTGAACATTCGAAGAAGTATGCTTGAAAATGTATGAACTTAATATTCTAATCTTGAATTACCGGTATTTATTTTATCCAGAAATTCAGAAAATACAGTTTATTGTTGGCGCTCTTGGAGCAGCTTGTTTATTTTTCCATATCCCACTACAATACTTTCCCAACCAGAGGCATTGTATGTATAGAGAAGTGTACATTAAACTGGAGGTTATTTTAAATCACAGAGATACACACTAGTACAATAATAGTGAGAGTGAATGAGGCAGAAGACCATAGCGAACATGTTTACCCACAGAGTGCACTGGCATCGCACTAATAGGCCACAAATCATCATTGAGGACTCGTGTATCAGTTTAGTGTTTTTGTATCTGTGCGGGCATTTGTAATCATTCACAAATAAAAGGGAGAGCTCGACAACGAAAAGCATTGCTTTGTTTCAACTATCGTGCGCAACCATTGTTCTCTTAAATCGATTCATCAACACAATACTTGCCATCTCCACCTTATAATTAACGAGAGAGTGTTTTTAAAACAGTTGTCCTCGCTTTGTTTAATGAGCAATGCAGTTGCTAATAACCAGATTAATCACAATTAACACCATCGATCTGAACTGTTGTTTCTAACAACGAGCTGGCGTCGACTATAAATTGAAAACCATGGACTGTTACAAAAAACCAAATAGGTCCAGCCCTGCTGTTCAACTTGCAGATAATGTAACTAACTTTTATGGCGCTATAATTCACTTATAATGCTGTATAGAATTGCTAATGTTTTGTCTTTGCTTTAGTATCTTGTGTATAACTACGTACCCTGTAGACCTAATAAAATGAACAACCCCTTGTACGGGTCTCGGATTATTTCTAAGTTTACACGCTGATTCAATTGGAATCGATGAAACCTGTTTACACAGGAAGTTCTAAGTATGTATTACGATCTTTGTACCGTTGAATAGCTTCGATAAGCATGTCAATGTGCCTAATCCTGGTAAATTATTGCCATGTTTACTGTTCTTTTCCATTAAAAATATGAGTTATGGTATGAAAGATTAATAGTATAAGTAATAAGATAGAGTTATTATTTATATATAAACACACTCTTATTTTTACTTTACAAAGAATTACGTTTGTAGTGATTTCACAAATTTTACTGTTCTTTTTGTCCGTTTTACATATGTATTCACTCATACACAAATAGGCCTATAGCCTATATTCACTTACTTAGTCAATAGGCAGTTCCTAAGAAGGCTAAAGGAATATGATTTATTTTATGGAGCTCGGAGGTTCATTGCAATGCTTACATGAGCCCACCATTCAATCCTTTTCTGTGCTATCTCCGTCCCTCGAAAATTTTCTTTATTTAAATTAAATTTATTTTAATATTGTCATCCCACCTACGTCTAGGTCTTCCAAGTGGTCTTTTCTCTTCGGATATTCCAGTCAATACTTTTTAGATGTCTTTTCTCCCCCATGCGCGCAACATGTCCATCCCATTTCAACCTCCGTGATTTAATTACCCTTACTATAGTAGGTTGAGGGTACAGGTTGTGATGCTCGTCATTACGCAGTTTTCTCCAATACCAGTTTTCATCTCTTAGGTCAAAATATTTTCCTAAGTATCCGATTTTCGAACACACTCGGATTATGTTCTTCCCGAAGAGTAAGGGACAATGTCTCACTCCATATAAGACAACCGGCAGGATAATTGTGTTATAATTTTTAGATTTCTGGACAGCAGACAGGAATGTAAAAGTTTCTGGATTGCATAAAAATAAGCATTTCCTTATTTTAGTCGACTGGTATCTTTATTTTAGTGCTAATGTCTTAAATGTCGATTCTGCTGAATTCGCTATATTTGTTTAACATAGCTGTAACGCGGGAAATGAAATTAGATAAGATTAGTAAGAAAATCAGTATAAATTTTATTGGGCTTAAGTAATAAATATAAATGGTGTATAGGTTAAATTGTAGCCTTTACCTTGGTAGTACTTATGATTTGAAATTATCTTAAAATGTGTCGTAAAAAGCATGTTTGGATAAAAATTTTAACTCTTTATTTCATTTATGCATGGGCCTATTCTTCATTTTGGCATCTTTTCCTTATTGGTTGGTTGGTATATGATTATTTAACGACGGGGATGTACTGCAACTTAGGCCTGTGACCGTCGCCGGTGTACCGAAACTTTGTCCCGCAGGAGTTCTTTTACATGCCAGCAAATCTACTGACATGGGCCTTTCACATTTATGCAGCATAAATGCTAATGACCTGAGCCGGGATCGAACCCGCAACCTTGGGCACATAAAGCCAGCACGACACTTTTTCTTATTGTAGTATTTTAAGTCATTCGATGCTTTTATTTTATATTAACATTTTCCCTCCGTAATGTTTTTTAATATGAATTGCCTCTTCTTCTGAGAAATTTGCTTTTTGCATCCAGAGGGTTGAACAAAATAATTTTAAAAATAACAAGTACTTCACACTGACAACTTAAAAAACCTTTCGGTGGCTCTATAAAGAAAATTTTTATATTAGGTCTAGAAAGTTTGTGTTAAATAATATTTAAGTTGCTCAGATTTTTTTAATAATTAAATATTTATCTTTGAAAATAAATTATATCTTTCAATTCGGGTCTTAAATCGGGGCCTTTCGGTTGAAAGTGGACAACAAGTAATTTAAATGCTGCAGTGGCGTGGTGCATAGGTCTTGCATTCAAAATTTCAAGTTAGGTTTGGGCATAAAGCTTCGAGAATTATGGTACAAAAACTATGTGAGTGTCTTGTGCCTCACAGAATTTTTTTTTCAGCATTCTGCACTTAAGTCCTTGTTAAGTCCAAAAAGTGGACGCGGAAAGCCCATCTAAGTAAAAACTTTTTGCAACTTCCAGAACGATGCAGATCTCCATCGAGAGTAGCAATGTTGAGAATAGAGTGAGGGAGAGAGACAGAATGAGAATGTGAGAGTGAATGAGTGAGCATGCTAGGGGGGGGGGGGAGAAACTGCTTCTACTAAATCGATACTGTGAGTTCGTGAAGGAAATACGAATAGACAAGCACTTCTTCCTCGATACCACCATGACCACCAGTGTCTTTACCTTAACACACCCAATGCTACAACCTCAAAATATGCTGTGTACTTCGCACTCCTACCTGCCCAAGAGGAGGACGATTCTGTTCATAAATATTGCTGCTGCCGGTACCTGTACGCTAGAAGTGGTCTCTAAATTACTTCTTGCTGCTGATGTTGCTACTTTTCCTTAACGGTGCTGTAACCTTAGCTCGCCTCTTCTCTTTGTCACTGATATTTTCATGCCCTTTAATTTACTACTGTGTATCTCTCCTTTAGGAAACCCTTCGATAGAAAATAACATTTTATAGAATACTTTTCGAATTTTAAATATTTAAACTTTGATTTTTCTACAGCAGCGGTTTTGAATCTGTAGTAATGTGTGGCAGTGATGGTACGCAAGCCTCTTCTACGTGGTACTCAAATTAAGTGTAAAATGATAATAAATATTTTCTATTGACAACACATAACATCATTAAATTCTTGCGAGACAGGTGAACTGTGATAGAAATCTTACGCAAATGATAAAAAATAATGAATTTAATAGACTAGATTGGAAAGGCGAAAATAATTTCTTCTCAGCTCGGAAAAAGCTGTAAAACTTAGAATGATGTCTAAATTCATTAATTTTTCTAAATGCGGATTTTATTATCTAATTTATTAAAAGCAAAACAACAGGAATGTACTGTATGTGATTTTAAGTCAACATCTTTTCCATTTATAAGTGAGGAACATTTTTATACGATGATGAGAATAATTGGTTTGTACGCAAACCTCCCAATAAAGAATCATTAGAATTGGATGATCAAGAGCATTTACCTAAAATCGGAATATTATTCTAAATAATATTATATTGAACCCGATAGAAGACCAGTTGAAACCGGGAACAAAGAAGTTTTATTATGTTAACCAAGAAGAACTTAATACACACTACAGCTGTTTTTATTTATTTTAATAAATTATACTGTAGCAGGGATAATAATGTTTGTTTAATTGTGAGTATGCTATCACGTACTTTAATTTCAAATATGACTGCAGTATAGTTTATGCATTATTCGGTATATTTTATGCAACATTGGAATAAATTCAAAGATATCGAATATATTCAAGTTTCCCTGAATAAGAGAATCAAGTATTGATTACTGAAGCATTGAAACGTTAATTATTATTCTTTGAACAATATGTCACATTTGGTTAGTTAATGAAGCTAAAGTCATAATTTTAAAATAGTAGTAATTCACTGTTTTCCTCATTTGAGAACCGATGGTCTAGAGAGGAAAATATATTGACAATAAGAAATATTATTTAATCAATCATTATATCCAACACTAAAACGAATTAATAAAGAAACAAACAAAACGTAAACCCAATACATAAGAAAATGTCCCCTCAAATAAGGAAGGTCAAATATTTGGTGTATATTATTTATTTATTTATTCATGTTTATTGCTGTATAATGAAGCTGTGAAACTTTAAATTTTCAATACGTCTATGGGGCTGTACATAAAACTCTAAAAATAAAATTATAATTGGCAGAATCATACCAAGCTCTTCTTCTCCAAATTCCTAATTGTCCTGAGAGGTCAAGCCATCTCCCTGTTGGCTAGGCCTATAGGTACGGTAGGGTGGACAGGGAGGAATGTTTAAATAACTTTTGTGAAAGTCTTAACGGTCTCGGTATACAAGATTTAACTGCGTAGTCACATCCTAGTCGGAAATAGGCTTCACGTAATTTCGCAATTATAAATCGCATACTTGATGCATGTATAAAGTAAATAATATCAGTAAATAAAGTAAATTAAGTCGGTAAAAGAATGTGTGCATGCGACGAATTTTCAAGTTATTTTAACCCCTATTTTAAAAATTAAACTTTTAAAATTTATTTCCAGTGGATTAGGTAGATCCCTAAACATAGGTCTATTTTACTTAAATGTAGCCTACGACAATTATGCGTTAGGTATGATCAATAGTTTAATTGAATTCACATAATTACATAGCTACAAGAGCGATTTATCATTTGTAAATGGTGTTTAAAATTTTGTATTCAATGTTGAACATTTCTCTTTGGTGTAAAATCTGCAAGATTTTAAGAAAGTAGATCACTGTTTACAATTTATACTGTTTCTATTTCATTTTGAGAGAGGAAAGAATGTAGAAGCTCTAAACACATAAGAAGGCAGTGTCGCACAAACGAATATACCGTAGTAGCTCTGTGACTTCTATTGAAATTCTAAACATGCAAAACAAGAAAGACCAAAATATTTATTGATATAATAAAACAAGTAAAGGCATGATAACAGTAGGGCAATATATGTGTAGGATCTAAAAGAGAATTTATTACGCCTTTAAGTCTCCTGATAAGAGCGGTCGGCGACATTGTAAAAGGGATCTTCATAAAAACACTTGAGATTGTAAATGTATCCGATGCAACGGCCATTAAAAGTTGAAGGAACAAACTATGCACAAATCTGTTTACGAATTTTAAACTGTGCGAACTAGCAGTGAAAAATAGCGTGCTATAAAGCCACATTCTAGTCTCCTCTAAAGAAAAATTGCAAATCTATTTTATAGGGGTCAGTAGCTTATAGAACAATAAAAACTTCAGACTAACTTTGCAAGTAAAACATATTTATCTTTAAAAGTTTCTTTCTTTTTTTTGTCTCCTCAATGGAAGGATTCTATGAGCTTGCGTTTTGGGGTTAAATGTAGGAAAGAGATACAATAAGAACTGTGATCAGATTTCATATGAACTTAAAACTCTTAACTGTAAGTTTTATAGCATGTGGGCAAGAAAAGTTGTAAGTGCATGAGACAGTACATATTCTGCAAATGATACAATATAAAAAAATCAAGAGGCATATGAACATCCATTATCACGTTTCTTCAATTCCTCATTCAAGTATCCTGATTTGCAAATACAGTAGACTGTATAAATACCCTTCCCAAACTTACTTAAATGATTTAAAAACCCGTTCAAAGCCTTTCGTCTGTACAAACACTGCTAGATCGTAAAATACTACAGTGTTTTATAAATATAAGAGTACAACTGTAATGTGTTTTCCTGTATATAAAGATTATGAAGTACTATCGGTTTACCGTATGTAAAGGTTCTAGACAGTTTTTGATCCTATATTATAGCATTGCAACAAGGCATTAAGGGACTCATAGCTTACATCTGTTTAAAGAAAGCGAAGTAATGTCCAAGCTCATATTCATTACACAATTAATCGCATTTTAGATCGTGATTATGGCTCTAGAATCAAAATGCCTCGTCGATTGATTGTTCGAAAAAAAATAAACAGTTCTGAAATAATTTTTGGGGAAAATATTATTATTTTCTACAATTAACTGTTTTCCGCTCAAACAGTATAATGGCACTTTAAATACTTCAATTTATTGCAAACATAATATTAAGCTGTAAATTACTTTCAGAATTTTTTGTAAGGCTGGTGGTGTTGTTATAATTTTTACCCACTATAGCTATAGCTACTACTACCACTATGAAGATGCGTTTCGTCCACAAAATATGTACATATTTTACAAATGTATAAAGCGTATTTGTATTGAATCGTCTATCCTTTCAACAAGATTAAGTCAAATCACTTTGTTAATGCTGAATTGTGTGGTAACTTGAGAGGATGTTAGGAAGCAAGATGTTGCTAATATTTGCACAATAGTCCCACTCCAGAACTCTGGATGAATAGTGACATCACAAGACAGCGAGACAGAAAATACGTCTGTAGCAAAGGAGTTGTCATTATCGTTAGTTTCCATTTCATCAGCCTTTCCTTTCTCAGTAACGGATCGACTTGCCACTCTATCGGACCGGAATTGCGTCTCATCAGTGAGCGCCAGATCAAAGTGGAGAGAATTCCGCTGCGTTCAGATTATCTTCATATCTTGCTCGCAATTTATATTATATATCAAGAAATGGAACTAATGACAAAATCAATACAAGTGATTTAGGTTACGAGGAACAGCCAACCCATGCCTATAGGTTTATTTCAGTTTTAGTGTTACAGCATATTCACAAAACCGATCGCCGTGAAATTTATTTCATGGATCACGTATTGTACTGACTGGAATATGACATTATTCTTTGAGTGACCTGAACAAGAGAGAAAATAAATAAGAGAAATATCACTAGTTGGTTACCTTAAAAATTCGTCTGCAACTCAAATAGGTTATAGATGATCAAGTTCTATTCCGATCAGGTTAACTATTCCTCTACAGGAAATGATATAAACTACTTCAGCAAGGTAAGACTGAAAACCTGTCGTTAGAAACGAATGCCCAAACTGTCACTGTTCGTAGCCACTGTGTTTGTTTACATGAACGGGACGCTTTGGTTAAGTTTCCGAGAACGTTAATGACATGTAAACGATGCTCACGCAACGAGTAGAGCCATCTATAATGGTGAAGGGCTCACCACGCCACTAGCTCGAAGCAGTAATAGCCCCCCACTCAATGCCTGATACCTTTCCCCCGATCGCTCCCGTAGCCCCACTCTTTCGATAGCAACTCTATGCTTGCTACTTACCCCCACTACTTTCGTGACGATTTTGTTCGTAACGCCATAGCGTAACGCAACTTTGGGTTAGCTCTCGATTTACTCCTAGCGCGCCTAAAGAAGTTTCACTTCATTAATATCATTAGAAGATTGGTTAACTTACAACCTACAACAAAATTGGTGTCGAAGTTAGATGCATCCTGGCACACCTATAGTGTAGCGAGGGTGCATCTAACTTTGATACATGATAGGTGTGCCAGGATCAGAATCGAGTTGATAGGTGCCTAGAGGAATATCGAAAATGGGACTGCATCATGCATTGGTGAACTTACACAAGTGTGTTCACATAAAACCCACGCTTTGTTACGTAACTGAGACCTATTCCATCTTCTTCCCACAACCCTTCTCCCCCGAACCACCTACACTCCCTTTTTATAGATTCAATTAAGTGGAAGTGATAACCAAGAAACACGTTAGGTGACAGGAAAATGAAGACAGTAAGTTATTTCTCGAAATTGTTTGTATTTATCTTAAAGTGAATACACGTCTGAAGCGAAGCTTCTGCTTTCAACGCTCTCTTCATTTTTACATTACAAAGAATGGAAGCAGCGGAGCAAACTACGTGAGATACGACAAGTCGAACTGAGAAATTCCATTATTAACGACACAATGAAATTTGAGTAAGTAGCAATCATACTTGAGATATCCTAGAAAATAATCAACCCTAATCAACCCCTTTTACTTGCATAGCCTATGCGTTCTGTTAGTTCACCTGAAGACATTCTACGATGCATAGTGTGCGCGATAGAGTGACCGATTGGTGTGACAAGTTTTACTCTCGCCTCTACTTCCTTCGCTTGCCGGATATTCAAATAAGATAATATCCTAATTTATTTCGGTATTGAACTCATCTTTCTTCAAGAAGAAGTTTAAAATGGCATGCCTTCTGATTGATGTATATATATGTACCAAGTGTACTAAATGTACCAATTTCTGAAACTCTATGAAGCTCTATTTCGGATGAGAATGTTTTAAAGAAAAACTCCTCTGATACCGGGATTTGAACCTATGACGTTTGACTTTCCGTTCCCTAAAACCGTGTACAAATTACTTTTCGGTGCACGAAAGATTTCAAGCTTCCCAACCTCATTATCCTTATTTATATATGTATTTATATATATACAAAAAAACATGTAAATAAGGGTACCGGTATATATACACATATGTATCAGGCGAGGATTAGAGAAATCACTATTATCACATATGAGCAAGATTTACCCTTAACATAAGATTGGGGTTTTCGCATATTTCGTATATATCTGTGAGGAAGCTAAGTGTAGTGGTATTCATTCGGTGTTCGTTATTTGGATCATTTTCTAAATTCTCTAGGCTATTAGCCTACATTGTGTTGTATTTATATTGCATAAAGGCAATCTGATTTGTTAGGGACTTTATTGTTTCGGCAATTCTTGCCAAATTCATTTAATATAAATTCCACAGAATACGAAGCTTCACTTTGATGTTACTTGACTCTGAAGTTGTTTTCTTAATTCTACCTACTTTTCTTACAGTTAACAGCTATTTAAATTTACATTTATAAGTTCTCGTAAAGTTGTTCTTGATTTTCTTCCGATTTCATCTGTTTATCTGTTAGTGGTAAAAATGTTCTTAATTTTTCCCACTCCTCAAATTTGCTTATATCTGCACAGGACATGTGGATGTACCAATATTGTATTTCTTGTCCATGGATACTAAGCTTTATATCTGGTAGAGTCGATCTGGGAGGACTCATTATGGGTAACCTAGAGCTTCTGAATATACAGAGAGAGGCAGAGAATTCCAATAACCCTCTCGTCTTCTTCGGTTTTCCATAGAATTCCATCTTGTTTCTTCAACTGAGGAAGTCTCTTCTAAATAAGTAATCCGAAAAATTAATCCTTTTGATGGGTTGCAAGAAAATTAATTATAAAATATCTAGATGTCTCTTGCCACCAGCACCATCCAACGTGCTGAGCCATGTGATAGAGAAGCAGTAATTAAATCAGAAGAAGAAAAAGGAAAGTGAGAGGGAGAAGATGAAGATACACACAGAAGCAGCGTCGGCAGAAGACAGCCTCGGCTAAATAAGTTTTAATGAATAGATGTTTGGTTTCTGTTATAGCTTCATTAATTTTCATACTCCGACAAACAAAAATGCTGCAGCGCGACGAAAAGTTTGCCAATACCATAAAAAAAGAAAGAGATGAAAGAGGATTTGAGCGCTACAAGTTCAAGAAATAACACCAAAGTTACAAGTTAAAATTGATAACACGCATACTAATCTTATTACAGAAGTGTTTGAATTTCTTATTTATGAAAAGGGAAGGAGAAGAAGAAGAAGAGTACGTAGGCGGAGCTATGTAATACTGGTGCTTCTACTTTCGCTTTAGATCGATTTTATTAAAATCCACTGCTGGTGTTTTTGGATGGGCGTGCTTCTTCAGCCTTTTCATAAGATGTAGTGAGTGGAGCCTTCCCTTGCAAATGAACGTTGATAAATAAACTTGAAGCGATTGATTAGCACTTCGGGCTTCTTGCATCTTATACAGGATGCTTCAGGAAGTCATGTCACTAAGTTGTACGGAGGAAAGAAGGCTTACGCCTAGACAATTGGTTTACGAATTAAGATTGCGAGGGAGACTGCCCAATTTACATTTCTTAATAAGCACTAGTATCATTCTAGTAATATTGTCTTATGAGTAGGGTATATAAGCAACCCGTCAGTAATCGCTGGTTTAATTTTTATTTCTTCAGTGATCTGCCTTTACATTCAAATCCTTCCAGATTGGCAAAGAATACCGGCTTACAATGTTAATTTTTCATAGCATGATAAGGTGGAAGGAACAAAGAGAAGATAAGAGGAAGAATAAAAAGAAGAGGGTGATGAAAATCTTTAATAATTAGGTAAAGATTGACAAATAATCCTTGTTTACCTGACCGATGCGTTGATTACAAAATCATATATAGTTATATGGTGTATTGATATACTACTTTAACTGTTCGTATCATGGATAACAAATTATCTAGATATACTTTGCCTACCTATATGTGTTCCCTAGGTAAAGTAAATTATTCGTTCATGAAATATGATGCCGAGTGATCATTAGAACTTGTTACCAGGTACCATGGATCAAATAAAAAGTGATCAATGTGTCTATGAACATCATTAGTTCGAAAATGTAAAATGCAATCAAAACTAAATTTTATAGACACGAATATATTTCGAAGATATTGCACGACTTCTTTTACCCTTTCTACCACATAATTTTAAAAAATCATGTTTGGAGATTTCTTCGAGTATTGCTAAAATGTTCATGATTAAAAGAATATGTCTGCATGTTGTCAAATTGGCGAAAAATATAGGTCTACGCATTTCTTTCTTTACAGTAGGCCTACATACAAATTTATTAATCTACATGTATATATGTTTGTGAATAAAATGTGCCTTTGTGTTGGTATGTGTTAATGTTTTCGTACTTATAATTAGGCTTCTCCAAGGGCCGTTATGTTTTAAAACTGATAAATAAACGGGTTTCTTCTATTTACCGTTAAATTATTGCGAATATCCAGTTACGGTAACATCTAATTCCCTTTTCCTCATGGTCAGATTACTGTACATGACATTCCACTTTTTTATATTCCAAATGAGCCTTTCGTTTACGAAATTGTGTGTAGTAGGTTTAATAAATCTCTTAGTTAAATTGCGTTTGTATGTAGGGAGCCGTAGTAAAGCTCCTTATCTTCTTAAAAGAGCACAAAAAAGCCATCACCCCTCATCTCAGCTTCATGCACACTTTGTATCATCTCTCTCTCTCTCTCGCTCTCGCTCTCTTTTCTGTCTCTCATCCAACAATGCAATTATCGTTCTTAATGCATTCTTCCCAAAGTAATTACGAAATCTTTGTCATGAATGTTACACACATTCATAGCTATATACAGTCGTTTAAACACACAAAAAATTACACCCACTTGCCAGCTATAATCCATGCAAATTCCCATAACTGCAGAACTTTCATGTGTACAAAGCACACAAAAACCAACATTGTTTAATGAAGGTTTTAAGCAATATATGTATATATGTGTGTGTGTGTGATTACGTTGTCTTACGGAACTTGTTCTTTTCTTTGTGCCCGTTTTTTATCTGCTTGTACAGCCGTACTGATAAGTTGTTGCTTTAAGTATAAATGTATACTAAGAAGAGAAAATATAAAACCGGCATCTTACCTTCTAGAAATGAAATATTTCTTCCACAGTGTATACACTATATATAAAACTAGAATACTTATGTAAGTCTATGTTAGTAGAGTGCTGGAAGCAGATGGATATTGCTAGGTGTCAAATTAGGGCTATAAAGTGGGTGCATATTGCATAAAAATGATGGAATTTCGCTTTTTTATTTATTACAATCCCTAAAGATTTAAGAATTTACTTAAAATATTTATCATGGTATATTATTTAGTCAATTTAAAAATAATGGAGGTTTAATGATTTTTAATAAATATTAATAAAAACTTAATATTCAGTGGTAACTTGAAGAATCACTGTGGTATTGAACCCTTATTACTGTGTACTTCATTAAAAAAATCATAAAAACCACCTCTCATTCATTACATGATACAGCTTTCCATAAAACATGTACTGGCCATGTTATTGCTTCTAACCCAGATTTGGATTTTAATTTCCTTTAGGTAGCCTATATATATATTTGTTAAGAGAGATGAAAACGGGGACTGGAGAAAAGTGCATAATGACGAGCTTCATCACCTGTACTCTTCACCGAATATGACAAGGGTAATAAAATCACGGATGTTGAAATGGGCTGGACATGTTGCGCGCATGGGGGAGGAAAGACCTCAAAAATATTGACTGGGAGACCCGAAGGGAAGATACCACTTTGAAGGCCTAGACATAGGTGGGAGCACAATATATGAATACATGAAGGGTTAAGGGAAGCAGGATTTGCTCGATTTCTTTCGTTCATTCATTACTTAATTCTTTATTTCTTTCTTCCATCCTTTAATGATTTTTCTTCTTAAATTCATTCTTGCTTGCTTGCCTAACTTGAGTTATTTATTTCCTTCTTTCTTTTCTTATTTGTTTTATATTTCTTTATCACTCGCTATTATTGTCTCCCTTTATCTCTCTCTCTCTCTTTCTTTTTAACGCAAATTTGTACGTACTTACAAAAGTATGTCCCTCAGATATATTCACATATCTCTTTCGGATACCCAGTACACCTTTGAAAATATTGAATGAAATATTATGGGTTTAAAACGAGAGTTCTACTTTAGACAGGGCATAAACAAATATAATTCCTCATAAACATACCAATAAAAACTCTGTACAATAAAATTATAAATTGTTATAAATACAATTTTTACACCATTTCTTATTACAGTTCAGAAACAACGAAAGCTACCTTGATTTTCCGCACATACATTGTTTGATAATAAGACGAAGCTTTTAACTTTGTCATAGCAACGCCATGTCATGAGACTGTATATTTTCCTTTAATCTTGTTATTGCAACTGGACGAATATGATATCCATTGAAAGCATTTCCAGCGAGCTTCTACTTTTCCATGAACTCTTGCTTTGAAATGAGCATTACTTCTGTCACATTCAATTAACCATTCTGCCTTAATTCACTTCTCTCCATGTAATGCATTTATGGATATAAGAGACGAGTCAAGTTATATTTAGAGTAAAAACACGTGATCTTAATTTGATTAATCAAAGTTTTAGATTAATAAACTCTGTTGATAATTCAGTGCCAGTAGTAATGGAGGACACTGTCGAAAGATATGAATATTATTCTTCAAAACATATTGATAGTCAGTACTATACATCTCCTATGTCTTTCTTCCCAGCAGATCTATGTCTTGGTAGAGACTTCCAAAAAATGTCTAATTGTACCTCTAAATACACAAGACCATTAGAGTAATTTTATGGTTATTTCATTCCCTCAGTATTACTGTTTGCAATTTTATCAAGGATTTTTTTTTTCTTTTATATTTTACAGGAAGAAATGGATTATATTTCTACTAACCACAATTTTAAAGCTAAAAACTTTAAATTTTAAGCATAATTTTTGTTTCGTAAATATAATATGATTTTTAACTTGTTATAGTTTTTAAGTAGACCTAATTTAATGTTCGGAAAGAAAATGCATATTTCGAAAATATAATACTTATTCAAAGCAGTAAACCAATTTCAGCTTTCAACATTTTGTACAAAATTCATACAATGTAATTTATTTGATTATTTTTAAAACTTCACTGATATTTTTACAAAACCGCAGATAACTTGATTTTTTGCTAATCTTGAAACTTTAATCTCGTCAAGTGCTCACTGTATACGGCATGATTTGTTTGTATTTATGACTGTGTACTTTGTTTTGCAACTTTCATTTTCGTATTATTAACCTCATTTTATATTGCTTTCGTTAGAAATTCCATACAACTTAGTATCTCTTACTGATAAACCTTACCAGTAAGCTATTCGAATAACTTGATCTCCTCGAAATAAAATTAGCACATACAACGTGGTAGTGCTAATATCTTATAGCGAGGAATGTAGGTATCCAGAGGAATATTTGGAAGGAATTGGACAAGTCTCCGAGTAGTTAAGTATTCTCAATGTTCGCGTACCTGGGTTTTATTCCCATTTAGAAAAAATAATTTCTAAAAACAATACACTACCTAGTTTAGGCATAAATATAACGATTTTCTTTTATGCTCCTTCAGCTATGTTTTATGATAATTCAAAAACTTTCCCGAAAATTAATTTTATGTCTAGAGTTTCCCAGACTGAATTTATCTTTTATGAGCTCAGCTTAGCTTATGCATTAGAGTAAGTTGATAGTTCCTAAATTGGAATTGTTTTCTCTGAATTCCCATTACTTTTTAACCCACATAATGAAGTCATACATTTTCCAAAATTGAGGTTGAAAAGTTGGTCCTGCTAGTGTCACGTATAACGGCGAAAAACTCCCTCTGTAGTGGTAAATTTAAAGGTCATGCAACTCTATAATAAATGTAATGGCCTTTGGGTTTTAGTATTCCGTGTGACTCTCAAATCGCTTTCTTTTGCTATAAAGATGTCTCCTCCTTCCAAGACAATAGCAAAAGAGTAAGAAAAATCCATATTACCTAAGACGTGGTTTGCCTTATAACCTTTTCAAGCTGGCAGACTTCGTTATACAAGCTCTGGCAAATAGGAACATCACATAATGAACAGAATTTGAAAGCGAAATAATAATAATATGAGAATACGTAGGTGTCAAATCCCTTTGTTGCTCAATTCTCCATCTCTTTCACTCTCTCTCTTTTCTCCGTGTGTATATATACTCTCTCTCTCTGTATATATATATATATATAATTGAATTGATATTATTTTAAGGATTGTAAGCGTAGAACTTTAAAGTTCCTTTTGTGCATACAATCCGCTCACAATAACAGAAAAAAATACAATTAAATTACAAATATAATAATTACAGACACATTATTAATACAAATATTGAAGATAAAACATAAATCTTAACCTAATGTCATGAAGTAGTAGCCAAAATATATTATATGATAAGAGTAAACTTTTGTAGAAGATAATGAGAAATTAGGATTCATAAGTGGTTAAGAGGTGATTAACTAAGAGTTTTTGTAATAGCAAGAGAATAACTTTGATAATGATACACACAGATATATATATATATATATATATATATATATATATATATATATATATATATATAGAGAGAGAGAGAGAGAGAGAGAGAACATATAACATATATATAGGTATATATAAAGATTATATCACTTTCGGTTTAAAATTATAGGTAGCCCAATAAACAGTAGATAATCTAATTTATGGATGAAAAAAATTTAAAACAGAAAAATTAGATGCCGTGATAGAGTAACTAAAGCTAGACGAGTATGGCCGATTATGAAACATGAATTAACGAAAGACTTCACTAAAGTCATAACGTAATTAAATTTGTAAACAGCTTACATTTAAATATTCTGTAAACAGAATTACGTGTAGTTAATACTGTTAACCTAATAAAGCAGCATTAGTTAAATGATATATTCTAGGTTTATAATAATCGAATGTAGGAAGTTATTGTACTAACTTATAGGAAAACCAAGGCATGTAATATTACAAATTTTGTAATGGAGCATGCTGTATAATGAAGTTTATAAAAGTGAAAATAGTAAGATAAGATATATGAATTTTACTATAAAATACACATACAGTTCGTAAAACAGAAACATCTTGTAAGGATGGGTTGTTTTTGCTTTATGTTCCTATAATGTAAAGAGTAGAACTTAAGTATCTGGAATGATAGTTCTTTCTTACAGGCAGTGTGTAGGCTAAGGTAAAGTTAGACTGAAAAATCCAATGCCACAGCCGGGATTTGAACTAGGACCTTCGTCTCTCCGTGCCGCTGTTCTTATCAATTGAGCTACCATTGCAACATAAGGTCCGACGGCGTGGGCTACATAAACATTCCTATAGGAGGGAGGTAGAACTAAAGAGAAGGAAGAAAAAAAGAATAACTGCATAAAATAAATATTAGTTACCGGAATATATTAGTTATTTTTCTGGATAATCTCAGCTGTAGTCAATAAATGATTCGAACGATCCTCATGAGGTTCTCATATGCAGAGACCTTTCTTTACCTCTTTAATTTTAAGCACTCCGGTATCGGGAGTTTCCCACTTTATTTACCCCAGACGTGGAAGATTTACTGTTATTTTGAATGCATGTTGCTAGATAATGACTAGTGAAAAAAATGCGTATAATGAAATAAAAATACTCGTTAATGCCTCATAATAAAGACAAAAAAGGAGTAAACATTAATTACGTCAAAACCACGTAATTCAGTACAAATCAATACTTCATGTAATGGTTTTTGTTAACGCAGGAAATTAAATTAAATTAAAATAACATTGGTGTTCGCAAATACGTCTGGAGTTTACATATCTGTGCACACATTCGTTTCCACGCAAATTAATTCGGACAAACATGGAATGTATACATCCCGAACACGATTTTTACAACATCTATGTAAAGCAGAGCTCAGTGTACATGCATTTTTAGAAGCAGACTGTATAATGCAAATGGCCCACTGGATTGTACAATTTGCATTTAAAGCAGTAAAGCCGAATAAACACAAATGAGGAGGGGGCAGGGATTAGTACCCTATTACAACTTTTCGCCCTGGTATGAACAACAGGGTGCACCATCAGATTTTCTCTAGACGGAATATTTCATATAATATAATGTGGAAGTGTAGGCTTTATAAATATTTATGTTAACAGTAGCAGGAAGTGGTGCAGATGGAAAGAGAAATCTCCTCGCATAAGGAAAAAAAAGCAGGCAATTTTTGGAGAGGTTGAAGTAAGTTTGTTGTAAAATATAGGGTAGTTAGTACAGACAAACCTATTCGGAGTCTGAAGAGCAACTAATCTGGCGCAGAACTACATCAGTAAACCGATAAATGTTCCTGAAAGGTAGGAACAAGCTTTGTTATTGCTCTCGTTTCTTTCACGTCCTCTCTCTCTCGCTCTCTCTCTCTCTCTCTCTCTCTCTATCTCTCTCGATCGTTTTTGCTTTTTCGCCCTCTTTCTCTCGCTCTCTTTTTTTCAATACCTCATTCTCTCAGTAAAAGAGGTTGCTATAATATAAATATATACTGAAAATAAAAGCTTAGCAATGAAATGTGTGGGTAAAGGAGATAAGTATTACAATAAAATTATTTCCGCAATACAAATAACATATTGAATGCTTGTTTAAATGTGTTTAAATGGGAATTGATGACACCATAATACATTAACTATGTCAGGAACGAAAATGAAACGTATACAGTTTTAGTTAAAAATAATCGCAGAATCAAATCAATACACTTAACATGCAATCTAAGAAATCTGAGCTCGATGATAAGACATTTTTCCTTAATTTGTGACGAAATGATTTCATTAGAGTACTTTTAATATTTTGAGGATGACGGGCTTAGTGGAAAAAGAAAACCGGGCCTCAGTGCACTATCAGCTAAGCAAACAGCTATGCAAATGTTTTCTTATCTGTTCAACTGAAGTTTATACCTTTGCTGATGACACCACAATTACGCTAGACAGGTTGCATGATGGGATACTGTCACGAAACACGAGAAGAATCCGAAACCAGCCTGATTTGCTTTTATTGTACTTTCTGAACTTACCTGTATATATTCTGTAACAGTAACAAGCAGATACATTACATAGGGTACCTACTGTAAGGATAATGTGAAAGCTTAAAAAATCAGTATTAAGTTATTGTTCCATTGCCTGCATGAAATGGAGGTATTTATGATGTTTTTAATTTAATTAATGATCATTCTATATTAACCTACAGGTGTAATCTACTTTGAAGATCAGTAATCCATTTGTTTTTAACTTTTTACTCGAAGCAACGCGAAGTGTTTTCGAAATACAAATATTTTAAAATGTCATCACACTTTGACCCACTTAACCGGCCCCTCCCATATTTTGGTCGGTGATTAAAGGCACAAAAACCAAGGTTATGGAAGACAAATATAATAGGTCTACCCTTGAGGAATAATCACCGAAAACTAATCCATATACGTATTTAATATTAGGTTTCAATAATAAGACCAGTCATTACTTGGTTTTCGTTTTTACGGATATTGCATTAAGGCACTAATTAATCAATAAATAATTAACTTATGACCGCTAGTTGTATAAATATTAGTGAATTGCATGATTGATTATTTACCCGCGAAAAGCTGCAATTTGCTTCTTATTAAATGAAAAAAAGAGTCATTTACCTGAATATGAACAGCGCACATAATCAAAACACAAACTGGTCGATTCAAAAAAAATTCATTAAATCTTAAATAAACAGTTATTTGACAACAAATAGGCAATTCGCTACAATTTTGGCGTATGTACTTTTTCGAAAAGAAAAGAAAATCCGCCTTACATAACAGAAATTTGTTAATAAAATCCATAATCCCTTTGTGCGCTGTTTCCTATATAATAACATGTCCTACTAAGAATGCGCGAGATATTGGCTTTCACCTGGTTCTTTGAAAAATCGTATTCACATAAAAATAGTTTTAAAAATGCTAATTCACCTTTTTTATTTAATCTTTTCAACTAGATTTTTTCAGAAATAACTTAGACCAATTGATAGTGGGTCAAATCTAGAGATAAGTTTTTAGACTTTCGATAAACCTGTTTGCTAGCTGTGTGCAAATTTTATTAGTGTTTGCACTAGTGGAAACTTAACGTAAAAAGGGTTCAGAGGCGAAGATTGTACTGAACCAGGTCGATGAATTGTGGTTTAGGGTAACAGTGTCATACGGCAAATCTCGAAACTCATTAATAGTCAAATGCATTAGCAGAATTATATAATAAAATTTCCTTAATAAGCCAAGCACTTATCTTCATTTAAGATTATAGTTCACTTGAAGTTACATGCAATTTGTAGAGGTCAAGACATTATATGCGTTCTCAAGTGGCCATAACTTCCCACGACATTTTCTATCCAGTTCCCTTAATTAAATCTGTATACCCGTATCTGCTTGGAGATGGAGAATAAGGGCAGCTGACAATGGCATAATCATTGGGGTTTGCTAGAAGGACAAGGGAAGGAAATTGTCTGTCTTGAGACCCCAGGGGTAAGTTAAGATAGATGGGAGTCTGTCAATTATATATAATAATGGAATCCTAATATTGGTGGGAAATACAGAAGCAGATCTGAGGTTGTTGCCAAGATCATCCCTTTTATGCAGCAAATGAAATAACATGTAAGTTAATATACCTCTTCATAGATAAATTTACATTACAATATTTTGGGGAAAGTAAATTCAACCTGAGTCAAGAATTTAACCCGGGTTAATCTAATAGTGGGGTGTTCAGAGGAAAATTTTGAGAAACTTGCAGATTGGTACTGGCGTAAATTAGCTGCTTATCACCCGTTTTTATTCTAATGGTTAAACTACTAACATTTGCATTATGTAGAAAAACACTTACTACAAGTGTTACCTTCTACCGCTAAAATATGACCACATCACTCCTTCTCTGGTAGCATTAAACTGGCTTCGACTCCATACATGCCCTGATTTTCACTCTCTTCTATTCTTTTCAAATTCTGAAGTCCTTGACACCATTCTGTTTATCATCACGCTCGCTTCTTATAATTTCCACACCCAATCTCGACATGACTTAACACTATCAGTACCATCCCACAGTACAACTCTTTACTCCACTTACTTCGCCATTTCCACAATTCGACTATTGAACTTTTCACCCATGAATGTCAGGGACTGTCAAAAGTTCAGACAATTAAAACAAAAACTGTTCGGATACTTAACCAATTCGTCTTATCGCTTTGTACCTAAAGAAGTAATTGGTTAAGGATGTAAATAATCTAAAAATGCCATAAGACTAGATTTAATTTTGTATTATTGTTTGTTGTTTTATTGTAACTGTTATTGTTGTTGTCATTATTGTAATTTTTATTATTAATGTGATTTTATATCTGAACTTGAGTCTTCTTCGAATTGAACTTTTCTCTTGTAATTTTCGTATTCTAATTGTAGTTTTTGGATTCCTGGTAGGGGAAAAGAGAAGTCCTTATCTCTACTAGGCTAAATAAATAAATTTAGATTTAGAATATTTGTTCATAAATTTAAAAGAAAAATATGCTTACGGATTTCACTTCCACTCTATACTTTCTGTATATTTCAATTAACTTAATAATGTACACAAAAAGTTACATCTATAAATTACTGACGCTGAATACAAATGAGCAAACAGGAAATCTTGGCAGGTAGAACTATGTAAAAACCTTAGCGTATAAAAGTTTTTAATTTAAAGCATCCTCATTAATATAAGATGATTTTGCTACCAGTCTCTGTTTAAGTTGGAATTTTAAAGCATTTCTTATTTTGGTAGGCCATCTAGAAACTAGTTTCATTCACGTTCTACCGGATGTACTAAGAACGCTGAGCTACTGTTGTGGGTTTTTAAGACAAGGGAAAAACATGATTAATTATCTTGTTCGGTAAGCAAGTTATTTTTTTTTTCTTTCTGTAAACAGCTTCAACTTTATAATCACAGTTTTTACATCTAAAATCTAGACTACCTGTAATATAAATCAGTATAAATGTTCTGTAACTAGAATCTGTAATTTTCTTTCTGAGTTCTTCATCTGCATATCTTCGTACTAGAATATGAAACTCTAATTTTAATTAGTTCTTGTTTTAAACTAAGTTATACGCTTTAATTACTAAAATGTTAAACAAGTTTGAACAATACTCATTTAAAGTGTAAGGTAGAACCTCGTTTGTTAGATTCCTAGGCAATATTAAACTGCATATACAAAGCTATAACTTACATCCATTATATCACTCTGAAGAATATGAAAGTTTTTATTTCTGCTTCTTCAAAAGAAAAAGGCAAAGGTAAGAGTCTGAAAATAAAATGAACTAAATTTGGAATATGCATCAGTATTATTTGTTACATACTCTTAAACGAAATAACCTATGTTTTTAGACATAGGTCTATATTTACATAAACATACATATAATTACAATATTAACCTTTTTTTTTTTTACAAAACTGCAATCAAAACACTAATATAAATTTTAAATAACGTTTAAATATAAATAGAATAAGGTAACCTTCATTTGTATGCGTGTGTAACATATATATATATATATTTATGTGTGTGATATTTTCGAAATCATTCTAGTTGGCACATCTGTGAAATCATGAGTAGATTATTCTTCCACGCTAATGGTATATTTTAAGTAAGTTTTTAATATTTGCTTTCCTCTCAATTTTATTATGGAATAAAGAATATAAATAATAATTTAAATAATTGAATTACATAATAATCGATTGAATCGTTTGACAATTATCTGTTTCATTGATGTTGTGACTAGTTTTGGGTAGAAACGGACCCTTGCTCATAACAAGAAACAGTATACAATGTATTATGGTGGTTTCTTTCTGCTTCTTTTTCATAAGCAGCTTTTGCGTATAAAGTCATTTCATTTTGATTAATGAATCTGCACGTACAGTATACCACGTCCCCTCTAGCTCTTGTGAAACTTTGTGTATCTTTTTCTCGGATACAATGCTCAACGAGATGACAAGTGTCACTCGGTTTTGCGACGATATTAGCAGGGGAAGGGGAAGACCATCCCTCTCCTCCTACCGGAGCTATTGTGTGTCGAGTTAGGTTCTGTCTGTGACGTATTCAAGTATGCAGACATGATCCAAGTATAATTAGCACTTAGCCGCCATAATTGATGGGCTTCGCAACTTCTGGATTGTTATTTCTCCCTTCGCATTAATTTGTTGGGTTCCTGAATAAACATTACAGAGTGTAGGCCTAGATATTGTTAACAGAAGTTTCGTATAATTTTGTTATTATCATAATTAATACGGTCTTAAAACAGATGTACCAAATCGTTGCATTCATCTTTCTGTGATAGCAGTATATGCCTTCCCCAAAACTGTCGGCGTAATATATATAGCCTATATACATATACATATTTCAAATACCCCAATCCAATTATAATATAAATACATAGACTCTGATTTAAGGGTATGCTCTTAAAAGCTACATTTTAAAAATTAAACCATCCGCTGTAAATAAAATCTGATTAATGTATAACGTAACTTTCTTTACCCTAAGCATGGGCAATACACTTTTCGCACTTCACATTCTGATATAGAATATGAGGCTATATTGCAAAGAGCGAGTAATCAGTTGTTTTCAACTTTATGAGGAGCTATATTGTTTACCAGTTTTACCAGGCAATACTGAGTTTCTAACCCGAGACGAGCTAAGAAAGAAACCTGAAGTAAACAAAAACCAGTATGTCTGTCTCACTCTTAAGTTATATCATACGTGTAATATGCTAGAATGAGAAGATAGATGTACTTCTTTTTACATCAGGTTTCCTTCTTAGAACGGTCAGAATTTACACAAGGTGGGTGGCTTATAACTACTCTTCAACTTAAAATAAAATACTTCAAATAAAAGTTTTAGGTCTTAGTATAGCTTTACCCCAGAATTATTCCTGATACCCGTTTTTATGATGAGGCTGAGCTGATCTCAGAAATCTTGGTGCCACAAGAACGATTTTTAATGACCTCCATTACCCCCGGAGTGCCAAGCAATTAAGCCATACCTCAGGACTTATGAAAATCTGGTTCCAAGAAAAATGCCCCTAACTATGTGTTATCTAGCCCTTGCTCTTCATCCAGCTGGGATGGTGTGTAGATGACGTGCCGTCATGATTCTTTGATGATTCTGCGTTGCTATTACAAGTGTGGTGCAAGTATGTCTGTGCCGTTAATCTATATTGGTGTGAACATTTTTTTCCTATAAAGATGTTGTTCAGGGGATGATACCTATCCGGCATTCGCCTGCAAGTGAAGGAAACCCCTGGAAGACCTCACTCAAATTGGATGACAGTGAGTGATTGCCGCGCCATATGAGGTTTTCTGCCGATAGCACTGGGTTTCAATTTGAGCTTTTTCAAGCAGTGGTACTGTAGTAGAAGTTTTAAGTGCCGGAAAAGTGACCACGCCAATTTAAAAATCCCTCTAACCTCAGCTGAGAATGAATCCGCGGCCTTACAGTTGGTAACGCAATGGTCAAACTATTTGCGCTACGGCGTGTTCGATGTCATAAAGAGAACAACTAAATTAAATCGAAAGACACAGATCTTGTAAAATGCACTGTTCTATCTTCCTTTAGATATTTTCATACTCCAGTGAACTTTCTTAGAATCCGTTCCAAGTTTTCTTCATCGCATATTCGCATTTATCGTTCTAAAGTTTTATAAATTAAGTATACCATTTCTCTAACATGAATTATAACAGGAGAAAAATTACTGCACAAAAGAAAACAGGAAAACTGTACCGACCAGGAAACTTAAAACCAATTATGTAAATTCAGTTAAAATGCTTGCAGTTATAAATTGCTATAAGCATTAGCATGCACACTGAATAAGAAACACAAGGTTGGATAGGCTTATAGCACACAAGCTATCTAATGAGCTAAGGACCAAACGAAAACAAGCACTTCAAGCTGGTTATTCAGATGCTTTATACGTTAATCTATAAAGAGTTCTCCAGCAGAATGTTAATTAAGAGAGGTAGTACCTATTCAGTAGTTGAGAGTTAAGCGTCCATTTAAAAAGTTTTCACTTTAATGTGGATATTTTCACGCCGTCCTGTGTAACAAACAAAAGAGGCTTTCTACGCTATTCAAGTGCTGATTTAAGTAGAGTTTATGCTCTCAGATAGGTCTTAATCTACAGTGCATAATTTGGTGTCTCTACTTACAAACGGGTTATGACTAGACTGTAAGTTTTGCACCGAGCATTACAGTTAACTGAAGCCTGTGCTATGGAAAGGACCCCCTCCCAAAATATCCGAGTCTAATATATCCATACTGAAATTTATAGGAAACAGTCCCAAAACATCCTAAAAAAATATGAGCCTTAAGCTAATGCGTCTCATAATGTCCGAAAGCAGAAACCTACCCACCCCTTGATTTTTAAGTCTTTTGTATTCGCTAAGTTTATAATAACTGATATTTTGTCCTTACTTCCCTAATTACTCGGGGTACGCCGTGATGTAGTGGTTGAGGCACTGCGCTACACTCCGGAAGGTCGCGGGTTCGATTCCCGATGAATTCATTGAGATTTTTCATTAATTGGCCGAATCCTTCTGGGGGCACTATGGCCCTGGGATCGACTCAGCCTCTAACATAAATGAGTACCAGGAGCAATCCTGGGGGTAAAGGTTACCAATGCATAAAGCTGACAACCTTACCACCTTCACGGAATGTCTAAAATCTGGGAGCCTCATCCTCCACGAACCCTTAGGGCCTCCATGGACTGTATAGGGAACACTTTACTTTCCTGATTACTCATGAGTCCTCAGTTTAACCATCTCAAAACCAAGGAAACGTACTGAATAGTTGTACATATGAGCATTTCCATTAATGTGATCGAGTACAGTGCTTCATGGAGTACATAAGCGAAAAACAGAATGCGGGTCCTTTTTTAAAAGGCACTTCAATGACGAGGTAGCTCTGCCGTATATGCTACATTAGACCCACGGACGCCATGATACCACGCGGAAAACCGCACTCGGTGTAAATTAAGACAAATTTTTCAACTATTTCATCGACCAATGGCTGGTCAATCCGCAGATTCCACTTGATGTACGGTACTGTCTTGGGAAGCCCACCAGCTTCACCGCCAGGGTGAACTCAAGATTGAATCATCCCATCCGACTTCATCCGCTAATAAAAGGAATTGGAAAATGTTTGAAAGGTGAAGTGAAAATGTCTAAAAAAAACAACCAGGATGTACATGTGTTTTGAAGGATCGAAGAGAAGGAAAAAAATATTGTGGTGCTGACGAAAGAAAAATATGTCTACCGCAAAGTATGAAGAAACTGCAGACCTAAATACGTTTTCGATAACCATGTCTTACGTCATCAAAATTGCCTGAACTGAAACCTGCAACAAATGAACACCGGCAGATCGGTAAGTAATAAGATTGTATATAGGCCTACTGTATGTAGCAAAACAAAACAAAAATGGTACTAGGCCTAACTTTAGGCCGTTATCCGCGCGGGTTCATGCGTCCGTGAGTCTAATGACCCCCTGTTGTATATGTTTATGCGAGACCATACGGCAGAGTACCTCGACATTGAAGTGCTATTTCAAAAAGGACCCGCATTCTGTTCGCACTTTACCCATTTTCCCAGTCTGGACCGTGGCAATTCAATTCGCATATTTTGAGACTCGCCGACTTGAGAGTTGGATGTTTCGGGAATAAGACAATTTAGACGACACGTAAAGTTATCCTTGCGGAAGATTTTTCTTGACAAAACGGTTTCAATTTTTTTTAGTGCCGTTTATCGTAATAGGTCTGTGTAAAGTAAAACATACTCTAATCTGTTTGTATTATTTCTAGGTGCGTTAATGACATGTATTATAATCATAATTAACATTTTGAAAATACTTTCAAAATTAATATTTTACAAATGTATACTTTCATAAGGACTTATTAAAAATTATGTTGATAATAGTATTGTGTAAAGTGATTTACCGGTAAAAACTTCTAAATCTATGATTTTTTTAAAATCGCTAATAGTTCTGCCATATCCTTGTGGGCAGTGGAAAATATATCTACCGTGGCAAAGGTAATATTTCTTATCAATATACATTACGAATCAAATAGGCCCAACACTGCAACGTTTTGTGCACCCAGCAATAAGTATCTATTCACTAAAGAACTTCACGTAAAAGAACCAGTTTATATTTATGTTTGTGTTTCCCACTCTACCAGTCGTTAAGAACACCCTTCCAGGTTTTGGAAATTTACCTGATGAAACCTTTCTGAAGTGTACTGAAATGTTCAAAATGTTTAAAGTAGGCTGTTCACAAAATATTAGACGACTTAGACAGATTAAATTGTTCCTTGCAGCATTAAAAAATCTTACAATTATATTCATATTTTAAGTATGTAGCATCGTTTTAGTAACTAAATGGATTTGTATGATTATGATAAGAGCTGTGCCGTCATAAGATTTAACTTCAGGAAGTTAAAACTTCACCCCAGAAGATGGGTTTGTATAGTTCCAGTGAGTTTCTAATTCAGAGGTTATCCATACTTATATTTCACAATTCATTGCTACTCAGTTTAATGAAATAGTTTATAGATAAGATAATTAAATCTCGATTTTATCTTAATCGTTAAAGAAAAAGTTACCGGTTGAAGAGTGGACGTATGTTGAATGTTAATGGGTAGATAATTTCTCTCTGCAACCCGTCCTCTCCCGTCTCAATATATTCGGTATTGCGCTGTAGACGTGGAAGTCAGCCTGGAGTCAATAAACCTGTTAGGTGGGCACCTCAACATGTCCCTCGTTTCTCATTAGTCTCTTCCAGTAGACTCCATCAATAGCGTAAAGAAGACAAAAAAATACGCCTCCAGATATGAAATCTCTTGATTATAACTATACGAGAAGAAACAGCATCGTTCACTGGAACAGTATCGATAAGTCTTTACCCATTAAACTTTAGAAATAACAGTACTTTATCTTTATATTGGTGCATCATCTTAATTAGCCTTAGTGGAGTCTTCGTAAGATGCTTTACGACTCGTACTAAAGTTTATTCTTAAGTTATCGTGCATGTGGATGTAATGGAATATTTCAATTACTACGCTGTTCAAGTATTTCCCGATCCATACATCGTGGTCTTACAAGGAAAAGGTATTAACTCCAAAAATGCAAAACATGAGTTATTATTGGCAATTATTGGCCATAAGTACAACAGATTGTGCTCTATCCCCAAGGATAACGAAGTCCTAACCCTTATAGTTTCTGAGCAATGGAACTGTCACAAAGTCCTAAGTCCATAACACAGAGAATGTTGTCAGGGAAAAAGAACTAAGTGCACTTCATACCTTTTGCCTGTTTACCTAAATATAAAATATAGGCTAACTTATACCTATAAACAAAGTGATTTAATTAGGTAACAGATCATGTTGATTAGCAAGCACTAGGCTATCCATATGGCAGTGATCTGTGTAATTCATTAATACTGAATTTCGGTGTGGCTTTTATATATATATATATATATACATACAAATGAATGATTTTATGCCAGGAGGAAGAAGATTAGTTCAGTTAGCTGTGCAGGAAACGTACAACCAATTAAATTTATAACCTGATTTTTCATAACATTTAAACTTTAAAATTGATTTATCTCCAAACAACATTTTTGGAGTTAATACCTTTTTCCTATTAGCCCACGATATATGCTCACGTTCTTTATATTTCCTCTTCTGCCTGAATATTGTCCCGCAAGAGTTCTTTTACATGGCGGTAAATCTAGACATGGGCCTCCCACATTTATACACACATAAATGCCATCTGGATCAAATCCGGTACCTACCGCACAGAAAGCCAGCGCCATCTAGGACAACAAATTAATCTCTTATGGGCATTTTTTTAAATTGTAGGCCTGTAGAAAAAAGTGTATAGAAATAATTCCACGTTTTCAACACGTTACGTTAAAAATAACATTCACTTTCATTGGTTCTACAATTTGAGATTAACGTCATTTTCCGTTCAAAGAATATCTTATATCTTAATATATCTTTGTCGACTTGAGTGGTTGTCAGTATGTAGCTTAGTGTGCCCAAGATCACAGGTTCGGTCCCGTTCCAGGTAGATGGTATTCATGTGCACAAAAATGTGACAGGCTGATATCTATAGATATACAGGCATGTCAGACAACTCCTGCGTGACAAAAGACACCTACGACGGTCACAGGCCTAAGTTTCAGTATATTCCCGTCGTTAAATACCATAAAACCAACCAGATGAATTAGCAACACTCAAAATCTTGAACAATTGACGATAGACTACGTCATTATTGTAAATAGGCCCTTCAATTGTACATTTCATTTCCAGTTAAATGTATTCTAGTACATAATAAAACGCATGTGACAACAGCCATTAGTCGGGCTGGCAGTCAGTGACCACCTTTTTATAGACTTCGTTCAATGTGGTCTGTGCAGAATTTGTCGTTCCGCAATGATTGATTTAATTCATTATTCATCTTAATCAGACCAGCATCCATACAATTATATCTCCATCCATAGTGATGCACCACTGATCAATCAAATAAATCAAACAGTCAGGTTATAATAAAAAATTACACCCTTTCGCAAACAATAGCATTTCCATAATTCTCGTTGCGAAGTGGGAGAATCAAGTAAACATTGATTCTGGCTGCCCTCAGATCGTGTGGCCTAAAACCATTTCAGACTCATTATCACCAATAATGTTACGGGTCAACAGTCGTCCGGCAAACGCTGAAATATGTCGATAACAGAATTGCATTATCGATTTACCTATGTTATCAATGAATTGTCACCATTTGCGTTGTAATGTTAAAGAATGCCGTTGATATGCTTAGTTACATTCATTAGGCTGCATTAGGCTATAGATTCATGGCTATTTAAAACTTAAATGTAGGTAGCTGCTATTCAGAATTCAGATATCCTATTAATCTTAAGTCATAACCATACGGAAAGCTAAAAGATAATGTGCTCTGGGTACGCTTAAAGTGGGAAAAAACTTATTGTCAAGTGACCACTTATTTATCAATACATTTACCGTTTTTATGTGTTTGTGTCTATGTCTGAGAGAAAAAGGAAGAACGAAAAGAGAGAAACATAAAGAAAAAGAGGTCTCAAATAAAAATAAAAATTAGAAACCTTCCTGTTATACTAAGTGGATGATTTTATGAAGATCCTGGTTTTTCTTCAACAAGTGAAATCCCATTTTTAAAAATTAATGAAAAACACGATTATAATTTTAAGATACGTGGATTAGGTTAAAGCAGCATAATATGCTCAATAGAAAAATAAATAACCTTTCTCAGTTCTATATGGCGTAGTACGTTAAACGCTGAGGTCACTAGAAAAATAAAGGGGACCTTTCAAAATTTATTTTTAACACAGGAAGTTAGTGAGAAAGATTTTTATCTTATAATCGTTTTATTATCAGACAGAAGTTTAGTATAGAATGATATCCTAAAAATGCACAAAAGTAGTAACTCATATTTTCGTACCAAGCTCGTAAATTTTAGCCCCCTTTTTTAAGGATTCAGGACTTATAATTTGAAATGCTGTCACTTGTTGTTTATGTGATTGTGTAAATTCTATAGGCGTAGCCCTAGGCAAAATGGTAATTGAATTGCGCTCCTTGTCGTATTTTTATTCAAATCTTTTCCTTTTATATACTCCACCATAACACTGTTATATTGTTTTTTTTTTCTTCTAAGAAAAGATCTCTTCCCCTCATTACATAATTTTTATTTTGTGTACTTGTTTTCTGTTTTTCTTCGCAACAGGCCCGGGTTCGATTCCTGGTCGGGACAAATATCCTAGGTGGGTTTTTTTCGTGGTTTTCCTCACCTATGAGACGAATGTTGGAAAACTTTAGGCCCTCCGGGTCCCCGAATGTAATTTGGCCTCACCTATTTCGGCTTATTTTCACCTATGTGTTCGTGTAGCCTTGGAGGTGGCCCCAGCATTGGACTAATCACTCATTCGGGGAGGCTCTCCATGTCTTTGTCTGACAAAAAAGTTTGTTTGTGATCCATAAAAACTCCCTCCCCTGACGGGTCGCGGTCCTGTAAGGCCCGGGTGGCGTGATCCGCGTAAATTTACATGGAAGGGTGAGGTTAAACCCAGGGAAAGATGTATTAGTTTCAATAATTAATACTGGTACTATAAGAATGTTGTAATAATGTAAGATAATATTGTAACTGGGGAATATGCCTGGTATGATCTCAAGACCAATAGGCTACATAAATAAGTATAATTATGTGTGATCAAAACAGTTTTGTGATAAGACTTCTCAGCTGAACCGACTACAAATAAATGAACTGATTTTAACAGAAGAAGTAATTAATTATACAGTAGAGCATTTATAATAGAACATGTTTTCAAATACGTAAGTTTCCTTAATGTATGCCTACATAAGAAATTTTATTGATTTTACCGCCTAAAAATCTTATGACAAACAATAATAAAACTGTAGGAAGTAAGCTGTGTGGGATTTCAATAAAATTTAAAAACATGGGAAGTAATTCGAACTTAGTGCTCCCCAACTAATCGTTTATTTGCAGCACAATTTGAAAACAGCGGAAGAGGAAGTGGTTAGGGCGTCAATGTTGTAGGTGTTGCTTTTCAACATGTAACACAAGAGAACTTCCTACACATAAGTTTATGTGACAGACGTTACAGACGTAAGTTAATAATACATATGTAAAACTCAAGTTAAATGGAAGAAGATAAAATTGATTCATAACGTTCAATCGAAGTATTTAAATACATGTTATTGTACCGTTGAACTCGATCAATAAAATACAATAGAATTGATAATTGATACCATCAGCTAAACAACCCTTATTTTGTGCCTAGGCCTTTCCATAATTACTTCCTCTGCCCGTACCATTGTACTATAGGTAGAGGAAGTATTGTTTTCGACCCCAAAATTCGAAGTTGAGTTTTTAGCATATATACACGTTTCAAGGCCCCCTGGATCCAAAAATACTATTACTTCCTCTGCCCGTACCACAGGTACTGTAGGTAGAGGAAGTATTGTTTTCGACCCCAAAATTCGAAGTTTAGTTTTTAGCATATATACACGATTCAAGGCCCCCTGAATCCAAAAATGCTATTTTTGGTAACATGTCTGTGTGTCTGTCTGTCTGTCTGTCTGTCCGTCTGTCTGTCTGTCTGTCTGTGAACACTCTAGCTCCAAAACGGAAAATCGTATGAAAACAAAATTTCGTATTGGGTCAGGTATATTCTGAAGATGTGAGGATAAGATTGGCGACTATTTTCTCTTATTTTTAAGGGGACTTTACCTAGAAATTTTCGTTTTTCGCGATTTTCTCGAAAACGGCTCTAACGATTTTCTTTCAAATTTGCACATGTGTTCCTTTTACTGAGAGCTAAACCTTTTATTTGAAACTTTTTTTCGAAAAAATTCTCTGAGGGTAGTCACAAGCCACCCACTGTTCACCCACTGTTTGTCTTGTGTGATGAACAACTGAATACGCGTTCTTTCACGGCCTCTTATTCTATATAAGAATGTGAAGTGAGAAAGATGTATTGCTGGCCATGCATAGAGTAAAGAAGTATCTGAGGGAAATATTCGATAAATTTCGGAAATTATTCTTTACGGTGGAAAGTTCAATAAACGTCTGCAGTCACTTTTTTTTAAAGTTTGTTATATAGCCTGCGCTTTTAGTCGCATCATTGAAAGAAGAGGTATTTATAGGATAATTAGCGTAAAATTGTGTCTTGCGATTCTGTACAAGGATATGTGAATACTGCTAACTTTTATTTGGGCAGAGGAAGTTATGTGACTTTCACATCAGATTTTTTTTGGAAACATGTCTGTGGGTCAGTGTGTCTGTGTGTGTGTCTGTGTGGAATATCTGTGAACAGGTTGGCTCGAAAACGGAAAATCGTATGAAAACAAAATTTCGTATTTGGGTCTGGTACTTTCTGAAGATGTGAGATGAAGATTGTCTACAAGTTTCTCTTATTTTTAAGGGGACTTTACATGAAGAATTTTTCGTTTTTCGCGATTTTCTCGAAAACGGCTCTAACGATTTTCTTTAAATTTTGCACTTGGATTGCTTATACTAAGAGCTAAAACTTTTATTTGAAACATTTTTTCGAACAAATTCCCTGAAGGGTAGTTATGAGCCACCCACTGTGAATACACGCTCTTTGCAATACGGCCTCATGTAACGGAAAGTCGTACGAAAACAAAATTTTGTATTTGGGTTAGGTACCTTCTGAGGCTGTGACACGAAGAGTGGTGACAACGTTCCCTTACTTTTAAGGGGACTTTACACTAAGTTTTCGTTTGTCACAATTTTCTCAAAAACGGCTCGAACGATTTCCTTTAAATTTTGTACATGGAGTGCTTATACCAAGAGCTAAAACTTTTATTTGAAACTTAAAAAAAAAATTCACTGAAGGGTGGTTGTAAACTACCCATTGTTTGTAGATACTCTGTCTTGCCTGGTGAACAGCTCAATACGCTGACATTCACGGCCTCTTATTCTATATAAGTACGTGAAGTGAGAAAGATGTATTGTTGGCCATGCTTAGAGTAAAGAAATATCTGAGGGGAATATTCGATAAATTACGGAAATTATTCTGAATGGCGGAAAGTTCAATAAACGTCTGCAGTCACTTGTTTTTTGTTTAGTTTGTTATATAGCCTGCGATTTTAGTCACAACATTCAAATGAGGGGCTATAATGTATTTACAGCATAATTAGCGTAAAATTGTGTCTTGCGATTCTGTACAAGGATATGTGAATACTGCTAACTTTTATTTGGGCAGAGGAAGTTATGTGACTTTCACATCAGATTTTTTCGTATCATCTTCAGGGTATAGGCCTATGTAATGTAAAATGTTCTGTTTGAATCCTGGTCGGGACAAGTTACCTTGGTGAGGCTTTTTCCGGGGTTTTTCCTCACCTGTGAGACAAATGCCAGGTAACTTTAGGCCCTTCTGGTCCCCGTATATTATCTGGCCTTCATTATCATCTTCATTCCATCCTTGCCTTGTTCAGAGCTAATGCGTGTGTGTATGGTGTGTCTCGTTGAGCTTCATGTCCTTGTCTATTCAAAAAAGTATCTATGTGATCCTTAAATAATCCCTCTCCCGACAGGTCGCGCCCCTGTAAGGCCCAAGCGGCATGGGTCCCTTAAAAGTTTCTAAAAGGGAGAGGTAAAACTAAGGTAAAGAAAGAAGAAAATATTTGCGTTGGACATAAATAAAACACTACTTTCACCTACGCTTAATTGCCAGGAGTCAATTATTTCAATGTATAAAATGTTTTAATTTACAATATCACACAATCGAAAAAAGTTAGCAGATGAAGTGAGAAATAAATCGGTTAGTATAATAGGCATATATATGGAAATATTAGAGACGAAAACCGGCCGTAATGTTATACTCACTTGTTTTGGTTGCACGCCAACGGCTTCACGAAATTCAACGGTCAAAGATCAGTTTCAATCGGACTTACCTGAAACAAGCAAAACAAAAAATAGGATAAGTTATTCATCCTGTCGTATGCTTAGAATTGCACAATTCATTTTTCCGATATTATGGAAACTTTTGAAACAATTAAACCCAAATTTTCAAGGATTAGTTCTACATATCTACTTTATTAATCACTTTTACAATATTCTAATTTTCAGATTACGTGTTCCTTGGGGCATCTTTAGGCCTACAATGCTTGTCGCACTGTACTTGAATGCAAATTTGGAATTTGAAGGTTTTTTTTTTTTTTTTTTTTGCAGTAAGAGGGATTTTAAAATTTAAATTTTTGTATTGTCTATGCTAAGTAAAGTGCTGTTGTGGAATCTTGTATATCGAGAAGAGGGTTTTATTACACTACACGGAAACCAAAACGGAATGACTACAGCCATCAGACCTGGACAGCACTTTCTTTTGAATAGATCAGTAGACTAGTTAGGGATTTTTTATTGGCTTCTAATTACTCATATCTTCATATGAGGACTGATATTCTAATAAGAAGGTACTATGTGCCTAAATTACAAGCTCTATTTAAATTATCATTTCACATAAATACCATTGTAAAAAATGTGGCAATAGAGTTGGAAAGAAAAAAAAGAGTTTAATGAATGAAAGCTAAAGAAAATAAAAAAGTCAAATGAGGTGTCTATATAATTCAGTCTTCAGGGGTGTTAAATTCTCCCCGCCCTTCTACTACTTTATTCCTAACAATAGGGTATAGACTGATATTCTAATAAGAAGGTACTTTGTGCCTAAATTACAAGCTCTATTTAAATTATCATTTCACATAAATACCATTGTAAAAAAAATGTGGCAATAGAGTTGGAAAGAAAAAAAAGAGTTTAATGAATGAAAGCTAAAGAAAATAAAAAAGTCAAATGAGGTGTCTATATAATTCAGTCTTCAGGGGTGTTAAATTCTCCCCGCCCTTCTACTACTTTATTCCTAACAATAGGGTGCATTTAAGGTCTGGAGGAAAGGATTCTTTGAAAAATGAATTCATTTTTTTTACTTCACCCTCAGTTTTTGTACCATAAAAAAATAACCCTTCTCACTGACATTTGAAGAATTCACCTTTTCATCCTCCGAGTATCACGTGATACCACTCAAATAACACAAAGAAACATCTGGAGTCTAAAGAGCTATTATATGTTTAATGATATTTTGATTCAGACAGGGGTATGTTAGGCTATTTGAAATATAAAATAGAGCCTTTGCTTATTATTATCAATTTAACTGTTACCTATGTAGATTTATTCTGTGTATCGCTTGACGGGATCTGGAAAGTTATATTCTAGACGACCGAACTCTACATTTTTAAATCATTCATGGACTGTCTAGTCGGATTAAGGTGTCCGCTACAAAATGCATTCTCTTTATGAATGATAACTTTATTCCTAGTTTTCTCTTGTGAAATGTCTACCCAACGGAATGTCACGTAGTAGTTGGACTATAAAAAGTAACCTTCCCTGCTTGGATGACTCTATTAAATGCTGCATCAGAATTTCAATAATGTCGACCTGTTAAAGCTGGAATTATTTTTAAACAATGAAGTATTACGTACAGGGTTCAATATACATACGATGTACTGTTATTCTGTCATTTCGCAGAATCAATCCAATGCAAATGGTAATTGGGGTTGCTTTGTATATTAATCAGTGGTAGAAATCCACTTTGACCTCCTGCTTCGTCGTGGATAACTTGTTTTATAGCAAAAATAGTTGTTAAACAAATGAGTTCTGAGAATATCTGTTAATGAATCTCAAAAATTAAACATTAGGCTATATTTCCTTCGCTGTGTTTTTGCCTTATGAGTAGGGAGACCAAAATTTCGCGAAATCTACATTTTAAAAAAGTGTATGAAACACATTATCTGACATTTTTACTCAACTTTCGCGAAATTCGTGATGCCGCGGATTAGAGTGTTTTATTACTGCTTTTACGAAGCTTTAGATCTATGCTAAATTTAATTTAATTTTTAATATCTTTGAATAGGAATAAATATTTGAAGATGAAGGTTTTTATTGCATGATCACTACTTTGTGCTTTTTTTTTGGTCATGTTTGATTAAAATATTATATCCAGATTTACTCTATTTTCATTGCGCAACTACGCAAGTGTTTTCTTTTATTTTATTTTATGAACAGATTTAGTTGCTCTTATGTGATAAGGTCTAGGAGATCATAAATTTAAATCAGTTTATTTTTAGAACAACAATATTAGAAACTTGACATTTTCCCGACGGATACGCACTGAAAAATTGAATTTTAATAACACAGTAAATATAGCAATCCGTCTAATTTGTTTAATCATTTATCTATTTTTTTGGTACAAAAGTGAAATCCTGAACCAAAAGTTTATCGAAATATAAAACAATTATGATACTTAAAACATACGATACAACTGTAACCAATGTAACGTGTAACAAGTCCAAAGTATCTTTAAATTTCTACGATGTATAGGTGTAGATTTATATGTTTGTGAGAGTGGGAATAATGAGAGATAGAGATTGTTAATGAGGGTAGGGAAGGGGGCACCGAGCTTTTGAATATTTTCTGTATGTGAAAAGGTCTAATGAATATAATTACTGGAGGTTGAGGCTCGTGCGCAATATGAGAGAAATACAAGCAATTAAATTTTTAGATCACGTATCACCCTTGCCTGAATTACCTCGGACGAGTCGTGGTCATCACCCCACGGCTTCGTCCCGGGTCTGGACCTGCCTTCGGGCAGAACACTCATAATCATCATCATCAACAGGAAATGGGTCCATAATTTACTATGTTTAAAAGATAAAGTCCATATTATTAGATATTTTCTTATTTTAAATTGTATGTATCCTTGCTCAAAAATATTCTTGGGGGCTAAGAAAATATTTTCGGGGGAGGGGGGCAAAGTTGATAGTGCCGCTACTGCTCATTATGACAATAACAAATACTGTACAAATAACGATAATGCAGAAGATAATACGAATCTTCACTGATTGAATTTAGTCCATCGGTAAACTAAGATAGTAGCCGAGAATTACAATATTTTGCATGAAATTACAAATGGTCTTGTAATTTAGATTTACACTTACAGCACAATCTTTGTCCTATGGTGGGTGCTCCTTGTTATTTCCAATCCGGCTCGTTCTCTCACACTAGGCTTACACAGTGCACAATAATATTAATGCACGCCTATAAATGAGATCTAATATTGCTGTCCTTCCTTGCTCTAGTTTTGAATTTCAAGTCTCTACTAAAGGCAATAAAAGCTGAACATCTTCCGGAAGTCGAAAGTTGCCACTTCGTCTTTCTCAGAGGTGAAAACTTACAGATGTGTTGGTTAGCGAAATATGTGAAATATGGTTTGGAATTTAAATAAGCCTGATAACTCCGAAAAACAGAACAGAGACTAGAGGGGAAAACAAATATTCTGCGGTGTGTCAGAATCGATCAGCAGACGTAAAGGCAAGATTTTATTTGTTTGAATCGACAAGGAAAAGTAACATAAAAGCAGACATGGAGGTGATAAATCAAAACTATACTATGGGATTCCACTAGACAACTCACTCCCCCCCCCCCTCAGGAAAGTAACGCAACATATTTGTTCTACCTCGTCTGTAGTCTCTCCCTTTCACATTTAGAGAGAGCTATTACTTTCGTTTGATTTGTTGTTTCATTAGTATCCCCAAGTTCGACTTGTGTTTGGTCCGGAGGTCAACTCCGCCCTCGTACCAACCGCTAATGAGTAAGGACGGGTCTAGATGTTACGTGAGACCTAAAATCTTTGGCAACACTAGGTTCGGATGAGTTTATAATAGCCTTGAATGAGGAAAAACCTTACAATATTTATAATATAGTTAGACAGCAATTAAACTACTATATTTTCATTTCTGTCGTATCACATGGAACCTCTGACAGTGAATAATATACTACGATAAATTATTCTTCAGTGATCCAAGAGTTATGAAAGCTATATTTATTCTGGTAGAGTGACTTTTTATAATCATGCCTGGTAATGTTTCTATTATCATAGGTAATCCCACGAGAGTTGACGAGTTTATCGATAGATTCGCGACTGCGCAGCAGGAGCGAATTTATCTGATAGAACTGGTCAGCTCGAGTTGGATTTATTAAGACTATTCCATGAGTAAAATGTAACGGATTATATAAATAATAATTTCTTTCGTGCTTTGTTGTATAAAAACAAGACTAACAGTTGTGAGATCACGGCATACTGTGAATCAACCATCCATGAATCGATTCGAGCTACCCTGGTACGATCAGTACTACCAACGGCGCATATAAGACATAGTTTACTTCATTCAGGTAAACTAAGCAGAACAGAATAAAAGCACACGAACTGACTTGCACCGAATCGAAATTGTGTTCTTAATCAATGTACATTGCCGCTTAGTGGCAGCAATCACTGCACACTGATACTTACATGCCTAGTAACGAGGACACGATTTTACTCCGATTAAACAGCCTCCTCGCGATTCCTACAAGAATATTGTAAGATAAACGGCCGTGATTGGTCTATATCCGAGGAATTGCTAAACGTTATTGGTCAATATCAAACACGCGGCATATGAGTGGGATAGTCGTAGAAAAACATGAGATTTTTTTTTTTTTTTCATAATGTAATAATACTCCTTATTTTCCCTGATCGAATTCTTAATAGCATAACTATTAACATGTTTCTTATCTCAAGCCGCGCAGTCATATCTTACATATATTTTTCTTTTTGTCAGTCTTGAACAAATGTAGGCTTATTGCCTTCAGGGGCCAAGCAGGAGTATGATCTTTACAGAAACGCCTACAGACTCATCATTTTAATACGTATAACCTATGATCCCCCAAAAGCTTAAAGTGAAAATCAGTTGATGCTATTAAAATCATATTATAATTTTCTATAACAGAGTAATTGCTAAAAATAATTCGTAATACGAACTCACTTCAGGTGACGTGCACAAGCTGCAAACCAACCAGATTACTTCCCTTAATAGCATCATGTAAGCCTATCGCAATTAGCAGTGAAATATCCAAGCAAAAGTTCAGTGTAAAAACTATTTCTGTTGACCTAAAATGTACAATTTGCAATAATGTGATTCTAAATTAGGCTTCATGAGCAACACAGATGACCTGTCAGGATTAAAACTGTTTTCTAACTTAACTTCAGTGCGTGGATGCGTGTTTTTTAATATAATTAGCCTATATCCCCCGGCCAAAGTCGCTAATATTATGACTAGGGCCCGAAAGTTTATGAAAAATCGTATTTTCAGTAATGCACTCTATTAGGCTATATGCTAGTGTTAAAATATGTACAAGGCATGAAATAAATAACAGAAAATTGAGAATTTCATTTTGCCTACCGTTGCATATTTTGTTGGTTTTGCGATATTTCACCATATAAACATGCCTAGAAGGCCCTAAAGATTCCAGGATTTTCACATTCGGCACTTAAAGGTGGTAAGGTTGTCAGCCTTTTCCCCAGGGTTGCTCCTGGTACTCATTTCTGTTGGATGCTGAGACGAACCCAGGTCCATAGTGCCACCAAAAGAATTAGATCAATTGAAAAATCTTGACGAACTCATCGGGAATCCAACCCGCGACCTTCCGGTTTGTAGCGCAGGGCCTCAGCCAACCGCACCGTGCCATACCCCTTTCGGTATTGTAAGAATATAAGATTTCCTAAAAATCTGTCCATGGGTTGAAAATTATATAGACCTCAAGTCAAGAAACGGCTAAGTGCTCTCTTCAAGTCAAGAGTTGATCAGGTTCGTTATTTTAAATAATTATATTTCACGACATGTCTATGCTCCAAAAGCAAAACCATTTAAATCATACATCAAAACAAAGGGTTAATATATTATTAATTTATTATATTATTGTGTTAAAAATATTGTTAATATTAATTTTCTTCGTATTAAAGATAGACTGAATAATCAGTAATTTTTAATGCAAATCAAATGTTATACGTAACATATTTTTGCATTGATTCCCTTTAATTTTATTTAAATTTGAAGTAAGAATGAAAAATTGTGAATTGTTTTCACAGCTTTTATTCAACTATTTGTTAGTAATTAAAAGTGAATACCGGTATTGAATCACATGAAATATTTTAGCAAGGAGAATAGTGACCAGGGCTGATGCGTGGATGATAGACTATATCCAGAGGCTCCTCATATGTATTCAGTGATTCCGATAACAGGTAGCATCGTTTGATGTACCCCATTAAGGAAAGGCCAGCTCTCGGACGTAGGTGATTAATCACAGACTCTCGTCTGGATCGGATCGTTATTACGAAGGCAACTCGACAGCACTTTGCAGTCAGATCCAATGAAAATCATTTGAAAAATGATGTTCTCTTAATTCTTGTACTAGCTGTGCCTATCAAGTCCAATTAAAGTAATATTTCCTTCGCCCCTTTATCTACGATCTCCGGCCTTCAGACCTGCCTGGAAATTTGAAAGCAGCTTCTCATGCTTACACGTAAAGCTACTTATTGTAATCGTTGTATGTTCTACATCGGAAGACGTAGAAGTGATTCTCATCGAAACCATTATTATCATTATTAAATGATTGTCAGAAATTATATTCTTACACAATAAAGAAAGCATTATGGATATAAGCCTATGTTATGTATGAGAGAATGCATGTTTACCAACAGTCGCATTTTCTTAAGCCGTTCAGGGTTGCCGTATCATTGTTCTTTGATGTGAGCCGGTTCGAGTCCCGCAGCGGGCATGGGTGTTTGTGTATAATGAGGAAAAAAGGAAAAACAGGGAACGAGGAAAAACAAGGACAACGGAAAACAAGGAAGGGAAAAAACTTTAAGAAAGGACTACTGCATCGTGTTGCACTTTCATTCATCCAATACCATATTATTAAACGCGTTCATGATATACAGTTTGTTCTGCTTTTCTTTGTGAACAAAAGGTGGCAGCAAATAACGATCTTAATGCCCTATCTCTGCTATAGCAAATATATATTTCGTTACCTAGTGTATTATCGGTGAAGCTACTTCTAATAAAAGATTGCTTATATATTTATATATACAGTATATATACTATATATCAGTCATTCTTATATTTGCATATATATATATATATATATATATATATATGTCTATATATTTGTTCTAACATTTTACACACTACCTATCGAAGTGTAAACAGCGGCGCGGATTTGAAGAGGGCGTTTCTTTTGGGGGGGGGGGGTTAGTTGTCGAAGTTAGAATTAAATAAGTATTTCAGAAGCTTGTTTCCAGAATCTGCTATTTGCATTCGTTGTAATATTTTTAGGACAGTAAATTTCTCTTGTATTTATCTGTGGACATTTTTTTTTAATTATTACATGTACTTTATGCTATTAGAAAACCTTATTAGTTTCAAATTACATTTGCTTGTTTACTGCAATATTATGAATCTCAAAATTTGATATAGCGTATTTAGGAGATGAAATTGTCCTTTAGATTTTGTAAATAAATGTATTTACTTTAGCTTACTTTTAGAAATAAAACAGCACTTCTTATTTTAAAACAAAATTATGTCATAATTACCTTCCACACTGTCCACAATTGAGAAAGTGGATGGGTCAGCCACTTTCTGCTTTCTTATGAGTTAGTGGCTCATTCAGACTGTCCAAAAATCAGAATGTAAATCGGTCAGTCACTTTCTCATAATAAGACATTATGGAAATCAAAATATCTGTCGAGTGTAGTTGCCCTTGAGTGGATAGTTTGAAATAGCTCAAAGTTTATTGTTAAATATATCACATTTTCATGGCCGACTATAAGGTTTTTCCATATAGTTTGTGCTCATGTCGAGGACGGCTAACCTATCCCTTAGTGAAGAGAGAACATACTATTGTTTTTGTTGTCTACTAATGAAGTAGCCATGACAGTATCTCGAACCTACAGTTTGAAAATAGAATTTGAAACATAATAGGCCCTCTGTACTTTACTTCAAAAGAACTGGCAGAGATGAAGGCAACGGTTATTCATCCCATTCCTGCTACATGGTAATGATCAAGTGGAAAGGGTCTATAACACCTAGACCACAGAATCCCTCTATATTTCCTTTTTAAAATTTCCTATCGTAAAAATCAAATGTCATAACTTGTATGCTATCATTGATGAATGCTATATTGATGTATGCTATATTTTAAAGCATACCCAAGCCTATTCCAAAAACCATTAAACCCCAAGGCGAATACACTATCGAAAGGATGATTTGACGCATAAAATACGCTTCATTTCCCGTGAAAACTAAAGCTGTAAATAATTAGTTATTGTCTCAGTGTTTATTAAAGCAAGAAAACACTACTATAATATAGGTAAAGGAGACAGCGTTACTATTTTGTTTCGGCAGTAAAATGAAATAATAACAAAGAGTGTCTATGAGGGCTGATGGCCAATGGGATAGATACTGGACTTCATGTAGGTGACATGATAAATTCCCCAGCAAAGAGCTTTAGGTGAGCACTTCTGTCCCGCCGTTTTTATATAATTTGTTATCCTGCAGGGATGCTGATAAAAAAAAAAATAACTCTCTGCTCCGCTACAGCGAATGGATGTTTCATCACCCTTCAAAAGAGCATGACAAGGAAATGCTATCGTGATGTATTATTAGAAAGAACCCGGCTAAACTTACTTTACATAGGATACATTTTAAAACTAAAAATGGTATTTATTGTATGTTACCCTTACACTATCTCGAGCTAGACATGATTTAGTTGCAACTAGGAAGATCAATTCTTCGCCTAAGTTCTACTGTTGTTTAATGTAAGAAAGTACGTTATGCACTAAGGGCTTTCTATGTTTTATATAGATTTTAAAATTGAATTTTTAACCATTTTGGATTCAATTATGGTCCTCTGAAAAAAGGTTATCATTAAATATTCATTGTTTTCCAAAATTTGTGTCGGCCTGGGTGGCTTTCTGTGCCCAAGGTTGCGGATCGATCCCGGCCAATGTCGATGGCATTTATGTGTGCAGAAATATGACAGGCCCATGTTTGTAGATTTACTGGCATGTAAAAGAACTCCTGCGTGACACAATTCCGACACACCGGCGACGGTCATAGGCCTAAGTTGCAGTAAATCCCCGTTTTTAAATAATTATATACCAACCAATCCAAAATTTGTATATCTGTCTTGTGTCTGTTCGTATATACAGGTATTATTACTATTGCAGTATACATCAACAAGAAACAGTGCATGTTTTAAAAATTTGCTCAAAAACAATGTAAATAGATATTTTAACGAATTTGTAAAATATTTTATTCTAAGACACTGTAAATAGGTATTTTTATTGATTATGTAAATATGTGTATTTTTAGCAATTTAATTATGTCATTAGGATTTAAAAATATTGTTTTCAAATATTTCAGATGAATCGCAACTCAGAATTGTTTGTACTATATTAACAATAAATATCTGAGGCTACTGCTGATCTTGGTTTATCGATATTATTTTGAGGGTATAAGGCGAAATATTGCCCACTAACTCCTTAACTACTACATCCCTCAAAGAAGAAAAAATGAAGTTTATCAGGTATTATTACATTACGTTATATTATTTATTAATGCTGCAGTAGTATTTGAATCGATAGCCATTTTCAGAAGTCTTCTCTTTATCTTCCAGCTAATTTTCGTTTGCCTTGATACTCCACTGCAGCTTTTCAATTTAGAATTTGCTCCCTGTATTGAGATACGGATCTAAACTAAACTGCTCTTTTTCACTTCGTGCGAATTTAAACTCCATGTTGAATATGAAAGCAGGAGAACAAGAAAATCTTGCAAACTTCTCAAGAACAATGGGAGAACACAAAGAAGCCCAGAGATAAGCATATAGCGCTAATCCAGTTGCAGGTGGAGACTAGAAGCATTTTATCATCCGTTTTAACAGGTTACATTTTACAGGAAGAAGCGCGGTGGTGAAAGATAAGTTTATTTCTTGCTGCTGCAGATATGTCATACAGACACTATATCATGGACGTTTGTCTTTGTCAGGAGCTTCTTCCATGTAATAAACCACGGGATCTTATGAATACCGAGCCCTACTGCCAGATGAAATATTATTCTGACGTGTAAATTATTGATTTTGGTGAGCGATAAATTTCAAAGGTCAGAGAGTGGCCTTTTTTTGGCAATACTAGCTGGTAAGGGAACCAATTCTCATAAGAATGTTTCCTCGATTTTTAAACATGGTAACGTGTACAGTTCGAATATCGATCCAGTACTATAAGTAAAGTGGATTCCACGTTAAGACGACTTCTTCCCATACCATCGTTTTTCTATAAAAGAATACAATAACATTGTTCCTTAATCCGAAAAGCTATACCGATTATTTACAGGTTTTAGGGTAGCCTCTTGGTGGTCTCCTAATAGTGCAGCTATTTCTTTCCTTTGCGATTTCTGGATTGAAATGTAGTATTTTGCAAAACATGAAAGCCTTAGTTCTTCAAAATAACCGGATGTAATTTTTCCCTGTTACTTAACTGTAGGGATTATAGAACAGTATGCGACTCTCATTGAAGGGCTAGAAGAAAAGCTATCAGTTTTTTTTCTGGTCTGCAGTCCATTGTCCTGTATCGTGTTGAATAGTTGCACCCGCTATTATAGTGTATGTCCTTTTTCCGATCCAGGTGTAAAATGGCCATCGGCGCGCGCCACATCAGAAGAATGTGTACACACACTGACTAGGGGATTAGCGAACAATAAACGAGGGTACACATTGTAAAGCCATTTCTCAAAGTCAAGAGCGGTGGAATGAGACGAGGCCGTAATGTTTTGGAAAATACTATATTTACCGTGAACAATACTAATCTCTACACAGCTGCATTGGAGTCGGGTTCACACGATGTCCAGATTCTTTTTTGCTATAGCTGGAAATGGGAAAATTTCAATAGTAGTGAAAAGAATAAGCTCGCGAAAACGGCTTTGGTGAAGGTTGAAATAACTAAATGAACAATCTCCCAGTTTAGCCTTACTCTATCGACATGAGGAACGAAAAAATCGCCAGATCGTGGTAGGGTAAAATAAGTGATCTGATTTTTTTAAACTTATTTTTAACTAGCTGAAAAGGCCCGGGGTCGCCCGTGCTTTGTATTTTGTAATTTGAAATTTACTTATGGAGGACTTTCGATTTTGAAACTCTAGGTCCTTATGTAATATGTATGTAGAATTTGAAAAGAGGAAGAATGACTTATCACACTCAAACTATTCCTTCAGAAAACTTATAGCTTTTTATGGCTCATAGAGGATGTCGAATATAACATTCCCTTGCTTCTACACATCATGCCTGGGAGTGGTTGAAATAAGAAGAAACATAAATTCCGGTTACATAAGATTGTATTGTCTTGACGGAAAATTTTATTTCTCACTCTCATATTACCATACAACCGTTTCGGGGTTGAAATAAAAAATCCCATTAGGTAGGCCTACAGGCTGAGGTAGATTTCGAAGTGCTAAATCTCGCCTTATATGAGAGCTATCGAGAAACCAGTTATTGATTTGTAAAGTACTCATCAAGAGCTTTTCAACGATACCGCATAAGTCGTGGTTTCAAAAATTTCGAATTTCCACCCCCACCAACCACCCCCATTCGTACCCAAAAAATCCCGAAACATTGGTGTCACTGTGAACTCCATAATTCTAATTTATTCAAACAAAGTTTCCCTCTATACTTCATAGGGGCCGCGATATAAATTTTTCAAAATGTCAACCCCCTCCCCCGACCCTCCCCTTGGGCCAATTTTGCTCATTAACGAACTTGTCCGAACTATTGGGCCTAGAAATAACGAAATATAATTTGGTTCAAATATCTTCAAAATTACGGCCGCTAGCGTGTAAAGATATATATATATATATAAATATCACAAAAAAAAAAAATTTGAACGGGCGGTGGTTTCGCACTTAGGGAGGCATGAAACGTAAAGATGTGAAAGAATTTTTTCGAAAGTCATGACATGGTATCGATTGCAATAGGTAGGTTTTTCTTCGAAATCTACCTAAAAAAGAAATTCAATATAAATTTCATACTCTCCTTCCCAAAAACCTGGGACGTGATATACTGCGGGCATAAGACTGAAAATGTTCCATCCCATTTTGTCTTCTTTTAGATGCTTAGGGCCTATGATAAACATCCCTATTTCTCAACTAATAGAAAGCTTACAGTTATGAATAACATATCAGTGGATAAGATTTTTTTTACCGCCATCTGATATAGCATATTCATTGGTACACACTTGAGCTGACCCTGCAATACGGTTTCTTATTCTACATCAACATGTGAAGTGAGAAAATTATATTTTCCTTGTCGAGGGTAGAGAAAGTTATGTGACTGCATCACATTCTGTTTTATTTTCGTGGATTTCATTTTTCAGTAATTATTTTCGCCAATTATAACATAATTTGTTAAAGTCCAATATTATATAGTTACTAAAGCCCTATGTGATCACTGTAAACAATACACTGTTGTCATGACAACTGAATGGGATTTCAATTTGTCAGTATAATATTCTCAGAAATTGTATAAATTTTCAAGGGAAGGAGTTATTTGTTTGAATTTTAATGTTGACCGCGTTACTTCCCGGGCTTAACTTGGTATGTGTGCAAAATGTCGTGCATATTGGTCAAGAAATGTAGATTTGTATAGGGAACATACATACACACATATCGACAAACACACATTCGATTTTATATATTAGATAGAACGAAATCCATTAATTAATCAGTCTTTTTAAATTACTATAGTGGAGAAATAGAAAGGAAGCCACTTTTTCAGATAAAGTTACACCGATCTAAGGTGATCCCAAACACATACAACACCCCCGCCTTAGATTAACCCAACGCCCGAACTGCATAAGCAGAAGCAACTTCACCGACGCTAGCGTAATGCACGTAGTCTAATTAATAGCCTGCAGGGGCAGATGCAGTTTTCAGCGCCCGAACTCCATAAGCAGAAGCAACTTCTCCGACACTAACGTACTGCACGTAGTCTAATTAATAGCTTGCAGGGGCAGATACAGTTTTCAGCGCCCGAACTCCATAAGCAGAAGCAACTTCACCGACACTAACGTAATGCACGTAGTCTAATTAATATCTTGCAGGGGCAGATGCAGTTTTCATTCCTGAAATGCGGTACAAGTTGAGTTAATGCTCCCAAATGCATTTTCCTGTAATACAGTGCGCCCGAGAACAGTCCGCAGTTGCTATTTGCTGGAGAGAGGGCTAGGTGCAACAGTTACGTTGGCAACACGGGCTTTTATAAAAACAAACCGCCAGCTGTGTATGCAGGCAGGCAGAGGTCACTGTCACTTTATCAATGGGTGCATTGTCTAATTACTAATCAGTGCATATTGCAGTGTGCAAGCATTTTAGATCGAATATTGTGACAGGACTTCCAGCACCTGCAATGATCAGCTGTGGTGAGTACCAACTTAACTGCTGCAGCTAGCTGCCTCTCCAACAAGTAGCCGCTGCGGAGAATATTCTCGGGCGCACTGTAGCTTAACACATTACCAGATAAAAATACGGCCTTATCGGTGATTAAACTCAACCACCTATGCCAAGGTTACTGCTGTCAACTAATAAGAGGAAAAATATTATGGTTGAATCTCGCAAACGCAAAATGTGTTAGTAGGCATGTACAGTACATTACAAAAGTTAAATTAGGGATTTAAAAGGTACCTGACCGCCAAAACATAATTTTATGATTACGAATAAAACACGAAATCTGGGTTATATGTTAATGGTCAATATATTTTATCACTAACTAGCTTAAAAGGACCGGCGTCGCCCGGGTTTTTATTTTGTAATTTGAAATTAACTTATGAAGGACTTTCGATTTTCAAACTCTAGGGCCTTGTATAATATGTACGTAGAACTTGAAATGAGGAAGAACGACTTATCACACTCAAACTATTCCCTCAGAAAACGCTAGATATAGCTTTTTAGTATAATATTTTGTGAAATTATGCAAATTTTCAAAGGAAGGAGTGGCTTGTTTTAATTTTAATGTTGATCGCGTTACTTCCCGGGCTTAACTGGGTATGTGTGCAAAATTTCGTGCAAATTGGTCAAGAAATGTAGATTTATATACGGTTCACACATACCCACATACATACATATACACTTTCAATTTGGTTTGTTTGCAAGACTCACACTTTTTTGTTGTACTTTTTTTTTGTTTTGTTATGAAAACATGTGATAGCGGAACTCTCAAACTGTGAATATGTCACACTTCTTTTGTCACACTTCAATTTTTTTAAATCTTTTTTTTTATGTAAACATTTGACAGCAGAACTCTCTAACTGTGCCTCATTTCACATTTCCGACTTTTCTCGTGGATTTTCCAAAAAAATTTCTTTCATACAAACCTTGTCCTGATAATTACGAACACAAAAAAAAAAAAATCAGCCAAATCGGTCGAGCCATTCTCAAGTGATGCTCCGTCATACATTTTGGGAATTCATTTTTATTAATTTAGATGTACTGAGGTCATAATGAAAATGTACTAATTATATTCCACCTTAAAAACTTTCATAATAAAAAGTAATTTTAATGCGACGTTACATATAACTCTTCCATAATGTTTATCGCGTAGAACCATTTAAAGCTATTTTCGAGAATTGAGCAAGATGATCGAGCTGCGTCTTGGACACTTATTCGGGAGGTCCCTCGTTCAAACCCATGACCGGCCAATTTTACTTGGGTTTTGCCAGGGTTTCCCCAATCGTAAAGGCAAAAACCGAATTGTATATTTAATTACTGTGAATAATCGTCGCTATTTCATCCTGTATACATTCATTGACAAAATTGAATGTCACTTAAAATTAACAAGAGTCACAAACACATCAACAATAGAAGTCAGTTCCACGTCAGTAGTTACATGGCCTACTGGTATACCTCAGAACCTGAACTCCTGATGTAACTTCAATGTTCAAAGAAGTATAAATAAATCTGAATGTAAAAAAAATCACGAGCGGAAACAGGAGACAGTAACATTATCATGAACGCAGAAGATTGCAAGCAACAAACCATTCTTTCTCACTAGTTACGTCAGTGACATATTTAAACAATGCATTGTCAGAAAACATTATTCTACTGAAGGAATATCTAAGCAAGGTATTCTATCGATGAGCGCTTACAGAAAGAAAACAAAAATGCAATCAATATGGCGTGAGTGAAATTAATAATGTAAAATTGTGGACATTCTCAACGCTATGGATTCCTGGAAGTAACACAGGTTGCATGTTTCTTTGCAGCAAAGGCGATCCTTGTTCAGAGGCGACAAAGGTGAACGCAGTACGGAAAGTCTGAAGTTGTCTTAGGGCACTGGTGTAAAGAGAATGTCACGATGAGGTTCAAGTCCAGACCAGATCAAATAAGTTAACTCAGGTCGGAGCATTCGCCCGCAATGCGACGACCTCGACTCCGTTCCATACCTGCATACGAAATGCATTGCTGGAAATTAAAACTGGTTCCTGTCCTATAACCTAAATGTGCTTACGCTACCGGTTTATCGCATATGATTCGAACCTAGTGTAATGATGAATGTCAAGTTTTGATACTCATTTCCCTAATGAAGGCTGCAGAGATGAAAACGGCCGAAAGCTTAGATATTTCAGATTCCTTAGCTCGGCTTATAGAATATGTTATTATAATGTTTCTCTTTGTGTAGTATAACATAAAATTCACGGCTGGATAAATTCGTTTAATTACTCTTACCGTTTACAAACAGCTTTAATTTGTATGGACGTAGGTCTGCAACAATGCTCTCCATACAGTTTTCAATAATTCACTAACCAACTCAAGTCACGTATCTCAAAATTCTGATCAGTGAAAATTCATTTGTATGCACCGAAATGGCACTACGATATCATCGAATATTGTATATCTGGGTCAAAGGTTGCATGAGGTCAAAACGTATCGAGGCAACACGTATCGAACATAATGCACATTTATTTGCTAATGCTAACTGTATATGCAGGGAAATTTCCCTCCAGAGGTAAATGTCGTGGTATCTAACTCTTTCAATTTTAATGCAGCTTGGTTCCTGGAAAAAAAGGAGCAAAGTTTGCACTACTTTTTCCTCAGTCTTACTAGAATTAATATTAATGAAGAGTTTTACGTTAGTATCGTGGTAGCACTAGGGATACGCATCTTCCATATAGAACAATCAAGGAATAATACCTCTTGCAATTCACATTAGTGAAGCCTTTTTTTTAAAGTAATTTTGTTGAAGTATCAGAAGCGCGATAATGTACAGAAATTCATACCATCGTTGGAAAAATAAAAAAATAGACTGATAGGCCTACTGATATTATAATAGACGTTATTGGTTAGTAAAAAACACACATTTAAATGGCTTATAAAATGTTTTCATAACGAAGATAAGAAATTAAATTTAAATTTCCGAAGCAAGAAAGACTATTATGTTATGTTAATGAAAAAGCTCTCCAATATGTATTTATCAATAATATTTACTATGGTATGAATAACAAATCCACAGGAAACCATCCGGGCAAGCTTTCAGCATTATACTCTGTTGCCTATCTTCACGAACAAGGACTTTCGTCTTTACAAATAAAAAAGATATTTCGGCTGTGAAAACTGCGCTGAAAGTCGAAAAAAATTTAATGGACTGAGGAATGATTTCAAACTATCGTGAGTGAATTGGAACAATATGAGTTCCTACTATGTATATCAACAATAGCATGATTTTCGTTGTACAGCGATTCAACAAAGAAGCAGGATTTTTAGTAATAGCAATAAATGACTATGATAATAGTACACGGATAATATAGGGTGGGCTTGAGCCCCACCCACGGGCCCGCATATGTTGTCGCCAATGCGTATAGCCTACATCTACCTGTTATGAAAGTGACTATTTCCCATGTAACCTTGAACTTTGATTTGACTTCATTTCCGCATTAGTTAGACCTTTCTTCATTTTTGTTATTCTGCTGTGACATAATAATCCCCCTAGCTGTCTATAAAATGTTGAGAATTTCAAATGAACCCTGACATTTTCATCGGCAGAAAGATTTCATTCGTGATTGGCTTATGAAAATTGAATCTCTCTTGATTTCCTTTCCTCGGCAATACAGGATAACACTGAAGATTTTATTTCCTTTTAATCGGTTTAAAACATGGCAGATAAGAGATATTTTATTATCTTTGATCTCTGTATTCAACACAGCCGCTGCTTACTCCTATTCCGAATAGCCTTCAGGTAGGAATTTTAAGATATATTTTATCTTTAAATATTATTTTTAATATTAGGAATAGGCCTGTTTATTCGTTTTCCCTAAATATTTTCTTGACCAAAGCAAACAATTATTGCGAAAAATTAGTAATTTATGATCCTAGTGTTAAAAATATTTTATTTGCGAGTATGTTAAGTTTGCGAAACGAGTTCTTGAGGGGGACTGTAGCAATCGTACGAGCAAAATACAGTCATTTTGCTACGTGCAACACACGCTATCTTTTGACAGTCGTTAAAATTTGTGAAATAATAATACATTTTAGGTTTATTGTTATGAATTACGCACCGCGGAGCCAGCCATATTGGAGCGCACAGACAGCTATTATAGATTTTCTGGTATAGGTCTACCAAATTAAGAACAGCGTTTTTCATCCACCTAGTAGGCTATAACGAGTTTTGAAATCACATTCAAAAAGGATTTAATAACCATATGCAAATATTTTTTTAACTAGAATAGTATTTTCTATGTGAAGCAATCAAAGTTGTCCACCGCTGTGGCGTAGGGGATGCCTTCGCTTCTCTCATGCAGCGGGTTCGGGTTCGAATCCTGGTCGGGACAAGTTACCTAGGTGGGGTTTTTTCACCTGTGAGACAAAGTCGGGTAACTTTAGGCCCTTGTGGTTCCCGGATATCATCTGGCCCATTATCATCTTCATCCCATCCTTGTTCGGAGTGATTGTGTGTGTGAATGGTGTGTCTCGTCCTATGGGTTCGTGTTGTCTCGGAGGTGGCCCCAGCATTGGGCTGATCACTCATCCGGGGAGGCCCTCCATGTCCTTGTCTGGTCAAACAAGTATGTATGTGATCCATAGATAATTCCTCTCCCGACAGGTCGCGGCCCTGTATGACCCGGGCGGCTTGGGTCGCTTAAACGTCCCTAAAAGGGAGAGGTAAAACTAAGGTAAAGAGAGAGTGAGAGAGAGTGAGAGAGAGTGAGAGAGCAATCAAAGTTAGTTACTCTGTGTTATAATTTTATACCAGTTTTTAGGGCGTAATTTTATCCTTTTAATTAATGACAGCTACCGTTCAAAATGCTTCTTTTACCTTCAACTCTAAAAAAATTATGTCCGGTATCATAAAGCTGTCGCCGTCTTCTGGAACTTAAACGCCATTTTTCTTCCATTTATCCGGATCTGAATTCCTTGATGCTAAGGCGTCTTGAACCCCTTGCATCTAAGCCATTGGTCGTCCTTTTCTTCTTCGCTCCAGTGGAACCCATTCCATGATTAATTTCGGAATTTCTCATCGGACTTTCTTTTGACATGGCCGTACCACTGAAGTCTTTTCTGTCTTGTGCATGTTGACTTGTTTCTCTTTTACTCTCATAATTTATTTTACGCATTCATTTTTAATTCTTTCTCTCCTTGAAATTCCTGCTGAACTTCATAAACAATCCATTTCTTTAGCTAAAATTGTATTTGTTTTTTTCATGTGAGATTTTGCCAAACTTCTGCACCGTATGTAAGTAAGTTCTGGATTATCATCGTATAAATATGCAACTTTCTGTTTCTGGTGATACTTTTGTTCTACATAATATAGGCCTAGCTTAATACGATTATTACTCTTCCTGCTTCAACAATCCTATTATTTATTTATATTGTGTTATTGTCAGTTTGGTGAATTTTATGTCTAAATACTTGCATTCTATACGCGGTTTTATTTCTCCTCCATTGTCCATTTATAAACTTCTTTTTGTTCTTCTCCAAAACATATGTTTTTTTTTTTTATATATATAGGCCTACAGACCTCACTGATCATTTTTTTTTTTTTTCCCCTGTATTCTGTGTCATCATGATATCTAGTTTGTAACACGTTGTCATCTGCAAACATACATACATACATACATACATACATAAATGTTTTGTACTGGTATTCCCATTTGCTTGCAATTTCTTTTCCTGTTCCTTAACACTCTTTCAATGTAAATTTTTAATACAGTTTGTGATAATCTACATAAACTAATAACTTGTTTAATGATAATGATGTTGATAATAATAATTATTATAATAACAATCATTGCTGGAGGCAATGGGAACAACCGCAAGAATACAGATTGAACAGGGTTGGATTCCATTCGAATAATGTACAATATAAGTAATGCAACGTAGGCCTATATGAATAATAAAAGGAACAGGAATCAACATTTGCTACCATCAGAAAAGGAATTTAATGCAAAACAAGCTCCAATTTCACGAAACAAATGGCAACGAAGGGGAATGAAACAGGTTTCTAATAGTGCAAACAGCACAATTCGTATGAATTCGCATCATCAGCACAACATCCCTATCCGTCAGTGAAAGCTACTTTGCAGCTGTGTTTCAATCATTACGGTGAGTGCGTCTGTGGTTTTGGGCCACGCTCAAACCACTTGTGATAAGTACTCGAAATTGCAAGCGGATTGCCGGATTAGCAAAGCAGGGTCCCATTCATTTTGCATTAAACTTTCATAATTTTCAGGTAAATACGGATTCAGTGCAGTTTAATTCAGTCATTTTCATTTTTCCAACTAATAATATTAAAAACAAAACTTTACAATTCATTCATCACAGCATTCAAACAAAAAAGAGGTACTTATAAATACAACCGCGGGTAATGTGGGCTACGTACGAAACGAAAATAAATTTCATAGGCCTATGATCGTTCAAGAGCTTTTCGTTCCTTTTTTAAAAATATACAACCAGTTACTACTGTATGTAGGTTATCTATAATTCTGTGGCTTGGTTCTAAAAGGGCCAATGTCATAAAACCTGCTTTTGAGATAACTGACGTTGAAGTCTTTGTAAGAAGCTACATTTTTTGCTGAGAACATCCGACATTGGCCCCTAAGGTTTCTGTATTATGTAGCCTATGTTAATATCAACAGACATTTGCACTTTTATTACACGAAAGATAAAGACTAGCCGAGTTCAATAATGCATAGATCTCATTTTTGCAAGAAATTGGCATTGGCCCTTTTAGAACCAAGTCACAGAATTGTTAAGAGAGAGTGTAGTCATATGATGTATTCAGCACTCCGATCTCTAACTATAGGAAGGGGAAATTACGTTTCATTCGACTCCGAAGCCGAAGATTTAAAAGACACCATGTAGCGAGCTATCCTTCGCGGTATTTCCATTCCACATTATACACAAAGCGGTGGTCACAATGGGCCTTTCATTGCATAATACGATAACGCGGACTTGCGACCTGCTGCGTATATGTTAGCTAGGAATGTGACGTTAAAAAAGAACAGCACAAAGTGAGGTGAGAAAGGTCGTCCCTGCCCGGCTCAACTTCACACGTTCTTATTCCTGAGAAAAAGAAAAAAATAGCTTTCTCTACCTGAAGAGTTGAATGGTATTGTGTTTCAATGACCGACTAGCTTTTGAAGCGAAAAAAATTACGTCTCGTTGTATATTTACAATGGTATAAATGAGGCTCATGTCTAGTTGCATCAACTTGTATATTTTATAATGCTATTATGTTATACTGTATTTTACATTATGCTGCAAAGCTTGCTACCTAGTGCACCATTACTCTGAAAGTTTATATCCTTTAGCTGAAGTATTTTAGTAGAAGTAGCACAGGGCTGGCTTAACTATTGTAACCAAATGTAAAGCATTACAATATAATGGTGGGTGTGACAGAACCGTTGATAATTTAATTAGGGGAGAACACAACCTATCGCAATGTTTTTCCTCACGTTTTGAAACAGGGCCAACAAATATGACATTTCCACAATATACATTTCTCTTAATTTTAAATGAGAAACATAATGAATAATTCACTCATTCAAATTAATATTACTGGCAGGGCCGGTTCTAATATTATGACGGGAAATATTTTCGGCAACTCCTAAATTGCCACCTCAGTCTTTCCATTTTTTACTATATTATTAAACATGGAATTTAATGTATTCTAGCCTGATATTGGTAAGCCAATAAATACTGTACATAATGTACTGAATATATTTATATAATTTAATTTCCTTTTTACTCTTGCTCTACAGTATTTTATTTATATTTTAGTGTCTTGTTAGAGATTTCATCTTTTTAAAAATCTAAATATCACCGCCCCTAAATGTTTCTAAAAATCTCCCGCCCTATTCTGTCTCGGATGTGACCCAGCATTGGGCTGATCTCTCATCTGGGGAGGCCCTCCATAAGTTCAAAAAAGTATGTATGTGGCCCATAGAAACTCCATCCCCGATGGGTCGCGTTCCTGTAAGGACTGTGCGGCATGGGCCGCGTAAATGTATCTATGTATGATGTATCTATAGGTGAAACTCAGGCAAAGAAGAAGTAGTTTACATTTTATTCAATTACAATTTCTTTTTCACTTTTATTCATCAATGCACCACCCGAATGAGGACATGCTCTGGTTGGGGGTAGTCCAGAAATGGATATAAATACACCAAACAGTAAATACATTATCCTAAATAAAAATGCATTAAATTAAACCCATCCATATTAATAGGCCTAATAGGAAGGAAATTTTAAAAGAAGAAACATATTCAATAAAAGTTTATATAAGTTAATAAACTTAACTAAGTTATTTTCTTAAATTTGTAATTGTTCGGATTAATTAATTCAGGGTAATTGCAACAATGGAGTAATTGTTTAATCAAATCTGGGGCCAAATCTACAGGTGTGATTTGTACCTGCATAGGCCTATGTGAAACAACACTCTGAGCTATGGCTTAGGCCTACATTGTCAGGTCTCCAAAATTTTCCCGTAACATACAAACATTACATACTACAAATACATATATATTTTACATAATAACATCTTCAATGTCCAATACAATTAACGGTGCCTCATATGTACAATTTTTTTTCTGTATAATGCATTACTGGAATCTCTTAACTACATAAGATCTACACGTATTACCCTCTCTTACAATTACTTTACCTGGCTCCCAAATGTTTCCTTTCCTTATTATTATACGTATTTTTCTTTATTTATTTTAACATCGCCATAGCATTCATAATGTCAAGTCTCCTACACACCAGGACCAATTTTCCTTTGGAGAATATTATAATATTAATCTCCAGTGAGGTAAAATCGAAACCCTATCATGAGAAAATTATTAAATAGGCCTATGAACAAAGGCAAAATAAAGTTTGGTGGAAATGAAACTCACCAAGGGGAAAAAATCAATCTTCGTAACTATTGAATTCTCCCTGTTTTTGTACATCAAAAGTGAACTACACCGTGCATCGATTACTAGAATGCTTTAGGAAAATTGCCGTCATTCACAAGTTGCTACTAACCTTAAGATAATAATACCGTAATTCTTCAATAAATTGCTAGTAATAATAAATTTACCTGTCACGTGTTTCCTAACTCGTCGCATGAGTACGCCTGCGTGTAAAAGGGTTCACCCTTCTGCGAATAGGGCATGTGCTGTCTTTCCCACAACACATGTTGACATTTGAAATTTCTCTTCATATGGACGATTTGCAATAAGTCGTATACACTTTGGGTGAATATTTTATGATTATGTATCATTATTCTGCAATAGAGACTAACGATTAATTATTATTAATAGTTAAAGTAAAAGTGTCAACTAAATAAATTTCAAATAAGTCCTGTAGGCCTACTAGTTAGGCCTATCTTCGTTGCCTCATTTGCTAGCCTCTTGACTTAGCAGGCTCTTAAGCTCCCTTAGGGTTCCAGGTTTATTGAGGAAAAAATAGGTATGTGTGTGTGAGTTTTTATTGTATTTGTAAATATATGTATATTTATACAGTATAAGTATGTATATATATATATATATTCGGATCATTTGGGACCAGACCTGATCTGGATAATCAAATATTCGGTTAATTGGATAAATAATGAAGAAAGAATTGCTTTAAAAATAAACTAAATTGTACTGTAGGCCTACTGCACTTACATAATGTGTCATGTCTTGAACATATCGAGCAGACACAGTTGTTTTGCTGACAAACTGTCGATTTTGTAGACTAAAAATATTACATTTTCGCAAATAATTGGCCCTCAAAGAGGATTTCTCAATGCTCGCTGCTGCAAAGACCACTTGAATGCGGACTCAAATCGATCCGGATAATTGGAGTTTGGATAATTGTAGTTCTACTGTATTTTAAAATTAATATAGCTCTGACAGCATATCTTTTTTCTGTTAAAAATTAGGGCTTATTAAATGTCATATATTTTTGGAAGCAGTCATTAAACTTTTGTTCTCGCGATTGCGCCGCTCCGTCTTTATCAGTAATTTGAAGAATATTTGAAGAATGTTGAAGAATAAAGCTATAATTTTAATATTATTTTATTTACTGAGCGCAGGTGATTCATAAATCAAGTAATGGCCTTGCTTTGAATAGTTCATGAAAACAAAACTGCGGATGAGCAAAATTCTTTTGGAAATTAAAAATTTGTTTTGGCCCTCTTCGAGTAGAGAGAAGGTGTTACAGTTCACATAAATTATAACATTACTGGCATACAATGTTAACATTTGGAAATATTGTCTCTCGATGTGGGTAAAATACTTTCAACCCGAATATACCTCAGGTGGAAAACGTTGGATAGTCGGTATTTTATAGTAGGGAGACCGGATATATGAGAATGAACGGATCGAAGAGATCATAGGAAATAATTTCTGAGAAGTGTCAGAATGTTGAATAGCCACATTCACTGCGAACGTTCGTACATAATTCAGTAGAGTGATTCTGAACATGAACCGTCATACATGCTTGTTTTACGACGGATTACACGGTGTGAAGAGAAGCCATTCTGCGCTGCAAAGATCGCATTTTACGAGAGTTTTATACTTACAAATCATAGACACTTTGCATGAACTGGATGAAATTTTACGTTGCTGTTTTTGTCATTTAGTGCTTTTTACGATCTGATTGAATGGACTGTGCAGAAGCTTAGAACTATTAACTCAAAAATTCATATTTACTTGTGCAAGAGAAGTAGTTTTATATCTTGCAGAGCTGGTTGCAAAAATCCTTCTTGTTGCTAAAAACATGTTTACAAGCTATAAGGTTTGTTCGCAAAGCAAATCCGTGACCGCTTGAGAATTTGTTGTACTGCGCATGTCCAGTCGGTAACTTACCCGTGATTTGCACTTTGCGAACGGTTACAAGAATTTGGAATCGATAGTTTCTGCGTTTAATCGATATGATATGCAAATAAAATATATATTTCCCTTTGACATGTTATAAATGCAATATACATCGACAATATAATCTATATTTTGGGAAACTTTTAATTATCTTCCATTATTCATACATATAAGTAGCCTATGTTTATAAATCTGGCTCAATGTTATAGGAGGGAGGAGTCAGGCGCGTGAAAATAGGTTACTGCGCATGTCTCTGATAACAATTCATGCTAGAGCCTGCAAACTTTTCTTATAGTACAGAAACTGTCCGTGAGAGCTTTGCGAACAGAAGATTGAAATCAGAATCACGGATTCTCGCTTTGCGAACGCGTGTGGAGAAAGAGCGCATGCGCGAACGATATGTTCCTGGTTTCTGACTGCTTTGCGAACAAACCTAATGTAATGTACTGGGCTCTGAAATTGGTTTGGAAAGATTTGACGTTCATACACCTGAGGAAGCAATCAAAAATAAAATGCGCGTGCACTGTGTTACTGTGTGTTTGAAAACAGTATAGCCGGCGTGGAAATGTTTTATACAGTGGAATGGGTAGTTATTGTCTGTTCTAGAACCGACAGTATGTCTGTCTTATTTATTTTACGGCCGATCCTAGAGCGGACACTGCCTACTCATCCCACTGTCTAACACATTTCCGCGCCGATATAGAGTTGAATAATGTTTATACAACACGATTTATTTAAGAAACCACTACAAGACAAAATGAAGGTTAAATTACGCTATGTGCTTCATCCCGGTGTTTTAGAAGTTGCATTTCTTGTGTTTTACAATTGTATTATTTGTATTGTATCACATGCTCTTGAGAGTGTTCTGTTTCTTTTACCATCGTAGAATTCCTTGTATCAAAGTTAATTCAGGTACCGTGTCACAATACAGGAGGTCGTGGATTCAATTCCCTGAACTAATCTGGTCGCAGTGTGGCTTTGGGATTAACTCAATTTCTAGCTAAAATGAACATGTAAGACTCAGAATTCTGCGTCGTGTTGGTATCCTGGAATGTTCAGACTATACAGAAATAAAATAAAAATTTTCCATTCCTAACGGAAAACACAGACCTACCATTAGCACATTTCAAAGCATTAGGCTACTATAATAGATTCTTTAATGACCGAAATGATTGGAACCTTCCTGCGTGTCAGAAATATATGTAGGCCTATTATTTTGATTATTCTATAAGCACAAAGCTGGCATTGTAATTGACATCGAGATAACTTAACAGTGGTTTAGAGGTTGCAAGCTAAAAGTTCATTATTGTACTTTTAAAAGAAAGATAATTCTTATCTTCAACCCACTAATCTCACCATCTTTAAATGCAGCCGAATTTTGCAAAAAGCTAACTTCAACGAAGTTTATTATTATTATTATTATTATTATTATTATTATTATTATTATTATTATTATTATTATTATTATTATTATTGTTGTTATTATTATTATTATTATTATTGTTGTTGTTGTTGTTGTTGTTATCATTATTTTTATAGCCTATATTTATTGGTATTTCTTCCTAACGGCAAGTCTATACCCCTTAGGTCAGTGACCGGCATGTTCCGTGCTCTGTGACGTCATACTACAGAGCATCCGCGCTCTTTGCTCGGCAATATCTCCGTACTGAGCGTGGAGGAAGGGTTCAACTGGCCAGTGGCGGAACGACGCCTATGCATTGACAGAGTGCGCTCCGATCTTCGTAGATAGTATGGGAATAGCACAATTACAATGCATTTGTACGAAAACAAAATAGTACAACTGTGATAAATCAATGTAACAGAACAGTTTTGTTTGTAATGAAATTTAATATAGGCCCTACTTACACTAATCTGAAATGCATCCAGGTGCGGAAGCGTCAGGTTATTTAAATGAGGCTCCGAAACTACTATAAACATACAAATACATAAAACATAAGAATACTTTAAGGAGTACTGCAAAACTTTGTCTACTCGGAAACTGAAAAATGTTAAAGTATAAAAATATACAAAATACACAAAATATACAAATTAAACTATACACCTTTGTGAGCACTATGCCAAGTATAGGCCTATTCAGACTTTTGATACACACCCTTACTTTGTGTCACTATCGTGCCCAAGCTCAAGGCATTGTCGAGATTTTTTCCCTCTTTTCTCGCGCACTAATTTTGCAATATTAGGAGACATAGTCTGGCTAACACACAAACGAGAACATTTTTCATGTTCTGATCAGATGGGCGGTTTCCATGTTGTGGTTTGCAGATCTTCATACAAGAAAAGAACTATTCACATACATACATCGATACAAATATACTCAACATTCTAGCAGCAAATATATTATGTAGTTGCCTGGGGAAATCTTCTATAAAATATAGATAGATCCTTTTTGTTTTGAAAGCGGTCTTTCATTTCAATATTATTTTGCAAATCAATGACTTCTAGTTGCAATGACGTTGGAACACTGTCAACATCCACAGAAAATGGTGTCGCAAATATCGGATTGGAGTTTTGCAAAATCTTGAAATCTGTAATAAAATATCCTGATCCAGTTCTTCTAATATTTGTACATAATTATTAATGTCTGTAATTGAATGACATACTGTAGACAACTTTGGAAAATATGGCGTGTCTCCGAGGGTGACCTGACGTTTCCGTAAGTCTAGGATTAATCTGAATGCACTAAATTTACCATACATTTCACTGATTAACTGACCTCTGCACCCTTGCCATGGTTAATGCACGCAATTCAATGTACCATCACGGCTCACCTTAACCCTACTGCTGCACTGAACGCCACTGCGCTAGTGCGTATTAACAGGAATGCAAGTCAACTGCTCGCTCTCTCAAGCTCTTCCGAGATGATCGGCTCTTACGTCACAACTGCAGCATCTGCCGGACACTGCCTTAGGTGAAATCCTTTCCAACTCTATCTTCTGCTGCATCTTTTAAGCCTCCATAGCTTTTTTCTTCTTGATGTCGTCCAGTAGGCTATCCCAGTTCCTTTTTCTATCAAGTTTCCTTATTCTTATTATTTTTTCTTCGATTACACCCAGCAGAAGTCCTTTTTCGTATCATAATTTATGCTAACCAGTCAACATTTATTTTCCTTACAACTTCCAAGAAACATCTCTTCTCACCCACTATTCTAAAATACCTTCATTCGTTATTCTGTCTGTACATCGAATTTTCTCCAGTTTATTCCCATCACAATGTTCATGTAACCCAGTGAGCAATGAGAAATATAAAAATGAATTATGTATTTGAAGCTGTTTTCAGTTAAGTTGTCTTATAATACAGGGTAGAAGTGGTATATTTATACAGATATTAACATGTTCTTTAGGTAGAAACAAACAAAAAATTCAAAAACAATTTCTTTGTCCCAAGTGGCTAATTTTCTCAGGAAACAAATGCTGACCCCCAAACTTCAAGCTTGTTTTACTTGATTAGTATTGCCCATACTGTTATAAGTCTTTTTTTTTACATCAACAGAGAAAAGAATATCGAATAATTTTTTTCATTTGCGGTGTTTCTGTAAAGTTGGTAGTTTTCGTGCAAATTAAATACAAAGATTATTGAGTGACCGCTTACTCCACGAAGCATGGCAACGTCAGACAAAATCTTCGTCATGTAGTGTGTTTGTTTTGTACGAGTGACAGACAGGTGATTCCCTCAGCACTGCCGATCTACTTCCATCCCCTACCAAATATATATATATATATATATCGTATACAGGGTCTATAACTCTCTAATGACTTCCACAAGGCCACAGTTTTTCCATGAATACATTCACAGTTTGATGTGATCGTTAACTTATTTTTTCTATTATTAATTCTTTAAGGATGGTTAATAAAGGAGATTTGCGACCATGATAGAAATAGGTATAATTGAAAATAAACTTAAGTGCTAAAATAATCGATAACCACTGCATAAATATGATGCTAACTTTACTTACCCAGAGCCGAAAGAACGAGTACCTAGCCAATTTACACTTACCTGGAAAAGAAGAAAGGACACATTAGATAATTGATAGAAACTGCCTAAATAATTCATTTAAATTATATTAATGAATAACCTTATTCCCATCCTGTCACTATACTGACAGAAGTCCGTCGCGACAGTAATAAATTTTCTCTAGCTTTGGTGTTCATATTTTGTTCATGTTTATCGATTTATTCGCTAGAGAGCATTGTGATCGCAGTTGAAAGCAGCGAGTGTAAGTAAAAACTTAATATCCATCATGTCAAATTTATTAACTGGGCTTTTGGGGTTTGCCACTAACCTAAAAGTGTAATTACTAAACCTTTGAAAACGTCATGACGTGATGAGCAGGCTGTGGCAAGTTATATATGCCTAAAAAGAAACTTAGTGTTAGCACCACCGGCGGGGGACAGTGATAATTCTAAGTTAGTGGCAATTAGGTTAATGACAGTGACGTTACTTGAGTAGGCATTCCTACGTTAGTGGCAAACCATAAAAGCCATAAATAAGTCTGACATGAAAAATATTAACGTTTGACTTTACAATTCGGCCCGTCATCGTAATGCCTTCTAGTGATTAAATCGATGAAGTGGACAAATGAACAAAACAGAACAGCCAAAGTAAACTAGGCCTACTGATTCCATGAACTTGTATATGGACAATGAGAAACCAACTTTACCAGGGGAAAAAGTATGAAAACTGAAATGCTAAATTACTCCATAATAGCCTAGAAGTAATTTTCTACCTTCATAAAAATTAAAATACAAATAAGTCTCAGTAGGAACTCTAAGGCTAAAGCAGGTCTATAGTAATAAGTAGACCACCTCGTACAAGTATTGTGAATTCTATATATATTGCAGGGGTCCTAGGGCCTTGCTATGTCATTTGTCATTAAGGATATTTGGTATTCTTTTCTCAGTTTACGAAAAACCGTAAGACAAATGTCTAAATGGTAGCCTATTTCAACCATGGCATCAGGGCACAAATAAAGCTAGGCACGTGCGACTTTGTGTTCGGTGGTTTTTAGTTTTATCTAAAATGACAAGAAGGGTCAAGGTGTCTGGTTACAAAGTACAACATTGGTCGCTACTGCTTTAGTCCTTTGCATAAAAAATGTATAACACCAGGGCTTTATGTGTTGTTTATAAGGACATTATTTTGAAATAAATTTAAATGTAGCATTAAATTAAGACTCAGATTGGTCATTTACTCTTAATAAGAAGTCATGATCATTTTCTTCCATGCTAAATTTTATTTAATTTACCGAGAGACGTAGTATTTGCATACAAAGTTTTAAAATTCCAAAAATATTCAGTCATAACTGGAATGAATCCTACCTTACCGCATAGCATCCTGATAGCATCATCAATTCGCCATATTAACGTATCATTATATTTATGTAATAGGTTAGTCCTACGCGTATCCAAAGGTACGCCTTTTCTAATTAAGAAAGATACTGCTGGATCCGCCCATCGCGTCGATGCAAACGAGATCGACTGCAAATAATGTACAGGTAGAGTGCACAACTTGATAGATTGCATCTCGGCAACTACGTCACACACAACAAGTTGTCTTTTGTTTTCTTATTTTCCCGTCCTCGCTTCACTCATCAACATCTGTCTGATCTGGAGCTCCTCTTCCCCGGGCGGACAAGATAAGCAACGCAACAGCAGAAGTGGTACTCAAGAGCATGGGATCATAATGGACCAGTGAAGCAGGTTCCCCTCTTCTTCATCATCTTTGCTCTCAGGGCTTTGAACAAACAGTTTGACATCTGTTTGAACACCTGTTTCCCCCGATGCTTCTGCTTTCATATTTTCCCTTCCGGAGGTCACACCCGGATGTGGAACAAAACCCCGGCCGGAGTAAAGAGACGTGGTTCGGACAAGGGATGCTGTGTCGTCATCCGGCAGTCATTTGCAAAATGGGGCTTTATTCACCCGGCTGAATGAACGAGATTATTTAGGCTAGACAAGGCAGGCGGATCGATGTTTCCAAAATCTCTATGCAGCAGGCAACAGCCAGCGTATTGAGGAAATCAATATATCAACAGCCCCTGTTTCTGTCCGCATATACTGACTACTTACTAAAATAATGCCGACTTTAGCTTTGGCAAATCCAAGCAGAATAAACCAATGCACATTAATGTTTTTATTTGTCTTCACTCATGTATTTATTTGGAGTTGTTAGTATGCTTGCCGCAATACATAAGAATTTCGAATTCAAAAATTCTTGAAAGCATGGATTTTCGGGCGTAAAAAATCGCAGTAAAATTTTCTTTGGAAGGGAAGTACAGCTATTAGTTTTTCGTCATAACTTTGAGACAAGTAAATCCATCCCCTGAAAAAAGATTCTCTGGAAAAAAATGCCTGTTTCACACTTAATATTTCCTCTTCTCTGGTGGGTCTCTGATGAGATTACCCCTCAGAATTATGGGCTTTGAAGGAAAGAAGGAATATTTGTAAGCAGTCCCGCGGTGTTGGAGTCATCTGTAGACTATGTCGCCGTTAACATACAAAAGTAATATATGTGAATCGAATAAAGTTTAAAGGAAAAAGTACGGTGTTTGTAACAGAACTCGACAGTTTTGTCGCTTCAAATGTCACGCTGTTACGTCAGTACGTGAAGCGTGTCCTGGAAAACTCTTGAATAATAGAGGCCTAAAAGGCCTAATACTACAGAGCTACGGTAATTTTTTACACTCACTCGATGTACTGCATATAACACATTTAATGGAAAAAAATATGTGAAACATATCTAATCCTCTTATTCCAACATAGTGCAAAGTTTGTGACCGGGATGAGTGACTAGTTTTACTATCCCTTACGTGATTTACCGAAAAAATATTCATACAAAGTATAGCTATTCCAATTTTCACTTCCATACGTCTTATTCAAAACAAAAATTAGGTTATCAATCATATATTTTATTTAGGTTAACTATGTGCAAAATATAAACAATTTTGCCAAATTTAATAATATAATCTAAATCTTTATCGTTGCTCCAATATGAACATTAGTTTTTTGTGAACTTTATGCTTCGCCAATATTATATTATTATATTTTATTGTTGCTCCAATAGCCTATGTATGCGGCCTTAAAAATCAGTCATCATCACGGAACGAAAAACAATATAATATAACGGTACAGCATGAGTGCGTAACTCGTGTATTCCACAGTTTACTATTATCTACATGCCCTGAGTAAAACCTCAAATTTTGCAATTTCCTTCATAAATAAACTGTAATAGTTTGTGTTTCAATAGGAAATAATTCTTAACGGTAAGCCACAGCGCTGACGTTTTAACATTGGGAGTGACGAATGGGTGACAGAAAGAGACCGTAAACAAGCCAAAGCTCAGTTGATAGCCAGCAGAAAATAAATTACAGTCATATGAAGCTGTTTGTCAATGAAGCTTCCCACACGGTTGTCTTGACTACACTCCGTCCGTGATTTGATCGCTAATGGTTTTGTCTCTACACACAACACGAAAAAGAGTTAATGAGATTTCTGTAGCAACGCACAATAACCCAGCCTTCTAGCTGATGTTAACTGTTTCATTTGACTATCCTGCCTTTAATCACTACACCATTAAATTAGTTTGTCTCATATTAAAGCAGACAGTACAGGTTTGTATTAAATATACTTTTTACGTTTATTAACTAATTTTCACACAAACTGTGTACAATACCGTATATGGTGTAGTGTAGTACAGCACCTTAAACATCATAACTAACAATAGTATTTTATTTTTTATTAGTATGGCAGAGAGAAAATATTGATAGGCCCTAGCGTAGAAAAAGTCAATTTGCTATACCGTTTGGTCTGTTATGTCCCTGCCTATTTCTTGCGAAGGAATCTTGGTTGTTACTCCAGTGGAGCTCAACATTTCTCCAGGGGAGTTTTCTAATACCTTGCTCAAAAGAGTTTTTGGAATTGGTATAACAAAAAAACAAAAAAATGGTCGGACAATTTATTGTGAAGGACGAGGAAAGAACTGGACGCCCATCCACATCCACTACTGACGCCAACATTGAGCAAGTGAGTATCATGATTCAGACAAACCGAAGAGTGACTGTCGATGAAGTGACAAACCATATGCAAATTAGTCATGGTTCTGTTGTTCTTCTTTGGTGCAATAGCTGAGCAGTGCAGCCATGTTCATTGTGCAACAGCGCAACACTCAGTTGAGTTTTAACGGTCAAGCATTCCACAAGCTAAGACAGATGAACATCATGTCGACGTTCGCTTGTTAATATGTTGTACTGGATTGCCCTAATCGTGCTCTCTTCATAAGATAACCTATTGTTTTTAATGTTTTTAGTTATATATTTGTAATTTCGGTTACGTCATAGGGTTAAAAATTGCATGAAATATAATTCCCTTAATTTTATGTAGCTAATTATTAGTAGGAAGAACATCACAATACTGTAGTTTTCATTTAAATGATTAAAGTTTATTATGAGTAGACAATTACCCTTAAAACCAGTTACGTTAGTAATACTGATTGAGAAGAGACCAAGTTACGTTAGTAATACTGATTGAGAAGAGACCATAACAATAATTAAATTTCCATACTGTTCTCCACACGTTTGCAAATAAGACACTATTTTTTAAAGCAATTCCTTTATCTTTTTAGTGATGATAGCCTTTTAGGTAGGGCAATAAATCAATTATAATTAATCTGCGTCAAAATATAAAGTACGTACATTCTTGGAGAAAAAGGGATTTACAACGATTCCGAATGTCATAAAAAATGCCCAAGTCATGAATTTTAAACAGAATTCCCTTCTTGATTTGATTCTCCTCTACACTCTGTTGTACGCAATTCTCCTGAATCTGTTTTTCCTTTCTTTTCGTACCAACTTCGTACCAAAATTTAAAGTATCATAAGAATACTTAGATATTTCATAAGGGTTATGTTATCTTTTACAGAAGGCTTATTGTTTAGCATCAATGAACTAAGACCCTACATAGATATGCAGGATTTTTAATATTTTAATCATATGACAGTGATGTAACCGGAGGACTTTCTTTAATTTTTTAATAAGCCTATTTTTACTTTCTCACGAGTATATTATACTATTTTAGATATTTGATTTGATTTAAGGGTACCTTATGAAACTTATGTTTGATGGTATAAGGCGAAGAACAATAGACTACTGTAAAAAATCATAAGAATATAGTACGAGGACAGACTGTAGTCTGTGAAAAACAATTTGGAAACTCTTCTGTTTTTCTATAGGAAATTTAAAATTTCACTCAATTGTAGAGATATCTGTCGGAAAGGGAATATCCATAATTTATGTACGCCTTGCGAGTGTTCCTAGAGACTCGAGCTACTTTTAACTATAAAAATTAATTAAATGAATCCAAAGAGGAAGATTGCTTGATAGATTACGATTAGCAGTACGAAGGGGAGGGAAAGCTCTACCCTGAATAGATGAAATTTCCTGCGATGCTCGTTCATTTATATGGGCATTCGTTTCGCTCCACCTTCCAGATCAATAACACAGCCAGAATATTGTATGTGGGAAATGGCTGGGTCTCCACCCCCTACTTGTTTATACGAACCACCCTTCTGCTTGCCGTCTCTTCTCTCTACTTACCTTCCCTCCATGTCTACCTGAGATGGGAAACCCTGTAAGATACCCGACTGTTTTTTTATCTTTACCCTCGTAGTTTCCCGGATAAGAAAAAAAAAAAAACATTCTAGAGATAAAATGAAGAGGATATTCTTGAAGATCACAAACCTTATAACCTCTTTTACTGTTGAGAATACGCTTTCTGTGAATGAAAATCTCTTGTTGTGATGCGCATAATCAATCTCTAATGCCGACGAACATTTACCTTCTATATAAACCATTTTCGAGAACAGATGAATGAAATAGATATTTAACCTCCTTGTTTAACATAAGATAACTAATCAACAGGTAATTTGTGACATAGGACTGCTGTTCATTTTGTTGTACTTCAACATCTATAGGTCATGAAGGCCTATTACTTCATTTTACATCCTTAAAGGTCAGCTCACTTCATTTATGTTTTAAATCGCAACTCATTCAAACTGTCCCTTAAATACCGTGCTGTCAATTCTAGACTACTCTATAATTTGTGATATTTGTGATTTGTAGAAAAACAAACCTTCGAAAAGTAGGATAGTGTTCCTAGCCTAATTATTTCGCAGAAAAAATGTCCATGCTACAAAAGTCACTAACTCGATAAGGATGTAACTTGAACAATCTATAACATTTCATGTTACAAACAGAAGTAACCACGCACATAGAAAATAGCTATGCGTAGCCTAGTGCAATTTCTTAATCATCCCCGCAAGGCGCATGGAGCATAAGCAATAATAGCGCTTCCTCTTCAAGGGCGATCCTACAGAAGTTAGCCTATTAAGTTTACTAAACCAGTGTTAGTAAATATGGCGTAAATTTCGCTTCTTTCCATCAGATCGTGATATAAAAGAAAGTGATCATTCAGAGCGGATGGTTTGAACAAAATCATTCGTCAAGAAACATCTCGAGGTATAACAAAATGTGTGTGGTTTTAGGTGTTTTATGAAGAGAATCTTGTTTCTAAAGTAAGGTCCTGTACATTGGATATTACCCTTCTTTAGGGCAGAACTTTTGAGGGACTTTTGGTTTTGGTACGTGTAATATTGTCTTCAAAATTCTCCATTTTTTCTTAGATTGCAAGAGTACGATTGCTTAATATTTGGAAACTTCATTACAGCATATTTCATTGGAATGGCACACCAAATCATGCTGCTCCACATGAATTCAGCAGCTGTTCTGTATACTGTTAATTAAATTAAAATCTATGTTGTGCGCAGAAATAAAACAGAACTAAAGCATTACGGAACTCGTACGTACTCGTACGTACTCGTTGATATCCGTATGCCTAACTACTGTGCCTTTACTCATCTCATGAGTGCTTTTAGATTACCTGTTTAGCTGAATTTACAGCGCAATCTGGCGGAGTTGGTAAGCATGATAAACACAAGCAACTAGTTCCATTGATACTGCATCAACATGACTGGTTCCTCCTGCAAGTAGTGTGTAGTTTCCAACATCAAGTTGTGGAGTAGTTCTCGGAAGACACAAGTTATATTACTCAATCTCCTTAATGAGCAAATAGGAGTTTGTTTCCAAGTTCGCAAAGTGCTACAGTGTAAGTAAAGTGTGGTTATTTATGTGCGCGAGACCAGCATACCAAGATGTTCTACATTAGTGCTTCATTGCTACCTACCTAAGTGATAAAGTGGAGAACTTAAAACACTTTTATTGGTGCTTTCGTTATTAATATGAAACATGGAGAAGGAAGGCGCTTCGAAAGGTAAGATACAACTAAGTATCGTAATACATTTGTAAATTCATGTCATGAGTGATTACACTGATGACATGTCAATAATAATTAACCCTTTTGATACCTTTACGATCTTCAACTCGTGCATTACTTTTTCATCGCGGTTAAAATTGGAGTGAGGGAAGGAGAAGTTCATAGGAAAAGGATCCAAAGTCGCTTGGATTAGACTCTGTGCGTGGCGAATGATTAAGATCACAGATGAAAACGGAATGAGAATTATGAAGGTTAGGAAAATTGGAGAGAAAAATATCTACCAGTACCTTTTATGGAATCAAATAGGGAGCAACGAATATGTTTGGAGATACTGACGGACAAAAACAATGAGGAGGGAAGTTTTTAATGAAGGCGAGACAGCTCAGGTTTGAGAAAGCGGCAAATTGGAGAGCGAGTGTGGAGGGTGAGGAATAGTTTGTTTGTGTTATTACGTATTTTGTATTTGATATTATTTGTTCCATATATTTTTGTTGTGTTTTGCATAAGCATGTACGGTCCATGCGGACCCGTGCGTTTCTTGCATTAGAATTTGTAAAAAGCTAATTACCGTGATAAACACTTACACTACACAACTACTTTTTCATAAAGACATTGAAATTACTTGAGCCCATTTCGAAATTATCAGTTAATGGAGTACTAATTTTAAATTATAGAGGGAAAACAGTAATGACGTGTTTCTAACCTTACAGCTGTAGCATAATGCAAATATTTTCATTGAGATGAAACCGAAAACTTATAAATAAGTGTTGCTTTTGTTTCTGATTAGTACAGCAATATGTTTCCGTTTTTCGGTGACTATTCCATTCAAACGCTGCATGTTTGATATTGATCAATAACGTTTGAAAATTCCTCGGTTATAGACCAATCACGATCGTTTATCTTGTAATATGCTTGCTGTGAACATTATTTTAGAAACAAGACTTTAAGTACACGATCAATAAAATCATCAATCACATATTATATAAGGGCCTCTTCGGACATAACGCTTTTCTTTGGAACAAATCCGGAAAAATAAATCTTCGTGACCAATATAGACGGTATTTTCTTGGAGAATGCTATTCGAAAACAGAGCATTGATCATATCGTTTAATGATTCTTTGAAAAAGTCCAATTAAAAAATAAGAAAGTCCTTTTGATAAAAATGTACTGTCCGTTTGTCCCTACGTTTATAACATTTAGGGTCTTTTTTCTTCTTTGGCTGGTTATTTTTTCTTTCTCCGGCTGGTTGGTTTTTATCATCTTTATCTACCTCTGTATTCAGACTATGAAAGGAAAGGCGAGGCGATAGAATACAAGTAGTCGCATGAAGATTGTATTCATTACACAATTTCGTGCGATAACGAAACTCCTCACTTTTGAGATTAATAAATTGTCAAGCTCTGACATCATCGATATAGTACATTTATTATGGCCATCACGAGAACCATTATACTGCATAACAATACAATGAACTAGGCACTATACACAGAAGGAAACTTTGCTATTTCTTGCTACTATCATTCATCCAACTGACATATTTACTTACTTTATAGTAGACCACACAGAGACTAGAATTGAAAGTAGCAAAACATATTATCAAATTATTTACGTCAAAATTTGTACTCATTCATGTAGCATATGCCAATACACTGATCGATTTGTGCAACACAATAAATACATTGGTTTACTGTATTCAACTAATATTTTAAAATACCATTAACCAAGCTTCCGAAACCATATTTTGAGGTTTTCGGTTTATCTTCTGTTTTCCCTTATTAAGCACACAAATACTCATGCCCGCAGTGAGACTCGAACTTGTAGTTTCCTACAAGCTGCCGCAGCTGCATCGCTAATAAAGCCTACTGTTTTCTTATCCACAAAAATACATAACGTTAATAGAAAATACTTAAATGTAAAAAAATATTAAATATTGTGTTTAGGCTAAAGATCCCACTTCAGATAACCATACTCGTACATAAAAGGTAAAAGTGTTCAAGTCGAGGCAGAAAGAATAGGCGGATCTCTCAGAACTCCTCCTTCCACTTACATTCCCCTTACAAGTACTAATGACTGCGTCTCAATGAACATTCACTCCAACACAGTTGCTTATAGTAGGACAAGAAAGTGTAACGCTATATAGTATTAATTTTATTACTTCAGTAATATTATTTTCAAGTTGGATTATTATTTTGAATACTCCCACTATAACTTACATTTGATAATAAATTGTCAGTCGTGTAGTACAGATCTTATTTACAATAAAATGAGAGTACTGTACATTGTAAAACAAAGACTAATTGGTTCATTTTGTCAGATTGTAAAACCGATTTGTGTAGATCACAACAAACATATTTTATAACGCCTCAATATTGTCAATATCCACGCCAGAACTGTTACTACAACTAAGCTAAATTTATCACAACTCTTTGAATAATGTCGTCCCTGCTTATCTCCTTCGTGGATGCCTCTTTCTGGAGTTTCCAGAGTGTGCCACAGTCACAGAGGCACAAAGTGTGCCATACAATCTTCGATTGTAAAACTGTCCAATAACTACAACATCGCTTGACTTGGTAATAAGTGACATTCGTACAGAGCGATGTAGAACGGGGGCGAGGTTCAGGTACATGAAACATAAACACTTAGGAAAACAGTGGAATGGGAAACCCGTCTACACAACCACAAAGCTGCCTATTTTTTCTGCCTCTATTATTGTCATGAATGTTCATGTCCCCCCCCCAGGATAGAACATTTTAATATTGAATCGGTTACACAGCGATCGTGCTTCAGTAGATCTTATTAATAAAATGGAATTGCTACTCTTCACGCGAAGTTTTGATTTCAAACTCTCCTCCATATTAATAAACATAATAGTAGTTACATTCACTCAGTCTGACAGGCACTTATGACGCCTGAATAAACAATGATGCAATAGACGAATGGCAAACAACTACAGTATTCGGTATTAACGGAACTCATTAAGTACCTACTTTCTGAGTCACCTCAGTAATTAGGCTTAACTGAAATTCATTACAGGCGTTTAAACTTTAAGAGCAGTGATTATTCAAATTGTGGGATTCCTTTGTATCAAGCGACAGGAAAACTGAGTTAATAAATTTTAATCAGTCCATACGATTGACTTGTCGAGAAAAAAAAAAAGTCGTTAGCTTGACCCACAAAATACTTATTTCCATATCAGGTCTTTCGAAGGTCATCCTGTTGAACTCTCTTGAGATATATTAGGGGAAAGAAACCGACGCATACGAACATGATTGCCTAATGACGAGAATTTCCATTTTATGTATAGACTATTATCACTAGAATATTTTAATGCTCGATGAACACGTCAGTAGTTTGGATTGCTTTTAGAGGTTATTGCCTATAAATGCGATGCTGGAAAAGCCACATGTGTTGAATAGGCAATTACCGACACACATCACATCACTTTGTTCGTTTTGGCGGTGTTGATGCGTTTGCTATTAGCCAGTTCCCAGCAGCCTTGAGTAATTGCCTTTACAGCACATGTTAGGGAGCAAGGCATTGAGTTATTATGCAGTGCATGCTTCAATTAGTTATTGAAGTGACTCAAGATGTGTGTGAATCTTAAACGTTAAATTGTTTACTACTTACATTCCTTTTTGTCACATTGTTTAGTTTGCTCGTTGCTTTCGTTTGTGTACAATTCAGTTTTCATTCGGGATTACCATAAAAAGGATGAGTGGCATGTTTCTAGCAAATTATCAGATTCGTGGTAAAAACGATAGTTGTAAAAATAATATAATAATAAAAATTAGAATATAATAATAATAATAATAATAATAATAATAATAATAATAATAATAATAGTTCCGTTCGGCCATGTTTTAGTTCGGCTGGTGGGGTAGGGCTTCCAAGCAGGTAGAGGGTCAGCTAAGCTTTACTTTGAGATGGCACCCCATTCCCTAGCTAAAACATCGCTGAACAGATAATAATTCTTTTTTTGATAAAGTGGCAGAAACATGGGAGTTTAAAATGCGGTAACTTCACCTTGTCAAAATAAAATGTTGTAAAATTAATGTACTCAGAAACATTTCATCAACGAGAAAGCATCGGAAAGGTTATTCTACCTCTATAGTTCGCATGAACTAAACCATTGTAGATTTAGGTCAATAAGAGATTATAAGGTAAATGAAAAGCACATTACCATATTCTGCAGTTAGTTCGAATAATGGCGTTAACCACGCTTTGTTTTTACACAGACATCATTAATACCCGCGTAGACCCTCCCATGTTAGGTATCATAGCCTAAAACTCGTTATGATGAATAAATTCGTCTGCCCATATCTGAAATTATGTTTCAAACAAAACTATTGACACGCAAGTTCCCATTGCCCTCTTTCTTAACTTAAAAATAGACTATACAGTGTGTTCATAAATTAAGTATATATTTTGTTGAAAGAGTGATTTTACTAGCATCGTTTTTCATGGTGTTTGATTGTTACACATTATGTTCAGCATGCTCAATACCTTACATCGTAATTCTTTCTATAGTAACTCGAAAGTAGTTCTGAAGCATTGTGGGTGTTCTGGTAGTTGCAGCTGTTTTCGAGCTCTCACAATGTGGTAATGGGTTGGGTAAACACACTTTTTTTTTAATTCCCACACAAAGCAGACTCTTAGCATAAGGACCAGGGAACGCGCCATCCGCTTCTGGAGTCTATGCATCCAACGTGCAAATTGTTTTGTCTGTGAGTTCATCTTGATGGAATCGCTATTAAATTTCATCCGAATATCATGCACCTTCCACATTACAATAGCTACCCTCTCCAGGAGGCAGAACATTGTGTAGCTTCACTTAGGAGTAACAATAATTAATTTGTTTAACTGCTGCCACAAGGTCAGTGCATGAATTTCAGCATAAATTATACAGTAACCATATAGAGCATACCTGCAATGAGCTACCATATAGGCTACATCCTAGGCCCATATTTAAAAAATCTATTTCTGTAAAATAAATAATTAATTTCTGGACAACGTGTATAGTGTACTCATTCTCACGTATGAACTTTTTTTAAGAGTATCATCATCTGAACCCGTGAGGAAGTAAGGGAAAAACTGTCAATGTTATCGAAAAATAGAAATAAAAGGAAGAAAAGTAGAAAATAATATAATCTATTCAGACACACATAAATGTTATAGAAAATATCAGTAAATTTATTTACAACATCATCTAACATACATATCACGTTTTAATTTGAAAAGAAAATAATGTTTACGTGCGCCTTGCATTTTAAACCATGAAATAGGTTAGAGAACAAATGCAGGAGAGATAAAGAACATGACGCCTTTTTAACTGCAAATGGTAAACGTAGCTTTCAAAGCACAAAACGAAGTTTTAAAAAAGTTAATCCTGTAGGTAATGCACAACTGCGACCCGTCAGAAGTTAGATACGGTAATTACTTCTCATAACGTGAAATTTAGTTATTAAAAAAACAGACATTGCTTTTTTGCACTAGTGTACACTATTATTTTCTAATATGAGAACACACAACATAATATAATATTATCAAAGTAACGCTTCCATTATTAATAAGCTGATATCGAAACTTGCCTTCAAATTTTGCTAACAAAATAATAATAATAATAATAATAATAATAAACACGTTCTGGATGGTCAGACACGGAATTCACGCGATCTACCCAATGTGTGATGTTATCTCCAACTTATATAGCTGGCGGTTGCGGGCATACCCTGCGGAAATGTATGACTATGTTTTTTTCTTATTATTAGTATTTTAAAAAACCTAGTCGTGAAAAATTAAATAGTGTAGAGAAATAAAAAGAGCTGTATACACACAGACCTACTTCATATCCAGTAAGAGTTTGTAATGCGATACCTTAATCGACTTGGGCCTTTATAGTAAAAATGTGTAAAATATTTACAGGAAAGGAAACTCAACAAGAAAATTCGTTATTTCATCCAGTGAGTGAACTGTCTATTCTGTTCTACACGATTATTATACTCTCCTATAAATGAGTCTATTGCACCCATTATTATTACTAGGGTGTGTCTGTAGACATGGGTGTTACAGAAATCTCTCGCATCTCCAACCAGCTGCAGCGAGCATAAAGGAAGTTTATGAGCCCTAAAGAATAAATAATTTTATATCTCAGAAGTGTGTTACGCCAATGCGGAATATTGTTCGAATTAAATGAGCAATAATCATACGACTAGAACTCTGCAGTAGGACCTGACCTCAGGAATACCCTCTTGTCTGTAATTACACGTTTTCGGGAACGTTGCCTCATCCAATATTAAACATTCCCCGCCGTAGTTGAGTATAAAATCAGTAGAAGTGTTACATTTGTCGCCTCAGAATACTTACGTGCGTTACTCGCTTGTGTCAAAAGCAGTTTCTAAGCGACGAATGCAAAGGCAATTATGAATTTTCATTATTATATTTGTTTTCATGGCAATTGTTTCTAGTTTAATTTCCTGAGCAAATGGGTCAAAGTGTGTAATTTAATGTCACAGGCTGTGACACCAAAGAGTGATGTGGGTGATGTGAATTGACTCTCTAAATACATGAGAAGACAGCGGCGTTATTACATTTAGGTTTAATGTATAAGTTTGTTATGGGTCGATTCCTGGTTCACTCGTTATTTGGCTATAGCCTAATAATAGCTATGCAATAAAGTGGGTAGATGGAAGTAATGATATGAGAGGCTTAAACAGCCTACTGTATGTAAGCTATTTAAACTAAATAAGATAACACTATCATATTTTAATGTATCATAATCAGAATTATACAGAGAAGATGTATATATATATATATATATATATTCTAAAATAATTGCAATACTCTAATAGCGAAAATATATTGCTTCCCTAAATTTTCATCGATTCAAGATATTCTTTACCTTTGTTTATTAAAAAGTGTTCCTAATAAAGTAGGCCTATCACTGTCAATAATATGCATATCATTGTAGACGCTAATTATGACATATCCCATTACAATGTAAATAATACATTGCAGTTTACTAATTAATGAACTTCGTTTTCCCAGTAAAGGTAAAGATGATAATATATTTATTTAAAAATGCTGAACCATGTACCCTTAACTTAACTTAACTTATCTGGTTCCACTTCACACTTAAGTATTCATAAAATAAAATATAACACACATTAAAACAATGATGTCACATTCTTTAAAAGAGTCACATATTTATGAAGCTGTTTGTTCTAAATTCTTTTCTTCTGCGATGGATCCCAGAAGTGTCACATATTAGGCTGCATTTCGGCACATATGTGCCATCTTCAGTTCTTGTCGAAGAGTAATCAAGATAATCCTCTTGCCAAGATGGAGATAAAAGAGAAAAGAGAGAAAATTGACGGAAGAGTGGAAAGAGATACAGGAGCTAAGAGAAAAAACAGGGAAGAGAGAAATGAAATAATAAAGATGGAAGAAGGGAAAACCGAAAAGGGGTGAGGAAAAAGTGCCGAAGAAACAGAGGTAAGAGAAAAAAGACTGGCCGAAATGAGAGGGTGGAAAGAGAGAGGAGAGAGAATGGGATGAAACTAGAAACAGGGAAAGGGTGTGACACAGTTGTACATACGCTCTCACAAAAACTGGATGCCGCATCGTATTGCTGCAATGTTATTCCAGTGTGCAGTGCTCAATACGATTCAACACTTACACTGCGGAGATTTCACGCAGAGCGTAAAACTCTTGTTTTATATCGCTATGCTCTTTTTACGCCTCTATGTTACTGACATAGTGAAAGTAGCTGCTAGAAATAACTGCAGGCTTTTAATTGCAAATTGTTTTTCTCATGTACAACATTATCACCCATTACTTTTTAATGACCGTGAAATCTCTCTATCTCTTCAAATTTGTTAAGTCCTTCGATGACAGGATCCTCAGTTGTGTGGTTTGCTCACTATTTAATCCTGGAGGATTTTTAACCCACCTAAGGAAATGGGATTTTTGGGCTTAAAACCCTCATTGAAGTAAGTTTATTGTTCCCTTGACCTAGATTTAAATAAGGTAGACAATTCCAAATGCCCTTTTTTGTGCAAAAAATCCAAGATCTTCTAGTACAATAATTAATGTCATAGACCAGTGCCATCAAATCAGTTCGTAATCAGAATTAAAATCCTACCAAGTTTGTCAATTTTTCTTCTTCGTCTGCTTCTTAAACTATTTTACCTACTTTTCATGAATTTTAAAAGCCAATAACCACAGGAAAGGACACAGAATTGTGAATCACATATATTTAGAGATGATTATACAGATATATCCTGGTGTGTGATCAGTACGATGTAGGGCCCCCTCCTAATAAACCACCAGCGTGCAAAAACTGACTAGGAAAGTTCAGATATCTATTAAGTAAATTCCAATACAGTATTCGTCTTTTTTAATAGGAAAATCCACATTCAGATTGATCCGCAACCTCCAGGTTGTGAGTCGTTGATGTTGCTGCACCACCTCACTCGGTATGTGGTCCCTTTTTTCTTTCTTCAGAATATGGTACCTCCACCAAATCCTGAAGGAGGACCTTAGGGGAAATTACAGGCCATTTAATGACCCTGTTCATATTTCTTGAGACCTTGAATTCTGAAGAATATTCCTAATTAAAGATATCTCATCGGAAATATGAAGGATAAATGGAAAACAACAAAAAAAATTCTAGGAGTATATCAACTAGATCATGTTTAATTGCAAAACCTGACGATCTTATTCCGTTGCACTTGTATATTTGAAAAGAATTTGTTAAAATCTTGTTAATAATAATTTAAAATACTGAGTATTCTATTATTCATAACGTTATTATAAGTCGATAATTTCCTTAAAAACGTTATTTGGAATAAAATTCAACGAATCGCTTCTTAACTCAATCCACGAAGCGATAATCTGAGCAGTTTATCATATGAGTTTCATTTTTTCATTAATTTGCCATCATTTTTTTAACCTACGAAGGTTTAGATTTTTGTTTAAACAAATAGGCCTACTGCATATTTCTTTTATAGAAAGACGGTGTAGTTATTTATTCAGGTTTTCACGATGTCGCGGTTATCCTTTCTTCCTGTGTCGTGTCATTTTCTCTTCTCTATTTTCAACATATTCAATGAGGATGTTATGAATAGGCCTATTAGTCAGTCTAGTCTAAGACGTAGACTCACTATGTCACTGAGTCACTGCCGAAAACATTAAAGGTTAAAATATATGTACTCGCAAATTTTTGCAGAATTGTAGTATTAAACTGCATGATTTTAAATTGACTATAAGCCAGGCCTGGGAAATAAATTTTCAGTTGGAAGCGATTCTTGAACTTTGATACTGGTTTCATTATTTCGTAACCAATACAGACCTTGAGAAGGAAATCGTGCAATCATGGAGTCTTTAGCGGGCCTCACACTATCAATTTGACAGTTCTTAACAAATAGCTTACCAAATAGACTATAAGCCTAATTAAATTTGTAATAAATCACTTATTAACTTTATTATTATTATTATTATTATTATTATTATTATTATTATTATTATTATTATTATTATTATTATTATTATTATTATTATTGTTTATAGGAAACCATTGAAGTTGGAAATGCCTAGCACATAATCCCCTTTGCTATGTACTAATTACCTCTTTACATTGCCCTGTCTTGATACATTACCTTTTCATCGCTACTGATGTATAAACGCGTCACCTCAAAATGGCTTATAAAAGCAGAGATATAAGATTAATAATATTGCTTTATGTTAAAATGTGAGGATTTTCATCCGCATGTAGCATTGTCATTCAGGGATACCAAAGATTCCACTGAAATTGTCCTTATCAATTTGAAACTCTGCGCCCACTGATGTTCTTACTTGATGATTGCTTCTAACAATTTCTGAAGTCAGCTCTGAAAGGATTATTATTTAAAACGTTATAGACCATGGGCTACCAATATGAAACCCTTCCCCCCCGTGGGAATTTCCGACACATATATTTTTTTGTTGGTATTGTCATCTAGTTTAAGATTTTAGTTGTTTGCCCCTTACCAATTACAGCATTTAACCGGAAACCCCGGAAATTCGCAGAAAATGAATTTGTTTTAATTGTTCATTGTTCTTTGCTCCTAATATTCCCAGGGAATTTCTTACTTACACATTTTTGTTGGTATTGGCATCTATTTTAATGTTCCAGTTGTTTGCCCCTTACAAATTACAACATATCCCCGGATAACCCGGAAAACTACGTATATACGGAGAAAATTACTATGTTTTATTTTTAAAATCTTTGTTCTTTGCACCTAATATTCAAAGGGAATTACTGACTTACATGTATTTTGTTGGCATTACCATCTAGATTAAGGTTTCAGTTGTTTGCCCCTTATCAATTACAGTATATCCCCTATCACCGTTCGTCGCTCTCCTGAAGATTTGCCACTAAGTTGGGTAGCTATTTATAACCGTTCTTTAATTAGGCCACAAGATTGGACGTCATTTATAACCGTACTGGGGTTATGAAGATTTATCACTGTAGGTGCGATTTTTAGATGTGTAGTAGTTCTGGAGTTCTGATTAAAATAAGGGGTGCCGGGCGTAGTACTCAGGGGTAGTTATAAGCTAGAGAACTCTTATCTAGGGAAGTGGCTAGAGAAAATCGAGATAACAGTCAAAGGGCGGTGTCAGGAATAATGGTAACTAAAAGTTGAGTCGTCTTTTCAAATTAATATATATTTTCCAAAGTTTAGTATTTGCTGAAATGCTGAATTAATCGATTTAGTTCTATTAGATGATGTAAGTCCTGATATTTAGTAGTATTTAGTACGTCGTTAAGGTTCGTAAGTAACACTTTGTAACTTGCTAAATTGTAATAGTAATTACTTCACTTGTACGCGCCGTTGAAAATGTCTATTTACTTTTACATTTACTCTCTCGTAGTTTCTATTTGTATTGCGCGGATAATAATGTTCAATCTTACGTTCACAATTAATGGTTCGTAATAATAAAATCAATGTCTTTACCAAATAATATAAATTACGCGCTTCGACGCTGATAATAACTTCTATTTATATCGCGCGGATTATAATGTTTAAATATCAATATATTGCAAAGTTACTTGAGTTTAATAATGTTTAACGTAGTCTTATGTCTGAAGTGTGTCTTGAAGTTCTTTCGTCTAAGCTGTCGTGTGATCAATAGATGACGAGATGTCCGTGCTTTCTGCTAATATCTTTGTAAGGGGTAGTGGGGGTAAGTAGTTCCAATTGGTTGTGTCTGTGTCTAAGTCTTCTCTGATTGGGGTAAGGTAGTTTCTTCTGCTATCCGATTTGAAATATATTCCGTTTTTCGTCGTTGAAACAGGCAAGTTGCATCGGTCATTAATTACTTGAGCTGTCAAAATTGGCTAGGCGCCAGCCGGACGGCTCAAGAGGAAGTAGGCGTTACTAGGTTTATGTTTTTATCAATAACTCTGATAACTGAAAGTTATCATAGTTCTGGTTATTTAATCCTGATGGGCTATTTTACGGGGCTTCCAATGGTATTAATTTGTCGTGGGTGTGATAAAAATGAAGAGAGTTATTAAGGTTTTTATATTAAAATGATGGAACGGGTTAATAAAAAGTTATGTGTAATATATCAAACTGTAGGGGCTGTTATTGGCTGTTGATGGGTGTAATTGGTTTCCTTGTCGCTTTTTCCTTAATGGAGTAATTAATGTTTGAAGTTAGGTGTTATATGGGGAATGAATGTTTGAAGTTAGGTGTTATGTGTGGAAGTATAAACAGTAGGGTGCGTATTGTCAATCGTACAGGGGCTATATATGAGATTGTCGTCTGTGTTGAGTACAAAGTACGGTTACAAGATGTCCGCATAATGATTAAAAAACTCACGCGATGTAGAGATGTCGACGTCAATACAAGCGGGATTTTATGATCATTATAATACCCAATCTGGAATTTGAAGAGTGGCGGTGTTTAGTTTTTGTATGAAATATGGAAATTTAATTTTTCGATTCCCTAAAATAATTCTCCGTCGTCACTTCGAATCATTTCGTGGGTTCTCTCTATTGTGTTTTACTTTGATATTAGCTTTTCTATCAATTGTCTTTGTTTTCAATATCTATTCTTGAAAAATTTAGATCCTTACATCATCTATACTTTTGATTAATTCTGCCGTAATTACACATACACAAATAAATTCATCATCAATAAAATACACTTTTAACATTATTTTACCTTGAATTGGTCACTTTTCTTCTTGGTCGTAGTACACATTTTGCTGAGTTCATAGTCCATTTGATTAACTAGTAAAACAAAATCATAATTATACCTTATACACAAATAAAATTATAAAATACACTCGAATTTCTTGATATTAATATTAATTTCAATAGCTTCTTGCATAACGCTGATTTTTGATGCTAATCCATATGCTGTTGATGTCAAACGTTGGAGTACGCTAATCTTCCTCATTGGTCTACTTAATACACTGATATTATATTCAGATTACACATGTTTTCTTCCTACTCCTTTTTATCTATTTACCTCATTAATAATCATTTCTTAATGTTCCTTTTTCATTCTTTCAATATTCTTTTACCTTGTTTCCATTATTCTAACCTCATAAATCATCTTTTATGTCTTACCTTCACAATTTCTTTATTAATCTCAATACTCATTATCATTCTTTTCTTTCATATTTCTTTTAATACTAGTTATCATATTTCCTCATTTATTCTCATATTTCTCACTTCATAACTATCATTACTTCATATTTTCCTCGTAGACATATATTGTACCATCTTAATTATTCACTCATCTTGTTTATCATACATTTATTTCTTACCTTTTGTTATATTCCTCATTGTTTTACCTTCAAGATTCTTATTTGTTAACACACATATTTCTCAACAACTATTTCACTTTCAAATTCTTACTTAACTCTGATCATTCTTTTACTTCACTTTTGCTATACAATTCTACTTAATTAGTGTAGGGAGAGGGTTATTTCCTGTCCATATTGTTTATGTAAAATAATTTTTCTTTTTGAAAAATTAACAAAATTTAATTATTCTTACTCTGTGTACTACTCCAATAAAATTCAAATATGTCGAAATTTCAATGTTTACTTATTTACTACTTCAAATAATAGTGTGATTACCTTTGTCAAATGAATGTTAACCGTTCTTTAATTAGGCCACAAGATTGGACGTCATTTATAACCGTACTGGGGTTATGAAGATTTATCACTGTAGGTGCGATTTTTAGATGTGTAGTAGTTCTGGAGTTCTGATTAAAATAAGGGGTGCCGGGCGTAGTACTCAGGGGTAGTTATAAGCTAGAGAACTCTTATCTAGGGAAGTGGCTAGAGAAAATCGAGATAACAGTCAAAGGGCGGTGTCAGGAATAATGGTAACTAAAAGTTGAGTCGTCTTTTCAAATTAATATATATTTTCCAAAGTTTAGTATTTGCTGAAATGCTGAATTAATCGATTTAGTTCTATTAGATGATGTAAGTCCTGATATTTAGTAGTATTTAGTACGTCGTTAAGGTTCGTAAGTAACACTTTGTAACTTGCTAAATTGTAATAGTAATTACTTCACTTGTACGCGCCGTTGAAAATGTCTATTTACTTTTACATTTACTCTCTCGTAGTTTCTATTTGTATTGCGCGGATAATAATGTTCAATCTTACGTTCACAATTAATGGTTCGTAATAATAAAATCAATGTCTTTACCAAATAATATAAATTACGCGCTTCGACGCTGATAATAACTTCTATTTATATCGCGCGGATTATAATGTTTAAATATCAATATATTGCAAAGTTACTTGAGTTTAATAATGTTTAACGTAGTCTTATGTCTGAAGTGTGTCTTGAAGTTCTTTCGTCTAAGCTGTCGTGTGATCAATAGATGACGAGATGTCCGTGCTTTCTGCTAATATCTTTGTAAGGGGTAGTGGGGGTAAGTAGTTCCAATTGGTTGTGTCTGTGTCTAAGTCTTCTCTGATTGGGGTAAGGTAGTTTCTTCTGCTATCCGATTTGAAATATATTCCGTTTTTCGTCGTTGAAACAGGCAAGTTGCATCGGTCATTAATTACTTGAGCTGTCAAAATTGGCTAGGCGCCAGCCGGACGGCTCAAGAGGAAGTAGGCGTTACTAGGTTTATGTTTTTATCAATAACTCTGATAACTGAAAGTTATCATAGTTCTGGTTATTTAATCCTGATGGGCTATTTTACGGGGCTTCCAATGGTATTAATTTGTCGTGGGTGTGATAAAAATGAAGAGAGTTATTAAGGTTTTTATATTAAAATGATGGAACGGGTTAATAAAAAGTTATGTGTAATATATCAAACTGTAGGGGCTGTTATTGGCTGTTGATGGGTGTAATTGGTTTCCTTGTCGCTTTTTCCTTAATGGAGTAATTAATGTTTGAAGTTAGGTGTTATATGGGGAATGAATGTTTGAAGTTAGGTGTTATGTGTGGAAGTATAAACAGTAGGGTGCGTATTGTCAATCGTACAGGGGCTATATATGAGATTGTCGTCTGTGTTGAGTACAAAGTACGGTTACACCCCGGAAAACACCGAAAACCACGTATATACGGAGAAAATTACTATGTATTATTTTTAAAATCTTTGTTCTTTGCTCCTAATAATAAAAGGGAATTTCTGATTCGTATGATTTTTTGTTGGTATTGCCATCTAGATTAAGGTTGCACTTGTTTGCCCCTTATGAATTATAGCATATCTCCAGAAAACTCCAAAAACCACGGAAATCCGGAGGAATTGACTTTTTAAAAATTTCTTTAAAATCTTTGTTCTTTGCTCCTAATATTCCCAGGGAATTTCTGACTCACATGTTTTTTTGTTGGTATTGCCATCTAGTTTAAGGTTTAAGTTGTTTTCCCCTTATCAATTACAGCATATCCACGTAAACCCTGAAAACCACGAAAATCCGCAGAATTTCTAGAACTCGGAACTTGTGATCTACGGTCACTGAAACCGTTATTGCGAAGTAATTCTTCTGCTTCAAGTGTGTCCCTTGCAGGTTCAAAAGGGTGAGTATATGGACTACGAGATATCTGCCATAATTGTGATGGTCACAAAGGATCAAAGGATCAAAGAACAAAGGTTTTTAAAAAATTAAAACGAACTCATTTTCTTCGGATTTTTTAGGTTTCCGGAGTTTTCCGTGGATATGCTGTAATTGATAAGGGGAAAACAACTGAAACCTTAATCTACATGGCAATTCCAACACAAAACTATATGAGTCACCAATTCCCTTTGAATACTAGGAGCAAAGAACTAAGATTTACAAAATTAAAACAAAGTCATTTTCTCCGGGCTTCCGTAGTTTTCGGAGTTTTCTGGGGATTTGCTGCAATTGATAAGGGGCAAACAACTGAAACCTTAATCTACATGGCAATACCAACACAAAACCATATGAGTCACCAATTCCCTTTGAATACTAGGAGCAAAGAACTAACATTTAAAAAATTAAAACGAAGTCATTTTCTCCGAGCTTCCGTGGTTTTCGGAATCTTCTGGGGATTTGCTGTAATTGATAAGGGGCAAACAACTGAAACCTTAATCTACATGGCAATACCAACAAAAAACCATATTAGTCACTAATTCCCTTTGAATACTAGGAGCAAAGAACTAAGATTTAAAAAATTAAAACAAAGTCATTTTCTCCGGGCTTCCGTGGTTTTCAGAGTTTTCTGGGGATTTGCTGTAATTGATAAGGGGCAAACAACTGAAACCTTAATCTACATGGCAATACCAACACAAAACTATATAAGTCACCAATTCCCTTTGAATACTAGAAGTAAAAAACTAAGATTTAAAAAATTAAAACAAAGTCATTTTCTCCGGGCTTCCGTAGTTTTCGGAGTTTTCTGGGGATTTGCTGTAATTGATAAGGGGCAAACAACTGAAACCTTAATCTGGATGGCAATACCAACAAAAGAACATATGATTCAGAAATTCCCTTTGAATATTAGAAGCAAAGAACAAAGATTTAAAAAATAAAACATTGTCATTTTCTCCGTATAAAAGTGGTTTTTCGGGTTTTCCGGGGATTTGTTGTAATTTGTAAGGGGCAAACAACTGAAAACTTAAACTAGATGACAATACCAACAAAAAATATGTGAGTCAGAAATTCCCTGGGCATATTAGGAGCAAAGAACAAAGAAAAATTAAATGAAACTAATTTTCTCCAGATTTCCGTAGTTTTCCGGGGTTTCCGGGTAAATGCTGTAATTGAAAAGGGGCAAACAACTGAAGACTTAAACTAGATGGTAATACCAACAAAAAATATGTGAGCCAGAAATTCCCTGGGCATATTAGGAGCAAAGAACAAAGAAAAATTAAAACAAACTCATTTTCTCCGGATTTCCGGGGTTTCCGGGTAAATGCTGTAATTGATAAGGGGCAAACAACTGAAAACTGAAACTATATGGGAATACCAACAAAAAAATATATGTGTCGGAAATTCCCACGGGGGGGATGGGGGGTATACAGTAGCCTACGCTCTATTATCTACTATGTATTTGTACTATGTTGCCCAATTATGTAACATTTTAGTCGATATATCTGAATTTTGTTAACATTGCACACAAATTATCCACATATGGGATTATTATCCCATTCCCAAGGGTGGTATTAGGAGTGTATTCCAAATTTTTATGCGAAGGATACTTGGAAGGAAATATGAATATTCACTGAAGAAAGCTCTTGAGACTAGAATAAATATTCGCGAACGAAAAAGAAGCAACATGGAATGTCGAACAATTTTAACCTGTTGCTTACAATTTTATTATCAAAATGTTAAAAAATAAGTATGTTAAATAAGAGTTACACCTACATGTAAATTTTAACCTACATAATGTAATGTAAAATAGTATTATGTTAATAAATCAGCAACTAAGGTAAATAGGTGAACACTAAGATTTCTTAAAGGGGAGAAAAGTACCACTCTAGGCACCAAAACGGATTATTACTGAACAAAAAAGTAAGACTTTAAGGTCTATGTTTTTAAAATAGTTTAAGTGACTGCACTCTTAAAACATGAGCTATTTTGGAAATATATTTTATCCACCACTGGCTAGAAAATAAACTGAAGAGGTCGGCGAACCCTTCCTCGCGAAAGAAGGAACTGAAAATTGCAGTCGAATTTCTAGGAATAAACATAGACTACTCAACACAATTGTGTATCCGTATGCGAAGCACGGACTCCCAATATCTTTAATGACAGACATCCACTTCCAATTCCCAAAACTTCTCCGGAGTTGTGTAGATCTTTCTTTTTCTTTTTTCAGCCCCAAGGGTGGGAGCTATTAGTCCTTAATTGAAACGTGTGGAGTTAACATGAAATTGATCCTGAGGAAAACAAAGTAATTACAACATTTAATTTCTAATCTTCATTACTCAGATGTAATTTAAAGCTATTCGCCTATGGTTTCGAAGTCAAAATGAGAAACACACAACGTCTTTTTAGTTTTGATTCTTTCCTCCTCCAATTAGAGGCGGGAAAATCCACCATAACTTATAGTTTAAACCTCCACATTATTCTTCAAGTAGCGCTATTGCAGTATAATCTTTAACTTAAAGAGGTAATTTGTGTTACTCCGCCTGTTATTTTGCCACGGCAAATTGCGCAGACGCTATTATTGATTAGACACAATCAATTGCTTACGAAAAACTGGATTTGTAAATTACTTTTACCTCGTTGAAAATGGGGTCCAGTAAGGGTTTACAGCTCAATCTTCCAGTTTTCTGTTGGCTCACTGTCAGTCTAAGAAGTTTTCCATCCAACTTTTTTTTCAATTATTAAACGATGAAATTAGTGTATTTGTTATCAAAGAGTTAAAAACTAGATTTAATCATTTACCACTTACTCATAACTTCAAAGACTCAAATCATTCACTTAAAGCATTCTGGATTCTCAGTAGCTGGAATTTTACATTTTTCATTATCGTTATGTAAAAAAAGTTATAAAACATCGATACCAGTATTATAAATTTTGTTTTTATTTTCATTTATTTTTTATATTTTTTTAATTATTATTATTAATATATTTTTTTTTTTTTGCCACAACAACGGTAGTGCTCTGATTCTAATTTCTGCATGGTTTATTACAACTGCAGTAGTCCTGCCGAAGCAAAGCTCACAATGAAAATGGACTAGCCTAAGCTAACATTTCTTTCTCTTCCTTAATGTTACTTAACATCAAACCTGTGCTTTATTATCTTTACAAAATATAATAGTCCGATAACAGTGTGTTTAGAGCGTTCTTACGATAATATCTTTACAGATGTATTACATAGGCTACAGTAGGTCTAGTAATACTACTACTACTACTACTACTACTACTACTACTACTACTACTACTACTACTACTACTAATATTATTATTATTATTATTATTATTATTATTATTATTATTATTATTATTATTACTTATTCAATGACAAGAGACAATTCCTAAGCAAGCTAAAGGAGCATTTTCTATTTTACGTAACCCGGAGGTTCATTGTCGCGCTTACATGAGCTCGCCAAGTATCCCTATTCTGTGCTAACTCCATCCAGCCATTCTTCGCAAATCCTACTTCCCTTAATTGTATTCTTATATTGCCCTCGCAACTATGTGTAATAATAACAATAATATAATAATAATAATAAATCTATTTTCACCCTATATTTCAAAACACACTAAGTGCTCCAACAAAGGCCACATGGTCTTACGTGTAGCCTATCTAAACCATAAAATTCAATGTTTCATAATCGTGATATGGATACACCATTTTACCATTATGAAGAAAGTCATTTAATACGTTCATTTTTATGGGAAGTGGTGGAAATAATGAAGCTTGAAGTTATAAAATCAGAATACAAATCCTTTAACTTGTGACTTGCATATTATAACTAAATAATACACAGTACTAACAGTTCAACTCACGAGACATTTTACAAAATTCTTGTTAAACCGAAGATTGGAGCGAATGAATGGCGTTAAAATTTATTGTTCTGATAATTTTGGAAACCTTTGCAGAAATAGTTGCCTCGTGCGGAGTAGGCCTAAATAAAGTAGTGTAATGGATTTTTTTAAAAAAAAGAACCTCGTTAATATTACATAGTTGGGCCTACAAATTATCTTGAGAACGGTTTTTATTATACGAGGATAATGTCTTTCACCCTACACCGCTTATTGAACTTGTAAAGAAGAATACAACGTTGAGGCAGTCTATTCGTTTGCTGGTCTACACCTTTTCAACCTCAATTTCGGAAAAAGTAATTTCGATTTCGGAAAAAGTAATTCCAATTTCGGAAAAAGTAATTCCAATTTCGAAAAAGGTAATTTCAATTTCGGAAAAAGTAACTTCAATTTCGGAAATAAGAGGGCTATGAAGAGGGTATAGTAAAGTTGGTACCACGCTAGGGCAAATAACTCAATCGGAGCGAGATTATGTAGAGAAGTAGCTAGAAGGTGTACCTAAATGTTCCAAATAAAACAGTTTGGATTTTCACTGTGGTTTTCATTTTATGCCCCATCGAATGTTTTAAAAAATAGCTCTCGTATTTCCGAAATTGAAGTTACTTTTTCCGAAATTGAGATTACTTTTTCCGAAATTGAAATTGCTTTTTCCGAATTTGAAATTACTTTTTCCGAAATTGAAATTACTTTTTCCGAAATTGAGGTTGAAATGGTGTAGTTGTACGTGAATTTATTCACAAGGGCGTGGATGTAGAAAGCTGCAAAATAATAGCAGCGAAGAAGATTCAGCTAACCGATCTTGGTAGTGGGAATTTCAATGATGTTCAGAAAGATTATGGAGACTAGTACGGGTTGATGAATGGGTAATTATTATACTTTAAATCTTGATATCTCCGGCTTGTTGGTTTTCCTTTTTTGTACGTACGCCGCCAGGTTCTGCTGCTTGAATGTATAATTTATCAGTTTATCTTCACGTTCTTCAAGTCCATATTGTTTAACATATTTCAGGAACACAACACTGCTAAAATCTCTCAACATAAAGTACGGATGCATGGCACACTTATGCATTTACACATACTGTAAGTATAGAAGTTTGAGCAATTATTGAAAAATCTAGTAGAAAACGTTACATTTCGGATAAGTGGGCTTCCAGAGATTAGGAACTTTTATCACTGCGTAATTTGTTGCATCAATAAACCTAACCCTAAACTTCTCATAAATGATGTTACGCAGAAAGCGACCAACCCTGAAAAATCTAAAAATTTTGTTATGGTTTTGTCTGGGTAGCTATGGGCCATTCCTACGATAATCAGAAAGCACGCAACCTGTATCTTTCCAGTGCTGCGCTCTACAGGCGAAAAAGATAAACCACAATATGTCATTCTTAAATTCTCAGCCGGAAAATAGCGACTAAAAACACAAATTTAATTGATGCATGAAAAATGTATGAGTTCAAATGCACTTCTCATTATGTATTTTGTTTCCACTTTGCTTTATTACCGCTCTAAAAGTAATAATATCAACATACCCTTTTTCAGGAAATTTAACTTTTGTGGCTTGAATGTTTTCTACATAATGCCATTCTATTATTCCTTTAAAAAAATGCGACTTCATAATACAGTACAGTAACTTTCAGCAGTTCGTCACAGATCTTCGATTATTAGCTACGAATGTTTTCCATTATAGGCTACTGTGAATATAGAGCCTAGGCCACACTTTATAGTAATATAGGATTAAGAACCCTTTCTACCAAATTCGTTTTCTAGTAATTACCATACACAGACAATATACTTTACAGGTTTCATTGAAATATTTCGACTCTAGAAGTAGGAAATCTGTGTTCATGTGTGTTCATAAATAAGAATCCTTCGTTGATCCCCTTTAACTATTTGCTGATACTCTTCCCATTAATTCATATAAGGTAAGAATAATATTTATATACAGGCACTCAAAATATGACTGTTCAATGGCTATAATTTATTCTTGAAGAACCATATAAAAACCTAGCATAACAATGACATTTTTCTTACAAGGTAAGCAAAAGATTGTATTTTATATATCATTTCCATTAATTAAAATGTGTTTCAAATATTACCTGTTATCTCAAACATTTGCATTACAGAAAAGGACTGAAATAATATTTTCTGTTTTATGCATAATGTGAGTCCATTGAAAATTAATTTTTTTAAATATTCCTGAATGAGAAATGTGCACATTAAACAGCTATATTTTACAACTCTGTCAACACGTAACTGACAAATATAGATCAAAATACTTCGCTGTGATTTTTAGTCTATGAGTTCTTTTTACGACAAAGATCTCAATTAGACTCATATTTAACTTGAAACAATGACTTGTCCAACTCCTCATTACAAAACGACATCCTTTTACCAAACAAGATACCAAAATCTCCAAAAAGCGTCGATGATCTGGAAATAATTCATGTTGTATATCCACAGAGAGCCAAATATGTTACTTGACGGACTAATATGACCATCCAGAGCTCTCTAAACTTTAAGTTTTCTTGGCTTATCATCGGAGAATATATAATCAATTATGACTTGTGTTAAGGAAATTCTCTCAAAATGGCTTCACCCTGTTCTTATAGGAAACTGTTTTGCTATTTTTTGAACACACATTATTTAAGTGCTACTTCTGTTTGACTTGCTCCTTTCTGGTGTTTAGGATCATCTCTTTGTGTAGGTACTTCACAGTTGATAGCCAGTAATTAGAGCTTCAGGAATTGACGGAATAATGACTGTGAAGAGGAATTTCAGGGTCTCATTACACGACCGGGAGTCAGAGTCAAAGGGAGTCCTTAAAACTAGGGTACGTCAAGAGTAGTTACAATTAGAAACTCTCTGTACAGGTTGCGTCATAAATAGATGCACCCAGTCAATATCAGCACTCTCACTTTCTTCTACGATTTTAAAGAATTCTTCCCTATCCTAAACTTGCACTAACAGGAAAATTTTGAATTTCATAACAGTAATCTGGGAATTGTAACCATAAGTAATGATTTTAAAATCTCTGCCGACAAGTTTCCTATCCCAGTGATCATCCATATATAATTATTTAGACAAAATTCGTTAACTAGCATGTAGAGTGGGTGCAAGGGGAACTTACTTTCAGCATCATTTTAATATAAATAGTTGAGCTGGGCCCTCGTGAATAAAACTAATATTTACTTTGAAAATATAGAATTCAGGTATTGAAATAAAACTAGTGCATAGTATTTTAAAAATAAATCGTAGTGACTATCCTCCAGTAACTGAAAAAAATTAACTCAATTCAACTTCACTGCCTTAGTTGCAATTGCATATCCTCACAGGCTCACACCTCGGATAAAAGTTACAAAGTTAAATACAATTAGATACTAAAACTAGGCAATTTTCAAAAGTCTAGGATTGCTGGGGCGAGTAGAGTTCTATACATGTGCGATTTATGACTATCATGTGCATTCTATTCCGCTGTTCAACGTGCAAACATATTTTCAATTCAATCTGAGATGTTAATGTACCGTACTTCCCTCCTTCAAGCTCCAATCTTCCAGGGTTTTTAAGAGACACCGAAACGTGAAATGAACGCATTTCAAGCAGAGAGGCGTTGATGAGCTGGATAAGCTACTAACACAGACAATGAACGTGAGGATAGCAGACTGTCGTGAGTTTCCCCATCGCATGTATAGTACCGGTTAACTAACACCTACACCACATTAAACAAAATTAATTAAGAGTCAGTCACACAAAAACTCTTCTTCCACTTCATATCTGTAGAAAGGAGATTCTGCATTAATTTAACGGGAACATCATATACCAGTAACACAATGTATATAAGAAGCTTTCAGTGGCGCCAACTTATATGGGCCCGTGGGGCTCGAGCCCACCCAATAAATTGCCTTATTTTATTATCAAAATTATTAACAGCTATTGCTAAAATTATTTTCGTTGTTGAATGGCTGTAAAGCTAAAATCAGCTATTGTTGACATACATAGTCAGAACGATTTCCTCTTTATCCAATTCACTTATGACCTTTTGAAATTGTTCAGTTCTTACAAATTTTTACGTCATACTCTGTTCATCCAGTTTCCACAGCCACCGCTGAAATATATTTTTAAGTTTCGAATTTGCAGTCGCCGTGCTACATAATGGTGAGTTAATGTGTGGTTTTATTTATTTTTTAAAATTTGTTTTAGTAGTTACCTAAAACCCAAAATTCAAAAGGAAAGTTTTTGAGCCCACCCAATGTTTGTCAAAAGTTGGCGCCACTGGAAGCTTTCATGGCGCTGATTGCTTGCCGGGTTATGAGTAGGGCCCTGATTTATTGGTGAAATAAAATGGATGATTTCGGTGTTAACTTCCTTCTATTTCGGTGGGTATTTCGTGAAATAAATTACTTATACTACTTTGGGAACATTGCGCAATGATAAACTTTGATTCTTTATTTACATGAACTAACACCCCCCCCCCCCCCATTTCTATATTCTTCTGCCCTTGTTTGAACTGAAGTAACTTTCGATTTGGGCATGATTAGAGTTAATGTTCAAATATAATGACGAGAAATATTATCGTAATTTCTACTAAACACCATCAGATAGCCATTTGCAAACAGAAGTGCCAACCATACCACTGTGGATAAAAGACGAAATCTGTTGAATACAAGTAACAAACATTCTACACTCTTCTGCTGTAATCGATCATAGGCTTCGCTAACTTGGCAAAAGCATAGCAGGAAAGGAGTGTACTCAACAGTACAAACCAAGTCACAGACAATCTTTGCGTAAATTCTGCAATCTTTGTAATCGATCACAAATATTGATATATCGGTAAATCTTCGACAGTAGAAAAAAAGCATGCTGCTAAGAAATAAAAAATGCATTACACCAAAACACAATATTGTGAATTTAAGGCACATTTTCATACTCATTTCTCACTTTACGGACAGAAGGGGCATATTTCGCGCTTATTGACACATTTCGTGGAATCTAGTAAATTTCGCGATATTTCGTGGATTCAATTTGGTTTATATTGGTATTTTAAGCAAATAAAAGCTAAATATAGCTAAGGGAGGTTGTTTTATAAAATTTCGCGCTTATCGTTGTTACCAAAACATACGGCGCCTAGTTATGAGCCATGTCAACCTTATTAAATACAAGCTTTTGGCCGTACACGCTCATTCCGATCACACATTCCTGAGGTAGGCCACGGAGTGATTATGGCCAAAAGCTTGAATGTAATAATATTGACATGGCTGATAACCCGAGAAGTCACCCCCAACAATTTAATAAGTTTGTATTTCGTCTCTTAGCATTTGTTATATCAATAGTGAGATGCTTTTTCCGTGCATTTCTAAAGGCGAATCCGCACCTTGCGCGCAGAACTGCGCCGAACGAAAGGCGAGCAGCGCGAGTTTGTGCAATTTCTGATAAGCTTTTTTTTCCGGCCATAGGCCAATTTTCCTTAATTGTTTATCTTGTTTACCGTTTAGTTTTCCTTGTTTTCCATTTTTCTTTATTACACACAAACACCCATGCCCGAGGCGGGACGCGAACCCATCGCCTCCTTCACTACGGCTACCGCGGCTAAGGAGGCCGGCAAGATTTCTCAGTTCCGCGCATTTTCAGGCATGGACAAACAGAACATTTTTGCACGGCGCAGTTCTGTAGCCACGACTCTAGCAATGACGTCCGTTTGAAGTACGGTGACAGTTAGTCATGGAAGTGTAATTTTGCCCAAGAGTTTTTTAAATTCATTATTATTATTATTATTATTATTATTATTATTATTATTATTATTATTATTATTATTATTATTATTATTATTGTTATTGTTGTTATTATTATTATTATTATTATTATTATTATTATTATTATTATTATTATTATTATTGTGGTTGTTATGCCTGGTAGAACAACGGTGAGGCACTGTGTTTTTTTCTCTCTTTCAAGTTTACGGATTCGATCCCAACCCAAGCTGATGGCATATACGTGCGCAAAATGCTAAAGTCCCATGTCTACAAATTTCCGGGGATATAGGTCTACAAGAACTCTCGCAGGACAAAATATTAACACATGCAAGAGGTTATAGGCCTATGTAGCAGTAGCCTACACAAGTCATTAAATAGCGATAAAGAAAACGCCTAGTTTTATAATCTTCGAGAGAATATGTAGAGAATATTACATTTTAAAATTGTGATACCGGTTACGTCATAGGTAATAACCGTATTACAGTATGGTCCAACCAGAATTAACTTTTTAAGCCAACTTATTACGAGAAAACCTTTGTAACCCGATAATACCCACCTTAAGTATATATAAACCCAATATAACTCTTGTTTCGGTAAAATGCTGCTTTAAAGTGCATGGGTGTTAGAAGTGGGCAGATGATGTCATAGGTCAGCCAAAGTTCTCGACAAGAAACTTTATGAATAAACGCATTGCTTGGACTAGATGGACGAGGAAGTACAGTGTTACAATGGACTCTATATTTACATAGAGATTGCACAGTCTTTGAGTCTTTGTTCTACACTCTCCTTTATTATCATATTTCTGCGAAACATCCCGTCAAAACGTTTGTTCGAGATATTAACGAATAGAAAGCGTCATGCTATATCATTTTTTTTTCATGATGAATTCAGTGCTTTAAATATACTAGCATACGCTGAATAATTCTTTCTGGTTTTCTTAAAATATTAAATACCACTGTATTCCGTTAAATATAGAAACGCTGCTTCCTACATTCAGCTCGAATTCTGTAGTGAAATTAAAATGTTTCGTATCTCTTATCCTATGAGTCTTTCATTTACATATGTCAGCAGTGTATTAACTTTCACACAGTCTATTGTAATATGTTTGAAAAATATAATGTAGTCTATACGTTAAATCAATCATACCGTGAGTCTAAAAAAAGTCATCGCTCTAATGTTAGCTCCTAAAGAGAGTGATAATCGTTACGCAATGTTTTATATTATGGAAACCACAATCTGCTGGATGCCACCCGCCTATTTGTTCAAACAAGGTTCATTTTCCTGTCGGATTACCTACACTGCTTGAACAGTCTTAAACAATGACCGTGCTGCTGGGTAAGGATGTTTACCAAAATAATGTGTATTAATTTTGGCCTAAAATTACAGTGCAATATGGCCTGTAGTGCAGATGCAACCCTTTGCGAATTTTAGTATATCTTACTACGTACTTCTTAAATGAAATAGCCTTTTGTGAAGAATTTACGTTTATGAATAAAGTATTATTCACAAACGAAAATTCTTTTCAAAAAACTACTTTACAAACTATTTCAGCTTACACAAAAACTCGACTGAAGTGATAACTTATCTTAACAGCCAAATTCATAGGGTCGCTGCATCCAAAGAAAATTAGAAGTCCATACTTGTCCCCAGTAAAGTGCGTAAAACAGGTGGACTTTCCAACTAATTTATTATGTTCAGATTTGTATAATGCGAAAAGTTTTAATCATTACATATATTATTTAAGGGATATTATTCAATCAAGATTTCGGTATTAATAGCCTGAACCTTTGCACTCATAACATTCCTTGTTACTTAGGCTACATAAATTATATTTTACTACCTAAGCCGTTTATTGTTATAATTTACTATTGGTTTGTCGTGATCACTAAACTGTTACCTGTAACTCCATCTGTTTATTTTCCTTGTTTGTAATAGAGGTAATTTACTTTTAGTTATTACTACATTTACACGTTTACTTGTTCATATTGAATTATTCATTGGTATTGTCGGTATTACATTATGTTCCACCTTATACCGTCAATTAGTTAAATAGAAATAAAACCAGGGGTGCTGCATAATACCTTACAATTTCATTACAATGTTAACACATAAATCTTATGATATACGATCTAGTAAAAATATATTTACATCAGGCCTGAAATTTTAAAAGCTTATTGTAGTGCTAATAGAATAAGTTGGCCCCTTACTATTTTCTGCACTCTTCTTAAAATAATAAAATAAGGTCTACAATTCTTAAACTTAGGTTAAAACCTTAAAATGTTGAAATGATATCCTGGCTGTTCTGTTTCATTAATGTTGTTATAAGACAGTAGATTTTACATTAGGTCTATACTGTGTTGTGGTACAGAACTATTGATTGTATAACATAAAATCACAGGTTTTTGAAACCTAGTATTCACTTATAAAAGAAAAACTGGTTTATAGCTAATGAGCTCTTGTCCACTTGATAACATTTTTACTATTTATAAGGTCATGTACCAACAATTGAAAGAGTAAATGTGGTTTGACATAAGAATATAACTTATTGAGACATAAATATGAAGATTTTGTAAAGGCGATTTTGATGTAGGCCTATTATAATTTCATGAAAGTATGTAGAGGACTATTTTCAATTTTTTTCCTGCAGAAAATATATTAAGCCTTTGTTTTTTTAGTTGTCACATTTGTAAATAATGACGACATGCCTCAGGAGCTTCATTTAACACATTCAACCCGAAAATTGTACTTAACACGTGTGCACAAAGCCATGGATTTGTTTTTTTACAGATACCTTTAAATAATTTCATGTGAGTTATTCTTATTAGGGCTGTGTACAGAAAATATAATTTTTCCTATTTTTGCCTATTTACTAAAATGCATCTAAAAGCCTATAAGCTGATTGTTTCAACTAAAATTATTGCATTTGGTTAAAGCAGTTGAAATATATAGTAACTGATATTTTATTAATTTTACAGCATTTTACAAAAGAATAGGCCTAATGGAAATGTTTATTGAAATTGTATTCGTACTAGTGGAAATATAGGTTAATATTAGCTACAAGATATCAATAACAAGCTCTTTTTTTAATCTCAATTTTTTATTTTATTTTCAGGTAAGTGGAGATTTTGGTTTCATCCTGTGAGTAAGTAGGCAATACAAAACCTTCTGAATAATTACATTTCACTGACTACTGAATTTACTTAATGCTAACATTTATTATTATTATTATTATTATTATTATTATTACTATTATTACTGAAGGATGACAATTTATCGTCATCGTTCTCGTCATGGACTTCATCGCCATCATTATTACTGTAGTCGTCAAATCGAAATATTGTATTTGTTATGAGTAGTATTGTCGTTTATGTCATCGTCGTCATTGTGTTCCTCATCATCATATAGTTACCAATTATCATATTCGTCATCAACTTCGTCGTAAGAACAACACTTACTCGTCACCATCATCATAGGCAGTAGCCATATTTATTGTCATCTTCACCCCTTCATAGTTATTCCTGAATATTTTTAATAATAATAATAATAATAATAATAATAATAATAATAACTTAATAATAATAATAATAATAATAATAATAATAATAATAATAATAATAATAATAATAATAATAATAATAATAATAATAATATGTTTGCTCGTATTTTGCTCTGTTGAGAGGGGAAATAGGCGCTGTCTCTATTTATCATAATTTTAAAACTAGATCGTTGAAATTTTGTACGTACCTTTCTATTGGTAGACAAGATTACTGTACTGTACGCAATTGTATTTGATTAAATCGTTGTTGAGTAATTTGATTTTTTAATTAGCATATTTTCAACATATATTTTTCATAGAACATCGGTGCGTTAAGTTTACTTTTTTTTAACATCATCTTGGTAAATTTGGAGTAAAGGAAAGTTTTCTGAATTCTAAATTTTAACTGGATTTAGCCAGCAATCTTGTATTTTGATTAATTTGAAACTTGAACTTTATATAATTCAAAGAATGTAAATAATGTTAAAACTATTTGCTTTGTTTTTCAAAAAATATTTAGTTTAGGAAAGCACTATTTACACTTCAATCGCACTACACTTTAATAACTTCATAAACATTGCATCACAATAGAATCCTACGTATTTTGAGAATTTTAAAATATCATTAAAATAAAATCTGAGACAATAGATCTGAAAGTTTGCATTTAAATATGCCGTCATCAATTAACACTATATTCAGCTGCCCTACAACTTTAATAGTGGTAAATTTGTTCTTTGAACACAACTGATTCATTTACTTAAAAACACACAGAATTATTAAAATTTTATGCATTGTTCCCTTTAGAAGTCTCGTGTTAAATGTAGTATACTTTTATCTTTGTGTGATATTTCTAATATGTTGCTGCCGTACTATGGTCTTAACACAATGTTTTTGTATTGAAGAACAATATTATGCTCTCAGTTAAATTTATGGTGTTCGTTTTTCGGTATTTTCAATAGGCCTACTTCTTGTTTGATTCTTCAATTTGGTAGCCACCGGGTACGGGATACTATGTAAAATGTTCTCCGTGTAAGAAATATATTACACGAGCACCGTGTTTTCAGATATCCGAAATCTATATGTTAACATATGTTCCCATACCATAAAACTTCTCACCTCATTACGGCATATCTGTATGGATCCCGTAGTCGCCAGAACATTTACTACTTCTGAGTTACGGTGGTATTGGATCTGAACTATCAAACTATATCAGCCACTAAAAGTTTTCTTTCAGAGTTCTACACAGTAGTTGTACCGTCATATCCTCAAAATAATATAAAAGTAGCTTAACAAAGAAATATTATTCCAACTTCTGGGAACATGGATCTCTTACTATATAGATATAACGAAGTAGTTGCTAGAAGATAAACTTCTCTTATCTCTGACCGTTTAAGTTAATCTTCAACCTATCATTCTACTTAAACTTCTAACCCCAAGAGGGAGGAACTTAAATAGTCCTAAAGTAATTTTTTCACACTTTGACCTTTAGGGGATCAAGTAAAGAATAATCGGTGTGGTGAGATACGAACCTTCCGCTTAGCTGATATCAGCCTCTCATTATATGGGAAATGCGGTTTAGAAGATGGAAAACTTTATCGGTCTTTTCTCTCTCGTGACATTCTAAACCTTCGTGGAAGTGGGAGCCCGAGAAGGAAGTCTTGAGAGACAGAATTCAATTATTTCCGACAAAGTCAATGTCCTACATTTTTAAAAGACGAAAAGAAGAAAAAATACATCTTCAATTACGTCACGAGCAATGGCACTGATATAACAGGATTAAAAAGAAATAAAAAGCAATGTCTTGACAATATTGCAGACCTTAGTCTTATTGCTATAACCCATTTAACAATTTATCCCTCCTGCTGCGGTTTAATATCAGTCTACAGCATCTACTAAGTTATAAAAATGTTTGCCCAATAAAGCTAATTTTCAATGAAATTTATTCAGTAAGTGAAATGTAAGAAATCCAGTACAAATGAATAAATGAACTATTAATGAATTTCATTTTTACAGCGGAAACTCACTAGCATTTTTCACAGTTTTAACAATAAAAAAGGCAGCATAGTAAAACTTCGCCCTCAAATATTTTACGTTTAACATCATGACAAAATATAATAGGCATTTAGATAGGAATTTAAAAAAAACGTGAAATATTAAAGTTTAAATTCCCATCTGTTTTCCATTTTTTTTTTCTTCTCAGAATGGCCAGTTGCAGTGACGCAACCTTCGGTATTTTAAGAACCTTGCACTAAGCCATCGAAATAACGTATAAGCCTAGGCACTTTGCCTTTCATAAGGTCTCTAAACGTGAATTCGAGATTTTTCCTACATTGTTAATTGAAATGTTGGACAATTTTTCTTATGCTAGAACCTTGAATCATCTGATTCATTCATCCCTATTAGTCTGTATAGTTTATTACCTTCGTGGCGATGTACCTGTACGCGACTTCGTAAAGAAGGTAAAGTGATCCCTATACAGGCCATGGCGGCCTAGAGGGTTCCAGGAGGGTGAGGCTTCCAGATTTTTGGACATTCGGCGCATGAAGGTGGCAAGGTTGTCAGCCTTACGCACTGGCCCGCCTTTGCCCCAGGATTGCTCCTGGTACTCATTTCTGTTAGAGGCTGAGTCGACCCCAGGGCCATAGTGCCACCAGAAGGAAGAGGCCAAATGAAAAATCTCAACGACCTCATCAGGAGAACCCGCGACCTTCCGGTTTGTAGCAGCGCCTCAACCACTACGCTACGGCGAACCCCATGCAACTAGGCCTACGTACACACATATTTATTCTAGGTGCGTAAATATCCATCGCGCTTATCAGAACTCCCGACCACTTTTCCCTCACATAATTTCACTCCTGTTCATTCTGGTCTATGGTTAAATAATTAAGTTAATAATTACAAATAGTAATTAATTATCTATAGTTAACGATTAATAGTTAATTATTAAATCATAATTTTCTTTTTCTTTCTTTCTTTCTCGTAGTTTTACCTCTCCCTTTTAGGATTTAAGCGACCCACGCCGCCCGGGCCTTACAGGGCCGCGACCTGTCGGGAGAGGGATTATCTTTGGATCACATACATACTTTTTTGACCAGACAAGGACATGGAGGGCCTCCCCGGATGAGTGATCAGCCCAATGCCGGGGCCACCATTAAATCATAATTAACAATTAGTAATACTGGTGCAGAGTGTGGTATGCGCTTAGCCTAGGTCTATGGGTTAAGATTGTTGAAGCGCAAGATTTATTCGTTGTAGATCATGTCTGTATAACCCATGAAGCAGAATATTATTTATCCAAAATATCCATAAGCCTACAAATTGCACACTTCCTCCCTCGCTATGGATATCACAATCACGATGGTTTCGTGCATCGGGGGTGCAAGGGAATCCTCTTACGTTGAATTTATGGAGAAAACAGCTACATTACAAGGTTAATGTCAACGAGCTTCATACTATTATAACAAATAAGATTAAGTTTTTATAACAATTCTATTTACAAAGATAATATTCTGAAAATAAAATAAGCGTAATTTAAATAAATAAAGTGCATTGGTTACAGAATATCCCACTTGATAACCTACATAATATCGGAATTTCTTCAAGATCAAAGAATTCTTTACGATAAGGTTATCAAGAGGTCATTCCGGGTCACAGAATGACTGATGAGTATCTGGAACCCACATAGTCCCAGGAGACTCTTGTAAAAATGAATATAAGATAAATTCGTTGTTTGTGAAGACGATGCCTGTATTCATTTAATAACGGTTAGTTGAATCCGACTGCTCTAGACTAACATACACACATCTCATGCTAAATATAAAGAAGACCGCCAAATAGACCCGCTGATTACATTCCTTAAGTTAATAGCTTAAAGGAATGAGTGTGTCTTATTTAACATTCTTTATACTGAGATAACAGACTTAGGTTATATGATTGAGCTTAGAGTAGAAAGCTAATAGTACAACTTAAAAAGGAAAAAACGAAAACCTACGCCCACGTGATCTACTGATTAGCGTTGCTGAATTCAGATCCGAGGGACTGGGTTCGATCCCCGGAAACCTCGAGGTAGATATGTCTGGAACGGGGTGCAGTCAGCCTCGTGACACAAAGTGATGAATTACTTTATTAAAAAAATAGCGGATCTTGTTCAATAAGTCATGAATAACTGCCGTGGTAGTCATGAAGTAAACAGTATAAAATTACACAAATATGTAGACGGTTTGTAAAACAAGCTTATGACAACAGCCAATTATAGCCTATTATTTCTATTAGGCCTATTTAATGAATGAAGACAGTTTTTATTCACCTTAATGCTAAGTAGTTGATCTTTTTCTGAACTCTGGAAAATGAAATTTTGAATTTCCAATTATTATTATTATGCTTGAGCAGTAAGTAAATAAATTCTACAATGGTATATTCGCGGACGTTATAAATATTTAAATATTACTTCATAATATTAGAAAACTTCAAGAACAATAAACTATTAGTGCCATAACTCTATCTCTAGTCATGTCCTTCCCATTAATACTATGAAACAATATCAATATGCATGAATCTAGCTATTTGTTTTCCCAGGATTGTCTAATGATAGTATTAAAAAAAGCAATACGATTCTTCATAGTAATATCAGAAAACAAGACAAACGTTCAAGTTATTTTGTCCATAAGTTGGTCGTGTCAGTAACGTCTTTAGAGTTAAACTATTCTACAATGTGTTATTTATCCGCTGTAATCCGTAGCATTGGAAAAATAAACAAAACGGATAAGTGAATTTCTGGAAATGTAGTTGGCCATTGATGGGAAAATGACACAGCGCTTGTGGTTTGGTTGGTTGGTTCGTTTAGTTGGTTGGTTGGTTTATGGTTAATTAACGACAGGGGTTTGTTGCCTGGGGATTATACCTGAAATCTAGACAGGTGTACCAGAATTTTGTCCCGCAGGAGTTCCTTTGCATGCCTGAAAATTTACAGACATAGACCTGCCGCATTTTTTGCTCACATAAATGCCATCAACCTACACCGGGTTCGATCCCTTACCCTGGGTACAGAGAGCCACAGCAATTTTCGTACTGCTCACGAAAGATTAAGCCTATAGGCCTAACCTACGTGTTACCTCGAGTATCATTGTTTACCGGCACCAAAACCAACAGTTTTCATATTCGGTTCCTGGAAGTGCTCAGAAATGTTCCATGATCTAGGAATATATGCCTCGGTTAGTTTAAATGTTATATGGCACCATTATCGTAGCACTGGCTAGAATCTCCATGTCAATACGTGATTGTACGTACAATTTATTGTAAGTTATTTCGAGATTTTAGATCAACATTCGTAATTTCTTCGTGAATATAACGTTAGTGGGTTGATAAATTTTATATGTTTTTCCTACGAGGGATATAATTGTGTTGTATAGCGTGTGAAATATTTCCACCTATTCCCTCGAATTTGGTTTTATAAATGTTCTTATTATCAGCTTAATAGCTTTGTCATTGCTAAAATCTGTCAAGATTATAAAACATTAAAATTTTACAATTTTGTGATCTGTGGGATGGGCGACATATTTTGGCCTTTATTCCGCCATCTTCAGGTCCTTTTTCTTTTCGCAGACCTTATTCTACTGATATTGATTCATTTCAACTGATTATTACTGGGTATGTTTCAATAGTCCTAAAGTTTAATAGATACATAAGGAAATCTAATTTATTTTATCAACTTAATGTCTTATTGTGCACATTGTACGATTTGAATTTGTCATGTAAAATTTTAATGCCACACAGTTTAATTTTTTCTGTAGCCCGGTAAAATTAAATTTTCATTGGATTTCGTTAACTTTTATTTGTAAAAACTATATATAGTTGATAACTGGACACTTGAAAATTTATGCCATATTTTGGCGATTATTTGTAATTAATTAGTCATTTTTGTAGCCTGTGTGTAAGACATGGAAACGTCATCACATTAAAACGGCACATACCATACATGTTTTCATCTCCTTTCATTTTTATACTTTTGCATTGATCGTGGGCTTTAGGGGTTAAAATATTTCAAAAAAATAAATTTCGAGTAAGTTAGATTGAAATTTCAATAGTTCCCAGATACACGGTTTTAATTCCAATCAGAAAAGGTATATGACAAAGAGGTAATTCAATTGTGGAATGTGAAGGTAACAAGAATAATTTTGGACAGCCTTGAGCAGCATCACTGACCTGAAGTAGCCGCCCACACTGCAGCATTGCCCCCAAGACCTAACGATCTTGACAGTAAGAAGCTTATTCATCTCAAAACTACCTCCTTATATTGCTCTCCTTGCCAGACAACCCTTTCCTTTCTTTTACTCCCCCGTTTACAAGAAGCTGTTACAAAGAACTACTGGCACGTCTTATTAAAAAGCTGTAAACAGGAATTTCACTTCAAAACAAAATGCCTAACATAACTCTCGTGTTATTAAATAATCTAGTATATCATCTTACACTAAATCACAAAAAGAGATTTGTTTATGAGACATGTACTTAAAATAAATAAAAGGAAAGCAAAAGAGACATGCTTATATGAAAATGTCAGATTTCATTTCTTGTTTGACTGCTTGACAGCTAACATAGGGAGTTTTTCACACCCGCAGATTATACAGAAATTTTGTTTGACAAGTCTGTGGAGAAGAAATATTTTTATATGGAACAGGAACACTAAAAGCTGTGCTTTTCAATTGCCCATGAAAAATATCTACTTTGAAATAGTGTTATGTCAATTTCCCTCATCAATCAGTGACAAAACCAGTGTCAGAATATGTGGGATTGCAAACAATCGCAAGAGACTATCGTCATAATTAAGGTCCGGAAATTTATGAAAAATCATATTTTGAATAATGCACTCTATTGCATGATAGTGCTAAATGTGTACAAGAACTGCGAGAAATAACAGAAAATAATGGTTTCTTTTTGCATATAGTTGCATGTTTTCTTTTGCGATAATGCGTCATATTTCCTTGGTATTAAAATATTTGTGCATTTTTATACATCTGTCATATTTTAATGACATATTTCTAACAGATTTTAAACATTTTGCATGTATCTGTGAATTCAAACATTACAACACATTTGGCTAAGTAGATGTTTTAAGAAACGAATTTATTAGGTTTCAATTTACTAAAATTTTTGCATTATCCATGTTCTTTAAAATTTCTGTAATGTAATTTACACAGTTTCTACTATTTTCGTAATATAATGTATATACCTAATTCAGCTAACAATCGAAATGTAAAATATTAACATTTCTTAAATGAGAGAGCGTATTTCATTGGTTCCGGTTCCTATTTACATGCACTTTTTATCTTTAGATAGAGCATTAAGTTCCGACCCTTAGTCATATTTTCATCGTTTTATTTTATTTCTTTACGAAAATTCCCAAGGACTGAACACTGAAACATTTTCATATCTGTAGCTTCTTTGATTTTGTTTTTAATAAAGCGAACAGGTTATATATGCTGCATATGGGCAAAGAGAGATAAGAAAGTAATGTATAATTTTATGTGTGGTGAAGTATTTTAAATCTCGTATAGTAATAATTACAATATTAATAACACGATAGCCTAATAATTCAAAGAATAGTAGCAAGGAGTTTTAATCCAAAAAATAAAACAGTTATTGAAAATTGTTGCAGCGAGACTATCGCAGCGACGATACATAATATAATATATTATAGTTTCGCCATGAACTCACACGCCTACAATAACATATAAAGCGATGTGTTTAGTTCATTTTTGTGGTTTTAATGATACTTCATTATATGAGTAATTACTTTTTGTCCCAATATCTGCTAATTTTGTACAAAATGTATTTTATAAAAATTTCGTTTTAACCGTCTCTAGAACTTTATTTTGCAAGCTTTGTTTTCGAAAAAGTGTCTAAAAATTTCAATGCAGATTTTCATTTCAAAACTTCCAACTTTAAGTAATAAAACTGCTATTAGTTTATCTTTAAAAGTGACTCGTTCTTTTTCGATGACTCTTGGCTATCGAGTTAAGTTATTTATAATATTTACTGCTTTCACTTGCACTTTTTCTCCAAAATGAACAAATCCGAGAGTTAATAACTTTCTAAAGATAGTAAGATTTCGAGTTCATTTTTACTTAATCAACGTGCGGTAAATGGAGTATTAGTAATAATAATAATAATAATAATAAAGCTTGGCATTTTTTTCATTAAACATTTTTAGTTATTACATATTTTGACAGGAGATTCATCGTGGTGCGTTGGTTATGGCACTGAGCTAAAACCGGAAGGTCGAGGGTTCGAATCCTTTAAGGTTGTTGGGATATTTATATTGGCTTATTAAGGTGGCTTGGTGTCGGCTCAGCCAATAACAGAAATGAGTACCAGGAGCAATCTTGGGGGTAAAGGGGCATATGGCTGACAACGTTTTCACCTTAATGGACCGAATATCTAGAAGTGAGGGAGCCTCACCTGTGGAACCATAGGCCAGTATAGGAACCACTTTACTTTTTTGCACTTTTTTCAATTATACTTATTGTGGTTACGTACGTATTTCACACTTTATCATTAATTTACATAAAATCCGGGCTCTAGTCTTTTTGAGGCTATACAAAAAAAATCTATTCAAAATTGCTTTGCCGTTTAATTCAGATTTGATATTTACTTTCTACGCTATATGGAAATTAGTAAGCTCATACTGAAACAATGTTTGTGAGCTCCAGAACAAAAGGGAAATTATTCGTACAAGCTGGTACCTTTCCCCATTAGCATTGACAACTATAGTTACAGTGTCCCTCGGCGAATATTGATAATTCTATTCATGCATATGCGAATGGTAGTATGATGTTGAAGACTGCTTTTGACATACGCTTGTTAGTCAAAACAGCCATTATTGTTCGTTTTTTCATTCGACTTGATATTAAATTAATAATCGTCATATATTCGATTAAATAAGTAATTAATTATTCAAAAGGAAATTACAACATTATACATATTTTATTCAAGCAACTCTAGGCAATAATTTAATTAGTATCACTAACATTTTAAATTAATTAACAGTTGTAGGGACGAGCGTCATTAATCATAACACAGCATTTAGCAATAGTTAAAACATTGAAATCTCCTTTACTGAAATTTACATTAATCTTTTCTCCATCGCTCTTTCCCCTACCTCACTCGCCTCTTTCCTCATTGTTCTTTCCCTTTCGTTTTTGTATAAAATTCTTTAGTGAAACCTTTTTCATATCGGACCATATAATAAATACTTAATTTTATGCAGTGCTTTTCTAATGCATTAGAAATATTGAAAATTATTCACAAAATAATTGTTTTAGGCTGTTGCGGAAGAACCATTTGTGCCATCAGTTTGTTTCCATCTCTTCGGAAACAATTCAGTTGGCATTGGGCAAAATATCCATTAAGTGTCTTTTGGAGTTCGGGCCTTAAAGGTACTACTGTATAAAATGTTGAAATGAGAGAGAGGGAGAGAAAGAAAGAAGAAAAGAGGGAGAAGAGGAAGGGCTAGAAATGAGAGAGATAGAGAAATAGAGAAATAAAGATCTTCTAATAAATAAATATAGTTTTCAGTTATGCTTGAGAATCGGAAGTTCTAAATGCAACTCTAATTTGTTCTTAATCTCGTGAATTTCTATGTATTTATTATTTCCACTCTTTATGACGTACTTTCTACATTAAAATTTGTTTTCATCCTTTCGTTTTTTCTTCCTTTGATTTTTGTATTATTTATAGCTTATTTTCCACGATATGTTTCGCAACAGAGAAAAGTGAAGTGTTATTTTGATAGACCTACTCCTGAATAATTAATGCAGAACAAGGCATCACCTAACAATAATAGGCCTATGCAACAAATTAGAAAAGCATAATATTATGATCTACCCTTTTTGGGGGCTTTCATGACATTAAAGGTGGGCACTCTTTCGATAAAAAGGTCCATCCGAAATTCTGTAATTCTGTTTGATTTATTACATCATGTGCACTGTACTACATTGAGTAATATTTCCTTTCACCATTCTATTTTCCACCAAACACCGGTTAAACATCACACACAAAATGCTGAAACCAAACCCCTATCATCAGCTGTCATAACAATCACTGCAATCTTTTCATTCGATAAAAGCTGATACCCCTACTATATTCCTTGTACAGTGGTTCTAAAACCACTCTTATCAGATAATCAGCTGGAAACTATTTAACTGTATCTTCATATTTTAAAATACCTCGTGGGATATCTTGATTAATATCAATAATATATTTAATTTCTTACATATCTTTATTCCTTCTTCTTCACAATTTATTTTATTTTCTCCCTATTTCTCCGCCTGTACGATCTACTGATTTAATAAGGATCTTCCGTAACCCGAACTTTTTTGAGATAGGAGATCTGGAGCGGAGTGCACTGACCCACGTGAAAACAATAAAGAAGCTACTTGATAAATAAGTAGTGGCTCCGGTTAAGAAAGCCATCAATAACAGCTGTGGGAGGCGGCATGCTGACCATAATATCCCTGACCTGCCACCTACCAATGCCGAAAGACTGTGGTAAATAAGGCAACGGTCGGCATTTAGTACTACAGAATACCACATAGACTGGAAGTGAAATAACTTTGCAGGCTTTAAAGAGTCATCTTAAACCTTGTCAACAAAAAAGTTGGCGTTCCATACATAAAAGCCATCACGTTCGATCTGATCCCTGCTTCGCTGTTAGACGGGTTAAAAATAATGTAAAAATAACACAATATTTTTTTAAAATGTGTATTTTTTGGGGTGAAATACTCACTTGGAATGACCCTGTAAACTCAACAGAAATGTTTGCAGGCGTATATCCAAGAAATAAGACGTTAAAATCTATAAGTACATAATAATGGTCATATTTGTATTCCCAGGAGAAGAGTATGTAGGCCTCATTGTATTTAGTAATTTGTTTTTAAACAACTAGAAATGTTGGAATATGGAAATACAGTAGTATCGTCATACGTGAAATAGCAATATCTAGATGTTCGCATCTCGCATACAAGTTATTAATCAGCAGATGTTCAGTCCACACATATAGCTAGTCCAATTAAGCTTGGGGGTCGGGAGGGTTGGAGATAGAATTACTCAATACATAACCTTATTTACTCGGCATGAGTGTGCGCGCAGAGTTTTTCTCTCATCAGCCACTTGTCAGGTTATGTAGCCTAATTACGAGATACGACACTGGCGAGCAAAATGGCCGCATTTTTACACATCACTGCTACCCACTAGCGACTATCCACTATGACAGGGGCATCCAAACTTCTGTAGGTCTTTACGAAGAACATCAACATATGCAATTGAGTACAGTTCAAGTTACATTTCTATGGTTAACGACAGTTGCACTTATAGACCTACTTAGACCTCCTGTATGTCAAAATTTTGCAACGCATGAGTTTTATTTTTTACATGCCTGTAAATCTACTACATGGGACTACCGTATACGGTATTGTAACTCCTTTCAGGACTTCGTTATTAAAATACATGTCCAATACTGTTGAGCTCGATCAATGAAATAAAATGAAAGTGATACCAGTTGCTCAACTATGATTTATTTTGTAATTCGCCGCTTAGGCCTTTCGGTGCGCTCGCACCATCTTCAGGGCATCGCTGGCTTGGAGTCCCAAGATTTTATGAGATTTTTTGAGATTTTATGAATTTTATCTTATTTTAAAATGCAGTTTTAATTTTAATTATTGGGACTCCAAGCCAGCGAAAAGTGGTTCAGAAGATGGTGCAAGCGCACCGAAAGGACTAGGCGGCGAATTACAAAATAAATCATAGTTGAGCAACTAGTATAACTTATTATTTTATTTCATTTCAGGACTTAGTATAACCTTATAATTTAGATTCACACAAAGGACAGTTAGACAAAAGAAGGTCTTCGGTAGGATATTACCAACATTCTGAAGTGAGAAACTTCGACAAAATTCTTTAAGGAATATGACATTTCAATTTTTGAACTCGGCTTATAGTCTCTTCCGGAAGATCAATGCTCATTTCTTTCGCCCCCAAAAAATGTATCATGTCGCCCTCAACCGGAATTGATCTCCCGACTTTTGGTTTAAAAAGTCAGTAAACAATTACCATCATGGGCACACTTTATGGAACACAAATTGCATTACTGACCCTTGTATCAGCTGTAGCCTTATTCTATCTTATGTATTTGCAGTTTTAAGAATCCTTTACTCTGTACTTGCCCCAAATAGATCTGAAAGTCCATCACACTTTTATTAAATCCGAGAAATAGATTGATTCTGCTTTAATTTCATACTAGTAATTCAATGATCATTGAGTCCAAAGTCTGAAAAAATGAACTTGAGCATTATAGGCCTATTGTTTAATATAATCGCTTAATACTTGTTGCAGAGCTCTTGAGCAGTTTTTTACTCCCGCTATGTAGTAGAAAATTCTTTCATTTTTCCTAGCCTTATGAAATACAAAAATTGCATAAAGTACTCTATTATATGATATTCCTAGACTCTCGTACAATGGCATTTTCCAGCGTTAAAAAACCCTGCATAGCATCATAAGGCCTGAGGTTCGTTCTTTGGACGGCCCTGTCTCTATGTTATCTGTAGCCTTAACTAGAGTCGAAACCACTAGACAGCGTCGAGAATAAAAATATACACTTCTCTTTTCAACCCTCTCTCCCTTCATGGAGAGCACTTTAAAAAGTGAAGTACTGTACTTTAGAAATAAAAAAAAGCGGGAACCACTTGCAAAGCGGTTACATAGCGGTGTCTAGATGTATTAAGTTACAGTAATTTTCAACAGTGGTGATAAGTTCAAACTCTGAACTTGTTTAATTAAATTGCCAACCCCAATGAAAGCCAACATGTATGGAGTAGGAATTAGGTTAATAAAAGATCTGGTATAATATATTGAGTATTGATTCAAATGATTAATGCTTTAAAGTGAACTCTCTTTTCACCAAGAGTTCTGAGTTTAATATTTTGAATATTTGCTCATTATCTGAAATGTGAAACCACTGGCCTGATGACGTTTCTACAATCTATGTCTATATCAATATCATCATTCAATTTACTTCTTAACGTCAGAAAACAGCAGAAATCTGTATATAATAATTTGCTAAAAATAAAATGCATATTTTCCATATCAGGAAGCAACTCCGTCCGAAATCCCTAAGTAAGAGGCTGATCATTGGGGACAAGACACACCCACGTTAAGTTATTGCCATAGACCTTAGATATTGAGTCATTATAATCTAAAAATGAATTAGTGTGGATGTGTAGAAAAGATATTGACAATACAAATATTAGAGTCTTGTGAGGTTATTTAGTTTTCGCTTTATAAAGGCTACATCCACCAATATGTAATGTTTCTAAATAGCATTTTCTTCTATTTTAGAATCTCGTTGGGCGAAATCCAGACTGAAAGGATTCTGTAACTGACTTCCAAGCTAAATCCTTTTAAGTCCAGTTTATAGATTGTACCACCCATCTTTAAATATATTAATGCATCGTTATTTTTCATACTTTCTTTACTAAAACCATCGGAGGGTGTCCACATTTTGGAAAATCAGGGAATGTCAGTGTAAGTCAGGGAAAGTCAGTAAATTTTGTAAGTAAAAGAAAAAGTAAAGGAAATTTGTTAAAAAAAATGGAATGGTCAGGGAAAATAATTAGCCCCAGTGAGCAAAATTTGAGGGGCATGTAAAACACATGACCCTCACATTTTGCTCCAGTCTCTAGTAACTCAGACTGTGTAAACAATTTTCTTTTCAGTACTAGCTAATCAATTCTTACTTTTGTCATGGGGATGGAGGAAGCATTTTTGTTTTGTTTATTTAAAAAAAAAAAAAAAAAAAAAAAAACTTCTTATGGTCAGGGAAATGTAAGTTTCTGGTCATGGAAAAGTCAGGGAAATTGATTTTGAAATTTCTGTGGACACCCTGCGCCGGGAATGAAACCAACTAGGCTATATCTACATCGAATGAAACAAACTGTATAATTTTGAAATTCTTGCGGATGTTTGCGGAGAGAGTTAAAGAATTTCTACAGTTGAATGACAGATGTCATGATCTGTTGGATTTGTGCCAAAGCTAGATGGCACCACCACTGTTTTGAAACGAGACGTGATTAATGTGGCGGCGACATCACATGTGTAGCCATTACTTCTTTTTCTCTGTATACATTGTATTTTTGTTTTTCATAAAATTGTAGTACATTTCCAGCATTCAAATAAATTTGAAATCGATTCTGTGTCAATCACACAGCCGTGTAGTGTAAGCTGAGCTTATTAGAACATAGCTTCGAATCTTATACCGGGTGTTTTAGAATATGAAGAATTCATATAATATTTTTTGTTTATTAATCTTCTAATGAGCTTTTCATCTCCTTGAGATTTGCGGTGATAAAAGATAGGCCATCATCTACGTTAGAATTATAGAAGAGAGAAAGGAGCAGTCTGGGGGTGAAACGACTTGTTACTTTGCTGTAAAGACCCTGAGAATGGGATTCACAACGAGACATAAATCAATTTACGTAGGCCCATTTTTAGCTTGGACAGAATCAAAGAATTGAAGGGGTCGGGAGAAGATAGTGCTATCTTTCCAAACCTCATTTTGAGATAATATTTTTTTTTAAGTTTTCTCTCTGCAAATTTTATTTTTATCTTCTTTTTCGTACATATTCTGTTACCAACAAGACTTACTGACAGAATTAGTCTCTGCTCAGAAACATTGAAATAAATAGTGACTAAGAAAAAATATAGATAGTGCAATGATATCAACTTTTACAAAATGAGGGTTAGCACCCTCTTCCCCCGACCCCTTCAAGTTGCATTTTTATGTTCTAGAAAGAAAGGGACATGAAAGATTTTGGATAAAAAGACCATTAAGTTATTGAAATTTAGAGAAAATTTGATTCTGGCATTAGATTAGCCAAATTCAAAACATTTTAATGTCAACATGTTGAATCATTAGAAATGACGGTAGAGAATGACGGTAAATTAAGGCACTTTGTAGATTACGGATTTCATGCTATGCAGAATGCAGAATTACCCTTTAATGCAAAGAAATAAAATATCGTGATAAAGAACAGATTCAAGCTGAGTTTTACACAATTTTGGTTAAACTATCTACATGTAGATCTATATTAATTTTCAAAACAGTGCAATTTTTAATCTATATCCACTAACGTTAATATGCATTCCATAATGCAAACTCAAATCAGAAAGTTGGGGCAGCCGTGATCCCGTGAATCAAAACAATTGAATGCTTCAAAAGCTTGGGGAATCGAATTCTGAGAGTCGAAAAGACGAAGTTGGAATGGAGGAATTGAGGAGGGACGACTGTGTGCGGTGGTATGCAAACAAGAACAATGCTACGGATGGTCAAATATAGCGGAAAGAATGACTACTCCATATAAGATAGTGCTATTTCCGTCCGCGGCGGTGTGGTACGGGGGATTTTGCCATGTTCCTGTATTGATTGCTTCGTCCCGCTCGCACCAGCAATTCACTCGCGCACGAGCGGGGCAAAAAGATAGGAGGAGTCTGCGGGTGAAAAGGGACATAACTGGTCGTGGCAGAAAGCCCTCAACATCATAAACAGACATTAAAATTGAACCAAGCGGCGTCCCTAATATATTATTTCAATGTAAATGTTTTTCGACCAGTCTAGCCGTCATTAAAATGCTACCAGTTTATGAGACACGTGCCAAATTTTGACGCAGAGTTTTATGTTTAGTAAGGTATTTTAGTACCTCCCGATAAACTTATTATTAGAAATGGGTCGATACCAGTTTTTGTTAATTCTCGATACATTTCACTCGATAATCCGATATTTTCATTTTTGAAATAAAAAAATAAAATAAACATTTCTAAATATAATATTAGGCATATTACTAGAGTTTGTTCACTTACAACCTTATAGCCTCGTGTAATGTTTATCTAATGTAAATAAAATGTTCATAGCCTACCAGGCTCTATTTTACCTCACATGCTAAGTTAGGATAAAGTCATTACATTTGTATTTGTATTTATGAGGTGCGTCCAAAAAATAAGTTTCCCTGGGACCGTTTACAGAAGCAAAACAAAATTTCTTGGAAATATTCATTGCAACAGATACAGCAAGCATTCAGCTATTTTTCAACATATTCGCGATCGGAATTGAATCATTTGTTTTACCGTGGCACCAACTTTTGAATAACTGTGTCGAAGAAGTGTGCCGCCTGGGATTTGAACCACCGTGTGACAACCCTCTTCGCCTCTCTGTCATTCTCTGTCTTTCTTTGTCATTTCGTGAGGTGTAGGAAAAGATGGAAATCACTGGGAGCGAAGTTCGGGGTGGATTTTTAAACACCTCGTAGCAAGTCTCCTGCAGAAGTTCGGCTGGGAGGTCTTTAAATACTCACCCTAAAGCCCGGATCTCGCTCCCAGTGATTTCCATCTTTTCCTACACCTCAAGAAATGACAGGGAATGACAGAGAGGCGGAGATGGTTGTCACACAGTGGTTCAAATTCCACGCGGCACCTTTCAAAGACACAGGTATTCAAAAGTTGGTACCACGGTAAAACAAATGTTTGAATTTCGGTGGCGAATGTTTAAAAATAGCTGAATACTTGCTGTAACTGTTGCAATGGATATTTTCAAGAAATTTTGTTTTGTTTCTGTAAACGGCCCCAGGGAAACTTACTTTATGGACGCGCGTCGTATATAGGCTTAGTCTACTCAGATTTCATTTTACATTTCTTTTTACTGGGGAGCGGGAGCGTAATATTTATTTATGATCCAAGTATTAAAATGAGATTTTATTTCGCGGTGTGAGGTCTATTTCTTAGAAAGCCGTTAATATTTATGAAAAAAACAATAAATAATACATTTAGTTTCATCAATATCTAGTAGCCTCTAGCTGTGCTCGCGGTGCTATTATCTAGTATGCACGTACGCAAACAGAGGTTATTGATTTTCTAGGTAGTTTTAGTCGAACCACAAGTATGACTACTTTCGCCACCATAAAACATAAAAATCGTTGAACATAAAAAAAATATAGTTGAATTTTAACATGTTAATTTTTTTTTTTTTTTTGGCAAGGTGAGTCTATTTAATAATCTTATGCAAATATTCCGAACTAAAAATATTATTTCCATGGGACGGATATCAAGTTGCTTACCCTGGAGTGTTATAATTTTATACCACTCAGTGGGATTATTTTCTCCTTTTAATTATCATCTACCGTTAAAAGCTCTTCTTTTACCTTCAACTGTCTATAAAAAAAAAAAAAAAAAAATTTTACCGGAACTGCGTTCCAGCTCAGATGCACACTTACAATATGATCGTTCAACAATAATTCTGAATTCGCCAAGCATCAGCCATCAACGAAACTGATGTTACTATAATGGTTTCACTAAAGTTATAATTCTAGAGTGATAGGGAAAAAGCGAATAAGTCAAAATTCCAAAGTTTTAGGAGAGACAAATAACGATTTATTTTCACAGCATTTTTACAATATTTAGATCCGTGATATTTTTACATAAGTTAGTATAAGATACTGTGTAAGCTTATACGGGTGGACTGATCTAAATATTGTTAAAATGCTATGGAAATAATTTTTTTTCTTCCTGAAACTTTGGAATTTTGACTTATTCGCTTTTTCACTACCACTCTAGAATTCAGGTTATTTTATTTTCATGAAACTGAGTTCACTGATATGAATGAACTTAATTTATTATAACTAACAAACCTATTAAGGATTAAACAATACACTTGTTGAAGAGACACCATACTTGTGACACTCTAAATATTCAAACCGGCCAGTTTAAGAAACCTTTTAATTTTTCATGTAAATATTCTATAAAACCTTTCTCTTTATTATGGAATGTGAAGCATCAACTTGTGAAGAATTTCCCATAGTGAAAGGTAGAGCTCTTGATATCTGAATGGCCCCTGAAAACTAATGAGAAGCCTGGTGTACCTAAGTATGCGTGTAATGTGAATGTAGTTTTAATTACAGTTTGAGTGTGTGATTAGCACGGAATTCTCTACGTATTAACAGTATTTCTGTTAAAACACTTCACAATACGGTGAAACCGAGGTGTTTCTGTAAAACGCTTACATAAACTGCTTTCCATATAGTTTCATTTCACTTTCTATTCCTACCTTGTGTATATTATTCACGCATTAGCCTGAGTCAGAAATAATAGTCTAAAAGGTTAACAATACGAGAAACATGTGTAAATGTGAGCCCCAAATTTCCTATTTGTTGTTTCTTGCACGATATCTTATCATAGCGGTAATACAGAAATACGGTTTACCCGAGATGCACTAGTTAAGAGTGAAAAAGTTTGTTGTTCCAAATATTCAAATTGTGCAGTCCTCTTTTATTTTCCTCCAACAATCTTGCTTACCATCACTTACTGATAAATTTAATCTTTTTTTTCTTTGAGGGAAATCACATTGATCAACTAAACTCTTGTTACGCCTTATACCCTCAAATAGCAATAAAAGGCCAGGAAGTGTATAAATATAAATTTGTGGACCACCTTTACAATGAGAGAATTTTTTTTATGTTGCCACAGGCAAAACAGGTCACAGAATTGCATAATTTTTTATGAAAATATTTACCAGTTTTATTTAGTATTAGAATTACGAACAATATATATTATATAGGCCTGTTTTCAACTAATAAAATAAACTACGTAAAAAAAATCTCTCATTGTAAAGGTGGTCCACAAATTTATATATATATATATATATATATATATATATATACACTTCCTGGCCTTTTATTGCTATTTGAGGGTATAAGGCGTAAAAAGATTTTAGTTTACCATCACTTATTCCGTTATTCGTATATCCTCTTCTTACACTATCCCCAGGTCTTTGATGTTAAAATGGAGATATATCTGATGTTCAACAAATGTATTGTATATTTCAGAAACTTCACATGACCACTGCACATTTTTCAGGAGAAAGAAATAACTGTTTCGTTCAAGAATGGAAAGATTTCTGAAAAGAATACTTCATCCATAAATAGTGTTTTAAGTAAACGATACTAGCGTATTTTTTTAATTTGAATTACCATTCTTGGCTTTAGGATAAAAGGTAAAATCTGGTGGACATGTGGGGTTTCTGAAATTCAGGATAACGTTTTCTTCAAACTGCTGCTTCAAACTCAACTATCTGCTTCTAACTATTTCCTACAATGTCTTTTGGATAATAAATTAATTGAAAATCCTATGTCTAGTAATTGTACGTTCATTTTCAGTTTTGTAGGACTGCTCGGTATCAATAATGTGCAATATGTACACTGTTTAAATCCCAATATGACTCATGATGTCATAATCATTTAAACCAAACAAAAATAAAATAATTTAAAACATAATAAACTTTACCCTAATGAGTACGGTAGTGCTCGCTTTATGGCCCCGCTTTCTCGTTTAATGACCTATTGTTTGACCACAGTACGAATTGTAATCATAATAACGACCTAAAATTAATTGTCATGAATGTTGTTGCGGTGTGGTTACAAGAAAACCACACAATAATTTTTACAGTAGGTTTTTGAAAATGTGTTCTTGGACCTTTGTATAGATGCTTCAGTTAATGGTGTGTTATAGTAAAAGTACCGTAATGAATTTCATAAGTACACAAATATCGAAAACTTAAATTATCTTCATAGTAGTTTTGGACAAAAATTTCAAAACCCGTATTGGCTTGCAGGGAGAACATATCTTGCATGAAACAAGAATAAATTCGATGGGTATATGACTTGTTTATGGAAAAAAAAGTATGAACATTATAACCTCATATGCTATTACATTATCACGAAATTATTACAAACTGAAGTGACGATAAAGATAGAATTTAAAATGACTTAATTTATATTATCTGTAGTTGATGAATTTCAGTAACTTCGAAAGATATTATGCTAAAAATCTTAACCCAATATAAGATCTACATTTATGATTTTTGGGGTTTACTGCCCATGTGGATGAAATATTGACATTTTGCTGCTTTTGGTGTAGGAATGAAGCTTGCTTCTAACTTCTCTGCCAACTCCCAAACATAAATTATTTACATTATTTGGTCCTTTCGTACTAAATTAATTTATCCAGGGTTTAAAACAAATTGACAACAAATTTTCTTTTAGTGACTTGTTTCCAACGGAATTCTTAAATTGCGAATGGAGTCGCGCTTGACGTTCCATTTCATTTATCCCTCCTAGGCAGTACATAAATGATAACGAACATGGGTTCCGAAACTAACCCAGTTTTGACTATGGGCCCCTATAGTCTAATAGTTTAAATCTGTCGTATTCAAAATTGAACAGAATGGGATTCTCTAACCCATTATCCCCTAGATCAAATGAATCCGTGAGAAGATTCCGGATGTTACACGTCTGTAATAATAATAATAATAATAATGCTTTATTTTGCCTGGCAAAGTTAAGGCCATAGGGCCTTATCTTCCACTCAACCAGGATAAATACAAAATACCGTACATTAAAAGAAATCTACAAAAAACAAATGCAATACATATCATACATAATAATACAAAATGCTAGCAATAGAATAATAATACAATATTGGTCTGCCTATATTAAAACATAAAGACAAAAATGCATCCAATAATATGCAGGGAAAGCAAAGTGAAATAAAAATTATATATAATTGAGTGTGTATAATTATAATATTATACTATAATGTACACTAAAATTAAAACTTAAAACTACGAAATTAACAAATTTAAGCAATAAGTGCTTTGAAAATAGTGTACAGTACAAATTAACCTAGGCTGGATAACGAGACATTCATTCTAGTTAGCAGCGAGATTCTTGAGTGACTTTAACCTAAAAATCTGTAAGCTCCGACGGTAAACAATTTAGAAATGTCATATTTAGTCTTAAGCATTCAGTTCAACGTTTCGTTGACTTGAAATAATAACAGATGATGGTTATCAATGCACGGACAATAAGAGCTGACCATGACATTGGGCAGCAAATTGCTTCTCTTATTTGTTCTTCTACATTCCATAGTCGATGACTTTTGAATCTTATCTTTGAATCGGACATATACATCCGGGGACACGTGGTGAGAGCCGTCCCGCCGCGAGATCGGCTCAATGTAATACCACCTCCTGCGACAAGACTAATAGGACAACTCACAAGAACACTTGAACCAAGGCGTTCTCCTTTAATGAATGTCTTGCTGGTGAGGTTTTGATATTTTATTACAACCACTTTCATGAGCGCAATCCAACCGTTTGACACAAAGTCGATAATATACAACCACTAGCGATTACCGAGGTATATAAATATGCAATAGCAACCGTTTACGCTTAGTTACACTCACGCAACGTTTCGTAGAATCCACATCTTAACCAGCATATTGCTTAGTCTGGACTTTCGTCTCTTCTGAATAGGTTTCACAACGATTCATTTACTGTCTGATAGAATCTTCTGTTATCTGCACACTTCTATTCCTTACATATGCAATCTGGACCATAAGTTATCGAAAAGGGTGATCTAGTCACCTCTAGTGATAGTAGATAGCCCTGTATAAAATGCATTTGACAATTGTTAAGGATTAGGCTGCTTGAAGCTTAGAAAAAGGGTACTTATTATTTTACTTTGCCTTAGCTCAAAATCATTTTATATTTGCGCTATATATCTTCCCGGGGTGTGACCGCAATGCATGTCTACGACTTTCTCTTACTTTTATTATCAAGTACTTTGCAATAATTAAATTTAAAATTCCGCAATTTTATCGTTAACGGCTCCATAAATTTCAATTTTTGTTACACAAAATGAATTTATTAGGTTAATTATTATGTTTAAAACAAATGCTTTAACCCTTTAAGAGTTAAATTTATGTAATCATATTATGTAACCAAAAAATAAAATGATCAGTGGCCTCTATATTCATCTTATTTCTATGCTTTTATATAATTTTTAAGGTGACAAATTTATACGTCAGTAGCAGTGGAAAGGTTGATTTGTTTTTTTTTTAAATATTTAGGACTCATATCGTCAAGAAATGTATAGCCTACTTTTGAATGGTATGCCTAAGAATAGTGCAGCTCAAATGAGGCTTAGCAAAGGAATGCACATTCTCATAATGGGACCACTTGCTCTATGCCCCATGTTTTAAATGCGTCAATCGCGATCATTTACTTTTCCAAGTGTATTGGAAATATGCCTAGTAACTAGGGGTGGGTCCTCGATACTTTCGATACCTCGATACTCTCGATACTTGCATGGTATCGGCATCGAACGATACTTCAGAAAACTCTCTCGATACTTTTGTAATTCTGCAATTCAGCAATTAAGTGAGAATGCTAATATTTTTTAACAAAAACTTGTAAGTGGACTGTTTAAAAAACTAATTTTAGTTTTAATGTAGAGTTTAAAAATAATTTTAGGCTACTGATGATATTAAATTTTGTCTCATTAAATATGCAGACTTAATTAATTTAGTTGGTATTACACAGTTCTCTCAAATTTTAATTTTTAATGTAAGTTACCTATTTATTGAAACTGGAAATGTTGAAGGTATCGAGTATCGAGGAAAAAATCATGTATCGGTATCGAGTATCGAGAAAATCTGGTATCGACCCATCCCTACTAGTAACACACACTTTCTGGGATGCAACAGTAATTAACAAAATACAACTTATCAAAAACTTACCACAAATTTTAGCAAAACTACAAATCGTAACCTACTGACCTCGTTGCGGTAGCAAAGGAAAAGAACCGTTGAAAACCACATGAAATCAGATTTTATTATTTTATACCATGAATCACTATTATTTGAAAAGTATCGTAGCTCCTAGTTCTAGGGAATCGTATGATTCATCCTTTCTGGCAATAAGTGTCCCAAGGGAAAACGCACAGATGTGCTGCACTACCCATGAATGAATACGTTAGTCTGGTCTACAGCTCGGGAGCAGGTCAATCGTGAACGTTTTGATGGCTGCAATGATTTAATGTTATTCCAGTGCCCATAGGGTGAACCACTATTGCCTTTATTTACAGCCTCCGATTTGATTGCCTTTGATTGTCGAACCACATAAAAGAGAAAAAAAGAGAGATATCCATTTTACGCCTCTGAAATGATCTGAAAAAAATCACGACTGCAAATCGTGTAGAAAGGAAAAACTCATTTTCGCATCTTAACTTTGCCATAATTTTTTTTCTTTATCCTGTTAAAAACAATATTGATGATGCTCTAACATTCACAATCACTCAACTCTTACTAGGTCCAAATTATACTATATTAGTAAGTTTAAGTTTTCTAACACTCAAAATAACTTTTAATACGTAGCCTATCATTAAGTTTATTTCATCGCTTACCTGAAGGGATTAGACAGGTAAATTCGATTTCCTTTATAAAGAAAGCATATTAAGCCTATTTTGTTGGAAAATCCCTTTTATAGTGTACAGAAATGTCGTGTCTTGCATTTTAGTAGCTTCATTTACTTTGAAATTGGTGTTGTGCAATTTAATATAACTTTAATATCTATATAATTGATGTGATTTCTGACGTTCTGTGTTGTAAATATCCGGACAATAAACTATATATTCTACTTAAGTCAATGTTTATTATAGTTATTAAACAAATCAAATCCAGTCTTTATAATCCATTAACTTCTATTGACAATATGCTATTAATTTTCTGCTAGTATCGATCGGCTAATTATTATCGTTATGGCCATTTTCTTATATGTCAATATTTTCCTGAGCTATGCTTAGGCCTACCTACTTCTTAATGTTATACTATTAATTTCCATTGTTTTTTTACATAATACTCATGTAGCCTATATCTCCTTCACATTTTGAGTGTAACTTAAATTTAATTTTAGGAAATTTAAATGATTTGATTAATACGAATCATGAACACGATTCTTACTAGGAATTACTTCTTTAAAGATATACTCAGATTTTAATCTTCGATTGCAATCGCAATCAACATCCAATCCCAGTCATCAGTTTTACCGTCAACTGTATTTCCTTCATAATCAGATTTTCGGTGCAAGCAGGATGAAGCAATTATACCTGAGACGAGCTAAGAAGGAAAACTGAAGTAAACAAAAAATCAATATTTCTGTCTCACTCTTCCGTCATACGAGTAATGTGCTAGAGTGAGATAGTCATACTGGTCTTTGTTTACTTGAGGTTTCCTTCTTAGAACGGCCAGACTTTAGGTTCAGCTTGAGTTGATGTTGAGGAACTAAAAGTTATATATTTAATAAATAATTCTTATTAAGTTAGGTATACATTGGCACAATAACTGCCTATCTTCCCGTCGACGGACATCACATTAATATTCATTACGGACATAAAATATTTGGGAACAGTTAATAATTATTCAGTTTTTCGTTTACGGACACTGTTTCATACAAATTGAGATATCCGCCAATAGATCAAATAGTCTCAATAGTGTCAGGGTAGTTAGACATTAGGTTCAGGGTAGATTCAGACTGGAAGAAAAATGAATTCATAACCGGGTAACAATAATGAAGATGATGTACCGTATTTTGTCGTACCGTATTTCAACCCGAGGCAACATTAGCTGCTTTGTATACCTGCATTTTACCATAACGATGATTTCCACACTTTTCGCGCTTTAAGAAGAGCAATGAACTCTAAAACAAATGCTCTGTTGGAGACATATAAAGTGTTAATAGTGGTATAATGAGTACAATTTGTCAAACAGCTACTGCAGTAAAGCGACGTGACACGTTTTACGTTAACGAGCTCCCTCTTTTATAAATTGAAAATTCCGTGTGACATTCAGAAAAAAAAAAAACTTATTTAAAAATAACATTTAATTAATGCATTGTTGCTTTGCAGTGTGTACTAACTGTGTTGGCTATTAAACGACGGGGATGTACTGCAACTTAGGCCTGTGACTGTCGCCAATTTGCCAGAATTTTGTCTTGCAGGAGTTCTTTTACATGCCTATTGAGTTTATTCTATTGTACTCAATCTTTGTGCGTAACCTGATGGGAAATACATATTACTAGTTCGATAGCTTTATACTGTCGTACATATATATTACAAGGGCTGTCAAATTTATGCACATATAAATGCTAACGACCTGGGCCATGATCGAACCCGTAACCTTGGGCATAGAGAGTCAGTGCGACAGTTTCTCTTACAGTACCTAGTAACGAATATAAATTACATATCCAGTGACTCCAAATATTTGTAATTTATGTAACTTATATTACAAAAATAAATAAATATCATAAATATTCAACACTCTTAACTTTTTTACTGCTTCTGACGAACAAATGCATCGCCTCAAGAATTGTATAATAGGAAATATTATAAGCTTAATAAAGTAATGCTGCATGTAAAATGTGAGGATTTTTATTCAAGTGTTGTGTTTGTCATTTATGGAAACCAGTTTTACCACTGAAATTACCCTCGTCGATTTCAAACCGATGCTTTTACTTGATGACTTTTATTAGCACCGTATAAATTTATTTCTGAAAGGGTTAATAAACTTCCGTCACAGACCAGTCAATCGAAAAATTACAAATTGTAGAATGTATAAGAATTCGTGAAATGACCATATCACCATGAATAAATTAATTCATGAAATATTTTATTTATAGTAAAATTATTTATTGAAATGTTCATCAATTACTTTATTTTTTAACCTTTTCATAATTGAATTTGTATGTTTATATAAGCAATCATCAAGTGAAACCGCCAGTGGGCTCTAAGTTTGTGATCAGTGAGGAAAATTTCAGTGACTTAGCTGGCTTCTATAAATAACAGTAATATGCGAATAAAAATCCTCATGTTTTGCATTAAGCACTGCTGTATTAATCTTATATCTCGGCTTCAAGTAATGTTTTGATGTGACGCATTTTTACGTCAGTAGCACTGCAATGGTTAATTAATGTATCTTGCATAATACCGTTATGCATTAACAGTAAAAGAGCGTTGTATATTATTACTACTAGCTTGAAAGGCCCGGCGTCGCCCGGGTTTTGTATTTTGTAATTCAAAATTAACTTATGAAGGACTTTCGATTTTCAAATTCTAGGTCCTTATATACGTATTGAAAATTTGAAATGAACAATAACGACTTATCACACTCAAACTATTCCCGCAGAAAACGCTTCATATAGCTTTTTTTATGGCTCATAGAGGATGTAGAATTTTGTATCCCTTCGCTTCTACACACCATGCGTAGTAGGGGTTAAAATAAGAAGAAAACAGGAATTCCGGTAACATAAAATTCTAGTGTCTTTACGGAATAATTTATTTCTCACTCTCATGTTACCATACAACCGTTTCGGGGATGAAATTATAAAGAAATTAAATACTGTACCACTTTCATACTTCCCTCCCCAAAAACCCGCGATATATTAATATACATTTCATCTTCATTATTTAATTACAGCAATGAATTATATCAATAGCTTCTCTAATTTGTCAAACTCCCATTTCATTTAATTCCAAACCTACGTGATACCAATACCAACAATACACTGTTGTCATGTGAACTGTGATTTGGATTTGATAATTCTGTGTAAAAAAGGATTAAGTATTCTAAAAAATATTTTATTTTTGGCATTTAAAATCAAAATGATTCAAAACCCTTTCTTGGTGAGCACCTACATTATAAAACGAAGGTACTGTCAAAATTCCAAGTCTCTACCTCTTACAGTTTAGGCTCTACGTTGCTCTGTCAGTCAGGACAAAGCTTTTTTATATAGAGAGAGATTGATAAAAATACTGTAATATAATGATAATTAAAATAATAATAATAATAATAATAATAATAATAATAATAGGCCTAAACATATTATTAATATAATAATTTGAATAGTTTTAGCTGTGGTTTCAGTTGTAGGTAATGTAGTTCTAACAGAGAATGGTCAGTAATTTATACATGCTCGAAGAAATATGGCTGATAAAATCTCACAGATCCAACTGAACATACAGCAGTAGCGGCGAAAGCATCCCCAGGCGGGAGTCTTTGTAGGCCTAACCAGACACTTCTACAGTCCCTTGTAATTTACTATAACTTGATAAACAGCCACTAACATAAACAGGATGTGCTGGATTTTTGTGCACTTTATTGCCATGGTCATTGAAAATTGGAAAATTTTCGAATATCTTATTTGCTTTAGCAAGTTGCAAGTTGCAAGAAAACCCTGCCACTAATAAGATGTATGCCCACCGTTTAGATCAAAGGTCTATACTAAAGTCAGTATGAATATAGATTGGCTATTAATATAACATGGTTAATAATAACTCAAAGTGTGGAGTTTACGTAAAGTTTAAAATGTAAAAAAGGAAAATATCTAAATGACATGATGTTTATTAAATGATAATAAAATTATTTTAGAAATTACAAGCAATGAAGCCAAAAAATAAAATGATTAATATTATTAACTCTCATATATTACTCTCACTAAATAAATAACTGATGTAGAAATAAATAAAACAAATACCATAAATATTAATGATATAAAATCAAATAATTTTGCGGTAGTTAAGGAGATGCTGCAAACATGTATTAAGGCCTACTATATAAAATGGAATAACCTTAAATCCGCAAGACTTAATTTATTGCATTCAATGATCTGACACAAGGTCTGTATATTGAAGCAGCGTTATAATCGCTTAAGGGATCGATCGAAATTTTGAACAGTTTTTATTATTTCTTAAATTTGATTGGTTTACTTGACTGTTTTAATTTTCCTGTTGTTATTGATCGTTTTCAAAACATTAATGATTTAACTGAAAGTTAATGTAGGCTAATTTTTACATAAGTGTATATTTTGTTCATGTATTCTTTGTCTGTAAGGCAATCTGCGTTGTGCAGAAAGATTATATACATAATAAAAAAAAGTGTCTGATTGCAAAGAAACCAATTAACATAACCATTAGACCTACAGATCATTTCTTGTAAAGCATTCAGTAGTTTAAAAATTAATAAATAACATTTTCTTCCCATTTATTTAGCTTCATTGTTTTACAAACGTAATATAAAATCGTGTATAACATAGGGTACATTATTCGTTTAAGGGTTAATGGAGTAGGTTAAGAACTTGACATGTTGCGGTAAATAAATATGTAAAATTCGAAAATCAACAAACAAATCTTCTTTCTTAAACTTAAGTTTATAGTGGTAGAAATTCTCACAGTGACGAAATCAAAGTTTAGTACTGTATATCGATTTTGAGGTAAATCTGGTAGAAACATTTATTTCCAGTTGTCACAATCCACTAGAATCTGCTATAAATTTTAAATAGAATTTCTGCCTTGCTTTAGCACATAGCCTACAGACGTTTATTATGCGCATAATATGTGGCACTAAAACATAAATAATTTCAGAACTCGTTTGATGTCACAGTGGTAGAAGTAAAAAACAAAACAAAAATGTATGCCAGCCGAATTTTCTTTTTTCTGATGGATCTAACAAACTGTAAAATGCTATTGTCATTCAATGTGTATTCTTTCTTTTTTACAACCCAACCTACCAGAAATGCCAACGGGAGAGCGAGAAAGAAAGTTGAAAGAAGAGAGAAAATAATTAAAACGTTTCGGAATATCTGTGAGATAAAAAAGGGAAAGTGGAGAGAAGGGGAGATGAATTCAGAATCCCATTAAGGAGTCCTTAGAGCAGTTTCTGCTATGTCGGGGAATGCTGTAATGAACCCTGGGGAAGGAATGGTACGACGAATATCAACCTTGACGTTTTCGCAAGAAGCAATATGAGATCTTTACTTCCCTGAAAGTCAAGATGATACGTTGGCACCGTCGCTTTAATGCTTGCCTTTTCTGTCTACTACCGGCTTTCAAAACCATATAGAAGTACTTAGAATGGGCAAATAAAGATCTTTATCAATATAACTTCGTTTTATGTGTTTTTCCTTCCCTAAAGTGTGAAACAACAGATGTTTGAAGGAAATGTATCTTGAAGTTGGAAAACACAACATTCAAGAAAGTTACCAAATATTAAATCGATTCAAAGTTAGGTAAATGCATATTTTCTGTGAATTCTGCCGTGTAGTTATGCATCAACAAGGAAAGTTCGTTAGTAATTCAGGAAACCCCATTCACATTTCTTCAGATGAAAGGATGTTTATGATAGAATTTCCCAAATTCTAGTTTTTAATTCTGCCAACAATTCTTCTCTTCTAAATTAATGCATTATCACCATTACCGCACGAACATAGGATCGAAATATTTTTAAAAAGGGGAGAATAAACCAATATAATAAAATAAAATAAACAATTAAACAAAAACAAAGAAAAAATAAGCACCGCGGTTCATGGGGAAATTGATTATAAGAAATGAAATAGTTATGAGTTTAGTTCATCTAAAAATGACAACCTGAATTACTGAATTACTAACGAACTTTTCTTGTAGTTGATTTGTAAAGTGGTCCATTATGCTAAAAATATCCAGAAAATCATGATCGGCTACGAAGTATTGGAACAATCTGGTTAACGTCGCGTCATAACAAAAATAATTTCCAATGGACACATAAACATCAAGGGCCTATTGCATGCCAACAATTATTTTATCTGTTAAAATAGGGTACTCAGTTACTGGTCGGTACTCTGGTTCTATTCGACATTTCATATACAGAGAATATAGAAAGTTATTAGTTTGACACTTTGCTACATAAATCCTTAGACGTTAAAATCAGTAACTTATAGCCTATGTAAAACGCATGCAGACAAGATAAATTTCAAAAGTCTCCTACCAGGAGCTCTATAAGATGACCGACTCTCATATTAAGGGTCAGTGTGTTAATTATCTTCTTTATGATTTCAACGACAAAAAACCCATGTTATTTAACTGTGTGATTTGAACTCCACGTTCGGACCCCTAAGTGTAAAATCACTTTCAGAAGATAACCATTTAGAGAGCCTATTGAGAAAATAATACACTCTAGGCCTGTAATCATAAGAGGAAGAACGGGAATACAGCTGAGATAAAATAAAATGAAATTTATTGAAATACCACTACAAGAACATAAAAATTATAAAATAATAATAATAATAATAATAATAATAATAATAATAATAATAATAATACGTTGTGCTAGTCCACCGCTGTGGCTCAGGGGATGCGTCCAATCCTCTCACGCAGCGGGCCCGGGTTCGATTCCTGGTCGGGACAAGTTACCTAGCTGAGGTTTTTTCCGGGGTTTTCCCTAACCTATGAGACAAATGTCAGGTAACTTTAGGCCCTTGTGGTCCCCGGATATCATCATCTGGCCGTCATTATCATCTTCATCCTCATCCTCGCCTTGTTCTGAGTGAGTGTGTGTGTGAATGGTGTGTATCGTCCTATGTGTTCGTGTTGTCTCGGAGGTGGCCCCGGCATTGGGCTGATCACTCATCCGGGGAGGCCCTCCATGTCCTTGTCTGGTCAAAAAAGTATGTATGTGATCCAAAGGTAATCCCTCTCCCGACAGGTCGCGGCCCTGTAAGGCCCGGGCGGCTTGGGTCGCTTAAATCCTAAACGAGAGAGGTTAAACTTCGAGAAAGAAAGAAAGAAAGATACGTTGTGCTAAGTATTATTAAGAACTCGTACAAAAATTCATAAAAACTGAAAAGCAATAAACTTAAATTTATTCAGATGTAGGCCTACTTATATCTCAAGGATTACAATTAACTAATTTCAGTTGGTTGTTTTATGATGTTACGATAAAATAAGAAATCAGTCTTCCAATTAAATAATAATTTATGGATTTCAGAAATGTTGTAATAATAGACTATACACTAGATGATTTTTAATCGAGCCCATAATAGTCATGTCCCTCGACAGTCCGGCCTTTCCTACTGCTTCACAGAAATCAGAAAACAATGCTAGTGAACGTTTAGTAAATATGGATTTTATTATTTTTTTATTACATACAGGAATAAATCTAAAAAAGTCATAAGTGCTGAATTGCATTTTTCATTACTGTATAGTGTTTTATTATAATTTTAATAACTATTGTAAGTTCATACCTTAACTTTAGTGTCAGTGGTTTTTTTCTTTTTCTTACTGTTTTTTCTTGTAATTTTGTATTATTTCAGTTTTTGGAATCGTGGTAGAGGAGAAGAAAAGACCTGATGTACTTATCTCTACCAAGCTAAATAAATAAAATCAATTCAATTCAATTAATTTAATTAAAATAATATTTAATTTAATTAATTTAAAATTAAGTGGAATTACAATTAGGACCATAGGCCCCTGAACCTTCGCAGACTAAAGTTCACTGAAACTGAAGAACTTATGAGATTGTGTTCAGCTAAGTATAAACCATACTGACGTAGAATTTTTCTGGTAACTGAAGTATTTAAAGAACTCTCAGCAGTCCAGCACTAAATTGTCTGACACAGCTCTGTGCAGGGAAAATTCGGATTAGCCAGAGATTAAAAAATATTATAATAATAGGTTTTTTTTTTGTTTGTTTTGTGCAACATTAAACGGTATTGCTACAGTCACTGCCTTCTTTATTTCTTACAAGCCATGCTGTTAGATCTAGCAACATCGCATTGGTAGTCCTATCGTCTATCAACATGCCGTAAATAAAGCAATGAACTCCATCCGAATCATCGCAAATTAATCATATTTCAGCTTAAAGTAATCCCAGTCATCATCGCCTATGGTTTAGAGAACATCTGGACACACCTGAAGAGCATAGAGAAGGTAAAAACCGTGTACATAATGAGATATTTATATACACCGTCACCTCTAATTGAGTACACTAGAGAACAGTTTTTCATGAAGATTTTCGTGTTTATCAGCTATTACCATCTACAAACGAATACAAGGGAGAGGTACGATATGATAGTTTCCTTCAGGAAGAATTGGCTGGTATTAAAGAAGAATTGAAGAGAAATAGAGTCACTTTTACTGGTATGAACTTTTATCAAGCTACTCACAGTAGGCCTAATTTCATCTCAATGTGGCGGACGCCAAATCGTAGTACAGTATAATGCAATCTCCTATCCTCCCAATATTACTATTAACACTAGGTAATCGATTCAGCGTTTTCCTACAGTTTGGTGAAGGTAATGAACGGGATTCAAACCTTAACCTCAAAAGTGCTAGCGAATCAACACAGTTCACCACCGGAGCCAAGGATGAACGAATGAACGACTTTTAGACAGCAAATAACGGAAAGTTGAGTGTTCCCAAGGAATTAGGCAAAGTTATTCTTCTCAGTGGCAGTCATGGGCGTAGTCTTCCACAAAGTGCATGTGACAAGAAGAGAGATATCAGTGTTCTAGGTTACCTATATTAATCCTGAGACAACTTGCTCAGTGGCAGTACAAAATGACCCAGAGAAGTGTAGCAACTTAATAAAAGATGACTCTGTTGTGGGTCGAATAACAGAGCTCTTAGGCCTGACAGGATAAGTGAGGTTATTACCAATAAATAAGAAAAAACGCGACATCATATCGTACAATGAGGAGGCACTGAAAACTACGAATTCCTTCAGTTATGTGGGAGTGAACGCGCGTTACGTTATTATGCACATCACAAGTATAGGCTGTGTAATATAGGCCTACTGATTTGGCCAAATCAAGTCAGTGTTTGTGGTGAATAAAATTATCTGCATTAAAAACGTATTCAAATGCTTCCCACAGACCGCCACAGATAGGACTACCTCCTGTGTTGCCACATTTCAAGCAGCATGGCTTGTAAGAAATAAAGAAGGCAGTGCTACAGTTCATTTATAAATTTTGATATGGTTTCTAACGTACAGTTAAATTTTTGGACATTTACTTTTGTTAGAATTTAATTGTTAGCTATTTGTTTTATCGAACACGAACTCTTTACACTGGAATGCCCGGTTTCTTCTTATATTGTTGTAATTACGTATTAGAAATACAACTTTGTAGCATAAAAGAAATAAGAAATTATTTTCATTTAGCTTCTAGGTTATATTTAATTTCAGAAGTCAAGGGGCATCGTAACTTACGCTGTAGGAGTGAAGCTGTTTCCTCCATCCGGAATATTCTGTAATGCGTTTTTTAATTACGCGAGAGTTGAAAGTTTAGAAAGCCTCTTGACTGTAAAAAAAGTTTTGTATATTTAAATGTCAATGAGTTTCGTCTGTTTGTCCAAGAAGCGAGTTAGCAACGTTACTCTGTAATTATTATTAACGGAGTTTTAATGAAATCTGCACGAAAAGTCTTCTAGCTACTAGTCGGATGGTCACGCATATGCTAAATGCTTCCGTGAACTTGGGCACACTCATAACTACACCAGATATTTAGTGTAACGGATTAGCAATTAGAGTTTTTCTGATTTCTAAATGGAAGAAAGTACGAATAAAAATGAACAATTTTTCCAGATTAAAGAAAAATCTTAAGTCACAGAATAGGCTAAAATATGGGTTCGCGGCCAAGTATGCGAGAATTTTCGTTGTACTGAAATATCTCAGAACAGCATTATGTTTTCTGTTTTACTTCTTTTCTGCTCAGCTGTAATGAATAATGGAAAATACAGTTGATTACCGGTCGTGCTGCATTAATATTCCATTTTTTGTTCCTCTGATTTTCTTACGTAGCCTTGTGGCAGGGATGTAGCCAGGATTTTTGTTCCGGAGGGGCCCACCGGGAGGTCTGGGGATATTCCCCCAATTTTATTTTTTTTTTGTAAAATTAAGCCTTCATATTTCATATTAACGTCTTTTTTCAGTACTTTTTGTTAAAGCGTGTGCCACACTTTTTACTGCTCCAAAATATGGGCATTTTCAAAAAAGGCATTAAAATGAAATCTGAAGTCTTCATTTTACTACTGTTTAACTCTTTCAAAATATGTACTTATATATAATGTTCTTATATAAAATAGTAGGTCTACAAAATTGTCTGAATCTAAGTGTATACAATTAAAATGACAATTTAATTTGGCAAAATACACACATTTAAAAAATAACTTGGGGAAATGAGCTCAACAATGATACATTCCAACGCCAAAAATACCATGTTCCTTATTGTTAAAGATCTAAATAAAAATAAATAATTAAAAAATAAAAACTTCTGTTTATGGAAAACGCAATTTACTCAATGTAGACCTACTGTATAATTTTACAACTTAATCTTATTTTAATACTTAAATGTTTTTCACATTCAATTGTTGTATTGTCGTAAGTTTTCTTTTTCATTTCGGGGGAGCCCAGTCCCCTCGGAGGTCTCGAACTCTGCCCCATGAGGACATACTTCAACAACGGCCATGAGTTGTTGATCACATGTTCTTATTCCTGTCATGCTGCAGTGAAGAGGATAATTTACAATGTATATAAATTAATTATCTTAGAGTTCCGATACAGTTAGGCCCTCATACGACTTGAAAGCTTACATTCACATTAATACTTTGCGGATTTTGAAAATTATTTGGATAATTTACAATGTATATAAATTAATTATCTTAGAGTTCCGATACAGTTAGGCCCTCATACGACTTGAAAGCTTACATTCACATTAATACTTTGCGGATTTTGAAAATTATTTGTATTGCAATACTGTACGTTCCAGTGGGAGGTGGTAAATTACACAACAACCAGGATTTCAAGTAATCATATAATTAATTATTCATGTTAAATTTGGTATGACTTAATGAATATCTTGATATTGAATTTTAAAAATTGTTTGAAAAGAAGGTGCAATTTATTTTCCAATAATATAATTCATTACTTACTTCTCGATTACCAAAGCAATTTATAAGAAAATGTATTTTTATTTAAAGGCAACATACTCAAAGGATTTTATATTACATTCTGTTTTGCGTTTCGTGTAAGTAGCACGAAGCATTGCCTACCCTGGCATAAATATATTGATTTAGTAAGTGGAAGACGGTGAACCCCAAACCGCATTATGTTCTACACTGCGTAGATTCCTCGGGCTATTCGCAGCTGTTTGTCTCTTTACATTTTCTCCTCTGTATATTGCAGGCAAAGAGAGAATCTTACAACATTATACTAAAGCATTGAATACACAAATATCGTATCTTTCGAAATGTAAATTGAAGTATTATGAAATTCTTGTTTATCGTTTGTAATTTTAAAGAAATGTACAATCCTTAAAATAATCAGTTTGTAAAACTACTTACCTCTATGAGAAGATTAACCTGACAAAATTTATCACAGAAGAAAATACATGTACAAATGTTTGTAAATGGCAAATAGGTCTACCGACAAAATAATAATGCACTCTACTACAAAATAGAAACTACTCCTTAGTAAATGAGAGAAAGCTGTCTATTCCAGTTATTTCTAAACAACCACAAGGAATATCGCCGGACTACAAGGGCGGTTTGTGAATTTGCTAACTTTGTAAATTGTTTGCATAGATTCTTCATTTGAATAAAAGTACCATTCTTTACAAACGATTGCAGAATACTAAATACCGTTCTTGATGTGATATATAAGAACTTTTTAGAAAAAATTACATTTTTTTCAAAGAACTAGGCCTACTCCTTCCTTAAATTTAATTTACCGAATAGGTGAAAATAAGCTTTATACCAATTTTAAGTAGACAAATATGTAAGGTAGGCCTATATACATACACCTAGTATTAAAACTAAAGAAGTTTTAGCATTTTGAAGCTAAAGAAACACGATAAACGCAATTTTACGAATTTACAACATTTTCTTGGTGAAAACCACGCATAAACTTGAAATGGATTGTGATAGATTTGAAGTGGACTGTGTAGCCTACACATTATTAATGTTCATACAATGGACATATCATCTATGATAGACCCAACTGATTGAGGACTCAAGATAGCCTAAAACTCCGTGGGGCTACATCCCTGGAGTGACTAGGCCTACCATCCGACCACTGCGTCATCTGCCGCAGGATTGGGAGCATGTGGTCAACATGCCGTCACCTACATGATGGTTTCCGTGATCGGAGCCGCTACTTCTCAATCAAGTAGCTCCTCAGTTTGTATCAAGAGACTGAGTGCACCTCGTTCCAGACCTCCCTACCTCAGAAAAAATCGAGGAGTTACCAGGGCCTGCTGATCGGTAGCTAGCGATGCTAACCACGAGACTACGCAGGCGGCCCAAGATGGCCTACTTAGGCTGAAATGCATGCATATCCTTTTTAACATCAGTGAAGAAGGGCCCTACATCGACTTAAATTTTTTAAAATTATATGGTAGTTTTATATCCTGAAAATTTTAAGTAATTTGGAATATATTGTAAGTATTAATATATTATGAGTGACGAGTACATTGTATTAGTTTGTAGGAGATAAGTTATTTTACATTATCCGACATTGCATCAGAAAGATTTTAATTTTTAAATTGATAAAATAAAATTTAATGTATGATTAAAACTCTCAGCTCAACAACTAGGCCTATAAAGGTTATTGAGCTGATAGTTTTAATCATATATTTTATTTTATTTTATTGTTCGAGCTCAGCGGTGCTATTTGATGTATTTTAACGCTTTGAATTTGATGTTATAACATAATCTTACAACATTGTATAGCAGATAGACCTAGGACTACTATATAAGGGTACCTTTATGAAACATGTTAAGGTTATAAAGTGGAAACCAATACTTGTACAAAATAACATAATCCTCAACGAAAATAAAATATTTAATCCGTTCCGTTATATGGTATACACGCAGGAATAATCTTGGGCTTCATTGCGCGTGCGCATCTGAGTATTAGTCTAATAATATTATTTTGTGTGCAGTAGTGAAGTGATTCTTCATCCAGTCAGACGTTGGTGCGCACAATATTCCTCGTACTATTATAAAGATCCCGCACGAAATCTGTGCCGATTGCCTAAATCATTGCATTATGTTTTCATGGGGACTGTAGCGTCGATTGGCCTGCTACCTATCTCTCTCGCACAACAATGCCTTCCTTTTTATTTGTAAAGGCCAAGCTACCTCTCTCTCTCGCACAATTGCATGTCTCTCTCTAGCGAGTAACTGTCTCATCGGCACAGATATCGTGCGAGAACTTTACAAGCCTTGCAAAGTAAACAGGTACGGAGCTGAGTCAACCGTTGTGGCGTTCCAGGACGAGTAAACACACCCACACCCGAGACAAATGTGAGTAGAAACTCCAAAGCAAAACAATTAATTGCCAACTGTCGTAGTGCCGTTCTACAATTCCTACTCCAATTCAAGGAAAATGTTGCTTCAAAAAAAGGGTGCCATTAAAACAGCTGCAATGAAATTGTCAATATGTACAGAATAATGTGGAATAAAATGCATTATTATGAGTATTAAATTATAATGCACAATGAAGCATAGACCTACATACAGCCTAACCATCTAATACTTTGAAATTTAGCATATCTATATCTAAACCCAATGCAATATAGACCTACATACAGCTAACCATCTAATTCTTTAAAATTCAACATATTTCTACCATACTGTGAAACAGCATAAAATACCTGTTTCTGTACCATATTATGGGACGGAGAGAGTAACTTACATAAATAATAAAGCTTTTCTCTTGCTTAGTGATGTATTAAGTACAGAATACTGCCAACATGAAAGAATAGATTCCGAAACATGTCAATGATGCGTAAAAATTGTTTAAGTAAATATGGTTTATGTTATTTACAGAAAGTCTATTCCTGCGGATTCTTAACCATTTCTCAATTCATTGAATCCTTCTGCGTTTTTTTACTTGATTATGTAAGACATGAATAAAACCTGCAGGATACTTAACGACTGAAACTAATATTTCTCCACCCTCACACTTGCTTGTGAGTCATATGGCGTCACAAGCAACTTCCCATCATCCGGAGAAAGCTGGAGCTTAGATGAGTCATTCGTATCTAAATGTCTAGTAATATTACTTAAGAAATTGCACATTAAATTGTGTTTATTAGCTTCATTTAGCTTCTATTCAAGCGAACAAGCTCCTGTAGCCTACTTCATAAAATACATATGTTAAAGTCATAGCTAGTTTTTACGCGTACAACTGCAGCTGTTCCTAATGCTGATAAATCAGATAATAACTGTCATTCTTGTTTGATTCAATGTTAAGTTATATAATTATTCGAAAATATTACTGTACCATAAAGATATATAACGGGTTCAAGAAGTTAATCCCGCGACGTTTGCAGATTGTAAAATTCTTAACTACTTAACTCTAAATCGCTGCAGTATTAACTTTCGTCTTCAGTCTCTTTACCGCCAATACTTAAACCCTTGTAAGTACAGTACTACTGAGTAGATATAGCCGATAATCTACACTATATCGTTTTTATGTTCGTGATACTACTATCTTCAGAACCTTAGCAATTTCTGCCACAAATATGAACGCTGTCTTTAAATACCACTGGAAATCTAAAAGGCATCCATAAATCCCATCCCTTAGTTGTGTATACAGTATATTAAAGGCTTCAATAAAATATAATGGTTATATTTAGCATTTAGCATTTATCGGTTATGCTATATCGACTAAGAAAAAAAAACTTTTGATACTCCTCTTTTGTACAAACTTTCTCTCCTCTAAATTATGTCATTTGGTGATTTGTTAAATGTATTTCCACTGTTATTTGACACCATACATTTTGTTCTTCTTACTTTCCCAGGATTTGTCTCCTAATTATTTTTCTTACTTGCTTTGAATTGTGACTCTGAACACAAACCGTTCAATCGGAAGTACCTACTATTCTGTCCCATCAGTTTTAAATATAAATCTTATTTCGTCCACTAACCTGAAATATTTTTATATCTAGTAAAATTTGTTTCTATGTTTCACATTGTTTCTTTGCGAAGTAATTGAATATTCTAATTAGATTAAACTTCGTGAATAATAATATTAGAATAACTATGCAATTACATGAATAAATAAAATAAAATAAAATAAATAAATAAATGCAAACAAGGACATCTGGTACACGCATTTGGTAGGTTCAAACCCCGTGGCCGGGCGATTTGATTTTTTAATAGTTTTCCCAGTCCCAAAGGAAAATACCGGTTTGGATAATTATCCATCGCCGCTTTTTCACCCAATACCATAGTCAATAAAATCGAAACATCAGCAAAATCAACAAGTCATTACAGAACAATAGCTACAGGTGAACATCAATAATTATAGGCCTACGTCTACTCGTACACCCAGATCTTAACATACTATACGACTTCTGCAGTAAGAAAGATTCAAGCGTTGTCAACTTTCAAGACTTTCGTTTCATACTAAGTCTGAAACTTTCATGCCAGTTTTATCTTACTTTTGATGTCGAGGTTTTATATCGTCTCTCTAAATTAAATATTGTAAAGAAGCCGCATAATTTAGTTAATGGTCAATGTAGCATTCCATTTAATGATCTCAATTAAAATCGGTTAACCTTTCCTCAGCTATATATTACACAATCGTCAAAACACTTCCAGCTCATTAATCAGGTCTCCGCAATGAGAAACTCAAAACAAATAACTCATCAATGCATCAATCATTTACAGCGAAATATTTAAAAACAAACCCATGGGTGGCTACCTCATATTTCCATTAATTAAATCCTCCAATAATAGCAGCATTTTTATCCTACCCCGACAGCATGTTATACTTGATATTGAAGTAGTTTCTATTGATGAAATAACATAAAATTTAATTACGTTATGAGGTTATAATTCTGTTACAGGAAGAGAACAAAGGATTCAAACGAATGGATATATGCATGCTCTATGCGAAGAGTCTGACACTGACATTTATGGTTTTCCGTGTGAGGGAGGGAGGAAGATAACGCACTAATAGATGCACTTTCTTCTTTGTCATGAAGGATATAAGTATGTGTGGGTTTCTAAGAATTAATGTAGGTGTACTCTTGTTGTGAAACCTGTGCATTCAACCAGAGCTTCTACTTCCCAGGGTTGCAGCAATCTTGTAAAAGGAATTTTAATCTTTTGTGACACTCTTGGTGGATTTCTCTAAGATTTTTTCGAACTTTCGTTGGTTATTAAGTATACTAATTCAGATCGCTTAGTAAAAAGAACAGTTATTTTAATTCATTTTGCGGGCCCATGAGAATTCCGGGACTCGTATTTCTGGCACTGCGATAAATAGATATTGTATTGTTGTTTTAATCATTCTATAGCTGTTCCCGCTCCCACGGTAGCTCGCAGGCGAAATAGGGACACGGGGAAACCTCTCCGGTTTGAAGGATGCTACACTAAGTCAAGTTTAAATACATTTATTGAGCCCCTTGAAAGATACAAAGAGCACAATGGACAAAATGATAAATAGACCCTTTAAAATACAAGATGGAATTTTGTATCTTGCTTTACAAATAAATTCCTCTTCCTAGCGGTGCCGAAGAAGATGAAATGTTGATGAAGTCAAGGGGAGACGACTTAGTAAGCTCCTTCTGGAAAATAAGGCATGCTTGCCTTATAAGACTGATGAATAGCTCGGAGGACCAGAGCAGAGCAATTTTTATAGTCGCGCTTGCTCGGACGACTGAGAAAGAATTTCACTATTCTTGAAGTGAATGCGCACTATCAGCAAATTATTTTAAGGTCGACTTGCTGCTTCGACCGAAAAGAAGAACCTTTAGATGTTGCTTCGACACTGCAACTAAAATTAAGCACTTTGAAATATTCACTTCACAGCAGTACTTACAGTAAATCCTTTTACTTAATGAGTTACGCATTCAAGTCCATACGGTTTGATCAGGGAAGTAAAAAACTTGGCTTCACACATTTGTAATTAAATCACAAATAAATTACTTTGATGAATGTACTAAATTGCGTCTCTGCAATAACTAGGGCTGGGAAACTTCAAATTCCCAGCTCGACAATAATAACTAGATTCAGAATTCTGAACTGAAAACTAGCCTGGCGAAAACTTCGAACGAGTGAATAAGAATGAATAGCAAGAATGACAGACGTCACGACATGTGACGTAAAGCAAGAATCCCATTGGCCAAGAAAAACAATAAATAATCAATCTTGGAAATAAATCAATTAAGTTACATTAAAATACTAAAACATAAATAAGAGAATTAATAGCATTACTTCAAAACTGAATTGTTTCTTTAAAAACACAAAATTATGAATAAAATATACTAAAAAATAATCAGACTGAAACTTTGGGTTGGAGATTATAACATGACTATCCAAAAAATGAAAGATGCGACAGTCAAATGTCATTTCTTATGAGAATTGATGGGAGAAAGAACAAACAGATAAGTAAGTTCATATTTAAAATTATATTGAAGACACAACAAGAAAATAAAACAAACGAAGACACAAGCCTGTTGCCATAGCAACACGGCGAATGACCTCGCGAAACCAGCTAATGCCTCAAATCCGGCCAGACACGAATGCTGGACGGAACATATTGCCCGCGATAATTTCGCTCGTGAAATTATCTAACAGAATGTGACGTCAAGCAAATTCGTGAATGCAAGGATTTGAGGCCAAAACAACTATCAAGTCGCAATAAAGTCAAAATCGGTGGAGTGGGATGCGTCCGGCATCAGCACTCTGAATGAAGCAGGTGTCACTGTCCCTCTTCACTGACAGGCAGAGGAGCCAACTTGATGAGGGGCCTCTTATAAGTGCCTGAGACAGTGCGCACAGTGACAACTCTGACAAGGCCGTCTGGGCCTGGGTGTACTTGGTGCACCAGACCAAGCACCCACCTATGAGGAGGTACATTGTCCTCGAGAACCAATACAGGGGTACCCAAAGGAACGTCTGGAAGTACCTTGTGCCACCTTGCACGACGCTGTAGCGTGTGGAGATAATCCACGGACCACTTCTTCCAAATGCAAGTGACCATCTGCTGAAGATGGTTCCAACGGGAACGCAGGCTGTACCCACCAGAGAGGTCAGGACTGGGCACCGACACAATGGGCTTGCCAATAAGAAAGTGGCCGGGAGACAAATATCCAAAGTCATCCACGTCCTCAGATAACGACATCAAAGGACGTGAATTCAAGAATGACTCAATTTGTGTGAGAACAGTAGACATCTCCTCGTAAGTGTACTTACAGGACGAGGACATCCTCTTCAAGTGGAACTTCAAAGAGCGTACTGCCGCCTCATGAAGCCCTCCCATGTGTGGAGAGTGAGGAGGCAAGAAACGCCAATGAATGTTCAAATGCGCAGTGGCGTCTTGCACTGCGGAGTGATGTTCTGATGACATCAAAAGCCTAGAGAGGTTCTGCAGGTCGGCGTGGGCTCCGACAAAGTTTCTACCATTATCACAAGTGATTGAACTTGGAATTCCACGACGACTTGTGAACCTTGACAATGCCGCCAGGAAGGCACGTGAGGTGAGCGAAGTCACTAGCTCAACGTGTACGGCTTTCGTGGACATGCAGACAAAAATAGCAACGTAGGCTTTAGTAGTCACCTTGGACCGCGGGCCACCAAACTTGAGAGAGAATGGACCGGCGTAGTCCACACTAGAGTTTGTGAAAGGAGGGAGAGGATTTACTCTCTCAGGAGGCAGATCAGCCATCTTTTGCTGAAAAGCCTGAGCCTCAAAGCGGAAGCAAACACTACAGCGCCTCCGTACACTGCGAACCAGCTTGCGAATGCAAGGGATCCAATACGACTCTCGCAAGTGTGAGATGACTAGCTGAGGTCCTGCATGACCTAGATGCAAGTGCATATGGAGAACTAACTGCCTGGTGAAAGCATGCTCTGCAGGAAGTAATATCTGATGCTTGTTGTCAAAGGGTAGGTTGGACCGACTTAGACGTCCACCTACACGCAGGATGTTATCCTGAATAAAGGGGCATAGTTGCCGGATCTTACTAGAAGAAGGCAAATCTTGCGAGGAAGACAATGCTTGAATTTCCTTTCTGAAAGCATTCCTTTGAATGATTCTAATGCAAGAATGCAAAGCTTCAGTAAGCTCTGACGGCAGCAAAGGGCCATTGATAGGTGACTTGAGTTTCAAGTAATTATTAATGAAACGTCGCACATAAGCCATGACCCTGATTGTTTTCAAGTGTGAAAACTTAGTCAGCCATGGGCTTAAGCTAGAGGTTTCGATGGTGACTAGCGCTGCTATCTTCACCTCTGGGAGAGACGAAGACTCGAGCTCAGTGGGCAAACTGGGCCACTGAGTGGAGTCGGCAGTAAGCCAAGAAGGGCCTGACCACCACAGAGAGTTGTTAAGTAGGTCAGAAGGGGTGGCTCCCCTAGAGATGAGATCAGCGGGATTGTCCTTAGATGACACATGCGACCAAGATTCAATGGCAGTGAATTCTTGGACGTCCGCGACTCTGTTAGCCACGAAAGTCTTCAGTTTAGAAGGTGAATGGTTTAACCAACCAAGTACAACCTTGGAGTCACTCCACAGGTGTACTGAACTTATAGAAAGTTGCAACGCAGGTAACACCCGGTGAACTAACGTTGCCAACAAGTGAGCTGCCAACAACTCAAGGCGAGGTATAGTCGTTGCCTTCAAAGGGGCAACCCTAGACTTGGCACAAAGCAGACAGCTCTTGGCCTTATCGAGGTGATTAGTAGATCGTAGGTACAGACAGGCGCCATAAGCCACCTCGCTAGCATCACAGAAACCGTGCAACTGCACAGATACGAAGTTCTGCTGTAATGCTAGCCGAGGGATAGCGATGCTGGAGATGAACTGAAGTTGGTTGTGAATCTTGCGCCACTTGTCGGCGACCGCAGAAGGAATGGGCTGGTCCCATGAAGTAGTCTCCTTCCACAAAGATTGGAACAGAATCTTGCAGTAGGACACTATAGGGCATATTAGCCCAAGGGGATCAAAAATAGAGGCTATACAAGATAGCAATGTCCTTCTGGAACAGGTGGTGAATGGCTTGGAGGGATCGACTGAAGTTTCGATCCTGAGCATATCGTCAGAAGGTTGCCATATGAGGCCTAGCGCCTTTATGGAGGAGGTGTCAGAATCACCAAAGGTTCTGTGGTCGAGAGACTCCCGCAGCTCAGGAGGAACGTCTTGGAGCAGTTCCACAGAATTGGAACTCCACTTACGAGGATTAAATCCACCTAGGGGGAGAAGCTCTCTCAGCTGAGAGACAATAACCTTGGCCTCAGACAGCGTAGCAGCTGTGGCCACTATGTCATCGACATAGATGGAATTGTTTATGATGGAGGCTGCTACAGGAAACTTGCTTCCCTCGTCGATGGCTAGCTGTTTAAGAGCTCTGGTTGCCAGGAAGGAGGCAGAAGCAGTGCCATAAGTGACCGTGGTTAGGTCAAACAGCTGAATAGGGTCTGACACAGAAGTTCTCCAGTAAATCTGCTGGAGAGGTTGGTGGTCGGGATGGACTAAGACCTGTCTATACATCTTCTCGATGTCCGCTGTGAACGCCACTGGATTGAACCTAAAGCGTAGGAGGATCGAGAAGAGGTCAGGCTGCACCACCGGACCTACCGCAAGAATGTCATTGAGTGACTTCCCGTTAGAAGACTTCGCCGAAGCATCAAAAACTACCCTGAGTTTAGTCGTGGTGCTGGAAGGCTTCAAAACGGGATGGTGCGGGATAATATACTCATATTTCCCGAGTGAACTCCGAGAGGCAGGCTTCATGTGACCCAATTTCAGATAGTCATCCATGAACCTGTTATATTCCTCTCGAAGGGTTTCATTTGAAGACAGTCTTTTTTCTAATGAGAAGAATCTCTTCTGAGCTTGTAACACTGTGCTCCCCAGGGATTCTGGAGCTGATACAAAGGGCAACTTTACAATGTATCGCCCATCGGAGTCACGCTGAGTATTGGCAGCAAAATGCTGTTCACAAACTGACTCGTCAGGGAAGGGGGCTGAGTTAGACACTCGTTCTAACTCCCAGAACCGGGAAAGCTGGTTACTCACTAACTGGTCAGCAGTTAGGAAGGCTGAGTAATTAGAAGACATAGCCTCCGAGCATTCAGGCTCATTGGGGCTTGCGTCAAGGTAACGCTTATCCGTGGATCGGCGTCGATGACCATTGGAAGTATGGCAACGCTGTGAAGGGAAAGGCGCAGAGGGCAGTTTCCCGGCGAAGTACCAACCAAGGTGCGAGTTCTGAATCGTAGGTAACTCACAGGTGGAAATTTGCCCTGGACACACCACTTGGGCGCAAATCTCCACTCCAAGAAGTAGATCGACACACTTAGGACGACTAAAAACTGGGTCAGCCAAGGGAAGATTCGGAGGAATGTTCCATTCCTTCGTCTCAATGAAAGAGCTCGGGAACCTTTTCTCCGAAATCTCCGGAACGACAATGGCCTGTGCATTGTAGCGCCATGAAGTCACTCGCGACTGAATCGTGATGCTGGTTAGCTTATGTGTGCTAACATTAGTGGACAAAATTCCCGCTAGCGTAGTCCGCTGCGCATGAGGAGCTAGTCCAAGACGCCTAAACAGCCTGTCGCTAATAAGATTGCAGTCTGAACCGCTATCCAGGAGGGCTGTGGCCTCAACAGGCGAGCCGTCTGAGTCCAGGATGCGGACAGTAGCAGTAGGAAGCAAGCAGCGCTGCTGGGTCTGACTAGAAGCCATAACACCTGCAGTGTTGGCAGCCTGGTGACTATCGCTAGTCGGGTCGTGGAGGAATGTGCTATGTCTCCCAGCACATCTCCTGCACTGAAAAGTCCTACAATTGTTGGCATGCCCTTGACTAAACAGGCATACGCGACACAGTTTGCGGTCTCTAACAAACTGGTCTCTTTGAGCGAAAGTCATGCTCCTGAAGTCGCTGCATGAAAACAGGTCATGCACAGCAATACGACAACAGAGACATTTAGGCCTCGGAGAAGAAGACTTTGACTTGGAAGGAGCCGGAGAGCTCGGAACTGACTTAGCAGCCTGACTTTTCGTGGCAGCATCAGTCATCTGCAGTATGCGAACTCGGCTTTCCAAGAAGACAAATAACTCCTTGAGAGTAGGGAGCTTCCCTATTTTGACAGATGACTCCCATTCTCTGATGAGGTTCATCGGAAGCTTGTCGATGATAATTCTGGTAATAATCAGATCTGACAACTCCACTTCTGTATTAAGGGAATTCAGTGCATGTACCGTGCTTATAAAATGATCCAGGTATTTCTGCAGGGATTCTGCAGAATACCTCTCAATCTGAGGGGGAGAGAAGAGATTGTCCAGATGGGTGTTGGCGATTAGCCGGTCGTTATCAAACCTATCAATCAAAGTCTGCCACGCCACCTGGAAGGTCGCAGCAGAGACAGGAATATTCTGAATGACCGTACTAACCTCTGATGACAGGCAGGACTTCAAGTACTGATACTTGTCCATGTCCGAAATGTGCCTGTGTTGAATTACCAACGACGAGAAAGTGTCACGAAACTCGATCCACTCAGAGGGGTTCCCATTGAACTGAGGAAGACGGATTTCGGGGAGTTTCGGTAACAACGGCGTGACAGGGTCAAGCGAAGAGCGCTGACTGGCAGTCTGCGCCTGCTCGGGTTCATATAGCTGTTTCCTTTCAGCTATCATGGAGTCAAAGAAACTGATGACTTTGTAATAATCAGATTCCACTGCGTGAAAGTCGAATTCATTATCCTGGTAGGCCTCGTCAATGGCCACCTGAGCATAATCTGACTTGTAGGCCTTGAAGACCTCTACGAATTCAGAGCGGCGAATGCGCGCCTCATGAAGCGTAGTGAGATCTTCGATTTCGTACTCTCGCATAATCTGCATTTGACGCAGAAGTTGCGATTGCAAGTACTCGAAGCGTCTTATTTTAGCCTTTTGGGCAGCTTCGGCCTGGGCGTGGGCTTCCGCTCTCTTAGCTTCGGCTTCCTCACGGGCCAGGGCGAGCTGGGCCTGGGCTTGCCTTTCTGCAAGGGCCTGCTGGGCCAGGGCCTCCGCTCTCTTAGCTTCGGCCTGGGCCAGGGCCTCCTTGTCAGATAAGGCCTGAAGAAATTTACACAACTGAGAGTTGCCTCTGGAAATGACGGCGTCGACTTCTGCCCTATAGGCTTCTTCAGCATCAGAATAATCCACACCGTCGATTTCAGTCTGCACAAGGTCGAACTTAGCTGCAAGTTCGTCTAACTTAGACTCATACTTCTTGAGTTCAGGATAAGTGACATCCTCAATAGCTAAATTACTAATGACATTAACCTGCCGCGTAATCTGGGCCTTAATGGGAACTCGCTTGGCTTTAAGAGCCGTCAAACCGTCTGGACTCGACATAGCGACTTGCTTATACAAATGTCTGAATTAAATAGGTTGCCCGCCTAGAGCCGGTGCAACAATGACAAATTAAGGTTTGTTTATAAGAATGGAGTGAGTTGCCCGCATAGGAGCATACGAGTAGACAAAGAAATAGTGTGTAGCTGTACAGGTGTAAGTACACAAATGTAAATGTTTACACTTTACAAGAAAGTACCAAAAACTTAATTGAAATCTGTCAGAGACCTCCCTCAAACGCAATGCGGAGGAGAACCACAGATACTTATAGCAACTGACTTTAAACTACTTATTACTGATGGCTACTGATGGTAGCGTCTCACACCGGCGGCAAACTATACCGGGAGAACAAGATTGATATATAAGAATGACTAGAATTGTGGCTAATCACTGAGGTCTCTGTAATAAGTGACCAAGACAAATTCAAACTGTTAATTGAATAGTTACTCTACGTTAATTATAGGTCACTAACTATCAATGCATCTTCAACCATAGGCCTCTGGGTCATATCCGGCCCGGAGGAACCACAAAGAGATGTTCCCGCTCCCACGGTAGCTCGCAGGCGAAATAGGGACACGGGGAAACCTCTCCGGTTTGAAGGATGCTACACTAAGTCAAGTTTAAATACATTTATTGAGCCCCTTGAAAGATACAAAGAGCACAATGGACAAAATGATAAATAGACCCTTTAAAATACAAGATGGAATTTTGTATCTTGCTTTACAAATAAATTCCTCTTCCTAGCGGTGCCGAAGAAGATGAAATGTTGATGAAGTCAAGGGGAGACGACTTAGTAAGCTCCTTCTGGAAAATAAGGCATGCTTGCCTTATAAGACTGATGAATAGCTCGGAGGACCAGAGCAGAGCAATTTTTATAGTCGCGCTTGCTCGGACGACTGAGAAAGAATTTCACTATTCTTGAAGTGAATGCGCACTATCAGCAAATTATTTTAAGGTCGACTTGCTGCTTCGACCGAAAAGAAGAACCTTTAGATGTTGCTTCGACACTGCAACTAAAATTAAGCACTTTGAAATATTCACTTCACAGCAGTACTTACAGTAAATCCTTTTACTTAATGAGTTACGCATTCAAGTCCATACGGTTTGATCAGGGAAGTAAAAAACTTGGCTTCACACATTTGTAATTAAATCACAAATAAATTACTTTGATGAATGTACTAAATTGCGTCTCTGCAATAACTAGGGCTGGGAAACTTCAAATTCCCAGCTCGACAATAATAACTAGATTCAGAATTCTGAACTGAAAACTAGCCTGGCGAAAACTTCGAACGAGTGAATAAGAATGAATAGCAAGAATGACAGACGTCACGACATGTGACGTAAAGCAAGAATCCCATTGGCCAAGAAAAACAATAAATAATCAATCTTGGAAATAAATCAATTAAGTTACATTAAAATACTAAAACATAAATAAGAGAATTAATAGCATTACTTCAAAACTGAATTGTTTCTTTAAAAACACAAAATTATGAATAAAATATACTAAAAAATAATCAGACTGAAACTTTGGGTTGGAGATTATAACATGACTATCCAAAAAATGAAAGATGCGACAGTCAAATGTCATTTCTTATGAGAATTGATGGGAGAAAGAACAAACAGATAAGTAAGTTCATATTTAAAATTATATTGAAGACACAACAAGAAAATAAAACAAACGAAGACACAAGCCTGTTGCCATAGCAACACGGCGAATGACCTCGCGAAACCAGCTAATGCCTCAAATCCGGCCAGACACGAATGCTGGACGGAACAATAGCCTTCATGCTCCTATATGCTGGTGTAATTTTAATTGTAATTTTTACTACCTAAAATTTCTCTTTTGTTCTAGTTAGTGTCCATGGTTCAATTCCGGGATAGTTTTTTGTAATTCACTTGTCCATCGACTAAGTAAGGTAGGTAAGCATAGACAGAGATAATCTAAGCTATCTGAACCTTAAAATCCGGGCCCTTGTGTTTCATTATGTGAGAGTTGTCCCCTCCTCCCGCTTGGCTTACGCTTCACCAGAATGGCCCGAATGGACTGTACTTCTTATCGTTGCTTTATTGATTATTATTTTTCTAATATTTACTTCTCTCATATCCTCAAAACGTATCGCACTAGTTGAGAATCTCTGTTATCAACAAAAGCAATGAGACTTCTATTGAGGTCAGAATCCAAATATTAATTTCGGTCTTCAGTTTGCGCTGAAGATTAAAACTTCAGAAATCTCGCTTAAAATTCTAATAATGCTCAATAGGAGATATTCAGAACTTAGTAGATGGGGATTACCCTTTTGAAAAATAAATCAATACCGGCATAAAATGCATCGCAGTTCATCTTTCTGTACAGCGGTTTAATAAATAGCCATATATGATAACACCGCACTTTAACATTAGTCTTAGAAGATGCATTCCTCACTACGTATGGTTTTTAATTTAGATTGAAATGCTTTCAATCGAATTCCGAACAATGTTTAAAAATAATCCCTCCAACAGTAAAACTCTACAGTGAAGGTAAATATTTTGTCTATTAGGATTCTGTTAATGACGTCAAGATAATTGATTTGCTATCACCATGACATCATCGTATTTCCAAAACAGTTGTGTAGGAAATCGACAACTGTTATAGATTTATGGCTGATTCATGTAGGCTTACTCTAGATACAAATTTATTATTCAGTTTACGATAAAGTATATTACAATTTGACTTTTTTGCTACTGAAGAAATTATATTGGGCTGAGAAGAATTCGAATCCACAACTTATCAAATTCAAATCCGCCGTATTATCAACTTGTAATCACACTCTATAGCAAATTACAATGCACTACAACCAGTGGCGTATGGAAGGGGTTAATGCACTATTATACACAAGAACTAATTTCATTCATTAATTCGATAGATTTAGATAAGCTGTAAAAGAATGAAGTAGTAATACAAGTGGTTAACTAATATACTAGAAATACAGGTGATACTAATATACTAATAGAGTATACCTAATGTTACGTAATATTGTAAAGAATAGTATGAAAATTTAGTTTTAATAAGGTAATGAATAAGTTCCACAATAACCAGCCATAGAATAAGGAAGATAAAAGACAGTATATTATATGCATAAAAAACATAATATTAGTAATTAGTGCTTGTAGTATTACTCTCATTGTAATGGGACATGCAGTTAATAAATTTTAAAAAGGGGATTTATCCAGGAAAAAAAAAACATTTTTTTACATACAAATCCGGGCCCTAACTTGGGTAACGGTTTCTTGTTTAAGTTAGCATGTCTTAGAGAATAGTGAACAAATTTGCTAACTAGTTCCTCAGTGCTAAAATAGCGTAAAATATTATTTTTATTAGTTTAATATTTAAAAAATTTCCGGGGGTCCACCCCCTATCCCCTTAGGCCTACTGGTGGGTAGTCCGCTACGCTATTGAGTACATCACTACTACTTCAGTCATATAATATTGACAATAATAAGTACAAAAATATTATTTATAATAATACCAGTATAAAGATAATACAGTAGTACAACTATAATTCAGTACCCATAGAATAAATTATTTCTTTTTCAACTTACGCAAAGTAGAGCTGATTAAACTGACTACAATTGTTAGAGCTCAAAACAGTAAGAATCTGCATTCACCACTCACCTGGAAAATAAAACAGGATCAATTAGGGCACTAGGCAATAGTAATAAACTTCAGTTTGTTCTGCTAAGGGTGTTATCCAACCTAAAATATACATAAGTATTTTTTACCCTTACCCTAATCTGGTCCTGGATCCATTCTAACTTACGTTCTATGTTTACGGCTGCATTCATAAATAACACTATAAAAATGTTATTATATATTATATGTAATATAATATATTATATGTAATTCTGAATGAGTTTGTAACGCTGTACCATAGACTATGTAGATGTAGATGTAAATGTAGATATCTCGTTCTGTAGATCCTGTGTTAAGTGGGACTCAAGGATATAAAACAAGTCAGATTACAATATACAAGCAAGTAATAATAAAAATATAATATACTACACTGTCAACTTATTCAAACTGGAAATACTCATCCATATTGTAGAAGGTGTGAGTCATTAAAAATTTCTTGAGAGATCCTCTGAAAAATTTGCTTTTTTTTTCGAATACATAATAATTTAATATTGTTTGGAAGCTTATTGTATATCTGTATTGCGGAGTAATAAGCGTCATTCTGAAGACGTTTTAATGAATTAACCGGTCTATGTAAATCATTCATGCTTATAGTAGTATATATAATGTTAGCTAGAATTTATTTAATAGAAATTTCTTGCCCTTGTCTAGTGAAAGTGACAACTCATCACATGTAGTCCTATAATGACCACACTGTTCATATTCTTTAAGTAATTATTTCTAGTATGCTTTAAAACCAGTATTCAAATATGTATCTAACTGATGTCTTCTATTCCATTCCAGGTTTGATGGACTGGTGACTAGCCTGGTCTACAGATTAACGAAGTCATCATTAGGGTGAGTTTATATAATTAATTACTTGTTGCACTCTCTGTTTCCAATGCTTTGCAAATAATTAATGCAGAATACTGGATACAACTGTTATATTATTGTGGTAACCCTGTTTGTTATGTTAAATATTCTGTTCATGCCCGAAAACCCAGCTAATTAGCCGTGATTTACCTCACAATTATATTGCAATATTCCACTTTTCGACGATTGGAATTAATAACAAGATTCATCATTCCTATACTGAAACTTTACGTAATACAATTGCCCACGCCGATAGCAGTCTCCTGTAATCTCTGTAAGGTATTGCCCGTGCATTTAGACGTGAACACTGTAAACACGATGCGCAGTGGTATCAGTCTCACGTGATCCATACTATCAACACACTCCCCTTCCGTTCCGCCCTATCTCTGCGGCGCATGCAAGTGTTCACGTCTAAATGCACAGGCAATACCTAACTTACTCTTTAGTCTACTTAATAAGGTTTGGGATTAAAGTACCCCTTGTTAGTTTTTTTAACCCCATCACTAAATATCAATATCTAACAAAAAAGAATCGCAGATCTAGTCTTTACGGCAAGTTCTTGCAATGCAAAACAGCGAATTTTTTTGGAACCCGTAACATACCGCAACCCTACCTTGCCTAGTAGGCAAAGCCTTTTCAAAACGAGAGTTTAGAGCTTATGTCCCAGGCCTGTCGAGCAGTTGCGCAAATGAACCAATCACTACGCTTTTGAGACCACGAAGGGAGGGGAAGTAGAGAATGTCTTCACACCTACGGAGTACTGCTCGACAGGCCTGAACCCAAGAAAAGAACACCCTTCTAGAACTTCGTAATGGTTTTAATTCAATATTCATGTGATGCTCTTACGGTATTTAAAATCGACTTTAATTTTAAAATATAATCAAGCTCGAATTGCGAATTTTACTACAGTTGGGCTATCCGCTTGATCTGGTTTTTAAGATTTTCATCATAATTTATTTAAATTTAGCCGTTTTAAAATTATGTTTATACCTTTATTTATTTCATAATTACTTAATTACATATATAATTCATAAGTTGATCTTGAAACCTTAAAAGAGCAGGAGCTCGTGCTCGGGGGCAATTTCAGTATTATATTTACATAGCCTATGTTTCACAATTGAAGTGTAATGTTAACCTAATTTATTTTAAAACTAAAACTAAAATTAGTGGTTTCTAATGGCTGATTTCTAGATTTAGGTTTAGTACCTAACACCTCGATTTTTCTGTCTGAGGTAAGTTGTTCTGAAATGGGTACATTTAGCCCTGTAGGGATTTATTGACAAGCTACTCTCTAGGTGTAATGTTTGTCGTCATGAATATTTTTTAACGTCTTTATGTAAATTAAATTTAAATATATGAAGATAATTTTACCATGTCGAAATGCAGTAGAATTACTAAAGATCTTCCACCTGTCTTCATCTGGAGTGACTTTTAAGATCCGGAGAATTATTCGAAACAGGAAACTGTGCAAGTAGGAATTAGAAGCCTGAAATGAACTCGTGATATATTGAAACACAGATCTGAAATCCAGAAAAATTTATTTCTATACGATGACAAACATAAATATTATCATTGGTCAATTTCTCACAATTTGTATTGCATGGATGCCTGAGAAGGATTTCCCATTGCAAATTCCATACAGCATTAGTGTAGTTAGCATAGTCCAATCTAGTAATATGTGTAATGCAATTATTTTCGCAACCCAATGCAATATAAATTAATGAACTGAATCAGTGCATTATTATTGTAATTTTCATCTAATAATTCCCCAACACCCGGTATAGCTAGTATAACATAATTATTTTCGCTATATAATTATTGCAATATAGGGTAATGAAATGCATAGGAAGAGTATATCAATTTGCATCTTGTAATGTATGCAGTGTTGCCAGGTCGTTCATTGTGTTAGTTTGATTTACTGGGTCGCACTGCTGCCGGAAAAAAAAAGCATGTTGCACTGTTCTTTGTACTGCCTACATTGCTGGCTGTTCGTTTCAGTTTAATTTGCTTATTATTCTGACCTCAACATATTTATAGAAATTGGGTGAGATTTCAAACAAGCAGTCGGAAAATGCAAACTAGATTAATGAATGTAATACACATGCATGCAGCCTTAAAATGTTATTTTTTAAAGATTAAGAACAAAAACTTGGATATGTAACGGATTTCAATTTACATTCACAGATAAATTACATAAGGCACTTATCCAAAGAAGTAGTTTAAGCCTATTTTACTCACTTCCACATGTGGAAACGACTATACCACATTACATTGCAGCTATACCTTGAAATAAAAGAAGACTTCACGACAGGTATCTCCGTTTTTCTGCCGATCACTTAATGAATGCTTATAAGCATTAAGTAAAAATGGACGGTATGATAACAACTTAGCGATATCAGGGATGGCAAACATTACCGAAGTAGAACACAATGATTGGAAGATATCATATTTATTCTTTATATAGGCCTATTACTGATCCATATCTATAGAGTGAGTGACCAGTGAAATAGTCCCTGAAACTTAACCATAACCTTTTCATCCAGTACACTGTAAACTAATCTTAGTCAGTATGTGTCACATTCATACTCCCAGATCACCCACTTTCTTTTACAGAACTTCGAAAATATCTATAAACTTAAATTAAAACTTAACGGTGAACCGGTGAACCTATTATTCGTTGCGAAGGAATGAGGGATAATATATCTTGCTTTTTTTGCTTGAAGTTCTCTGTCATTATCATATACTAAGATATACTAACATGTTTCGGATTCCACGCTTGGTAATAAAGTATAATGCATGTTACCATAACTATGGATCTTTTTTTTACTTTTTTGGGGGCCTTCCACCTCGACCTCTGGCCATAGGTCATAGCCTATAGGCCATCTATCTATCTACTTTCTCCCCGCGTAGGGGCTGAGGCGGGTTGGGAACGACCCTAAGCACGTAGGCCACATCTGCGGGCCCTTTGTTCCAACCCCTTGGAATGCGATGATTGGCAAGCCCAAAGGCCCCCCCAAGCAGAACCCACCGCAAGCCCCCACGGAACTCCCCAACATCCAGCTAGAACCAGAAGTCATGCCACGTGCACCACACCCCCAGGGTCCCTCAGACATGCGCCACGCCCCCGGTTCCTCAGGAAGAAAGCCCGTAGGGTCACGGCACACCACAGAGCCCCCCAGGTGTGAAGCACATGACCACAAGGCCTATAGGCCATACTCTGGTTCCAAGAACTTTTTCAGCGCGTTTGTTCTATTGCTCCATTTTCCGTTCTTGAATGTCCTAAATCAAGGGAGAAATTTGTATTGAGCTGGCTGTTTGCTCCAGCACTGATAAAACTATATATTTTCTCTATATTCAGTCATCTGTCTCGCGGGGTCGTGCATTCGATCCATTGGGTAATTGCTTACTTTGTGCTCGGTTTTCCCCTAGTTCGACGTCCAGAACTTCATAATCTATCGTCACAGGATCCATGTTACTAAAATTCTTCCCGCTAATGCAGGTCTGCTAACTTCGACTGTATACTGCTGCGAATTGTTAAAGCAGCGTTTCCCTGGTTTGAATTGATAAATAAAAATTATAGGCTATTTATGCAAGAAAAGTCTACTCTTCAGAGATATTTGACTTGAAAAGCAATTCACTTCTATCATCAACTCATGATCCATAACCTATACATACAAATCATGCTCTCAATCAAATCCTCTGTCGTTTCATATTTTTGTCTAATTTATTATGGAACATAATGATGTAATGAATTGTACCCAAGCCTACAGTTAAATTAAAGAGAATCTCTATGCAACTTTCGCAACTGTAGCCTAAATTTGATTTCCATCTGTATATCATATAACGAACTTACCGCTTTTATATTTGTGCAATAATTTTTTTAAAATAATATATACAAATTGGAATGTTTTAGGAGCGCTGTCGGTAATTTCACGCTGACTTTCAATAATCCTCTATGTTCTGACCTTGGATTTAGAGATTTGTAGAACTTTTTCTTGCTGGCTTTTTTATTCAGCAAATCCATATATGCAGTTATAGCAATATTCGATCCGTTTGCCACAGAGTATCATTGATTACCTTCCCCAAAACAAGAACTGAGCTCACGCTATTCGTCACGTGACATTGACGTGCGCGTGACAGCCCATATATATGATTTCTCCTTCTGTCATGAGAACCTGCTGTGTGGCAATACAGTACTGTGTTTGTAAGTGCCTTTCATGCTAATTTTTTACTGTTTAAAAATTTAAAAATTTAAATTTTTTTCAGTCTAAGCAAATTGTGATTGTTTTCTAGACACTGTTTATAAAAGTCAAATTATGGGATATTTGGTTTTATAAAGTTGTACGTCATTTTTTTTACGCGAGAAGTCTTATGTGACTGGTTAGGCACAGAATTTGTGAAGAACAAGTCATTATTTTTGTCTAATCTAGGTGGCCATGGACATGATCAGCAGTTGTGTCTGAAGGGCAGGGATACGAAAAGAGTTTTTGAAAAGTAATACGGTGTTTCAATGTGTTTTTTAATGTGTGGAAGAAAGATAATTTCGTTTTGTCTACGTGACAATATTTGCAGAACATTTTATACGATAGTTATCAAAATATTCAAGAAAGAACTGTTGTCAATTTGTGTTAGGTTGTTTACCGGTTACTAGGCCAGGAAGAAGAATTTTTGCAATATTATTTGTACTGTTAGAATAATCACAAATAATAATTACAGAGATTAATCAGTGTGTAAATCATCAAAGGAACTTTTTGTCTATGTGATCAAGATCATATTCGCAGAACATTTTGTGTAATGCTTTGCAAAATATTGAAGAAAGAACCCTTCATATTTGACATCTAAACATGGATTCACAGTCATCTGTAGATACCAAATCTTGTCCGCATTGTGGAAAAGAGTTTAAATCTATAAATATACACATAAGTAAAGCCCATCCAGAAATATATCGCAAAAAATTAGTATCTAAATACGAAAAAAGGAATGGAAATTCACAACAAATCGGAAATTCCAATAATGAATCACAAGATACTAATGGTAGCAATGATTGTACTACAATTAATAGTAGCAAAGAGAGTATCACTAATAATGTGAATAACGATACTTTATCAGCAGATAATGCTTTACCCAATGAAAATGACAAAGTAATCAAGCAATTTGAAAGTGCATTAGAAGAACTTGTAATAAATCCTAACCTTGAAGTACTTCAAGATGTATGTGTGGAGATTTCAGAGTTCTTATCTCATGCTATTCATTCACTTCCAGGACCAAAGCATCCTGCAGTTCATTATTATAAGATGAGAAAGAACAGGCAAGGCAATCACAGTAATTCATATTCCATAAGTAATAACCCAGCTAGGTTAACCAAAAGGAAAAGACAAGCCAATAGGCAAAAATACCAATATGAGGTTGCTCAATACTTGTATTATAATCAACGTCGGAAAGTTGTGAGACAAGTAATGAATAAACATAATTCTCCTCAGTGTAAAGTATCAACTTCCACAATTACTCAGTACTATCAAAAGCTATTTGGAGAAGCTAATAATTTGACTAACATGCAAGAGGTTGATCCAATTTCTGAAGAGGATATAGAAATAACTCTCGATGAAATTAATTCTGCTATGAAAAGAATAAAAGTTGACACTTCACCTGGCCCAGACAATGTTCTTATTAGGGCATTAAAAGAGCTGCATACAAACAAAATGTTGTGTTTAATAGCCAATGCAATGCTACGCCTTAAGAAATGCCCAGAGATATTTAAAAGGGCTAGGACGATTCTAATATTTAAAGGCGGTGATGCTGAGCAATTATCCAATTGGAGACCGATCTCAATTTTTTCGGTGATACGACGTGTAATTGAAAAAGCAATTGACTTGAGATTACGATCATATTTAGAATTTTCAGCACATCAAAGAGGATTTATCTCCCTTCCTGGTACTCACTTAAATACATCTATCATTAATGGTTGCCTTAAGGATGCCAAAATAAATAAGAAAGATTGTAGTGTAATATTCCTTGATATTACAAAGGCCTATGACAATGTGGGACACGATCATATTAAAAGGTGTTTAATGCATATTAGCATGCCAAATAACCTAAGAGAGTTAATTGCTGATCTAATTCAAGGAAATCACATTCAAATAGAATGTAATAAAAACAAAACGACGTGCATTGAACTAAGAAAAGGAGTTGCACAAGGATCGCCTATTTCTCCCGCATTATTTAACTTAGCCATAGATGATACCATTAAAAATTTAACAGATCATGAAATTGAGCAAAGCCACGGCTTCAAGATAAATCACTCTGCTAAAAATATATCAGCATTGGCATTTGCAGATGATATAGTTCTAGTTGCTAAGAATGAAACATCTGCCCAGTCACTACTGAATCTAGCAACAAGCCATTTGACTGAAATTGGATTCAGTCTTAATTCAACTAAATGTAAAATGATTAATATTAAAAATGGTAAACTTAGTCAAGATTCAACTGTTAAATTGGGAACTGCCAACCTAAATTGTTTAAAAAGTGATGAAACCGTAAAGTACCTAGGAGTTACATTTTATGATGAAATTGTTTTTGATCAGAATAAAATAATTAAAGATTTGGAAGATAATTTATCATATCTGTCAAATTCAAATCTTCTCAATCCAGACCAAAAAGCGAACATAATCAATCAGTATATTTGGCCATGTATTGTATACCCTATCCAAAGTACTCCATTAAATAAAATTCCAACCAAGTTCTTAGAAGATGTTGACAAACTCTTACGATCAACCATAAAAGAGATTATTAGCTTGCCAAATGATTGTCCAAATGACATGATTTATTCTCCGAGGAAATTCAGGGGATTGGGACTCGTTAATGCCGAATGGGAAGCTCACATTCAACAATTCAACATCGCTCAATGCCTTAGTAAAATATATGATGAACACCTTCCCTTTTGTAGAGATTTAGATAAAGAAAAGGAGGACATACTGTCACATTTCAGCATTAGGTGTGACGAAACAACACTAACCAAGACAGGCCGATGGTTAAGAAATGAAATGAGAAAAAGATCTTTTGAAAAATGGTGTGGACTCCCTCACAAAGGTAAAGGCGTTTCAGTCTATAGTGAAAATCCCAATACCAACACATGGATATCCAATAGAAAAGGTCTCTCTTGTTCACAGTGGACTAATGCAATCAAGATGTGTTGTAATATCTCTGCGGTGAGGTCTGTACCTGGAAGGAGTCAAACTACATCACTCTGCCGGCATACAGGTTGCAATAATCCAGAAACCTTGGGCCATGTATTGGGTAGTTGTAAAAAGGGTGAATTATTGAGAAATTCTCGCCACCACCGTGTCCGTTCAGCGATTGCCACAGCCCTTCGACGACAAAAAGACTGGGAAGTGTATGAAGAGGTGCATTGCATCGCGGAAGATGGCAGTAATCGAAGAGCCGACATAATAGCCATCAATAGAACTGTAAAACGAGGGTTAATTTTGGATCCTACAGTTCGCTTAGAAGAGGATAGAGAACAAGCTAAGCGTGTGAGTGCGGAAAAGGAGGCCATATACCAACCGTGCATCCCTCACCTTAGTGAGAGCTATAACTTACCTGTCAATGCATGGGAGGTGAAGGGTCTGCTTTTCGGAGCACGCGGTGCAAGTTTCACCTTTGTTAATTCATTTCTTCAGTCTCTCAATATTTCTAAAGACACTGTTGTTAAAATATGTATTAGGGTTTTAGAAGATTCGCTATTTTTATTGCACAATCATTTATATGGTACTTAGAATTCTTATGTTCCGTTTCAATTCAGTTCATGTTACTATATAATGTATGATTCTTTTTCTTTGTTTATTCTGGATCTGTATGGTCACCTGGATTGCCAGGCAGATGACTTGAATAAAGTATTTCTCCCTCAGTCGTATTTAAACTACATCACTATTATTAGATTATAATTAGACCGCGGGTCTTTAGGTTAAAACCTATTCTTCTCCTGAGCTCCTAGTTGCAGATAGAAATATACTTATGCGTTTCATGACTAATTAAACTGGAAACTTATTTTTATATCACTTAAAACGCCCTATTTTAAACATTTAGCGCCTATTTTACCTATTTTACGTTTAAAAAAAATTTACGTTAAAAAAAGTGCCTATTCCGTTTAATATACGGTAAAATAAAATTCCCAGGTTTATTTAAAAATTGACTCAACACATTAACTTCTTTATAGGCATGTAATGCATGAAGGGTTAGCAGTAAAAACTTAAAAGCCTATTCTTTAATTTGAAAATACCTTTACCCTTGTCAGAAATTTCATCTTGTATTATGTGATAAAGATTTTTAAAAAATGCATATATATTTGTGCAGTGTACAACAGTAGCATCCACCAACTTCTATTATAACATAAAATAAAACTGCTGTAACTTGTAATTTTTTCCCTGTAAGGAAGAGTGATAGTTTAAACTTAATTGTGTTAGGATAGAGAGTTGTTTTACTGTTTGAAAATCGGTTGGTGCAATTAACTTTTTCACTGCTACTGATATGTAAACTCGTTTCCTCAAAAAACTGTATAAAACAGAAATATAAGATCACTAGAGTAAAGTTTCTTGTAAAACATGAGGATTTTTATCACCAACGTGTTACGATTGTCATTTATGGAAACCAGTTATTCCACTGACATTTTCCTCATCAATTTCAAGCTTAAAGTTCACTGATATCATTTGATGATTGCTTATATTATTATATAAATTCAGCTTTGAAAGGGTTAAACTTAGACCTTAATACCTAATATTTTGGCAACGTGCAGATAATGCCAAGTTTGCGTTGCTTCTTATTTGTACGACTATTTTTAACATATAGTTTTATATTTTTTTAATCAATCTACTTTTGAATTTTAAATTTTTATGTACTCGTATATCCAGCTTTTTCTTTTCTCGAGCTTTTTGTTGTAAGCATGTTGCTAAAATCAATGTGATTGGAAAGCAGTCCTGTTCCTTTTGCAATAATTACAAATTACAATACTGTGGCAACTATTGTTTATTTAATTTGATTGTTTTTTTATCAAATTTAGCACATCGGAAGATCTTGAAACACGCCTAATTGTTTACAAATAAGATTATTTATTAATAATTGCATGACATATGTAAGGTGCATAATGCCGATTATTTATTATTATTATTATTGTTATTATTATTAACGCAGTAGTTCATTACACTGAAAAATCATAAAGTATACGACAGTTTTTAACTAGCATACGACTATTCTCGAATATTTGTACGACTGTTCTATGTTTCTGTTCTGGCAACCCTGCTACCTATTAATATTTTTTTTAAATGCATTTTTAGAGAGTCCACTAAATACGGTTTTTGCAAATTTATAATGTAGTTCAGAAACTTTAGTACTGTTTTACAAATTGGGATATAAACCGAACTCACTCCAAATAAATAATGAGTTGGTACACCGTAATGTGAAAATTTCGCTAGCAAGCACATGCCAGCTTGGGCATGTCTGGGCAAAATTAAGCGACAAGAGGAATGTGGAGCAGGTGTCGCTCTCTGGAGAAAGACCTTAAAACTGGAAATGCTGAGCTCAGGCGCTCTCAGCTTGTGACATAACCGTGATTTAAACAAGTTAATTAGCTCCGGGGTACGGAGATGGGGTAAATTTCTTACCGGTAACGCGACAGAGAGGGAGGTATAGAGGGCGGTGCCTTAAAAAAAAAAAAGGATACTCCGCTACCCGACCGAAGAGGAAGCTTAGTATCATGGTTCTTAAAATTTTCCACTCCCAACTTCTTTAAAACAGCTTATGCAAATGAGAATTTTGCACGATAGACAATTTGTCTCCATAACTCCCCCCCCCCCCGGCTTGGCTGTATGAAATATAATTGCGTTTTCATAACATTACTTCAGGTTAGGAGGGCGTAAATTTTAATATAATATGCACAAAGGTAGGTAATCTGATTACGAATTAACTTTTTAATACCAATCTACCAGAATATCGATAGCTTTTATAAAATGCCATATTTGTAATATAAAAGTTCTGTCTTCCCGTTATTTAATTTCCTTTTAGTTTAGTAAAAAAGAACTTCTACACGATCAGGTTTTAATTGCTGATAATGAAGTTTACACGGCAGCTCAGCGATATCGAAAAGATATCGAAAAGAGAAATCCTTGACATTTCCTTTTTTTTTTTCTTACTGTAAAAATTGGAAACTTATTTATAGAATATAGAATAACCGAGGAAGTCAATGGTTTCAAATTCAGATAAACGTCAGTATACATTACCCCAAAAAATCAACTCCATGCGTGATTTATTTAAGAAACACTCCGAAAAAAATTGGTTGGATTTTATAGGATAATGGCTATGGCAAATGGTTTTATTGTATCATGAAAGTGGGCAATGAATTCAAGAACCATTCGCAGTGAGCGCAACCTAGATGAGATTTCTGAGATAGGCTAACAAGGAGTAATATATCAGAATAAGACAATCAGAAAGAGAAATCTTTGTTGAAATTACAGATTTCACAATGAAATTGAAGAATGTAGGAAACAGAACTAATGGGAGTGCAGCACACTATAATAGATGAAATTAAAGAAAAGCAGCTCATATGATATGGTCATGAGGAAGGATTAGGAAGGAGAGAATACCGAAAAATAAAAATCTTCAGATGGAATCCTCCGGAAGAGGCACACCAAAGAAGACATGGTTTATTGGTTCACCAGCATAAGAAGATGCCCTGTAGATGATAGAAGAATGTCGAAAGGCCTGAGCATAAAATAACTGAGTTGTTAATATCAAGTTTGTATTTTATTTATAATTTACACATACCATAAACAAAGAACAGTCCGCTGGAATCTACGACCAGTAATCATGCTACGGTGTAGAATGGTAGCGGGATAGAACGGGATAAGATAAATATTAAATCCCATCATTGGTTATCCTCAATTGTTTAAGTCAAATACACGGTCAAATTTGATACATCTCCGTATCAATGCCTATGAATTTTTCTCCGTTTCAAAATGCATTTCATGTTGAAACAAATGTGGCAACTAAGCGGAACATTTGCGTACTCTAATAATTCAGCTCTAATAGTCAACAAATCCAATCTCGGCAGCGACAATAAAATAAACAGTTGGTTAATTACACCAGAACGTCAGTAGTTTCATTCATTTAATAGGATAACTTCAGCCAATAATTGGTTTGTAGCTATGATCGTACACGCGATAATAATGCTGGCACTGTTTTTAGTGCCGATAGTGTAGCTTGTGTAGGTTTTTATATTCATTTATGAACGCGACTGTTTTGATTAATTACTACAATAATATTTTGTTATATCTTCAAACAGAATACTTGCTTCTCGTTTCACTTGATAAACATGAAGCGGAATAATTAAGTTTAACGGTTTCAGAGAAAGCATGTTCTATGTTTGTTTCTAGGCCCGCTTTCAGTCGTCTGAGTAGAAGTTTCAAAATTCTTTTTGGCATAGAGGTGTCTTAATACAAAGCATATTTTAAGCGTTCGATAACGTTATTAATTACTACAAAGGTGCAAATATGATTTTATTCTTCGTGTGCTATCAACAAAAGTTTTGGCCTTCTCAGAACTTTTCCCCCGTGTTTTGTGCCCTGGTCCATTGTTATGTTAGCAGCCTACATAAGAATGTCTAAAGGCCTAGGCATAAAATAAAAACTTTTGAGTTGCTGGTACCAAGTATCCATCTTACTTATTTCATTGGTTGAGCTTAGCGGTATTGCAATAGTACCGCTGAGTATATTTTATATATATCTGCACGCGTGTAAAGTATAGTAAGGTGGTCCCTATCCAAGCTGTGAAGGCCCTTAAGGTTCCAGGAGATTGAAGCTCCCAGATTCTTAGATATTCGGGACACGAAGGTAGTAGCATAGGCCGCCTTCACCTCCAGGATGGCTCATGGTACTGATTTCTGTTAGAGGCTGAGTCGGCCCCCAGTGTCATACTGCCATCAGAAGTATTAGGCTAATGCAATGGAAAAACTCCTATCGGTGAGGAAAATGTTAGTGCAATAGCTGTTTTCCATTAATGGCAATCCTAACACATGGATAAAATCTTCAAATTTTACATAAAGTATTATGCTATTAAAATTGCTTATATATGTTTTTAGGCTATGCATTTATAAGTGAGTAGCAGTTAAAAGGTAAATTCCCCTTTTATGCCATAATTTGTTTGGGGTGACTTTAAATTAACATAGACACACATTTCTTAATCAGGGAATAAACACGGCGATTGTCTAACAGGTTAGCCACACAAACAGCCATACATAACCAAATTCGCCAATAGTACAAAAAATCTCAATCCATTCGGTGTAAAGAGGAGCGTATTGAGCTGGGATGGGACTCAGATGGATTTCAATCCCTCTGCACATAAATGCGGTAAGTATTAAAAATAAAGCGTTAAAATATTTAATCTGAACTGGTTAAAATAGCTGTTGATTCTCTCTGACACCGGAAACTGCAATAAATTTTAATTTTGCGGCACATACAGTTGACCTGGTTCGGTGTCTAGTCCAATAGACTTGAGCTGGAGTTGACTAGTTAATATTAAGCTTTGTTTTACGGCTGCGTTGTGCATCCCAGTTAACACAGACAGCCAGGAACAGTCTACAAATTAGTACTTCTCGAGTACTCCGAACTTTGCTGTTGATAGTTTCCGACAATTTACAAAGGAGTAAACTTGAATCTTCCGACGAACCGAGTTGCAGTTATGTCTTCTTAATGTCTTAATATAAACTGATGCGGCAAACAACTATTTCCTTGCTGTCATTGGTGAAATCGTGTTTACTCAAAAGTTGAAACTACCCATTTCCATAGAGAGTTACTGTCAAATACTTCTTTACATATACATACACACACCTATACCTACAAGCGAAACACCTTACTGGGAAGTAGAGAATTCATGGACCAAAGAGTGCCAAGAATCAGACTCTCAGTGCATGGATTCCACCATAAGCTGTGTGTCAACAAGAGATTCCAGAGACCAGACCTAGACTGCGTGTGCGCATTGTGCGGTGAAAGTTGTGACAAGTATCACATACTCAAGTGCACAAAAAAAGGACGAAGTCAATCACGGAATAGAGCAAAGAATCAAACTAATGCTCAACCGAGCGCACCTTCCTTTTATTATTATTGTGAAATACTTGGAAGCTCAACCTATTAACATCTTAGGAAACCGTACATGCATGGTGAATGAACTGCTCACCACTTAGAGGGACATCGATGAAAAACAAATGGGGGGGGGGAGGGAAATGGAGGTTCTACATGCTTTTCACTCGGATGAAATTCCGAAAAAGAGTCACTTGTTCTTTGAGAGACGTTTGAGATAAGCACAGTGTTCAGATTGGTCATGTAGGTTAAAGATAATAAAGGTAAATACATAAACTTAATGTATCCTATTGTTGCAGTAAGGTTCATTCACATTAAAAATGTTAACGCAAGACACAAAAGTAAGACATGAACATAAGATACATTATACCATTCATAATGCCTACAGATGTCTGCGTTAAATCAAAATAATTGTTGAGCGCGATGCGAATGCACGTAAAAATGGTTACTTCGATTATCAACGACGATGCAATTTATATTGTTGCAAACTGCATCAGGTTGTTTATGGGATATCTATATTTTTTCATTTAGACGCCACCCACATGAGCCAAAAATAAATATAAATTCATTAACTTCAAAATAAATTTATTTTAAATAAAAATACATTCGATTACGATAATTTACAGTAATAATAGGAAGTCAATATTAAATAGAAGAAATAAACATGAAAAATAATCGTAATTGTTCAGATTAATTAATTTAGGGTTATTTTTAACATTGAAATTAAATAATCTGGGACCAAAAATGGAGCTGTGTTGTAGACCTGCAGATGAGAAACGTTTAGATTCGATTAAAGAATTTGTTTTGTTACATTTTGTATCGCATGCATGAGGATGTGGAAGTGATCTAAAGCTTGAATATCTATTAATGTAATTTTAATAAAATATATTTATAAATTCGGAAAATATTAGTTTATGCGGATAGTCAAGAGGTTTAGATATAGGCTACAAATTTTAACAATACTTTTTTTTAAGAAAAATTGGTCGGATCTATTAATATCAATACCTCAATAGCTAAGAGAATTGAAGGGCTAAAAACAGGGAAGAAATAATAGGCCCAAATTTTTCGGTAGAATCCACTTTCGGTAAATGATCGGGAACGCTGCTGAACATATCATTACTGGTCAGTGTTTAGTATTTGCGCTGCTAATGAACACATTACACGTACTGAGTTATTCCTGTTTGAAATAAAAGAACTCTAACCCTGACCCAGTTATATCTCAGGATCGATTCACGATTCGTTCAGCCTGAAATGCTGTCTACACTTAACTTTTTATTTACGTTGGATAACGGTACTATACAAGGGTGCGTCTGGAACGGTTGTAAGCCCGAGTTTTCGCCAGAAATATATGTTTTAAGACGCCAAACAGTCATAACAATTGTGTCAGGTCTGAGTATCTGTGAATTATAACACAAAAACAGAAAGAAAGCAAAAATAAAAAAATAATAATTTATCAACAAGAAAGCAAAGTTGGCACGAAAACAAAATTTCATATTGAAGTTTGTTATTTGAGACACAAGTTTATTTTCTCTTATCGATACATCGTAGACCTACTTTACTCAGTTTACTCTCCGTTTAACTACTTGTACAGGCTTGACTGGCTTTGAGTTTGAAACTTTCAACATTTGAACGTTAAGTACTCGTCTTGGGTTTCGCCGTAATCAAGTGATTATAATCTAGAAGGATCACTTTAAACCGAACAATAACAATCTTTTTTTTTCTTTAGATATTATGAAAATCTTAATAAATATGCCCTAGAAAAAACCGATGGGGTAACGAAGTTCGAACTGAGTCTTCAGATCCGAGATAAATATCGATAGCAACTGGAACGTGGAGGCAGTAATATTTCTATGCCAGTTATTTCTATCATTTCAGAGCTAAATTTATGTGGTTATATAAGCAATAATCAAGTAAAACCATCAGTGGGCTTTGAGTTTTAAATTAGTGAAAAAAAATCACTGGAATAGCTGGCTCTCATAAATAATAAACATAATTCGTGGATAAAAGTCATCACATTTGGAATTAGTGATACATCTCTGTTAACAGCTGATTGATGTGACGTATTTATACGTCAATAGCAGTAAATGGGTTAAGCCTGGATTTAACGCTAATTAATTAATAGTATGCCATAATTCTTTCCTTCTTTCTTACTCTTAGTTTTACCTCTTCCTTTTTAGGAATTACGAACCCACATATAGGTCCGCGACCTGTCGAAAGAGGGATCATCGATTGTTTATACCTACATACTTTTTTGGCCAGATAAGAACATGGAGGGCCTCTCCGTGTGAGGGATCGGCTCTACGGCGGGGCACCTCGAGACAACACGAACACATAGGACGAGACACAACATCCTTACACTCGTTCATTTAAACAGTGCGAGCATGGAATGAATATGATAAAGAGCGGCCAGATGATATCCGGGGACCACAAGGGCATAAAGTTACCCGACAAATGTCTCGTTGCAAAAAAAAAAAAAATCCCTTTAGGCAGGCCTAAGGCGGAGGTAGATTTCGAAGTGCTTTTGGTTTAATTTATTGTCGCTGCATAGCACTCTTCTTCTTTAGCCTTGGCATGGCAAACCTGCAGTAAAGAGGAAGAGCCTACAATCAATTGTTTTGACAACAATAATAGGATATAATATTCTGGGAGGCAGTGCGCAAGATCAGCAATGAATAAAATTAGCAAAGCCGCTAAACAAGACAAAATTATGATATTATAATAATTCTTTCAAGTGTTATTATTTTCAAACATTAAAATCTCGCGTCATATGAGAGCTATCAAGAAACTATTTATTGATTTGTAGAGTACTCATCAAGAGATTTTCAACGATACCCCACAAGACGTGGTTTCAAAAGTTTCGAATTTTCATCCCCCACCCCCACCCCCACCCTCACTCGAACCCCCGAATCGTTGGTGTCACTGTGAACTCCATAGGGAGTACTCTAATTTATTCAAACAAAGTTTCCCTCTATACTTCATAGGGGCCGAGATATACATTTTTAAAAATTTCAACCCCCTCCCCCGACCACCCCCTTGGGCCAATTTTGCTCATTAACGAACTTGTCCGAACTATTGGGCCTAGAAATAACATATTAAAATTTGGTTCAATTATCTTCAAAATTACGGCCGCTATCGTGTAAAGATATATATATATATATATATATATATATATATATATAAATATCACAAAATTTTTTTTTTTAACGGGCGGTGGTTTCGTACTTAGGGGAGCATGAAACGCAAAGATATGAAAGAATTTTTCGAAAATCATAAAGTGGTATCCATTGCAATAGGTAGATTTTTCTTCGAAAATCTACCTAAAAACCCACCTAGGTAACTTGTCCCGACCAGGATTCGAACCCGCTAAGTGAGAGGGGCGAACGCATACTCTGCGCCACAACGGTGAATTGTTGCCATAATTAACGGATTAAAAAATATTTCCTTTACAGTATCTTATTACGATGTGGGAAGATATGAGTTATCAGAAACGACATTTGTTGATGCAAATACTAAAATAGCGGTCTCATTACAAGAAACTTAAAATAATAATAATCCTTCAACACTTTATTTTATAATGAAATTTCTTCACAGCACATAGCTTTTATTACGGCGCTTTCATCAAACTATAGTATGCTGTACTTTTTTCTTAGAAGTGTTACAAAACAGACCATTCTTATTACACCTCGCCGAGTTTGAAAGAGAAATTAAAAAATAATTCTTTTTTAAATCATCTGAAGAAAAGAAAATTCCAATATTCTCTTGTTTATTTGAAGTAAATATGACGGTGGGTTTTTTTGTTTTTAAGTTTTTAAAACAAAAGCTCTAGGTTTATTTTCTTATTGTAGCTCTTCTAGCGATATTCTTTCTTTTCTTTATAGAATTTATTTCTCGACAAATGTACGCGCTTATTGTACTATGTTTCTGAAATATTTTTACTGGAATTCTTTTGTAGTGAAAATCACGAGTTTTCGTGGTAAATATATCTTTCTCTTAGTTAATAATTAATTTTGTAATAAGAATTCTACTTTCTATTTGCTTCATACTATTACAATTTTTGCTTCAGATCTTCTTAAAACCGAAACTATGGTGAGCAAGTTAATTGCGGCGACACTCTAAGAGGAAAAAATTATAATTTGTTTACCCATATCATAACTGAGGCAATTATGTATAATGATTATATAATATTAATCATATAATAGGCCTATTAATTACACATTTATAATTTTATATATGTAGAGGGAACATTATATTATTAACTCTGCAATGCGAAGTGAAGATTTTGACCAGAAATGCTTGTTTTAAAGTCCCTAAGCAAGATTCCTAATTTTCAAAACAGGTTTATCTCTACCGTCTCTCTCTCTCTCCCCTCCCTACCTCTCTCTTTCTTTCTCTACTTCTTTCTCTCCATATTCTACTTTCTTTCCTTCCCGTGTTAGAGAAATATCTATATGTATGAGTTTGAATGCAAGTGTATTTTAAATTCAACATAGGCATCTTCCATGGACCTAATTATTACTTTGTTACTTAGTACTTTACCTGAAAACATTTCACTTTCGCGATTTCACAAAATTTTGCTTGAATTTTGGATTTATTTCTATTGAAACGTAAAACTTTTTTTCGGTTTTTTTTTTTAAAGTTGTTTAAAGGATAAGTACAATTTAACACACTCATTCACATTACCAGAAGTTTTATAAAATTTTAGCAACTTTATTTTAGGCAGGACCAAGCAGTGGATTGCGCACTATTGCTTACAGTCAACCGCAATTCTTGTATAGAAACGAGATACGAAAAGTTAAACCTAACAAAATCCATGTTTACGATAGTTGTGTGTGTCATAATATACGTTAAAAGTTATAAATTAGAATATTTATTCATGCTCCATTTTAAAACTGAACTATACAAACCCAGTTTGATGCTGCTATATCGGTCAACAAATAAAATGTTAAATAATTTGAACCAACTTTATGTCTACTCAAAAGAAAGTATCAGTGAAAAGCACTCCTTAACTTAATCACGTTTAAATCCTATAATTCAAGCCTCTTTCATGCAGTTTCTCATTCCAACTGATTTCCTCGAGTTGTAGAAGAGCATTCATTGTTTGGTATTCTTTGTATAGGCTTACTACCTCCAAGCTCAGAACACATAATATTCAAAACTTCTCTTGGAGAACGCAGGAAAACACAGGAGAGAGAGATAAGCAGATACAACTCAGGTAGCTATCACCAATCGCAGCCTATAACTTTGTTGTAAGTTATGACTTATAGGTAGCTTATTGTTTAGAAGCTGCTGAAGTTTTGATACTATTCTTCACTGGATATAATGTTCATTTCAGGAGAATGTCTTCCTGACTGACTGATGTAGAATAATAAATAAAGCTGATTAATCTGAAATTGTTCGTATTTGCTTCTATCGAGAATTGAATCGTTCTAAGCTGTGGGAAGTTAGGCCTTTATAAAAAGATAAAGTCACGACTGGTATTTAAAACTTACGAGCAAAATAATTAACAAAGAAATGACAGTGGAAGATTCACAAGCACTGGTAGTTCTGTCAGAAAAACATCTGTTGTGGAACAGATAACTTCCTCACACCAAAATAAAAGTTTTGCCTCTTATTGTAATATATTATGTACGACATTCCCTTCATGTAAGTTGATTGTAGAAATGAAGAGAATTCATCGCATCGCATCCCGAAGGATAGACAACGCAAATAACTCCACTTCACATTCTGATAGTGCAAAGAGGCTGTATTAAGTTGTTTCAACCCGAAGCAAAGCTTTATCGTTCAGTAGGCAAAACTGAGTTTCTACAAACAGCGGGTTGCTTACAACTACCCTTCACGAGAATTTTTGCGAAAAAAATTGAATAAAAGTTTTGTCTTTTAGTCTTTTAGCACCTCATATAAAAAATTTAAACAAAAAGTAAAATTAAGAAAAAGTTGCCGCTATTCTTCGTGTAATCCCCAGAAGATACATAATCCAAATAGGCTACAAAATTTTGTTTTCATATGATTTTTCGTCCTGGAGCTAGGCTAATCACATACTCACACACAGACACGCACACACACATACAGGTTTCCGAAAATAGTACTTTGGGATTCATGGGACCTCAAAACATGTAGTCTATTTATTTTAAAAACTCAACTTCGAATTTCAGGCTCGAATACAGTACTTCCTCGGTACTGCAGTGGAAGTAACTAGAAATTCTGAAGTACATTACATTATGCATTCAATCTAGATCATTGATACATGCATCTAGAAATTAATGCATACAAGTTCATTTTGGAAATGTTTTCGCGTAACTCATGTAGGAAGAAACACTGTATTCATAATTGACCATTTGTGTACCTCGACTTCCCAAACAGTCCCAAGTGATTAACATCAGCACTTGATGTAAACATCAGTAGGAATATCCAAATGATTGTGGTGTAAACGCTAAAAGATCTATAGTTTCTGCTCCATATCTGTCTATAAGTCATCAGTTCATCATTGTTTTAGCAGATGTCTCCTGTATCAAATTGTCATATAAGCCTAAATAGTGAAATTGAAAAGAAAAACAGTGATGCTCACCATTACTTATTTAAAAACCATAAGAATAATAAAACCATATAGGCTATAATTTCAATTTGCGTATCGGAAAATACCAGATTAGCATATGATTTACTTTATAATTATTTTATAATTACTTTATAATTACACTGAACCAGAAATAACTAAATAAAATAATTATATAATACCTTTATGTAAACTTTTTGTTTACTTTGCCTAGACCCTTCCGTTTTATACACCATCATTAGAGCACTATTACTTATTACTTATTACTCACTATTACTTATTTAAAAACCATAAGAATAATAAAACCATATAGGCTATAATTTCAATTTGCGTATCGGCAATAATAGGCCTTTACCAAGGATGTAGAATGGGCTTCCCATTAACAGTATCCAAGTACGATCCCGGAAGGAATCGAGAGATTAATCAGCTAACCCCTCTGCTATTTAATATTCCACATGCACTTCATTATCATCCCATTATCGTAGGTCTACTCCATGAGCGATAACGTGACAGATGACAACATCTGCGATCTTCAGTGTGTGAATGTCATGCCCCGCCTAATTTACGATTGCGTTCTTATACCAAAGGGAACCGAGAATGACAACTTCAATGTTTTGTCGCTGGTCAATGTTTTTTTTTTCGCCATATTGTTTACAAGTTTTATTGTAATCGCTGGCTTCAAAATTCCTTATCGCCATTTTAAACAGCCCCTTAACTGCCTCAATATTCAAAAAATATAAATGAAATTTTCCTACTTTTTTTTCTTATTGAACGGAGGGTCTATTTCTAGTTAACTAGTTATATTTGACGCCATTGCTATAAAAATAGCTTCACTCTTTTTAGATGTAATGCTACAAAATAAGATGATCTGATGATGCTGTATGAAACCGAAGGGTCTACGCAAAGTAAATAAATAAAAAGTTTAAATCAAGGTATTATATAATTATTTTATTTACTGATTTCTGGTTCAGGGTAATTACGATGTAATTATAAAGTAAAGTAAATTCTAATCTGGTATTTTTCTTATGTAAAGATAATTTACCGCAAAGAAATCAAACTCGAACCGACCAAGAAAGACACGAGATAAAATACTATTAATAAACCCAACTTTTATACATGTGGAGTATCTGAAGAAGTTTTCGAGGCTTTCAGTTTCTAATTACCTCTCACTCAAAATTTTTAAATTGGGAGGCCTCTTTTCATTGAAGATTTATTCCAAATAGTGTCTCATAAAAATATGATTGCCAGATTCCGTAGGCAGTTCAAGTGTTGTAAGCTTAGCCTGCTGTATTTCACGACATGCACCCCTTATATTGAATAGATGTCTACTAGTAACAGTCATCGCCTTCTGTTGTGCCGCTGGGCCTCATTGACATGGGGTTATAATTACCAATGATTATATCTGCTCCCCATGGAGCCAAGGTCCTGAGGGACCATAACGTGTGTTTGCCTCTAAGGGGACAGTGAACAGAGTCCATTGTCAAAGTCCTCATCAAAGTTCTCTAGGCTGAACATTTCCGTTCACTTGCTTCTAATAATTATAACAGATTGATTAGGCTAATATCTGTATCCACTTTCATACTACTTGATTTTTGTTTTGAAATATTTTCAGTGGTCTTTTTAATTCAACAATGGCATTAATATCTATGTGATTTTTAATCTATAGCCTATGTTAAGCCATCTTTTCACAAGAAGTGCATAATTGTTTTAAACAATCGATATATATAAAATAGCATATATTTTGAATTCTATACGAAATTTATTGATTTGTAATGAAATATTTATTTGTGATGTGCCTCACTTCTACATAAAAAATGGCACCTTACTGCTATACGTAGGAGTTACATAATTTTCATCCCTTCAAGGGGCCCTGTGTGTTTTTATGTAAAAGATATCACCTCTAAGGTAAAATTTAGATGCCCTTATTACAATGAAAGTTTCTTTCCTTCTCTACAAGTTACTTCATTCTCAACCCAGATTCCTTGGCCCAGTGGTTACGTTCTGTACAACTCTCCAGATAGTGAGAGAGTGACTAACCCTCTGGGCTGGTGCGGGGAAATTCATCCCTCTTTTTGATCTATTCTCCCCTACTGACATGAGTGTTAATATTAACTTTGCCTGTCTGAAACGCTTCATCACGCCTGTCATTCAGATACCTGTATTGAAAGCTCTTGTTTCCAACCACCTCTGTTGATTAAATGTATATAAAACACTTCGCAAACAACACACACTTTCTTTCCCTCGTCCCTTCTCCTCTCTCTCTCTCCATCCCTCTCTCTCCATCTCTCCCTCTCTCTCCATCTCTCCATCTCTCTCCATCTCTCCATCTCTCCCTCTCTCTCTTTCCCTCTACACGTTGTAAATCTTTCATCAATCTCACCTGGAAAATCTCATTAATTGAAAAACACATTCTGGTTGCTTGTGTGTTTTCTGAAATTTAATTAGCAACAGTGGCTTTTGTTTCTAAAATGCAACTGAATGCTTACAAATTCTAGGAATGAAATGCGTTGTATATGCACTAGGAACTACCACCTCCCTAAGTTTTCACTTTAATTACACGGCCATGAGTACAGAAATAAGGGCCTTGATTTAACTGCATATCAGAACAAACTGTTATGTTACTACTGAAGGAAATTTAACAACAGATTCGCTGTGATATAATTGTCTTAACGTTTGTTTGTTTTGAATGTTGGATTGGAAATTAAGACAGAAAAAAAACTAAATAAGTGGTCACGAAACGTGAAAATAATGCACTAGAAACTATTAGAATAGCAGATAAAACATTCGAACAAGTAGAGAAATACAAATATCTGAAGGCTATAAATACAAATACAAATAATGTTAAGGCAGAAGTTAAGTATCGACTAAAATCTCGAAATGCTTGTTTTTATGCAATTCAGAAACTTGTATCTTCTCGTCTTCTGTCCACAAATTTAAAAGTAAAAATTTATAAGAAAGTTTTATTCTCCTGCTGGTTGTACTAACTTATAGGTTATGGATATAAGTAATGGCCCCTTACTCTTTGGTAAGAACATAATCTGTGTTCGAAAACAACGTGCTTGGTAAAATATTCGGACCTAAAAGAGATAAAAACGGGGACTGGAGAAAACTGCGTAATGACGAACTTCATAACCAGCACTCTTCACCGAATATAATAAGGGTAATTAAATCACGGGGGGGATGAAATGGGCTGGATATGTTGCGCGCATGGGGGAGAAAATACATATCTCAAAAATATTGACTGGGAAGAGATCAATCATTTGGAGACCTAGACGTAGGTGGGAGGACAATATTAGCCTAGAACATAGAAGTAGGATTTGCGAGGGGTCGTTGGATAGAGTTCGCTCAGAATAGGGTTGAGTGGCGGGCTCAAGTAAGCGTGGCAATGAACCTCCGGGTTCCAGAAAATAGATTATATTTCTTTAGGAATTGTTTATTGGCATTGAGTAAGTAAGTAAATAAGTATTGGCTTATTTCAATAGCAATGGTCCTGGAGTGAATAGTTATTGTTTTCTGTTGAAATTCTGCCGTAGGTTTTGGAGTAGTCTACGTATGAACAGTATTTTCTATTACAATGTACAGAATTTGAGGTAGATTTGAACTTGGGACTTTTCTCGTTATTGGCAGGTACACTGAGAGCTAGGGTAATATCAATTTCTGTATCATACATTACAGAATATCGCGATAGTTTGTTGTTCCAATATGGGTAGGACTATTTCTAGTAATATTTTGTTAATGAATTAAAAGTACTTTAATTATAATATAATCAATAATAATACTGAAAGAGAGAATGTCTATCTATAGGCCTAGCAAGTAAGTGGAGAAGTCCTACTAAGTAGGTAAATATTGAAATCGTTAAAGAAATAAATGTTTTACACAACTGTACTGACGCATGTGCGTTGCCTATGACAATGAAATTGATTGCGTTAAGGGAACACCCGACGTATATACAGTATGTGTGTATATACTTATGTGTGTATGTGTGTGAGATAGTGTATGTGTGTGCGTGTGTGTGCATTTGTGTATGTGTCTGTATATTTAAACTTCTAAAAGGTTAAGACAAAGAACTCCTGAAGATTTTAAAGTGTTTTAGAGTAAGATGAGCAAACTTACGCGTTAAAATTGTGAATAAATTTTATTATACATAAGACAACCAATTTAGGAAAGTGTACCTGAGTCTCAAAGTAAACTTATATGTTGCTTACATTTCTGAAGACTGAAATTCACAACTTTAGCTCTTTGAACTTCTGCTTCATAAAATTTTACTAGATATTGTAATGAAGAAAAAGCACTCGCAAAAACAAACTGCATGACCAACGAAGAAAGATAATGGCTAATATAAATTGTAAGCATGCATACGACTTTAGTTGTCTCGAAGCATTATATAACTTAATTTTTATGTAAGAAAGGTTTCAGGGGAAATGTCGGAGAAAGATGATACACGAATTTGATAGGATTTATTGATAGCTTTTCTTTGGGTTTAATGGTGTGCACGCAAAGATTATATAACTTATCCAATATTTCTTGAACGTTAAAGCTATATAGAAACTGGCTACCAAGTTACTCTGTTGCTTAAGATTTTTCCTTACCTGCTATTCTAAGGTGATGTGTCTCAGTTATTTTCTACGCATTTCTCTAGTTATTTTTTCAGTTATTTTCTATGGTGATGTGTCTCATTTATTTTCTAGTTATTTACTATTTTGACGGATGAATTATTAAATATGGTAGTAGCTTCTAATGCAGTTATCTACACGCAGAGACACGTTTCTTACATATTTTATTTCTTTAAAATGTTCCTTTTGAACTAACAAGGAGACATGCATGATCTATATAGTACCGTTTTAATAGAGTTTTGGTTATAATGCAAGTACACTTCTAGCAGTTTAAAGTAATGCATGGTGTAGGAAACCTCCCCCGTTTGCAAGGAATTCACGATTATATTTTTAAATGGTTTCGTTCCGTTTAACTGAATTTGCTCTTACTAAAGCAACTACAGCGAGTTCGGTCTCTCGTAGGTAAAGGGTGAAGCTACGATTCTAAGGGCCTAAGTTCATAACACATAGGAAGCAATTTTTATTTAATAATTGCTATAATTTAAAGTATTTAATGTGTTTAAAATTTACACAATTATTGTTATTCGTGATACTTTTCTTTTATTTTTCTGCATTTATCAAAGTAATTTGATCAAAGTTGTTTAATTATTCATTCCAGGAATAGGATTTATAATTTAAATATGCGCTTGAAATAGCAGCATAAATATGCATGTTTGGAGTGCCGATTTGTGAAATATTTCTTGTTTCTTAAACATAATGTTTGTTCGTCCATATTATACTATACTATACCATACCATAACATGCGCGTTTCATGCGACTTAATGGTATCATAATGATATCCATTTCGATACAGATTTTTATTATAAGACAGATGGGGTATCGATTATTGTCGAACACGGAACGATCTTGAGAGCAACAAATGAAACTGCCTGTATTTAAAATAAGATCGATTCTGTTCTTGTTAATTTTAATATTAGCCTATACTAGATTGAGTTCATTTCTTCTTTTAAAAATGAGATAAAGTAAACAAAGGACCAGCTTCGACTTGACAGCACGCTATGAGTAGCCATATTTCGCTGAAGACAAAAACTTCGAAAACTTGTAACAGCTGATTGCCGCGGTCACCGATTATTTTATGAACCTAAAATCTCAAAACTTGAATATCTAGTGAGCATATATGAGTCAGGTTTGTGTCAAATGTTTTAAACAATGAGTGCTAGAGATGGAAACTATTTTTCCCCATAGCTGAAGATAAGAATCCCTCAAGTATTGGTGGCTAACGTGTAAAAGTTAATTAATTCTCTGCGTTCACTGTATTAAATGGTAAGTTACTAGGTGATAAAAAGTACCATTCTCACATTAAACACTAAATATAAGAGCAGTCTACCACTGCAGAAGTAAACACTTAACAGAGGGCTCCCTCTACTGTTGGTGGGTGGCTACACGTAGTTTCCAGATGCGCTCCCATCCATATCATCAACACCATTAACTTGCAACAAACTGACTGTAATGAGGGAAGGATGTTAGTTCTATACAAGAGTTTTACAATGGAATCGTTTTAACTTAAATAAAACAAATGCACTTTTCTATCGGGTATCTGATTACGTGACAGTAAATAATTCGAGCTGATGTACAGTGCTTAGTTTTGTAATTAAAAACTATGACCAACTATTAAAGTTTTACTACTAGAAGTAACATTATTTCTTGCCCACTTTTTGACCTAAGTGTAATAATGAAACAGGCGTAGCTCTAATTCTGGCCGGATATTGTACAATATCTTCATTAAACAACACCCAAAATTTTCACTAAATAATAAATTACTCGACTTGCTGTATAGCACGCGAAACCATTATTAATAAGAATACTAAATTATTATTATAACGTTGATCAATTTAATATAATATTGATTTTAAAATTACATAGTTTTTTTGTAACAAATACTGAAATTACACACATTTTTCATCCCTGTCTTTTTAATTTTGATTTTATTTCTATTTTGGCAAGGTACATTCTAAAATTAAAATGAAAACTGTACATAGCACTTGTAAAGCAAAGAATCGCTTGAAAATTCCAAGTACATATAAGTTGTTTTGATAAGAAAATTAGTAGGCATAATATGTATTTTGTTTGACCATACCATAATAGCTTAGCCTATTACATTTGACGGGGCAATATCATAATGATATCCATTAAAGTACAGAATTCCATCACAACACTGTTGTGGTATCGATTAAGATTAAATTTAAAATCGATGGGTGCCGGTATTTAAAATAGAAGTGCAAACTCGTTTTAAAATTATTTAGAGAAAGATTGATTTAGGGGAAATTCATTATTGTCATTAATGTTGGAAATTGGGGGTGCTGTGAAGGAGCCCACTGAAGCATCGGACCCACTACAGCTGCGGGTTTTTCGTTAGGCTGACAGTACTCAATGAATTTAGACTTGTTGTAAATGCAATTAAGCATAGGCTATTTTTTATGTTGTAATTTGAAAAACTGAAAATTAATAAAAATGCAGACTATACGGTAGTCACTGTTGTAGGCATCTGGTTTGAAATATGCCTGTATGTCATTTGCCAACCATTCAAAACTTGTACAACTTAAGAGAAAGTGAAATTTATTGTTATGAGTTGGATACAGTTTAAATAAAGCAAAGCACTTGCTAAACAATGCCTACATGTCGACTAAATGAAAGAGAATTGCTTGCACCTTACCATGTTGGCGTAAACATGCATTCATATGTCACAGACACGCTATAATTCTATGAAATGAATGAATGAATGAATGAATAAGTGGGTGGTACTCGTTTGAAACATATTTCGCCTAAGACCCGTACAGTTTTATGCAATAGTTCTTTCTTAAGTGTTGTTGAACTTTCAAGATAATATTACTCTCATTTTGTGTTTCTTTTCGTCTATCAAAACAATGAAATACTGGTATAACCTCTTTTCATTTAATCGATTGTTCTTATCGTTTTATAACAATGTAAAATGAACTGTTCGAAAACCTATAGTCAGAGCAGAAAATACATATATTTTCGCATTTCTTAATCTCATAATGACATACAGAATTTTTCATATCACAACGACCATTTTTACTAGAGTGCTGCTTACACTATTTTAATGACTCCCGTAAATCTAGTGACTACCTAGTGAACAGCAAGTCAATTGGTTTCAAGCAAAAAGATTTCGGTTTCACATCCAGCTAAAGTACAAAGAAACGGTCGTCGTGAGAACCCGATACCAATGCAAATTGCAGAATGCCTTCCAACTGTGTAGTGATTAGTTTTGTCCCCCGTAAATACAATTCAAAAATAGCAAAGAAAAGAAATAGCCGCACTATTATAAGTCCGCAAAGGGGCTACCCCAAAACCTCTACATAACCAGTAGCGATATAGATTTTCGAATTAGGGGACAAAGCTATTATATTCTTTTGTAGAAAAACGATGGCATGGGAGGAAGTCTTCTTAAAGAACGTTCATATTCACGGGAATTCCAAATGGAAACCACTAGGCCTCCTCCTAGTTGTCCAGGAGGTACTTGTTACTTCCTTGACAAACATACAATTAACGTTATTTACAGAATTGATTGTCTGTGTTCCGATGACTAGTCAATAAGATTGAAGAGTATTCCGATTAAGCCTACCTCTCTCTATTTACAAATACAGAAAAATCTAGGACGGTGTGAAAACGACCACGCGAGAACAATACGCAATTGCGATTGGGATAAAAATTCATAATCGTCTTAACTACCACTGAGGATGAAGACTGAGATATAGTAACGCTAGATGAGGTATTGGTCTCACATATCCCATCGCGGTATGAAGACCTACGAGGAAAGAGGGGGCGAAGTTAGGAGAGACAGCTAAAATTAAGAATGAGTGGGGGGAGAGAGAGATGTATGTATGTGTGTGTGTGTGTATATATATATATGCAATAAATAATTTTTCTATCTACAAAATAGTGACAATTTGACATTTTTAACTTTCATAGTTTTGAAACAAATCAGTTTGTAAGATTTTAGTCAACATTTTCAAGAAAATAACTTTATAAACAAATTCTAAACAATTACAAAACATTTTTCTTATGTATTGTCTTAAAATATAGCAGTATAACATACTACAAAAAGTAGTCTCCTGGATATGTTATGCCTTCCAGTTCTTTATACAGAAAAGTTCAATGAGTTATCCTTTTTACTTTTTATGTTGTTCTCTGCGGAATATTTGATAACTTTGTTGCGAAAAGTACTCAACTCGCAATGGAACTAAGAAAACTTTTATATTAATATAGTGATTCTATATGTACAAAGTGGAATAAAGATAAATAACATTATTTTTTAAAATGCAATTCACAGAATTTCAATGCGAGAAAAGTTTGAAGGATGTTAATGTACTTCATAGTTGTGTTATGGCATTGCTTATTCTATTCTAGTGTATTGAATTTCATTTCAATTGCGAAACCGAGAACCGAGTGAGATGTGTCCTCCTTTTAGATCAGTCGGCTTGGGAGGCGCGGTCTTATTGTGCCCAAGTTTGCTGGTCGATGGCATTTATGTGTGCATACATTTGAAGGCTTAATATTTACTCGCATGCAAAATAACTCCTGCGGGACGAAATTCTGACACACCGGTAATGATCACAGACCTCAGTTGCTGTACACTCCTGTCGTTAAATAAGCATAGACCAGCCAACCTTCTTTTAAGCCATATTATTGATTGTCGAATTTCCACAATAGGTATACAGACGCGATTGGATATTTCAACACTAAACTGCAGATATCAGCCTTGTCATCTAGTGAATTAGGTAGCTTTGCCGTACCAGGGTTCTAAAGATCAAATTACCGTACTTTTTCAGTCTAGCAAATACCATCTTTATCACCATCTTTATGTGAATTATACGTATCCCTCCCGAGGTTCAGATAGCACTTACACGGAAAATCTCACTTCTATAATAAAAGCTTCCAGTCTTCTGTACGCAGTGGCGGATTACTCTCTACCCTCTGGGGACTTGGCTAGCCACCACACCCATAATCACTGTGCGTAGATTCCCTACATGAAAATTTTGTGAATTTAACCAGCCCAGAACTTTTATGAGAGGAATGATCTCAAAACTTACCTTCGAACGTAGTTATTATTTTAATGAAATTACATGCGTGTGAATACAAAAAATAATTGTGGGGAAAAAATCTAATTTAACCTATGGTGATCAAGTATCTTCGAAAAGTTTGTTTCAATTTTTACAAATCTTTGTTAGTGAAACTTATAAATAGTTCTGCAATTTGATAGCCATTTGATATGGCGGTCAATTACGTAACCAAAGCAAGAAACAGTGTTATTGTAACTATTGTAAGATTAACTATTGTGATCTTGTATTACTTAATGGTGACAGTTATTATTATTATTTTATTATTATTATTGTTATTATTATTATTATATTATTATTATTATTATTATTATTATTATTATTATTATTATTATTATTATCATCACCATCATTAGTATGCAATAAATCTGCTTGAATCGACTCTGAAAGAAGATGCCCATTGTGATTTGTGATTATTCAATTTTAACAAGAAAACTGTGACGTAAATTTAAGTATAAATAAGGTTGTATATACGCAAGATCTGCTATTTTTGTTATTGAGTTTTTTTTTCGTAAAATTATCTTCATATACCGCCTCGAGGTTTCATTCATTTTGTATAATTTCTCTATCTTCCTGTACGCCTATGGATTACTGAGAGAATTGCAATTTGGGAAACGTGCAGAACGAACATATTGCATAAAGCAATGTGGATATGAGGCAGGAATGCGCGGTTTTACAGGGTCCAGTGTTAGTGACTGCTGTCCAACCAGAAATACATATGTGACAGCCCAGCAGTATAATGGGTTCAGTTGCATATTGGAGTCATTTGGAAACACACCCCGTTGATTTATTTTTTCCTGAAATGTGTGGTTCACGCATGCAGACAAATGTATTTTGAAATGCCAGTTACATTTATGTTGGCATAAAAACTGATAATGCAGGTATCCGCCGCGCCAGTAGCTGACATAATCGTACCTTTTCAAAAAGCAATATAAACTTCCATAGCATAAATCATGTAAGGTTATTTGAAACTAATCGGGCGCCAGCCTCATTAGATCCGCTAGTTTTTAATTAAAATTAGTTTTGTCCACGTTGAACTAACTACAACAGGTTTCTTTCTCATTTATCAACATTTAGATGGTTTCTGAATTAATATGTTTTATACTTATGTAGTAATTACAGGCTTCTTGGTTTTTTCACTAGTAATGAGTACTGTATGAAATACAGTGTTTGAAATATATATTTATGTTAAATAGTATGCAATTATTATTAAACCGGTTAAAATAATCATAAATGTAAGTTAAAGTAACAGTTGCACATCAAATTATAGGATAATTCAATAGCAATTTCACTGCCAATAAAAGATAATATACGAGCAGTTATTAACTTAATACACTACAGTCTTATCCAAATGGTTTGTTTATTTCTCTTAATCCAAAAATGTTTTGTCCCTCTCATTTTAAATTGTGTAAATTATATTGAAACCGCTTTTAGTCCGACTTTTATTTTATTAGATTAGAAATAATATTCCACTTAATCTCAATGTTTTATGGTTTTATAATACACAGTTGAAACATTCCTTTCCAAAAGAAAATTTTTACTTTCCAACTATTTTAATATAAGTTCAATTTCAATTTAACTTATTACAAGTTTTATTCAATTACAATTTAAATTGTCCACATTATAATAATAATTATTATTATTATTATTTTCGTTAAGACACCACAATGAGCTCTTGCCCGTGGTTGAGGGCATGGATATAAATAAATTAAATAAAAATACAACTTATAAAAATAATTACAAAAATAAAATACAATCAATTACTATTTTACAGTAATAATAGGAAGGAAATTTCACAAAAAAACATGAAAAACAAATACTTATTTACTCAAAGGCAGACAATTCCTAAGCAATCCAAAGGGATGTTACCTATTTTATGGAACCTGTAGGAAAATATTTATACAATAAACTTCTTTCATTTGTAATTGTTCGGAGTAATTAATTCAAGATAATTTTCAACAATGGCAATGTATATTCTGGGGCCAAAAATAGAACTGTGTTTCAGACCTGCAGATGTGAAATGTTTAGACTCAGTTAAAGAATTTGTTTGTATATTCTGGGGCCAAAAATAGAACTGTGTTTCAGACCTGCAGATGTGAAATGAAATGTTTAGGCTCAGTTAAAGAATTTGTTTGTATATTCTGGGGCCAAAAATAGAACTGTGTTTCAGACCTGCAGGTGTGAAATGTTTAGGCTCAGTTAAAGATTTTTTTTTTTTTTTTTTTTCGTCTTGTACCGTTTGTATGAATGCATACCTCGAATACGCCATTAAATACGTGAAAGAAATTTTATTAAACAATATTGCATATTTTGCGTGCATAAAAGAATGCTGTGAGAATTTGTTGAATCCCGCTAGAGGGAATGGTACGTATGAATACTATGTGGTGTGCAAGAGGCGACGGACCTGGGTTTATTCGCATTTAATGGCGCTCTTATCTAGAGGTAGTACATAATAAATTTACTCCCCAGGAAAGGACTTAACAGTTAATATGAATTGGTAGAGTCGCTTGGCTGTAGGAGGGCGTTGGCTAAATGGAATATGAAGCTAGCGTTAAATTATCTCCAGTAGCAGGAAAGTGCGGGGAAAGTTATTACACTATCTTTTAGTTTTACGTCACTAAAAATAAGAATTGTCTTTCGGTCTATTTACCAAAGACGTTATAGGGAAATCATAGTCTCTACGTTGGTGTTGAATGAAGTTCTTAATTAAGTCGAATCTTTACGTTTCTCTCGTATTTGAGTTTTGACGCCAATTAGGCCTACCCATTGTTTGCATTTCAACGAAGATCCCCGTTATTCGTCCCTTACTGTGTGCCATATCTTATTGCAGTCCATAATATACGAAATAATGTTATAAACTGTAAAACAACTCACCTGATGTAAATTGAAATGAAAAAGGTTTTAGTTCAGTAGCAGAATTTGACAGATATTTCTACTTTTGTCGAGGATAGACACCAATCTTGTGAATTTAGGGGATCATGACCTCTATTGAACACCTGATTTAATCATGAGATGAAATAAGTGAAGAACATTTTCAGAGAAAGTTGTAGATATTTATTTCGCAGTATATATGCCTATTCAAACTTCACATTCGAACTGTTTTCTAAAAACTCGCAATCTTTTTCTAATAACATCAAGAAAAAGTGGACGAATCCCCACATTTTGGGAATATTATTACATACGAATAAAATTTGGTTTTTCGCTTTTCATATGGTGTCAATAGAGAGAACACAGGTCTCACAAATTCATCCTAGCTGCCCGCTGAAAAACGTTAAGCAACCTACAATTTAAAAAAAAATACACGGTATATAATATTTTGTAGAGTGTAATTTGTTTAAATTTTCAACAGGCACAGACTATATACTGAAATTCTCAGTAGTCTATATATTCTACGAAACCATCTGTGTAAAGAATCATAGCGGATCCTCGTTACCGTTTTTGTTTGTTGATTAAATGTATTCTTGTTTTGTTATACTTTTTCCTACGGGACAGCCTCTGTTTGCAGGAAATTAAGTATAATAATGAAAAGTGCCTAGGCTGTATCATGTTCGTCGAATGATTTCTTTATAATTTTATCAAACCAGATTATTTTTAGAATAATTGAAGTTTTTTTCATTTGTTGACTTACTTTTGAAGGTCAGTTTAACCCAAGCCTGATATCATACCCTGTATTTCATGATGAATGCTCTACCAAAGGTGAACTTAGCACAGAAGAAATTCAATCTCATTCAAATCTTCCTCTAGCCTTTTAAGACCCCTCTATGTACAGGAACCTGAGGAAGCAACTAATACCGATTTATAATTAGTAGTGCTGTATCGATTAATCGATTAAACATTTAATCGTCTTAATCGGTTTAGTCGAATTCTGAAAAACGTTTTTTCGAGAAATGGGTCAAATGACCAAACTCCTTTCTCTCGCTTCTCCGGCCTTGGCACATCATGTGTCATTCAGCCTATCCTGTCTAAACAATTCCCGTTATTCAGAAACCTGAAGGGTAGTTTAGTTTTGAAATGTTTACCGTGATACTAAATATTTTGTATGCTAAAGGGAAGGAAGTTATCTTATTAATCTAGCAGATTTTGCTGCACACACATTTTTTTGTATATATTTTTTCACTAGTTAACTAATAATGATATTCATTACTTCAGAATTTCTTCTGATTATCTGTAGTGTAGTGGTTATTAAACATGTAAAACAATATTAAATGTACACTTTGGTTTCGTTTAAAATACCGACCTGTTTGTCGATTAATCTGTCGATTATTCGATTAAAGTCAAGAGTTAACTCGATTAGAAATTTTAATCGATTTTCAGCCCTAATAATTAGGAATCTCAAGTATAACTTTCACATTATCAGCACTAAAATAATGAATTAATGGACTGCAATATATGCTTACTTATTCTAAGCCTATACGAGTACTTAAGTAAAGTTCAAGATTCACTCAAATCGATCCATAAGCTTGTAAGCGGAAATGGTATCAAAATTTCCGAGATAGTGATTTCATAACTACAATTTTATTTTAGAAATCACCACCATTCGTAAAGGTTATTTTTCTCTCCGTGTAAGCAACTTACCATATAAAGCTAATCTTAATTTCTTTAAAGCTACGGCCATAGCTATTAATAATGTTCATTATAATTTCTCTCTTCCAATTAATGTTTGTTGGCTCCCCTCCTACTCACACTGTGTGGGTTCTAATACTTCTAATCAAGAGATGTACGATTTATGTCCATTAGTGGTTTCATTTATCATCGTATATGACTCAACCATCCCAGCTTCCGTCATTTCATGGGGGAAGGATCTCATTTTTCTCGTCTAACTGGAACACTGTTAAATACTAAAATAGCCGATAATTCATCCGAACAAGTGGAGAAATTCAAATATCTGGGAGCAGTAATTGCAAATACAAATAATATTAAGGCAGAAGTTAAGTAAGAGTAAGTGTGTATTAAAAGTTAAGTGTTTGTTTTTATGCAATTCAGAAACGTTTATCTTCTCCTCTTCTGTCCAGAAATATAAAAGTAAAAATATATTAGGCAATTATTCTGCCAACCCTACAACAGCAAAGATAAATTATTTATGTCGTAGATGACGAAATAGACATTCAGCCCCGGTTCATATGGATGCAACCCGTGAATCATCAGCAACTGACTCCCTCACTTCATCAACAGATTAACTAGATATTCACTATTCACATTCTAGCCCTCCAGCATTTATATGAATAAAAGAATAGCATCTGTAACTTATCTGATTTTAGTGATCGTTTCATGATGTCTCGTGTTTGGACACCCCTAGAACTACTTGCAAAGATATTTTAATTTTGTTGCCTGTTTCATTGACCACAATGAACCCGAAGACCAAGGAATCGATTGCTATGAAACTCTGTAGAAAAATTAAATTTCTGAATAGGCAACTTTGCATTTAAAAATTATTTTGAAAGCAACAGCCAACAGTGATTCAAGTGGGAAAAAATGTAAAAATCTCGCTAAGTACTGTTCTCTTTCGCAACGTTACATGTATTGCTTAAAGTAATAATTCCAATAACATTTAATTTAACCTTTTCAAAATAATCTATATGGACCGCCTTAGTGGTCAAGTAGTTAACAGGATCTAAAACGGAATGCATCCTCACCCTAGAGAAGATCTAATTTATAATGAAATGTTGCTCTGATAAAAAAAAAAATGTATATAAACAACGGCCATGGAAGTCTGTATATTGACCACATGAACTCCGATCCTGCCATCTACCAATTAAGTTGTATGACGGAGGTAACAACTGGTAGGATGGGAGGCACGGTCCCTACGTGGTATAAAGCCATTGAGTTTGGTTTCCTTTTTAGTTTCAGAATAGTCTATATGCATGACGAATATCGAACTTCATCTTGCGGGTAAAAGCGAAGGAATTTGCCGGCAATTATTGTAAACATTTATCATTCTCTACTCTAAGTGAGAGAAATATAAAGCATAGACTAAATATAAAATAAAATCTCTGCCCAAAAAAACCTTGAATTTGTTCGTGTACAGGGAACTTTAATTCTAACCTACTGGTGTTATGTAAATTACAATCTTTATTGCTACAAAACGTCGGAAACGAAACCTCCAATGTCTGGCAGATGATACTGAATAATAGTGACAATATAGCTCAAGAATTAGTGACCAGTCCACTAAAAGAATGTGTGGAGTTTTAACCAGTCCCAAGTGTCTATCGTCATACCGGTACTTTTATCGTTTTATTTTTCACCTAAGTGATCTTGTTTTTAATGTAAATTCATAAGGACTAAACACTGAAACATCTTCATGCCTGTAGCTTCTTTGATAAAAAAATAAAAATAAAAATAATAATAATAATAATAATAATAATAATAATAATAATAATAATAATAATAATAATAATAATAATTGAACGCAGCGATTGGGCGTTGAAGCGAAAAGGAGATATGAAAATGTAGAATTTTATGTGTGGTCAAGCATTGTAAATCGTATGGAATAAAAAGTAGCTAAGGATGATAATATTAAATACTAAATTGCCTAATAGCAAAACATTTAAAGCAAAAGATAAAGCGGTTTACTTTCTTGATTTACCAGAAACGTACGTAAGTAAGTGAGATGTTAATGATTCCGCCTTTTTATTCCCTGAATAGTTACAATAAATATAATTCGAAGTCCTGATATTCACAAGATAAATTCCGTACCTCTCATTCCATACCTATGGTTAAAAACTCCGTTGCCACCGCTCAATAGTTTGTCTCTCAACGCGAAGGTGTTCAGAACAGACTCTAGGTATTTCCATTAGAGATTTCGGGTTGACAAGTTTGGAATTCCATTAGACCTTCACCGCTCACGTCTAATTACACAAATGGAGTGCCATTATAATTGGCCGCATGTGTTAAAGCGCCGGACTCTAATCTACGTCTCCAAGCCACCACACTGGGTCAAGCATTAAAACGGGCAGACCGGCTAAATCCGCAAGTAGGCCTAGTAGAATTGCACACTGACAGTACTGTGGTCTTCTAATTACGTAGACTAATATACTGACTAAAAAAAAAAAAAGAGAGAGAAGTATATTTCTCTTAAAAATAGATCTTAAGTTAATCTTCCGAACACATTCTGTGGTAACCAAAAAAATTTACCCTGAGAAAGCTTCCCGAAATCATTTTGCCGCAAGTTTCCAAACGAAAAAATAAACGATGTATTCGACACCTATTTGTAACGTGTACGAAAACATTAATGTAGGAAGGTAATAACACAATTTCAAAAAATGGCATGAACAATAAAGTGAACCGTCCCAAACAATATAAGGAGAGGGACAATACTTAAATTTTATATTTTTCAGGTTCGGCTGCTCTTAATTGCGGTTTTGAGACATGGGCCCTCGAGGTTTATGAAATAGAAAGAAGTGTAGGCCTTTCAGTTGAGAAGAGAGCCTTAAGTTGCATGGAATACATAAATCATACAATTGTAGACAGATAAATCATTAACCCAGCCAAGAAATCCGAGAGGAATAGCATTTAAATTACCATAATATAAAAATAGCTTACGTTTCATGGATGAAATTTGCTATGGTACCTCGATAAAAATATTATTAGATACTACAAGGAAAAAGAAATATTAGGAGCTTAAAGAAAAGCTAGAGCACGATTTTAAATAAAGTCATAGTTTTAAACTAAATGGAACATGTCTTGTGGTCTAAAACCTGAATGTTTTATGATTAATATTAGTATTAGTATTGTTATTATTAATTATTAAGTGCCAGTAAGGTACTTTATGAGATTGTGTGGTGGACGAAAAAATGTCTGTCCGTCTGTCTGTCCGTCTGTCTGGCCGTCTGTCCATCTGTCTGTCCGTGTGTCTGTACGCACCATAACTCAAATACGCTTTTTCGGATTTTCATGAAACTTAGAAAACACATTTATAATGTCCATGGGAAAAACCCTATTGATATTGAACCAAATCGGTTCACCGGTACCGGAGTAATGCCCAATTTAGTGCCTATTTTAATAGATTATGACGCCTTTCTAATAGAAAGGCGCCATCACTCAAATACGCTGTATCGGATTTCCATGAAACTTGGTATACCCATTTATGACGTCCATGAGAAGTGCCCTATTGAATTTGAACCTAATCTGTTGACCGGTACCGGAGTAAAACCCAATTTAGTGTCTACTTTAAAGGCGCAATAACTCAAATACGCTTTATTGGATTTTCCTGAAATTTTGTATACCCATTTATAATGTACGTGGAAAGCTACTGATATTGGACCAAATCGGTAGACCGGTACCGGAGTAAAACCCAATTTAGTGTATATTTTAAAGACGCGGTAACTCAAATACGCTTTACCGGATTTTTATGAAACTTGGTATACACATTTATAATGTCCGTGGGAAGACGTCTATTCATAATGGATAAAATCGGTTGACCTGTTTCGGAGTAATGCTCAATTTAGTGCCTATTTTATAGTAATATACGTATTCGAAAGAATTTATTTAAAAAAATGAAAATCAGTTATCTTGACAACATAGCCTATTGTTTTACTGTGATCTTATAAGGCCTTGGAAATTAAAATACAGGTAGCTATGACAAAAAACATATTGATTTACATGCGCTTATCCAACTAGACCGTTAAAATGACCCAGGTGGCCGAGATGGTAGACCTTTCTTCTTCCTTAAGCCCTGCTTAATGAATAAATCTGGAGCTTAACTTGGAAATCAATTTAAAAAAAAATATATATATATATATTCTGCATATCATAATTGCAGTCATAACTGATTAAACAAAAACATACTGGCACTTTGTTACATCAGTTTACCTGATTTTATTATTAATTCAATCTGACAGATTTTCAAAACTGAAACTGCCATTAAAAAAATATTTCGTAAATGACGAACGGGTACTTATGATATTAAATTTTTCTCTTATACTAACGTATAACTGCGTCACACAGTAGCATTATTTGAAGCCGGGATATAAGATTAATGATTCTTTATGTAAATTGTGAAGATTTTTATCAACGTTTTAGATTTATCATTTATGAAAACCAGCTACTTCACTGAAATGTTTCTTATTTATTTTAGACTTAAAGCTCATTGATGGGTTTACTTGATGATTGCTTATATAAGCATACAATTTAAGATCTGAAAAGGTTAATGGCAGAATAGGAAACTTTGCCAAGATGACTAAATATTGAACCAAGTTTGTTACTTTAAAGTGTTAAATAAAGTATTATTTTTTTTGCAGAAATACACTGATCTATAAAATTTCGAAAACCGTATGTGGTAGGGCAAGTATAAGCATAAATAGATTAAACTAAATAGGCTTATTGGACACAGTTTTACAACAATACTTCGTTTAAAACGCTCCTGCTTAATGCTTCTTCCCCAAATGGATTCTTTTTTCTATAGTCCATTGAATTTACCCTGTAATTATTGTTTAATCAGTTATTTGTAAGTTGTTAGTATTTCTTTTTTCTTCTACTTACGGCCTTAACCATGCCAGGTAAAATAAAACATTATTATTATTATTATTATTATTATTATTATTATTATTATTATTATTATTATTATTATTATTACCATTATTACCATTATTATACCATTTCCGGACTAAAACGCGTTTTTGGGTGGTCCTTTAAAAAGCGTCTTATCGAAGATTTCACTGATCTACAAAATAAAACTAATTTTAATCGCCAGAGATAAAATTATATTTTGATAGACCAACCTCTCGTGTAAATTATGGATAATACCTTTCGTTCTTTTTACACCACGTACAGATTTTAAATTACCCATAATACATTAACTTTATAGAAATACATTTACATTTAAGTTGCAGGCGTTCTCGATTCCCCATGTCATGCATGGTTTCACCTATTGCTCGGCCGTTTCAAATATGCTATGCGGGTTTTCTAGTCGTACTTTGTAGGCGTACTTGATTTCCCATGCCATGCATGACTTTGCTTTATCCTTACAAACATATGCGGGTTTACTAGCCATAACATGCAGGCGTACTTTATTCACCTATTGATTTACCCTTACAAGTATGCTATGTGGGTTTTCTAGTTGTAAGTTTCAGGTGTCATCTGGGCTGGAAGACGCAATGCTAAGGTTGGAAGAAGTGCATACTAAAAGCGAGGGATGAGCGATATGTATTTATATATTTTTTCGCAATCAAATAAGGCCCCAAATATTTTAGTCTGCTGTATTTACAAGAAGAAACTTTAATATATTATATATATATATATATATATATTATATTCTTAAGGGAACTATTATGGTGTCATACAACTCCTTTCTTCGCTGATGATTTGCGGGTTACTTCTACATCAATAGGGGCTCGATTTTTATTTGCCATCCATAACATAAACTAGTCTGGCTCAGTTTTATTAGTGCTGCCATTAAGGGTAGTATTATGAATCCATACGCTCACAGTCGCAATCTTGTACAGTTCAATAGAAATCTGCTTGTCCCTTTGGCTGCCGTCTTTACTGCATCAGGAGAAACTACATCACATTGACAAAACGATAAAAGGGTGTGATTATCACATCTAGTTTTTCCGCCAATAATTGTGTTATTGTCTATCCTTCTCTGCTCAACCCATGTGACCTTGTAATTTTAACGATGCTATTTAAAATAACAAATTAACTTCGGGTTTCTATCTGTCGGCACATCTGTATTTCTGAATGACGAGGAATTATTAATGAAGGTTTTTAACCAACGGGCAGAGTAATTAATTATTAGAGCTTTGGTTGTGGTCTTCCACACATTGTCGGAGTTTAAATAAACATCCAAACAAAATAGCATCTTACGCGCCGAATACTTGAGAGAATGGCCATGACTTCAGGTTAGTCAGTTCAAAAGAATGTGGATGCAAAGATTTAGAGCGCGGAAAGACTATGTGAAGACTCATCTAAGGAGTTCTGCCGTTTTTATTATCTTGGTGAATAATATTATAGAAGGAACTGGCTATTTTATTTGTATTAATTTATCTAGACTTCTCGCTATTAGATCAGGGGTTTCTAACTTAAGAGGTCCCAGGGCCAATGTTATGTCCAAGAGTTGAATGGAGGCCGCACAATTTGGGGGTTTTTAAGATGTAAATGTGAAAATGAAGCTCTCATCACCACACTAAAGTAAAGAAGTTTTGAAATTAAACATTTGTTATTTTAGTGTATTAAAATAATAAATTAACTTCGGGGGATATATATATATATATATATATATATAGAGAGAGAGAGAGAGAGAGAGAGAGAGAGAGAGAGAGAGAGAGAGCAAACATGCCTAATTTTGCAGTACCCCTTATTCCGCAGTATATTTTTATTTTATTTATTGCAAAATTGGGAACAGTAGTGGAAATATTTCATCTTATTCATCAAAGAGGGCATCTTCTCTTCTATTTTATACATTTTTAAAATTTTTCCATTACTGTTCCTGATTTTGCAGTAAATACAATAAAAAGGTACTGCGAATTTAGGGGTGCTGCGAAATTAGGCACGTTTGCACACATATATATTTACATATAAATTAATGAATTTTTGGTCCTTGCTAGTTCGTTTACTCTGCGTTCCATATTAATGCAGTATGTGAATTTCAAATGCTCTTTTGGCAAAACTGTTTAATGTAGGTTAATATAGGCCTATTTATTTGTATAGATTCCGAAATTATATTTCACGTGTTACTTATATTTGAAAAGAAAATATGAGCGATAATGATGTGCTCTTCTGCCAGCGAAGAACGAATTAAAAAGACTAAAACATATTGGTGTAAAACTTTACTATAAATGGCTACTTGAAGAGATTATTTTCTCTTACTTGTACTTTTTTTTAACTATCTAACACAAGGACTTGCCTTCGGGCAGAGCAGCGTCATCATCATGAAGTGCGACAGTTCGAAGTCTGTAGTTTTACATTCATTCAGAAGATAAATAAATAGGCCCGAATAATTGTAACATTCCTGTAATCCGGCGACAGTTTTACGTTAAGTAGCTGTATAAAATCGCCGTTAAATAGACTGACCGTAACAAACACTAATGTAAGGATTATTTTTTTTTTTAATTTGACCATAGTTGACCCAGAGTCCCACAGCCGGAGGCTACACTAGTGGGGAGAATACAGATAATACATAGACTAATATTTACATACAGTTTGCTATCTTGGTTTCAAGACTTCGGTATAAATGTAAATGATGATGTTGTGAGTGATGAATTAGCGAAGGGTGAATATTTACAACATGGTACAATGGCAATAAATCAGAAACAATCAGTACATATGTAGAAGATGACGATGAGGTGAATGATGAGTTGATGAAGGGCAAATATTTACAACACATTAGAATTACATAAACTGGGGTTATAGGCTAAATTATAATAGATTCTGGTAGATACGTCAAGAATTGAGCACATTGGGGCGTTAGCCAACACTGATCCAAGAACCGCGGTTCTTCTGACAATATCCCCTTCATTCTATCTTTACTTTAATTAATAATGAAAGTCCGCCTGCTGAAAATGCTGCCCCTGCTCATAATATTAAAAGCCGCTGAAATTAATTAAGAATTTAGCACCCACAGTCCTGCCAATACTTATTAGCCACTCACATTCATAAAAGATCTAGGCAATTCCCACAAGAGAAACTAGGCTGACACTTCAGACTATGCTGATGAAATTGCGTCAATTATATTACGTGTAGCTGAACGAAAATCATGCGAACGAAAATGAAGTTCTCTGATATGATCTTCATTACTATCACATTCATTAAGATTATTTTAATCCATTATGAGTGAAACAGATCTTTTGCTTTCCCCCGGCGCATTCCGAGTTGGAACATTCGACGATCCGAGATATTCTGTTAAAAATCCGCAACCACCAGCAAGTGATCTTGCGTAATTGAATTTTTTTCCGACTCTAGTTCTACAGTTCAGCTAATGTTGCCACTGGTCGTCGTACCACCATTCTAATGGGAAGTTAAAAGGATTAAAAATTAAAAATTATGCTTACTGAATTGGCAAATTGGCCAATTAAGTGTCAGCATTATTAACAAATGAAGTAGGACTGTATGTATTTTTCTTACTATACTGCTTCTTAATATTTTGAACAAATGTTATTCGTAAAAATTATTAGACCAGAATACCAAGCAGGCCAATAAATTGGTATGCCATATAGGTTACTTTTTTCAAATATAAAACTTGTTTAAAAACATTAGGCCTATTTTAAAATTCAATTTAATTTAATTATAGAATACGGAAATAATACTAGGCTTGTTCACTTAAATAGGGCAATCATAAAAATTACCACATTAAGAGGAGAGGTACAAAATTGATTTTACGATAAATAAGAAGTTACAGGTGAATGTAATTGATTAATATTATTTTAACGCGTTTTGGAAAAGGTTAGCTCCCTTTCAGGGAAGTTCAGCAAAAGATTTAAAAAAATGACAACGTACCAACCAAATAAATTCTATAACCTAGGCCCTATATTACTTATAAAAAGCACTCGCATATTACAAAAAAAGCATTTTATTAATGTTGGTTAGTCTGAATAGGCTAACCGAAAAAAAAAATTAATTTAAACAGGTGAATGTTCTGCAGTTTCAAAATATATATATCTTCCAATGTCACTGTTATGTAGCCTTGAACCAAAAATTAGCACTTGGCTATTTCTTTATCCAGCAGTTGTGATACTTCTCGGTTCAACTTAGCGAGTCAGTGCGTCCGGTGTGACATAGCCCTATTTATGTACCGAACAAATAGCCTATATTAAAATTAATTTTTATGAATGTAGTTCAGTAATATGTAGTAGTAAAGCCTCCTATGCCGTGGACCAGCCAATAAGTTAGTCCAATAAGGTTATTAAGTGAGATAATTAGTTTCTGAAGTAAATTTAACAATGATGTGAATTTAGGTAGATTTAGATATACTCGTACTTCCGTATTCTATGAAACTGTACTGGAGAACTGTTTGACGTAAAGAAATATTAATTATCGCAAAACAATAGATGACAAATAAGAGCGCAATACTGCAAATTGTCTAGCTTAATCTGATGCAAATAAATCTATTTGCACGTTCCTGGTAAAATGTTGAAGCATTTAGATTTCTGACAAATAGGAGCAATTAATTTTTATGTGTAGGCTATACTTTTTAAGCCATTACCGGTAATTTCCATTTTTACTACTGTTATTATGAATTAATTGAAGCGTTTAGTTTTATAAGGGTCTTAGTGCCAAAATCATGATTTTTCAGCTGATAATTTTAAATGGATTTATATACCCAGACCAATGAATTTAAGAAAGGTCCTAGGTCCACAGAAAGTCACATTAGGATCAATGAATTCCAAGATAGGCCTATTGCGCTGCGTCTACCTACGGCATGTCTTTCTGTGGGTCTATGTCTTGTTTTCTATACAATCATGATTTTGACACATAGACTCTTATAAAACTAAACGTTTCAATTTCCTTTAAGAAAAAGTTGTTGAAATGAAGAAACCTCGTCATTTTATATTAGTAACATTAAATAGAGTATACGTAGAAAATCTTACTCCTAACATAAAAACTATTGGACCCTCGCTACTTTGAAATCAAGGCTGTGTTAACCAAGTAAATTTCTCAGGCTTTCAAAATTGAATGAATGAATGAGCCCGTTGTGTTCCTGAAGGGCTTGACTGTATTATTTTCTCTTCAAGTGTCATAGCGGTCGGAATCTTCGCAGATATGGTACAATTTTTTACCTACTACAATGGCCAAAGACTGATCGGCAGTAATAAGATTAGGCCTATTGTAGGTATTTTCCATTGGTTTTTATTATCAGAGAGATAATAAACAAAGGATGGTTGCTTTATAGGGAAAACCTACCAATAAATCCAGAAAACGTTTAAAAATAAATATATTTTTTTTTTTAATATTTACGGAAACAGAATGTTTTAATAGTGGATATAAATCCATCCACCCCTTGCTTTTGCGAATGAGGAAAAAAAAGCTAAACTTTCACTCAATTTAACCGATTATAGGATTGGTATTCCCCATCGATTTATGAATAGTGAAAATTACCACCTCTGTCATTGGTCAACTCTCTCGGGACTCTATAGTATTGGTTAATCTTACAAAAACGAAATATATAAATATTCTGTTATTATATATTGTATCGTTATTGTATATTGTATCGGGTTACCGTACCATATCTCTGTTCTAGATCGTGCGAAGTTAAAATAGTTGGCCACTGTCCGTTGATATTAGCAACTGAGTCATATAATTTCCCTAATGCATTCATTTTAACATATCTTAGCTTTTGTAAAGCGCCGATGCATACTGCTTATCAGATGTGTAAGAGATTGATCCGAGCGCCTGTACACCCTGAGGATTATTCAACTAATTAAAAGTAAATGGAAAGACAACGTCCCTTCGACATCTCTATCTTCCACCACGGTTAGCTGCGGTATGCATCGATTTTCAGATTTATCGTCTCCTTTACAATAAAAAAAATCTCCTAAGGTGCAGTACTACTCTCCCTCCAAGTCCAAACGCCATTGCTCCGAGGCTTGTAATTTTTTCTGTGTAAGCTAATATACCTCCTGATATAAAGTAATACTATTTTAGCCTACGTACACAATTATATAAGTTACCAGTAATTATATTATTCTATGTATAACTAAGGTTTCGCGTTATTCAGGGGAAAAAAAGCCTACTTCAATTAATGAAGTAATGGCCGAACATGTATAAAAAATGAATGGCTAAGTTAAGTAATATTTCACACAAATATTCTTCCGAAGATTACACTAACTGAACACAATAAACTTCACTCCTTAATGACTCCGAAATTATTAATAATTAATTCTTAAAATCGTTTAATACGGTGGTAGCTGGTTCTTAACCTTTTCACTGTTACTTACGTATACTGTATATGCGGCACCGAAAAAGTAGCATAACAGCACACATATAAAATTAATAATAGAGACTGCTTTATGTTAAAATATGAGGAATTGTATCCAAGCTTTAGAAGTGCCATTCCTGATAACCAGTTGAACCAGTGAAATTTTCTAAATTGATTTTAAACTTGTAAACTCGCTGATATCACTTGATGAATGCTTACATAAAAACAAAATAAATTCAGTACTGAAAAGGTTAAATTGTAATTTTACAATTCAAAATGACTGGGCATGTCTAATATTATGCAGGAGAGGGAGACCTTATGCAAGGGGTGCTCATTTGCTTTATGCTTTAGTAGCTTTATATACCTTGGACCTTATGCTTCCAGTAAATCCGAAAAATGTAATTTATTTTGTACTACAGTATTATGTAGGTAATGTGTCTGCTTACACAGAAAGAAGATGACAATACCTGCAGTTCTGTCATTCTGACTTAAGGTTATGAAACATTTCAGCAATTATATTTATACTGTTGGTTGTTCTATTGTCAACTCCTTAGGCACATTGAATACAGGAATTTTAGGAGTAGTGCTAAAAATTATCTTGCTGGAAAGGAAGGGAAAAAAAATAACTTAAATTCTCATATGACATGTGTGCCAGAGGGATATAAAACCCCTGAGGCTCCCCACCGCCCTATCGATGAAATAATACTTTACAATCTTTAAAAAAGATAATAATACATGGAGGAAAAACAGCATGGGGGAATGGACAATATACATTATTTTTTGTCAAGGGTTTAAAAATTGCTACTGGGGTTTTATCAATTACCGATTTTGATGACACATCCCTTTACAGTTGACTGTCATCCCTCACTCGCCCTAGCCCTTATGTCTGAACAACGATACCATGACGAAGGACACAGAGCAAGACTATAATTACAGACATGTGACATAAGCAGATGCGTTGGTATTGTTGCTATTTACTAAAAGATTTGCTCTGCAAGCACTAAAACTATAATAACTTTCGGAATAGATTAATTACTCACCAGCTATCCCGAGAACGAGTAATATCCAATCCATCAAGAGCAGATTTCTTCTCCTTCAGTGATAAAATTCTTTCTCCCCTTCTTCTATTTGTACCGCCTTCACAAAGTTCAGTTCCAAATGCAGTCCCACAGATGATAAAGGTGACAGTCGGGTGTGAATTTTTCTCCCAGACACCCTTGTTGACACATCACTGTACGCACCGCGTGTAGGAATGTTTTGTATATGCGTGCAGTATAGGAAGAATCTAGAATTTATAACCACTGAACATTTTTATAGATTATGATTGGTTTTCAACTGTGAATATCACCTCACTTTACACTGTAGAAATTCCCTGTCACCACTCGAGAATTATTTAATACGAGGGTTTTTACACCCTTGAATAACAAGTCACATAATTTGCATGTGTTTTTAAGTCAGGTCGATTCCCGAAAACTTAAAACCACACGACTGTATGCAATATTAAAACACCGGTGATTGTTATTGGGGTTTGGTGTCCCCTACTAGAGGGGCAGGGAGGATATTGGGGAAGGGATGATTAGAGATAATTCTCTCGGTTCTTGAAGAATAGTTGACAAAGTTGTGTGTGTACGGGTGATATTTCGGCTTCTCACACACACTCTCAGCGCACTCGCTCCTCTCTCGACCGCGCCGTGTCGAGTATTGACCGGAGGGTTGTTGCGCGCGCGACTAGCTCCTCAGTATCAGAATGGCTACCGATATTCCCGTCTCACTCTTTCTCTTTTACGTGCGTGCCGACTAGGATGCGTTCATTCGTTCGCTTGTGTGAGAGAGTCTACCCTCTCATTTCTAGCTTCATCTCACTCACACCTTTCACAACTCTTCTGTCTTTTGACTCACTCGGCCAGTGTTGCCAACAAAAAAAAAAATGAAAATACTCGGTAAACATGAGCCTATTTGACTGCTTCTGGTATTCCGCAGGAACGGTGCAATGTAATTTGCTGCTTTGTGTAACGCCCTTGTTACTCATGTCGTTGTCATTTAAATGCGTTATATACATGCCACTTTATACATTGTAGGCTTACATATTTCTAACAGCTTCATAGTATGATCAGTAATGCGATATTTTATTTCAGTTATGCTCCGTTAACATTCTGTTTGCATGTTTTTTCTCAGCTATATATTGCTGTGCTAAGTTATGCTGTTACATTTCCATAAATTTATACAAACAAACCATATAAACTACTCATAATGATCGTATGCGTGTTTTTATACCCATATTATTGTATATCTCTCTATAAGCGGAATTGATGACAGGTTCGTTTGTAATATATGATCCTATCGCACTGCATATTATGTGAGCTGAAGAATCACTGTTCCATGCTTACGAATGATATATCGGATTCGTTTGTAGCGATTCGTAATCTCCCTAATAGTGTGGTATTTTAATATATTGCTTCATTTAACACAACCACAAGCATACATCGTAACTATACATTTTTTTAAAATCATAAAAATTCGCCAGTATGAAACCGTATGAGGCAATTAATTTTGTAACTTCCAAAACCTGTAGATATGCCCTTAGATTACGTTTATCTGGTATCTAAAGAATGTCAGAAAATATGAGATTAATCACGAACAACAGTATTTTGAAGAAACATGTTTGTTTAATTCATAGGCTATGGGAACTATAAAGGCTACAAATGACAACTATTACTAACAAGAATGGTAAATGTTATTATGTTAAGAAAAATAATATTACTATTTTAATACTATTATTACTTTTGCTATTATTACTAATACTACTACTTAATAGCAATAGACAATTCCTAAGTAAGCTAAATGAATATTGTATATTTTATGGAACTCTGAGGTTAATTTCCGCGCTTGCATGAGCCCGCCATTCATTCCTAATCTGTGCTAATTCCATGCAACCATCCCTCACAAATTCTACTTGCCTTAAATCTATCCTAATATTGTCCTCCCACCTACGTCCATATATTCCAGGTAGTCTTTTCTCTTCGGATCTCCCAGTTAGTAGTTTTTTACATAATATGTCTTTCCTCCCCTGTGCCCTCATGTTTAGCCCATTATTATTATTATTATTATTATTATTATTATTATTATTATTATTATTATTATTATTGTTGTTGTTGTTGTTGTTGTTATTGTTATTATTAAATTATGAGACATTGGTTCTTAAATAATTTGTAGTTGATGTTGAAGGAGTGCCTTAGCACTGCACTGGCAAAGGGACGCTGGGGTATAATGGGCTAACGAACGTAATACTATTGCGAAATATGATTTGACAATGTTTTCCACCTTGTTCAGAAGTTTTTTTGTTTGGCCCCTGGAGTGTCATTTGTTGGTTTGAAGGTGGTCTTTCTAAATGGGCTCATCACCAATATATTAAAACATAATTTTACTCTCTCTCTCTAACGAAATGTATGCAGAGAAAATTTCAATTCATTTCTTGATTCCTTGGCAAGATGAGGATAAGAAGTTCTGAGATAATTGCATACGAAGTAATTAAAGTTTTTAACATGATTAGATAACCTTCCAGTCAAACTGGTCGCCTACCAATATCGTGGATTTAGAATGCTTCTTCAGCGTGTACAATTTATCACAGATAGCAGAAAAAGATTTTAAAAGAGAATAATGTTTAAATTTCTCCCATGTTATACTTTCGATCTGTGTGTGTGTGTCGATGATTGATTTTAAATGCAACAAAGGCAAATATGCATTAACATTGCATATATTTTGACATATGTTTTATTGTTCACAGTTCACTATAATTTTAAGTGACTTTACAAGCACTTATTTTCAAGAATTCTGGAAAAATCAATGTGTATCGATGACTGATTTTAAATGCAACAAAGGCAAATATGCATTAACATTGCATATATTTTGACATATGTTTTATTGTTCACAGTTCACTATAATTTTAAGTGACTTTACAAGCACTTATTTTCAAGAATTCTGGAAAATCAATGTGTGTCGATGACTGATTTTAAATGCCCAAAGGCAAATATGCATTAACATTGCATATATTTTGACATATGTTTTATTGTTCACAGTTCACTATAATTTTAAGTGACTTTACAAGCACTTATTTTCAAGAATTCTGGAAAATCAATAAAATGAGCTTGATAACTCAATGAATTTCTAAAACCTAATTATCCAATAAAAAATGTTCCACCCTAAGTAGTTTCAAAATGCTAAAGTTTAACGTTAAACTTGCTATTAAATGCTAAATTTATTTTCAAATGATAAATCCTTAATTTTTAGCTGCTGAAATTTACCATCCAAAGCAATGATACTTATTATTTTGCCAGTATATATATATATATATATATATATATATATATATATATATATATATAATTACAGTAGAAGATGTGTTAAATTCTTGAACTGTTCCTTCTCATTTCTTTGATACCCTGTACAGGGGTAAATAATAATTGTTCCTTTACCGAATATTTAAATAAATACATAGAGGCGATTAAACATTTTCTATCATCGTATAATTTGCCTCTCGCGTTTCCCGAGGCGGAGCAGTCGTGATAGTCAGAGCCACCAGGCGGCCGTCAATCAAATTAAATTGGGCAGTTTGTGGAAGGGTTGGGATAATGACTGAAAGAATTTAATCGTGGCAACATCACGTTCCAAGTGAGATCATCGCTTGATGCCGTCATGTCCCGCCCGAGGAAACGACACTCCAACACCCCAACACTTTTTTTTTTTTTTTTTTCACTTCAAACTCTCATTTCACTTGCTCTCACCTAGTCATATTCTCAGCTTATAAATATTACATGCCTCAGCACACGTGTCCAGAACTTTACCTATGCAGACACCGCCGGAGAAGATGCAGAGTAGTTTGGCATTACCATATAGGATTAGAGGTGTTGGGACACATTTTCTTTAATTGCACCCTTCGCATACAATATTAGACATACGATTTCACTGTTCAACATGAAAAATGTTCTTTAGATGAAAATATGTGTTTCTTGTAGGTATATTTTTGGCTGATAATAACGAATCTGTAATTATTTTTTGCTTACCACGCACCATTTAAAAAAATTCCACATTTTTTTGCTTTTTACGTAAATATGAGAAGTGTGTCTCCTACAAAAACGGCATGTGATGGACCATTTTGTTTTTGATATATGAATCAAGAACCTTTTGTATATGCAGAATCACATAGTTAGTTCAAATTTGTTGTCACTGTGCAACATGAAAATGTCTTTTAGATGAAAATACGTCTCTCTTGTATATTTTTTCATATAAAGGACAGAAAAAGTTCAGATTTGTTGTACAGTGTTATTTTAAAAAGCAGTGGTAATGAAGAAATTAGTTTGTAACAAAACTTCTTCGCCTTCAAATGCAGACACGATCCAGAACCTAGAATGAAAACGAAAAAATATATTGAGAAAGGAAAAAAAGATAGACCGAGAAGATTACTACTAACCGTTAAATATTAGGAATATGAACAAAACCCTCTTTACTTGTCTCAAAGGTCTTATATTAATATGTTCGGATAAATTAGGCTAAATAAGTCAACTTGTATTAAGAGAAAAATAAGCTAAAATATGGATAAATTAATTCCAAAGGCTAGATCGAAACTGTTCATATTGAAGATAGATTGAATAATCAATACTTTCTTAAAGCAAATCAAGTGTTACGTTCATTTTTATCATTGTGATTTGTGACTTGATGCTAAGGAAGAAGCTTATGAAAAGCTTCATGTGGAATTTTGCTCCATATAGAGCAGAAACATGACGATGAGAAAAATGGAAAGGAAATAGTAGAGAGCTTTGCGATGTGGTATTAGAGAAAATTGGGGAAGTTTTGGTGGACAGAAGAAGAGCGAATTGAAGAAGTTTTGAGAAGAGTGGAAGGAAAAGAAAAGCTTCCTGGTTAGGACACAGGACACAGAAGATTACTTCTGCTAGATGCCATCAAAGAAAATGCATTGAAATGTCAAGAAGGTAACAATCTCTGGATAGTTAAAAGACGTAGCCGATGATAAAATGAGTTTGGGAATGGAATTTCATGGAGGTATAGCCATAAACATCTAATAATAATATCACATTGATTGAATAGATTACTTTGCATACCTTATTTCAGTCACAGATGCGCATGTATCGCTTATCATTTACATTTCAATCTACATTTCGAACGTGTCCGTCATAATTATTAGATATGTCTTTGGAATTATCTCCTTCACGGTGTGATAGGTGTCTAATTATGTCGTCCAACTAGCTAAATCCCTCTAAGCAGTGTAATGAATCTACTATTACTATGCAATGTGTCATAATGATGAGGTAGTGAAATTATATTGCTTGTTGATTGAATATTGACATTGGCTGAATGATAGATCGATAGAATCTTGAAACGGGTGGGTGCATAATATATTTAGGCTACACATATATGAGCTGATGGATATGCCCAATCAAAACGAGGTATTAATGTTTATTTTTTTTAGCTTACCACGTTATATTTTCTAATTCGTATATGTTATTCTCGATATTTACTAGTCTATTCAATGTTTATTTATTAAGTTTTGTATAGACCTGCATATTTGAATCGGAGAGTACAAAACCACGTAACTCGTAAACTTATAAAAATTACACATATTATTCGAAGAGGCAGTTTCAGATAATTATCTTATTCAATCAGAGAGATCAGGTAAAGAAAATGATGGTGTATCTTGATTTGTTCAGATCTTCTGTCTTAAAGTTCCACTAGTTTCATATTGTGTTTGAATTTTTATCCATTGGCCTTCATGGCTTGAATGGTAAGCTGTGTCTTAGGGCAACTTGTGTATTCAAGCAGCTTCATTTTTATAATAAATGATTTCTTCTTCTTCCTTTATTGTTACATTTTAAAGGTTTATTGAATGTTATTGTGATTTTCCTATTATTCAGTGCAAGAATGGGAACTGTGACAGAATTAATCTGTTTTTATTTTGTTTATTTGCTATTTTTAAAAGTTTTCCACTTTTGCAACTACTGTAGTTTGTTTGATGGAAACAAAGTTTGCTATATTAATTATATTCCTTTGTTTATTTTCTTTAAGTAAAATATGTTATTATTGTAGTCTTTAGTTTTCATCAGTTTAGTCGCAGAAACATGTCTAAATTGTTTTATTATTATCATTTATATTATTTACATTTTGCAATGTCTATAAAAAAAATCGTCCAGTAGTTGAACTGAAAATTTTCGTTTGTTTATTTATTAAATAATTATCTACATACTGACATTATATAAGACAATTTTCCAAACAAATAATACTTTGTTAACTTTTTTCCCCCTTTCTCATACTATCCAGATGTGGGAATTTATGTATTCTTATCTCATAACAAGTGGATTTATATAAATATACCTACAGCCGTTAAACTTCATTTGCCATCCCATCAATTGGTAATAGCATTTTGAATTCCCCCGTGTGTGCAGGAGTTAGCCAGTGCAGGAGAGTTCTTCCCAAAAAAGAGCTGTGATGACATAATGTAGATTCCCTCCAGAGTAAGAAAGTACGGTATATCATTCGCCGCTTTGATTTATGCAGATTCCTAGACAACACCGTGACTTGACAGTGACCTTCTTTATGCAACATTTCTAATATAAACCGGACAAGCAAGAATCGCTTCCTATTTTTAGTTGCTCTCAAGAAAATAAATAAAACCGTGTTTTAAAATAAGCAAGACTCTATGTCACAAGTATAGAACCTGGACTGTCATGAATTTAAGAAAAGTCACTTCTTGTCGCTGATCGTCTTGTTTGGTCGTGAGAATGTTCAATGGCACAAGTATGTCCGTGTAATGTGTGTCTGTATGCCAGCAAACGCTGGGAAACTCAAGTCAGAGAATCGTAATATTTTGTTTTTATTTGCGTGATTGGCAGAACCAGTTTTACCCGTCTAGTCTTGTTAATGGAGCACCGAAAGGCATGTTTGCACCTTGTCAGTTGTGAGTTCGCATGTTTCTTGTAATTCTTAATCATCTACCGGTATAAGTTGCTTTAAACAATAATATAAGAGGCGCGTCCACAAAGTAAGTTTACCTGGGGCCGTTTACAGAAACAAAACACAATTTCAAGGATCTAGATATTGCAACAGACACAGCCAATGTTCAGCTATTTTTAAACATATTCGCCGCCACCGGAACTGAAACATTTGTCTTACCATGGCACCAACTTCTGAACACCTGTGCCGTAGAAGTCTGCCGCCAAGTATTTCAACCACTGTGATACAAACATCTCCGCCTCTCTGTCATTCTTTGGACTTTCTTTAAGTGTAGGAAAAGATGGAAATCACTGGGAGCGAGGTCCGAGCTTTAGGGTGGAAGTTTAAACACCTCCCAACCGAACTTTTGCAGGAGACTGTACATGGCAACTTGAAAACTGCTAAATGCATATAAGAATAAAACTATATGTGGATGTGGAGCAATGAACTTCTTAGTAAAATTTGAATAGAGAGACTTGCAAGAATTTGTTGTTCTAACTGACGATGTTGTTGTCTTGCGGAGTTCAAGTAGCTGCCCTCCCCCCCACATACACTGTGTGCGCAATTCAAGGGTCACTGGATGATCAAAACAATCATTTACCTGATCGCTATGCCCTTCTGGGTTCTGAAAGAGATATTTATGGCCGGCTAATAAGGCGGTTGAGTATTTTATTGTGTTCAATTTATGAAGTAATCCACTTAATGTATATATTTCACTAACGTCCTATTTTAATACCTACAGGCTATCCTTTGAACCGGTGGAACTGAAATTGTATCTCTATTTTGTTCCTGTCATTTTGCTTTCCGTGGCACCATTCCTGTTACAGCGGCTTATAATATAGGGCATGCAGTCACCCAGTCAGGCAGGGTGTAAAATGCAGGTTTGATTAAAATACACCACGTTAAGGTATTTTTCCACGTTATTTTACCTCTAAAATATTGTTATTTTATTTTTTAAATATGTTTACGCGATTGGAATTTGAACGTTCGCCATCAAAAGTTAAAGCCATACTGTCGTAAATACGAATATACAAGGTAAATTTCATGCAAAAGTTTATGCATCTGTGTATTTTCCTAGGAAAAGAAATAATCAACTTAATACCAGTACTGTCCTTCGAACGGAGTTTCTAAGCTTTCACTTAATCCTAACTTTAGGCTAACCTAATATATCTTCATGTAAAATACCATAAATAGTTGCTTTGCTATGTGGAATCGCATTTCAGAATAAATGGTACAAAATGTTATACAAACTTTCTCACATATAGGCCTACATGTTAAGAGTTGTATTATTGACGTTTTTAGGTTGACGAAAGGAATCTGTATGTATTCAATCGTAATTTATACACAAATTAATATACAACCTCCAGGTTAAAGAGATTTACGAATTTTACCGAATTTTTCATATAATATTCTCCCTACGGCATCGTACATATTAGGTACATGTCTCGGATCTTTGTGTGTATCAATAGGTGTGCATATATTTATATTGTTCTATGACGTCTTCTTGGACCGATATTCAGTTTGAACGATTATGATATTTGGATGTCATAGATGCGATGAATTGTGGAATGTAAACATAGCCCACAAGTCCGGCTTTTGCCTTTGCGAATGAGGAAACCATGAAAAACCCAAGTCAAATTGGTAGGTCCAGAAGTTTGAGTTTTGAACCTGGTACCTCTTACCTCTGCCATCTTTCTAGTGAAAGATAGAGGTTTCTAAATCTACATATTATTATTGTATATTAAATATTCTATAAATCGTTGTATTTAATGGATAGGCCTACAATAACACTCCAGAAAAAAAAACATTTCAGGTTTCTTTTTCTGAAAATTGCATAGTTTTATGCCTTTTATTTTTTTAAATCTAAAAATATTAGTAGTAAATTTGTCTAATCGGGGTACGCTTATTTATAGATTCCAGGCACTTACAAAACATATATTTTTATGGAACACTCGACATCGAATTTCAGGGATGTTTACTGTAATGCACATTCTCTGCCTATGATACCGTACAGTACATAAAGGAAAAAGGAACAGAAATGTATTTTTGTTTGCTATAAAAATATCCCAAGATTGTTCAGAAGTGATCGACAAGAATTTCTTCACAGGAAGAACGGGTAATGCAACACCAATTTTTTCCGAATTTTGATCAGCTTCAGCGTTTAATCTTTTTTATGGATCCTTGTCCTGCTATAAACGAAATGTTTATGAACCCTTGTTCTATCTTAATAAATCAACGAGTTCTCCGAAGTATTTAGGAAGGCTATAAATTTTAATAGTGTAACCGAACCATATGAAGGGAATTCTTTTTTTGGGGGGGGGTGGGATGTGCAGTGTACGCCATATGTTCCTAGTTCTGCAGAAAGGCGCACAGCAGTTTGTTACTGGAATGCTTTAAATTGTCAAAGTGTATAATGCTGCTGCAGTATGTACGTATGAGTGTACTTTGTCTCCCAGTTGGTTACGACCGAAAATTTATTTTATAGGCCTATTACAATATTAAAGATTAAAGTATTAAATAGAAATTCGACTGTGTTTTATATGGAAATATGAATATCACAAACGTAATGTCCACGTTATTGTTATTGTATAAGTTCTAGTGATTTGTTAAATAATTGTAAAGTACGTAAACGTAAGGAGTTAGAACTAATAATGGCATATCCATAATTAAAAAGTTTAATGCTTCTTCCTCTGGGCTAATAGCAAGATGAAAAACTAAAAGGAAACTGGCGAAATGCATATAGCTTACGCTACGTTACGATACGTTACGTTACGTTAAGTTACGTTAGGTTAATTAGGTTATATTAGTTTAGGTTACGTTCGAAAAAAGAGCATACAGTGCCTAGAAAGTTATCATTGTGTATATTGTTTTATAAACTTTATTTTACAAAGGTGACTTGAGGTCATAAACTCAAATAAAGTGCCAGTGTATTGGCCTTTCTAAAAAGTTTACGTAACACTAATTTGAATAATATTGTGACAAGTTCTATTCTTTTGAAACAATTCAATAAATATTTTTTTTTGCGATATATGCATAGTGTAGTTTGTAGGTGTATTAACGAATATAAACCTGCTTTCATAGCTCGCTATTGTTTTTGTCTAATCTTGCTATTGCTAGCAATTACAACACTTTCAGTTAAAAAACCTTACAATGATGTTTTAAGACTTTTAAGTCAGGCATCTGCAAAACCTGCATAATTGCACATATTATTTAAAATATTTAGATTTGCCTTGTAAATTGCAGGCTAAAATATAAAAAAGTTCAGCCATCCTTTCTGGTAATTGACAGTTAGATATCCCTTAAGTCAACATGGGTATTGGTGTGTAAATAGTTTATTTAATGTGTATGTATGTATGTGTATATGTATGTATAGCTGGCATGTATTTTCAACACTGCCACCGGGTTGTTGGTCCAGTGTAGCAAAATAAATCACTTGTAGTGTAACAAAATAAATAATAAAGATAAATAAATAAATAAATTCACCAAATACATTAGCACCATTGGGAAGGACCAGCTATTACAGGCTATACCAGAAAATGTTCTGTCATACTTTCTGATTATTCACACAGTTATAACTCCCTTATATAAATAAAATTTAAAAAAATTAAAAACCAGTGAGAAGAACGAGTTCTTTTGCTAGTTATTTTTTAGAAAATTTCAAAATGTGTTAAGTAGTAGATGGGTACATCCTTATGATTATATTGATGTAGGTTTAATTTTGGGGGGCGATGTTGAGTCATAGTGTAGTGACCTTTTACCTGAACGTACATTGAACAGCTACATTTCAAATTTCATTTGTAAAATAATGAGCTTGCTTCCACGAAATAGGAATGAATCAAAGCCAGGTAGAAACTGAGATAGGCCAACTGTCATAACCATAATGCAGACGCCTATGTATGTTATTAAATGGATTTCTGCGAACCTGCTCGCTCTAATCTGACATTTATGTGTGAAGTAATAAATGAAATTAAGTTTACAATACCGTTCCTATGGCCATGTCATGTTGTTCAGCTAGTGATAAAAAAACTAACCCGCTTTAGACAGTTTAGATAGATGGATTATGGGATGTGACATGATTTAGCTGTCGCTACCTCCCATTTCACAGAATACCAGTAGGTTTGTAGTATTGGGGACAAGATGACTGGCTTATAACTACTCTTCAGACATTTTTTTTACGAAAAATCAAACAAATGTTGTTAAACAGTTACTGATAACTATTTAGAAAAATCAATTAATTTCGAAAATTATCACCAAAACCGAAGTAAGTCTAATAAAAAATCGTCCACAACTTCGAAACACATCTTGGGATTAACTTTTGACAATAGCAATTGATGACTGACATACTAATTCTAATACTAATAATATATTGATCCTATTAATCATAGACTGCAGGATATGCATTGATAAAGGACAAGTCAGAAATATAGTACAGTAGGCCTACAAAAAATTTGACAACTGTATACAACCATACACAAATTACACGTATTACATAACATATTATAAAGTATACAATCAATTTTATAAAGTTTGGAATCATATAATTATGAACTGCATATTATATAGGCCTACATCTGTAGAGTTGAGGCAGTGATCAAGCAGATACGTAGCCTAAGTTCTTATTTCGGTTTTAAATAATGATATATAGTGGTATACATTATAACAATGAGAAATGGAGGCCACGGTTAGATTCCCGGTGTCAGAGGAATGTTTCCTAAGAATTCTTACCTAATTTCAATAGATAACTTCTGCGGAAATATTGTCATCTCCATATTAAATGGCACTTTTCAGTATCCAGTGGGGTCGGAAGCATGAAACAGTTAAGCACTGGTTTTCGTTTTCCGAGATCACAGGTTTGATCCCGGCCTAGATCGATGGCGTTTATAGCACATGTAAAAGAACTCCCTCTTTACAAAATCCCGAGAAAACTATGACGGTTACAGGCTAATTAGTACACAATCGTCGTTAAATAACCAAAACAAATAAATAGTGTACCCAATCGCAAATCACTACAAAAGAGTGTGCCTCATAATATTATAATGTGACCTAAAATCTTTTTTGCACTCCTTAGCTAGTAAGTGTTTCTTACGAAAGTTGTTTACATGACTCGTAATTTGACATTACCACACGCAATCTTGTTGCTAGGGGCGACGGGCGGAAAGTGAATTGTTGCTAGGGGCGACGGGCGGAAAGTTACTTTACCGCCCGCAAATGCTTATTTGCGAGCAGAAATGACCAAGGCCTCCCCGCTTTATAAATATTCGGTTGCCATAAACAATAACAAATGCGAATCCCTTTCTGAAATAAGCACCATTCTTCAAGTCTGTATTTACATAATATTTTCAGGTAATATCACAATTAATATAATTAAATTGATATAAGTAACCGTCGTGCAAAAAATAGCATGCAACACACGGACCGTAAAGGCATTTACGGGTCTCGAAAACTTAAAAACCCTCGGCTGCGCCTCGGGTTTTCAATCTGTTTCCTCGACCCGTAAACGTGCCTTTCCGCCCTTGTGTCGCAATATACTATTAGTGAGGTGGAAGTTAAAAATCTGCAACTCCAGGCATATCACTCACTGATGTTTTATGTGTCGACAAAGGGGATTGGTTTGTTAACTAGATGTATTATATAGTTATTGTTGATTTAATTAAAAAGAGTAAGGGTTTTTTTTTAATTGCAGGTGTCACGAACTCTGCCTAGCTTTGATAGAACGTCAAAAAGTAGGCTACACTGAAGTTCACGGGTTCAAATTCCGTTGTCCGAGTGATTTTCTCTTAAATATTCTCCGTCAATAGATTTCACGTGTGCAAACATTAATTTAGCCTTCTAAAAGCATACTTTTGCAAGGTTTCTAGCAATTCTCACATACTGTACTACTCTTATTACAATTGTGCCATGGTTGTCATAATTTTAGGAATAGGTCTAGGTGAGGAAGAAAATAAATTTCCTAAAAGATTAGTGCATCGTACAAGATATAACCGAAAAATATAGAAAACTATACGATAGGGTAAAGATTGGTCTTACGAAAACTGTGTGTTCTTCTATAGCATCTGTCGAAACAGAGATCAAAGCCAGTAGCCCATATATATAGGAGGATTGTCAATATCCGTGAAGTGAAATAAAATAAAATTAAAGACTTCTGAATCTGCCCCTTAGGGATCAACATAGAAAAGCAGTCATAAAGCCTCCTTAAGAAGAATATTGTGGACATTTACCAGTCACTCACTCAAGTTGAAAATACCGTTTCACCTTCGCGTTGGAAAAATAATGTGTTTTATATACTCGATCACATGTGAAGTTGAAAATCTCTCTATTATACAAAGATTCACGTGCTTTTTATTGTTCAGAAAAACAAAAAAACACACGCTCATGCGTTTATAGGTTCTTACTGCCTGAAAATGGACAATCACGACAGAAGTATAGCTACATACACCGTTTCCACCACAATCGTTTTAATTCGTTCCGAATAAGTTTATACATTAGGCCTAATATACGTAATCGTCAAGTCAAATTGTGAATGGCCTTAAACTTTGAAATCGATGAGGAAAATTTCAGTAAAATGATAGTTTTCATGAATGACAGTCGCAACATGTGAATAAAAATCCTGACATTTTACATAAGCATTACTGTGACTATTCCATTCATATGCCGCATGCTTCATATTGACCAATAAAATTTAGCAATTCCTCGAATACAGACCAATCACGATCGTTTATCTTGTAATATGTTTGCTGTGAGCATAACGATGCAATTTTACTTGATAAAACGTCAGCTCGTTACTTACACGTAAGGTATCAAACGTGCAGAGATTAATACGTCACATACTGCCAGTGAACAAAATGATAACACATTGTCATTATAACATAACTTGTTTAGAAATTGAAATAATGTAAATGTGCATTGATTAAAAACACAGTTTCAATTTGGTGCAATCCAAATCGTGTGCTTTTATTGCGTTCTGACTCGAACTCGAATCCATTCATCGAATCGATGCATGACTTTTCATTCATGTAGTACGCCATATCTCACAGCGGGCAGGATATTGACAACAAAGTAAGAAAATTATTATTATTTACAAAATCCGTTACATTTTATTCTTGGAAAAGTCTGAATAAATCCTACACGAGATTACGAGTTTCATCAGATAAATCTGCTCGTACATATCGATTAAAGACGTAATCTCTCGTGGGACTACCTAAGATAGGCTAATTTTATATTTCTGCTTTTACGTACTTTTCTGAGGTGACAATTTTTACATAGTGAAAAGGTTAATAAAATCAGGTAAACTGATAAAACAAAGTAGGCCTACCAGATGGAGTTAATAGGCCATATTTAAGGTCAATTGGGTTTTTTGGCCATGGTTCCATCAGCATATGTGGAGGAATAAGTGCGATAACAAGAATATTAACAAATTTTTCAGGACAATAATATCCCTTTGTTTCTGCCAAAACATCTGAAGTCGTACAAATCTTCAGTCACTTGCCCTCAGTTCCCTACAGCATATTCAGTTCTATCGATTGATGCAAATTTGCTATTTAAAAAGCAAGTGATTGTTAATTGGTCTTTATTCCAGTAAAGTCAACCAATTTGGTCCAAAATTAATAGGATCCTTCCTACGGACATTATTAGTGTGTGTACTTGGTTTCGTAAAAATCTGATATAGCGTATTCGAGTTATCGGGCGTGCGGACACACAGACATTTTTCCCATTCACCATGTAATTTTAGATTGTACCACTCTGGCAGTTAATAAATTATTATTATTTTAATTACTAACATTTATTATTTCAATGGCAGAAATGGAAACTGATGCTATTCTACAAACCGAGCCTATCTTCTATGGCATGAAATAAAAACAACCGTTCCAATTTTACTGTGTTTTTCCCCCTCTATTGTTCGGAAAAGTGCTCAGTTTGAACAGACGCTCAAAGTTGATTTGTGCAGCACTCAGATCTGAAGGAAGCGATGGATAGAAACAACTGCATTATTCTACAAGGAACTTCACTTAGGATCAGCGGCCAACACATATCTCCGTGAGGCACTAAACTCAACCTTGAAACATATAAACTCTGTACAACTACTCTCCAGTCTCGAATTTACGGGAACTTTGCTGGCTCTAGAAAATGGATAGCATCTAACATCGGTAGATATGAACTGTCCTGAAAACGAGATGTGGTCAAAATATACCCTTCATGATATTTTCGTTGTAGTGATACTCCTAACACTATATGTGCTGATATAATTCGTCAATATACTGAACTGAGATTTGTGTAATTTTTTGTAAAATATATATATTTTTTTATATTAGTTTAAAAATGGTGTTGCCAAAATCTCTCCGTGAATTTTCACGCTGTTAACGGTCCACCAATGAGATACTTCGGTCACCATATTTAAAACTCTGCATACAGTGGGCATTGCATTGGGCCCATTTCAAATTAAGCCAGGAAGGCTAATAGAAAGTTTAAAGAAGAAATAAATTGACTTTGCTGTACAAAATCTACCAGTTAAAATATGATTAAGCGTGAAGTCTTTAGGTAGTTGGAAGTAGTGACTTATGAGTGCATTAATGACAATTGGGAAATTTAAATATGTAGATTAGGAAGCTAAGTAGGCTATGTAAAGTTATTCAGTTTGTGTAGTATACTCTAAAAATTGTTAGATACAATATGGTTCTAAACACATGGCTAAATTGCGTACTGATTTGACATAAGCAAGTGAGAAAATTAAAGGTTGCACGTGCAACGAATTATAAACTGATAACTTTACATTATAGGCTAAATTTCCAGTGCGGAATATGCAGTAGCCTACCCTTGCAGGGAATAAACCTATTCTCATGAATAAGTTGATCAATTCTAAATTACTAATAAACTAAAGCAGACAAAATTAATAATTCGCGCGATGGTTGCAGTAACTGAATCGATCAAGGACAATAGTTTGACTGAGGAGCTTAACCAACGAGACTCCAGGGGATTTTCAATATCTATCTGTTCTCAGTCAACGGTGTAGATAAATAAAATACCCAACTTTTTAACGTTTCGAGTGAGTACTACATTTCATTGCAAAGGCTGAGTAATCGAGAGTGCTAATAGGAAAGAGAGAAATGTAATGTGAAGAATGCATTGTTATAAGAAAGTAGAGGTGGTCTACTTTAAACAACGGCACATACTATTTCTTCTCTTTCAAGAACTGTCGGAACCATACCATTTTTTTTATAAATAAGATTGAATTGTCAAAGCATAATAATTAGACTATGTTTTTGGCACGAGATTAAAATGGTCCCCTTTACGTCTTTCTATCCTTAAAATATATCATACGCATAAAAACTTTGACTAATTAAAAAATAAACTTAACTTGTCAAACCAGCTTGTACGGAAGTACTAGCCTATAGTATCTTTCAGATCATGAAAGCCTCAGTTCTTGGAGTTACCCAATTAAAATTTCCTGCAATACTCTCAGAATTGTCTTTTCTGAAGATAGTTCAGTCAGTATCATGTAACATGTTAAATATTTGCACCCGCTGTGTTAGTTTATAATATGCCCATATAGATACAGGTATGAAAGTTTTTCACAGTCTACTTTGTGATGTGTGTAATGAAATGTCTAATCAGATTTTTGGTATGGGTCTAAGTTTCTTTTAATTAATATTTTACATAAAATATATCAATCTTTTATAAACTTTGTATTTATCTGAGTAAAATATTTTTTTTAAACAAAAAGTATAAACAATATCAAAAATCTGACCCATTGGATCTATTAAGCAAGCATCATAGAATCTCACATAAAAAATTCAGATCCATTTTTTAATATCCGTCGGAGGAGATAGATTTCAATTTTGATCAAAAAATCTATTAATTTAATTGTATCTCAAAAACAAATTGAGATATCAAAATGAAATTTGAAAATTCAACATCTGTTAATGTTTAAATTAAGTGTACAACATTTCAAGTTTCTAGTCCAAATAGTTTAGAAAATCACTCTCAACACTTCGGAGTAGAATAAACTTGAATTATCAGTACACAAGCGCCTGAGAACCTCATCTAGGCTACACGCAGTACACGTATGTCCGAGAAGTTGTCAAGAAATGGTGATCTAGGCGCTGTCGTTAAGAAATTTTCCTTCGTATCTGTTATCTCAGTTATTTTAAACTAAACTATACCCACGGCGCTACATCTGTTATAGGACAGGACCTACCATCCGAAAACTTACATTATTAGGTAGGGATGGGGTTTTAATTATCTAAAAATATCCTGAATTGGCAGGAATAAATGTGCATTATTGACTTAAAAACTAGACTGTGCTCTATAAGAAATAAGTAAAATGTAAGGAGTTACAAGACATGTGAATTTGTCTTAAAAGATACATCTTCAATTTACAATATTCAAGATCAATGATCAGTGTTTTCAGAGGCCATGTCCTAGTACAAAAAGTAAAATTTCTCAATATATATTTAAAATTTAAACACAAAATTATGACACTATTAGGTAGATTTCGAAGAAAAATCTACTTATTGCAATCGATACCATGTCATGACTTTCGAAAAATTCTTTCATATCTTTACGTTTCATGCCTCCCTAAGTACGAAACCACCGCCAGTTCAAACAAAAAATTGTGATATTTTTATATATATTTATTTATTTATATATATTTATATATCTTTACACCCTAGAAGCCGTAATTTTGAAGATATATGAGCCAAATTTGTTATGTTATTTCTAGGCCCAATAGTTCGGACAAGTTCGTTAATGAGCAAAATTGGGCCAAGGGGTGGTCGGGGGAGGGGGTTGAAATTTTAAAACATTTATATCTCGGCCCCTATGAAGTATAGAGGGAAACTTTGTTTGAATAAATTAGAGTACTCCCTATGGAGTTCACAGTGACAACAACGATTCGGGGGTTTTGGGGGTACGAGTGGAGGTGGGGGGTGGGGGGATGGAAATTCGATTTTTTTAAACTACGTCTTGTGGGGTATCGTTGAAAAGCTCTTGATGAGTACTCTACAAATCAATAACTAGTTTCTTGGTAGTTCTCATATAAGGCGAGATTTTAAAGTTAAAAAAGTGTTTTTTTTCTCGTTTTTGCGGTTATTATTGCGGGTTTGTCATGCCAAGGCTAAAGAAGAAGAGTGCTACGCAGCGACAGTAAATTAAACCAAAAGCACTTCGAAATCTACCTCAGCACTAGGCTTGCCTAAAGGGATTTTTTTTACTTCCTCTGCCCATACCATAGGTATTATAGGTACCGTGGGTACTACTCTAGGTAGAGGAAGTACTGTTTTCGATCCCTAACTTCGAAGTTGAGTTTTTAACATAAATATACGTTTTGAAGTCCCCTGAATCAAAACATACTCTTTTCGGAAACATGTCTGTATGTGTGAGAACAGCCCAGCTCCCGAACTATGAGCCTAATCATTGTGTTAAATGTTTTCTGTGCAGTCCGGCACGAATTTGTATACTGTGTGAGAAATTGAGTCACATGCATTTAAGGTTTAAACTTCAAACACTTTTCCGTCGTATTTACCACAGTATAGTATAACAGTAGCGAAGCTCCATACATTTTTGAAGTGTAACTTCTTTAGCCGCGGTAGGGGTAAATCGAGATCTTGTGTAACGCTGAAAATCCTCACGAAAATAGTGTAACGCTCAAAATCGTCACGAAATTAGTGAGGTGTGACGGAACGGACGGCACAGAAAACAATCAACTCAATAATTAGGCTTATCCAAAATTTTAAAAAATCCAAAAATTAAAAAATCCAAAATTTAAAAAATCTAAAAATCCAAAATTAAAATTTTTAAAGATCCAAAATATAAAAAATCCAAAATTAAAAAATCTGAAATTCCAAAATTATAAAATTCAAAGATTCAAAATTTAAAAGTCCAAAAATCCAAAATTTATAAAATAAAAAATTCAAATGTCCAAAATTTAAAAAACAAATTCAAATTTAAAGAAATTCAAAAATCCAAAATTTAAAAATTAAAAATCTAAAATATAACATTTAAAAAATACAAAATTTAAAATCGAAAATAACAAATTTAAAAATCCAAAAAATAACAAATTTAAAGATCTAAAATTTAAAAAATCCAAAATAAAAAAATCCAAAATTTTAAAAAATCCAAATTTCCAGAATTATAAGAATTAAAAGATCAAAAATTTTAAAAATCCAAAATCCAAAATTAAAAAGTTCAAAAACCCAATATTAAAAAGTCCAACAATCCAAAATTGAAGAAATCCGAAAATTAAAACAAGTTTCACTTCCGTCGCGTGGCGTTCCATGCACACTTTTAGGTAGATTTTCGAAGAAAAATCTACCTATTGCAATGGATACCACTTTATGATTTTCGAAAAATTCTTTCATATCTTTACGTTTCATGCTCCCCTAAGTACGAAACCACCGCCCGTTCAAAAAAAAATTTTGTGATATTTATATATATATATATTTATATATATATATATTTATATATATATATTTATATCTTTACACGATAGCGGCCGTAATTTTGAAGATATTTGAACCAAATTTTATTATGTTATTTCTAGGCCCAATAGTACGGACAAGTTCGTTAATGGGCAAAATTGGCCCAAGGGGGTGGTCGGGGGAGGGGGTTGAAATTTTGAAAACTTTATATCTCGGCCCCTATGAAGTATAGAGGGAAACTTTGTTTGAATAAATTAGAGTACTCCCTATGGAGTTCACAGTGACACCAACGATTCGGGGGTTCGAGTGAGGGTGGGGGTGGAGGTGGGGGTGGGGGATGAAAATTCGAAACTTTTGAAACCACGTCTTGTGGGGTATCGTTGAAAAGCTCTTGATGAGTACTCTACAAATCAATAAATAGTTTCTTGATAGCTCTCATATGACGCGAGATTTTAATGTTTGAAAATAATAACACTTAAAAGAATTATTATAATATCATAATTTTGTCTTGTTTAGCGGCTTTGCTAATTTTATTCATTGCTGATCTTGCGCACGGCCTCCCAGAATATTATATCCTATTCTTGTTGTCAAAACAAATGATTGTAGGCTCTTCCTCTTTACCGAATTCAGTTCTTACTACTGTAGGTTTACCATGCCAAGGCTAAAGAAGAAGAGTGCTATGCAGCGACAATAAATTAAACCAAAAGCACTTCGAAATCTACCTCCGCCTGTAGGCCTGCCTAAAGGGATTTTTTTTTCAACCGGCGCGACTGCAGCGCCCGCAGCGGTGAGCAAGAGGAAAGACAATCTGTTACATGTGTTTCTTATGAAAAATGTCGACAATATTTTATGGAAATGCTTGTGGTGCTATAAACTGCACCAACAGCCAAAGGAATTCTCCCGATTTATCTTTCTTCAGGTGCTCTAAAGATCCTGAGAAGTAAGCAAAAACAGTTATTTGTGAAATTAAATTGCAAACGTGATTATCATGCTTGCATCTACACTAGTGTATTTATTACTATTTCTTTTACTTTCAGGAGCAGAAAATGACTTCTAAATGTTAGAAGAAGCTACCTTTTTTTTTTTTTTTGTAAAAAATGTAAATTATTTGTATAATAATATAATATAACTTTTGTACATAAGATGTACATGTAAAAAATAAAATCCAATTCTATTCTTTTTAATATTAGAGGGGGCCCGAAAATGTTAAAATTAGCCCCTCATCAGTGTTTTCGTAAAAACGATATAACTCAGTCAATCCTATCCTATAATACGGTATTTAACGTTTTTTGTTTCATTTTATTAAAAGAAATTCTACTAAATATTGGCTTGGTTGGAATTTTCGTTTACCCTCTGGATACCCCATAAAGTGAGTTATAACTTAATTTTTTATTAATAGTTTTTGTATGTAATTAATTATTTTTATGTGTACATCAGAAATAAAAATCCTAACGAAGCAAAAAGTTTCTAAATATATAGGCCTATTTACAAATACCCCACCTGACCCTACTAATTTTGAAAATATTTTAACACGAGGTTATGTTAGGCCTATATAATTGAATTTAACAAAATTATAATTCCTTACTTTTCAATAATTTATCGTGTTTAATAAAATGAAGAAAAAGACAAAACTGCTTTGTTATTGCATCTGATATTGACCATATCGGGCTTCAAGCCTAGAACTTTACTTTCCCCCCTAATTTTTGAAGTACTACTACTAGATGCTTATTGAAATGATTAAGTTTTCCTATTTGCCATAATTTTCAGTGTAAATATGTGTTATTAGGTCAATTAAATTCTTGAAGATTTGTCGTAGGGATGTAGCTTATATGGAGGACGGAAACCGGTCTGATACTTCATAAGATATACAATGTCATCGATCTTGAAACTACAACTTCTTTATATTCCCATAAAGTCTATGACCAGAAGAGTTCATCAGGATGCCTTTCCGGTAACAATCTCGGTCTAGTAATTTTAAAAATAAAAAGAAATACAGCCATGTATTCGTATCTTTCCAATGCTGGAAATGGCTGTTTGCTAGTTACCTCTTGCTGGCCGCTTGGGATGCTAGTATCGCACCGATCTGTCAAAAGGATGCATTTTCCTTTCATTAGAGCTTCGCTACTGTTATACTGTACTGTGATAATATTTTGAGATCAGACGTGTAAAGGTTGTCAAAAATAAGTTTCCCTATTGTTAAAAAATATTAAACATTTTATTGTTGAAAGACTTTTATTTTATATTTTATGACTCTTCTGCTTACTTTTGCACATACTCACCATTTTCTGCAAACATTTTTGGCAGTGTGATACGAGGTTTTCCAAACCATTGTTGAATCATGCCTTGTCCTGTTGCATCATGCAGCAGCACGAGTAAAAAATCAAAGGTTTTTTGTTTTGGTGGCAGCTCAGACATTCTTCAAGAAACCATAATATCTCTGCATTCATTGACAGACCCAGGAGGAGCTCTGGAGATTCAAATAGGAAGTTTTCTCACATCCTCCATATTTTCCAAATCTTGTTCTCAGTCATTTTGACACGTTCCCCAACTCAAATCGCTTCTCGAAGGTGATGAAGTGAACAGTTGGTTGATATAACAGGTGTTTGGAAAAACTGCTGTTTCGCTACCAAAAATGTTCGTAAAAAACTATGATTATATGGGAATGTAAGCAGAAGAGTTTTAGCATGTAAAAAAAGTTTTTTTTCCAACAAATAAATTTTCTTTAATATCTTTTTTAAGAATGGGGAAACTTATTTACTCGACAATCCTTATATAATTTCCATGACACAAGGTTTTACCATCTTCTGTTCAATAGATCCATTCTCGAAATATCTGAAAAGTAAATAAACGCACTGAGTTAGGCTAAGTAAATTGTCTACAAGAAGATATAGCTTTGGATACAAAAAGCTTATTACCCCATATACATCAATTCTTGGTTCATAACACTTAAAAAAGAAACTTTTAAATTTACACAATACCGAGCGAGGTGGCCGAGGTGGTAATGTCTTGCATTCGGGAGGTCCCAGGTTCAAACCCCGTGGCCGGACAATTTGACGTGGGTATTTTTTTCATGGTTTCCCCAGTCGTAATAGCAAATACCATATTGGATATTTACATACCATGAATCATCCTCACCATTTCATCCTCTACCATATCCATTTAAATTAATATCCGTTTAAATATACTCCATAAAATACACCAACAGTAGAATCAATTGACAATCAATAGTTCCGTGGCCTACCCTACTGTATAAACATAGATCCCAAACTCCTGATATGGCCTCGCAGCTAAAAGGAGTATAAACACAGCTGAAATAATAACAAATAAACTTACACAATGTATAGCAGGCTGCTATTTTTTATGTATGAGTAAATCCAGTAAGCAGATATAAGCATTATTGCGTATAGTAAGGCTGTCATGTTTCATGGAGTTGCCAGGCAATCCATCTCCCGCAGAGTCGGAACTTCTTCACCGCGGGACCACCTGCTGTCGGCTTGTTTTCTCAACACACACGCACGTACATTGAATGGGATTCATATACACCCAACAAGCATGTAATAAGTACCACATGTTCTGAACACACATTTTGTGGTGGTCGCAAATGTCAAGCGTAAAGTTAAATTTGATGACCAGCTGTTATGACTGTGGTATATTCGAGTGGTTGTCGATCAATCCGTGCTTTAGTGGTCATCGTACACATCATTGTGCAGGAAGTTCTGCGGATTCAATCCCGGTTCGTATAGCTGCTGGAGAAAAATGTCATTGAAATTCTTTTTATGGCGGAAAAAGAGAGAGAGAGAGAGAGAGAGAGAGAGAGAGAGAGAGTCATATGGGATTCATATTACACGCATATGTAGGCTATTCCTGAAATACAACCATAAAGTGGGTTTATTAAAACTGGAATCCCAGTGCTGCGGATCCGATGAAATCTGCGTTTATGAAGGTGATACCTAGTTTTTTTTACTTTTGGCATAGAGCTCTAAAGGATGGAAGTAAAAGAACCCTGCAGATTTACAAAGCACATTGGTCATATTGCATCAAAACTATCAATACCATACGTGAAAAAGTATATAGTTTTTTTTATAGAAATAGAACAATATCACAAAATGTTTACAATATTTGACTCACTATTTCAATTTACAATTTTGTATTTTATATAGGCCCTACATCATTAGAGAAGCCAATAAGGGGTAAAATTGTTTATCTCCATAATTTTTCAATAAAGTTGAAGCTTTTTGTGTAAATTAAATAAAAATGACCAGAAATTTTATGCTACTTGAGGTAAAAAAGCTATGATTCTTTTCGTCCTTAATTGGTACGACACTTCCCCCTCCCCCAAACACACACAAATGTTTCTCAAACAAGATGGGAGGTAGGGGCTGAGAGGGGCAATGCCAAGGAGTGTTTTATGTCAAAATCTACTAGGGCATACCCAAGATTTGTGTGCCTGTACTATAAATTAATGGGTACCCTCTCAACTCAACCCTTTCTGCTTCTTTCCCCAAGTAGTTTCTCCTTCCTCAATCATTGAAAACAGTGCAAAGACATTGCGAATCCGGCTGGGGCAATCAGCAAGCCAAAGAACTCGTTGTTACAGGCGTTAGCTCTTAAGATTGTGAGCTATGGGGGACTTGGTAGAAAATTATGAGTCACAAATCCAATACAAAATCTTCATTACAAAAATGTCAAAATTACGAAGATGTCCAATATACAAAAATGACCATGCTAATATAATTGGCCCATTATCACAATGAGGTAAGCTATGCAGCTGTCCCAGTGTGCGATTTGTGGAAGGATGGGGGGGGGGGATTTCCCCCTGTAAAACTGTTTTCCATCTGTAAAACTGTCTTGAATCATCCCAACCTCTGGGTACGGAAGACATATGTTTACATATTTAATTGTTATTCTTATAGTTAAATACTAATCTTGTATTTGTAAAAAAAAGTATTTTCTGGCTTAGAAATTTGGCTACCTTTACTTCCTTTAGATAGGGAGTGCTGTTGTATTTTCAGCAGTTATTATCGATAGTGCTCTTGTTTAAAATTTCAAACTGTGAAGAATGCTCCATGTCCTTGAAACTGGCATCCTCCTGGCTGTGAGTTGCTGATTGCTCTATTCTCACCGCTTAAAACTTGTACCTCCTATACAATCCAGTTCAATTGGTCTGAAGACACTGACATCTGTTTACTATAATTCATTGAGAAAAGCATTGAGGGTTTCGTCTGTATACTGAGCTGAGAGCATCTGTAATCACTTAATCATTGACAAGTTAATAGAAAGACACTTATCACTGCCATATTTACTAATCTTTTTATTTTATGCTCTGGAATTTAATTGAAAAAACATTTCTCCCAAACTACTATGAAGGTTTTTTAAGGAAAACGGTCATATGTTAGATATACACTATTTGTTTAATTTACCTGTAAGTTTTCAGGAAGGCATAGTAGACATTATTAAAATTTTGAATTCTGGTAATGAACCTACTAGAGATCCCCCTCTAGTAATATCACTAATCGCACATTGAGCTGTTCATTATAAGTATTGCATCTAGACTATGGATTTTCAGTGTCCAAAGTCATTTCACAAGAAAATTAATGCTAGCATACTAATTACTACAAATATATGAACATATACGTAGGCCTATATAAATTATGTCAGCTTCGCATTTTAATGATTTTGTATATCTTATATAGGCCTAAAATGTTAATCTTCACCCTTAATTAACATAATATTATCAATTTGGTTGTAATGCAGTGTAGTTTACCTGCTTTTGATGCGACGAGGTTTAGCCTACATCATACAAGATGTACCCATTTAGTAGGCCTACATCTAGGCCTACAGTATAATTTTGATCCATGTCTGCCCCCTGAATCGAAATGATAGACGTAGGCTTTAACATTATAATATTTCATTACTTGTTCTATGCTCACTTAAAAAATATTTAAGCTCAAAAGTGTGGTTTCCATAGCATGTACAACAATCCCTATACTCCAATTCTTATTGTTCATCAGTAATGATCACCATGAACACTGTAAATAAGACCATTTCTTTTACATTTTGTTTGATAAACAATTCATTTGGGCATTTTGACGTTATATACTTTTAGCGACCTTTTGTATTAAACGTTTTGTCTTTGGACATTCTTGCGCAGGAAATTTAATGTGTTGGACTTTTGCATTGGACTTTCTGACCTGATAATTAATTTGGGAATTTTGACGTTATAGACTTTTTAGCGACCCTTTTGTATTGAACGTTTTGTTTTTTAACATTCCTGCACAGGAAATTTAATGTTTTGGACTTTTACATTGGACTTTCTGACCTGAGATCTTGGCAGAACATGAAAAGTGAATGAATTTTGATAAATTTGTTAGCCTCCCGAATCATATTCATCTTTATTCGGACAGATTCTGATTGTTTCAGATTCGTTTAGCGGGAAAAGGACCCTTCTTCATTCAGGGGTTTGAACCAACGTCAACAATTAATCTATTTCACGACTAAAAACTACTACTCTAGAATAATCTATTTTCAGCACGGATATGTTCATAGATTTTATCATGGTTCCATGAGAATTGTTCATATCTAAAGCTTTTTTTCGTTAAATAATTTATTTTACATTTTAATTCCTTTCAGTTTTATTTCCTGCGCTCTCTATTTAAACAATAAACCGACACCGACGCCATGTCGATAGAAATGGTCATAAACCACAAGCTGGTATAGGATTGTTAACATCGCCGTGCCCGCTAGGCAGTCTCTTTGACAGACAAATTAAACGCAGCAACCTATCTCTCAGGCGCCCGCAGTAATGGTGAAACAATCGTTTATCAATAAACCTTTCGCTTTTAAATGCTCTGCTGTATAGAATTTATCAGTAAACGATACGCCTGTTTGTGCTTGCTAGTTTCATTAAACAAAATCGTCCTAAAATATGTATAACGTACTCTATTAAATTAAAAGCCAGGTATAAATTAAAAGAATACAGAAGAATACATAGAGGCATGCCTGCCTTCATGAATATATGAAAGGGTCTAAGCTTCAAACTTTGTTAAACTGATAATTGGTTGATAATTTTACCATCTTTTACATTTACACCCTCATATCATTGAAAACAATTTTTTTGTATAAATGAAATGCTCTTTCTTCACATTTCATAATAACTTAGCATAAGTTAGAACTTTTACATTTATATTATACATTAGCTTTTGTGTATAGTCAAGGATAAAATCTTGAAAACTCGTGTATTTTGTCATGAATAGGCCTATGTATATAGGCCTTTTATATCCTTTACACTATAAGTTTAATACATTGTGTTTTAATGCTCATGACATTTTGCGTTCAAACTACACTATTTTACTCTTGACTATGCACAAAAGGGCTACCGTACGCCGTGGCACAGTTGGTTGAGGCACAGCGCTACAAACCGAAAGGTCACAGGTTCGATCTCCAATGAGGTCGTTGGGAAATTTTCCATTGGTCTAATCCTTCTGGTGGCACTATGGATCCGGGGTCTATCCATGGCACTATACTATCAGCTATATTTGAACCTCAAATATCTTGATGGCCAGAATAAAATTATAATAAGCTTTGTCTCTTCAGAACTTAATTTCTTCAATTTTGTTCATGGCGATTAGTCATCTAGTAGAACAAATAAATTAAAATATTTAAATAAATACATGTATATGTAAAGTTTGCAGTACATGCTTCGGATTCATAGTTTTTGAGGAAATAGAAAGCACTAACAAAGAAGGGTCTATTCTTCACATGTATTGATTCAGTTTATCAGAAGCATCTATGTGTAGAACAATCAAGGTGAGAATTTCCCTTCACTGGTTCAGGTCACTTTGAAAATACGCCTTCTGTTTTCATTTATGCATTCTTGGAATATTTTAATAATTTCTTTACTTGTCTGCATATTCTTGTTTAATTATTTATTCTTTTTAATCGATATCGAAGCCACTATAACAGAAGCTGGGCGCCTTAGCGCTGAAATACAGACTTTGGTTGTAAACATTTAAATAATTTCTTATTAGGAAATTCCTCTAATATGTAAAAGTCAGAATCGTTCTGAAATAAAATCTGTACCTCAGAGCCAAACGAGCGTAACTGCCAAACACTAAATTTTACAGGAGGAGCAAAAAACAAAATTATGAACAATAAAGGGGAATGGAGTTGCTACTATTTGGCTCTCAATATCTTGGTTTCTAATGAAGTTATGGATTTAATATTAATTGGTTCTATAGAGGTCAAGAAGTTAGTAAAAAATATGAAAAAAAAAACAAAAAAATATGAAATTTGGAGTTACGTTCCTTTGGCTCTGAGGTACAGAAATAGTGTTAAAAGTTCGGGAAACTATTTATGTATTAACCCGGATGCGCAAAGATAGCGAACACGGCTGAGCTAACGAATATTTTCAGGACATAAATCCCGGGCACGAAGTCCTCCAGAAGGGGATGTAAACCGTTGGTCCCGTATCGTAGATTTACGACACATTAGTGAACTAGATCACTAGGCTACAAGAAGTCTCATAAACGAAAAAAATTGGGATATTTGGGTATCCCGAAGAATTTTCCTAGGGGTGGGCACTTGGATTTAAGTCGGGATGGTCCCGGAAAATTTAGGACAAATGTTAGGCTCTTTATGTTATCAAAATAGCACGGCAAAGTCTGTTTTTCTTTTAATTATAGGATCGTTTTCTTCATTTACATGCTGGTCTCAAGGCCGCGTACCTACCTGCAGTATTATGAAATAGCGTTGTTTACATGGCGCTTTTCTGTATACACAGTGACTAATGAAGCTGATGTAACAGTATCCGGAACGTTCGCTTCATTTAACATGAACAGTAAAAAGCTAAGGCAGAGGTCACTCATAAGTTTTATTTCGAGCCAATACAGCCAGAACCAGAGAACAACTTGCATGTGGTCTAGCCCTATTCTTCAGTAGACCCTATTACTTATTTCAGTTAACTAAATGTTTTAAAGGAAAGTCAATAATTAGTAACTGTACAAAGTAACCTATTTTGTGTTAATTCTAAGAGCAAAGCTAAAGTAAACGAAAACCAACATGTCTGTCTCACTCTTACGTCGTACGAGTAATGTGCTAGATTGAGAAAGTTGCAGTTGGAAATTTTTCTAGGGAGGAACCCATAAATTTATATGCAGGTATTTATTTATTTTATGGTTCAGAACATTATAGTCAAATTACCTTTTTTTAAATCAGTTACATAGAAATTACATTACAATAACAACCACCAATGCAACCAACTTTACGTACGCATTGAATCTACGATAACCGCACAGGCAAAGCAATTGTCGCGTCAGGAAGGGAGATCATGACACTAATAATGGTTCTTTATTTTAAAAGTGTTGCTAAAATGTATGCCTATTTCATATGCACTTTTTTCCTCCCTGCGTTTATGCCGGATTGATGAAAAGTAGATTTTTACTTGGCCGGAGCGCCGTTCAGGTCCAACTTCAGCACTGAACAGTTGTATTGATTTTTATTTACTTCAGCTTTTTTCTTGAGTGAACACAGTTTGCCATCATGGCCTTACAATGCTAGCTACTTGCTAAATCGTTGTACACCAGTTTAAGGAAAATAACATTCTGCAAATTCAAAAGTGTTTCTACACTCTAAATGCTAACTAAAATCAATAGAGATCCTTTATCTCTATGTTAAAAGTTAGATTTTGGTTGTCAACCAGTTTCATAGGTGAACTAAAAACATGTTTTATAGAACAGTTTCCTATTTGTAGCTTCAGAATAAATGAGACGGAATTAATTTGCGGAAATCCGATGCCCATATGGAAACATGGACCACTGGCTTTATTTTATACACTATTTTTTGTTTCACCATACATTTATATGACTGGACAGATTCATTGAAACTTGAGGTCATTGGGCAATTTTATAGTAGAAAAGAGATAAAGTGTAGAAGTGCTTGTAACTGGTGGGGAAAGAGGATGTATGAAACATTTTTTCTGCTACAAATTGAATTAATTTTCTCTTTTAAACGTTATTAATACGGGGAAACAGAATAATCCATATGAAACGCATTAAGTCGTAATAGGCTTTATAGAAATAATTTAGTGTGTCCTCTTATAACCGACGTTATCTATTTAATTGCATATTCAACCCGATAGGATTAAAGTAATAAATCACTTGCCCAACGGAAATACTGTCCGGTGAGAGCGTGAAAGAGAAGTTCAGATGAGGTCAATAGGTTAATGGCTGATTCTTCACACAAATGCGTACACACAATGGAATACATATCTGATTTCTAAATTAATCTAGTTTGTTTCTCTTCATTAAATTAATCTACACCAGCCAAATTCTAATTTTATAGTCTTTAGAGCGGAATTGGGTATCGAGAATCTAAGAGAGGAAATTCCGCTGCAAGGAAAATATCAATCATAATATATAACAAAACTGTATTAAAACCCATAAAATCGTAACTGTTATCAAGTGAGATGTACAAACGGTAATACCGGAGTTGACGGGTCCCTGTACGCAGCAAGCCATGTTGCCTTCATTCTGGCAGCGTTCCGTAAGGACAACTCCAACCGCCGCCGCCGCCAAATTCGAATGTGTTATATTCAGAATCCACAACGCCGATTTTCAGTGGTTAAAGATTTAATATTAAAAATAGCGCAAAAGCCCGTTCTTCTCACAGGTGCTCCCGGGTGATAGTTTAAATTGGCGTAGGGACTAGTACTTAAAGGTTTAATATTACGAGCAACGACCGCAAGAGCCCGTTCTATTCACAGGTGACAGTTAAATAACCCCATTCTGCTCGCAGGTGATAGATTAAGTTGGCATAGGGACTAGTACTTAAAGGTTTAATATTAAAACGACCGCAAGAGCCCGTTCTATTCACAGGTGACAGTTAAATAACCCCGTTCTGCTCGCGGGTGATAGATTAAGTTGGCATAGAAACTAGTAGTTAAAGGTTTAATATTAAAACGACCGCAAGAGCCCGTTCTATTCACAGGTGACCGTTAAATAACCCCGTTCTGCTCGCGGGTGATAGATTAAGTTGGCATAGGGACTAGTAGTTAAAGTTTAATATTAAAACGAGCGAAACAGCCCGTTCTACTCACAGGTGACACTTAAATAACCCCGTTCCGATCGCGGGTGATAGTTTAAATTGGCGTAGGGACTAGTACTTAAAGGTTTAATATTAAAACGACCGCAAGAGCCCGTTCTATTCACAGGTGACAGTTAAATAACCCCATTCTGCTCGCGGGTGATAGATTAAGTTGGCATAGGGACTAGTAGGCCTACTTAAAGGTTTAATATTAAAACGACCGTAAGAGCCCGTTCTATTCACAGGTGACAGTTAAATAACCCCGTTCTGCTCACGGGTCACTCTGTATATATTTTTATAATTTCCTAGCCGGTGGTCCTGGTGTTATAAAATCTTCACACGGCTTTTTCTACTCGGTATATTTTTAACCATTTTTAACTAATATGTCTTTCTGCAGAGCAAAGAATGAATGAACGTATTATGCATTTTTTCTTTGAGAACATCTCGTTTGTTGCCATAACTTGTACAAAGCCTACAGCATATTTTACCGACTTCTTGCATGTACCTAATAAGCCTATTCAGATTTTTCGTATATTTTGTTTGTTTAAAATTATCATACGTAATAATAAAGGTTATTACCCTCACTTTACGACATGAAAATCACACCGATTAAAGAAAAATTCATTATATGGAGGAACTTTTTTATCCGACATGAGTTACATGTTTTATCCATAATTCGACCCTTCTCAACTCGAATATAACAATAATAATAACCAGTTCCTTGCGCACTTTGAGAAAATTCCGATTTTCCATTAATATCACAGATTTTGAACAGAAATAGTAGGAACAGTTTCAAAAAAATTCACTACATGGAAGAAACGTTTTCTCCCGACATGATTTACATGTTTTATCTATAATTCGACCCTTGTCAACTCGAATATAACAAAAAAAAATAATCACTTCATTCCGCACTTCGAGAAAATACCGATTTGCCATTAGTGTCACACAGTTTTCGCAGAAAAAGTAGGACCGTTTAAAAACAAAAATTAATTACATAGAGGGAATTTTTTTTTCCTACGTGAGTGACATGTGTTATCTATAATTCGACCCTTTTAAACACGAATATAACAATAATAATAACCAGTTTTTTCCGCACTTCGAGAAACCACCGATTTTCCATTAGTGTCACACAGTTTACGCAGAAGAAGTAGGACCATTTCATAACAAAAATTCATTACATGGAGGGGACATTTTTTTCCGACCTAAATTACATGTGTTATCTATAATTCGACCCTTCTGAACACGAATATAACAATAATAATAACCAGTTCTATCCGCACTTCGAGAAAAAACCGATTTCCATTACCGTCACACATTTTACACAAGAAAAGTAGGACCGTTTCAAAACAAAAATTCATTACATGGAGGGGAAATCTTTTTCCGACCTAAATTACATGTGTTATCTATAATTCGACCCTTCTCAACACGAATATAACAATAATAATAACCAGTTCTATCCGCACTTCGAGAAAAAACCGATTTTCCATTACCGTCACACAGTTTACACAAGAAAAGTAGGACCGTTTCAAAACAAAAATTCATTACATGGAGGGGAAATTTTTTTCCGACCTAAATTACATGTGTTATCTATAATTTGACCCTCCTGAACACGAATATAACAATAATAATAACCAGTTCCATCCGCACTTCGAGAAAATATCGATTTTCCATTAGTGTCACACAGTTTACGAAGAAGAAGTAGGACCATTTCATAACAAAAATTCATTACATGGAGGGGAAATTTTTTTCCGACCTAAATTACATGTGTTATCTATAATTCGACCCTCCTGAACTCGAATATAACAATAATAATAACCAGTTCCTTCCGCCCTTCGAGAAAAAACTGATTTTCCATTACCGTCACACAGTTTACACAAGAAAAGTAGGACCGTTTCAAAACAAAAATTCATTACATGGAGGGGAAATTTTTTTCCAACCTAAATTACATGTGTTATCTATAATTCGACCCTTCTGAATACGAATATAACAATAATAATAACCAGTTCTATCCGGACTTCGAGAAAATACCGATTTTCCATTAGTGTCACACAGTTTACGCAGAAGAAGTAGGACCATTTCATAACAAAAATTCATTACATGGAGGGGAAATTTTTTTCTAACCTAAATTACATGTGTTATCTATAATTCGACCCTTCTGAATACGAATATAACAATAATAATAACCAGTTCTATCCGGACTTCGAGAAAATACCGATTTTCCATTAGTGTCACACAGTTTACGCAGAAGAAGTAGGACCATTTCATAACAAAAATTCATTACATGGAGGGGAAATTTTTTTCCGACCTAAATTACATGTGTTATCTATAATTCGACCCTCCTGAACACGAATATATCAATAATAATAACCAGTTCCTTCCGCGCTTCGAGAAAATTGAGATTTTCCATTAATGTTACACATTTCTCGCAGAAGAAGGAGGAACAATTCAAAGAAAAAATTCATTATATGGAGGGAAATATTTTCTCCGACTTAGTTATATCTGTTCCTTATAATTCGACCCTTCTGAACACGAATATAACAGTAATATTAACCAGTTCCTTCAGTACTTCGAGAAAATTCCGATTTTCCATTAGTGTTACATTCAATTATTAATAATTACTTAAATCATCCACAATTTTATTAATTAATTAACTGATTAATCCATCCATACGTCCATTATTTCATTCATTCAATCATCCACTCATCCAAATATCTTCCATTCCTTCCTTAAATTAATAAGTTCATTCGTCCATCCATCAATTAAATAATGAATTAATTTGTTAAATGAATGAATGATTGGATGGCTATACAGATGGACAGATATATGAATGAATGGATTGATGGATGGTGGGTGAGTGGTTGTTTGTATGGGTGGGTGATTTAATTACTGGATGAATGCAAGGATGGATAGTTTGTTCGATGGAGTAATTAATTAATTGAAGGATGGTTCTTCCCTATCTCGTCACTCAATCATACAGTGACCAGCATCGGTCCTATAACGGCATCCGAAATCTTCCCGTCATTCCACCTTATGGTCATCAAACTGTGAATCATACCCGTAACTTTGTGGATCCAGTGACAGGGGCTAACACAAACAGCGTTGAATGTTTCTGGAAGAATGCTAAAATGAAATTTAAGAATATGTCAGGCACCTCCCAACACCATAGACAATCTTATTTGGATGAGTTTATGTGGCGACAGTTTAATGGGAAGAAAACAATTGAAGCATTTGAAAATCTCCTGTTACAAATTGCGGAATTCTACCCAGTTTAAATGGCGCTGCATAAATTCACTTTTCCTCTCTGCTAATCTTTCTCTTCTTCTTTCCTCATCATCTTTTTTTCTTCTTCCTTCCTCTTCTTCTTTCCTCTTCTTCTTTCCTCTTTGAAGCCCTTGTGGATTAAAAACGGCTCTTTTAAGAGCCAACAAAAAAACACAAAAAACAAATAAGCTTTGGAAATGAAAATGTCTATCGGTCTTGCTTGTGTCCTTCTTGCACGCACTTTCATCACTGTCCAAACCCGGCCTCGGAACGCAGTCTCTTCCGAGGAACAATAAACCTTTGGATCAGGTTGAAACCACTGAATACGCACTCTTTGCAATACGCCCATTTCACCCTATAGGGGTTGATTTATTTAAAAAATAAGAAATACATGTTGAAATATTATGTTTTAGAGTAACTTACCTTTACCAAATTTGAAGTTCAATAGAATCTTTATAAATAATATTTCTAAGTGTAAACAATGAATCTCTCTATGACCCCATATTGTTTATTAATCCTTTAGGGACTAAATTTTGGGAAATGTTGAAGTAAGTTTTTCATTATTTGCGTTGTAAAGTTTTTAAGTAGGCCTACCACAGAGAGAATTATAGGCCTAGAGCTTATTGCTTAAAATTTATTATTTCAGTTTATTTTCACAGTATTTTAAGCCATACTTACGAAATCTGTAGTCCATACTTTACTAAAAATTGTATCTATACAGGTATGATTTTAATCCACCATTTTTATTTAGCCTGTCTTTATGACAAGTTTTCAATATGTATTTACATATCTTACAATAGCCTATTAATTCTTCCGCTAAATAAAAGGGTGTGATTATATGATGATTGCACTGTAAGATGTATGTCGTATGAGAGAAAGTGGATGTAATTGTGGGATATAAGACATTGAATTACACCCCAGTGTACATTGTGTGCTTTTCTATTTTATTATTATACACTTACAATAGTTAGCCTAATCTGTCACTGAGCATAGGCTTCATACATGTGGTACTACACATACTTGAAACTGCAGTATTATTTCTCTTATCTAACTGCAATTATTCTTGAATAAATCTCATAATGTAATTATATCGATTATTAAATAAATATAATTTCATTTTGCATTAATGCATTTTGCATTATTGATCTGTCCATGGAGGGTACCATCTTCAAATCGTACTCTACATTATAACAGGCTTCTGTTGTATTTGCTAAACTATTATAAATAAAATCAGGTAAATTGATGTAACAAAGTGCCAGAATGTTTTTGTTTAATCAGTGATAATTGCAATTATCATATGCAGGAAATAAGTGATTTTTTTAAACGATTCTCGAGTTAAGCTCCAGATCGATTCATGAAGCAAAGCTTACGGAAGAACAAAGGTCTATTTTTATAAACATATGTGAAGGAATATGTGGGTAGTGTTGTCAAAGTTACCTGTATTACAACTTTCAAAGCTGTAAAACAATATGACGTCATGAGAAAAGATTCTTTCTATTACATTACCATGAAACAGCCCCTAAATTGGGCATTACTCCGGTACCGGTCTACCGATTTGGTGCAATATCAATAGGCTTCTTCTCATGGACGATATAAATGAGTATAACAATTTTCATGAGAATCCGCTAAAACGTATTTGAGTTACGCGCGTACAGGGACACGGACGGACGGACGGACGGACAGACATTTCCCTTCCCACACACAATCTCATAAAGTACCATACTGGCACTTAATAATGTTATAGACTATTTAACGAGAGTTTTAAGACAGATTACGACAAGAGAAAATAGCAAAAAAGCAATTAGGGCAGAGAAAATCGCGTGAGATTTCCCAGAGATGGATAAATGGGTGGATGGCAGAATGAATCAACGACGGATGAATTGATTAATGGATCAATGAATGAATGAATGAACGGGTGAATGAATGTATGATGGATGAATGAATGGATGGATGGTTGGTCGAGATGATTGAGTGACGAGATAGGGAAGAACAATTCAATTAATTAATTACTCCATCCAACAAACTATCCATCCTTGCATTCATCCAGTAATTAAATCACCCACCCATACAAACAACCACTCACCCACCATCCATCAATCCATTCATTCATATATCTGTCCATCTGTATAGCCATCCAATCATTCATTCATTTAACAAATTAATTCATTATTTAATTGATGGATGGACGAATGAACTTATTAATTTAAGGAAGGAATGGTAGATATTTGGATGAGTAGATGATTGAATGAATGAAATAATGGACGTATGGATGGATTAATCAGTTAATTAATTAATAAAATTGTGGATGATTTAAGTAATTATTGATAATTGAATGTAACACTAATGGAAAATCAGTTTTTTCTCGAAGGGCGGAAGGAACTGGTTATTATTATTGTTATATTCGTGTTCAGGAGGGTCGAATTATAGATAACACATGTAATTTAGGTCGGAAAAAAATTTCCCCTCCATGTAATGAATTTTTGTTTTGAAACGGTCCTACTTTTCTTGTGTAAACTGTGTGACGGTAATGGAAATCGGTTTTTTCTCGAAGTGCGGATAGAACTGGTTATTATTATTGTTATATTCGTGTTCAGATGGGTCGAATTATAGATAAAACATGTAATTTAGGTCGGAAAAAAATGTCCCCTCCATGTAATGAATTTTTGTTATGAAATGGTCCTACTTCCTCTGCGTAAACTGTGTGACACTAATGGAAAATCGGTGTTTTCTCGAAGTGCGGAAAAAACTGGTTATTATTATTGTTATATTCGTGTTCAAAAGGGTCGAATTATAGATAACACATGTCACTCACGTAGGGAAAAAAATTTCCCTCTATGTAATTAATTCTTGTTTTGAAACGGTCCTACTTTTTCTGCGTAAACTGTGTGACACTAATGGCAAATCGGTATTTTCTCGTAGTGCGCAAGGAACTGGTTATTATTATTATTGTTATATTCGAGTTGAGAAGGGTCGAATTATGGATAAAACATGTAACTCATGTCGGATAAAAAAAGTTCCTCCATATAATGAATTTTTCTTTAATCGGTGTGATTTTCATGTCGTAAAGTCAGGGTAATAACCTTTATTATTACGTATGATAATTTTAAACAAACAAAATATACGAAAAATCTGAATAGGCTTGTTAGGTACATGCAAGAAGTCGGTAAAATATGCTGTAGGCTTTGTACAAGTTATGGCAACAAACGAGATGTTCTCAAAGAAAAAATACATAATACGTTCATTCATTCTTTGCTCTGCAGAAAGACATATTAGTTAAAAATGGTTAAATATATACCGAGTAGAAAAAGCCGTGTGAAGATTTTATAACACCAGGACCACCGGATAGGAAATTATAAAAATATATACAGAGTGACCCGTGAGCAGAACGGGGTTATTTAACTGTCACCTGTGAATATAACGGACTCTTACGGTCGTTTTAATATTAAACCTTTAAGTACTAGTCCCTATGCCAACTTAATCTATCACCCGCGAGCAGAATGGGGTTATTTAACTGTCACCTGTGAATAGAACGGGCTCTTGCGGTCGTTTTAATATTAAACCTTTAAGTACTAGTCCCTACGCCAATTTAAACTATCACCCGCGATCGGAACGGGGTTATTTAAGTGTCACCTGTGAGTAGAACGGGCTGTTTCGCTCGTTTTAATATTAAACTTTAACTACTAGTCCCTATGCCAACTTAATCTATCACCCGCGAGCAGAACGGGGTTATTTAACGGTCACCTGTGAATAGAACGGGCTCTTGCGGTCGTTTTAATATTAAACCTTTAACTACTAGTTTCTATGCCAACTTAATCTATCACCCGCGAGCAGAACGGGGTTATTTAACTGTCACCTGTGAATAGAACGGGCTCTTGCGGTCGTTTTAATATTAAACCTTTAAGTACTAGTCCCTATGCCAACTTAATCTATCACCCGCGAGCAGAACGGGGTTATTTAACTGTCACCTGAGAATAGAACGGGCTCTTGCGGTCGTTTTAATATTAAACCTTTAACTACTAGTTTCTATGCCAACTTAATCTATCACCCGCGAGCAGAACGGGGTTATTTAACTGTCACCTGTGAATAGAACGGGCTCTTGCGGTCGTTTTAATATTAAACCTTTAAGTACTAGTCCCTATGCCAACTTAATCTATCACCCGCGAGCAGAATGGGGTTATTTAACTGTCACCTCGGGTGAATAGAACGGGCTCTTGCGGTCGTTGCTCGTAATATTAAACCTTTAAGTACTAGTCCCTACGCCAATTTAAACTATCACCCGGGAGCACCTGTGAGAAGAACGGGCTTTTGCGCTATTTTTAGTATTAAATCTTTAACCACTGAAAATCGGCGTTGTGGATTCTGAATATAACACATTCGAATTTGGCGGCGGCGGCGGTTGGAGTTGTCCTTACGGAACGCTGCCAGAATGAAGGCAACATGGCTTGCTGCGTACAGGGACCCGTCAACTCCGGTATTACCGTACAAACTTATAGTACAGAAAAAAGATAGCTGTAATTCTGCTTTCGTAACACAAATAGCACTTCATACTTCAGCAACAAATTTCTTCTACTGAACAGTTACGGATAATAATCACTGATCTACAAAATTAAACTAATTTTAATCGCCAGAGATAAAATTACACTTCTCTAGATCAACTTTTCATGTAGATTATGGATATATATTTTGTTTTTCATGAGTAAGTTGCAGGCGTTTTCGTTGTCCCGTGCCATGCCGTTCCAAATATGCTATGCGGGTTTTCTAGTCGTAAGTTGCAGGCGTTCTCGATTTCCCGTGTCATGCATGATTTCACATATTGCTTTACTCTCACAAATATGCTATGCGGGTTTTCTAGTCGTAAGTTGCAGGCGTTCTCGATTTCCCATGTCATGCAAGATTTCACATATTGCTTTACTCTCACAAATATGCTATGCGGATTTTCTAGTCGTAAGTTTCAGGCGCCATCTGGGCTGGAAGACGCAAGTCTAAGGTTGGAAAAAGTACTCTGCGAATTGTATAGTTGGGACACGGCAACGCATACCAAAAGCTAGGGTTGTGCGATTAACGAATGTCGGAAAACCAAAAGTCAAATAATCGAGACAATACTGTAGTTGAAAGCTTTTTCGAGAAAATAGCTAAAACACATTTTTAAAAGTAAGATAATATAATAAATCAATAAGAGGTAATTGATATGTTACATTATCATATTACAGTCTTCATAAACCATAGAAAGGCGTGATCCGGGCTCGCACATACACCTACAGACTGTTTTCTTATTTCGTTGTTGGTATTATTATTATTATTATTATTATTATTATTATTATTATTATTATTATTATTATTATTATTATTATTATTATTATTAAAAGGGAAACCATGATTTAACGATACAATACTTCTATCGTACGTGTGGGCATAGGAAGTGTAAATCCGAATAGATTGAGCTCAGTTCTATATTATGAAATACCAAAAAAATAGGTGAAAAATTATGCAATGTCTGAAAAGTAAGAGGATAATATTCTAATGTTCGTTGCACGTCACACTTCTTCAATCTACTTTCATAATTTTAAAAATAAAAAAGATTCAGAATCATCTATGTCTTGGTCCTGATCAGAAGCCTGTATTGAATTGGCGGTGTTCTCCCATCTGATTAACCATAGGGGAATTTCATTGCTATCCGAGCAATCCACAGGCCATAAAAAGCATCGTAAACGAACCCCCTCAAAACCATATGAGATAGAAATGGAAGAGAACGAGGAAGTCGAGGAATTAGATGAAAATCAGCAGAATGCAGCGAAGTTTCCTCAATAACACTAACCAACTTCATTTTGAAGCAGATTCCCTGTAGTAATAATGAGATATCTATAGGCAGTAGCCTATAGGTCCATTTACCGGTCTGCTAATGACAATTTCATTTATGTCGTAAGTGAACAATTTATTTAATTAAAATTGTAACGAAAATTGTTTGTAATTGAATGATTCCAGTTCGTTTTTCTGTATGTATATAAATGTTTCATAAGCTAAGCGTATAGGCCTATAAGGCCTAATGCCGCACCAAACATTATACAGGGGGTACCGATAATCCAAACTTCGATAATCCGAAAGTCCCCTTAATGCGAAACCGAAACCCAAAAAAGAAGAAGAACTAAGGTTACAATAAAACCAAAGTGATACTAAAAACCACTATTGTACTAGGCAGCGTTCCGCTCTCTTATCGTTCATTTTGTTCCGAGATTTGGCTATGTTCAGACAGTCCTTATAAAATAAACTGTGTGATCACACGTAATAATACATAGTTATGTATTCATACGTTATTATCGCTTGATTCGAAAATATTCATTAATCCGAAAAGGGTATGGTCCCAATCATTTTGGATTATCGGGACTCCACTGTAATATTAGGACAAACATGCCTAATTTCACATTACCCGTAATTTCGCAGTTATTGTTTCATTTATCGGGAATAGTAATGGGGGAAAAAAGAAAAAGTTACAAGATTGAGCAGAAGCTGTCTTCTCTGATGAGTAATATGAACTAACTTATTTCCATTACTGTCCCCAATTTTGCAATAAATAAAATAATAAGGTACCGCGAAATTAGGGGGACTACGAAGTGCGGTATGATTGCTATACAGTGGAATTCCTCGTATAGGCAGTCCCCGAATAAGTAGAATACACTCACTGCTTCAGATTTTCAACCTTCTAAGGCAAGCCGTCAATCAGCTATAAAGGGGTTATGGAACAGTGGTGTTTTGTTATGCATAGTATACAAGCTATACATTTTCGGGTGGCATTAAGTTTTACTTTGTAATAAATTTTGTGTGACAATTTATAATAATAAATTTTATAATAGATCGCCCTTAATTAATAAATTAACTATGTCATTAACTAAAAATGAACTAAAAATAATGAATAGGCCTACAACTTCCTTGATTAATAAATTAATCATGTTATTAACTAAAAATAATTAACAACTTAATGAAAATGGAAAAGTTGAGCTCCTCAAAGCCGAAAACATATGCTAAATATCTTATGTAACACGTAACATTCTCTACTCTAAGCAAGGGTAATACAACTTGATCTGATGTGGAATACGTGGTCATACTGCAAAGAGTGTATGCTATGTTTTTTCAACCTCATGCAAAGGCGTATTGTTCGCCACGTAAGACTTAAAGCCTGAGTTTGTGCAAATGATGGCTGGCTTATAACTACCCTTCAGAAAATTTTTGCGAAAAATTTTCAAATAAAAGTTTTAGCTCTTAATATAAGGACCTTGTGATTAAAATGTAAAGAAAATCATTAGAGCTGTTTTCTAGAAAATGGAAAATGAATTTTTCTTCATTTAAAGAGATAATATAAGTAAAAAAGTCGTGGCTGATCTTAGCGTTACATCCCCAAGACACAAGGGTATCTAATCCATAGGCCTATAACATTTCGTTCGGATATGATTTTTCGTTGTCGAGGTACGCTGTTCACAGACAGACAGACAGAGCGAGAGAGAGAGAGAGAGAGAGAGAGAGAGAGATGTTTCGGAAAATTGTAGCCTATTATTAGATTCAGTACCCTCAAAACGTGTATTTATGTTGAAAACTCGAGATCAGATTTAAGGGTCAGACACAATACTGGTAGGGACAGAGAAAGTAAAAATTGAGGACATCCTTTGAGAGATGTAGAACTTAAATATCAGTGCTCTCTCCTTAACAGCTGACCTGGGTCCCATCGATTCCTACTTGCCAGCATTATTAGTGCTGTAATTTCATGCTATCTGAATTGGTTCAGATTGGAATACCAGGCTATTGTTTAGAAAATGGAGATTCAACTATGAACCGTAGTTAATTGAGATTTCAGATATTCAATTAAATGTTTACCTTCCAATACTAAATTCAGGCTGGACACATCATTAAACTTGAATGTACTTCTAAAAGCTGAAAAAGAGAGTCTTGGATGAATCGCACAAAAAAGTTCATCAGATTGAGCTCATGCAAGCTTAATGCATGGAGTGTTTAATAGTTCAGACTTAACCCTCCAAGACTGGGAGATGGTCTAATTCAAAGAGAGCGAGACAGCAAGAGTGAAAGAGAGAGGAAGAGAGATAGCTAGTTGTAAATGAGAAGCTCCTGAGATGTAATAATAAATTCCAGAGCGAATTTTGATTAGTTAATTTCCATTTGAAATAAGTTACGCCAGTACAGTGAGTTAGGGGAGGAAAGCGTATTCAGTAAGTATAGGGTAGGTTTAACTTTCTCACTTTGACTCTGTTTCGAATATGGTTATATAAGCTGCGATAACTCAAAACATATAACTTACCTTCAAACGAAGTTGAGTCAAACTCATTTCACTTTATCCCCTATTGCTTCTTTGTTTGTTTTCTTGCTATGAAGTCACTCTTACTTATTCCTAGTAACGTGAATATTAATATTGAACTTCATACTACATTGTTCTTTTGCTTTCGTTATTTTCCTTTCTTAATGTTAATCTTTGTTGATTTTCTCTCATTCCGATCTTTCTTTCTTCTGCCTTTGTTCTTCACTACTTGTGTCTGTTCGTTCTTATATTTTTATTTCGTTCGTTAGTTAATAAATTTTATTTCTTCCACTCTCCCTCTCTTTTTGCCTATCTTACACCAGGTACGTAGCCAACATTTTGATTCGGGAAGGGTTCACTGTGGGGTCTCCCGATTTTTCTTTTGTTTTTGTAAAATTATCCTTCAAATCTCGTTTTAATGTCTTTTTTTCAGTTGCAAACAAAATAGATTTTTAAACACATACCACCTAATATAAAATACCATAAGGGTATTAATAAAACACTTCATTTAAGATTACTAAGTACTACGTACATTTTAATTTAGTAAAACTTCGTTAATTTTTCTTTCTTTTTTTCATTTCGTGGGGGGCTTCTCGGGCTCCCTCCCTGTCTACGTCACTGTCTTACATTGTACGGAGACGGGTCCTTTTTCAACATACCTCAAAGAATTACGTGCCCAAATATGTTTCTTCTCAAAACCAGAACTCAAATGCTGTTAACTTCTTCGAATCTCCGACAATGTTTCATAGGCCAAATCCCACATAGAACTTCTTTCACTACTTTTGTTTAAAACACGCCGTTGTTAATGATAATTGATAAGCAGTAACTGGTGTAGTCAGTCATGATGAGCAAGTACGCTAAAAGGTGTAGGTAGAGTGGAATTATTCCGCTCCCTAGTCAACATGTTTTCTAAGGAATGGCTGACGTTGTTTTATAAGGTGTTTGTCACTTACTACTGTATATAATCTCTCGGTTTCCAACTAATATACTCTAATAATAATATATTCTAATGCACTCTAATAATACACTAATCCGCTTGTTTATCATAACTCGTTAACACTCTAATGCAGTGGCGCCAACTTTTGAAAATCATTGGGTGGGCTCAACAGATTTTAATAAAATTTCCATACTCCCACAATAAAATGTCTTGGTGTCCTCTCAATACAAAATACTTTTTTTTTTACCTGTACGAAAGACGGGTAATCAGCTAATTATGCGATAAAATGTCTTGGTGTCCTCTCAAATTACCTATGAGAGAATGAAATTGTTCCTGAAAATGGAGACAACTGAACGTCATTATCACCCGTGAGAAAAATGGGCACTCGTACAAGGTTAAAATGAAATCTATAACTTAACAAGCGTGAGACAAAATGATTGAAATTGGAAACCACGAGGGATCAACGCCTTTCTAGTCATAGTGTTCCATTCATTTACTAATAAAAGCAATAGCTATTGTGTATCGAGTCTTTATCGATCGATTTAAATAACCTTGTTTCGATTAGCTTATGGAAATGGCGGGCAGTTGAGTGTTCTAGTGTGTAAAGTGGTGTTCTATTTTATATTTTATGTGAAATATTCAGTAGTGACAGTGGTAAAACTATACGGTTTGTCATTAGATCTTCATATTTCACTCGATGTGACTGGATTAACTGGACTGGCTTCTCTTGTGGTGATTACGTCTTGACAACGCCGGCCTAATTCGTTATCGTAAGTAATACATTCTCATCTATTTTTGTGATAGTGCAGATATGATTGATTGTAGTTTGGTTAGGTAGACCGACTGTCTTTATGTTGCCAAGTTGCCTTGTAATGAATACGAATAGCCTACGGCGAGCCGCGGTGAAGGAGACTGTGGGTTCGAGTCCGCCTCGGGCATGGGGTTTTCTATATGATCTGGAAGACAAGGAAAAGAAATGGTAAAAAAAAGTAAACAAACGGTAAAACAAGACATAAAATTGAGGGAAAAAAGTACGTTATCCGTGAAAGTCTGCCCGCAAACACATAACTGCAGTAAAGTATAGCCACGGCTCTCTTTATTTAGTAACATCTACATATGTATTATATCCGATGTTCGGTGACCCGAAGCATTTTGAGTGGCTCTCGAGGACATAGGTTAACAGAAGGCTATGGTTGCTGTTATGACTCGAAGTGATCTCCATTTGTCAGTATACATCTTTATAATGCCTGAGCAAAATGTATACAAGTTAAAACAGAAGCTTATGTCAACATTAAGTATTCTATTATTAAAGATAATTCAAATCTAAAAGAAGGTTAGGATATCAATGCTAATATGACGGTCCTTTTAAATGCAAATACTATACTAATTTGTTGGAAGGACTATTGTACTATTTGATCCTATTGTTACAAAACTATTTTGTGTTATATTTTTGCTGGCTGCCACAAAACCTGGACTCCATGAAACTTGGCAGAAAAAGATTTTCCCTAATTCCGATAATTGTTTACAATAGTGTTTTTTATCAGCTTTTGTGAATATCTGTACTTATTAATTGCATACTTAAGTAATTTTTCTCTACTGATATTTGATTCAAGTAGAAGTGTAATATTTATGCAATGTTTTCCCATTTCGATATACCTAAGCCCCCTATAAGTTACATTCCCCTGTGGTTTATTGTCCCTTGCTGTTCCTTCTACATGTTAATTCCACTATGATCTTTCTGATCTTTTTTTCTTTTTAACCAGTCACCAATGTCTTGTATTTCACATTCTTCACTTAGGCTACAGATCTATCACATGTGTACAGACTTGCAATTTTTTTTTCTGAGCGCAAAAAGTCTTTAGCCTTTTCAAATATAAAAAAATAAAACAAAATAAATAAAAAATCGGCGGTGGCTATGAAAACTGCGCTAAAAGTCGTACAAATTTAATGAACTGAAAAAGATTTCAAATAATCGTGATTGAAACGGAAAAATAGGGGATCGTACTATATATATCAACAACAGCCTGATTTTCGTTGTACAGCGATGCAACAAAGAAACAGGATTTTTATTAGTAGCAATAAATAATTATGTTAATAGTATACGGAAAATTATTGGGTGGGCTTGAGCCCCACGAGCCCATATAAGTTTGCCCCACTGGAGCTGGAGACCCTTGTGGTCTCCGGATATCATCTGGCCGTCATTATCATATTCATCCCATCCTCGCCTTGTTCAGAGTGAATGTGTGTGAGAATGTTGGGTATCGTCCTATGTGTTGGTGTTGTCTCAGAGGTGGCCCCCGGCGTTGACCCAATCCCCCATCCGGAGAGGCCCTCAATGACCTTGTCTGGTCAAAAAAAGTATGTATGTGTGATCAATAGATAATCCCTCTCCCAACAGGTAGATGCACTGTTTGTGGGTGTGTAATTCCTAAAGGGGGAGAGGTAAAACTACAATAAGGTGTATGAAACACAGCAAGTGGGATAAAATATCAAATAAAACTTAATGAACTAATTTCCGGTAATAGAATAGTATGTTAAAAGTTAACGTCACATCTTTCGCCTGTGGATGGGGAAGACTGCTACGGATCAAGGATTACACACCATCTCCAAGAAATGATCCCTGTCTAGATAAAATATATTCCCAACAGGAGGGAGACTGTAGGCTGTAGCAGTGATGATAATGAAGTGATTAGATTTTACTGGATATTCATTTCATGATACTAATAATAATGATTATGGAGCGATTAACTTCAATTGCCTGTACATGCTGCACTTTCCTTTTAGAAATATTGAGACCCTCCTCCTTTATCCGGGCTTGGGACCGGCAACTTGAGGTGCGTGGTTTTATTCATTTTTTAATTAAAAAAATTAAGCATTCATTGTAAAATTAATTATCTAATAAATGCAGTGCGAACCAAAGATAAAGCCACCAACTTATCTTGCATTACTTGTGGCCATCACCACGCAAAAAGCGACTGTTACCTGAGACAATTTTTAGCTGTCACGAATGGTGTAGTGTAGAGCATGGGGTTTTCAGTATCCTAATTTCTTAAATTCCGTGAGTGTATGCAACTACTTAATGAAAACCATGCTTTATCGGCTATGAAAATGAATGATGAGTCATAATTTATTTTCTTTCCTTGATGAAAAAGTAGAAGTGCAGTGTTGCTTACAGCTTGTCAAATCATAGGTTCAATGTATCACTATGACTTAATAAATAAGCAATGTCATGTGAGAGAGATACTGCCCCATTTTCACTATACTGTAATTATTATTGATGATGAGAGGTAGTATAGGCCTACATACTTCCAGCAAGATGGAACTACCAACCCATATGACAATCACACAATGACTGCTCTGTCTACAGTGTTTGATAACAGGAAGTGAGTCGATTTCAAAGGCCTATTGGCATACGAGTCCTGGTTTCAAAGGTCAGGTAGCATACCGTCACCGGAAATCAGTGCATCATGAAAAAATTGATGTTCCCTTTTGTATTATCTGTTTGCACCGTAATACAATTGCTCTTCATGATCATTCATCCACCGGTTTACTTTCGCCGGCAGACTTTGCTAGTATAGAAGGTAACTTATGATGGCCTTTGTTCGCTTCCTAATGACTATACCGCTTCTTAAAATATTTCTCGGTACCAAAATAATGTAACTTCTGTATTGTTTAAATAGGTCTTAAATACTTTTAAAATATCTTTATTGAAAAGATAAAGTTCTGTCAAAAAACAGTACACAATGTTCTTTATTTTGCGCTCCTGCTTGGCGATCATCTATAAAGCAGGGTTGGTTATGCAAGCAAGAAATTAATTAAAATCACCACTGAGTGTATAGAACAATTTCTTTCATTTCACATAATATGTTCTGTGGGAGGATTATAATTTTTTTCAAACTGAGATACGATAGGAAAAAAATCTTGGGATAGCATAGGCCTACCGCTTCTGTTTATTTCCCAATTCCTTCATTGAATAAGATTCTGTAAAATATCCGAAGTAGAGTTTCATAGAGTGTTCCAGAATTTTGTATAGCATTATCATATATGTGTAGATCAGATGGAGACAGAATTTTCGAATATCTGCTTCAAGAAAGGCGAGTTAAAACACTGAAATTTGTTTTGATGTTCTCTTATTTGATTCTTTGGCAGGATCTAAATCTTGTCACGGTGAATGGTCGTCTTATGCCTGGTGGCAGCCTCTTACTGTGATCGATAGAAGTTTGATGGCTTCATCTTTGGTTCACACTGTTTCGTAGCACCCCATAAAGGGGCCCTGATGGGACAATAATGCAATAATATTATTTTGGAACAATAAAACGTGTGGTAAGCATTGTAACTGAAAGAAAGCATTAAAACGAAATTTGTTGGCTTAGTTTTACAAAAATTTAAAAATTTTAGGGGATACCCTAGACACATCGGTGGCCAACTCCCGAACCAAAATCCTGGCAATGTCCCTTTCTTGAAAGTTGCACCTCAAGCAGGCGGAGTTATCCCCCAGCTTATATCTTGTGCAGTCACATGTACCCATTATTTTACTATTGGTACTCCTTTCAGCGAGGCAATATAATATTATATATATATAAACATATTCAATATAACTTACTAATAATATCGCTTACAAAGTAATTATATATAAAACTAAAATAACTTAATTTTGGGTACATCTGAGTTCAAGATATAAGCTGCATTAAGCCCATCTGATTTTGCACAGAAGGGCGGGTATCACATGAACCACTCGCCTCAATGCAAGTGGTGCATGATAATACTGTGTTCAGAAATAGTATTTGATCTTCATATTTTGATTACTATAATGGCATTTATGCTATGACCCGTAAAGAGATTCAAAACGATTGGAAAAGTAACATGGAGAATTAATTCCATTTCAATTTATTATGCCATATTACATTAGTTTAAATGACTGAAATGTTTTCTGAACACACGCGTATAACAAACAGTGATAGGAAGTAATTGAGTAGAAGTAATCGGATTAGGCCTACAAGGAATTGTTGGTCCCATTTCCTTGTAATCGCTACTGTTTGAAAAATGTAATTTTTAATTGTAATTTTCTTTTGGAAACAAAATTGTAATCGTTACATTTTAGCAATTGTTACATGGTAGTAATCAACATGTATCGAATTGAGAATTTGGCAATGTTGCTTTCTTCTACTCGCATGCGGTCTGAAGCGGCGAATTAGAAAGGAACGCGTGGAAAGAATCGCATGCAGGACAGGATGCTTACCCTAGCTACTTGTTCTGTACCTATTTCTTTCCATTTAAAACTATTTTCAGTTAAATGTTTTCAATAGGAACAGTTTTAATAAAGATTTGAAACTTATTTTCGCTTGCTATATCGTCATCATTGCCTAATTCCAAGAAATTGACGATATGGCATCTCAACGTGAAACATTTATGACGCCATTTTCAGGAAAAATCACCATCATATTTCTAAACATAGCTGATAAAACTGCGACGCAATCCTAAAAGACAGGTACTACTCCTACAGCAGTGGTTTACGTTAATTTTACGAAGGTGTTCATCCACAAGAATTTCCCGAACTTCATACTCTTGCCTTAAAAATTACGTCAATATTCGATACAACTTATGTATGCGAACAGATGCTTTCAATCATGAATTTAAATGCAAGTAAAACCAGGACCTCTGTTAGAGCCCGTAGTTAGTAGAATGTTCACTGCCAAGTCGATTTTACCATATATTAGTAAATTAATTGCGGCAAAACGAGGTCATCAATCGACTTAAATGCTAAACGTACTCGTAAGCAAACACAATTAAATGCGTGTTTATGTGTTTGAAAAGTTTTCATTAATGTTTTCATAAGCTGAGCGCTGAGAAGACCTATGGAGCTGTTGCCTCTGTCACTTCCTACCTCCCTAGCACTGGCGGCACCTCAGTTAGAAAAACCTAAATTATAAAAGATAGACGATTGGCCTCATGCATTCCTGTCCACAATGCTGCTGAATTCTTTCTGTTTATGGTTTGATGATAGAGGTATGAGGAAAAATAAAATTCGAAAATGTTTAGAAAAAATAGTAATGAATATAATATATTAGCACCGAAAATAAATGGCAGCATTGGCCATCACCACCTCTACTCTATTCAAATTATAAGAAGTCAAAACTAGATGTTATGTTTCAAATCTGTCAATATATCAACATATTATTCAATCTGATTGTGGTAGACAACCTTGGTTGAAAGGAGTATTTTATATTAAAAATTTTGTATTGCCTAATTTCTGAGAGTTTTAGATTAGACGTAACAAGTAGGCCTATGTCAAAAGAAGATATATTCAGTTACTACTAGATGTGAAGACATTAGGCCTATGTATATAAATAGTATAGTAAATGCTATGTTTTAAGCCATGTAAACACCAATGCTTTCTTTAGGACTCAGTTAACACTCACTCTGCTGAAGATGCAGGGGCACCACCTTCGAAACAGTCATCAAGAAGTTTCCGAGGTAAATACAGTGCGTTTTAAAAGGTATTTTTAATTCAATGATTTACTCTACAACACCAAAGTCGGGCACAAGAATGAAATTAAAGTTTTTATTTGTAATAGGTAATTTAGGTAATTTAGGTAGTTGTCCACCGCTGTGGCTCAGGGGATGCGTTCGTTCCTCTCACGCAGCGGGCCCGGGTTCGATTACTGGTCGGGACAAATGACCTAGGTGGGGTTTTTCCTCACCTGTGAGACAAATGCCAGGTAACTTTAGGCCCTTGTGGTCCCCGGATATCATCTGGCCGTCATTATCATCTTCATCCCATCCTCGCCTTGTTTGGAGTGAGTGTGTAACTGTGTATGAGTGGTGTGTCTAGTCCTATGTGTTCGTGTTGTCTCGGAGGTTGCCCCGGCATTGAGCTGATCACTCATCCGGGGAGGCCCTCCATGTCCTTGTCTGTTAAAAAAAGTATGTATGTGACCCAAAGATAATCCCTCTCCCTACAGGTCGCGACCCTGTAAGGCCCGGGCGGCTTTGGTCTCTTAAATCCTAACAGGGAGAGGTAAAACTACGATAAAGAAAGAAATAATTTTGGTAATTAATGTTTTTATCTATGTATTCCAGAATTGAACTTATATTTTAATATAAGCATTCATCAAGTAAGATCTTACAAGATCGATATGAACAGTGAAAATTTTAGTGGAATAGATTGGTTCCATATGTAACAATTTTAACATGTGGATAAATATAGGCCTATTATTTTGAGTTAAAGATTAATGTATTAAGCTAATATCGCAGCCTTTAGGCATTTTTTTTTTTGCGACGCAGATGTTTAATAGCAGTGAAAAGGTTAATAGAAAAATTCCGATTCTGTACTGTGTATGTGACAAAGATAGGTTAGGCCTATATCATAATTATAATTTTAATTAATTTCATTATAGCCTACTCACTGTTTGGGTTCTTAGATTTAAGTGACGAAGCTATGAATTTGTAAAAATTCTTTCGGTGAATAAAATTATTAAGATTATTATTACCGTAGGTATTACTTTTAGTTTTAGCATTTTCAGTCGCTGTGATGGCAGTATTATAGCAGAGACGCAGACGTTTTGTTTTCCCACTGTATTGTTACGTCATAGATTGATTGCAAGTGCACCAGGAATATGCTAATATTTAGGTTCTGTGGTAGTTCTATGTTTAACAAGAGATGGCAGTAGAAGGCAATTAAAACTTCAATAATATTTAGTATCTATTCTGCTGTTATGTTCCTCGTAAAACGAATTATTTGTGCAGAAAACGGAACAAAATAAATCCTTTTTTAAGAAAAATCATCTATTCTTTTCGAAACTTTCATAAGTAAATTATTAAAAAACAAATCATGCGCATACCCTCTACTGGATTCCCCCCTAACTTGGCTTAAATATTATTTAATTGATCGAGTAGTTAACTTAGTCTTAAGTTAGTTTAAGTATGGTCTCGACCCTCCCTTAGGGGAGTCCCAATTTTTGTGGCCGATTCTGAGTACTGCGTCCAGATCGGCTTTTTAAACCATATATTCAAAATGATTGATTCCTGGAATATGGGCTGAATTATTACTTTTGTTCGTGATGCCAAATTAATGGAAAATTTCTTTGCCAGAGGGATTTATTTCTGTTTGGAGGGAATGTGATAGTAATAATAGTAATAAAACACCGCACAAAAAAAATTGTCTAACAGAGACATAGTTCTTTTAGAACAATAAATAAAATGGTAACGTTCACAAAGTTTCATGCATAGAATACAGCTCATTTGGCTCGTGAAAGCTTCTGCGCTTACAGATGTTATTATGGAAACCAGTGACCGAAAACCGGAATAATTCAGGTTTTATAGGAATGTCGGTATTACAAAATACCCATACCCCTATATAACCGTAATTGTGGAAACATTATTATAAATCCGTCCAAGGCTACAATACCGGTCAAATATAGATGTATGTATGTATGTATATACTGAATGTATGTATTATGTATGTATGTATTTATTTATTCACTGCAATTGGGTTACTACCCGGTGGAAGCTTTTTCTAAGACTATAATATTTACACATGAACGAGTAACGTTTTCATAATCAAGAACCATTACATAAGAAGGTAGCACTAATTAAGGTAAGTAATTCTAAGTGCACAACGTAAACCTTAGGCCTAAGTTATTCTTAAATTTCTTCAGGGAGGGGGGTTTCCCTGAAAAACTGCTACAGGCAATTCATTCCATTCTTCAATGGTTCTATTTACAAATGAAAACTTCCCTACGTCTGTTCTATACCTTCTACCCTTGATTTTGAGGGAATGGACGCTTCTACCGTAATACGATGGGGGCAAATATTATGGCAAAATAATACTTCATTGAATTATTAAATTCGAATGTACGAGGGTCGTCCAGGAAGTAAAGAACGATTTGGCATAACTAAATAATACGGAAATATATCAACACAAAACTTACTTTACAAAGATAAAGTACGCTACCTTACTCTATTTCTCAAGGTAATCGCCATTGCTATCAAAGTATTTATTGTAACGTGGTACCAGTTTTTCAATGCCGATGTTATACTTTTCTATCGCCAAAGTCCTGAGTCTGGAGATTCTGCCAAGAAGACAAGCAATAAACGCAGAGGCCTATTATGCAATTCTTCAACGACTACGACGCGCTACCCAAAACAAGAAACGTGGAAAGTTGTCTGAAAAGGTGTTTTTGATTCACAATGCTCGGCCTCATTCGGCTCCTCAACCACATGCACAACTTCAATGTTTGAAGTGGGACATTTTTGGTCATCCTTCTTACAGCCTTGACCTGGCACCCAGCGATTTTTACTTGTTTCCGAAACTAAAGGACTTTTTGGGTGGAAAAGAGTTCCCAACCGATGAAGATCTCAAAGTGGCAATAACATCCTGGCTCCGGTCTTTGGCGGTAGAAGAATATAACATCGGCATTGAAAAACTGGTGCCACGTTACAACAAATGCCTTCTTGACAACAATGACCATTACTTTGAGAAATAGATTTAGATACTGTATCTTTGTAAATAAAGTTGTGTTGATATCTTTCGTTATTATTTAGGGCGAAACGGTTGTTTATGCCGCGCACAGGTTTTCTTTCCACTGAATACTAAAAAGTACCTTACACCAAACATAATATGTTACAACTATAAACAACAAAATAATATTTCATAATAAAAAATAGACCCTTGCACCAAAAGTCACATTTCACAATTATAGGAGTGGGAGTGGAAAACTCGTGCGCGGCATAAAATACCTTTTTCCCTTATTTAGTTATGCCAAATCATTCTTTACTTTCTGGAGGACCCTCGTAGATTACGAAGATATCGATTCCAAAATGCATTGGTCACACTAGTGAGCCTAGCTGTGCCGAAAAGAGTAAAAAAAAAAAAAAAAAAAAAAAAAAAAAAAAAAAAAAAAAAAAAAAAAAAAAAAAACACTACAAAAAATAGAACCGGAATGTTAAATAAGGAAATATTAACCTATATAAAATTTTATTTGTTTGCGTGTGCCTTCAAAACTACATCGGGACGGCATGGTCGAATGTCATGTGCGTTATACTGTTACTTAGTGATAACTGATAACCGATCCTACATAGCGTAGGCCTAAAATATATTATGTAGATCCGCAACCAAGCATAGCACAGTAAGCCTGCGAAGTGCAGGAATTCGAATATTATTGTTGTTGTTGTTATTATTATTAACATTATCATTATAATCATTATCAAAATCATCATCATCATCACAACATTCAAGCAGTTGTTAATTGTGGATCTGGCTGTGTTTGATGTTTTCTTTCTTCACATATTAATTTGCTCTTCACACAACGGGTATTAGAATTCAACGAGACAACAAGCAATCGGTCGCAAGAACAACCAATTTGTCATGTAATCTACACGCATTGCCTAGACTTGTCAGCATTACTTAAATCCCTTCTTAAGTATTCAGGTTTTATTTTTCTAATCTTACATGCTTTTGCCGGTATTATCGAGGTACATCGTATTTACGATATAATACAATATCATGGTCCTCAACAATACCGGCATTTTACCGATATTTTCTCTAGGCCTACTGGTACGGTCTCTGGTGGAAACCATGTACTGCCAGTCTATTCAGTGGACTTCTCATTTCGTTGTTTGAGTCTGTCCAATTCCGTTTGATCATGGCATCTGTCGTAAAGAAGTTGGGGTCGATCTCTGTGCGTTTTGTTCGTCTCATTCGCTGTAGTACTTGTTTTGTAGACGGCAGCAGAATTCGGAGACTTTTTATCCTCTAAATGGAAAGCCACTTGAGCCAATTCGTAAGGTAGTCTGAAAGGAGTCACTTTTGAAATGCCAAAGACCCATTTTAAAAATCTTGCTTTGACGCCTTCTATGCAGGCCAGGCCATTTGTCGTTGAACATTCCCAGATTAACTCTAGCCCGTAGGCGATTACCGGGAGAACCTTGCTGTAGAAAAAAATCATGATCGTATTTAGGGACAGTCCCGTGTGATCTTTGATATCATACATTCTCATAATAGTTGCCAATAACCACTTTCTTATACGGCTCCGAAAAGACTTTCCTGAAGACTGGAGTGTCATTTTTAGATATTTAAAGGAGTAGCAAACATAGGTTCAATTCTAGGGGGATCTTCAGTTTTATAGGCTTATTCTGTGTTGTATTTGGCAGACAGATCGACATGTTGTATATCGCTAGCAGTTCGACTTATTAATAGCAAACATGGGTTAATTCTAGGGGATCTTCACTTTTATAGGCTTATTCTATGTTTTGTTTCGCCGACAGATCGACATGTTGTATATGGCTAGCAGTTCTGCTTATTAATAGCAAACATGGGTTCAAGTCTACGGGGATCTTCAGTTTTATAGGCTTATTCTATAATATATTTGGCAGACAGAACGACATGTTTTATATTGCTAACAGTTCGACTTATTAAAAGCAAACATGGGTTCAATTCTAGGGGGATCTTCAGTTTAATAGGCTCATTCTATGTTGTATTTGGCAAACAGATCGACATGTTGTATATGGTTAGCAGTTCGGCTTATTAATAGCAAACATGGGTTCTAGTCTAGGGGGATCTTCAGTGTTGAAGGCTTATTTTATGTTGTATTTGGTTGCCAGATCGACATGTTAAGATCAAATATGAGAATTGAATCTTAGAGGTGTTAATACACTATTAATGTCTTAACCTATGTTGTATTTGGCAAAAAGATTTTCGTGTTAAAAACAAAAATAAAGTTCCATTCTAAGTCTTATCCTAAGTTGTATATGGCCACCCGATCGGCTTATTAATAGCTAATATGGTCTCAACTGTAGGGGTGATTTTTACTTTTATAGGCTTATTCTACATTGTATTTGGGTGATAGATCGCCATGTTCTATATGACTAGCAGTTTGGCTTAATAATAGCAAACATGGGTTCAATTCTAGGGGGATCTTCACTTTTATAGGCTTATTCTATGTTGTATTTGCGTCCAGATCGACATGTTAAGATCAAATATGAGAATTCAATAGAATATACTATTAATGTCGTTACCTATTTTGTATTTGCCAAACAGATTTTCGTGTTAAAAACAAAAATAAAGTTCCATTCTAAGTCTTATCCTAAGTTGTATATGGCCACCAGATCGGCTTATTAATAGCTAATATGGTCTCAACCCTAGGGGTGATCTTTACTTTTATAGGCTTATTCTATGTTGTATTTGGCTGACAGATCGACATGTTGTATATGGCTAGCTGTTCGGCTTATTAATAGCAAACATGGGTTCAATTCTAGGGGGATCTTCACTTTTATAGGCTTATTCTATGTTGTTGTATTAGGGTGCCAGATCGACATGTTACGATCAAATATGAGAATTCAATCTTAGAGGTGTTAATACACTATTAATGTCTTATCCTATATTGTATTTGGCAAACAGATTTTCGTGTTAAAAAAGAAAATGAAGTTCCATTCTAAGGCTTATCCTAAGTTGTATATGGCCACCAGATCGGCTTATCAATAGCTTTATGGTCTCAACTCTAGGGGTGATCTTTACATTTATAGGCTTATTCTACGTTGTATTTGGGTGATAGATCGCCATGTTGTATATTATTAGCAGTTTGGATTAATAATAGCAAACATGGGTTCAATTCTAGGGGGATATTCACTTTTATGGGCTTATTCTATGTTGTATTTGGGTCCAGATCGACATGTTAAGATCAAATATGAGAATTCAATAAAATATACAATTAATGTCGTAACCTATTTTGTATTTGGCAAACAGATTTTCGTGTTAAAAAAAATAAAGTTCCATTCTAAGTCTTATCCTAAGTTGTATATGGCCACCAGATCGGCTTATTAATAGCTAATATGGTCTTTACTCTAGGGGTGATCTTTACTTTAATAGGCTTATTCTATGTTGTATTTGTCTGACAGATCGACATGTTGTATATGGCTAGCTGTTCGGCTTATTAATAGCAAACATGGGTTCAATTCTAGGGGGATCTTCACTTTTATAGGCTTATTCTATGTTGTATTTGGGTGCCAGATCGACATGTTAAGATCAAATATGAGAATTCGATCTTAGAGGTGTTAATACACTATTAATGTCTTATCCTATAGGCTATCGTATTTGGCAAACAGATTTTCGTGTTAAAAACAAAAATGAAGTTCCATTCTAAGGCTTATCCTAAGTTGTATATGGCCACCAGATCGGCTTATCAATAGCTTTATGGTCTCAACTCTAGGGGTGATCTTTACTTTTATAGGCTTATTCTACGTTGTATTTGGGTGATAGATCGATATGTTGTATATGACTAGCAGTTTGGATTAATAATAGCAAACATGGGTTCAATTCTAGGGGGATCTTCATTTTTATAGGCTTATTCTATGTTACATTTGCGTCCAGATCGACATGTTAAGATCAAATATGAGAATTCAATAGAATATACTATTAATGTCGTAACCTATTTTGTATTTGGCAAACAGATTTTCGTGTTAAAAACAAAAATAAAGATCCATTCTAAGTCTTATCCTAAGTTGCATATGTCCACCATATCGGCTTATTAATAGCTAATATGGTCTCAACTCTAGGGGTGATCTTTACTTTTATAGGCTTATTCTACGTTGTATTTGGGTGATAGATCGCCATGTTGAATATGACTAGCAGTTTGGCTTAACAATAGCAAACATGGGTTCAATTCTAGGGGGTTCTTCATTTTTATAGGCTTATTCTATGTTGTATTTGGGTCCAGATCGACATGTTAAGATCAAATATGAGAATTCAATAGAATATACTATTAATGTCGTAACCTATTTTGTATTTGGCAAACAGATTTTCGTGTTAAAAACAAAAATAAAGCTCCATTCTAAGTCTTATCCTAAGTTGTATATGGTCACCAGATCGGCTTATTAATAGCTAATATGGTCTCAACTCGAGGGGTGATCTTTATTTTTATAGGCTTATTCTACGTTGTATTTCGGTGATAGATCGCCATGTTGTAAATGGCTAGCAGTTTGGCTTAGTAATAGCAATCATGGGTTCAATTCTAGGGGGATCTTCACTTTTATAGGCTTATTCTATGTTGTATTTGGGTCCAGATCGACATGTTAAGATCAAATATGAGAATTCAATAGAATATACTATTAATGTCGTAAACTTTTTTGTATTTGGCAAACAGATTTTCGTGTTAAAAACAAAAATAAAGTTCCATTCTAAGTCTTATCCTAAGTTGTATATGGCCACCAGATCGGCTTATTAATAGCTAATATGGTCTCAACTCTAGGGGTGATCTTTACTTTTATAGGCTTATCCTATGTTGTATTTGGCTGACAGACCGACATGTTGTATATGGCTAGCTGTTCGGCTAATTAATAGCAAACATGGGTTCAATTCTAGGGGGATCTTCACTTTTATAGGCTTATTCTATGTTGTATTTGGGTGCCAGATCGACATGTTAAGATCAAATATGAGAATTCAATCTTTGAGGTGTTAATACACTATTAATGTCTTATCCTATGTTGTATTTGGCGAAAGATTTTCGTGTTAAAAACAAAAATAAAGTTCCACTCTAAGTCTTATCCTAAGTTGTATATAGCCACCCGATCGGCTTATTAATAGTTAATATGGTCTAAACTGTAGGGGTGATCTTTACTTTTATAGGCTTATTCTACGTTGTATTTGGGTGATAGATCGCCATGTTGTATATGTCTAGCAGTTTGGCTTAATAATAGCAAGCATGGGTTCAATTCTAGGGGGATCTTCATTTTTATAGGCTTATTCTATGTTGTATTTGCGTCCAGATCGACATGTTAAGATCAAATATGAGAATTCAATAGAATATACTATTAATGTCGTAACCTATTTTGTATTTGGCAAACAGATATTCGTGTTAAAAACAAAAATAATGCTCCACTCTAAGTCTTATCTTAAGTTGTAAATGGCCACCAGTTCGGCTTATTAATAGCTAATATGGTCTCAACTCTAGGGGTGATCTTTACTTTTATAGGCTTATTCTATGTTGTATTTGGCTGACAGATCGACATGTTGTATATGATTAGCAGTTTGGATTAATAATAGCAAACATGGGTTCAATTCTAGGGGGATATTCACTTTTATGGGCTTATTCTACGTTGTATTTGGGTCCAGATCGACATGTTAAGATCAAATATGAGAATTCAATAAAATATACAATTAATGTCGTAACCTATTTTGTATTTGGCAAACAGATTTTCGTGTTAAAAAAAATAAAGTTCCATTCTAAGTCTTATCCTAAGTTGTATATGGCCACCAGATCGGCTTATTAATAGCTAATATGGTCTTTACTCTAGGGGTGATCTTTACTTTAATAGGCTTATTCTATGTTGTATTTGTCTGACAGATCGACATGTTGTATATGGCTAGCTGTTCGGCTTATTAATCGCAAACATGGGTTCAATTCTAGGGGGATCTTCAATTTTATAGGCTTATTCTATGTTGTATTTGGGTGCCAGATCGACATGTTAAGATCAAATATGAGAATTCAATCTTAGAGGTGTTAATACACTATTAATGTCTTATCCTATTTTGTATTTCTCAAACAGATTTTCGTGTTAAAAACAAAAATAAAGATCCATTCTAAGTCTTATCCTAAGTTGCATATGGCCACCATATCGGCTTATTAATAGCTAATATGGTCTCAACTCTAGGGGTGATCTTTACTTTTATAGGCTTATTCTACGTTGTATTTGGGTGATTGATCGCCATGTTGTATATGACTAGCAGTTTGGCTTAATAATAGCAAACATGGGTTCAATTCTAGGGGGATCTTCATTTTTATAGGCTTATTCTATGTTGTATTTGCGTCCAGATCGACATGTCAAGATCAAATATGAGAATTCAATAGAATATACTATTAATGTCTTAACCTATTTTGTATTTGGCAAACAGATTTTCGTGTTAAAAACAAAAATAAAGCTCCATTCTAAGTCTTATCCTAAGTTGTATATGGTCACCAGATCGGCTTATTAATAGCTAATATGGTCTCAACTCTAGGGGTGATCTTTATTTTTATAGGCTTATTCTACGTTGTATTTCGGTGATAGATTGCCATGTTGTATATGGCTAGCAGTTTGGCTTAGTAATAGCAAACATGGGTTCAATTCTAGGGGGATCGCACTTTTATAGGCTTATTCTATGATGTATTTGGGTGCCAGATCGACATGTTAAGATCAAATATGAGAATTCAATCTTAGAGGTGTTAATACACTATTAATGTCTTATCCTATATTGTATTTGGCAAACAGATTTTCGTGTTAAAAACAAAAATGAAGTTCCATTCTAAGGCTTATCCTAAGTTGTATATGGCCACCAGATCGGCTTATTAATAGCTTTTTTTGTCTCAACTTTAGGGGTGATATTTACTTTTATAGGCTTATTCTACGTTGTATTTGGGTGATAGATCGCCATGTTGTATATGGCTAGCAGTTTGGCTTAATAATAGTTAACATGGGTTCAATTCTAGGGGATCTTCACTTTTATAGGCTTATTCTATGTTTTATTTGGGTCAAGATCGACATGTTAAGATCAAATATGAGAATTCAATAGAATATACTATTAATGTCGTAACCTATTTTGTATTTGGCAAACAGATTTTCGTGTTAAAAACAAAAATAAAGTTCCATTCTAAGTCTTATCCTAAGTTGTAGGGCCTATATGGCCACCAGATCGGCTTATTAATAGCTAATATGGTCTCAACTCTAGGGGTGATCTTTACTTTTATAGGCTTATTCTATGTTGTATTTGGCTGACAGATCGACATGTTGTATATGGCTAGCTGTTCGGCTTATTAATAGCAAACATGGGTTCAATTCTAGGGGGATCTTCACTTTTATAGGCTTATTATATGTTGTATTTGGGTGCCAGATCGACATTTTAAGATCAAATATTAGAATCCGATCTTAGAGGTGTTGATACACTATTAATGTCTTATGCTATATTGTATTTGGCAAACAGATTTTCGTGTTAAAAAAAAAATAAAGTTCCATTCTAAGGCTTATCCTAAGTTGTATATGGCCACCAGATCGGCTTATTAATAGCTTATATGGTCTCAACTCTAGGGGTGATCTTTACTTTTATAGGCTTATTCTACGCTGTATTTGGGTGATAGATCGCCATGTTGTATATGACTAGCAGTTTGGCTTAATAGCAAACATGGGTACAATTCTAGGGGGATCATCATTTTTATAGGCTTATTCTATGTTGTATTTGCGTCCAGATCGACATGTTAAGATCAAATATGAGAATTCAATCTTAAAGGTGTTAATACACTATTAATGTCTTATCCTATATTGTATTTGGCAAACAGATTTTCGTGTCTCAACTCTAGGGGTGATCTTTACTTTTATAGGCTTATTCTACGTTGTATTTGGGTGATAGATCGCCATGTTGTATATGGCTAGCAGTTTGGCTTAATAATAGCAAACATGGGTTCAATTCTAGGGGGATCTTCACTTTTATAGGCTTATTCTATGTTGTATTTGGGTCCAGATCGACATATTAAGATCAAATGTGAGAATTCAATAGAATATACTATTAATGTCGTAACCTATTTTGTATTTGGCAAACAGATTTTCGTGTTAAAAACAAAAATAAAGTTCCTTTCTAAGTCTTATTCTAAGTTGTATATGGCCACCAGATTTGCTTATTAATAGCTAATATGGTCTCAACACTAGGGGTGATTTTTACTTTTATAGGCTTATTCTATGTTGTATTTGGCTGACAGATCGACATGTTATATATGGCTAGCTGTTCGGCTTATTAATAGCAAACATGGGTTCAATTCTAGGGGGATCTTCACTTTTATAGGCTTATTCTATGTTGTATTTGGGTTCCAGATCGACATGTTAAGATCAAATATGAGAATTCAATCTTAGAGGTGTTAATACACTATTAATGTCTTATCCTATATTGTATTTGGCAAACAGATTTTCGTGTTAAAAACAAAAATGAAGTTCCATTCTAAGGCTTATCCTAAGTTGTATATGGCCACCAGATCGGCTTATTAATAGCTTATATTGTCTCAACTCTAGGGGTGGTCTTTACTTTTATAGGCTTATTCTTCCTTGTATTTGGGTGATAGATCGCCATGTTGTATATGGCTAGCAGTTTGGCTTAATAATAGCAAACATGGGTTCAATTCTAGGGGGATCTTCACTTTTATAGGCTTATTCTATGTTGTATTTGGGTGCCAGTTCGACATGTTAAGATCAAATATTAGAATTCAATCTTAGAGGTGTTAGCCTAATACACTATTAATGTCTTATCCTATATCGTATTTGGAAAACAGATTTTCGTGTTAAAAACAAAAATAGAGTTCCATTCTAAGTCTTATCCTAAATTGTATATGGCCACCAGTTCGGCTTATTAATAGGAAATATGCCTTCAACTCTAGGGGTTATCTTTACTTGTATAGGCTTATTCTATGTTGTATTTGGCTCCCAGATCGACATGTTAAGATATAATATGAGAACAACCTATGTTGTATTTGGCAAACAGTTTTTCGTATTAAAAACAAAAATATAGTTCCATTCTAAGTCTTACGTGTCTTATTATACCTGTAGAAGTATTCAAAATATTGAGTTAATTCTCAAGATATTTCTCAAAGTGTTGTGTTTACACTTCATTCAATTATTGTAGTGCCCACAGAGGGGGTTAAGACGCAGAGAGTGATTGAAATTGCTGAGTAATGTTTAATTTTTTGCACAATTAGGATTTTGTAAGTTAAAAATAAAAACTGTCAATTTTCAACTTCAAAAGGTAATGAAATCTCTTCTAATTCTTAGAAATGAATAAAATATGCTGTAGAACTAGTATCAATTATTTATCATGTAAAGCAGACTCATTGAACATTATTTTTGATTGACAGTTTTAATTACAAATACAACAATATCTTTCCCTTGGGAAGTAGTTTCAGAGTAGGCCTATTGTTGTGGGGGGTTACTTTTCATGGTGTTTGGGGATACATTTCATGATACTGGAGGGGGTAAGTCATGAAGATAAGGAGGTGGGCACCCCTGCAATAATACAATCATTACAGCAAGTCACAGCAAATACTATAGAGGACCATACAGGACACTTTGCGATATATCGAGGGACAATATTTTGATCCCCATCTAGCGCCCCAACCTGTTACTACTGAATACAGATGGAGTAGGGCAAAACCGGGTGACGCGCCGCACCGGGATAGATGCCGCACCCCCTCTAACTCGAACATTTGACGCTAGGTACCGCTAATTGTCGTGATACCATCTCCAGTTCCCTCCCTAGAGTAATTGAATCGCGTGTGTTCATTGTTTGTAGTGTTTATGCCATTGTTATAACGGTATTTATCAGGTAAGTGCACTAGTTTCACTGCGAAACTTTTTTGGACGCATTACTTTATTCTTTCCTGATCTGTATTTGCTCCATTTTTTCTGCATTTACTACTTTTAATAGACTATTTAGAGGTTGTAAAGATATTGTGAGTGAAGTTGGCCATAACAACAATAACAATAAGCTCTACAGATGAGTGCGGCGCGTGACCCGCAATTTTGGGTCACATGCCGCATAGCTTTCAAGGGTGACACGCCGCACAATGTCTTGCAGTATAATTACCCCCCAAAATTATTTTTTCTGCTCTTTTCAACAATAAACATGTCAACTCGGTATAGGGGAAGGGAAGGAGCTAAACATCGTGGCCTATGGAGTGACAATGACCTACAAGAAGCTGTACGGCGAATTAAGGCATGGGAAATTTCCATTCGGGAAGCCGAACGTTGCTATCTTATGCCAGAGAGGACTATTCGTAGGCGCATGGACACAGGAAATTGGGAAAACCCTCACTTGGGCTTGAAGGATTATTTGGTACAGAAAATGAAAAAAGGCTAGTCACCCATGCCCAGAGATTGTGCAGTTAGGTTCTCTTTTGTTTTATACGTGCCTTTGATGTAAATTTAGACTGTTATTATGAATGCGGCATGTCTCCCATACGTGCGGCATAGCACCCTGTAACGCGGCATCTCTCCCGCTTTGTCTTTCAATTTAATAATTGTATTTACACATTTAATTATTATTTTATAAATATTTTCGTTGCTGAAATAAAGGGAGGGAAGATCATAGCTTGGAATCTCAAAAAGAGTTTTCAAAATATTCAATCCTGTTTTGAGGTAGACGGATTTCCACAAAAGTGCCCTAATTAGATACAAAGATATCAATCAATTTCTATTAGAGGAGCCGAAGTAGCAAACCCCGGCATGTTATGTATAAGGGATATTATTTTTCTATCCATCTATGGTCCAGAAAAAAAAATGTTGGTTTGGAAATAAATGACCTAAAAAATTAAAACAAAAAAGCAACATTGAAAAAAAGAGCAAGTTGTTGTTAGCAACCGCTAAGTTGAAATATTTGTGTTTTCACTTATATTTTGAGAACTATTTCGGAAGTTCTGTGTTTTGTTTGCTCATTATTATTATTATTATAATTACTTAAACAGTATTTTGGTCCTTAGTGTTTGGCGAAACATTAAAACATTGCAGTTTATATGTGTTTTGAATATTTTAATTTGCCCCCAAGTTTGCAGGTTGTGCCACCAGGAATTCTGCAAAATCTGTCCCCCATTTTTCCATTGTCAAAGCAGTAAGTGTCCGGTATTGTCCTCTATAGTATTTGGTCACAGCTTATACCATGTGGCAGAGAGTAGAGACTTATGTAGCCATCTTGATGACGTGTTACTCTGTGGTGACATCCGGTGTCTAAATATTTATAATAGAGTTTTTCATTACATACCCAGGCGGCTTCCTTTCATTAGGAGGGAAAGTCTGCCGACAGCTCACCCCATGCTCTTTATTTTTACCGCATCAATCGGCTAGTTACCTCAGCCAATCAAAATCTAAGAATGTCTTGTGACGGCTGTGACAGCTACTTGTCTACTCCGCGTGGATAGAAACGCGGGATTGCAAAATCTAGTTAGCCTATGGTAAACAATAACATGTGTGAATTGATTAAAGCGAGGGAAGAGTTCAGTTCACTGAGGTCAGTGATAATGAGAGAGTATTGCAACATTGCTTATGTTTTGGAAGCGGAAAACAAGCCCGACTTGGTCAGATCAATTAACATAAAGAAACACTGACTTAATGGTTTATTCCTTTGAAGCCGCCTGGGTATGTATGCAACAAAAACTCTACTATACGAGCCAGTCTCTCATTCATAGAAACTTAGCTCAGGAATACGCTGGTAGTTGTAACATTCAAATAGACGTGGCAGTAAATAACAAATAAAATTTCAACAGTATTTAGTTTCATCACTACACAGGTGACAGCAAGAGAACTAACCCCTCACAAGTAGGCCTACTCTAGATAATATCCATGAGTTGTTCGACTCAATTTTTCTGTTTTTCTTTGTAACAATTCCTATCACTGTTTTCTCCTCACCTTACAGCATTTTATAGGCTATCTTTAAATAATTACAGCCTATGTCTGCAATCTTCGTTTTTCAATATAATGTAACTGTAATAATTTAACTGTACTTGTTTTATTTATTACTTCCACAGGTACTAGGCCTATAGGTAGATGAAGTCGGCCCCGAAATTCGAAGTTGATTTTTTATCATAAACCAGGGTGTCCACTGGTCGGGAAAATCCGGGAATCCGGGAAAAGGCCGGGAATTTCGTATGGTCGGGAAAATCCGGGAAAAGTCAATGAATTTGTTAAAATATCCGGGAAAATTCGAAAAATTGCAAAGTGGGATCAAAAAGACTTTTAGACAATAATAGGCCTATATGATATTATATTTAATTAATTTTATTGATACTAATTTTTTTATCTGTTATAGCCTACGTAATTATTGTTTGTAATTACTTTTGTTACTAAAAGTTTTCTTATTTAAAGTATGTATAATCCTATAATTTTTCTTACACAGTTATTAGAAAGTGCTTCATATTTTGGTCGGGAATTTATGAAATGATCAATGAAAATCAGAGAATAAGCCGGGAATTTCTTCAGCATTACCTGGTGGACACCCTGTAAACGGACGTTTTGAGGTCCCTTGAATCCAAAAATACTGTTTTTTAAAAACATGTATTATGTGTCTTGTGATCAACCTAGCTCCAGAACAAAATAATTGTAAGAAAACAAAATTTTGTATTTGGGTTAGGTATCTTCTGGGGATGTGACAAGAAGATTGATGACGACATTCTCTTACTTTTAACGCCACTTTACAAGAAGAAATTTTGTTTTATCGCCATGGCTCTAACGATTTTGTTTAAACTTTGTATGTGAAGTGCTTATAGCAAGTGCTAAAATTTTTATTTGAAACATTTTTTTTCATAAACATTCTCTGGAGGGTAGTTATAAGCCATGTACCGTTCACACACAGAATGTCTCGCCTGGTGAACAATAAGCTTTGCATCAGGTTGAAACAACTGAATACGCGCTCATTATAATATGGCCTCTTATTCTACACCGGAATGTGCAGTGATAAACTGTACGAGTATTTCCCATGCGCACGGTAAATAAATTGATCGACATGAGTGCATTAATCAGGTTTCATATAGATTGTGTTTCATATAGATTATGTATGCCATACATAATAATACGTATATTAGATTAAGAGGCAAAATGTTTATTTGGGCAGTTTAACTTATGTGTTTCACATAAGATTTTTTTGTTATTTTATGTTTGATTTGTATTTGTGTATTGACAGGTCTCGTATGATATTGTGACATGTTGGACGCAATAAATCTAAGGTGGACATTTACAATGTAGTTCACTTGCCAATGAAAGTAAAACACGAAATAGATGACTAGCGGTAGGCCACATCTCCTCAAGGGATGAAGTGACATGGAGCAAAATGGTCTAATGAGTAAATACTGAACATTCCTCCTCTTTTCGTGAGGAAAAGAGCTGTCGGGCAGGAATGGTGGTTGAATTACTGATCAGCTGATTCACAAATCGTTGTTTGTTTTGTCACATACAGACACAATATTTTTTTTTCTAAACAACATCGCTTACTGGAAAAGAATGGAATTCACTAACACACTTAACAGATTAAAAGGACTGTACATTTCTTTAGATCTTCCAGAGTTAAGAAAACAGGAAAACGCTTTACGGAAGCAGTGAAAACAAAGTAGGCCTTTCCAGGCATGTTGGTTACTAATTTTTTTAATATTATGTATATATATATTATATGTGTGTAATTCTAATAGTTATTATACATAGACTTTTGACATTTTAAAAATAGTTGTGGTCATTTCAAGACGAAGGATGTACTGCAATATGTGCCTCTGACTGTCACCGGTATGCTTAAATTTTGTTCCGTAGGAGTTCTTTTACATGCCTTAAATCTACAGACATGGGCCTGTCTCATTTATGTGCACATAATTGACATCGACCTGGGCCGGGATCGAACCCGCAATCTTGGGCACAGAAAGCCAGCGAAATGTGGGAGTCGGTACACGTGAGGTGATAGCTCATATAACATGCACTGTTTTCTTAACCTTGGACAACCTGTGGTCACAAGTGTATTAAATTTTGGCATCTGATAAACTATTCTAAATTAAATAAAATCACAATTATTACTCTTGCTTGCCTGTTATTATAGTACATCCTCATCCATTTGCTGCAGTCATGTTTTCCTTACCTCGGAATCACGGCATCGACCTCCGTCATAAAATTTACAATCCCGTTGCTAGGCTATGTTTTAGTTATGTGAAATGGTTATCTTTGTTGTGTTGTAGCAAGCATTGTTACTACTTAAACTTCATAATGTTTGGGGTAATTACCCGAATTGTAAAGAGAACATTAATACCTTTAAAAAAAAAAAAGTCTTTCGGAATAACGCGCAATATGGAAGTAAAGCACAATGTTAGACTTGAATAAAAAAAATCCCTTTAGGCAGGCCTACAGGCGGAGGTAGATTTCGAAGTGCTTTTGGTTTAATTTATTGTCGCTGCATAGCACTCTTCTTCTTTAGCCTTGGCATGGTAAACCTACAGTAATAAGAACTGAATTCGGTAAAGAGGAAGAGCCTACAATCATTTGTTTTGACAACAAGAATAGGATATAATATTCTGGGAGGCCGTGCGCAAGATCAAATAAAATTAGCAAAGCCGCTAAACAAGACAAAATTATGATATTATAATAATTCTTTTAAGTGTTATTATTTTCAAACATTAAAATCTCGCGTCATATGAGAGCTATCAAGAAACTATTTATTGATTTGTAGAGTACTCATCAAGAGCTTTTCAACGATACCCCACAAGACGTGGTTTCAAAAGTTTCGAATTTTCATCCCCCACCCCCACCTCCACCCCCACCCTCACTCGAACCCCCGAATCGTTGGTGTCACTGTGAACTCCATAGGGAGTACTCTAATTTATTCAAACAAAGTTTCCCTCTATACTTCATAGGGGCCGAGATATAAAGTTTTCAAAATTTCAACCCCCTCCCCCGACCACCCCCTTGGGCCAATTTTGCCCATTAACGAACTTGTCCGTACTATTGGGCCTAGAAATAACATAATAAAATTTGGTTCAAATATCTTCAAAATTACGGCCGCTATCGTGTAAAGATATATATATATAAATATATATATATATATAAATATATATATATATATATATAAATATCACAAAATTTTTTTTTGAACGGGCGGTGGTTTCGTACTTAGGGGAGCATGAAACGTAAAGATATGAAAGAATTTTTCGAAAATCATAAAGTGGTATCCATTGCAATAGGTAGATTTTTCTTCGAAAATCTACCTAAAAAAGCCAATTAACATGGACATGTTTTAGCTGTATAATGCAATGATGGCCCATTCATGAATGATTATTGATCATAATAAATAATAAATGAATAACCTTAAAAAGCTCTAAACATAACTCTATGCATTATTCTCAGTACAAAACATAAATTGTCATTGACGGTTTCAGGGCTGAATTTATATAGGCCCAAGCATTCTTTAAGTGATATAAGCGAGTTTATAAGTTTAAAATCGTTGAAGAAAATTTTTATGGAATAAATGGTTTCCATTAACGGCAATCCTAATGCGTAGATAAAATTCCTCATATTGTAACATAAAGCATTACTCTATTGATTATATACCTCTACATTTATAAAAATTTTCGCTGATGAATATATACATCAGTCGCAGTTAAAAGGTTGATAGCTTCTCGCATTTTGAGTTTTGCATTCTGTTAAGACTGAGTACTAGGGAGATGAACTGGACTTGGAATCACTGTGGAGAAACTGCTTAAAGATCTTTCATGTAGCCAGATGTGACATAAATTTAAGGTATGTTGAGGAACCCTATACTGGGTAAGATTTGTGGTCATATCACAACTAAAATTCATTAATCCCCTTGGGTAACGTCTTTTCAGATAAATGAGTCAATCCCTCATCACTATGAATTAAACTGAGATCTTCCTCTTGCACTAAAAAAATTGAGCAAGTTATCTCATATAGGATATAAAATTGCAAATTAATTCGTATTCTTTGAAGAATACATTAGGTCATTTTCAACATCTTTTGTCATGCAATTAAATGTATAAATTAATTATTCAGAATGGCCACTACTTGCTAAATTACAGTTAAGAGTTTCTCTCTTCAGTCAACCAGATAGGTAAATGTTCACTTCTTGCCTTAGGTTGAACTTTTACAGTACGGATAAAAAAAAAATAGAAAGAATAAAGCTATCTGTCCACTTACCTGAATCTTGTATACGACCTAACACACTGAGCCATGGAGCCACTATCATTCCTCTTTCTTGAGGTATTAAGACCCCAAAACATTGACATTGACCCCAAAATATTGACTTCTTGGTTTATCATCAGAGAAGCCATCAAGAAGGTAGCCAGACAGTTTCCTCAAAATCTCTCCGTTTAAAGAGAACATTCCTGTAGCTCTAAAGTCACTTAAAGGGTTTCTTTTAATTGCATTTTCAATTTCATTGTGTAACTTTAATAATAAATTAATAGTGATTGGAATTATTCCTCCACTGGACATAAGGCATCTTGCTCTTCCAACTCCTAAATAAAAAAATGTATCCACTGTTTAAAATTCCATAACTTGCAAACTAATTGACGGAGTTGTCTCATCTTTGGTGAAAGTGTAGCTTAAAGTCCAAATTAAAGATATCACTGTACGTGTTCGAAATGGTCACCATTAACATCCACATACAAACGATGCCGCCGAACTGCAGCACGAACTACCGACTGCAACGTGTTCAGTTGGATATTTGCACATGAATGTACGATGGATTCTCGAAGTGCATCCAATGTGCGTGGCTTTTGTCGATAAACGACGTCCTTTAGTGTTCCCCACAGGTAAAAGTCCAGAGGAGTTAAGTCTGGGGAACGTGGTGGATACTCCACAGCACCTCTACGGCCTATCCATCTTCCTGGTAGAGTTTCGTCGAGATAAGCCCTAACACGATTGTGGTAGTGGGCTGGGGCACCATCGTGTTGAAAGTAAAATCTTCCGTCTCCATACACGTCTCGGATGGCAGGTAAAATGGATGTCTGAAGCTTCTGAAGGTACACCTCACCGGTAACTGTGCCGTCAAAGAAGAATGGCCCATTCAAGCCCCGGTAAGACAACCCACACCACACATTTACTCCTGGCAAATTCACTGCTTTGTCTACATGGACGTTCGGATATTCGGCGGCCCAGTAGATGCAATTGTGATGATTTACTGTACCATTGAGTTTGAACTGTGCCTCATCAGACCACACAATCATCTCTGCAAACTCTTCATCGTTGCGCACCATGTTAGTAAACCACTCGCTGTACTCCATTCGACGATCTGGGTCGTCCTCGTTCATTGCGTGTAGCAATCGTGGGATGTAGCACTTCCACTTTGCTGTCTTCAAAATTCGCCGAACACTTGAGCGACTCACTCCGGTTTCACACGGGCACACTGCCTCACAGACTTCTGTGGTGAGCGAGTGAAGTGTTCTAACACAAACGGGAGTTAGCTGGACTTGTTACTGTTACAGGTCGTCCAGATCGTTGTTTGTGTACATCTGTAACACAGCCTTCGGCTTCAAATTTGTCTCGAATCCAACGAATCGTTAAACGTGTCGGCGACTCTGTTTCATACTCATTTCGCCATTGCTGTTGAACCTCATTAATGTTTTCGTACTTAAAATACCACTTCAAAACTGACTTCCTTTCATCGAATGTAAGCCTTGCGCCAGCCATGTTTACTCGAACACTGACTATCTGGCGACTGTCATCTGACAAAGCAAAACAACTCAATACAGCGCTTGTGTGGCGCTTGCCGGAACTACAAACTATTACACTACCAAAGATGAGACAACTCCGTCAATTAGTTTGCAAGTTATGGAATTTTAAACAGTGGATTCATTTTTTTGAACCACTCTGTATATTCCCTGAATAGTCTCCCATCAATACTAGTAGATTGTGGTGAGGCACACGACTTGGATTAAATTAATCAGGAAAACATTGTGAAGTGTCAATATTATATATTAAACCTTAGAACATTCTATTTCACATATTTGTTTTAAGTAAATACTTACCAAATTAATTTAATTTATCTATGTACAGCAGGGAATATAAATTGGAATATCAGTATATTTTAGTAACAGCAAAAATTAATGGATTTACTGGAAATATGGTCAACAAAAATCAAGAAATTTGAAAACCTAAAACATGTAAAAGATAATACTACCTGAAGCAATCTTAAAGATGAAAAAGCTTTAAGAAATTCACTTTCCATCCTTTAATGCATCATAAATTCGAAAACAAATTTTTAAAAACTGACCTATCAATAAGTAGAATATATAAAATCTCTTAAGATCAGACATGAAAAACAAAATTCCACCAAGTAAAAATCAGGAATTCATTAAATTGACAGTAATGCCTGTGATAATGAAGTACCGGTATACATTGGCAAAAGGAAGAGAAATTTAAATGTAAGGTACAAAGAGAGCATGAGAAATATTAAATACCTACAAATAGAAGCTGTGGCTGTTCAGAAACCACTTGATTTAATTGTTTGGGAAAAAGTATACATCCATAAAAACAAAGACTTATAAATTTTGACATTCTTAAGGACAATTACCTCATTTTAAAATTCATACAACCTGGAGGACATCTGGTGGATAGAGAAGCAAACTTGTCAGTAGAGATGAGCTGATGATGATGGGGAACCCATCAACTGTATGTTCTAATTTAAGATTTTACCTACGACAAATATGTGAAGTAAAATGTTCTAAAATTTAATATACAGGTGCTTGACTGTTGGGGAATTTTCATTTTACGACTTTCCACCACACAACCAAAACACAATACTGTTGGGCAGTAGTGTATCTTGGTCTGAAATGTAGGGTGTGCTGCCATACAAAAAAAAAAAAGAATAATCAAACTATTATAAGCCAACTACACATTCATTTTGCATTTTGGGGATTCTGACAGTTAATTCTTACAAACAAAATATGTTATGGTTTTTATTCACTTGAATATGATACAAGGATACATTTGTATATTAAGTAAATTCATCTTTTTTGTGTAATCAACTTTCCAAGTGCATTTTAAATAAAGATACATGTCGTAGAAATTTCACATTTAAATAAGCAAAATATCTCTTTGTAGCTATTTGTAGCTCTTTAGGGTTGTGCCACAATATTTTTAATATAAATTTTGTTGACCGTCCAAACCACTGTTAAATATGAGAACATTTAGAAATGAAGCAGCTAAACGAGTGATGCATACAATTTGTGTACACTTTTACAGAGTTATACTTCAGGGTATGTTGGATTCTTTTACATCAAAATAAAACTTTTTTTTTTAACTAAAATGGCTCAATCAAAACTTTTCTCATACCTTAAGGAACTGTCTTAGTTCAAATGATGCATTATATGCTGAAAGACTTCAATGAATCATAACTATTGTTACAGTCACACATCATCAATGTGATGTGGTCCTTCGGAAAAGGGACCACAATTATTTCCATCTACCCTCCCGAGTGCAAAATCCAATGGATAACAGCAACGGGTTAGACATAACATAATAGACTACAGTATTTTTCAAATGGGAAGCGTTTTGTTCTTCCTCTTGCTTAGATACGCGGTCCAATCAGAGACTGCGAGACGGAAGGAAGACCCTTCCTGATAGCGGTACTCCTTTAGCTCGTATACGTGATTGGCGGTGAAGGAAAATTCCCATTTGAAAATTATTGTACTGATAAGCATCATAGTAAAAATATATTCACTGATAAGGGACAGCTATTAGCGGTTTTCTAAGAAATAAACTTTGGCAATAAAAGATTACTAAAAATTACCAAGCAGTCACTAAGAAAATACCAGCATTGCCATTCATGAACAAAGTATACTGTACATATTTAAGATATAGAGCATACTGACCATTATTGCAGTGACAAAGTACAAGGCATGGGCGTCGCCATGGGGGGGCAAGAGGGGGCAACTGGCCCCCTCTGGATTGCCTTATGGATTCATTTATTTGTGGTACTCTTTGTCAACCTACAGTTGTAGCATGGAGAATAAAAAAAATAGAATTACTTTATAACGAGTTTAGCAAGTATTAACTAATTATAACTATAATATGTATTTATAATAATATCTCACCAAGGCCATTGCTCAAAAGAGCGTATTCTGTTAACTTAAAAAACTTTGTAGCCTCGTCGAATTCAGCTTGGGTTCAAAATAACGATCCGGTTAACAAAGTGATGTTTAGCCTAATCATTTGAAATTGAGGTCCGAAATTGATTTTGCCCCCCCTTAATAAAATTCCTGGCAACGCTGCTGGTACAAGGTTAACTTTTTGGAAATATATTAGTTATCAAAGTAGCCTAGTTCAATTAACCAGTGCAGGTGGGTAATTTGATAAGTACAGTATATTTAAATCTGGAGCATAGGTGAATTAACATCTACAGCAAGAGAGGTCCAGAGATTCATTCTGCTCTTGGATATACTAGTACCTCGATTTTTTAAAATCTGCCCATAAAGTAGAGATAAAATTTTGATATCCAGCAATCTTCCTATAAACATTGTAAGCAACTCCCAGCATTCAATCACTTATAATATATCCAGTAAAAACAAGTGAACATACTACATTAACAATGGCATTCTGATATTGACTTTGTTTTAGCCTCCACGAGCTTCTACTTCTACAGTGGTTTCAGACTTTTCAACTGATGATTTTGGCGCTTGTTTTAAGAACTGTCTCTTCATTTCAAATGCAATCACTCCAAAAGCAGTCCCTGAATTCAAGCTTTCAACCCCATTGCTTAGAGGAACATTCAGCCTAATACCAGCTCTCTCATTTGCTACTTTGAAAGCATTGAAACTTAGTCCCTCTGTTTCCCCACCAATTATCAATGCAATAGGACCACAGTTCACATAATCAGCAGCAAAGTATGGTATTATCGGAATACTGTTCAAACACTTCTCATATGCTTCTTTCTCCAGATCTTCTTCACATACTCTTTGATCAGTTACAAGTGTCTCTGAATCAGAAGCAAGGGAGACGGAATTGTTGTCTGCCAGAAATATAGCATTATCCATGTCTACATAAGTTTCCAGATCCTCCCATTCCATGTCAATGATAACTGCTGTTCGGAAATGGGCACCTGCTCCAGTCCTCAAAACCTTCGGATCCCAGAGGTCAACACAGCCTATATAAAGACACATGTGTAATCAAATCATACTTGAAATTATATTGTACATTCATAGCACTGAAACCTTATCCAGAAGCTAGGCATACGAACAATTTTTTTTCCTTTACAGTACTATTGGTATGCCTACTAGGGATGGGATATCGATCAAAATATTGATATTTTATTTTTGATACTCCATGTTTTGACAACGATATTTCAGTTCTGATATTATCATGATACCGATATTGCTCTTCGATAATACCAGTATCTATTTTCTCAATTCAAGAACAAGGATAAAATGGAGGGCGAGGGATGGACTTAAACAAAAATACACTAGTATAACATATTTATTTATAAAAATGGGCAAAATCAACCTTTTAGGCAATATCAAATTTTTAAATTTTTAAATTAAAACATTACATATTGAATTGATGACTATTAACATTTAATTACACTTATTTTCATCGTCTCTGGTCGTCAATTTGAGTTTTGCTACCACAAGGATGTTTCAATTACACTTATTCGTAAGAAGTAACAACAAGTGGTGATGCCAAACCATTCCCCAAATCTCTATAGGTAGAGGTGTTTGAAAATGTTTTCATTTTTTACAAGATTTGTGTCCAAATTCAAAATCTAGTGTTTTGTATTTTTATTTGTTAGAAGCAACGAAGCAATGATAACATAACTACAGAGCTTTAATGAGAATCGACAATCCTTATAACCACTATATTAGATTATACACGCATAACCATTATTTTAATGAATTATTAATTATTTACATATCAGTATATTGCATCTCGCTTAAAAGAAATTGCAGATTGTAGATTGCACCCCCAAAAAAGTGATCTGTCAGATATAATGTACTGTATATCTACTGTATACTGAATATACTGTATATTGAATGAGTATAGCTGAAAACATGCACTTGCAAAATTGAATAAAGAAAGTTTCCTACTCTTCTGAAATAAGTTATCAAAACGAACCATTTTTTTGCCTTCGGGTAGAGCAGAAAATATGTTGTCAATTACAGCACTATTATAATTGACAATGATATGAAGGAAGCATATCAAAATTTAAAATAACTGCGTAATTTCAATTGTTAAATAAATTTTAACTATGCCTTACTTATACTGCAATACAACCTTGGCAAGATAACCTGTTTCATTTTTAAAACCTTAAAATTAAAGGGTAAAAGTTATGGTAACATAACTACAGAGCTTTAATGAGAATTGACAATCCTTACTTGAATAACAAATTTTAAATTAAAAGTGTTGATCTTTATTGAAAAAGGTAGCAAGAAATTTTCATTCATGAAGGCAGTGCAAAACTTGCTTGACAATCCAACTGAGGAATAAAAAATTACAAAAGAAATATACCAGTATATCAAAAATAGGTTTTATTTAACTGATAATGGCTTTTGTGGTTTTATTTATGAAATTAGCGTTATTTCGTTATTTAATTTTACCCCCAAATAACTCTTAACATCCTAATATGTTAGGAAAATGTAATCTTAACCTGAAATACAATATTTCATGCAGCAAAACTGTCAGTGTGTGCATGCGTGAACTATGTGTTAACGGTTTCTGAGTGCTCTAGGAACAAACCTATCATCTTAGTAAAACTTTTGGTATTATCGAATATTGGTAATTTCTTACCAATATAATATAATATTGTTATAATATTAGTAACTGAATTCATATTGATATCAATATTTTGCTTCCGAAATCCCATCCCTAATGCCTACTATATGTAGAGAAAGTATTGTATTCAACCTTAAAATTTAATTTCAAGTTCCCATCAGATCTACATGCTTTGAGGTCACTTGAGACCAAAAATACTTACTTAATTACTTAATGGCAATAGACAATTATTCCTAAGCAAGCTAAAGGAATATTATCTATTTGATGGAAACTGGAGGTTCGTTGCCTCCCCATTCAATCCTATTCTGTGCTAACTAAAAATACTATTTAATAAAATGTCTGTGTAGGTGCTTCTATATTCTGTGAATAGTACTAGCCAAAAAATTAAAGAATATGATTAAAAATTTTATAAGAATTTGCAATCAACCGTACTTCCAATGTTTTCATTTCATGTTTAAAAAAATGCATGGGAAATATTTAATTTAATGGTATATAGTAAATTATACAATACTTTTTATTCATTAAAAATTATAAAACATACGTAGGCTACATTAAATATAAGAAACTTGGTTCTAACAGTACATTTACATATTTTTCTGTTAGGCTTGGATACTTTCATGAATTGATACCAGGCTTCAAAATTAAATCAATAGAAACAAACCTTTTGTAAGAATGACTCTCTCGCAACCAACTCCTGCTGCACATCTCAGAATGGAGCCAAGATTCCCTGGGTCACGAACATTGTCACATATAACAGTCAAAGGTATAGCATCTCTTCCAGGAACTTTCTTATCTAAAGAAGGTGTTTTAAGGAAACCTGTGAAAATAAGTTAAAATTATGTCATGAACTTTATAAAAGCCTTAACAAGGAGAAAAAAAGAATAATAATAATTTCATAACAATACAATTCAAATACACTGATGCAATTTATAACGTCCTATTGAACACGAATATAAATGTCTCCATATTTTAAATAATTATTTTGCATTGATATCTTCTTGGCTGATAATTATTGACCTTCAACCACCCTGAAATAAAAGTTTGGAAATGAAAGAAAGTTGTTGGTTAAAAAAATCAAGGATCCTTAAATTATTCTTGGCTCACATTAATCTGCAAAACCATAATGAACAGTTTCAAGACTGGTAAAAGTTTTTACTTGGAATATGAATGCTTGAATGTGATACATGAATGACTCTCTGCCACATGGAAATGAAGATGGCTTTGAGCATCTTGCTCTTTATCTCTACGGACATGCAAATTCCTCAGATCTTCTTTAAGTCAAGAATCCTCTCAGCCAATGCAATTGTTTATTGTTATCAATATTTCTGCTCTAACTTCTAGAAGTCATTTTAGGGCAGCTGATGGGGTCAGTTAATTTTCTTCTTCTTACTGTAAAAACATTCATAGTGATAGAGGGCGCCAATTTGTTCTGAAATATGTTGGATATCCAGTCAATTTTTTAGTTAACAGATTTGAACTTCCTGTAATTCTTTGTGATTTTATACATGTGTTGCAACTGCCGGTAATGAATTTACGACCCTCGTATGAAACAGTAACATTGTGTACACAAAACACATACTGGAACGAACAGCAGCAGCAACCATAGCAACAAACAGCATAAAAAATCTGCACAGAATTTCACTAGACACCGCAATGAAACTATTCCAACTGAAAATAACACCGATTGTGACTTATGGACTGGATGTAATCTGGGATCACCTGACTGTCAAAAACCTAGAAGACCTCAAGAAAACCAAAGCATCGTTCCTGAAGAAGGCATTATGTCTATCAAGGCATATGCTCTCACGCCTGGTGTATGTACTTGCAGGGCAATCATTCTTCATAGAAGATCTTCGGCACCAGCTGCTACTGCCATCCACAGAAGCCTACAAGAACGTACTAAACAAACAAAACAAGAAGGCAAATGAAATATAGCCTGAATTCTACACCAAAGATGCCATGCTCAACAGAGAGTGGACATGGGCGGACTATGACCTGCAGCATATGATGACATGGATGGCCATCCACGGATTCCATCATCTCATCTGCATTAACAAGCGATATCACCAACCAGAAGAACAGTGCATCTGCATGCTTTGTGACAATAGCTGTGACAGATATCATGTGCTAAACTGTGCTAAACAGTCCACCTCGCTGATCAGCTTCTGTGGAAGCTAAAACACAAACACTATGCACATTGTGCACTATCCCTATTATTATTATATCTTCTTGGCTTCCAGGTATCTGCTATGTCAAGTTGAAATGATCTGCCAACATTTTGACCATCTTGCTGTGGTCTTTATCAAGGCTCTACTGCCAAATACCACAGCAATATGGTTGAAATGTCAACAGATCTTTTAAACTTGAAGTAGCAGGTACCCAGAAACCAAGATGATTTGAATGATAACTCAGGTCATGGAAGCCTACGATCATATTTTGCATTGATGCTTATAGCATTATTTTTTTATATTTTATGGCTAATTGATGCTTGAATTTAATTGAATGAAGTTCTGGTTGAAATGGAATTAGGGCTCCAATATTCACATTTTAATATTACCAAGACATAATTTGTGTGACCTATGTCACTAGCAGAACACATCTGGGACAGGGGCGACAGGTATTATCTTGAGTGAAAATGAAATAACACTACTGAAAATGTAAACTACCCTGGGACATATTATCTTGATTGAAAATGAAATAACAATACTGAAAAATGTAAACTACCCCACAGAGTTGACAGAATGGGAGAACATCTTTATGGAGAGTTAGCTTATTTATAATTCTTCCTGCAACATTTGCAGAGTGCTAGAGACAAAGAGAACCGTTACAAATTATCCAATTTCATAATTAATAGGCATGCAATAGAATGAGGAATTAAATGAGAAATATAAAAATAATAATTAAAGATGGTTTTAGGAATACAATCTGCTGCATTTTGATTTACACTCTCAATATCAATCTTGGTCCAATCATTTTTGTTATAAGGCATTAACATAAGCCAATTTCTATAATTCAAAATGACTTCCTTTCCCATCTTTAAATCCCTTAACTTTTTACAATTAACTTACCGGTATTTCAATTGCTAAACCACAATTGTTGAGAACACAATGATTGCACATTATAAACATCTATCAGGATAAGAATGAGGATGAGCAGTTGATGCATAGCTGATGTCATATAAGATGTGCTTACCCAATATTCCTGGTGATGTAGTTACATCCGACCACATCTGAATATTTCTATATGGCATTTTATACAGTTGAATATCTGTACCATCAGGAAGATGTAGATCTGCAGCATCTTCTATCCTGCTGAAAAATATCTGTTCAGGCATGTAGCCAGCTTTAATTGCATCCTTAATCAATCTCTTGCCTTCCAGGACTATATGAGTTTTCTTTACTTTCTTGTTTCTTGACTTTGCAATCAACATTAATTTGCTGAAAATGAATATAAATAAATAGACTCGCATCATTCATCGAATAGAAACAGTCCTTCAAATGTGTTACTTTGTTTTGGACTGCAAGACACTTATAGACCAGTCCTTAACAGAATTATTGCACTACACTCATTAATGCCTAATAAACAAATCTTTATAACAAAGGAGTAAAAGAGCAGCTGAATTTAAAAAATATATATATATATCTTTCCATAGGATAATTTCAATACTTTGTTTAACATTATTACATTAACATTTCATTTAACATTATAAAAATTAACTTGCATTTGGTCCCAGGCTGAAATCTCATGGCTGGCCAATTTGACATGTGTTTTTTCATGGTTTCCCCAGTCTTAAAGGGAAATGCCATTGAATTAGATATTTACCTCAATAGGGAAAACGGAAGAACAGGTCGCCACTTACCTTACATCCATCCAACTCACTATTAGATAATGAGAGACATTTAGGTGGCAAGGATAGAACTACTAGCAGTGTTGAAAATTGGGGGGAAAAAATTTTCCCCTTTCTCCTCTTTCCTTCACCCTTTGGGAAGTATTCCTATCATATAAATTTTTTACCTAATGGGATTCGAACACGGGACCGCTAGCATCATAGAAAGTCATTTTAACCACTATGCCATCGAGTGATCGTTGGGTTGTGAAGCGAGAATTCGTCTATTTAAGTTTAGAGAGCCATTTTGGTTCAAGCGGATGCCTTGTATTGTAGTAATTAGTGCAAGGGTTATTTTTATATGGTAGTAATTAGTGCATATGGTTTGGTACAAGGGCTATTTTCTTATTGGGGATGCCTGGTGTTGTAATAATTAGTGCATAAAATTTGGTACAAGGGGCTGTAGCAGGGAAGCAGGCCGTTGCCGTAGCAACACTTGGCTGGGATGGGTAGAGCTTAAGTGGTGACCTCTTCTTCCATTTTGCCTCTAGGCCTACCATGAATCATCCTCACCATTTTATCCTGTATCATCCGTTTAAATTAATATCAGTTAAATTTACTCCATAAAATACACTAACAATAGAAATAACTGACAATCAATAGTTCCATGGTCCACACTATTGTATAGACACAGTAAATAAATAAATATCAAGTGCTTCGGCTTTCTAAGAAATTAAATCTTGGAATATAGGCTATTTTGTTTGAACGAACATGGGAATATACTTTATATGAAAAAACACATCTCCAATATTGTAAGACCTATTCATAGATGTGTTTAATGTCGGATTATCTGTAGCGCAAGCTACATACTGTAAGCCTACCTTAGCTTGGTATCGTTATCCTCCAATTTTGTGTATAAAGGAACTCCATCCTTCCTAGCCGATTCTTTAAGTTTGTTAATTTTTCTTTCAATTGTATGCTCAAGTTTTCTTTCTTTCTTAGTCTTTCTGGGTATATTTTCTTTCTGCTGTTTTGTTGTGCGAGTTGTGTCTATATGAGTCTCGTGTCTTTCATGATGACTTGAGTGCTTTTTAAACTTGGAATCACATTCTTCTGTGGGGAAGTCCCTGTTTATATTCCCGGAGCGTGCTGGGAAATCATTATCAACTGGAGATTGTATATTATTTAATTCTTGCTTAGGTTGCTCTTTACTATACAGATTTCCTTGATCGCTTGGTATACCAGCACCAGTGTTCATTATATTTCCTCTTTCTATTCTTAGCTTTTCTGCGTAATTTGAATCACTTTCAGCTGAGGTCTGATCATAAAAAACCTTCAAGGGTCGTCTATGAGCCCACCTTGGAAGATTTCTAACTTGTTGCTTTGAAATTAAATTTTCAATTAACTTATTCTTCAAACATAATGATCTTTTTAGGTTATGACCCAAGCTCAATATTACAAAATTTGCCATTATTGATTAAATACAGTTGCTGATGTAAATATATGGCTGTAAGTGATAATTAGGGATTAATTAGAAACTGAAAGATTTTTTCAAAATTTGGATCTATTCATTAAAATAGTTTCTCGTAGAATTCCATATTTCATAAACACTCACCATGTGTAGCATGCAGCACCATACTGCCGTCTGCCATTCTGCCAACTTAAATCAATGAGTTAAAATTTTGTTGTAATAAATTTGTGTTCGTAGTTTACCGTTTAACCATACGCTTCAAAAGAAGATGTAGCCATTTTTGTAATTATAGTTTTATAAGTTGACTTAATTTGTTGCTATGGGCTTGGAATGAAAATTGCTGCAAAAAATCGTTAGAATTACTTTTTCCAATGTTGTAGAACTTGTCGTTTGTAAACCCCCTCCCACATCCAACTCAGCGTTGCCAATAGAGCGGATTTCCCCCAGATCTGAAGGATTCAATGGAATATCGGTGGAAAAGCGCGGAATTTGAAATCTATTATTTTCTTGTTCCACAATAGTATTTTCTATTACAATTTTTGATCGGATGCTCCTTTCCTCTGACTGCCATCACTTCAGTTTCGCTTAAAGATATTGTCATATTATATTCTTTTGCTATTTTATTTAACGCATATATCAACTTCTGAAGATTATCTTCTGAATTGGATATAATAATCCGATCGTCTGCAAACATTATTGTTAATGCATAGTCTCTTCTGTTAAAATTATAAGAATAAAAGGGTACAATATTCATCCACTGTCTAAGAGTTAGACTTGCACTCCACTGTCGTCAATGCATACTATGTTAAAAAGTAGCGGAGATATACTGCATCTTACACCATATTAGTTTCTTCTATTTTTACACTTTTGGCTCCCTTTATTTGAATTTTTGTTCCTTGATATATATCTTTAATTACTTCAATTAAATGGAGTGGAATACCTCGTTTAACCATAGGCCTAATGCCCATAAAGCATGTCTCTTAATTTTATCGAAGGCTTTTGTGTAATCAATAAATAATACAGTATATGTGTTTCTCTATTAAATTATCGGTGTATCTCAATTATTTGTTGCAGTATTATCTGTGCATGATCTGCTCATTCTAAATCCTGTTCGTTCCTCTAATAACATTACCTCTAATATTGGTTTTAATCTTTCAGTTAGTATTTTTAAATATATTTTATATATATATTATATTTTATGTTTAACAAACATATACCACGATAATTTTCATATTTTATTCGATCTCCTTTTTTAAATATTGGTTTGATTATTGCAATTCTCCACCCTTAAGTGGGCATATACTTCTCAAGTCAGCATTTATTTAATGATCTTAAAAATCTTGTTTTGAAACTTGTTGATGAATACTTCAACTCGCTATTTATACCATCACTGCCTACTGCCTTTCGGTTTTCAGTTTTTTCCAGGGCTAACTCTAATTCGTTATATTCTATAAAATCTGGGTAGCTATTACATTTTTCAGTTTCTATTGTTTCTTCATTTTCTTTGTTGAAAGGTTCGGTGAGTAGATTTTTGTAATTATCAGGCCATCGGTTATCATTTATTATATTTCTATTTGCTGTATCCTTAACATTGTTATTTAAGTGTTTCATGACTTTAAATGCAACACCTACCATGTACATCATTTTCAATTTTTGTAATGAAGTCATTCCATCCTTCCCTTTGTATTTTTCTACATTCTCTTTTAATTTCTGCAGCTTTCCTCTTATATTCTAATAAACTTACTTAAGTTTTTTACTGTAGGTACTTCAAACATAATTCTTTATTTTGTTTTACAAGAGATTTTATTTTGACTGTCCATTTGTAAAGTCCATTTTTCTTGGCTCTGTGTAATTTCTTTTTTTCGAGCGCCTCCATTGCAGCATTTTCTATGGCTTTTTTAATTGTAACCATTCCTCTTCTATACTTTCTTTGCTTGAATAGAGCACTCTAATTGTTTCATCTTGTAATAGGTATATTTTATAACTTATATCTCATTAAACCAACTTAATAATTAAATTCAAAATCAATCAATAAATGGTGCCATATCTGATCCCCAGCAAAGGGAGCAGTGGGGAGAGAGAGTGAGCGAGTGAGCAAGAGAGCAAGAGAGTAAGTGAGAGAGCGAATGAGAGAGCGAGCGAGAGAGTGAATGAGAGAGAGAGGGGAGGGACGAAAAAGGTTGGGAAGTTAGTAGGCTACATGCGTAAATAATAATAATAATAATAATAATAATACACATTTGTTTGTATTTGATTTAAATACCATTTTCGTCAAACAAAATCTATGTACAAGTATTGCCCCTAACATGAACTGCCTTAGCTCATTGGAATCTTTAAGATAAGTTAATTTTTAAAAATATGTGTTTATTGGCCCGTAAAATGCGTATGGTCAGATCTTAAAACATTAATCATGGATTTTGTAGTGAAATAGTGAATTCAAGAATCAAGTTTCATGATAAATGAAAAGTTCACATAAACGTGTAAAAAATATAATTGGATTTTACCAATGCCATCTGGTGGAATTCTGAAATGTGTGTTGGCAACGCAATCCACCTGTCGTGGAGTCGTATGGACGTGTTTACATCGGTTTACATCGGTTTACATCAGAAGTTGCCGTAATCACAAGACCGCAAGCTATTTCCGCGGATAATTTCATAGGCCAAACCCACTCCGGCTTGCGGTCGAGGTCATTTAGTGTACAATACTTGTTTCGTTCTTTTATCTTATTTTTGAAAACTAGGGAGCATCGAGTACTGCCGAACAGAACGATAAATTTGAGTGTATAACAGCAGTTTGAAGAAAGTTACCTGGTGCATACCGGTACTACTACTGTGTCGTGCATAGTTCCATCGCGTTGATCCTGCAAGAATAAAAATGATAACTGGAAGAGCATTGCATTTCGTGTTTAAAGTGGCAGACAGAGCACTGACTGCAAAATTTTATAGAGAAATTTTGGGAATGAAGGTAAGTGAATATACGATCATAGTTGGCTTGAATTTTTCTACTGGTACTAAACTTAGTAGTCTTCAGATTCTTAGTGCTCAAAAATCATAAATCATATTCGCATTTATTAATGATAAGTTCACATATTTTCAGGTCCTCAGGCATGAAGAATTCAAGGAGGGGTGTGATGCTGCATGCAATGGGTAAGTGGCCCATGTTATTAGGCTACGCCTATTCATTACAATAATGAAATACGAGTATACTCAAAGTCTCAGGGTAAGGAGTAAAAATTGACATTCCAGATTGAGATTCTTCGGAACTTAAAAATTAACATAGCCTACTTTAGAGTAAAATCCCATATCAACTTCCCCCCTCCCTTCACTTTAAAAGCACATTTCAATCTCAGGAGAGATGTCTTCACAACCCCCTACCCTAAATAGTATGCTGCACTTTCCTTTGGCAAAAACTAGCAATATTTCAGTCATATTGACTTTGCAGAACCGAATCCCATTTTTCCTGACAATTTCAGTATGATAAGGATATTAAAATAAATTTAAAGACTAAATTCCCCGTGAAAACATAGTAGGCTTACGAAGGAATTTAGACGATGTAGGCTAGGCTACCAATAAGCCTACTTCAGTTGGAATGAAATTTTTGTCATTTACCTGTACCGGTACTTTAAAAAATAGTTCACATACATTCAACAGTTCCACTCAATTAGGTCTAAGTTAACTACCGGTAAAGTAATGCTTTGCCAGAAAATGTTTTCCTGAGTGAGTTTTACCACAAAAGAAATGTCCAACCAAATATGGTTAATTTAAGAATTAAACTAAATGGATTTTATGAAAAGCACATGGGTTACCAGGAAGTTTTTGGAAATTAATTACAAGAAATTCTTGGACAAAACATGTTTGCCTATTCTGCTTCCCATTCTGATTTACCTTTTCTTCCACTTCTTTCCCTTCCCTTCTCTTTGTCCGCTCTCTTCTCTCTCTACTCCCTCATAACTTATTCTTGCATATTTTTACTGAATTATTTCATAGATTTGTCTCATTAATGTCACTTTACATTTACAGTAGTCTACTCAATCTTATCATTTCTTGACTGCCTACAATACTAACACACAAATCACCAAATAAAGAAAAGATAAAATTACTGTAAATAGACTCTTTAACCTATTCGCAGCAGACTCTTATTTGTTTTAAATTAATTATCACACCACAATACACACATTTAGAGAATTTCAAAAGAAAAACAAAGTAAATAAGCTAGAGGCTACAAATTTAAATGACTGAAGTCCCTGAATAATTTAGTTCAGTTTTCTAATGCTTCTATTCCAAACAGATATGAGATAGGGAAGAGGAAGTGGAAAATTGGCATTAGGTGAGATCCTGGAGCTAAGCCATGTAATATCAAGTACCACAATGTCTGCACACATCATGAGTACGCTGAAAAATGACATTGTGCACATACATTGCACAGCGAAACTGACGATGTGTGCATGCGTCATGATACAGGACAGTACATGAATAAAATTGACTTTAGGAACAAACCTATTATGAATGAAACTCTATAGACTTAATGAGAATAATAAATTAGATAATGTTTTAGAGTATTAAGAATTAAAATAAGACTCAATTTTCTGTCATACAATATCAATGGAAAGAAAAGATGATTTAAACAAAATCTGGGGTTTTTTTTTTCCTTTTTTCTTTCTTTCTTAACTCTAGTCCTACATATTACTCATTGTGTTATTTTCACGATAAAATAAGATTGTTTAAAGCATGATGTTTTTGTTGCATCTAATTCGGGAGATTGCCCTGAGTCATCATAACAAAAATACATAATTGTACAGCAAATGAGTTTAGAGTTAAAAAATGTCTTAATTAGTTAAACCTAATTTAAAAAGACATTAGCGACACATTCAATGGACCACAAGACTGTTTCAGAGATAGAATAATTTAGTACCAGTACCAGTACCCCTGATAAATCAGTAGCCTGCTAGAATTCACATTAGGACAACATTTATGATTTGCAAAACTGGCTACGGTACTGATTTTTCTGTTCAATTTTTTCAGGCCTTATGACAACAGATGGAGTAAGACAATGGTTGGATATGGCCCCGAAGACAACCATTTTGTGGTTGAATTGACGTACAATTATGGAGTTACCTCTTATGAGCTAGGAAATGACTTCTTGGGAATGACAATTCGATCCAAAGAAGCCATAGAGAGAGCCAAAAAGTTGGAATGGCCAATTAAAGAAAACAATGGTATTCACTGTGTAGAAGCTCCAGGAGGTTACAAATTTTTCCTCATCAATGAACCACAACCAACAAACAAAGGTAATTCAGTAAGGTATTTATTTTTTCTTTCGTGGTTTTCTTTGTCTAATTCCTGGAAGAAAAAAAAATTAGTACTCTATGGGTGTAATAAAAACTTGTGTGGTAAACAACCTGATAAGATTTTGGTGATGTGGAGCTTCACAGAATTGTAGTATTTAATTCTCAAAGGAGGATCTGATATTTTACCTTACATTTATTTTTGCACCCTTGCAATGACTGTATTTTGAATTTAATAAGTTGCCCAACAAATTTAAAAATTAACTAGATCGCTATTTAAAAGCTCAAACAACATTTTCTTCATGAATATTTCAATAACTTATTAATTTAATTATTTAAATTCATTTATGTTAATGTTTAGTTCTTGCGTTGTATTTTACGTTTATGTGCGAGTTATGTCTGTGTCTTATTTTTGTTAATGCTGCTGTTACCATCTTGTTTATTTTGTATAATAATAATAATAAAATATTGTCCCTGTCCACGAGCTAGCTCATTGGGACCTTTAAATAAATAATATATATATAAAAAATGGTTTGTAAAGTTTCTCATGTGATTATTATACCTATAATGTACAATATTCTAGATTTGCATAGTGTAAGGAACTAGACTTTTAGCATGACATGATTCAATACAGGCATAGCACCTGTTGCAACTTACAGATTCTGCTTAGTATAAAACTGCATAACAGTCAGGGACATAGTAATAATATCGTGGTAGTAATATCACATTACCGGTATACAAAACAAATTCTAGTAGTAGGGAAAAGTGCTGCATGGAAGCTGACACATGTCCTACTGAAAGAGAGCTTCTTTATAGAAAAATCAAGAATGCAGATGCTGCTACCACACTGTGCTTCCAAAAATGAACAAACCTTGTGAGAGATTCATTAATTACAATGGGCAATTTTTAAACACTTGTAGCTCTACTTACGTCACAATTTTCGGACTAGTTTCGGGGAAGACTTTCATCCCCATCATCGGCGGTTGGTAGACTGGAATTCGCGTGGCTCTGGTTGGTAGTGCTGGTCTGTCTAGAGGTGACTAATTCCAATCTACCAACCGCCGATGATGGGGATGAAAGTCTTCCCCAAAACTAGTCCGAAAATTGTGACGTAAGTAGAGCTACAAGTGTTTAAAAATTGTCCATTGTAATTAATGAATCAATAGCTTTACTGTTTATACCACTTCTCCCGTTTTATATATTTATTACTTGTGAAAGATATCATGCCCGAGCCTGCAGAAAGCTACAAATGTTGCTAATGAAACTAGCATCAGACTAGTAATTGGATTGTAACGTACAATGTGGGCTTTTTCAACTTACTGGTATTATAATAGTGTAAGGAACTTTGTCTTTAAATATCCTATCCCTGGTGCTTCTATTTTTTTATCATTAAAAAGTACAAATATAATATAGGCTACCGGTATATTATAGTAATATTTTGGAAAAAAATTATAAACATGTGCTTGGGGGACACCTTTAGTCACTCCTCTAGCAGCATCCCAAAACAATCAAGATGATGGGGAATCCATTGAAACATATGTTCTGATTTGGTAAGTTTTTACTTACAATGATTATGTGAAGTTGAATGCTTTAAAGTTATATATATAATATTGACATTTCACAATGTTTTCCCAATTAATTTAATAAAAAATGGATATGATTGTTTAGTAGTTAAAATTGTGAATTTAGTGCCAGTGGTATAACGTCTGTCTTTTGAGTTGAATCAAACCCAGACTCTTGGTTTAACATGATGATGATTGATGAATTACCATTGTATCCAAAAACTATTTAGAATGTAATTATATACCTTAAAAGTTTTATAATGTAAATCCCTTATAATAATACATCAGCAGTTTAAAGTTTTTTTATTTTTTTATTTTTTCCATGGACATATTATAGATATGTCAATGTATGTAGCAAATAGAAGAACTTCTGTGTGTTAAATAGTGGAACTCAGGTTTGATTTTTGCCCACATTTTATTCCAAATGGTAGATGCCTAATTTCCATTTGTTATTTTGACTTAACTTTGGATGTAGGCCTACAGTCATTCTTTATTTGGTTTTAGATCCTGTTGAAAAAGTAGCATTAGCCAGTTCAGAACTACAACGTTCTATTGACTACTGGAATGGCATTCTTGGTTTGAAAATCTTTGACAAGTCTGACAAGAAAGTAGTCTTGGGATTTGCTGAGGATCAAACAAAGCTGGAACTTCAAGATATTGGTGAGTAGTAGTCCTACTAATATGGGAATCTTGTTTTATTAACATTCTGCTGATCAGACTTTTCTTAATCAATCTTGATTTCACTTTCATTTCAAGATTATGTAACATGCCTGATTCATTGTTTAGTTATATAACATTGACAAATCCCAGTAAAAAGTGTTGTTAAATGTGTGAAATGGAGCATAGCTGTCACTTTCTAGTGGAACATGACATTGATTAATCATGTAATACGGTATTGCTTAAATAATATCTTGTTCTGCAAATTCTGTGGAATGGGATACGTAGAATAATAAGTAAGATATGATTCCAAATAAATGATTTCCTAGTAATGACATTTTGTTTGATGTAATTTATGTACACAACAACAACCATAATAATAATAATAATAATAATAATATTTTATTTTGCCTGGCACAGTTAAGGCCATAGTGCCTTATCTTCCACTGAACTAGCATAATAAAAATACATTAAATGAATACCTACAAAAAAAATACAATAGATACAATAATAATAATACTAGTAATAAAATAATAATACAATTGCTAACAATGAAACATAAGACAAAATGCATCCAATAAAAATGTAAAAGATAAAACAAAGTTAATTCAAACTATATATAATTGTGTGTGTTTGTATGTAGACTATAATGTGCAGACTATAAAAACAGTGTGTTTCTCATACAAGTTGGCCAGTCATGCGGGTTTCTGTGTCACAGCGGCCACAGCTCTAACTCCCGAGCGATCGGGTGAAATATCTATGCAAATAAAGCCACTAACGGTGTAATGATTCAGGTTCTCACAATTACAATGAAAATAACCACGTACCTCATCACTAGACATCGGAATTATATGCACTAAAAACTGTTATAATATGCATGCATTTATGCTGTTAAAATATATAAAATATGCACCAAAATCTCGATAATATGCAGTTAAAATGCAATCTACTCACATTCAGCATGTCCAATTATATGTCCTCCTGCTGACTGTAATTGGATTTGCAGTAGATTTTCATCATCTTCTCTAAGTGTTCCGGAGTAAATTTATGTCTGTTGGTTAGTATGAGTTCGTATGTTGAGACGAACCACACTTTTCTAATGTCTGAATTGCTTCAGGTAAATTTTTTAAATGAGCTTTGATTACATTTAAATCCCTATATAAAGTTTCACTTTTGAATACTTCTTGTGAACGCTGAATTGAAGTGGTATCACTTGGATCCAGGCCGCAAACAAATTCTTTAACGGCACTAAAATTATCTGAATAAAATAGAGCAGCGTTTATCCATGTGCCCCAACGCGAAATAATTGGTTCTGGTGGTAAAGGTCGTTCCGGAAGTGATTCTCTGTAAGCGTTTACTCGCACAGGAGCTTTCAGAAATACCTTCTTAGTACTTGAAATCAAAGTGTTCACTTCAGAAAATTGTTCCCGTACTGTTTCTGCTATCTGTGAAGTTCATGTACAATGCAAGTAACATTTATTAAATAGGGATAAAATGTTTTTAGAGCCGAACCAGCACTCAACATATAGAATGCTGAATCTGAAAGGGGGACACAAAACTTGTCGTCGTTGCCCTCTTCTGGCCACAATATTCTTAGAGCGTCATTCACAAAGCATGCTACCGTGGAGTGATTAGTTTTTTCTAAGACCCTACAAGCGATCAAATAAGGCGTTCCCGGTTCTTCTTCACTTAGTTTGCCAACGAGAAAATTTTCGACATGGCGGCCACAAGCGTCTGTAGTTTTATCGACTACACCCCATATATGGTATCCTTTCACATGGTATTTTGAATTTCAGTAATTGCATTGCACAACAGTTACTGGAACTTGGAGAGTTGTGATTCCCGGGTGACGTCACCAGTGTGGAGTGCAAGCCTCTCACCAAAATCTCATTATGGGTTTCTGGGTAGTAAGCAGGCTGCACAAGTATTTCATGACTCTATAAAAATTGTTAATACTTAAAAAAAAATAACGCTCTAATCCTTAAAACCGTTTGATATATGCAGGGTGCATACTAAAATTGCAAAATATGCAACAACACCAAAAATATGCTTTTATATGCACGATAAACTGTATGTATACAGCAACAAGTGATGGTAAAACGTACTTAAGGTCTCCTTTCCATATCATCTGTTAGAGCAGGTGGAATATGCATTTCCATATAAATCCGATGTCTACTCATCACAAGAGATGTTGGACATGTCCTCTTCTTGCATCCACACAACACTGGCACCTTTTTAGGAAATTTTCTTTCATGCGTGTAAGTTCAGCTTCCGAGATAGAGTTAATTTTTCTTGTGATATTGTCTTCAAGTTCTTCTAATGTACGGGGGTTTGACCTATACACTTTACTTTTCAAGTTCCCCCATAAATAATAGTCAAATACTGTTAGAAGAACTTCAAGACAATATCACAAGAGAAATTAACTCTAGCTCAAAAGCTGAACTTTTGCAGGTGAAAGAAAATTTCCTAAAAAGGTGCCATTGTTGTGTGGATGCAAGAAGAGGACATTTCCAACAATGCTTGTGATGAGGCTGGTGGTTATTTCCATTGTAATCATGAGAACCTGAATCATTACACTGTTAACGTCTTTATTTGCGTAGATATTTCACCCAATTGCTTGGCAGTTAGAGCTGTGACCACCACGATGCAGAAACCCGCATGATTCCCCAACTCGTACGGGGAAACACACTGTACATATATAATAATATATTACATTAAAATTTAAACCTAAAATTACGAAATTAACAAATTTAAGCAATGTAGGCTAAGTGACAAAAATGTTATAAAATATAAATTAACCTAGTCTAGATGATGAGATATTGCATCTAGTTAGTGGCGAGATATTTGAGTAACTTCGACGTAACATCTGTGGTCTCCAAGTACCCCTGATGTCCAATGGTGTGGAGTTCCGGTTGTGGGTAATGACTACTGTGAATGAGGCAGAATTCAGAGATGTTTGATGGCATGGAATTGACAATGTACTGTTATTCTGAGATCATGTATCACAGTTATGTTGGGAGACTAAGTAACTAGATGGAGCTTGTTCATATTTTAAGGTCCCCATTCTTTTTTTTTTTGTATTACTCAAGAACAGATTAAGTTACTCAGTTCATAGAATCATTGATTCTGCCCATCACTAAGTTTCAAGCCATGTTAAAATTAAATGTTAACCATTTACAGTAACTGTGTGTAGTATTAATAATGTTAGTCATGTAAAATTGAAATAAAGTAATCCATTTTTAACTTGCATGAGAGATTACTGTATACAAAACTATAAATTATATTCACCCAATTTTTTGTATTATTCAGTCTGCTGTGCACTATTACATAATACTTTTTTCTTGTAGGTACCACTGTTAATCATGCAAAGGCATATGGTCGAATTGCTTTCTCTTGTCCACATGAAGAGCAGCCACTAATAGAAAAGAAGATTAAGGAGGCAGGCCATAAGATTTTAACACCCTTGATTTCCTTGGATACTCCAGGGAAAGCTACAGTGAGAGTAATTATATTGGCTGATCCTGTAAGTAATTTTTTTCTTCTATTTTTCTTATCAAGGATAGATTCTTTATTATTAAGCATATAAGGAGAGTAAGAGACACTAAGCAGGGGGTAACAAAAAGGTAAACCAACACTTTGGGAAATGTTTTTATTTATTTTTTTAAATTTCTTTTTATTATTTCCCTCTGGTGTAGTTAAGGCCAAGACAAGAACTCAATATTGTCAATTGTCAATTGCCTCACGTATGTCTTCAGTAACTAATAGAGGGTGAAATATGATCATATCGACACACTTGACAGGCAAAACACACATGAGCATTGTGAAGTCACTGAAGTCTTTGTGAAAGATTTACGTTTAAGCCTGAAAGTAAAGATTCACTGTAATCAAAATGTTGCATTATGAGTTTGGAAACAAGAAATTTGTAAAGCGCATAAATGAATAAATTATAGAAAAGATTTTTTTACTTAGTGCTGTAATATGAAAATTCCAGCTTAGATTCTTATCAATATAAAGCTCAAATTTTTTACAGAATCTTTGTGTATTATAGCGATGTTGTTTAGCTTGACCGAAGGGATGTCGTTTAGATTTATGGTGTTTAATAGTCGATGGTGACCAATGATCACTGCCTATGTCTTGTCAGAATTTAGTTTCAGTGTATATTTGGCTGACCAGAGTGAAAGAGAACTTAGTTCGTGTTCAGCTTGTCAATTGTATTGTCCAACAGTTCAGCAATAGTGTACACGTAAATCTGTAAGTTGTCTGCAAAGAGGTGCTATTTACAATGGTTAATAGTGTCTGTAAAGTCATTTATGTAGATAGTGAACAATAGAGGGCCCAGAACAGACCCCTGTGGAACATCGGCCATACAATGTCTCTAGGGAGACCAAACAGAGCTAGTTAAACCTAAAATTGACAAAAGTAAGACCTGAACCACTGGATAACACTATCTGATAAATTAAGAGATTTTAGCGTGAGTAAGAGTAGTTCAATCTCTGCAGAGTCAATGCTTTACTGAAGTCTAGCAGAATCAATATTGTCAGTTGTCAATTGCTGCACATATGTCTTCAGTAACTTTCAGCAATACGGTGTTTGTGTTGTGTCCCATTCTAAAACCTGATTGATATTCATTTAATAGCTTGTGGTCGTTCAAGTAGTCTGTAAATTGTTTATGTACTATGCATTCCAAAGCTTTAGATATAGTGGGGAAGATGCTTATGGGATGGTAGTCTTTGGGCAGAGCAGGGGATGTAATTTTAGGCAGAGGGATCACTAGTCCTTGTTTCCACTAGCTGAGGTAATAAGGGAAGCATAAATAAATAAAATTAAATTAAAAATTTGTGTGATAGTCGGAAGTATGACTATTATTTTGCATAACATAAGGATGCTTATCCGGTCAATTTCTTCTGCTTTGGTGGTTACATCTCTCAGTGACTTTTTTAACGTCAAATTCAGTTAAATAAGTGAAATGGAATTTGTCTTTATCAGGGGTGGTTCAGGGGGTGCAATGCTTGTTAGCCATTAAAGATAGAGAGGCTGATTTTATAGTCCCAAGAAGTGCATGAATACTCTACTAGATACTGTCAAGACTTGTATATTTCTAGAAATAGACTCAACAAGATTTTGAACTGCTTTCCAGTGACTGGTGTCAAGTTTTTCAACTGTGTGCCGCTATCTGTATGATGTTTACCAAGGAGTAGATTTGCAAATGTAGTTCAGTAGTTGTCTGGATTTTGTTTACAGGCTTTGAGTTAACAGTTGTGAAGTACTCATTCAATACAACAAAGGGGAATAGGCATAGTTTCTCGCTGCTCTTTTCTTTTGCTTAAACCCATGCTGCGCGGGATTCTCCATAATGATGAAGTTGTGGTACATGGTTCTATAATTCGCAGGTGCACGGGCAAAGAGAGTTAAGTCCACCATCCTCAAAATTGAGATATGTCCTTAGAGTTACAGATAAAAATGTTCTTTACATTTGTGTTAAGTCCAGTAAGTCATATTCACAAACTTATGATAGTTATGGACGTGTGCCTCATGGGTTTATCCATCTCTAAAGCGATGTTGGGCGGGTAAAGTGTGTTAAGTCACACTAATTCTCAGTAACAAGAAACTGGACTTAACTCTCTTTGCCCGCACACCCGCGAATTGTGTATATATGTCTCAGCTTAGTATTTCTAATGAGTTGACTAGTCTTTGTTATGGATTCTTTTGTAATTGTTATGATTTATCACTGATTTGTTGCATGTGTATTTAAGATAAGCAGTGTCTCTTTGAATCAACATCTTGCATATTTTATTAGTTAAATAAGGTGCAGAGGTTTATTTGACTCGTTTAGTTTTTAGTGGAGCATACTTGTCGTTTTCAGTTTGTCAGTATAGCTGTTAAACAGTTCTACTTTATCGTCGATGGATTGAGTCTTCCAAATATTGTTCGAGGGAATTTCTAGAACATTGCTAATGAATGTAGAGTCGTCTATTCTTTTGAGGTCTCTATATGTCTTTAACTTAGAGGATGGTTTTGGGCATTGCGGTGAGTAGGCCAAATAGATGATGCCATGTCTAGAGATTCCTGGTGCAGGTACTTGTCCATACAGTACTCTGTCTGGCCTGTTGGTCAGAAGTCAAGTAGCGATTGTTGTGAATGGTGGGTAAGTTTTAAGGGTAGAGGTGTCATGTAGCAAGCTTGAAACATTGTAGTAAGTTGTGAGGTGTTGTGAGAGTCAATAGCTAGTAAATTAATATTCAGGTCAGCTACGAGAATAATGTTGTAATGCATGCGTGCATTTAGTAAGGGTAACTCAGTGTGGTCTAACTTACAAATAGATGGTAGTTGATAAACAGCACACAATAAACATTTCTGGAAAGTTAGGGAGATTTCTATGAATAATACTTTGGGGCTAGCAGTGTACGCTGGAGGCGAAGAAGTACTAATTATGGTTTGAGATCAGAGCGAATATAAGCGCCAACTCCGCCACCTCTCTTATTAATCCTATCATTCTGAATGAGAATATACCCTGGTATATTGATAGGTGATGAGGAAAGTGGAGAGTTAAGCCACGTTTTTGAAAGTAAAATAGCATGTAGATTAGTTTAGAAAAATGTTATAGAATTCATCAAAATGAGAATAGATAGATGGTACATTTATGTGAGCCAGTAGCAGTGAACCAGAGTAAGTGGAGAGAAAAGATCCCAATGAAATGTTCTTCTGTGGAGGGTTGTTCACACTTACTGAAGATGAAACTGAATGAATGAAAATAAATGGGTCAGGCCCTTTTGGTCCCGCACACATAGGCCACATAATTGGGTCCATTGCCCTCTTAAGGGAGAACTCATTTAAGTCCCGTTGCCTTCAAGAAGGACAGGATTGATCTCTGTTTCATTCTCCTTATGTCATCTGATCTCAGTTTATCCGATCCCAAGAGAAAATGCCTGATTGTGGGCAAAGCTTCACAATCGCTCAATATATGTAGTGAAGACTCATTTTCTCTTCCACACTTCCTACATGTGGGATCCGCACTGAGCTTCGAAGATGAAACTGGGTCACGTTCTTCTTCATTGTCAAAAACCTCCAAACGCTCAGGATTATAAAACTCATCAGCCAGTTCCAACTTGGCCAGCAGCTTAGCCAACCTTAGTACACAAAAATAACTAAAACACTGGTTACACAACAAAATGAAAACTAGTGTTTATTTTCATATTTAAGGCAAGTGACTTCATGTTGTTATTTTAACTTATATGTTAAAATACTTAAATACTTTATAACTTAACTTATTTTAACTTATATGATGCAACGTATTGTGTCTCCTTGCTTCACAAAGACAACACCATTCAATGTCCATGCATTGGTGACACCTTATTTAGACATACACTGCTGCAGTAGCATGTACAGATGTATGAGATGGTTCTTGTTCCTGAAGATGCATGTAATGTCTTCCCTATTCTCCTTTCCCTGGGTGTTTTTTGTGCTAACCATACCTGAGAATATTTTATTTTGTTTTGAAAGTGTGTTAGCATAGTTGATTGAATGAGGCTTTTTCTGAACCATGTTCATATGATGTAGTTTCACTCTCTATATGCAAAGAATGTTTCCCCAAAGTGTTGGCCTACCTTTTTGTTACACCCTGTAGATCTTTGCTGAATAAGCATGTTATGCCAGTAGCTTCATGAGTTGAAAAAGAAGCGTAACTGCAAACTAGGATCTACATTTCATTTCGCAAGTTTTGAAAAACTGGCTCTAAACTTGTTCTTGCTTATTGAGTGCAATGCCTAGGATAATTCAACATAGACCTTTATTCAGCTATTGTCTTCTCAAAACAATAGCCTATTATCTAAACCACACAAGTTAACATTGTGAGAGGAAGAATAATAACACAGAATAATACTGGGTGTGTATTTTAGATCGCTTGTGATTGTTATAGCTTGGTGCGAAGAAAGCAGGCACATTTCTTTCATGTTCAACATAGACTCTTGTTCAATCATTGTCAAAGCACATTTTGCTTCATAATGTTCTGTTAGTTATGTCAGTATCGTAAGGTAAAACTAAGTGCATAGGTAGATGGAAGGAGTATCATAATTCTTTGTTCTTTTTTTTATTAAAATTGTAATATAGACCCTTGACCGCAGTTCTGCTTCCATTAGAAGCCTTTCTAAGTTCTCAAAATTACTACTTTGATTTCGTCACTTATGCCAGAACCACAAATGTGCAAAATTTCCAACTTTGACTTCTTTGACTTCAGTACATTGCTGGCATCTGTTTACATTAATCTTTGTTCTGCAGTATCTGTGAACGTTGTATTTTCTTTCCTTTGTATGTAATAGTTCTATTTCCATGAGTTCTACTTTATTTGTTATTCTGCAATAACAAATGTGACCTATTCGTGATTTTTAAATTTTTGCACATTCGTGGTTCTGGCATAACAGTGACGACATAAGGAATGCTCGTGATATTCCATCAGTACACTTAAAACACTAAAAACAGTATTTGAATTTTTGTTTATCTATATTAATTTTTGTTCCTCATTCTGATGTATCTGATAAATATTTTTTTTGTAAGAGATTATTTCTCAGTGGGGAGTTAGTAGCATGCTTGCCTTCCACCATGGGGGCCTGGGTTTCATTCCTGGCCTGGTTGGGGATTTTTCAGTAGAAGGAAATTTCCTTCCTGGGTTCGTGAGAGGGTATTGTATTTATGTCTTCATCCCCAGGCAGTTTGGGTAATTTTCTTGATTCTCTTATTTTCCAAGCTCTCTCTAATGCAGCTCATCATCTGCTATAAATACCCTTTCAAAACATGGTAATATCAGTTTTCCTTGTTAATTCTGGAGAAACTAAATATTATGAAGTAGTATTATTAATTAATCGTGAGATGAATAAATATACCTTGTGAATTCAAAGTTTTAATTATAATTCTTTCTCTTCTTATAGGATGACCATGAGATCTGTTTTGTTGATGATGGACCATTCCGACTGTTATCACAGTTTGACCCAGAGGGAGACAAACTCTTAACTCGTTACATTGAGAAGGATAAGTCAAGGGAAATGTTGTAAAAAGTATCTCAGGTGATGAAAACAGTCATGATTATATTCGCAAGCAGTCTTTGTTTAAAATTATTTTAAGTACACAGAAAGGCATAAACCACAGCACAGTTTTATTCACGTTAATTAAGACTCAGTGACATCAGTTTCTCCATGTAGTATTACAGTCTCATATCTCAGTGTACTGAATATATTATGTTATGTGGTTTTTTGCACTACTACAGTATTCTGTTATTTTAAGTTTTGTGATATATTTAAGTTCTGAATGCTAGAAGTAGACATTGAAGGTAGTGTTAACTAATCAGACATTCTCGTGTTCTCAGCCAGATTAAATCATATTTCTGGCTTTCCACAGTATGCACTGTTGCCATAGGATATTCTAAGAAAGTTTTCTTTTTTTTCTGAAGATGGAATTGAACATGTTGCCAAATATTTAGATATGTTCATTTAACTTTGGATATAACCAGATAGTCTATATCTGATTAGTAACACTTCAATTTGAAAATTGAGATTAATTGCAGATATATTGAAAAGCATATATTCGCACTTACAATAGCTGTCAATGTAAAAATGATAGTCTGATTTTATCATAGGGAATTTAACTCACAAAGCCTCGGATAATTTAGATTATATTGTGTGGCCAATAAATTATTTATGTAATGAGAATTAATTCAGGAACATTAGATTGTTGAAAAATTGTCCGCTTCTTTCTTCGGTTCAAACTCTGTTCAAACATTGCATAATAATCCCTAGTAAACATGTCTTAAATATTGCAAAGCTAGACATCACCCAGTAAATGCAGAGTCAGTTCTCTCAAGTTCTTATCTTATCTTAATCATTCTGATTTGCTTATCTTTAAAATACTCTATTTCAAATTGTGTCATACCGGTATTCAGATTTTAAGCCACACTTTTCAGTTCTAAGCCTGTAATTTAGGCCTGGTGGATTTTATCATATATCCATTTGTAGCAAATGTTAAGATATAATTTATATATATTGAGAAAAACAGTTCATATTTTTGAAGATTTTGAAGTTTATGTTTTGGAATAAAAAAATATACATATATTGTTAGAATTTGTTTTGTCATTTCAACCTATTTTTACTTCCTCCACTCATATTATAGGTTTTATACATAGAGGAAGTGTTCTGTTTGACCCTGAATTTTGAATTTTCAACAGAAATATGTTTTCAAGTTTTCTGAATATAAAAATGCTGTTTTCAGAAATGTATATACTGTCTGACTGTGAGCTGAAGGCCGAGCTGGTGGCATAGTGGGGGAAAGACATAGACAGTAAATGCAAGCGCATGGTTAAGTAGTGGGGGAACGCTAGCTCGGCCTTCAGCTCGCAGCCAGACAGTACGTGTCTGTCCATGCATTTATGTTTTTTTAGAGATTTTTTTTTACTGAATGTAATGATGTATACTACGTAAGTATTTGGATAAAAGACTTTGGAATATGGATTTGCAAACCTCTACCGATCCATGTCCCAATGTAAATTGAGAAATTCTTTGTATTCATCAGAAAAACCGACAGGAAGCGGTTTGTTGTGAGCAGTTCACACTCAAAATGCCATCCCAATCTTGAGAACAATTCTGTTCGCAAATGTTCAAAGTCTAATTCAAATTTATTCGCTGTAGATTCTATACAGAATTTTAACTTCATCAGTATAAAATAATCTAGGAACAGAAATATAACAAATAACGTATAACAGATATTATACTACAGAGTTATTTAAACAGTTTAAGCAGAATTTTAGAATTTATCTACACACATTTACATACATCGTTATCTACATCCAATTTACATATTATCTTACTTATAAGCCTAGTACTATTCCTTAAAAATCCCCTCATACTTTAATCCCTAGGTGCTAAGTATGATTGGGGATTCTGGTTAGCTTATAACACCTTTCCTAATTATTTCGCTCTTCATCTACTTCTTAATTTCGCTCATCCACTTCTCTCTCATTTTCCCATGATACTCCCCTATATTCTTTGTTTTGTCTTTTCCTCTGAATTTTAACATCCTCCTAGAATCCCCTGACCAGATGGAAGTGCGTTTTATGAAAATATCAAAAGACAACACAACACAGTTTGCTATCCTCAGAGTCACCTCTAGGATCTACCAAGCAGTGATACAGGGAGGAAAGCTATACATAGGTTATAGCCGTTGCCCGGTGAAAGACCACTTACCTATCACACGCTGCTTCTCTTGTTGCGGTTTTGGTCATCTGAGTAAGGATTGTACATTTGGGAGACACTGCCAAATATGTGCAGAAGATCATTCGCTAACAGAATGTCCCAAGAATACGATCAAATGTGCAAATTGTGTCAGATTCAACAACAGAATGAATAGTAAGCCTAATTTTACGCCATGTAATATTCAGCATGCAGCAACCAATACCAAATGCCCAGGTTACATCAAGATTGTTGAAATACTAACTTCCCGCATTAATTATGGCTAGTTTAACTATCTTTAATCAAAATGTGCACAAGTCAATAGTTCCAACGAACGAGCTAATAAATACGACGGATTTTTATGCTCCAATTACTGACGCTGACATAAAAATTATATGTGTCCAAGAACCTAACATACAAAATCGCATAGCAGGATTTGGACTTAACTGCAAGACCTATGTCAGTGATCAAATCGGAAATAACGAGCGAATCAGAGCAGCCACTATCACAAGATTTCCGAATGTTCTCTTGTTAGCTCAATATTGCACAGCGGACAGGGTTCTGATTTGTGTTGATTGGGGAGGCTTTGAAGTCTATATATGTAACTTATACTGTGCACCTGGAAACGACCTTAACAATCTGGAAAATGAACTTAATGTCCTACAAATGATCTGTGAAGAATTAAGAGGGAAACTTTTTCTTCTCACAGGGGATATAAATTCAAAACATAGTGCTTGGGGAAGTCCCATAGAAGATGCTAGAGGAAAGTTGTTTTTATGATTTTTTCTGCACCAATAACCTCATTATATTAAATGACGGGGTTACTCCAACGTTCAAACGAGGTAGTTCCAATAGCTTCCTCGATGTGAGCGCTTGCAGCTCTTCTTTATTGCCAAATATATCCGAATGGAGGATTGATGAAACTCCAACACTCTCAGATCATGAATTAATAGTGATTACCCTATTTAATAATACCATTAATATTAATACATCGGCCAGTTCTTATCTAACGCGAAAACACAGAACCAAGAACATTAAATGGTCACATTTTCAGATATCAATTTCACGAGAGATGAACAAATATTCCGAAATCTCAGAAATTTCTGGGGCCCACGAGTTAAACGAAGTAACTTCTCAGATTGTGAATAGCATTATTAAAGTATGTGATAAGCATTTACCAAAACTGTCTCAGAAACCAGTTAAGAATTATTGGTGGAACAATGAACTGAATTTGTTGCGAAAAAGGGTTCTAGCTTCACGTAGAAGACTCAATAGATGTAACTGTGATGCTCTTCTTCAGCAGTATGACGTTGTTTATAGAAAACTTTTAAGAGAATATAAAATCAAAATTCGTGAAACAAAATTTAATAGCTGGAAAGAACTTTGTACACTCCAAACAAAGAGAAACCCCTGGGATGTTGTCTATAAAATATGCTGTAAGCCCCAAAATTATAATAAGGTGCTTACAACAATAAAAACCGAACATGGATATACAACAACAGCTTTGGAAACTGCTACTGCCTTTACACGAAACTTTTTCCCAGATGATAATGAGTACCAAAAAATAATAAGACATGACTCCATTTTCCCTCCACATTATAACAATGATGAAAAGTTTTCAATGAAGGAGATTGAGAGCATGATCATGAATCAAGATGACAATAAGGCGCCTGGTTTGGATGTTATTTCGGCCAGGATAGTTAAGAATATTTTTAAAAGTTCTCCAATTCTACTGTTTAACTTATATAACAAATGCTTGGAACTAGGAATCTTCCCCGCTGTTTGGAAAACCGCAATTGTTAAAATGATACCCAAACCACATAGCAAAGAGAAATTTCACGTTAAAGCTTTTCGACCAATCTCTCTTTTACCTGTTATGGGAAAGATCTTAGAAAAACTCTTGAATGATAGACTCAGATACCACCTGTATAAAAACAACTTACTACACAATAACCAATTTGGCTTTACCCCAGGAAAATCAACAGAAGATGCTGTATTAGCGGTTACAAAATGGGCACAAAATGTTTTTGACAGTAAAGGAATAGGAATAATAGTTTCTTTAGACATCACCGGGGCCTTTGATAATGCGTGGTGGCCAAAAATTTTGCATCAGTTAAAAAGGAAGAAGTGTCCTCGTAATTTATACATTCTAACACAGAGCTATTTTAGTGGACGAAAGATTCAACTACAAATTAACAATGCCACTGTCACGAAGAATATCACTAAGGGTTGTCCACAAGGTTCCGTCTGCAGTCCAACCTTCTGGAATATTCTGCATGACAATATGCTTGAAGAAATACTTCCTGAAGGATGTCAGCTATTTGCTTATGCTGATGATGCTTTACTAATGTGTACAGCAAAAACAACACAAATATTGACCTCAATCACTAATTCCGCATTAGATTTACTATACAAATGGGGATGTAAAAATAAACTCCAGTTTAATCCACAAAAGACAACAGCTATGATGATCACGAAGAGGCGCAACTTGCTTCACCTATCATAAAAATGAATCAAGAGTACATTCAAGTACAAGACCAGATCACATATCTAGGCGTTATCCTAGATAAAAAACTCACTTTTAGACAACATTTTCAATTCATAATGGCAAAATCTAATACCTTACTGAATCGACTAACCTTTGCTTCTCGGCCTACATGGGGATTAAGTTCTAGTGTTTTGAAGATCATCTACAGAGGAGTAATTGAACCTTCAGTGTTATATTGTGCTTCTGTCTTTAGAAACTATTTTACAAAAGTTGGGTTCAAAACATTTTGGCACGAATACAGCGAGGCTTTGTTCTGCGAATTACCAAGACATACAGAACCACATCAACTGAAGCAGCTTTGGTTATCGCAGGCATTGAACCTTTATATTTAACTGGTATAGCCAAGGCAGAACTAACACTACTCCGGAAGGGATATACTTATGATGATCCAACTCTGCAGCTACAAATTGAGAAACCAGCAAATTTTACAACAACTGGACACCCATCTGCAGTCCCCAACTTTGTTAATTTCGACAGTTGTTTTAGACATCATGAGCTCCAAATCTTCACTGACGGATCTAAAATATCTAAAGAAGGAAAACCGGATCAAGTTGGATGTGCCTTCATATCCTTCCTAAATGGCCAGCTAATCCACTCACAGATGAATCGACTTTCACCAGAATGCTCAATAGTACAAGCCGAATTATTCGCAATCAAAGAGGCTATAATTTGGGCCAAACTTTATGATTTCTAGCTGCTGTTTATATAGTGATTCCCAGACGGCACTGAAGTGTATAAATAATAGAAATAATCTAAATCCGATGGCAGTGGAAATTAGGAATGTTTTACTGTCATACACACGACATATTTGCTTAACGTGGGTGATAGGCCATCATGGAGTTGCCGGTAACGAGAGAGCCGATGCTGCTGCCAAATCAGCCGCAGTTTCGAGTCTAAATTATAGCTACTCTCTTTGTCCTTACTCTTATGCACGAAGAAAGATGTGGGATCACATTAAGACTAGGTGGAACAATCAGTGGCTATCTAGTGTTAAAGGAACAGTTACAAAAGAATTATTTTTTCCAAATATTGAATCCCGACTTCAAAGCAAAATTGAACCTGAATTTGTATTAACACAATTCTTGTCAGGTCATGGAATTTTTGGCTCTTACTTTGAAAGGTTTAATATTATAAGGGAGAATGGTTATTTATGTATTTGTAAAGAAAACCAGACCGTAGAACATCTACTTTTTGATTGCCCACTCTTTGAAAGGAAAAGATTTTCTTTAACAGGACACTTAAACTATTGTGGTGTTAAATATGATAAACCTCTCTTAAAATTTTTTAGCAAGGATTGTTGTTGTAGAGAATTCCACTATTTCATATGTTTTATATTTAAGAGTTTACGATAATTTTATTTAAACTTTAGCAAAACAGGCTACTCTAGTATACAAGATAACAGGTATATTATAAATTGTAATTGACATAAAACTATAGCCCTAATGTACCTTATGGTGAAATAGGGCTAAAAGAAATTGTATATTAAATAAATAATAAATAACATCCTAAGCTCACAGGACCAGCTCTCCCTACGAGTTTGACTGAGCTAGCCCTACCGGAAGGTAGGAGGCCCTTGCCCACTAGGGATGCTACGGGCTTATTTATTTATAATTTATAATGGCTATTATGTAAATTTTCCCATTTTGTCTCCCAAATTTCTTTCCTCCACACATTCTACAATAAAACTATAAATAATTTAAAAATCAATAACATCTGGTAAACTGATACAACAGAGTGCCAGAATGGTTTTGTTTAATCAGTGATAATTGCAATTATGATATGCAAAAATTATGTTATTTTTGTAATCGATTTCACAGTTAAGCTCCAGATCAATTCATTAATCAGGGCTTGAGGAAGAACAAAGGTGTATAGTTTGATACATAACCTTAATTCATACTTGTATACACTGATATAAGAAGTTCTTAAAATATGTCAACATTTCACAAAATGTATTGGCAATAATATTAATGATGGTTCGTTCACATGTTTGTTTCAGGTTTAAAGCAGCCGTATAGATTATGAATGAATTAATTTCAATCTGAAATCAATCTGTCAGGAATTACATTATATATATTTGCTTAAACTGAAAAATACATTAAAATATAATGTAGTTTTCGGTTAGTGTACATTTTGATAGACTGCACAGTAATATATCAACAACAGCTGCATTTAATTATTATTCAATGAATAGATTTAAGTTACATTTATTTACACCGACATCATTATAAAGAAATGAATCTATCAACATTATGTTCAGTATATTGTGGGCTATGCAATATTATTGTAGCATTTTTATACCCATTATAAAATTAATATTGTGTTTGAATGCTGTCAAATGGACAAATAATGTTTTTTATTTATAAGTACCAGCTGGATAGAACTTCTGGAAATGGAAGCATGCTCTTTAATAAGTAATTTTGCCTAATATTTCTACTTACAGAAACTGATACATCTGAACTGGTTTTGTTTACCTTAGTTACTGATACTGACCGCCTGCGTGGTCTTGTGGTTAGCGCCTGTCTTTTTGAATGACTTAGTGTGAAATATAGTTGTTCAGTTTTACTTTAATTTATTTGCAGATGGTTTGATTGAAACCACCTTGTTGATTTTTCGAAAGTTTCTTTATTTAATATATTTAAGGAATTTAAGTCTGTATGATCGATGTAAGAAAGGTAGTGTCGTCTGCATAGATGATAGTTTTAGAAGGAAGATAGTATGGTAGATCATTTATATAGATTATGAATAGGAGAGGTCCGAGAATAGAGCCCTGTGGGACTCCATTCTCTACCATTAAGAATTCAGATTTTTGTCTCTATTTATCATTACCATTTGTTGTCTGTTCGTTCAGTAGGACTGTAAAAAAGTTAGTTCTTTATCTCTTATTCCATAAAAATGTTTTTTTATTAGGATGTCATGTGGTATGCTATCAAATGCTTTACTCAAGTCAATTAGGGTGTCACAAGCATATTCTTTCAATTCAAAACTATTTAAGACAAAGGATACAGCTTCTTCGACTGCCTTAGTAGTTGAGAGGCCATTGCTGAATCCAAACTGACAATTATTCAGTAATCTGTTTTCTTCAAAGTATCTAATAAGCTGTTTCTGGGCTATGCTTTCAACTATTTTTGAAATTATAGGTACAAGGGAAATTGGTCGATAGTTATTTGCATCATTCCTATCTCCTTTTTTGTAAATGGGTTTGGTTGTAGTTAGTTGTCACAGGTTGTCCACGATGTCCACTTGATAACATATGATGTCGATGATTTATTTAATAACATAATTGAAAAGTCCATAATAATCTTCTGATTTTGATGTACTAAGTTTCGTTACTATCTGGAGTATATCAATAGGTTTAACTTCTTGCCATTTAAAATTGAGAGTTTTATTCACTTTAGCTGTGCAGTGGGCCAGTAGATGGTCTACATTCTCACTGGGATTAACTGTTGCCTTTAGGAGTTTGCCCATCTTAATAAAGTTTCTATTCAATTCAGAAGGAGACAAAGGAATACTATAATTTTTGTTTGTCATATTTGCTTCCTTTTTAATAATTTTCCACGCAGTTTTGCATTTATTTGCAGAGTTGGTCAGGAGAGAGTCATTTACTTCTATTTTATCTGAAGTTACTTGTTTTTTGTACATTTTTCTTAGTTTGGTGTAGATGTTTTTATATGCATCATTTCATTTATGCTTATCATAGGCTACAGACATTAAGATTTTTAATTGCAGTGCCTCAGGAGAGTGTTTCTTTGGTTTATTGTGGATTTTAGTTGTTTTCAATTTTAAAATGGGACAGCATTTATTACATATTTTAACTAGTGTGTCATTAAAACTATTGGATGCTGGTATCAGGCTACTGTGTTGATATGCTACACTCACTACTTCTGATTGCATTAATGGAATAATTTCTACAGTTCGTCAAGAATAAACATACCTCCATTCAGTGGCGGACGCAGAATTTTTTTTCGGGGGGGGGGGGGGAATTTGAGTAGGTAGAAAGAATACTAAAAAAAATTAACTAACTTACATATATAATTAATTTATAAAACTGGCCACTTACATTGCATATATAGGCTTTTTTCAAACTTCGGGGGAGGGAGATATACCCCTTATCCCCCCTCTGCGTCCGCCACTGCCTACATTTAAGAATAAGGAATTTTGTTTCAGTTGACAAGTATAAACCTAAAACCTACAACAAAAAAAAGTGGCCATATTCATCTCTTATTTAAATTAGTAACATTTACTATTATAAAATAGTTTAGAGGGGTGGCCTATGGGTAGGAAATTTCTAAAACAACCCTAATTACTCCCTTGCTATGTTCATCCCTAGCTGGCTGCAATAATTCACACTCACAAAGAATATGGTCTACAGACTATGAATCTTTCCCACACATGCATGTTGGGTCTTCTAAAATCTTGAACTGCTGAAAATATTCCTTAAATTTTCCATGGCCTGTAGTCATTCGCATGATGTTGCATTTACTTGAGGTCTGAATGCAGTCTGCTTCATACATCATGAAAATATGATTTGGTGATGAAACATTTGGTGCCAGTAGACTCTTCGCATAGTTCCCTCTTCAACATGCTTCATCATAGTTCTAGTTCTGGGCTACTTGTTGCTTGTTTGACCTGCTGATCGGCAAGTTCATTTCCTTCATTCCCTTGCATGGGCTGTTACTCATTCAAAGTGTACCTTCTAGTTTTGGTGTATTCTTTTTATTTCCTCAATCAGTAAGTTATTTCTTTGCAGGTCAAGAACCAAGGATCTTTCTCATACCTTGTCACAATTCCGTCATTCCTGAAGAGCTGTTGGTATCGCTATCTGTTGACTACTTGATTGTTAAAGCATCTGCTTCCCAGTTGGTACCACAGGTGTTGAGGAGGGGGAAGGAGCAAGAGGGGAGGGAAAGGGAGAGATAGCAAGATATAAATGTATCCATATAACTAGATAAAAAAAATATCGTAGAAAAACATTTTATATTTGAGTTCGAAATCTTCTGAGGATGTGACATGAAGATTGATGCTAGAGTTAATGTTTACAGTCACCACAAGAGTACAATCAGTGATATGCATAAAAGTGAAGTAAATGCTTTTACTTTAAGTTTTTAAAGAAATTCAAGTAAATACTAGGATTAGTATGCATAAAATATTATAGCAAATGCTTTTACTTTAGTAAAAGGTATGTCACGTGATCTAAGCATAGTATTTACTACTAGCCGAAGTAAATACTTGTTTTTGTATGCATAATGCAAAGGCTTTTGCTTTACTTGGTAGTAAATACTTGCCAACAATCTAGCATGCTTCTGACCTGACTTATGAAGGTAGTAAAAGATATTCAGGAAAGTAGAAATGGCTTTATTTCTACATATTGGAGGTAGAAAGACATATAAACCCAGAAGACAACCAGACGAACGTGATTACAAGAAACTGTATCGCTTCACCAGTGAACATGTGGAATGGTTAAGTGAACATTTCATCGGAGAAGTTGATGAAACACGAGGTGCAGCCCTAACCTCAAATCAAAAAATGAGAACATTTTTGAGGTATATTTCCGATCCTGGATTTCAGAATGGCGTAGGTGAGGATATTGGTGTGCATCAAAGTATCGTTTCAAGGACAAATTTGTAGCAGACAAAATAGTGGAGAAGAATCAATTGTGGATCAAGTTTCCATCTGACCGTCGAAGCATACTAGAAGCAAAAAATCAGTGGCAGCAAACATATAGATTCCCAACTGCTATAGGCGCACTAGACTGCACACATGTCAGAATTCCTAAGCCAGGACGGCATGGGGATGAGTATGTGAATAGGAAAGGGTTTGCTTCTATGAATATTCAGGCTACATGCAGTGCAGAAGAATGTTTTACCAGTGTTGATATCCAGTGGCCTGGGTCGGTGCATGACTCACGCATATGGCGTAATAGTGCTACATTTAACACGATGCAACGAAATCAAAATTGTGTACTGATTGCTGATGAGGGATATGGAATATCACCTTGGGTGATGACTCCATATAGAATTCCTAACACACCACAGGAAAGGGATTATAACAGGTTGCTTAAATCAGAACGGTGCATAATTGAACGTTGTTTTGGACAATTGAAAAGAAGGTTCCCCATTCTTCACTATGGTGTAAGGGTGAGCCTGCAGAAAGTGCCATCATTAATAATGAGCTGCTGTATTTTGCATAATGTTGCTAAATATTTAAATGATAACCCAGATGATTTTGATGAACTTGATGATAATGAAAATGATGTGGATGACAACGAAAATGATGATGATAATGCCCATGATAATCAAGTTATGTTACGTGAACAAGGAAATCAAAGGAGAACTGAAATATCTCAGATTATATTTAATTTTAATCAGTAACACTGATCATTCCACTTTACTGACAGCTACAAGAATGAATCATATCATATTTACTTATATAATTTTTTAAGTTTTTCTGCATAATACTCTCTCTGAATTCTAATTAACTGAATCTCTTCACACATCCATAGTCGCTGCAACTGTTCAGTGGACAATCCTCTACTTTCTTCAGTTTCAAAGTTACTGAAATTATATTTCCTTTTTGGAGGTCTCTTCTCCATTATAGGATCCTCAGTATTCCGGATATTTAGCACAGGCACATCTAATTCTTGTAGCAGTGTCACTGGGCTGTCATTTTGAACATCCTGGACTTCTGTGAGCTGCCCACTAGTGCTTGGCTGCACAATCCCCACTTGAAGAGCACCTGTACAAAAATAAAATAAAAACTTGTCAGTATTGTCATTTGAGGTTATTATTCACACCACTCTCCCCTTTAATGCAAAACAAGAAACGTGGATACATTTTAAAATAAACACTTACCTGGCACTTTTTTCATTGTAGGATTTCCATCCCCCACCATTAGTTCTGCAAAATCCTTTTCCCATTGCTGCAGTTTTATGCGTTTGTTGCCAGTAGCTTTCAAGTCTGTTTTCCTTTTCACTAAAGTTTTCATGTTATTTATTTTTTTCATGACTTGTTTTACTGAGAGTATTTTTCCACATTTCACTTCAATATTTTTGATCATAGATTGCAAAGCCTCTTCCTTTTTTAGTTTTACAGACGGAGATTGCGATTTATTTATAAGTACTCTATGCTCTCTTAAAAGAGAGACAAATATGTTATTCAAGTCATTAATACCTTCAGAATTCAATGAATCCGTATCTGACATATTTGCAAATTTGTCACTGAATCAGCTGTAGAGTATAATATGGCCTGAACCAAAATCAGAACGAAAAAAGTTGAGAAACTTGCAACAATAAAATGTGTCACGTGTCATTTATGACGTAATAATTATGTTGCAATTGTTGCATCAGATTAACTTTTGACGTCTCGTTGATTGTCGTATATGATAGGTGGCATATGGTGATTCGAAAGGCGACAAAAACTCTTGCGAGAATGAAGTCCTGGAGATTGTAGATTTTATTTTCAAGACCGAAATCCCGGAAATCCGGGAGAGGTTGCAACCCTGAGTTGCTCTTAAAGTCATTTACTGGGTAAGAATTCCATAGTTTGAGATGGTGGTCATGTAGTTAACTGCCGGAGGTATTTAAGTAAATTTAGGTAAGTTTAGGTAGGTTTTGCCTATGAAAGCTGCTTCCTTTCCATGATTTTTATTAAAACAAGAGAGCTTAAGCAGAAAATCAAACACGTTCTCACTTTTGGTTTGGAGTTACTGCACTGAGATGCAATATATTTCTGAAGGGAATTCCAGTGAACCATAAGAAACTGGCTTGACCCAGCATATCTTTTACTTCATTAACGTAGTAAATACTATCAAGTAAAAGGTAGTTCTTTATGCATACAGAATCGAGCATTTACTTTTACTTTTACTTTTTGCTTAAGTAAAAGGTAAAGCATTTACTATTCTTTATGCATATGACTGAATGTATACAGTCAATACCAAGACTGTACAGGACTGCATAAAGCACAACAAATAACCTTAACCAAAATTAAAATAAAATTTTGACTGAACAGACTGTGCTATCAGGATGAAATTTGAGATAGACATTCCTCAAGTTAAGGGAAATTTATAATAAAAATTTCAGACCTCTGAGTTAAAGGCTGTCTGAGGAGTAAACAAACACATAACATATACACACCTCAGGGCGCATGTGATACATTTTAGCAACCCAACATAAGTAAAACTTGGGGGGAAGATTGAGTGTGCAAAACTTTCGCATAATGTGAAACTAAAGGCTTGAATTCTCAAAAATTATTTCATTTATCATATGTTTCAATTTGGGATATGCAAAGGCAAGTTTTATGACTTAATTTTTAAATACCTCCCCTAGTTTAGGCATAATTTATTTTTTGGCTTTTCTGTTAAATTTTGTTTTTGGACATATGGTTTGCAACAATACTCCTCAAATTACCTTGACATGTATAGAGTGGTTTGTGTACTGCTTTAACACAGTTCAGTAATTAATATTTTAAATTCAGACCCCATAAACTTTTACAATTTCTCACACATAGCCTGATAGAATGGTTGCTATGTTTTAGATAGACGACATTTTAGAAAATATGGTAGTTGCTTATATATATATTATGGTTTTTAACACACTTAAATTTCATTTTCACTTGACTAATTAGGACTATGTAGTTTCAATTACTGTTGTGATCATCCTCAGCTACTGATAAGTAAGCCTTATTTTAAGATTTATTTAATAAACTGCAATTACACTAGTTGATCATTTAACCTAAACTCCTTTTACAATGTCTATCATTTGTCATGTTTTTCAGACTGCTGAAAATGTGGAGGTGATCTTGGAGTATATCTATTGCATGCAATTCGTCCATTGGATGTGATGCAGATTACCCCGTGAATAATTCTCAGATGATTTGGTATAGCAGCACATGGCTGTGCACATAGAGCCTACAGCACATAAAGGTATAATAAAGGAATACAGGTACTAGAAAACTTACTTCTCTTCTTACCATGCTGTATCCACCACATTATAGTAGTTACCAAGGCACTGTTACTGACATGTTCATACTAGGGAATTCATTCTCAAAATACGGTACTTTTCTTTTGCTTACATGGTGAATGAAGTTAGGAGCGAGATTAAAGTAGATGGATTTGAGGTCCAAGCCCTAGGAAGATTATCTGACGTTGCTATAATGGTAGAGAAAAAGACTAGGCAGAAAACCTCAACTAAATAATATGGTCCAAGTAGGATTTGAGCCCACATCCCACTCTACTCTGAAATTGCAAGTCCGATTTAACTTGAGCCAGGGTGGTGACCAAAATTTTTCTTGTTTTTCTTTATTGGGAAACCCAATTGAGTCAGAGTTTTTCTGATATTATGTTTTGTTCGTTATCATGCCCACTCATGGTTATTTTTTTAAGTACCAGTATTTAGGAAACTGACACAGTGATCTAGTTAGAATTGATGTATGAAGTAGTGATTTATTATCTTACCACTTAAAATCACTTGTGACATATCTTTTAAACAAAGAAGAATTGTGTGACATGAAAAGATAATTCCAACTTCCAGATAGCATGAAGTGCCCATTCAGTAGTCTATTACAGACCTGTCAGTGAAGGTTGCACATGCGAAATTAGTCAAACCTTACACATTTTTACTATAATTCTGACTAATCAATTTCCTTTAATGAAGTCACTCTGATAAAAATATTATTTCGTAATAAGTTGTGTAAGTTTGACATGGGTACTTCCTTACTGAAGGTACAAATGATTAAAGTCTGTCATCCAAACCTTTCGAAAAAACTAGCATTATGAAAAGAAAGATTAATTTTTATATTTCTGGATTGCACCGTAACATGGCATGTAACCTCTTAATATTTATATTTCTTAACGGGGCAGTAAACATGACTTGGACTGTGCCATAAAGATGGCCTGTAAACTTGAATTTTTATTTTCTTATAAGTATTTCTCATATTATATGTGCTGGAAACGAATTTTACAGAAGGGGGGGGGGGGGGGGAAGACATGATTTTAATAGTAGGCAAAATTACTGAAATGTGTTCAGAAACCATGTGATTTAACGGTTTGGGAAAAGTACACACACACACACAAAATTGACATCCCTAAAGACAATGACCTCATTTTAAAATTCATATAACCTGGAGGATATCTGGTGGATAGAGAAGCAAACTTCTCACTAGAAATGAGCTGATGATGCAAAACTTATGTTCCAATTTAAGTATTTACTTACAACAACTATGAGAAGTAGAATGTTCTGAAGTTTAATATATAATATATTCAGTAGTTCACAGTTCAACCCCCCCCCCCCCCCCCAAACAGAAAGATCATTTTAAAGATATGGAAATTGCTCCTTCTGCCTTTTTAATTGACATATTGTTGCTTGGACCTTTCTATTTCAAGTGTTTGTGTTTATAATTTTGCTTAGAAGAAGCCTTTTCGGTGAGAAAAACAAAGTTAAACAAAAAATTTAGCTTTATGTGCTAGGTTTCAAGGATAAAGGAATGTATGTTGACAGAATACCTTGTTAAATATATTATCGGAAAAATTTTGAAAGAAAAAAGTGTAAAATGCACAATTCTAAGCTATTATTTTCATCAAAAGATTTTTGGTGGTTATCTCTTTACACAAGCATACATGGTCACTTGGTCCACCACTCTGGTTTCAAACTGGTACAAAACAGTCTAAACACTGAACTGGTGATGCACGACTGCCTTAATTTCTATTGCATCTCTTTGTGAAGTTCTTTATACAGCAAGTAGAAATCTAGTGTATGTTACTTTTTTTATTATTGCCTTCAAACTGCATTAAAGTAAAATGATCATGTATTGCAGGGATTTGGTAATAATGTGCTAACCACCCAAAATCGAATTTGCATGGTCAGAATCAGTGTTATGGGGGATAGAGTCCATAAAAGTGAGCAGATGTTGGTTTTAACATTACAACTTATTTGCATCACCTTGAAGATAAATAGAAAACTTGTTTCAGTATTTTATTATAATATATGCCTTATCATTTGCACTTTTTATACTTACATTCAATTAATGTTCATTAAAAATGGAAGTAACACACTGTATGACAATATGTACATTTACTGTTTAACATTGACACAAAAAAGAAAATGCTTTCCCTGGTATAATAGCAGATCTAAAGTCTGTAATGAAAGTTTCTTGCACAGAATTCACATAGAGACATTACAAATATAATGATATTTAATGATTGCCACTTGATTGCAAATAATGCATCATATATAAGTACACAAAACCCAAATAAATATTATGTCTCTTAAATGACTGTACTGCACAGTGCTTTATTCTTGATCACTGCCAATAAGTTTGTAGTATTCATCATTGTCAATTTCAATTCGTAAAGGAGATTTCTGCATTGGAACACCTTGCCGCATAGTCTTTTTTAAGTTTAGCTTTGATCTAAGATCTATGCTATCAAAGCTTGAAGAGACATTCTTCTTCCCATGCTTGAGGGACTCTCTGAGATCAACATAATTGTCCAGATCATCTGCTTTCATATCCTCTGAATCACTTTCACTTGACCATACAGAAACCTTATATTTCTCTAAATTTGCTGCACTGTTCTTTTGTTGCACCTCTTTCAATCTGTCCCACACTGTTGACTGTACAACAAGAGTTTCTTTATGTCTACGCCTCCCTTCTTTGTCTAATCTACTTCTCAAATCATCACTTCCTCTGGATAATGTCTCCCGTTCATGACTGGATCTTCTTTCTCTCCTACTCCCTTCTCTGCTTCTGTGTCGTGATCTGTGATTACTTCTGCTTCTTCTCCGTCTTCTTTCTCTATCTAAAGATCTAGATGTTCTTTCACGATGATGGACAGGTCGTCTTTTTGTTTGTGCTTGTACTTGAGCTTTACGTTTTTCTATGCGGACTTCTTCTTCATCAGCATACATTCTCATACGTGGAATTTTACTTCGTTTTGTCCAGTCAGGTCCCTCCTCACTTTCGGATGATGCAGATGAGTCATCTGATTCAGTTTCAGCTGTTGTAGGTTCCACAGTGCCTACCCGAAGAAGAACTGATCTATTTCTCTCTTCATCAGGAGTAGGTACTCGAACCGCTGGAACTGAATCGACAGGCGTTCTTGGTCTTTCTCTGTGGTTATCTGTAGGAAAATAAGAAAGGAAAATTGTAAACTAAAGACAAAATTAATGAAATGATTCAATAGATGACATAGGCCTAGATAGAAAAATAAAACTATTCTAAATAAGAAGAAAAAAATTAAATTTTTAACCACTGATGTTTATAATGAATGTACAAATTTAAGTTACATTCAGAGTAAAAGTCCGCTATGACATACGTTTGTTTTAATCACTCAATTTGTTAAACCACTCAAAATCCAAATGCTCTAAGCTTATAGCTTCTGGTTCTGATACTGATTCCCCTCAAAATATGCTATATGCCTATATCCTTAGAATATCATTTAACAAACAAATTGCACGGAACTGGTATACATTTGTTATGAAACCTTGAATCTGTCTGCTGCTAACAATTTTGTAACTTTAGGAAGGAGACTAGAAGTTTATGATATAAACTATTTAATAGGCTTATTACCTAAGCAATCTGATTCTAATTCCTGTTGCGGTAGCCTACCTGATTTTCTTGAACTGTGATTTCTGTCGATCTTGCTCCAAGACTTTGCCAAATTACCCCATGGATTCTTTCCATCTTTTTCTGCTTCAGGAAAATCTCTTTCATCACCTTGATCATCTTCAAAATGCTTTGGAGGATGCTCCTGTCGCAGATATTTTCGTTTTCTGGATTGTGTTATAATACCTTTAATACCTGAAATGAAAAGAGGCTATTGCATCAAAATTCATTTGCATTACGGTACCAAAATATAGCCTAATGGATTACTTATAATAATTTACTCGTCCTCTTCTATCTGGATATATCTTTAAGAGTAATGAAATCCTGTGCAGACTGACTTTACTATGTATACCAGTAGGCATATAGGCCTATATTTAAAGCTACAATTAATTTTTTCCTTTCATAATTTTTAATACCAACAACGGTTGTATTTTCTACTATTTACCATACACAAACTCCAATTCTTAAAATGCTTGGATACGAATGTCTGGTGAAAGGCGAGAAATAGTAAAAGCTCATAGGCTACAGACGAAGCCCAAGATGATTTTTTTTTTTAATGGGATGTTGTTTTGTTCTCAGAAATGAAATAAGTTAGCCCATTTCTTTAAATTCAGTATCAGTTAATACTGAGAATTCATGCATAATTAATTATCTTTATATTAAATTACTTACCACCATAGTTTGGATTGCCATACTTTTTATAATATTCACTCATTTTCTCTGCTTGAGGTTTTTTCTTGTCAGTACGTGTTGAAAATCTTAACAGAATACACTTTGCTTTTGGATGTGGAGCTCCTTTTCTCCACTTTCCTGGAGGAATTGGTATTGGGATATCAGCAGCTTGCACTACATCATTATCTACATCCATGTCATTCTCGTCTCCTGGCTAAAAGAAAACAATTCATAAGTTACAACTTTAAATGTGATTTAACAGAAAGTAGGATTTGATGTACATTCTTAGCTGATGAACATTTAAGAATTGTAAAATAATGTAGGTACCGTACCTCATCACTGCACTTTCCCACATCAATGGTTTTGCTTTCCACTACCATTATGATATCTTCACCATCTGGCTCTTCAATCTCTTCTACAACAACAATTTCCTCCTTTTCATTTTCTTTATCGCTACCTTTTTCTTTTTCTTCCTTCTCCAAAAATGGGTTTGCTTTAGCATGGAATTCTTCCAAACCCTTAATATGTTTTGAAAGCCCAATCATAGCTCTCGCAGCTGAGAGATCATCAAGCCAGACTACATTACCTTTAAAGAATAATATTTTTGAATCATTATAAACTTATAGCTTTTAGAACATGCAATCATATAAGTTATGCTGCGGAAAATATTCTACTCTCTGACATTACTTACATGAATAGTCGTTTATCCATTCAATGGATGCTGGTCCATAATCCTTAAAATAGGTAAAGATATCTTGGGTACTCAAATCTTCAGTGCCTCTTACATGAAGTGCGTTTAGTCGAAAATGTTTTTCGGTTCCTTCCTCAACTTTAACACCCATACTGAAACAAAATTTTCAGTTAATTTTGTTTACTGCTAAGATGCTAAGGAAATATGGAAATAAAAATTATTATTATTATTATTATTATTATTATTATTAATGTTTGTATTTTATTGTAATGTTGTTGTTGTTGTATTTTAAGATAGCAAAGAACTGCTAATGATAAATACACAACTTAATTCATAAAAATCACTTCTTAACTAAATATTTAGTAGCCACTTTGAATTTCCATTTTAAGTCTCTTCCTAAATACTTGAATGGACGAATGGAATGTAATATTGCTAGAAACAGTCATCCATATTGTAGAAGGTGTAGGTATGTTATTAAAAGTTCCTTGAGAGATCTTTTGAATGATTTACAGGTATACCTAATTTACATGAAGGCTAATTCAATAGATAATTTTATTTTTTTTGGAAGTTTACTGTAGTCTACATCTGCATTGCAGAGTGATAAGCTCTCTTCTGGAAGACTTTTAATGTTCTCGTGCTCGTCTTACCTTTTATATAAGTCTTTTATTTGTTGTTCCGTTATGGGTTTTACATCAGAAGGGTCTAATCCAAACCTTTTCGCTCTTTCATCAAGCTTGCTTTGTTCTTCCTTTGCAAAAATATCAACACCAGTAACGAATGCTCCCCCTTTGTTTTCGTAACGCTTCTCTCGTTCCTATGAAAGAAAAATAGGGGAAAATGTAGCCCAGTCATTACAATAATCCCATCAAGTGAAGAATTTGAATAAATCCATAAAATAATAATATACTAACCCAGGTTTGTTCGTTTGATGTCACAGCAGCTGTCTTGTAGACTGACGGTTTAATATCTACTTCATCTTTGGAGTCACTTAATTCACCTTCTTCTGGGCCGTCGTCTTTTGAGTTTTTATCTTCAAGTGTAATGTCAATGTCATCGGTTTCCATTGCTTCGTCCAAGTCATTTTCTATCTCTATTTTTAAATTAGGCAATTCACCACTATTTTCTGGGTTCGCCATTTTAACCCAAGACACCATCACATCATCACAGACGAATACCGAAGTTGATCCAGGTTATCAAACTCATGGAAAAAATAAAATTATTTTTATATCCTTGATTTAAATAAAATTTCATGTAAATGAAGTAAATATAACGCATAAATTATTCATAAATTGTCAAACGTAGCGTTCAAAAGTATAACTTCTTATTTCAAAATTGTGTGGATAAATAGAAATTGATTTTAAACCACGAGTATTGTCAGCCTGTTTCAAGTCGATATGGCTAACTCGGGCGACACTTTAAATGTAAGTGAGAAATGTAAAATAATTTAAGTAATTTTTACATTGTAATTGATTAGACGTATACTTTATTGTGTTTTATGAAGTTGCAAATTGTTTCTCATTTTAATTCAGATGCTACTGGAGCTTTTAACGCCTTTGAATTAAGTAATTCCTAACCCGAGGAAACATAACCTATATTTGCATGCCACTGTTACTTCACGGTTGATTATGAGTTTATTTGATGGCGTGCCATAATTAAGGCTGGGCTAAAATTATAATCGTATCGATTCGTGCATTAAATACTAATTTATGAAGGTATAAATAAGTTAGTCCATTAATCAGTTTAGACTATGGTTTAATTCAAAATTCCCACCATGGTATTCATTCTTTAAAAAAGCTGGAAGATAGCCTTTATTTTTAACACTGCAAGGAACACGTTAATTGGAGAAAATTGTGCTTTGAACATAAGAGTAATACTTGTCGCCCACTGCCTCTCCTTCCACTCACCGCTGCGCCACCCAAAACCCCTTTTTAGGCGGGTCCCCTTAGGGAGTAGGAGTGGGGGACTCTGGGGGCGACAAGTAATACCTTTTCCCCGCTGACAGTAATGCAAAGCAAGAGTCATCATATCACATATTATGTGAACGTGATCACATTCTATCATGGCTAGAACCCGTAGCAAAAAATTTTTTTGGCAAAAGATAGATTTAGGTCATGCACCAGCCAAGCTCCACCCGCCGGCTGCTTCTCCTCGCTCTTGAGGCTTGCATGCGCACCTTACTATTGTACCATGCAGTGAGGGAAGTGAGGCGATGTGCGCTGGCATGGAATACCAGCACTGGTTTTAAAGAGCCAATGACATACCAGCATTGATTTCAATGGGCAAAAAGCATACCATCACTGAAAATCAGTGGATCTTAAAAAGAATTGTTAATGTTCCTTTGTAGCAAAGTAGCCTAGGCCCTATATCTGTTTGCATCGTAATATAATTACATTTCATGATTATTCATCCACTGGTGTGCTTTTGCCAATAATCATTCCCAATATAGAAGGCTGTGACCAGTTACAGTACTTGTGATGGCGTCTGTTACCATCTTAATGGTTTGACGCTTTTAAGATAGGCTATTTCTTGATAACAAAATATTGTGATTTTTATATTGTTTAAGTAGGTATTAAATACTTTTAAAATACCTCTACTGAAATAAAGATCTGTAAATTGACAGTACAAGATATTCAAATCTCAAGACTATGTTGAAAGGGACAGGGTATTCCTTTTTTCAAATTGAGGTATGGTAGGGAAAAATCTTGGGATAGCATTCCGCCTCTGGATTTTTCCCCACTTCTTTCACTGGTACCATGGCTTCCTGTGTTACAAAAATTATCCTTGTACCATATCAAAAGTACACAAACTAAAATAAAATATTCCAAAAGTGACTCTTGCAACAAAACTGTTATTTCTCATGTACCGTACTATAATGCTCTCTAAACTTAAATAGATGAATTTTCCCTTCACCGCTCAGCAATCGCTTGTGGTGTACTGGTTAAGGCTAGTGGTTACGGTGCTTGTGGTCACAAGATCGAATCCTGGTCGATCCAAAATTTACTGTTAGGAATAGGTCCCAAATAGGTAGGTAGGGCGAGGAGAAGGTGAGAGAAAGGGAGGAAGTGAGAGGAAAAGGAAGACAAAAAGGAAATAAAGGAAAAATAAATTTTTCTCAGTGTCATCTTGTGCATTACTAGCAACACTATCTAAGAGGAGACATTCGAAACCCTATTAGAGAGTTGGTGGGAGGAGCCTAGTGTACGACCTAAAACTATTTTTTCCCAAAATTTCTACAAAAAACAAACTCCCTTCATCAATCAAGTGCAGTAGCTATGAATTAGCTACCGGTATTTATTTATGTAGCCTGCATCTATGTTTTGTTTTTCTTTTACAGATTAGGTTTAATACTGCTCTCAACCTTCCTCTTCATTATCGATGTGAAGAGCTTGCAAACATCTTTGAACAATATGGAAATAAGGAGCTACAGTTGGTACTGCCACATTTGCTGGAGAATCTATTTGGACTTACTAATCAAGTAGGATGGGGTTTGCGGACGCTGTATCGCAACTTCCAGCCACATGAATTTGAAGTATTGTTCAGATTTCTTCAACCAAATGGACCAATGTTTAGGCTGTGTTACAAATTGCTGACAGAGTGTTATATGAAATATGAATTTCCTTTAGCACATTTGCCGGTAAGTATGCCTAACATAAATTATTACATGCAGAATGTTTAATACTTTAAGAAAACAGCCTTAGATGGCCATAGGAATTAGCCTAATCTAGGAGAACAAGAATCCCTTCACATAAAAATATTGATAAAGCAAAATGGTATCTACCGTACACTGAATTTTTGGCAGAGCTGCCATCTATCTGCAGGGATTTTATAAGATCAGTAAGATCATAGCCAGTATAAATGTTCACTTATACACTTTGGGGATGGTTTCCATAATTACGCACTATGTTTATTCAGATAAAAAAGTTCATAATTGGTGATTTTTAGTTTGTGTTCTTCATAAACCATAGAAATCATATAGGCCTAGTAGCCTAATTTAGTTTTTCTGAAAATTGTCTGTATCACTGAGAAAATTAAAATGAAGATGTCACTTTCCTAACCTATAAATAACAGTCTCTGAACAGAATATGGCTGTTGGAAGGCAAGAATTATGACTGGCAGTGTGTTGCGCATGAGTCATGTGATCTAGAAACAATGCTGGATTGTAAACTTGACAATCAACGCTAATATCACTGTTCTTAACCTAACTGCCACCAACCTAGTTCTATGTGTCACTAACACTACCGGTAATATCAACATTCCTAACCTAAGTGCAACAGACCTAGCTCTACATGTCACTAAAACTTATATCAATATTCCTAACCTAACTGTCACTTACCTAGAATCAGAAGTTGGTATATAGTGCAAGACGGAAGTGTGCGGAGAGTAGGGTTGCCACCTTTCTTTAAGGCTAAGGAGGGACACTTATCGAATATATGCAGATCGCCGATCTTCATACCTAAATTCGTACTTGGAACAATGCATTAATAATAGAAATATATTCATTACAAAGCCAATAAGCTGTGTAACAGGAACACTAACATTAGAAAAGAAAAGATTAGCATGATAATAAAAAAATAAAAAAACCTGGGCAAATTCATGACTTGAAGCTGTATTTCTTTTTTGATTTGGCAGTTCTAATAGTTCTTTGATCTGTATCACTCTCACTGCATAGTGTTTACAGGTATCTATAACATTTGTAGAAATTATTATTTCACTCTTTATGAGGTCAGCTGAGCACTTGTCTCTGGATTCTGTCCATTTTAGATTCATGAGAGGACAATCTATCCACAAATGCATTGCTATCAGGAACTAAAGCAGAATTCCTCATATAACTCATCCAAATTAACATCAGATTCTACATTAAGTGCCTTCACAGAGTCTTTGACAGCGATTTCACTGCTGCCAACACGATACATTTTAGCGATGGAACAATAGCCTATCGATATCTTGATCATGAGTCGAAATTCACAAAATATGCCACTAAGAATAATTTACTGTCTCGTATTTTGTTTTGGAATAATTTGGCGTCCCGCAATATAATGCGTCCCTCTTAGGCATAATTCGGGACGCTGAAAATGTTCTTAAAATGCAGGATGTCCCGCCTAATTTGGGACAGGTGGCAACGCTAGCGGAGAGCATAATGAAGGAAAGTAATCCCAAAAAGAAATTGAACTTGGAAGATAAAAGTTCACTAAAAGACATAGTGATATTTATGTAGGAAACACACACCCTAAACATTTAATTTTTTTGTATAAGTATTATTACACTATGTGAAGTATAAGTTTCATTTGACCTCCATGGTCTTGTGGTTAGCATCACTATCAATGCATACGGAGGCTCAGGTTTGGTTGCTGATACTTCCTTGAATTTGTCTGAGGTAAGGAGGCCAGAAGGGATATGCTCAGCCTCATGATAGAAACTGTGGAACTAATTGATAGAGATGGGAAAATGAGTTGTTTTCAGTTGTGATTTTAATGCAGTATAATCATATTTTAACGTGGTGACTGTATGACTGTATTGTGTAACAATTAGTTTGTCATAATATTGAAATATTTGGTTATCAAATTAGACTTTTTCTACCAGGAATAAAATATTAAATAGTATAGGCTTAACATTTTTACATTGGATGCATAAAGACAGGGTCTCCACATTCTGGAAATGCGGGGAAAGTCAGGGAAATTGAAATCGGTCAGGGAAGTTTGTAAAGTAATTGGAAAAGACAGGGAAATATTTTGTAAAAGAATATGCAATAGTCAGGGAAAGCAACTACCCTCAGTGAGCAGAATGTGAGGGGCATTGTTTTGCTCCAGTCTCCTGTAACCCAGACTGTGTAAGCAATTTTCTTTTCAGTACTTGAGCTAATAATTTCTTATTTTTGTAATGGGGATGAAGAAGGCTGGATATTTTGTTTGTTTTGTTTAGTTTTGTTTACAAAGAACCTTGAAAATATAGATTTTTGTGGTCAGGGAAATGTAAGTTTCTGGTCGTGGAATGTCAGGGAAATTTATTTTGATATTTGTGTGGACACCCTGAAAGAGGACTCATACCAGAACATGCTTCACCATTTTGTGTTGTAAAACATGAGAGGTAAATCGTTTAAAAGTGGAGAACAAACTGTAGGCTGAACATTAAACATACTTAAGTTATGTAGTTCATTTTGTGAAATGTTCGCTCATCTTTTAATCTGTGAAATTAAAATTGGACGGTGTGTCAAAACCACTGGCGGCTGCAATTTGAAAAAAAGTCTATATATGCACTCTACGTGGCTAGTGTTATAAATTAATTATATATGTAAGTTAATTAATTTCTTTTAGTATTCTTTTTACCTATTCAAATCCCCCGGAAAAAAATTCTGAGTCCACCACTGGTCAAAACTAGCATCTAACTATATATCAACAGTAGGTAAGGTTATGATTATTGTACCTGGGAAGTGTTGGATATGCGGTGCAATGTGACGAGATGTGAAATGAGCAATTTGAAAGTTATTGTGCATGTTTTTTTCCATAACAATGAACTCCCCACATTAAGAGAGATCTTTTCAGCAGTGATCCTGAGCCTCCCAATTTCAGTAAATAATCCCTCCACAAACTAATGATTATGAAATCTTATTTGAATTAACTGAAAGGATTGTCAACATTGAGCAAGTACGTATCATGATTCAGACAGACCAAAGAGTGACTCTCGATGAAGTGGCCAACCGTATGCAAATTAGCCATGTTTCTGCATATGACATAACAGGTTTGGCTTTCATGAAGTCTGTGCAAGGTGGGTCCCAAAACAGCTCACTGAACAAGCACAAGCACAATCGTGTATCCATCTGCCGATGCTTACTGGACCGCCATGCTAACGAAGGTGAAGCTCTCTTGAAACATGAGTTACTGGAGACGAAAAGTGGATCCATCACTTTGAGCCTGAAAGCAGATTCCAAAGCATAGAATGGAAACACCCTGCATCTCCAGTCAAATAGAAATTCAAGGGTCAAGTGATGCTCACACTTTTCTGGGACTCACAAGGGCCAATATTGCAACATTACTTGGAGAAGGGCTCAGCAATAAACAGTGCATGTTACAGTGAGATGTTGAGCAACAAGCTGAAGCCATCAATTCAAACCAAACGTCGAGGCCTATTGTTGAAAGGAATTGTTTTGTTGCATGACCCACATACTGCCGCCCACACTGCTCAAGCTGTTACGAAACTGGGTTTTGAAGTGTTAGAGCATCCTGCATACAATCCCGATTTTGCCCCGTCATATTTCCATCGATTTGGTCCACTTAAAGATGCCTTAACGGGGTCATTGATTCACCACAGACCACTGAAGGAAGCAATGCACATGTGGCTTGCTGCTCAGCCGAAAAAACTTTTTTTACAGAGAGCATCAGGAAGCTTGTGCAATGATGGAACATGTGCATTGGGAAGCAAGTGGACTATGTTGAAAAATTAGGCAATAGAAACTTTGGATTGTTGTTGCAATAAGTTTAAAAAAGAGAGTGCGGATACTTATTGACTTACCCTCGTATATACAGTATAGGCCTATAATGTCTTTTGACTTGATACCAACATAAGTTTCAAGTTTTTGTTATTTCATCTGCATTTTCTGCATTAAATTCCATGTGTTGGTGGAGTTATACATTTTGCCTTTTTTACATTCAATGTGTATAGTTCTCTTAGGATTATTTTTCTTCTTAGTTAGGCTATATCTATCCCATAATATCTGATAGTCCTGAGTGCTGACTGCAGCAGTAACAAAGGAAGGAATAGGGAATGTACCTGCGAAATAATACCGTAGCTTCTTCATGAAAATAATGTAGCCTACTCGGAGAGTAATTTTTATTACATTTAAAAATTCCTTGACCTAGACACAATATGTTTGAACCACAGATTTGTTATTGATTTTTCAAAAATTTATATTGTGACTGCTCTGTATTTGTTACTAATTACTGACACTCATTACTTTTTTTTTAGAGGAAAGTTCGGAAGATGATAGAAGATGGAATGATACCCCCGTTTTATGCTGATAAACTTCAGTTTGATTCTCATACAAGAGTACCTACATCTTTAGTGCTGAGTATCCTTTTTTAATAGACTAAAAAAAAAAAGATTTTGTTCTACATCATATGTGTATGTTTGTTACGCATGTTCAGCATTTAGTCCACACTGAAGTGATGGATATCAATGAATTTTCTCAGATGTATTCAGGAGGGCATCATGGCACTGACCTCTTATGATTTTTATTAAATTGTTCAGGTCTTTTTTTCCCCTGAATTTTAAAAAGCTTGGTGATAAAATGGATTTGCATGTACATACATATCTTTCTACATGTGTTACAAATGGCACAATTTGTAAATCTGAGGATCAAGTAACATTATTTATTGCTTGGAGTTGACATCACAAATAAATGGGAAAATTTAACAACTCCTGTACACTGCAGGAGATCACAAGGGTCCAGAATACATAATATATTGTTATTAAAGAATTTTACTAATATCTTAATTATAATTTAGTAAGAAACTTTAGGCTAATTATTATTTCGAAAATTGTATAAGCACAATGATTTTATTAAACATTGGATATTTACAGTACTGGTACAACATAAGATTTAAACCGACTAAACCAAACTCTAAGGTGCTACATCCCTGGAGGGACTAGGTCTACCATCCGATCACTGCTTCATCTACCATAGGCAGGTGGCAGGATTGGGGGGCATGTGGTCAGCTTGTTGACACACACTGCCATTACTAGTGGTTTCTGTGACCAGAGCCGCTAGGCTATTCATGTAGCTCCTCAGTTTGTATCATGCTAAATGCACCTGGTTACCTCAGTAAAATCTAATGAGGTACCGAGGATCGAACCCAGACCTGCAGTAGGGATGCTAACCACATGACCATGCAGGTGGTCATAAGATTTTAACAGTAGATGAAATTTTGATAGATAGAATATTATGTGTAAATTAAATATTAAAATATAAAGAATATTAAAGAATCTTTAAGAACAGTAACGATGAGGTCACCTGAGAAACTCAAAAGTGAATCCAAAAATAGTTTAGTTTCTTTAATTTCTCTTATAAAAGGAAAACCTATCCTCATTGCATCACTGTGTACACATTTTCTTTTAGACCTCTTGGCTGTAAATTGAAAACAAACTACACTCCATGCAATAATTAACAAAGTAGTAGGCACAAAAAATAAAAATGGGCAGCGTAAATCAGCAACATTACTTTAACCAGATGCCAACTTAATTGATGGCAACTTAACAAATTTTCACAGGAAACTCCTAGTCTGCAGTCTCTTGTTACAAGTATAGTCGCTATCTGGTGGTGAAGAAGAAGAAGGAAAAAACTAAGTGTAGCACAAAACATAACTTATACATTGTATTTTTTGCCTAGCAGAAGTAACAATTCCTCTAAAACCAGGACTTTTAAATGTCCCCAAGCAGTTTCTCGGAACACTGGGATATTGTGGTCAAAACTGGGATTGTCCCAATAAAGCAGGGAAGTCTGGTGAACCTGTTCATAAATAGCTTTCTTTTCAAGATTAACATCATTACCCTGTTGTATACAGTATTCATTTTGAACCTGATCGTGGGATTGAGAATAATACCTTACTTGGAAGTTGTGTATAGTAATTTTAACCAATTAAAAAAATATACTCTTAGTATATTTATGCCTTTTAACATATCAAAATAGCTATACAAGGAAAGAACAAGAACACATACGAATATGAAGCATATTTACAGTTAAAATAGCAAAAGATCCAGGCAGGTGAGGGGGGTTAGAAATATCTATACCACTCCTTTGCTACTATTTCCACTGTGGTATGGTACCGTACGTCCCTGCCATGAAGCCATAGGAATATGTATTTCCCAGAACAGCAGCCAAAACATTGTTTGACCATCCCAATACATGGTAAATTACTCTTTTCACAATCTTAAAAATTCCCGAAATGACTCACAGTGTTAACATAATATATTTTTGTTCAGCTTCTCATTTTAAGCTTACTGTAGAAGTAATTACATTATTATTTTGGTCAGTAGAAAGATGTTAAATGCGACAGATATCCTTGGGTCTTGAGTTGGGGGAGGGGTAGCCTTTTAATAGAGGTGCGAATTATATAAGAGAAGAATGCGCACATATGTGCAATTGTCACTCGTTACTGATTTCCATCAGTGATTTTGTTCTGTTCTTACATTTTTCTAAGTGGTAGCGCTCGCATGGCTTGTCACATAATGCACACACACAGTAATTGTTTGGTTCATGGTATGACATGTTTTTACACATTTTGTAGTGAAATCCATGAATTGCCATCCGGGTTATTGCACTCCTGTAATCTTGGTTAGCTTGTGTCCATTGGCGATATACCATGGCATCTGTACAGAAGAAATCTTCCCATATTTCTTGTTTTTTGATGTATGTCTTCTTTAGGGCTTGTTCATACTGTCTAGTATTTTTCAGGTGTAGGCTTAGGCGTAGTTCTTCTAGGAAGAATGGTTCCCTCGTCAGCTCATACACCAGTCATGACTTAGTGTATTTGGACACTCCTAGTGTGGCTTTTAAGAAACGTGCTTTTATTTTTTCTATTTCTTCTAGGTTAGCGATTGTTAGATGTTCCCAGATTAGGTGAATTCCATACGTTAGTATGGGGCTGACTTTGGCTTTGAATAGTAGCAATGCAGTATTGATTGATAGTCTGGTTAGGTTCTGGATGTCATAGATTGCTCTGATTGCTGCTGTGGTCCTATCCTTTATGTGATTTGTGAAACAGTTTACTCTTGTCTGGAAGGTTAAACCTAAATATTTGTATGTGTTCACCGTATTTAGAGTTTCTGCTCCTAGGGAAATGCTGTCATCTGCTTTTTGTCGCCCTCCTTTGCGATAAACCATTTGGACGGTTTTTTGTATATTTATTTCCAGTTTGTTTTGCCTTGCCCATACACATATTTTGTTGACTGTTTCTTGTAGATCGTGTTTTGACGTAGAGCCTATGGCGATGTCATCTGCATGCAGGTACATTTTTGTTGAGTTGTTTACTAGGTCTTTTATGTCACTTGTGAAGAGATTGAACAGCGTGGGGCTGAGGGGGTCGCCCTGGAGAACTCCTTTGTTTTGGTCTATTTGCTCGGACTTTTCTATATCGTTTGATATTATTAGCTTGTTACTTTTGAGGATGTTTTTTATCATTGATGTTAGGTAATTTTGCTCTCCTAGTGCCTTTTCCAGTTTCTGGGATAGAAGAGATCTATTTACAGAATCGAAGGCTTTTCGGAAGTCGATGTATATTACATGGTACTTGCCTCGAGGCTCCCTTGTTGCCATTCGGATGTCTTCTAGTAGTGCCTCGATTGCATCCATTGTAGATAGGCCTTTTCTGAAACCACATTGCTGTTCTGGAAGTTGTGGCTCTATGAGTTTGTATAGTCTTTTTTCCAAAACTTTTGTAAGAATTTTGAATGCTGCATCCTCTATTGCTATGCCTCTGTAGTTTTCAGGGGAGTTTGTTGTGCCCTTCCCTTTGTATAGAACTTTTAGTTCAGCTGTTCTCCATGTGTCCGGTATGCATGCTTCTTTTAAACATTTGTTTATTAACTCGTGCCATAGTTCCTTTAACTCTTCATAGGACTCTTTTATGTGTTCTCCATAAATGCCATGTTTATCGGCTGCTTTTTTGGTTTTTAGTGATTTGATGGCATCTTCAATTTCCTCTTTTGTGATTTCTTCTGTATTTCCCGTGTTTCCCTCGTTCACTACCGTATCCTCTTCTGTTTTTTCTGCATGCTCCTGTAGTAGTTGTTGGAAGTGGGATTTCCATGTGTCCATTTGTATTTGGTTTGGGGCTGAAGTCCTTCTTGTTTTGAGCGCTATAAATTTATCTTGCTCGGCTTCCTCCGCTGTTTTCTTTGCCTGTTCTTCTATGTATGTCGTCTTTTTGTCTTTTATCAACTGTTTATATCTTTTCTTTGTTTGGTGGTATTCATTTAGTGCTTCAGGGGATTTTGTTTGCCTCGCTCGATGTAGCGCGTCCAATGTTTTCCTTCTTTCTTGATAACATGTTTTATCGAACCAAATTTGTGATTTCCTCTGTGTTTTTTCGCATACAGATTGCAGTATGGTCTTTCGAATTTCTGCTTCTATGCTTTCAACTGGTCCAGGACTATTACTAAGTTTTTGGCGTGCAATTGCACGAGGTGCGAATTGCATTGATGTTTTGGGCTTTAATGTTGATTCTTAGAAAAAGGGTCTTTAAGAGAGGTGTTCTTTAATACAGGTTTTACTATATTTCTTATCTATCGTTCTTAGTTGTAAGTAACTTTCCGAAAAAAATTTGTCTGGAATTCCCATTAATGCAGTTGTCTGAACAGAGGAAACTGCAAAGTACACTAAATTTCAAGTAGGATTCTAACAGTAGTATCTCTTCTTTAATTTCTCCATACTTCTTAAGGCATTGAATAGTTGAACTGTAGTATAAGTTATGTCAAGATATTTTTAGACTTATGGTAAACCTATATAGGGCATTATTATCTGTATCATTTGACCAGAATTAACAATGATATTGTTAGATTGTGTTTCACTATGTTAATGCATTTAAGTTATCACACTAAATTTATTGATAAGTTTAACCAGAGTTTGGGCTGAGTCTTCACTTCTACCATCTGCTAATGTATCATCGGCAAAACTTATGCTTTTAAGGTATAATTTTTTGGTGAATAAAAACATTGGATATTGGTATAAAAAATCTATTGATAAATTGATAAGAGTGGTGAAACGTAATCAAAATATGGCTGAAATAACTTCTCATGACTAGGTTATTAAAATTGGAAGAGTAATGTTTTCTCCCAAAAAGAGATAAATATTACCTATCTGCGAAGTATATCAAAATGTGATATTGAATATTGTAGCCATATTCTACTCCTTAACATTTACTGTAAATGTAAAAGGCATAGTTATTTAAGTTAACTTGAGGAATTTCATTACTTGAAAGAACAGGACTATTGGTTATGTTTATTGTATTTTTAGAAGTGTTTGGGTCTTCTAAGACCTGATGAGCAATATTGATTTTATTTCCAACTGAGTTTTCTCCATAAATCTTAGCCAGTTAGAATCTGAGAGGTTCCCTATCTGTAAAGCCAAAGGTCTTTACAGGGCATATGGCAATTTGTGTAGTGGCCATTAAACTAAAACAACCAATCAGCCCATATTGGCTCCCACTTCAGAAAACATTTGTTAACTGCAATCTTGTATAGTCAAAATATATGAAATCTTTTCCATGTGTTATCGCCCATATATACACAAAATAAATGTGTTTAATTGGATGAATTCAAAACAGATCAGAGCATAAGTTAGTAATATAGTAAGAGATAGAAATAAAGAATACAGTTGATTGTTCAGTTTATTGCTTTTTTTAATATATTCCAGCTTTCTATAAATCTTTCCTTAACATCCTTATGCAGATGCTTTTGAATTCTACATATTTCATTTTGCTTATCATTTGGTGAACCCTTGGCTCCACAGGACTATAGACCAAGGATTCTCATCATGGGAAACATTGTATGTCCTTCTTTCAGAGGAGTATCTTACACATTTCCTTCCTTGTGATGGATCTCAAGTACCTCCATATGCTGGTGGCTACATTCATCCAAAAAGTACAATACCACTTCAGACCACTAGCAGGTTAGTGAATAAAATTTCAAAGGGAAGTATAATGGCAAGTAGGAATTGCACTCAAATAAGCACTGTAGCAGATTTTACTGCTGTGTAGCATATAGTCCTTTGGTGACTTAACTCTCCTTATGCATATTTCAAGATGTACGATTCACATTTCTTCCCATACAGCTTCCTTATTTTACATTTTTCACACTGATTGCGCCATTAATTTTTGAATGGTACATACTGGCTTCTTTCGTCAACCTAGAAACCTCAATAGGCCCAATACAATTCTTAACAGGTATATGTGAGAAAGTTTGTGCAACATATTTTGCACCGTTTATTTATACTTGTAATTTTGTACCCAAATACGTGGTGCATGCCAGCCAAAGATGCAGCTGAATGCAGTCATTCAGTTTTCATCCTGTATCTCTGAACTTACTCCTAACAAAACAAGTTCCAGTTGCTAAATCAATCTTTCCACCAACCCAGCAGAGAGATTCACTTGTTACACACAGTTGTTTGTGTGGCATCACTGTTGCCCCTGCCAATGAAATAAGTTTGGATAAATCTCTCTAATATTTTGTTTCTGCTTTCTTGTTAGTCGTGTTAAAAGACATGTTTACACACTTGACAATTGATAATTCCTCAATGTGGCAACCTTCTCATTTACCAGGAAAAATTCCTGATTTACCTTCCACCTCTGCCGTTGTCATTGATAACGCATCATACTACAGTGCGTTTCACGTACGAGTTGGCCAATCATGCGAGTTTCTATGTCGCGGCGGCCACAGCTCTAATTCCTGAGTGATCGGGTGAAATATGTATGCAGATAAAGCCACTAACAATGTAATGATTCAGGTTCTCACAGTTACAGTAAAATTTACAATGAAAATAACCACGTCCCTCATCACAAGATTTGTTGGAAATGTCTTCCTCTTGCATCCACACAACGTTGGCACCTTTTTAGTAAATTTCTTTCATGTGCATAAGTTCAGCTCCCGTGATAGAGTTCATATCTCTTTTGATATTGGGTTTAAGTTCTTCTAATGTATGGGGAATTGACCTATACACTTTATTTTTCAAGTTCTCCCATAAATAATAGCCACATACTGTTAGAAGAACTTAAAGACAATATCACAAGATACATTAACTCTATCTCAGAAGCAGAACTTCTGCACATGAAAGAATATTTCCTAAAATGGGTTTCTAGCTCTGTTTTACATTTTTCACCTTTTTTATAAGTGTGTCATTCTTTCTCATTTTGTTTTTTGTTTCTCCTCTTTCTCCACTCTGATGTTCTGAATCTACACCCGAGCATGAGCAGTCTGCTCATTCGGGTGTATTTCTAAATAAATATTTGGTTCTTTTCTTTCTTTTTCTTTTCTGTACTTTAATTTTGAAATCTGTAAATGTTTTTTGTTTATTTGTGTATTTTTGTATTATTTTGTATTTGTACATAATAGTCCAGGCAACGAACGAAAAATAGAAAAAAAAATCGTGTAGTTTTGAAATTTTGCAGATATGTCGGAGGGAGTGTCCCGAACAACATACTAAAAGTCCCCGAAGGTGGGGGGTGAGCGGGGGGCAGGGGGGGCCGCAGAAGGTCCCAGTTTTAGGTTTTTCGCTTATATCTAAACAATGGTGCATCATAGAGGAAACATTTCTATATACCAAATTAAAGCTGATACAATTTCCTACAAGTTTGATCCTACACATTTCTTTCTATTTCCAATAGTTTTCGAGATATCCGCCAACGAAAATAACAACTTTTCGAAGAAAGCTCTTTCGCCTCGCGCTTTTCGACACACTTTTCCTTCTAGCGCTTCAGCCCTTAAGTATACAGCAAGTTGTAGGGAAATAAATTCGCTTTAAAATGAGTAGTCATTTGTTATTATTTCTTTCAAATGTTCAAAAGTTATAACAATTTTAAGTTTCGGTCAAATTTCGAGATTTCGAAAGAAAACCGTACATCGCACTTGCTCTATATTTAGGGGCAATATCTTTGTATATAAACTGTATATTGTGTATTTACATCATGAAGCAAGTTGAGAAATATCACAAAACCATTAAAGTTGAATTTATTAAAAATCCGATCACTGTACACGCACAGGACATGTAATGGAAAATACATTATATTTTAGGCAAGAAAGGGAAAATAGGGACAAAAAAAAGCATGTAGTTTTAAAATTTGGCAGAGATGTGGGGGAAAGTGTCCTAAATAACATAGTAAAAGTCCCCATGGATAGGGGGTGAGCGGGGGGGCGGGGGGTGGGGGAACTTTTGAATGTAATTTCTCGCAGTTTTCCCTAAACACACAAAAGCTATGGGTTCTAGCAAAAAACAGTTTATGCACAAAATAAACTACATAAATGTTCTTATAAATTAATATGAATGATATTTTTGTGGATTTAATAGTTCAGGAAATAGAAGGATATGAAGTATGACATAAGTTAGTTCTGGAAATTCTGTTTTACATACACCTATATATTATATTTTTAAACAAAAATGAAAGGAGATGATAATTAAATTAGCATGATGCCAAGCAAGCAAACTAGTTCTTAGAAAAATACACTTACTAATGGTTAACGTCACACATAAAACTCATTATCGTTACTATTATTATAATAATAATTATTATCATCATCATCATCATCATCATCATTATTATTCTTGTTGTAAAGATTAGCCTTTTTATGTTTCGTTAAAAAAAATACCGGTATTTTGAAAAATGGTAGGGAATTAGATATATTGAGATATTGTAAGAATAGTAGGCCTACCTATTACTTTAAATAAATGTTTACTTGTCTATGTGGCTTCTGAGAATATTTACACATCATATTTTGTCACTGTGCAACTCGGTGTGGTGGAAGATATGGATGCCGAAAAGCTGGTATTAAATGCTCATCCGTTTGTGGAACCTGTCATGGTGCATGCACCAACAAGTATACCATTAGAAGAAGAAGAAGGAGTTTAAAATTGATGACGTCCAAGCAAAATAAGTTGTTCAGGCACTCTTTAATTAATGTTGTATATGTGTATAAATACTGAATGTTGATAGAACAATATAACCCTAAGTTATCATACGATGTACTAGGATTCCAGTATTGGAGACTGAAAAAAACAGACAACCAAACATTTATTTCAAGTACTATGTAGGCCTACTAGGTCTTATTATTACTAAAGTGTTTTGCAGATGACAAGCCGTTTGTTCATTCTCCTGCTTAGATACGCGGTCCAATCAGAGGTGGTGAGATGGAGGGAAGACTCTTCCTGCTAGCTGCGGTGTTTTAGCTCGTACACGTGATTGGCGGTGAAGGAAATGGCTTCTCATTTGAAAAATACTGTAAATATATCTAACGCTTCACAATTTTTCCAAATTATATTTTATAAGAAAAATATAACGGATAATATGCCTGGTTTATACTTCTTATAACGTACACCCATACCGTGAGATTTTTGTAAGCTTTATAATAATAATAATAATAATAATAATAATAATAATGAGTTTTATTTTTCATGTTTACCTTTGGTACGAATATTATTCTAAGAACTAATTTGCTTGCTTGGCATCATGCTAATTTAATTATCATCTCCTTTCATTTTTGTTTAAAAATATAATATATAGGTGTATGTAAAACAGAATTTCCAGAACTATGTCATATTTCATTTCCTTCTATTTCCTTATCTATTAAATCCACAAAAATATCATTCAGATCAATTTTATAAGAACTTTTATGTAGTTTATTTTGTGCATAAACTGTTTTTTGCTAGAACCCATAGCTTTTGTGTGTTTAGGGAAAACTGCGAGAAATTACATTCAAAAGTTCCCCCCACCCCCTGCTCACCCCCTATCCATGGGGACTTTTACTATGTTATTTAGGACACTTTCCCCCACATCTCTGCCAAATTTTAAAACTACATGCTTTTTTTTGTCCCTATTTTCCCTTTCTTGCCTAAAATATAATGTATTTTCCATTACATGTCCTGTGCGTGTACCGTGATCGGATTTTTAATAAATTCAACTTTAATGGTTTTGTGATATTTCTCAACTTGCTTCATGATGTAAATACACAATATACAGTTTATATACAAAGATATTGCCCCTAAATATAGAGAAAGTGCGATGTACGGTTTTCTTTCGAAATCTCGAAATTTGACCGAAACTTAAAATTGTTATAACTTTTGAACATTTGAAAGAAATAATAACAAATGACTACTCATTTTAAAGCGAATTTATTTCCCTACAACTTCTTTCATGAGAACATTGCTGTATACCTAAGGGCTGAAGCGCTAGAAGGAAAAGTGTGTCGAAAAGCGCGAGGCGAAAGAGCTTTCTTCGAAAAGTTGTTATTTTCGTTGGCGGATATCTCGAAAACTATTGGAAATAGAAAGAAATGTGTAGGATCAAACTTGTAGGAAATTGTATCAGCTTTAATTTGGTATATAGAAATGTTTCCTCTATGATGCACCGTTGTTTAGATATAAGCGAAAAACCTAAAACTGGGACCTTCTACGGGCCCCCTGCCCCCCGCTCACCCCCCACCTTCGGGGACTTTTAGTATGTTGTTCGGGACACTCCCTCCGACATCTCTGCAAAATTTCAAAACTACACGATTTTTTTTTTCTATTTGGTGTTTTTCGACGTTTATTGACTGTTAATTCAATTTAAATAAATAAATAATAATAATAATAATAATAATATAAGGTAATTAAAATTCACACTTGCTTCATTCACAAAAGCACATTGTTTAGGGAAACAATGTTTTCCAAAAATAAAACTCTTTAAAATTAGATGCATATAATTTTTGTGTGTTATGTCAGGTATAGGAAATCCTACATTTTCTTAACTGTACCATTCCTCTATATATTTGGATTACCCTTTAGCATTAAGGCCGATATTCATAGTTGCAATAAGTCATACTTATTTCCAAGATAAACTTAAATCTCATCTTAAGTTAAATTTCTGGCACAAAAAAGTCGTACTTTATAAAGTGAGACTTGACCAGGCCCGACGAGAGGGAGGGGCAGCTGGGGCTGCAGCCCCGGGGCTAGGGCTCCGAAGGGGGCCCGGCTGACCAGGTTTTATTTTTTACTGTCTAAATTTACTCTCAAATAAAATTGGTTATAAGTCAATAAACATCTTTAAGTTGTTTTATGTATTTCTTATCTACATTGTCCTTGTCGTATAACGGTGACACGGAATTAATCAGTTAATCTGAAACGGATTATTCTTGAAGAAATATTGCTATTTGTGAAAAGTAGAAGCAGAAATCCTTTTGGACTCAACAGAAGGCCTCACTAATGTTGGGCATTTAAAATCATAATTGTCAAAAAAATTTAACTGGTACATACAGATAAAATTGTTCCTTAATAGGACATTTTAATGTATTTTTCCGTTTCGTGCCAGGCATCAGTTAACCAATTTGGTCCAATATCAATAGGCTTCGTCCCATGGGCGTTAGTACAGTAGAGCCTTGGTAATTCGAGCCCCGGTATTTCGAGGTTCCGTGTAATTCGAGCTGGTCTTAAGAAAATTAAAATTTTCCATAAAACTCGAGTAAAATCCTGTTTTTATACGGTGTCCGCATGTAAGTTTTACGCACTTCTCAATGTGTTACATTTTGAGCTTTCTTTCAATTTTTCCATGCACAAAAATGCAGGTAAAACTGTCCCACTTAGGGTTTTTGTTCATAATACACAGAAATAACCTTGGCTTAAGACTGCTAATGCATTTCTATTACAGACTGACAGAAACCGTTAGGTTCGATCTTTCTTTGTCGGGACCTCGTGTCAATCAATTGTACAGTGCATACCATCCTTTCAGAAAAGAATACTGTATTGTTACAGTAATCCCTACTCAGCAACAATGGTAATTAAAAGTGTTTTCCTAGCTTTCCTGTTCCACTCCATTAAGGGTCAGACAATGACTTAATCATTAAAGGATGCCGATGTAGCAAATTCGAAATGTTTGACAACATATACATAGAGGCGTAACACAGGTATGTAGGCCTACTATATTGTTTATTTATTTATTACTTAACCATTATTGTGCTCATTAAACACTTATTTGCGATTTACCCATTGATTTAATGATATTTCCGTATAATCCGAGTTTTTTGTAATTCGAGGTAGCCTCAGCTCCAATTAGCTCGAATTATCGGGGTTCTACTGTATACCAAGTTTTGTGGAAATCCGATAAAGCGTATTTGAGTAATTGCGCTTACAAACGCACAGACAGTCAGACGGACAAATATTTTCCTGTCTACCAGACAATCTCATAAATTACCAGTACCATTCTGGCACTTAATAATTATGTAATATCATTACATAATCTTTTCGTTGCAGACATTATAAAGGGCGAGTTAGGTAATGAATTTAATATTTGACGGGGGCCCGGGAAAATTTGTCCCTGGGGCCCTTGCTTTCTTTCCACGGCCCTGGACTTGACAAAGCCTAACATATTGCTAGATATAGTCACTAAAGTACGACTTATTTGTCGAAATAAGTTAAACTTGATCAAGTCAAGGGTCCCCCTGACTTATTTCAGTTTAAGCCAGAACCATGGACAGTTTATTTGAGGATCTGGGCGAGGCATTAGAAGAAAATCGTGCCCCAAAGCATTATTTGCCAAACATGATAAATCCATTTGAATTCTACAGTGACATTGAATTTAAAAAGAGGTTTCGTTTCAATAAAAACACAGTTTTGGAAATATCAATTTGCATTCTTTCATCAGCATTTGTCTCAGCTGGCATTTCATATCGACCTAAAGCTTCCTAAGCTGTTTTGAATCTCTCTAGAACAATATTTAATTTCTAAATAAATACATAAGTGTACCAGTATTAATTATTCTGAACAATGTCCAAGCTACATAGAATTTTCTTAGGAAACTATTGAACAGCTTACTTATGTATGGATGAATTAAATTCTTGTTTATAATGCCCATCATCTTCTACATTTGTATATCACTACAGTGAAATACGTACCCAGATGGCTTTGTGTACAACGAAACTAAAAAAAAAAATTGTTAAATGCGGTTCACTGATCCAGTGACAGTGATCATGCGATTTTTCATATTTTCAAGTTAGACTTTTATACATAGGCTGGTTAAGAATTAATTGTTCACCTAGGTCATGAACCATGCAACGTTACTCGCGTATAAGATATCATAAGACATGACTTTGTAATTATTGTTAACAGCTGTTATTTGTTGAGTCATTATGGTTTGGAATTTATAAGTTTATCCAAAGCCCCCTTGGTATATAAAATGGGACATAGCACAGTTAACTTTTAACTATGATATTCATGAAAACTCAACAGCATGCAACTGGAGTAGAGAAATCTTTTGTGGGAGGACATACTTTAAATAATTATTTTCTGTACTATTTAATCATGTCTTCACTCTTATTTTAACAACATTATACTTATGAGTTAGTCTTGCAACATTTTAGGTAAATATAAAAACAATTACTCTTTTTTTTATGTTTAAAGGCCTGCTCGATCCCCAACACTATTCCGGCGATCTGTTATATTGAAACAAGGAAGCACATCAGGCAACATGCCTATCCTGCCACAGCAGAACTCCATGGTGGAAATATGGAGAAGTGAGTTGGTCATTCAGGTTTTTATTGATTTCTGGTTGAGTTATGGAGATCAAGACATGCCAAATATTAGCATGGGAACTCCTCCAAGGGTGAGTAGATCATACTGAAATATTATAATTTTATTAGACTTAATTCATGCATGTGGTAATTGTACATTGTATATTTCTCTAATTAATATTTGTCTTTTTGGGTAGAAAAATGTGATTTTCTGTGCTACTGAAGTACTAATTTTGGCTAATATATTTTAACATTGATTGCAGAAAATGTTGGTATAAAGCCATTGTTTCATGTACTGAAGAAGGCTATGAAATTGTGATGGAAATACCAGTTTTTGTGTTGGTGTATCCAAAGCCTGGTTTTTGCTAAATCTGCAGGTTTTCAGCTGAAAAGTCAATGAAATTATGAGTATAAAAAGTTTAGAAAAGTGAACAAGTTATTTATACTAACAGTCAACCCAGTGATAGCCCCTTTCAAAATAGGTTCTTCTATGTAATAATTATGTAGGGAGCTGAAATTAACATGAAACTTATCTTATGGTATAGCTTACCTGTACTAGTTTCGGAAACCGTTGCTTCCATTTTCAACTGCCATGACATCCTTCTGTGGAAACTGAACAAATTTCGAGATAAGGTCATATTGGTTATGTTGTAGTCCATGAGTTGGTTCTTCTTATAAATAAAAATCTTCTCCTAGACTAAAAATTCTTTGTGACCCTCTGGTAGAAGTCATGCTTGCATTATAGGAGGCTGAATGTTTATATCTCCAGGCAACTTACCACTAGTGAAAGTGGTTTAAGGGGTAAAATACTTTCTATTATGAGTAATGCGTTGACAAATCCAGATGCTTATTGATTAGATGGAGGTTGTTTTTTTTCAAAGCTTTTGTTTACCTTTATAGTGATTTACATGAACTCATTATCTCATGATCATATCACAGTTGTTTTCAGGGTTTTGTAATAAATAATTTCATTTATTGCAGCAATTTTCATCTGACATAATTTCGAGCTCATACAATTTTCAGCAGCCCTATTCAGACTTCACATTGTGCCACTATTATGTAAGTTGGCATGATCTCCCATTATGATCCTCCAACTAATTGTCCCTTATATTCAACTAAGTTCCCTTTCCCTACAGTCAAAATTACCCTAAAACATGCTAACATGTTGAATAGGTAGCATATCCTTCTGCTAACATAAGAAAACATAATTACTCTACTTCTATTAATTAGAGTTCCTATGTAATCTTTCGATGAGAGTTAAGACATCTACAGGATTGATGTTTTATTTTTCACATAAAAATCATAAGAATATAACTGCAAGAAGGGTCACAATATAAACCTTAAACAATTTAGTCATACCCATCTTTTTCTATTTTTGTCTTTTGTTCAGATTTCTGGATGAGATATGACAGCATTTGCTTTATTTTTTTTCTGCATGTTCCCTTGATTTTAGAATTTATCTTCAACAGAAAGGATTATTTCTGTTGAACCCATATTAAAAAATAATAATAATAATAATAATAAAAAATAAATAAATAAACGCTTAACATTATTTTTTAATCATAGTTCTGCCACTGAATTAATAAGACTTAACTGAACTTGTGATTGCAGCCTATGTGCTCTTGTTTTGTTCAGCAACAGGCATGTACTCCCAAGAAAGTTGAGCCAGAACTTGGAACTCGGAACTGTTAAAACCAAACAATTTGTGAAAAGCAGTAGCTAAATCATAATCTTAGCCCCACCTGCACAGATAAATCCATGAACAAGACTTGCTTATAGGGTGGCCAGACGTCCGGCTTTTGGCCGGACTGTAAGGCTTTTTGCTAAGCAGTCCTCCATCCGGCGCGGCTTTATGCCGGACGTTGATTTGTCCCCCTTTTCGAGACTCTGATGGATCGGTAAAGCATATTAATAAAATTTGTATTTTCCCGTATATTCCTGCCAATCCTAAGGTTGGCACGCTTGTCGATACTATCATTTCTTTAGTTTGTGGCGCGGAAAAATCTGAATCTATTCCTTGTCCACATGATGATAGCGTACTATCATTTATTTTATATAAATTCAGTTATTAAGTAAAATTAGTCAGGGTTATACCATGTAATATCTGCTGTCCAGCCGTCCATGCCCAAAATTTTATACTATGCTAGATTACCGAAGTAGTGTGTCCTCCTTTCTGACATTTTAGAAATGGCCACCCTACTTGCTTATGTGCCAGTCTTTTTAATAATGTTATTTCTACATTGAGGATTCCAAAACAGTTTCAAGCACACAAGACATAATGTTGTCTTATATTATTAGGCAGTGATTTATCTAGGACAGTGTCCCTCAACTTTCATCAAAAGACTAAATTGGAACTGTACTAATAATATCATAATGCACTGTTACTGCTTATTTGTGTTATTGGCACTATTCACTGTTAACATTCTGTCACTGCCGTTTGTGTGATTGGCACTACCTAGAGCTGATTTTAACATGATCTTATGACAGGGATAGTATTTTTATTAAATTAATATAATTGTGACAAACTAAAACTTGATATAGAACTAAAATCAGTGAAAGTTAATTATTATCTCTAAGCTATATTTAGATAGAAGATACATACCATGCTCTTGTTTTGGAGGGAAATGACAAATTATTTGCAATTATTGTTGTCCAATTTTGATTACCGGTACAGAAGAAATTTGCAAATTAGTATATCTTGAAGTTTAGATTGAATTGAGAACTTTTTCCTTTTTGAGCCATTTAAAATGAAAAGACTTTTGTGCCACAATATGACTGTAACAATGGCAAAATATTTATTTTAGTGAATAATAAAGACTAGGCAAAAATAATGTTGCAGACATTGTGGAGAGTATAAAAATGTATTTATTTCTTTTTCTTAAACATAAATAGGTAGACATTGGTACCGTATATATTTATGCAAAGCAAAAAGACGAGTATTTCACACTAATTGTAGGTTTGATTGTATCAATATAGGCCTATTTGTGATTTCCAACTGGCCACAACCATCAATTTCAAGCAATTTATTTTATCCTTAGTAATAACAAATTATAACAAAGACAGTTTCAAAAGTTCCTTGGTTCTGCATCCCTGAAGGATTAGGCCTACCATTCAACTATAGTCAGATGGCAGGATTGGGGGCATGTGGTCACCCCACCCATTATTGTTGGTCTCCATGACTGGAGCAGCTACTTCTCTATCAAGTAGCTCCTCAGTTTGAATCACGAGGCTGAGTGCACCCTGTTTCAGACCTCCCTACCTCATAAAAATCTGAGGAGGTACCGGGAACGAACCCAGGCCTGCGGATCCGTAGCCAACAAATTTAAACTCTGGCCTATTTTATTCTCTTGAAAAGCATGACATACACTAAAACTATATTTGATTTCTAAATTTTTATAGTTCTCATGCTTATTTTCAGCCATATCCATCACCACAATCAATGGAAAGATCATATAATTATGTTCATGGTCAAGTGCAGAACCAATCCAACATGCCTTTGCGCCATTACCCTGTAAGTTGTATTGTTTGTTTGGGGCATTCCTTACATTAACCTCTTTATAACATATTCCTTTCTCAATCCTTATTTATTGTTATTTCCTCCATCCTTCTAGCTAACACTAATTGTTTCTTCTTTCACAGCTTGAGAAATGTAAAATTTATGCTATTATTTTGGCAGTGCTTTAGTTGGAAAAAATATTTGAAGAACTCATCTTTACTATGGTAGCTTCTATAAAGAAAGGTACTGTACTACAGGGAATGACAATTTTGGGGGCTTTTGACTTAAATACAGTATAATCTCGCAAACATGGCACTCAATAACCCGGCAGTTCGTATTACTCGGTGAGAAACAGAGTAACTTATTGAACAATTTTTCGACTAGTAATCAGGTAAACTATTTTGTTGTAACTGTTTGGCACAAATAATAATTTATGTTTCATAGAAGAGTAATATTTTTAACATTTTCTGTGGTGATTTTTAACAGCATTTGTTATATTTGGGAAAATAAAGACTTTTTTAATTTTTCAACAACAGTTTTAATTTCTAAGCTCTTATTCCTGATAACTCAGTGTTTCAAAAACTTCGCACCCTTTCGATCCATATTAAGCTGAATTTGCGGGACTACTGTATGTAGTTTATAAGGTTATTCTGGCAAAATAGCTTTCTTAAAAATATAAATTATATAATTTAATTTTTAAAAACTTAAAGCAATTAAAGCACTGCATTTTGGGGTTTCTCATTGAGTGATTGATATGTATTCTAAATTGTTGATATCTTACTAGTATTAACAGCTGTTTATTTTAATATGATTGCCTTTCATATATTACCATTATTTTCATAATGAGTTGTTTTATTTGTATTATCTATTTTCATTAATTCTGTTGTGACTGTTCAGCTCATAGAATGCTCTACACTGTTACAGCGTAATAAACTTAATTCAGGAAATTGTGTACATGTATCATTTCGTGTATAATTTGTTCTGCAAAGAAAGTTCTAATACTATCTCCTCGGAACTTACACAATCGTGTGCTGTACACATGCTGTATGATATGTGGTTTTGAGGTGCACACTGGTCCTTAACTATTCCTAGTGCTTGGTCTTTTTTTGGCACTGAAATTTTCTGAAAGCCTTATGTCTTATCTCAGTGTTACTTATCATCCCCATATTGAGAACAGTTCTTTACATGGGGAAAAAATTATGAAGATACATTGAAAATCATATTTTGAACAAATATTATATTTTGCTAAGATACTGTGTTTCAAATAATACACACACACAAAATGATCATTAGAATTTAGAGGAGGGATAATAAAGATAATTTTTCTCTAAACAAAAATATTTTTGAAATAAAAATAAGCAGATCTAACCTCTTAAAAATTATTTCTTTTTCAGTAATAAAATTATATTATGTTGGGTGTCTTAATCTTACCCTTCTGCTGTCAGTGTTTCTTCAATTTTCCTTCTTGGCCTATAAATTGTCTTGATGTGTTTGGCGAATGACTTACCAATGCGGTCTGTTACAGTCTTAATATAGGGTAGGATTACCTTATCAGTGGTGGGTTGCTCTTCTGTCAGAGTTTGCTTCCTAGTCTCATGGGCCGCTCTTTTTATGTCCTGGATTCTATAACCATTTGCTTGAAGGGCTTTGTTCTGATGTTGCAATTCATCCTTAACATTATGAGGCTCACAGATGCGTATAGTACAGCTCACCAAAGTTTCTAAGAGTGCCTTTTCTGTTGTGGATGCTAGTGTACATCTGCTTTCTGAACACACTATCCCAAGGACCATCGGTCTTACGATTGACAAGAACATCCAATAAAAGGAAAGGAAAGAAAATTAGCCTTTTTCCATCTGCATAGTGAACTGGATCGTATGTTTCTAGCTGTTACGATGGTCTAGAAATTGGCAAAAGTCTTCTTCCCTATGGTTTCTTACTATGAACCTGTCAATATGTCTAAGCTAGAGCTTTGGTTTCATTTTTGCTGTTGCCTCTTCTTCGAACTTCTCCATAAGAAATCCATGATGTCGGAGTTTTGTAACCTATCCATGCTCAATGAATAAAGTTATGATATGTTAATATTACCCAGGCTTACTTATTACAGAAAGTAGTGTACAATGACTTCTTAATTCCTCAGTTATAGGCTTACAATACTACATCTGTGCCTAGTATTTATTTCTTATATACTGTCATGCATAGAAAAGGGATTGTTTTAGCCTGCTTAGTTTTCTGATGCTATTCTTAATCCCATATTCCACTAACAATGTGTAAATGTTTTGTTATATAACAACACTGTATTGTGGTAAATTGTAATATACGGTTTATATTGCAGACCTTCTGAGTTCTTTCTGATGATGTTACTAATTTTTGCAGGATTTACTTCCATCTACAGAGCATATCAGAATTGTGAGAAATCTTGTAAAACACCTTCACTACTTTGCCAACAGTGTTGTTGGAGATTTGTCTGCAATGGATGAGCTTAAAAGGTAAATAGTATATAAGGAGGTGTTATAGGTAGGAACCGTATTTTTAATAAAATAAAATATCTGATATCAGTGTTAACTTATTCCTATTTCATGGGTATTTCACAATTATACAATTATCCTTACGGGAGTGCTACGGAACCACTGTGTTCTTTTTTGGAACCACGAAAAATTGCCATATCTGAGGTTTTAATTTCTTTAAAACCTATAGAATTTATGTACAAACTCAGTTTGTTTCCAAAAATATGTGAAACAAAAGAAAAATAGTAAATGGGCATTTATATAACCTAAATCCATCGAACTTCTCAGCAGCCATAGAAATAGCAGAAAAGGAAGCTTGCTATAAGAATTAAGGGAAAAAATCACACTAAAACAAAATATCAGATGTGCCAACTATTAAGGATTGTCCATTATAATTATGAGTTTTCACTCATTAATACAGAATCACAGTCAAAGGGAAAATTACTACGGAAAACCAAAATTACTGAAAAAAAGGAAATCATGAAACCAAAATGTCAATGCTTTTCTGTGTTCATCATCTAAGCGAACAAAACCATCACTTCCATCATGTTTTGAGAGTGGAATTACGATAACAGCAGAGACTCTGGTAGTAAAATTTACAACTTCTTAGTCAGCTGGTAGTTTTTGGGTTACCTTTGGTTTCCTTCTTCCTTTTCTGTGGCTTTCTCCTTTATGTATATGGTCTTTTATTTCTGTATGTCTGGTAATGAATTTCTGTTTTCATTAATTATTATCATTCTCTTTTAGTGTTCTAACTTCACAGTGTCTGTGATTTTGATCATTGTAATTTCAGTTATTGGTTTGGCATTTTATAAAATGAAGCGTGTTAGTTCTCAAATTGCAACCACTAGCAAAAAGTCAGCAGTGTTATAAAAATATTGAGAAGGTTTAGTTGCTTCATGTGTTAATGAAAACCAAAATCATGTGATTTTTCTGTAGCTCATGGTGGTCGAGACGACACATGTATGAGATGTACAAGACACATGGATTCAAAGAAGCATAAAACATACAAGTTATTTATTACTAGGGGGCGGATTTCTATGACATGTCATATTTTTCCCCTTTGCATTATTTCAGGTTTCAGACTAATTTATACTCGATTCCAAGCATTGTGGTGGAAATGAAACGGCTTTTTTTGTTCATAACTGCATATTTAGGAAATTTTCAACTATTGTAGCATATTTAGTATGAATATGCATATTTATGTCATATTTGTGTGCATATTAAAGAAATTTTGAAGTTTCATATCATATTTTGTAAATTTTGCACTATAATGATACTTTTTGAGGATTTACAGATATTTTAAATAATTAACACTACCCAGTATATTTTAATAAAATGTATTGTAATGAAACTTACAAAAATATACACAATGTGTAAGTGGTAAAGTCATATTTTAATTTTTTGGTCATATTTTATTTTTTAGGTCATAAATGCATGCATATATCCCATTTTTTAGGTCATAAAAATCTGCCCCCTATTTATTACTAATATATTTTGTATCTAAATTTTTTATGAAACCAGATTGGGAGGGGGGGGGGGTTCACACAATAGGATTACAGATAACCCACCTGTAAGATTGGTACCTCTGAAATATTATGATTTTGAATCAAATTTTTGTACACATTTCTCATTTTAATGTACTCCACGCTTTTTTTGCTTAATATTGGTTTTTTACGCAAGTACAAAACTCAATCACTGGATTGCAGAAACCAAGTCTGAACGGGACCACAGGTTAAAACCATGAGTTGGGTTGCTAAAACGAAGTTTCTCGTAAATCAGCTCGACCTCGACTTCGGCCGCGGCGTGAAATCTACACCACGCCACAGTCAGGTTTTAAACTGCATCTGCTTTGGTCAGCTTTTGGAGAATGGAACCCTACGTAGCTTTGCGTGAACGTAATCGACTAATTGCTCATTTGAGGATGCTTAATCCGCATCGGAGAATTCTGGATACGAATTCAAATGTATTCAAATGATGAATTCAGAAGAAGATTTCGATTCACAAAGGAAACAGTTCTTCGTTTGCCAGAAATACTCAGGCCTGACCTAGAACACGCAGGAAACAGGGGTTCTGGCATTTCTGTTGAGTTGCAGATCTTAATTGCTCTGAGGTAAATGAAAATGGGTCCGCCGTTATGGGTTTATAGGTAGCATATTTGCCTACCACCATGGCGGTCCGGGTTCGATTCCCGGCCGAGCAGTGGGTTTTTCAGTAACGAAAAATCCCCGGGTTCAGGTTTGGACATCACCCAGGCAAATTATAGGGCTACTTTAAAAAGCATTAAATTAGAGGTGGTGACTGCTAGAATAGGATATAGGGTATTCACAATAGATCTATTACGGTCCCAATGTTGAGAAGCCGAAGGGCTTACACTACCCCTCATTAATCTAATCTAAAGTGAAAATGGAATAGCATTATTACTATGGTATTATTATTATATCTCACACAAAATTATGTAAAAGCACAATCGAAGTTTGATATTAACCATAGGAGAGTTTTTAAAAAATAATTAGGCCTAAACTGTAGGCTACAGGCATGTATAAATAGTGCACTGAGGAAAATCTAATTTCAAGTTTTTCTTTCCATTGTTGCACGAAAATGCATTGTCAAAAGGTTATGTTGTACTAGCCTCTTCTAAATACTTCTGGTATTCATCATTAGAGCGCAGGTTTTTAAGTTTACAGGATTCCTCACAAGAGTAATTCTTTTATATCCCTAATATTGTAACTGAATAAAGTTGTTAGGCTATAATGGGGCACATTAATTTTGTTGTACGATATGACTTTCCTCCTAGGCTGTAAAATTTAGCCTACGTAAACAAAAATTCAGGCCCTGATTATTTCATTATATTGACCTAAATTGTCACAATGATTCAGACTGCAGTCTACAGAATAAAACGTTATGAATTCTCTGTCATTACCTTATATAATTCTTCACCAAGAAAAAACAGGCCAGTGACAGTGAATTCTTAAAATTTAATATAGTACCGGTACACTAATTAAAATTTGAAATATTATGAAAAGAAAAAAAAATTAGTCGCGACCGGGGTTTGAACCTGCGATCTCTTGAACCACAGCTCAGTACTTAAACCACACAGCCATGAACAACATTAAGAACAGCGCACGAATGTTGGCAATCTGAAGAGTAAAGGCTTCTCCATGTCGCACCTCGAGAATTTAAATTGTGTTTGTAGGTCATTATAATGAATAATGGTTTCTCACTGAGTGAAGTAATTTTATCCAAGCTCTTAGAAAATGTCAGCAATGTTGGCTCTGCTGCCAAAAGTTCAGGTAAAACTATTCTACTCATGAGGTTGGAAGCCCAAAAAACCTTGAGAATATTTTAAGAGAAAAACCCACAATCTTCAGCTTTTCATGCCTAAGCTGTACAAGCTGAGCTAGACAGAGTTTGATTTGCAGCAGCAGAAGGAATCTGTCCTGTGATTGCCCTTAATGGTGAACCTCACCGAAAGAAATTTATGTTATATACAGTATTGTGAGAGAAGAGAGATTTCATCTGGCGCTGTGAATCACTCTCACTAGCTCAGTTTTGATTGAATTGTATCCACCAACTAAAAAATAAAAGGAAGTAAAATTAATGCTATCCCTATAGGCCTAGAACATTGGCAAGAAAAGTCAAAGGTCATAAGTTCAAGTCTTGGTGTTGGAAGAATTTTTCTCTTAAAATATTAAGCATTGTTCAACAGAAACAATATTCTGGTCAACCTTAAACAATAAATATATTTCTGTCCTATTTACCCCTATAAATACAGGAAATATCTCATTTTTGGGTTAAATTTATAATGTTTTATAATTCTGTACGATTCTCTATTATCAAAAGTGATGTAAGCCTATAGATATGATTTTAGCAAACAGATTTCAGAATATGTTTGTCAGTTTTTACATAATATATTATTGAATAAATTTAATAAAATTTTAAAATTACAGAAAGGTTTTAAGTATTATTCTTTGGTATTCAGGTTCACATTTGTAAAGAAGATATAAGTTATTGTAATTTGTAGTAATAAATTTATTTATTTATTTATATTTTCAAACCAAACGGTTGTGCCAATTTCATTGTACAAAAAATTCTGCATCTGTGTGCTTCCACATGTAGATTAACGAACTCAAATTGCCACCTGAAAACTTTAAACTGCCAAATTGAAAAACTGCCAAATTGAAAACTTTAATTGAACTCAAATTGCCACTAAATAAACAAAATGTCAGTCACACAAGAATAATTATTTTCATTTCCTAAAGCTGCCAATGTAGCACGAGTAATTTTTTGCTTGCTTTAATCCTCATTTGTTTCTCTCTTCAGGATCATTTTACCTTCAAGTCAGTCCAAAATATATGGTTTCCTGAGGCATACAATTCACCATTGGCCACTTGACAGTTCATTTCGTCTTATCTTGGAGACTTGGCTCAGTTACATTCAGCCATGGAGGTATTCAAATTGGCGCCATAGGAATATGCGCAGCCCTCCTGGTCGTGAAACAGAAGATCGAGATCGTAGTGTTGATCAGCAGTGGATAAACTTCATAGCAGAAAATCTTCTTTCATACACAGTTATTTTCAGACAGCTGTTACCACGTTTTCAGAGATTGGATCTTGTATCGCTTAAAAATGCATATATGCTGTTTCGAGTTGCTAAGGTATGCTGTAGTGTAAAGTATTTTATGTAGTATTGCCAGATGTATGGTTTATCCTGGAATATCATAAAATATGTCAGTCCTGTAGTGCATAAAGCTCATTGATAAACTGTCGGCTTATGCCAATTGTTCCAATTGTGCTTATGAAATATCTAAATTGTTATAATGAATGACATAATATTGATAAGATCGGAAATTTGCTATGACCATAGAGAAATATCACTTAATGAGGGTTTATTACTGTCTTGGTCTTTGTTATACAGAGGTTCAAATGTATTTGTCCTTTTTTGCCTTTTGGTATTTTATTTATTTGAATTAATCACATATGATGTGAATATTCTTTAAAGAATATTTCGTTTTCCTCATGTAGAATGTAGATGTTTGATGTTTCAAAATAAAGTGAGGAGCTTTTTTGTTAATTTTGTCTGTTTCTTCCATTAAATGTGGCCCCCATACAGTCCTTCAGTTTTAGTACATTTTGTTCAATTCTTTTTGTTACTAAATTATATATTGCCTATATATTCATTTACATAATATAAATCTGTAATAACTATTGGTTTGCCATACATGTGTGTCATTTTGGGCAATTTTAAACCATTTGGATATCCTTTTGGGTTATACTGGGTAAAATAGAAAATATCTATAGAGACTATTCCCGTGTGTGTGTGTTTTTATTTATTAATTTTTTTCAGTAGTACATTTTCCAATTTAAAACATTGAAATTTTTTTTTTTTTTTTGTCCATAGAAAAAATGTTAACAAGATCCCACAGTAATTATGAGTCCTATTTTTTGCAGGTGTTTTCACAGCCAAATCTGAACAGGATGCTGATGGAAGTAGAAAGATGTTTAGAAGATGTGTCTGGACAAGGACTTCCAAATAGTTCTGTCAGCTCAAGATCGCATGCAGAAACCAGTCATCAGGGACATAAGTGGAACGCTGTTGTGAGGCAACAAATATTGGAGTTAGAAGGTGCTGGTTTCCAGTATAAGCCAATGTTTGGATCAGAAACAATAGCAGAGGTAACTAAAATTTTATTATATATGAACAAAAAATAAATACTGCTTTAGAAAACTCTGCTTATGTTGGTTGATAAGGACTTAGCACTTAGCAGCTGAAGCTATTCAATTGCCATGCTACCCTTATGTCAGTAGGATTTTAAATTTTAAGCAAAGATGTGTAATGAATTGGAACAAGAATATGTCTGGTAGTTTTGATGTTAGAATAATGAAAATGTTCAAATTGGTAGTACAGTGAACGCAGCTTAATGTAATCGCGGATAATGTTATCAGTCTGGTAATGTTATCTCTTTTATGAAGCCCCATATGGATTAATACTCATACATTGAAAAAATGCTGTTTATTGTGATCAAAGATTCAGTTTATGTCATCACATTTCCCTTTTTGTGGCTTAATTTCCAAGTACTGTATATCATTCAAAATTTGTTTTTAAGGGTTTGTTTCTAACTGAACTGTATTGTGTTGTACTGGAGGTAGCAGTACTCTTCCCAGCTCACAGGATGACCAGTTCAAGGAGGTGGCATTACCTAACTTTCTCTTTTAAGCAATAAAATATGTTTCATCCTCAGTTAAACTACAGATTTTGATTTATGAAGATAACAGTGATAACATGCAGTGATAGCTAGTGTAAAATGAAAAGACTTGAACAGACAGGCTTAGATGTTTTGCTGCATGATGTTCACACAGATCAGTATAGACTTCCAAAAACACTCGTAACTCGTAACTGAGTACGGATTATTGGTTAATGGACTCCTAAAGGAAAGTAAAAACAATTAAAAACTTTATTACTGGTTGAAAAAATAGTTGCTTGCAGTCGACTACTGTATTAGCCTATGAGTGGTTCAATGATTCAAAGTCAAGTATTATTTTATGAATAAATATTTTTAATTCTGTTTTGTACTGTATTATCTTACATATGAATAAATCACCTTCATTTAATTCTTTCGGCTACTGTTATCATTTGGTTAATATTATCAGGTTAGCTGCATCCCGAAGTGATCACAATAAGCGGTGTGTACTGTATTTTGAACATAAAATGGAGAAGAAACGATATTGCTTCTTTGCTCTAAAGGCATTAAAGCTGTATTCAGTAATTCACAATTGCCTTATCAATACATACACTTTATATATTATGTAACACTATATAAACATATTAACAATATATCTCAATTCCGCTCCATACGGAAGCTCTTAAGCCTTTGATTTAATGTATTAATCCAATACATGTGGTAGTGTGCAATTTAATACATTAAATTCAGGTGACTGGCCTGCCTCTTCTTGGAAACAGTGCAAAAACTTCATGAAATTCTAGCCATAAAATAGCAACTTTTAAATTGTAGAATTCATAACTATTTCAACTATTTAAAATAGAATAACTGTTTCAAGTGCCCTTTTTTTTACTTTAGTATGAAAAGCACAGACGTGTATTACTTGGGCCCCTGGAATTTCATGAATGGATTTTTCCACAATTTTTGTACAAGGGAAATAAAATCAGATATCATGTAATTATAGCATTGTAAATAACAAAATTATTGGTTATGTTTTTGAAATTCACTAAAATTTGAAAAGTAACAAATTTTCCCATGAAATTCCATCATTTAAAAAAGTGTTTGCAATATTTTGTTCAAAATAACTCTTATTGCATGATGTATTTTCTCAATTTTAATCCTATAGTTTTTTCTTATTTTTGATGGTTCTAAAAATGATCCTCAAATTAAAAAGTAGTTGATTTGTGTGGTCAGTAAAGAAGCTGGCCAGATACAACCACAAACATGAGTTTTCATGAATTCAAATACATGTTGAGTAAATTAAAGTTTCAGGCTATCTATATTTGTAATTCACTTGTAAAATAAAGTCCAGCAAGGTGAAGGATCTGTAGCAAGATTGAGATCGGAAATATACACACTAAACTTCACTAAAAGGTATATTTACCCAGGATGATCATTTCAACGGGTCTTCCCGCCATCATCAGCTGATTCCAACTGGCCATCATGAACAAACAAATTGAAAAATCCGCTTTGGCAATGCATTTCTGGGAAGTAGGCCATGAAATTTAAAATGAAATTGCACTATTAAAACAAGCTGAAAACCCAACAGAACTTATAGTTTGGGAAAAAATATTCATTAAAAAGTACCAGGAAAATCTCTTAAACTTTGACACTTCAGTTGGCAAGGAACCCTGATCGACAAGTTTGTTCACCCGCTGCTAGAGGGCCAGTCGGAATCAGCTGATGATGGCGGGAAGACCCGTTGAAATGATCATCCTGGGTAAATATACCTTTTAGTGAAGTTTAGTGTGTATATTTCTGATCTCAATCTTGCTACAGATATCAACACTTCACTGTAAATTTCCATCTAATATTTATATTAAGGTGAAGGATGTTTATTATGTGCTGACTTCAAGGTGAAGGCATTGTGGGTGCCAACATCATGTTCCCTGATATGGAAATACCCTTAAATTTGTCATGATTTTCTCTTTGCCAGAAATTGTGACATTGTAGTTGTATCTATAATTTGGTTCTGATGATCATCACTTAACTTTTGCCCCTGCACACTTTATAAAACAATCATACACCTTAAAATACATTACCAGTACATATAGTATAGTATATATAGTATGTGAACTACTATAGAACATTTTGTGATAATTAAACACATTTTAAAATAAGTTTTTGAATAGCATGCCTTGTCAAAAGTGGCTGCTATGGTAATTACACCATGTCCCGGCCCAAGGCTGTTTAATTTCTTATGGCAGTATGTACTACACATTTGTATTGCAGTTCTCTGTGTTGTTCCAAAGTCATGCATTAAACAAAGCATATATATAGTGACATTCCAATTATATATTTAAAAATTTCTCATCTGACTTCATTATCATGGGGGAAGATAGTCGCCATAACTTGTGGTAACCCTCATATACATCAACCTGTGTTAGGTAAACTGTGTTTGTGTGTTTGGCACATCCCAATTTTTCAGGTAAAAAATAAAAATTCACCCCCCCCCCCCCGCCCCGTAATAGTCGCAACCCTTTTTTAACAAAACTTATTTTAATAATATCTGAAGTCAAAAGATTGAATGGCCTGCTTATCTTTCCCTGCGTAATTGTCGCTTCTCATATTAAACAAAAAATTGTTTTAATAATATTTGGAGTCATAAGATTGAATGGCCTTCTTTATCTTTTAATTCAACAACAGTGTATGGAAACAATAATGGTGGTTGGTTCTTATTGATGCACAAAATATACTCAGCAATTCTCTTAGGACATGCAGTAGACAGTAGACAGTAGAATTTAGAAAATGATTGTTTGGACAATGGATAAGAACAGACTAAAAAAATTCAAGTTACACAGCGAGTTTTTAAGCTGTAGCGGGTCGTTGTGTTATTGATTTGTTGGGCGCCTTGTATAAACATAAAGTCTATCCTATATTTATATATCACGTCGATTCCCTCCAGCTGCATTAGTCGATCAATGAGCACTAACCTCTATCCTCAGGGTAGAGAGTGAAGGACGATGTAATTTCTTATTATTCTTAATTTCTTATTAGTCAAAATAATGTTCGCAGAGTTCAGAGTTAATAACAGTTTATTTCCAGTAAATCTTTTGGAAATATGGGCACACGTAGGATTATGTTACAGACCCTCGTACAAGAAGTTCTTGATATTAATTAATAATAGATAGATTTGTCCTTGACATTATAATGGCTCGCTTAATGAAAAAGTTATAAAGTCCAATAAATTATTCCGATGAATAATTTCTAAGTGCAGCAATTATTTACTTGTAAAATATTAAAGTCCAGTAAATTATCTTGGTGAATATTTCTAAGTGCAGAAATTATTTCGTTGTAAAATATTAAAGTCCAATAAATTATTTGGATGGAAAAAGTTAGAGTTTAATAAATTACTTCGATGAAATTGTTAGAGTCCAATAAATTAATTCATAGAGTACTACTTCTCGGCTCCCTGCCAAAAAACAGAATAATACTTCACACTCCCTCACCACAAGACAGAATTGCAACTTCTCGGCTCCTAGCCGACGAACAGAGTACTTCACGGCTCCTCGCCGCAAGACAGATTGATTTTTACCCCCTTCAATAAATTATAAGAGACTGACTTCTTGGCCTACTCGGCTCCCCTCCATTTAATGTTATTGGTGATTCCTGGTCACCTGACATTACAACTCACATATAATTGGCAATCTATTTGACCAATAGTGAATTTGCTTAATCTCATCAAAAACCCCAACTTTCACTTAATAACTTCTTAGGACTCCATTATATTCAATTTTCACGAATTAATCAATACAGTATTGTTCGCACACCAATATAATATCAGGGCATTTAGAGACGGTCTCATGGAAGAAGACACCACTCCAGAAATAGACCATTATACCAGTACTTGTATAGAAAGATCTCTGTAACTAAAGGTATGGACTACCTGAGCATTATTCCAGTTCAAGCAGTAGCGATTCTTATCTAGCAAGGGGTAATTCAGTGGCTTCCCTGCATGCTTGTGCGTTACTCTTATTAATTACTTGCAATATTTATATATAAAGTTCTTTAACTTCTTTATATGGTTTTAACTAATTAAATGAATATTAATAATGATTAGGTCATTATAAGCTGGTTCTTTTGATACCGAACACAACACCACCACTTGTTATTAATGATATAAAAATTATGATCTTAAAGTACATTAATTATGTTTATTAATTAATCACTAGGATGCTTGAACTGCTATAAAGCTGAAAGTTATCAAATTCACGGAAGAACTCAGTAACAAAGCTGCTGGATGAGAATTTACAGTATCTGAGTGTAATGTGTATAGGTTTCTTGTTGTTTATGCACCTGCTAATTGCTAACTTATTGATCGTCATATTTGTGACACAGTCGATATGTAAATTAGTCGCAGCTACCATATCGATACATATGCTGTCTATTGTTAGCTGGCACATCTTTTAATACATTATTTTTTCTTTCTTTATTTTTTTCACTAAAATGTTTCCCTTGTATAAAGGAAGCATCCTAGTTTTTCACTTTAAAAATCTGAAAAAAAGTGTCTATTATGCAGGTAAATATGGTAATTGATCATTCAATAATAAGCTATTCAGTCCTTCTCAGGGCCAGTCTGCCTCTTGTCCTTCAACTTCTTGAATGCATTTGTTTCAAGGAACTGGAACCTCCATTCTGTTTAGAATTATGAGAACGATTCACAAAAACCAGTTGCCACCCCATCAGCACCTTTCCATATACGAGGGGGAGTCCGAAAATAAGTCTCCCCTGGCGACTGTGTACATAGGTGTGTATGAAAGACAAAAAATATGAGACATTAAAGATACCTTATTTTTCCATATCATCATCACGTTCATTGAGACATTTATCATACCGCTTTAGAACCTTCAAAAAGCCCTCCAGCAAAAAATCAGGGCTTTGCATACGGAAGAAGCTTCGAACGGCTTTTGTGACATCAGCAGTGCTTCCAAAGCACCTTCCGCTGAGAGTCTTCTTCAAAGCTGGAAACAGATGGAAGTCACTGGGTGCGAGATGAGGACTGTATGGCGGATGGGCTAAGCGCTCCCAACCAAGAGTTGCAATATGGTTTTGTGTTGCCCTCCCCAAGTGTGGTCTCGCATTGTCATCCAACAACAGAACGCCAGATTGGAGAAGGCCAGGCCGCTTTTTCCAAATCACCTTTAATTTTGATACTTCTTCCATATGCAGAGCCCTGATTTTTTCCTGGAGGGCTTTTTAAAGCTTCTAATGCGGTATGACAATTGTCTCAATGTACGTGGTAATTATGTGGAAAAATAAAGGTACATGTTCTTATCTTGAATGTTTCATTATATTTTTTGTCTTTCATCCACACCTCTGTACACAGTCACCAAGGGAAACTTATTTTCGGACTCCCCCTCATACTTATCCAAGGTTTTAACTGCTTGTTTGTATAATTTTATACTTAGCGATATTTAAGATTTTATTTGTAAATACTTAACTGAAATTTATGTATTGCAGGTCTTTCAGTTCATGATTCACATTCAACAAGCTAAAACTACGGCTTATAACCTGGCACTTAAGCTTGAAATGGAATCAAGAGAACATCCATCTGGTTTTTTTTCTTCTCTTATGAGAATGTTTTCTTATAATCCATGTGATACAGATGAATATACCTTGGAAGATAGGAAGAAGGTGGTTGCTTACTTGGAAGCATCTTTAACGCAGTTTTCAACCATATTTGATGTAAGTAAATTAGTAATAATATTTAAAATCACTTGGAATGGGAAGACAAAATGAAGTGGATCAATATTAATACTAGGGATACCAGATACTTGATACCGATACATGATTTTTCCTCGATACTCGATACTTAGATACTCGATACCGTCAACATTTCCAGTTTCAATAAAATCAGGTAAACTGATGTAACAAAGTGCCAGTATGTTTTTGTTTAATCAGTTATGACTGCAATTATGATATGCAGAATATGTTTTTTTTAAAAATTGATTTCCAAGTTAAGCTCCAGATTTATTCATTAAGCAGGGCTTACGGAAGAAGAAAGGTCTACCATCTCGGCCACCTGGGTCATTTTAACGGTCTAGTTGGATAAGCGCATGTCAATTAATATGTTTTTTATCATAGCTACCTGTATTTTAATTTCCAAGGCCTTATAACATCACAGTAAAACAATAGGCTATGTTGTCAAGATAACTAATTTTCATTTTTTTTTATAAATTCTTTCGAATACGTATATTACCATAAAATAGGCACTAAATTGAGCATTACTCCGAAACAGGTCAATCGATTTTATCCATTATGAATAGACGTCTTCCCATGGACATTATAAATGTGTATACCAAGTTTCATAAAAATCCGGTAAAGCGTATTTGAGTTACCGCGTCTTTAAAATATTCACTAAATTGGGTTTTACTCCGGTACCGGTCTACCGATTTGGTCCAATATCAGTAGACGTCTTTCCACGTACATTATAAATGGGTATACAAAATTTCAGGAAAATCCAATAAAGCATATTTGAGTTATCGCGACTTCTTATATATTAACATAAAAACACTAAATTGGGCATTATTCCGGTACTGGCCAACCGATTTGGTCCAATATCAATAAACGTCTTCCCATGGACATTATAAATGAGTATACGAAGTTTCATAAATATCCGATAAAGCGTATTTAAGTTATTGCGCCTTTAAAGTAGACACTAAATTGGGTTTTACTCCGGTACCGGTCAACAGATTAGGTTCATATTCAATAGGGCACTTCTCATGGACGTCATAAATGGGTATACCAAGTTTCATGGAAATCCGATACAGTGTATTTGAGTGATGGCGCCTTTCTATTAGAAAGGCGCCATAATCTATTAAAATAGGCACTAAATTGGGCATTACTCCGGTACCGGTGAACCGATTTGGTTCAATATCAATAGGGTTCTTCCCATGGACATTATAAATGTGTTTTCCAAGTTTCATGAAAATCCGAAAAAGCGTATTTGAGTTATGGTGCGTACAGACACACGGACAGACAGACAGACAGACAGACGGACAGACATTTTTTCGTCCACCACACAATCTCATAAAGTACCATACTGGCACTTAATAAATAGGTACATTAAAAATTAAAAGTCGAGAGAACTGTGTAATACCAACTAAATTAAGTGTGCGTATTTAATGAGACCAAATTTAATACCATCAGTAGCCTATAATTATTTTTAAACTCTACATTAAGACTAAAATTAGTTTTTGGAACAGTCCACTTACAAGTTTTTGTTCAAAAATTACAATGGGGTTTGGACAGTCAGCTTGCTTGTTGATTGTTATTGAAACGTTTGACAGGAAACGAAACAATTAAGAATCTCTTCTGTTTGGATTTTAAAAGTCGGAAAGTCTTTATTTATGACTAGACAAAAGTCACAGAGTGGTTTTCTCCATTTCAAGGAGAAATAGAAGTATTTACTATATTTATTAGACTACTAAAAGCAGAAAAAGATACCGCATTTCCTTAAATTGCAGAATTGCCAAAGTATCGAAAAAGTATCGAGCGAGTTTTCTGAAGTATCGCTCGATGCCGATACCATGCAAGTATCGAGAGTATCGAGGTATCGAAGGTATCGAGGACCCATCCCTAATTAATACAATAGTATCTTGGAGAACACTCACTACTTCATTAATATTCGTTACTTACTAACAACTGGTTTTCAGTAAGACCTTCCTATCATCGTCAGCTTAGTACATCTGCCACATTTTCATCATGTACCACCTGGTGACGCTGTTGGGGTTTCACGAGTTTTCCAATTAGACCTAACTTGTTCTCCCCTGGGATGTCAAAATTCTGGAGGTTATTTCTATGTTTCTATATGTAGATCTTCTCCCATACGGTCTACTGAATTGGATGATGCAGATTTTTATCAGAGAGTGTCTGTTCTTAATGTTAATTAATAATATGGCTAAATTTTTATATAGAAAAGCATAAAGTAACAGAGTCTGAAACGACAGGTAGGCCTAATACAGCTATGTCTGGACAGATAAATGTTCCAACAGTGGCAGGACAAGTGTCAGTGAAATATAATCTGGTAGTTGAAATTGTGATGGTATATTGGACCAACATGTAACTCCCCCCCAACCCTCATCAAAATGTTTGATTTGAACCTTGGCCATAGGTAGATAAAGTATGATATTCAGCTCAATCCAGTGTTGAATTTTCCCTAGAAATACACATTTTGAAGTCCCTGAAGTTCATAAATTCTATTTTCATGCATCAGGCTTTAATATTGGGTACCTAGTGTTAGTGTGCAACAGATAGGCAATTAAAGCAGTGTGAACAAACCGGTGGTGAAATTAAATGAGGAGTTTGAGTAGGTGCTAAAAAAAAGGCATAACATTCAATCAATTTGTATTGTAAGGTTTGTTCATAATTAATAATTCCCACACAAGCTCAGTTTTATTCATTATTTAGTGATTTTTTTTTCCAGAGATTTTTTTTTCCAGATGTAACAGCAATATCATTAGAATAGTGGCCTAATGGTGGTACTGTGCGAACTGTTAAGGGACTTACAACTTAGCTTGAAGGGATAACATAGATGAAAATGTTAGAAAATGGTCTTTCTTTCTCTTTATTTAAATTCGGGGAAAACCATCATCCCCATCCTCGGCTAATGGTCAACTGGCGTTCTCACATATATGGCTGGTATTTGTCTGTGCTGTGATGCTCTCTCTGTCCCTATTGGTTAATCTGTTGATGTCATTGGCGGAATTTCAAAATCCATAAGGTATTGGTTTTTCGTTACAAAATTTTTTCTTCCAAAGTATTGAGTTCTATTGGCCATTTAACATGTGTGAGTAGTTTGATATCTTTTTTGATGTGGTGGTCAAATGTCCAAGAATGATGTGCTGCTGCTGATTTATCTGTCTGTATGATCATGAATTTTATATTTCTCAGGTGTTCTTTCATTCTGGTCTCCAAATTTCTCTTTGTCTGTCCAATGTAAATCTTATTGCAATCTTGGCATTACATTTGGTAAATTCTGTCTGGCTATCTGAAGTTTTTTTTATAATATAGCATATTTGGTTGTATTCTCAAAATAGTGATTTCTTGAGAGCAAGATTTTATTTAAAGCAGGGTTCCTTAAAAGCAGGATAAAACTGGGAACAGGGTTTTACTGCATATTAATCCTAGTAATTATTTAATGCTATGAAGTTTTTTAAAATTATATTGTGACTTCAACATTTCTGTGCTAAGTAGTTAAAGTGAACAGCCATATTGTTTTGAGAAAATAATAATAGTAACAACAACAACAACAATAATGATGATAATAATGATAATGATCATAACAAAAATAATAATAATAATAATAATAATAATAATAATAATAATAATAATAATAATAATAATTCATCTGGACCCTACTTCTCCAGATGGGATTTTTGTACTGAACAATCAATAATTTTTTTATATTAGTCACAAAGATCCTTTGTTTTTATTAAATTGTATTGGAAGTTAACACAGTGAAGTTATATAACATAACAATTATATAAGAGTTGAATTTATATACAAAAACTTCACTTTTGGTATAGTTTACCTGCACTAGTTTCGGTGCCTTCGCAACCACTGTCAACAGTTATACTTTAACTGCCATGCTACCCTCCCATAGATGTGGTACAAACTTTGAGATGAGGTCCTCATTGGTCGGGATATCAAAGTTCATCAGTTGGCTCCCCTTCTTGTGAATAAAAATCCTTTTCCAGACTGAAAGGAGCTTTCAGGAGGGTAGCATTGGCAGTTGAAGTATAACTGTTGACAATGGTTGCGAAGGCGCCGAAACTAGTACAGGTAAACTATACCAAAAGTGAAGATTTTGTGTAAAAATTCTACTCTTATATAATTATTATGCTTTGTTTTGTTAATCCTACATCTTTTCCTAGGTTAAAAACTAAGGTCTACCTTCACAGTAGTATTAAAACTAAATTAAATTGTATGAAAAGTTATATTTATGAAAAAAAACTTGATTCCTATAGTTTTACCTATCTAAAACTTGTATTACAATACAGTACATGCATTTTAAGGCCATTTAATCCAGAATTTTGATGATCCCGACAGGGTCTGGTCCCATCTAGTCTGGATAAGGGGTACTCTACTGTAATAATACCGGTAGTTTGGTGCACATTTAACTTCAAAAGGTAGCCTTTGTAGGGCTGATTATTTTGCTCATGAATCAGTGACCAGTCCAGCATAACAGTATGTGGAAATTTAACCAGTCACAAGTGTCTATCCTCATACTTCATAATTTTATTTTTATCACTGTCATTTCATTGCACCAAAGAGCATTTTTTTATATAAACTGGCTGATTTCCGTGATGAGAAATGTTAGTAATAACTGCATGACCATCTCTAGGTAACTTATATTGTCTTACCATTAGAGCTCGCATTCTCACTTATAGTGACACAACTGTTTATTAATTTTTGTGCATTAGTTATGCATTACATTCTGTAAGTATTTGCTAAATAGCCGTAATAATTATAACTCGAGGTCGGACTTCTTGTTATATTACCTATGATAAATATTCCAAATCAGTTCCCTTGAGCCATATTTAGCTTTTATAGGTGCTTAAGATATTGCTATTAAGGAAATTAAAACCATGAAATATAATGAAATCTGGATTGTTAAAAAAATGTAAAGAAGTACAAAATACTGGTGTATCACTTTTTTGTCGGGAGCAATATTTGCTATTATAGCAGGATTTGTACAATGATTTCCTTTATTTACAGGATTATTATTAAATCCCAAATGATTAAAAATCCAATATTTGATTACATTTGCAGGAGTAAATTTAACTATTTTTCCTCAACATTTACTAGGATTAGCAGGAATACCTCGACGATATTCTGACTATCCTGTTTAGCTACTGCTGTGAAAAACCGAAGTTGTGCTAAAGATACTATTCTGAACATAGCTGTTAATAGTTTCTCAGGTCACTTTATTAATATTGTCATACCTTTTGTTTCAACAGTCAAGTGCTGAATTTTTTCCCAACCTATTTTTAGTGTTCTAGATGCATAGAAACATACTTGAGAACTGCCATGACTTTAAAATTTAAAACTGAACAAAATTGCATTAGAGGGAAAGACAAAACTAAAATCCTTGACCACAAATATAGTTTCAGAGCTGTGCGAATATACTGTATAGATATTTTTAAAAACAGTTTTAATTTCTTATTTGCAGATTGAAAGGTCAAGACTGCCTTGCATGAATTATTCAGGAGAATATGAAATACCAGCAGCTCCAAGTATGGCAACTTCTATGTCTCAGCAGGTAAAAATAGCTAGGTCACAGGGACACAAAAATTCAGAAAAATTTTATGTAATTATTTATGGAGACTGTTTTGATAATTTGTTCTTAGGCTGTAAATTTTTTCGTAGGGTATGCATTTTTTTAATTTATCTTTTTAATCAATTCACTTCAGCTTCATTTGTACTCCTTTGAGCATTGAGGCCATATCAGGAGTCCAGGTGCAGAATTTAGACTTCCTGGAGAGCAGTTAAGACTTTAACAGTGGGAGAAGTACATAATAACATCTATTTCCAGCTGTTAAGCGACTTTTTATTTCTCAGTCAGCATTGATCCCAAATACAGTACATAAATTGTTTCACTTTCTCGAACTGATACCCATTTATTAACAACTCCTGTACGTGACTAAATCTACCTCTCCTGTCAGTAACCATGCACTTTGTTTTCTGTTCACTGACCATCAAACCAATTTGTTTTGACTTCTTGTTCAGTTGTTCAGATGTTTGTGTGATACCATTTACCGTCCTACTTATCTTGTCCACATCATCTGCATATGAATCAAATCAAATCTTTATTCACCTTTAAATACAATATATTTGTACAATAGGCTTCGTCAGTTTTTGGATAGTTTTATATAATAACAAAAAAAGCTAAGAATACAAATTTATATCCATAATATTTTCTGGTATATTACTCTCTAAAAATTCTTCTACGGTGTATATCGCTTTGCTTTTGAACCAAATAGATAGAATATTGTACAGTTGTTTTTTTTCAAGATTTCTTATCTTTAATGGAATTTTATTAAAAAAATTATCTGTTGATAGCAGTGACTTTTTATATTTGTACTTAAGTGAAGTTGTGGTTTATCTAAATCATTTTTCCTTCGCGTGTTGTAGTTATGCATTGACGATCTAGTTGTAAATTTAGTGCTATTTTCTTTAACATATGTAATATTAGCTAAAATGTACATAGAGGTAAGTGTAAGAATGTTGTACCTTTTGAAGTATTGTTTACATGATTCTCTTGGTCCAATTCCTGCTATCAATCTGATAATTTTTTTCTGCCAGATGAAGATTTTGTTTGCTGAATGGGAATCGCCCCAAAGCATAACCCCATATAGTAGGTGTGGTTGAACAAAAGCATAATAAGCTGTTATGAGCATTTCAAAATTTACAAATTTACAGACTTTACCTCAGTATTGTTGCTAAATTTTGGATCTATAGAGAACATTATAGTTTCAGTTTTTGATTGATTTATGCTTAAATTATTGTAGAAGAACCAGATTTTAGCCTGTTCTAGCGATAAGGTCATTTGTTGAGTTAAGTCTAATATGTCCTTATTTGCTTCTATAAACGTTGTATCATCTGCATAAATAATGGGGGTACAGGAGGGGCCTACATTACAATGTAGATCATTTATATATACAAGAAAGAAGAAGGGCCCCAACATCGAGCCCTGAGGGACACCTGCTATGACTTTTCCTATTTTGGAATTTTTATTATCAACAAATTTAATTTGTTTTCTATTATTTAGGTAGGATGTAATTAGATTAATCTCTATACCATTTATACCATAATAATTCAGCTTATCAATAAGTATATTGTGTGACACACAGTCAAAGGCTTTGCTTAAATCAATTAAAGTAGCTCCTGTTACTATTTTATTTTCAAAATTATTTAGTGTTATTTTGGTTAAACAATCAACCGCCTTTATAGTAGATAGATTTTTTCTAAATCCAAATTGTTTATCATAAAAGAGATTGTTAAAAGAAAAGTAATCATATAGTTGTTTGGATACTGTAAGTTTCTATTAAAAACAGTACCTTCTGGGTTGATTTCAATGTTTCTCATAACTTTCTCCAGTACAATATTGAACAGTAAAGTAGACAGGAAGTCTCCCTGCCTTAAACTGCACTTAATACAAAAGTCATTGGACATTGCACCATTTTAAATATTAATTAAGTGAAGTGAAGTAAGTGTCACAAAAATTGACTCAATTCTTATATTGCTATATTACATCATTTACTTACACTTTACTTTTGGTATCTATTAACGTCATTATTGTAAGTGTTATTAATTTAGTTGGTATCCAAAATTCTAGCATAATCCTATACAGGGTTTCACGATACACACTGTCATATGCCTGTATGTAGTCTATAAACAGTTGATGGATGCTAACATTAAATTCATAACACCTTTCCAATGCACAGCGAATTGTAAATACAGTGTATATCAGTGGCGTAGCGTGAGGGTAGACTTTGAGACTGAGTCTACCTAAATAAAGTGCTAAGTAAAGTAGAATCATAAAGAAATAAATAAAAGCATTGTCAACCAAGTTATCAATCATTATAAATCCATTAGTACTATCATTAAAATATTTTTCGCTGCTGCATATCCCACTTCTACTGTTATTATGCATCAATTGTGTTTCTGCGTGCTTAGGCAGCTTCGAAATCTCATGATGCAGCAGCGGAAGCGAGTTGAGACTGGATAGTGGTCAGCCAAGTTCCAGTCTCATTCAAGTGCGAGTTATATGACTTTTCCCACTAAATGTTAACCTACATTGTTGAGAGAAGGCAGGCAAATTCTTTGCGCAAGAGCGACATATGGCACCACCGCAGAGTCTAGAAAAATTTATCGGGGTCGTAGTCTCATCCCTCAGATTCCTGCTTGCTTGAAACCGAGGTAACATAAACATTACATTCCCATTGCTGACCTAAACTGTGTGTTTTATTATTTCTCAGTGTTGCATGGACAATTCCACCGATATACAGTTGATCACCTATTAAAAACCCCGTTTTCGGTTCTGTCTTATGAAGAAACATGTGAAACTAAAGTAAATGACCAACTCCTGAGCTTGACATTGTCTTGCACGAAAATAAACAAACATTTCAAACATCTTAGTACAGTAAATTTAATTGGTTAACTAATAGTTACAACCATAAATATTGTATTTGCTATCTGGCGGGGAAATGGATGGAGTGATAAAGGAATATAAAATGTAAATGTTCCGTCTAGCATTCGTGTTGCTATGGCAACAGGCTTGTGACTTCGTTTGTTTTATTTTTCTTGTTGTGTCTTCAATATAATTTTAAATATGTTTACTTATCTGTTTGTTCTTTCTCCCATCAATTCTCATAAGAAATGACATTTGACTGTCGCATCTTTCATTTTTTGGATAGTCATGTTATAATCTCCAACCCAAAGTTTCAGTCTGATTATTTTTTAGTATATTTTATTCATAATTTTGTGTTTTTAAAGAAACAATTCAGTTTTGAAGTAATGCTATTAATTCTCTTATTTATGTTTTAGTATTTTAATGTAACTTAATTGATTTATTTCCAAGATTGATTATTTATTGTTTTTCTTGGCCAATGGGATTCTTGCTTTACGTCACATGTCGTGACGTCTGTCATTCTTGCTATTCATTCTTATTCTCTCGTTCGAAGCTTTCGCCAGGCTAGTTTTCAGTTCAGAATTCTGAATCTAGTTTTTATTGTCGAGCTGGGAATTTGAAGTTTCCCAGCCCTAGTTATTGCAGAGACGCAATTTAGTACATTCATCAAAGTAATTTATTTGTGATTTAATTACAAATGTGTGAAGCCAAGTTTTTTACTTCCCTGATCAAACCGTATGGACTTGAATGCGTAACTCATTAAGTAAAAGGATTTACTGTAAGTACTGCTGTGAAGTGAATATTTCAAAGTGCTTAATTTTAGTTGCAGTGTCGAAGCAACATCTAAAGGTTCTTCTTTTCGGTCGAAGCAGCAAGTCGACCTTAAAATAATTTGCTGATAGTGCGCATTCACTTCAAGAATAGTGAAATTCTTTCTCAGTCGTCCGAGCAAGCGCGACTATAAAAATTGCTCTGCTCTGGTCCTCCGAGCTATTCATCAGTCTTATAAGGCAAACATGCCTTATTTTCCAGAAGGAGCTTACTAAGTCGTCTCCCCTTGACTTCATCAACATTTCATCTTCTTCGGCACCGCTAGGAAGAGGAATTTATTTGTAAAGCAAGATACAAAATTCCATCTTGTATTTTAAAGGGTCTATTTATCATTTTGTCCATTGTGCTCTTTGTATCTTTCAAGGGGCTCAATAAATGTATTTAAACTTGACTTAGTGTAGCATCCTTCAAACCGGAGAGGTTTCCCCGTGTCCCTATTTCGCCTGCGAGCTACCGTGGGAGCGGGAACATCTCTTTGTGGTTCCTCCGGGCCTGGATATGACCCAGAGGCCTATGGTTGAAGATGCATTGATAGTTAGTGACCTATAATTAACGTAGAGTAACTATTCAATTAACAGTTTGAATTTGTCTTGGTCACTTATTACAGAGACCTCAGTGATTAGCCACAATTCTAGTCATTCTTATATATCAATCTTGTTCTCCCGGTATAGTTTGCCGCCGGTGTGAGACGCTACCATCAGTAGCCATCAGTAATAAGTAGTTTAAAGTCAGTTGCTATAAGTATCTGTGGTTCTCCTCCGCATTGCGTTTGAGGGAGGTCTCTGACAGATTTCAATTAAGTTTTTGGTACTTTCTTGTAAAGTGTAAACATTTACATTTGTGTACTTACACCTGTACAGCTACACACTATTTCTTTGTCTACTCGTATGCTCCTATGCGGGCAACTCACTCCATTCTTATAAACAAACCTTAATTTGTCATTGTTGCACCGGCTCTAGGCGGGCAACCTATTTAATTCAGACATTTGTATAAGCAAGTCGCTATGTCGAGTCCAGACGGTTTGACGGCTCTTAAAGCCAAGCGAGTTCCCATTAAGGCCCAGATTACGCGGCAGGTTAATGTCATTAGTAATTTAGCCATTGAGGATGTCACATATCCTGAACTCAAAAGGTATGAGTCTAAGTTAGACGAACTTGCAGCTAAGTTCGACCATGTGCAGACTGAAATCGACGGTGTGGATTATTCTGATGCTGAAGAAGCCTATAGGGCAGAAGTCGACGCCGTCATTTCCAGAGGCAACTCTCAGTTGTGTAAATTTCTTCAGGCCTTATCTGACAAGGAGGTCCTGGCCCAGCAGGCCCTTGCAGAAAGGCAGGCTCAGGCCCAGCTCGCCCTGGCCCGTGAGGAAGCCGAAGCTAAGAGAGCGGAGGCCCTGGCCCAGCAGGCCCTTGCAGAAAGGCAGGCTCAGGCCCAGCTCGCCCTGGCCCGTGAGGAAGCCGAAGCTAAGAGAGCGGAGGCCCTGGCCCAGCAGGCCCTTGCAGAAAGGCAAGCCCAGGCCCAGCTCGCCCTGGCCCGTGAGGAAGCTGAGGCTAAGAGAGCCGAAGCCCACGCCCAGGCCGAAGCTGCCCAAAAGGCTAAAATAAGACGCTTCGAGTACTTGCAATCGCAATTTCTGCGTCAAATGCAGATTATGCGAGAGTACGAAATCGAAGATCTCACTACGCTTCATGAGGCGCGCATTCGCCGCTCTGAATTTGTAGAGATCTTCAAGGCCTATAAGTCAGATTATGCTCAGGTGGCCATTGACGAGGCCTACCAGGATCATGAATTCGACTTTCACGCAGTGGAATCTGATTATTATAAAGTCATCAGTTTCTTTGACTCCATGATAGCTGAAAAGAAACAGCTATATGAACCCGAGCAGGCGCAGACTGCCAGTCAGCGCTCCTCGCTCGACCCTGTCACGCCGTTGTTACCGAAACTCCCCGAAATCCGTCTTCCTCAGTTCAATGGGAACCCCTCTGAGTGGATCGAGTTTCGTGACACTTTCTCGTCGTTGGTAATTCAACACAGGCACATTTCGGACATGGACAAGTATCAGTACTTGAAGTCTTGCCTGTCATCAGAGGTTAGTACGGTCATTCAGAATATTCCTGTCTCTGCTGCGACTTTCCAGGTGGCGTGGCAGACTTTGATTGATAGGTTTGATAACGACCGGCTAATCGCCAACACCCATCTGGACAATCTCTTCTCTCCCCCTCAGATTGAGAGGTATTCTGCAGAATCCCTGCAGAAATACCTGGATCATTTTATAAGCACGGTACATGCACTTAATTCCCTTAATACAGAAGTGGAGTTGTCAGATCTGATTATTACCAGAATTATCATCGACAAGCTTCCGATGAACCTCATCAGAGAATGGGAGTCATCTGTCAAAATAGGGAAGCTCCCTACTCTCAAGGAGTTATTTGTCTTCTTGGAAAGCCGAGTTCGCATACTGCAGATGACTGATGCTGCCACGAAAGGTCAGGCTGCTAAGTCAGTTCCGAGCTCTCCGGCTCCTTCCAAGTCAAAGTCTTCTTCTTCGAGGCCTAAATGTCTCTGTTGTCGTACTGCTGTGCATGACCTGTTTTCATGCAGCGACTTCAGGAGCATGACTTTCGCTCAAAGAGACCAGTTTGTTAGAGACCGCAAACTGTGTCGCGTATGCCTGTTTAGTCAAGGGCATGCCAACAATTGTAGGACTTTTCAGTGCAGGAGATGTGCTGGGAGACATAGCACATTCCTCCACGACCCGACTAGCGATAGTCACCAGGCTGCCAACACTGCAGGTGTTATGGCTTCTAGTCAGACCCAGCAGCGCTGCTTGCTTCCTACTGCTACTGTCCGCATCCTGGACTCAGACGGCTCGCCTGTTGAGGCCACAGCCCTCCTGGATAGCGGTTCAGACTGCAATCTTATTAGCAACAGGCTGTTTAGGCGTCTTGGACTAGCTCCTCATGCGCAGCGGACTACGCTAGCGGGAATTTTGTCCACTAATGTTAGCACACATAAGCTAACCAGCATCGCGATTCAGTCGCGAGTGACTTCATGGCGCTACAATGCACAGGCCATTGTCGTTCCGGAGATTTCGGAGAAAAGGTTCCCGAACTCTTTCATTGAGACCAAAGATTGGAACATTCCTCCGAATCTTCCCTTGGCTGACCCATTTTTTAGTCGTCCTAAGTGTGTCGATCTACTTCTTGGAGTGGAGATTTGCGCCCAAGTGGTGTGTCCAGGGCAAATTTCCACCGGTGAGTTACCTACGATTCAGAACTCGCACCTTGGTTGGTACTTCGCCGGGAAACTGCCCTCTGCGCCTTTCCCTTCACAGCGTTGCCATACTTCCAATGGTCATCGACGCCGATCCACGGCTAAGCGTTGTCTTGAAGCAAGCCCAAATGAGCCTGAATGCTCGGAGGCTATGTCTTCTAATTACTCAGCCTTCCTAACTGCTGACCAGTTAGTGAGTAACCAGCTTTCCCGGTTCTGGGAGTTAGAACGAGTGTCTAACTCAGCCCCCTTCCCTGACGAGTCAGTTTGTGAACAGCATTTTGCTGCCAATACTCAGCGTGACTCCGATGGGCGATACATTGTAAAGTTGCCCTTTGTATCAGCTCCAGAATCCCTGGGGAGCACAGTGCTACAAGCCCAGAAGAGATTCTTCTCATTAGAAAAAAGACTGTCTTTAAATGAAACCCTTCGAGAGGAATATAACAGGTTCATGGATGACTATCTGAAATTGGGTCACATGAAGCCTGCCTCTCGGAGTTCACTCGGGAAATATGAGTATATTATCCCGCACCATCCCGTTTTGAAGCCTTCCAGCACCACGACTAAACTCAGGGTAGTTTTTGATGCTTCGGCGAAGTCTTCTAACGGGAAGTCACTCAATGACATTCTTGCGGTAGGTCCGGTGGTGCAGCCTGACCTCTTCTCGATCCTCCTACGCTTTAGGTTCAATCCAGTGGCGTTCACAGCGGACATCGAGAAGATGTATAGACAGGTCTTAGTCCATCCCGACCACCAACCTCTCCAGCAGATTTACTGGAGAACTTCTGTGTCAGACCCTATTCAGCTGTTTGACCTAACCACGGTCACTTATGGCACTGCTTCTGCCTCCTTCCTGGCAACCAGAGCTCTTAAACAGCTAGCCATCGACGAGGGAAGCAAGTTTCCTGTAGCAGCCTCCATCATAAACAATTCCATCTATGTCGATGACATAGTGGCCACAGCTGATACGCTGTCTGAGGCCAAGGTTATTGTCTCTCAGCTGAGAGAGCTTCTCCCCCTAGGTGGATTTAATCCTCGTAAGTGGAGTTCCAATTCTGTGGAACTGCTCCAAGACGTTCCTCCTGAGCTGCGGGAGTCTCTCGACCACAGAACCTTTGGTGACTCTGACACCTCCTCCATAAAGGCGCTAGGCCTCATATGGCAACCTTCTGACGATATGCTCAGGATCGAAACTTCAGTCGATCCCTCCAAGCCATTCACCACCTGTTCCAGAAGGACATTGCTATCTTGTATAGCCTCTATTTTTGATCCCCTTGGGCTAATATGCCCTATAGTGTCCTACTGCAAGATTCTGTTCCAATCTTTGTGGAAGGAGACTACTTCATGGGACCAGCCCATTCCTTCTGCGGTCGCCGACAAGTGGCGCAAGATTCACAACCAACTTCAGTTCATCTCCAGCATCGCTATCCCTCGGCTAGCATTACAGCAGAACTTCGTATCTGTGCAGTTGCACGGTTTCTGTGATGCTAGCGAGGTGGCTTATGGCGCCTGTCTGTACCTACGATCTACTAATCACCTCGATAAGGCCAAGAGCTGTCTGCTTTGTGCCAAGTCTAGGGTTGCCCCTTTGAAGGCAACGACTATACCTCGCCTTGAGTTGTTGGCAGCTCACTTGTTGGCAACGTTAGTTCACCGGGTGTTACCTGCGTTGCAACTTTCTATAAGTTCAGTACACCTGTGGAGTGACTCCAAGGTTGTACTTGGTTGGTTAAACCATTCACCTTCTAAACTGAAGACTTTCGTGGCTAACAGAGTCGCGGACGTCCAAGAATTCACTGCCATTGAATCTTGGTCGCATGTGTCATCTAAGGACAATCCCGCTGATCTCATCTCTAGGGGAGCCACCCCTTCTGACCTACTTAACAACTCTCTGTGGTGGTCAGGCCCTTCTTGGCTTACTGCCGACTCCACTCAGTGGCCCAGTTTGCCCACTGAGCTCGAGTCTTCGTCTCTCCCAGAGGTGAAGATAGCAGCGCTAGTCACCATCGAAACCTCTAGCTTAAGCCCATGGCTGACTAAGTTTTCACACTTGAAAACAATCAGGGTCATGGCTTATGTGCGACGTTTCATTAATAATTACTTGAAACTCAAGTCACCTATCAATGGCCCTTTGTTGCCGTCAGAGCTTACTGAAGCTTTGCATTCTTGCATTAGAATCATTCAAAGGAATGCTTTCAGAAAGGAAATTCAAGCATTGTCTTCCTCGCAAGATTTGCCTTCTTCTAGTAAGATCCGGCAACTATGCCCCTTTATTCAGGATAACATCCTGCGTGTAGGTGGACGTCTAAGTCGGTCCAACCTACCTTTTGACAACAAGCATCAGATATTACTTCCTGCAGAGCATGCTTTCACCAGGCAGTTAGTTCTCCATGTGCACTTGCATCTAGGTCATGCAGGACCTCAGCTAGTCATCTCACACTTGCGAGAGTCGTATTGGATCCCTTGCATTCGCAAGCTGGTTCGCAGTGTACGGAGGCGCTGTAGTGTTTGCTTCCGCTTTGAGGCTCAGGCTTATCAGCAAAAGATGGCTGATCTGCCTCCTGAGAGAGTAAATCCTCTCCCTCCTTTCACAAACTCTAGTGTGGACTACGCCGGTCCATTCTCTCTCAAGTTTGGTGGCCCGCGGTCCAAAGTGACTACTAAAGCCTACGTTGCTATTTTTGTCTGCATGTCCACGAAGGCCGTACACGTTGAGCTAGTGACTTCGCTCACCTCACGTGCCTTCCTGGCGGCATTGTCAAGGTTCACAAGTCGTCGTGGAATTCCAAGTTCAATCACTTGTGATAATGGTAGAAACTTTGTCGGAGCTCACGCCGACCTGCAGAACCTCTCTAGGCTTTTGATGTCATCAGAACATCACTCCGCAGTGCAAGACGCCACTGCGCATTTGAACATTCATTGGCGTTTCTTGCCTCCTCACTCTCCACACATGGGAGGACTTCATGAGGCGGCAGTACGCTCTTTGAAGTTCCACTTGAAGAGGATGTCCTCGTCCTGTAAGTACACTTACGAGGAGATGTCTACTGTTCTCACACAAATTGAGTCATTCTTGAATTCACGTCCTTTGATGTCGTTATCTGAGGACGTGGATGACTTTGGATATTTGTCTCCCGGCCACTTTCTTATTGGCAAGCCCATTGTGTCGGTGCCCAGTCCTGACCTCTCTGGTGGGTACAGCCTGCGTTCCCGTTGGAACCATCTTCAGCAGATGGTCACTTGTATTTGGAAGAAGTGGTCCGTGGATTATCTCCACACGCTACAGCGTCGTGCAAGGTGGCATAAGGTACTGCCAGACGTTCCTTTGGGTACCCCTGTATTGGTTCTCGAGGACAATGTACCTCCTCATAGGTGGGTGCTTGGTCTGGTGCACCAAGTACACCCAGGCCCAGACGGCCTTGTCAGAGTTGTCACTGTGCGCACTGTCTCAGGCACTTATAAGAGGCCCCTCATCAAGTTGGCTCCTCTGCCTGTCAGTGAAGAGGGACAGTGACACCTGCTTTCATTCAGAGTGCTGATGCCGGACGCATCCCACTCCACCGATTTTGACTTTATTGCGACTTGATAGTTGTTTTGGCCTCGAATCCTTGCATTCACGAATTTGCTTGACGTCACATTCTGTTAGATAATTTCACGAGCGAAATTATCGCGGGCAATATGTTCCGTCTAGCATTCGTGTTGCTATGGCAACAGGCTTGTGACTTCGTTTGTTTTATTTTTCTTGTTGTGTCTTCAATATAATTTTAAATATGTTTACTTATCTGTTTGTTCTTTCTCCCATCAATTCTCATAAGAAATGACATTTGACTGTCGCATCTTTCATTTTTTGGATAGTCATGTTATAATCTCCAACCCAAAGTTTCAGTCTGATTATTTTTTAGTATATTTTATTCATAATTTTGTGTTTTTAAAGAAACAATTCAGTTTTGAAGTAATGCTATTAATTCTCTTATTTATGTTTTAGTATTTTAATGTAACTTAATTGATTTATTTCCAAGATTGATTATTTATTGTTTTTCTTGGCCAATGGGATTCTTGCTTTACGTCACATGTCGTGACGTCTGTCATTCTTGCTATTCATTCTTATTCTCTCGTTCGAAGCTTTCGCCAGGCTAGTTTTCAGTTCAGAATTCTGAATCTAGTTTTTATTGTCGAGCTGGGAATTTGAAGTTTCCCAGCCCTAGTTATTGCAGAGACGCAATTTAGTACATTCATCAAAGTAATTTATTTGTGATTTAATTACAAATGTGTGAAGCCAAGTTTTTTACTTCCCTGATCAAACCGTATGGACTTGAATGCGTAACTCATTAAGTAAAAGGATTTACTGTAAGTACTGCTGTGAAGTGAATATTTCAAAGTGCTTAATTTTAGTTGCAGTGTCGAAGCAACATCTAAAGGTTCTTCTTTTCGGTCGAAGCAGCAAGTCGACCTTAAAATAATTTGCTGATAGTGCGCATTCACTTCAAGAATAGTGAAATTCTTTCTCAGTCGTCCGAGCAAGCGCGACTATAAAAATTGCTCTGCTCTGGTCCTCCGAGCTATTCATCAGTCTTATAAGGCAAACATGCCTTATTTTCCAGAAGGAGCTTACTAAGTCGTCTCCCCTTGACTTCATCAACATTTCATCTTCTTCGGCACCGCTAGGAAGAGGAATTTATTTGTAAAGCAAGATACAAAATTCCATCTTGTATTTTAAAGGGTCTATTTATCATTTTGTCCATTGTGCTCTTTGTATCTTTCAAGGGGCTCAATAAATGTATTTAAACTTGACTTAGTGTAGCATCCTTCAAACCGGAGAGGTTTCCCCGTGTCCCTATTTCGCCTGCGAGCTACCGTGGGAGCGGGAACAGTAAATAATAATAATAATAATACCGGTAGTAATGCTTTATATAGGTATAGGCCTATATGAAGTCGAATACATGTGCAAACATTCCTGATATTTAAAATGCTATTAATACTTGAGAATTCGTGTGTCATTTAAACAATAATTTTAAATTTAATTTTTAAAACATAGTTTACCCAGAACACAATGCCAAGCTACGCCACTGCTGTATATAGTCTGTCATTGCCCTGTTCTTCCTGAAACCACGTTGATAATCCCCAAGTATTTCTTCCATATAGACTTTGAGTCTTTCAGACAGGATCTTTGTGAATACTTTGTATACTGTAGGAAGGAATGATATACCTCTATAAAAGCTACATATAGTTTTACCTCCTTTCTTATGTATGGGACCTATTATTGCTGTCTTCCATTCACTTGTCATCTTTTCCTCTCTCCACACCTTCAAAACCAAATCATATATTACATCAATGAGGTCTTCACCCCCATATCTCAGCAATTCAGTTGAAATACCATGCTCTCCTGGTGCCTTATTATTATTCAGGCTTTGAATTGCTTTACTTATTTCTACTCTTGTAGGTTCTTCTATGAGAGGTTGTAGACCCATCTCCCAATTAATTTCTGGAGTTATTTCCTCTTCTCCTCCTGACTCATTGAACAAATCACTAATGTACTCTGCCCACCTGTTTAGTCCTTCTTCCTCATTGACAGTTCCTCACCATTTTTGTTACGGCAACACGTAAGAGGCTGGAAACCATTCTTTATTTCTCTTATTCTGGTATATACCAGAATAAGAGAAATAAAGAATGGTTTTCTTGTTTCACCCTTTCCCGCAAATTTTTCCATTTCCTCATTTCTTTTCTTCTTCTCTTCATTTTTCTACATTCCTTTTTTTGCTCCTTTCCGTTTACACTTATATTCATTCACAGCTGCTCATGTCCCTTTTATTAACATTTTTTCCCTGGCCTTGTTAATCTAATTCCACATTCTGAATTATACCATTCAATCCTCCCTATTTTACTTTCTTTACCAACTGTATCCTCTGCTGCATTTACAATTACCTCCTTAATTTTCCTCCATTTATCTTCCTTTTCATTATCTCCTTCGTTCATAATTGTTCTACAACCATCTCCCACTTTCTTCTAATTTCTTCATCACTCTTAAGTTTTGTTGCATCATACCTGTATCATGCTGTTTTTTTCCCCTTTGATCTTCCTCGAATTAGCCAGCCTTTGCCTGTATTTAACCATCATCATATGATCAGATCACAATCCGTCCCTCTAAATATTTTCACGTTCATTACATCTGACCCATGTCTTTTGTCTATCATCACATGGTCAATTTGGTTTTTAGCGACACCATCTGCAGAAAGCCAAGTAGCTTTATATATATATCATTCTGTTGGAAGTAAGTGCTACTTATAGTCATATTTGTACTTTATTTTATTAATATGAGTTGATTAACACACTTGGACTTCATATTAATAAAATATTGATTCATTTCACTATGTTAAGTTCCAAACTATTTATAATATTTATAATACATTCTTACTTGTCGTAAAATCTATAAGTCCCATGCCATTATCATTGCTCTCTTCATGCAAGCTGATGTGTCCAATCACAGGTCTAAAAGGTATTTCTTGTCCAACTTTTGCATTCAGATCACCAAGTATAACTTTCACATCATGTTTCGGCTGTTTATCATACACTCTCTCTATATTATTGTGATATTAAACAATTTGGCTCTCAGCCTTAGAATACATTTATGTTCACTTACTGGTTCAAAGATGATAATGTCATGATTCAATCTCTTCTCGATAACAAAATCCGACCCAAACATGTTTCTCTCATTACTCCCACTATAATAGAAATTAAGATCCTTGACATTTAAAATATTACTATCCTTCCATCTAACTTCTTGCACAGTAGCAATTCCTATTTTATATTTCTTCAACTCATCCATTATTTGTCTCATCGTTCCCACTCTGAACATCCCATGTTACAATATATAAATAATTTTTCCATTTTCTTTGCCAAGGTTGTTTCCTTTACAATCAGTCTGGCTACTTTTGTTGTGTGGTCTCGTAGCTTAAAGATTTTTTATGGTGTGGGGTCGCTAGCCCCATGCCCAACCCCCAATCTGGAGGACCCGGGTATCCCATTTAGTCTGGATCATCACCTTTGACCCGTCCGGCTTACAGTTTTTAAACTCCCGCTGGCATAGCTCTCAGGACCATTTGACCACTCAAGCCCCACCATCACAACAAGGTAAGGATACCATTTGGGGGCTCCTTCACAGTTGGTAAACATTTTACAGCTGTGAAAGTCGATACTGAGCATGGTCAACAAAAGTATGACTTTGCCAGGGTAAACTAAGCAACTTTACTGTCGTATTCTGAATACCAAGGTTGGTGCACTTGGGCATTAGAATTTGTAGATAGGAGTGAAGGTGAGTCAAAGGACAAACTTTTAATGTGTCACACAGATTTTTAAAATAATTTAAACCTTTAAATTTTGTTATTTTCTAATGCCTAACTTCTCTATTAATTCCTGGTAGAAAATTTGGTAATGGAAGTGACCAAAGTGTGCCAGAATAGCCAAATATAAAATACTCTTTTACCTCTGCTGCATGGCTGAGGATGAAAAAAACTCTTCAAAATGTGTCTAAATAACTGTTGTGTAATATTATTGAGTTCATGTTTTTCGTATAAGTTTTTTATTATTAAAAACTTTTTCACATTACACCTGAGTAAAGGGAGAAAATGTGACCCACAGATCAAATAATTCTCTCATGATTAAAATATCATACAGTGTTAATATGTTTTCCTGATTTAGCAAAAGTACTTTAAGCAACATTGACTACTTCACTAATTCTGGGGTGCACAGGCAAAGAGAATTAAGTCCACTTTCTTGTTACTGATAATTAGAGTGACTTAACACACTATACCAGCCCAACATAGCTTTAGAGATGGATAAACCCATGAGGCACACATCCATAACTACCGTACAATTTTGATTATGACTTACTGGACTTAACACAAATGTAGAGAACATTTTTATCTGTAACTCTATGGACATATCTCAATTTTTTAGCATACTGGACTCTCTTTGCCCGCGCACCCCGGAATTATAAGTTCTTACTGTGGACAAGTTTCTAGGAGCTTTCTCCTTCTCGGCTATGTTTCCCGTGACCAGTGGGATTACTGGAAACATGTCTAATGTAGGAACCGAAACCAGTGCAATAGTATGTTTCTTTAAGAATACCTCTGCTGAATTGATATTGCATTTCTCTGTGTATTCCCTCCACTAGTAATTAATTATCCACCCTGTCGACTTATTTGTTACAGGGAGAAACTCCTGGTACAAGTTCTCAGATATCTCCCAATCAGACTCCACTTTCTACAGTGCTAGGATCTCGTGACTGGAAAGAGAGACAAAAGCACATCAAATATGAAGGAGATCCAGATCTTCAACCTATAAAAAGCACAGAAAATGCATTTCTTGTGCGGCTGCTATATCAGATTACATCCAAACTTAATGAAATGGTAAGTGATTCTTTTTAACTTCCTGATGGTTCAAGGTAGCTTCTTTTGCATGTTTTGTGTGCTTATCGTAGGCCCATTTTTTATAATAGCCACTTAGGCTGTGTATAATCAAATAACTAGAGAAATGTGGAGCATATGAACATATGCTGATATATGGGTAATCTGGACTTATGCTGACATATACAGGTAGGATTAAACAGATAGATATACAGTTTATTTTTTGCTGGCACATTGGTATGTATAGCAACATTAGACTGTAGTTTATAACTATCCAGTGGAACATACCATTTGTAAAGTAATGTAAATAACAATCTTATAATTTAAAACCATTTCATACCATAAAATTCTGCCTCGTTATAAAGATTGCTGCCAATCAGTGCTATCTTGATCTTGTGCTGAAATGTGTTACTTTAAATTTATCTAAAAGTAATCAAAGCATTATTTAGAGGTAAACTAAATTAAACTCTGTGGTGCTACGTCCCTGAAGGGAATTCCCTTGCTCTTCAATTGGGCAACCGCACTTCAATTGTTCTTCAACTTGGATAAAATGATGTGTAACTGCAGGGCTTTTTTTCGGGAGGTACTCGGGAGTACGCATACCCCTTAAAGATTTTTTCCAGTTTCGTATAGGAGAAAATCATTAATTACCACAATTTTGAAATCTGGAGAAATTTGTGCCAAACAAAATAATGAAAGTGACAATATGCATTGTTTGCAATAAAGTAGCTATTTTTAGTGTTAAGTTCGTTATCTAAAGGCCCTACCATGATTTTTGAGAGGTGGGCCCTGATATTAGCACTGCAATCAGGAAAACAAATGAGCGCTGTAACAGCAGCTTTGCAATGGTAATCATGATTATGTTGCTGATATTACTGACTCAACATTCCCATGTGCTCAAGAGTTTGTTCCATACTCTTACATGTTATCTGAACTGACTTTGAATATAAAGGACTATAAATTGTGTTCTTATACGTGTTTGTAAAAGATGCAAGAGACCATGGGAGCGTATCATAGATGTAATTTCAGCTTACTGACTCCACATCAGAGTCTTTAAATGTCATGTAACCTTATGCATATTGTTTGCATTTCCACTTTCTTTCTAAATTTGTGGGCAAGTCTGGCGATATTCCGTAAGTCAAAATTGAGAGTACCCCTTACATTTTTTTAAGGAAAAAAAAACACTGTATGTAAGGTATGGTATGAAAAGAGAAAAATCCCTTTAGGCAGGCCTACAGGCGGAGGTAGATTTCGAAGTGCTTTTGGTTTAATTTATTGTCGCTGCATAGCACTCTTCTTCTTTAGCCTTGGCATGGTAAACCTACAGTAATAAGAACTGAATTCGGTAAAGAGGAAGAGCCAACAATCATTTGTTTTGACAACAAGAATAGGATATAATATTCTGGGAGGCCGTGCGCAAGATCAGCAATGGATAAAATTAGCAAAGCCGCTAAACAAGACAAAATTATGATATTATAATAATTCTTTTAAGTGTTATTATTTTCAAACATTAAAATCTCGCGTCATATGAGAGCTATCAAGAAACTATTTATTGATTTGTAGAGTACTCATCAAGAGCTTTTCAACGATACCCCACAAGACGTGGTTTCAAAAGTTTCGAATTTTCATCCCCCACCCCCACCTCCACCCCCACCCTCACTCGAACCCCCGAATCGTTGGTGTCACTGTGAACTCCATAGGGAGTACTCTAATTTATTCAAACAAAGTTTCCCTCTATACTGCATAGGGGCCGAGATATAAAGTTTTCAAAATTTCAACCCCCTCCCCCGACCACCCCCTTGGGCCAATTTTGCCCATTAACGAACTTGTCCGAACTATTGGGCCTAGAAATAACATAATAAAATTTGGTTCAAATATCTTCAAAATTACGGCCGCTATCGTGTAAAGATATATATAAATATATATATATATATATATAAATATATATATATATATATATAAATATATATATATATAAATATCACAAAATTTTTTTTTGAACGGGCGGTGGTTTCGTACTTAGGGGAGCATGAAACGTAAAGATATGAAAGAATTTTTCGAAAATCATAAAGTGGTATCCATTGCAATAGGTAGATTTTTCTTCGAAAATCTACCTAAAAAAGAGAAAATGTAGGCCTTCATAATCTACAGTATTGCATTTACTGCATTTATAATTAACTAGCACGTGCCTGTGGCTTAGTGTGTCCATTCACCCCATTTTTCCCGGGACAGTCCTGCTTTTTGGCAAAATGTCCTGCTGTCCCAAACAAAAGTTTTATTGGGGACGCTCAAATGTCCAGCTTTTTTGTGATTCCACTTGGCCACTGTATTTTATGCTACATAACTCTTTTCCTAGTTATGCAATCAGTATTAGTTATTTTCAAGGAATCACCACTTGTACAACTTGGTCAATTTTCTTTGCGTTTTACTATCAATGGGCCGTATTCATAACAACGAAGGATATCCTCCCAAACATAAGGTAGAAGTGTAAGGATATGATTTAAAGTAAAAGGTAGAAGTATAAGCATTTCCGTCTTTCCATATTCATAATGATTACCTTACACTTGCGAGGATATTCTCCGAGCACAAGTAAAAGGTTAGCTCGTGTAAGCCCTGAGCGACAAGCTAGCACGTGTTTTTACTTACTGTAAGATAGTATGTAAAACTATCTGGGTGGGCTGAACTAAATATTGTAACAATGCTGTGGAAATAAGTTGTTTTTTGTCTCTCTTGAAACTTTGGTTTTCTGACTTATTCGCTTTTTCCCTATCATGCTAGAATTCGCAAAGTGTACGACGATTTTAACTAGCATACGACTATTTTAAATTGTTGGTACGACTGTTTTACTTTTCTCATTTGGCAACCCTATGTTAGACAAACACAATTTTTTTCCCTAAACTTGTGTATTTTTGTAATTTTGAAAATGTGTAATTGGTTTAACAAGACATTTTAACACAATTTTGTTTTCTAAACTTGTAAACTTAATAATCTTTAAAATTATTGATTACAATACTCAAGTTTCTTCTGATTTCTTGTCCATGACGGTGAAGAGGTAGTTCATCATTATTAATAATGTCATGGCTTTCTTCATCTTCTTCTGGTGCTTCTTCAGCAGGTTCAAAATCATGACCGCCCAAAGTTTTTGCAACGTTATGGAGCACAACACAGGTAACGATTATTTTTGGTACATTTTCCAATTTCACGCGACAAACGTAAGATAGGAAACCGGCGTTTCAATTGGCCAAAACATCGTTCAATTATTACTCTTTCTTTTTTCAAAAGCTTGTTATAATTTACCTCTGTTTCAGGAGTGGGATTTCTAAATGGTGTCATGAGGCATGGTTCTATCCCATATCCGTCATCACCAAGTAGCACAACATTGCCTTTATTTCTTATTTGTAATGCCACTTGTGAATCTTTCCATATCCTGGAGTTATGCACGGATACAGGCCAACTAACGTCGACACTAGTGAACATTTCTCTGGCGTCACAAGTGGCTTGAACATTCAGAGTAGGCTTACCTCTTCGATTAATGTATTCATCTCCATGGAGTTTTGGTTTTAATACCCCTATGTGGGTACAATCAACAACGCCAATAGCTGTTGGAAACTTGTATTTAGTTTACCACAACTGTTTTGTCTCTGTTATTTCAGTGTTGGTAGTTGGAAACTTTATCCATTCATTTGAATTTGCAATTATCCTCTTAACTACAGCATTGACAGTCCGAGACACCATAGCTTGACTAACACCAAGTTCTTGACCGATACCCTTTTGATAGCCAGGATCACTGAGATAACGTAAGCATACTTTCATCCTATGAACAGAGGACAACGCACCTCCCCGAGTTTCTTCACTTCCACCTAAAAATCTGTCCTCAAGCCATTGTACATTTTCTTCTTCAAAACGGTATAACATTTTAAAATCTTGAACTAGTGTAGGTAAGCGGGGTTTGTAATGTTTCACACCCCTCACATCCAAATCATCTGCCATCGCGCTGAAAATCGCGGAAACTACCTTTTACTACGAGGTGAGTCTGATACTGACCAACCTCAGTTTTTTTGAAGGATATTCTTTTTATTTAAAGTAAAAGGTCAAGATTATGTATACCCATTTACTTTTATATGAGTATAAGGATATGCTTGTACTCTACAAGTAGAAGGTTCTGTTTGAATTTATTATGAATACAAGCAGAAGGATTTCCTTCATATTTTGCTAGTATAAGCATATCCTTTTCTTTATGAATACGGCCCAATGTCTTGTGTTATTGGTAGCACTGGTTGACTGGGAAGTGAAGTTGTATTTTTGGCTGTTCTTCTGTATTTCTGTATTTCTGTTCTTCTGACAATTGTTGAGGTTTGATTTGATCTGTGAAATCATCAACATGCCGAAGCAAAAGTGTATTTTAACAGCTACATTAAAAGTGAGTATCCTTTTCTTCTCACAATTGTTGAGGTTTGATTTGATCTGTGAAATCAACCTGCTGAAGCGAAAGTGTATTTTAACAGCCACATTAAAAGTGAGTATCCTTTTATCAAGGGCAAAGGAGAAACTAGTAAGTACGTTGTGTAAATCAAAATTTGATATTGGACATGCGACATTGTGAATCACATTAAGACAACCATGTGCTGACTGATATTGGACATCCGACATTGCGAATCACATTAAGACAACATGTGCTGACTTTTATAGTAAAATATCTGAAGAAAATGCCCTTCTTGATAAAAATCGTAAAAGTCACAAGTTAGTGGCAACAAAGCATCCACTTCTGCGGAATGAATTACTATCTGCAGCAGTCTGCAGAAGAAGGTTAAGCCATTTGATATAATTTGTTTGTATGAGACAAAATCAAGTTTAATTTTTCACTAAATTTTGTAGATTAATTTTTTGTCCTTTCTTTTCTTTAATTGTCCCAGGTTTTTTTCCAATATTTTTATTTTCTCCAATATTTTAAAAAATGTCCCATTTCATATAAAAATCGTATAGACACCCTACCGTCACTTTGCCCATGATAATTATTGTGAAGATTAAAAATTAAGAGCAAAATAATTAAAACATTATGGTCCGGTATTATATACATAGTTTAACTTGTAGGCTAGATTAAACCAAATCTCAAGTTTAACTGCATGTGCCGTTTTATAATGGTCTGGTTAAGTTAAACTGTAGTACAATGGTGTTGGTAGACCTGTTAGCTGAGAAAAGAAGGCGAATTGCCCTTGGAAATAAAAGAAAAACAGTAAGATCTGCAAATTCGCTTGTATTTGTTTATGTATTGCGATGAAAATGACTAACACAAATATTTCAAAACGCTGCAAAAACTTTTCATCTAATGAATTAAAATTGTTAGTCAATTTAGTTCAAAAGTATAGTGAGATCGTAGAATGCAAAAAAGACGGATGCTACAACCTGGAAATACGAAAACCTTAAAAAATGTACCAAGAAGAAGTTCGTAGAGGAAAAGCAACAAGTATACAAGACCGGTAGGGGCACATCTTCAGTTGTAAAAGTTACGCCCATTGATAATATGATAAAGGAAATTATAGGTGATAGTAGCACTGGATTGGAAGCAATGTATGATAATGACGATATAAATGTTCCAGAAAGTATGGCTAATTCAACATGGACGAAATGGAATCTGAATATGTTGAAGAAACCCATTTCAACTCCCCTGCTCACCAATGCCAATATACTGATTGAAGAAGTAGATATTGATGGCAACGTTGTTTCATCTCAACAGAATTCTAATGACAACACCATGGAGTCAAAGAGAAGAGAGAAGAATGATTTGACAATGGACTGCAGGATAAAGTACAAGACATCATCAGATGCATGCTATGAGCTAATAAAATTACAGAAAGAAAGTGTGGAACAGGATATGTTGCTGAAAGAAAAAGAACACAAACAGAAAATGGACTACATGAAGAGGGAAGTAGAGCTAAATGAAGACAAAATTGAAGCTAGAAATGTTTCTATTAAAGAAACAGTTAAATCAAAATTGAACTCAGTTTTGCAGTGTCTAAGTTTATTTCAATCACAGCTAAAATAAATAGCTATTCATTGCTCATAAAATGATCTTGTATTATCATTTGTCGCAAAATACAAATACAAATAGATTTACTTTAAATTTTGTCTCATCTTCTCATAGCATGTTGTTTCCAAAATTGAATTTGTGAAGACTATACTGTCTTATATTCGTATTTTGAAAGCCATTTTCATTAAAACAATTATTATTATGTCTTAAACTGCAAGTTAAATGGTAGAAAAGGTCCAGTTAGGTTAAACTTAAGATTAACTTGTATTTATCGTTTATAATAAGCAAAAAACTGAAAAACTAAAGTTTAAACTAAAACTGAAGGTTAAACCATGATTATAATACCGACCCTAAGTTTATTAACACTTGCATGCGAATCGTTCATAAATTAAACAATTAATAATTATAATGAAACATCTAAAAATCCGGCTGTTTGATTTCATCAAAGGCTTATGTCTTTATACAGTACTTTACTTTCTCGTCGGGTGATCGCCTAATGGAGGAATGCTTTCATCCGTGTGTGTTTATTTTACTGAGTATTCTACACGCTCGCTCACTTGGCGGCTGGCTCTTAGAGTGCAATTGACGTCTTCAGCTAATCCAGTCTGTCTTAAGTTTCTCGCATTACTAACATGCAGTCACAGACTCTCATATTCACAAGTATTGTTATATTGTGTAGTTGTGTAGGAGTGCTTCACCAATAAAGTTATTATGTAGTTTCAATTATTGTTCTGAAATATTCTCCTACAATATCTCTCTTATGTAGAAGGTGCTTCTACATAAATACCGGCTTTGGCATGCATTCCACGATTAGAAAGTGCCTGTATTGTATTTGACATTATATACAAATGAATTGACCAGTATGATAATCGTGTCGTATGAAATAAAATGTTTTCATTCTGTCTACTGATAGCATAATTTAAATATCTCTATATATATATATAAGGCTTTGTCCTGACTGACTGACTGACTTACTTAATGACAGATATTCAACTTAGAGCCAAAACTATAATACGTAGAGACTTGGAATTTTGACAGTACCTTCGTTTCATAATGTAAGTGCTCACTAAAAAAGGATTTTGCAAAATTTTGATTTTAAGTGCCAAAAATCAAATGTTTTTGAGAATACTTAATCCGTTTTTACACAGACCACATCCAAATCACAGTTCGCATGACAACATATTGTTGCCAGTGGTCTTAGATGGGTTTGGAAATGAATGAAACGGGAATTCGACAAATTAGAGAACCTATCAATATAATTCAGTGACTGTTATAAATAAATATTAAAGAATGAAATCCACGAAAATAATGCAGTCACATAACTTTTTCTACCAGGACATAAAGAAAACTATACGAGGTATGGTAATATGTATATTATTATATCACAGGTTTTTGGGGAGAGAAGTATGAAAGTGATATTGCATTTCTGTTTAATTTCATCCCCAAAATGGTTTTATGGTAACATGATAGTGAGAAATAAAATATTCTACAAAGACAATACAATTTTATGTTACCGGAATTTCTGTTTCTTCTTATTTGAACCCTGCCAGGCTTGCTGTGTACAAGCGATGGGATGCAAAATTCTACATCCACTATGAGCCATAAAAAGCTATATCAAGCGTTTTCTGAGGAAATAGTTCGAGTGTGATAAGTCGTTCTTGATAATTCAAATTCTAAATACCTATATAAGGACCTAGAATTTAAAAAAAGAAAGTCCTTCATAAGTTAATTTCCAATTACATAATACAAAACCCGGGCGACGCCGGGCCTTTTAAGCTAGTATATTATAATGTATGAGTTATTTCATCTTGAAGGCTGAAACATGTTTAATTTTCCTTTACAAGAAATTCAAAGCTTACTTTTCCTTATTTGCAATTACTTTAAGCTTTTCAGCAACCTATTATGATGTGGTTTTTAACAATGAAAATTACACTGTTTAATTAATGTTTTCCTGTGAAAATTACATCTTGGATGTATATCTTTCCTGACCTCATAGGCTCCCTCCACCCCTCCTTCATGTGTTGTCAAGTTGATGTGATTGTAATTTTTTTTTTTTTTTTCCAGTACACTTTGGAAATGTGCCATCTGTATGAGCATGGGGGATTGATGGGATGCCTTGCTCGCCAGGTACTTTGCCCCCCAATGGTAGCACGCACATATGATAAGAGTAGACCTGGTTTCTCTCCACAAGTGCAAATTGTTTTGCCACCTCGACTGAGTTTACGAAGTTTTGCAAGCCATCAGACCATTGCATATCTGTTCCTGGGAATGGCCATAGCATGGACATGTGGTTATGACCCAACATCATACATCTTTGTCCTTACTGTTCTATGGATCTTCTTTATTCTTGTAAAGGCAGTATTTGAGTCCCTCTTTGGTTCAACACAGCAGAGACCTCATAATTTAGCATACTCACCTGGCAGAAGTGATTTGTCAGATAATAGTTTTTGATGGATCATGTCAGAAGAAAGAGTCAGAAGTACAATAATTAACAAGACTTTCTATGTACATTGGTTTATAATCTTATGTGAAATAAGTATTGACTATTTTATACTGAACTAATACATTTTTTTGGGAAAGTAAATGAAAATGCATTCCTATGGAATATATCTTGGTTACTCTGCAATTGTTTTATATTTTATGATGTTCTTTTCTTTCATATTTCTGTACATTCTTTCAGATGTTTCCAAATCAAGTGATGATTTTGTGTTTTAAAGCAAAGGAACAATATAGATCACACACTTTATCTTGAGCTAAACACTCCATAATGCTGAAAACAGTCCATATCAAGAAGGCCTCACTCGAAAAAATGAAGATCGCTGCCCGTTCCCAGTATTGCCATACCCAAAAAACTTTTCATAGCGGCATTCTTGAACTACCATCTATTTTTTTATTTGTTTACAACATATTATTCTGAAAATGACAGAATTAAATCCAGGGACATTAGAAAGTTATATTAATTATCTACAAACTCTTCTGAAAGATATTTACTTATATTACCCATATTAATTAATTCATGTGAAAGTGAGTATTCAAGTACATGTACATTGCTATGATTTTTAAACCTATTTTCTATATTCTGAAGACTGGGAGAGTGATTGTGTAAAGAAATATATTACTTAATTCCTTTCTCCAGTGATATATTCTACTATACATTACCACATTATCACTCAATACTGAATAACCATCAGTTGGCCTTCTTCGAATTCTGGGTGCATTTATCGAAATTTTCAAAGGGGTTAGCCTTCTACGAATTCCGGGTGGATTTTTCGAAATTCTCAAAGGGGTTAGCCTTCTTCGAATTCCGGGTGCATTTTTCGAAATTTTGAAAGGGGTTAGCCGTCTTCGAATTCTGGGTGCATTTTTCGAAATTTTCAAAGGGGTTAGCCTTCTTCGAATTCTGGGTGCATTTATCGAAATGTTCAAAGGGGTTAACCTTCTACGAATTCTGGGTGCATTTTTCGAAATTTTCAAATAGCCTTCTTCGAATTCTGGGTGCATTTTTCGAAATTTTCAAAGGGTTAGCCTTCTAGGAATTCTGGGTGCATTTTTCGAAATTTTCAAAGGGGTTAGCCTTCTACGAATTCTGGGTGCATTCATGTTAATGTTATTGTTAATGTTTAACTGTTATTGTTAATGTTAATGTTAATATTAATTGTCGATATTTACAAAGGGGATAGCCTTCTACGAATTCTGGGTGCATTTATCGAATTTTTCAAAGGGGTTAGCCTGCTACGAATTCCGGGTGGATTTTTCGAAATTTTCAAAAGGGTTAGCCTTCTTCGAATTCCAGGTGCATTTTTCGAAATTTTCAATTCTTCGAATTCTGGGTCCATTTTTCGAAATTTTCAAAGGGGTTAGCCTTCTACGAATTCTGGGTGCATTTTTCGAAATTTTCAAAGGGGTTAGCCTTCTACGAATTCTGGGTGCATTTTTCGAAATTTTCAAAGGGGTTAGCCTTCTACGAATTCTGGGTGCATTTTTCGAAATTTTCAAAGGGGTTAGCCTTCTACGAATTATGGGTGCATTTTTCGAAATTTTCAAAAGGGGTTAGCCTTTTTCGAATTCTGGGTGCATTTTTCGAAATTTTCAAAGGGGTTAGCCTTCTACGAATTCTGGGTGCATTTTTCGAAATTTTCAAAGGGGTTAGCCTTCTACGAATTCTGGGTGCATTTTTCGAAATTTTCAAAGGGGTTAGCCTTCTTCGAATTCTGGGTGCATTTTTCGAAATTTTCAAAGGGGTTAGCCTTGTACGAATTCTGGGTGCATTTTTCGAAATTTTCAAAGGGGTTAGCCTTCTAGGAATTCTGGGTGCATTTTTCGAAATTTTCAAAGGGGTTAGCCTTCTTCGAATTCTGGGTGCATTTATCGATATTTTCAAAGGGTTTAGCCTTCTTCGAATTCTGGGTGCATTTATCGAAATTATCAAAGGTATTAGCCTTCTACGAATTCCGGGTGGATTTTTCGAAATTTTGAAAGGGGTTAGCCTTCTTCGAATTCCGGGTGCATTTTTCGAAATTTTCAAAGGGGTTAGCCTTCTACGAATTCTGGGTGCATTTTTCGAAATTTTCAAAGGGGTTAGCCTTCTACGAATTCTGGGTGCATTTTTCGAAATTTTCAAAGGGATTAGCCTTCTTCGAATTCATGGGTGCATTTTTCGAAATTTTCCAAGGGGTTAGCCTTCTTCGAATTCTGGGTGCATTTTTCGAAATTTTCAAAGGGGTTAGCCTTCTACCAATTCTGGGTGCATTTTTCGAAATTTTCAAAGCGTTAGCCTTCTACGAATTTTGGGTGCATTTTTCGAAATTTTCAAAGGGTGCCTTCTACGAATTCTGGGTGCATTCATGTTAATGTTATTGATCATGTTTAACTGTTATTGTTAATGTTAATGTTAATTGTCGAAATTTTCAAAGGGGTTTGCCTTCTAGGAATTCTCGGTGAATTTATCGAATTTTTCAAAGGGGTTAGCCTGCTACGAATTCTGGGTGCATTTTTCGAAGTTTTCAAAGGGGTTAGCTTTCTTCGAATTCCGGGTGCATTTTTTGAAATTTTCAAAGGGGTTAGCCTTCTTCGAATTCTGGGTGCATTTTTCGAAATTTTCATAGGGGTTAGCCTTCTACGAATTCTGGGTGCATTTTTCGAAATTTCCAAAAGGGTTAGCCTTCTACGAATTCTAGGTGCATTTTTCGAAATTTTCAAAGGGGTTAGCCTTCTACGAATTCTGGGTGCATTTATCGAATTTTTCAAAGGGGTTAGCCTGCTACGAATTCTGGGTGCATTTTTCGAAATTTTCAAAGGGGTTAGCCTTCTACGAATTCTGGGTGCATTTTTCGAAATTTTCAAAGGGATTAGCCTTCTACGAATTCCGGGTGCATTTTTTGAAATTTTCAAAGGGGTTAGCCTTCTAGGAATTCTCGGTGAATTTATCGAATTTTTCAAAGGGATTAGCCTTCTACGAATTCTGGGTGCATTTTTCGAAATTTTCAAAGGGGTTAGCCTTCTACGAATTCTGGGTGCATTTTTCGAAATTTTCAAAGGGATTAGCCTTCTACGAATTCTGGGTGCATTTTTCGAAATTTTCAAAGGGGCTAGCCTTGTACGAATTCTGGGTGCATTTTTCGAAATTTTCAAAGGGGTTAGCCTTCTAGGAATTCTGGGTGCATTTTTCGAAATTTTCAAAGGGGTTAGCCTTCTTCGAATTCTGGGTGCATTTTTCGAAATTTTCAAAGGGGTTAGCCTTCTACGAATTCTGGGTGCATTTTTCGAAATTTTCAAAGGGGTTAGCCTTCTACAAATTCTGGGTGCATTTTTCGAAATTTTCAAAGGGGTGCCTTCTTCGAATTCTGGGTGCATTTTTCGAAATTTTCAAAGGGGTTAGCCTCGTACGAATTCTGGGTGCATTTTTCGAAATTTTCAAAGGGGTTAGCCTTCTTCGAATTCTGGGTGTATTTATCGATATTTTTAAAGGGAGTAGCCTTCTACGAATTCTGGGTTCATTTTTCGAAATTTTCAAAGGGTTTAGCCTTCTACGAATTCTGGGTGCATTTATCGAAATTTTCAAAGGGGTTAGCCTTCTACGAATTCTGGGTGCATTTTTCGAAATTTTCAAAGGGGTTAGCCTTCTACGAATTCTGGGTGCATTTTTCGAAATTTTCAAATAGCCTTCTTCGAATTCTGGGTGCATTTTTCGAAATTTTCAAAGGGTTAGCCTTCTAGGAATTCTGGGTGCATTTTTCGAAATTTTCAAAGGGGTTAGCCTTCTACGAATTCTGGGTGCATTCATGTTAATGTTATTGTTAATGTTTAACTGTTATTGTTAATGTTAATGTTAATGTTAATATTAATTGTCGATATTTACAAAGGGGATAGCCTTCTACGAATTCTGGGTGCATTTATCGAATTTTTCAAAGGGGTTAGCCTGCTACGAATTCCGGGTGGATTTTTCGAAATTTTCAAAAGGGTTAGCCTTCTTCGAATTCCGGGTGCATTTTTCGAAATTTTCAATTTCTTCGAATTCTGGGTGCATTTTTCGAAATTTTCAAAGGGGTTAGCCTTCTACGAATTCTAGGTGCATTTTTCGAAATTTTCAAAGGGGTTAGCCTTCTACGAATTATGGGTGCATTTTTCGAAATTTTCAAAAGGGGTTGGCCTTTTTCTAATTCTGGGTGCATTTTTCGAAATTTTCAAAGGGGTTAGCCTTCTACGAATTCTGGGTGCATTTTTCGAAATTTTCAAAGGGGTTAGCCTTCTACGAATTCTGGGTGCATTTTTCGAAATTTTCAAAGTGGTTAGCCTTCTTCGAATTCTGGGTGCATTTTTCGAAATTTTCAAAGGGGTTAGCCTTGTACGAATTCTGGGTGCATTTTTCGAAATTTTCAAAGGGGTTAGCCTTCTAGGAATTCTGGGTGCATTTTTCGAAATTTTCAAAGGGGTTAGCCTTCTTCGAATTCTGGGTGCATTTTTCGAAATTTTCAAAGGGGTTAGCCTTCTACGAATTCTGGGTGCATTTTTCGAAATTTTCAAAGGGGTTAGCCTTCTTCGAATTCTGGGTGCATTTTTCGAAATTTTCAAAGGGGTTAGCCTTGTACGAATTCTGGGTGCATTTTTCGAAATTTTCAAAGGGGTTAGCCTTCTTCGAATTCTGGGTGCATTTATCGATATTTTTAAAGGGAGTAGCCTTCTACGAATTCTGGGTGCATTTTCGAAATTTTCAAAGGGTTTAGCCTTCTTCGAATTCTGGGTGCATTTTTCGAAATTTTCAAATGGGTTAGCCTTCTACGTATTCTGGGTGCATTTTTCGAAATTTTCAAAGGGGTTAGCCTTCGAATTCCGGGTGCATTTTTCGAAATTTTCAAAGGGGTTAGCCTTCTTCGAATTCTGGGTGCATTTTTCGAAATTTTCAAAGCGGTTAGCCTTCTACGTATTCTGGGTGCATTTTTCGAAATTTTCAAAGGGGTTAGCCTTCTACGAATTCTGGGTGCATTTTTCGAAATTTTCAAAGGGGTTAGCCTTCTACGAATTCTGGGTGCATTTTTCGAAATTTTCAAAGGGGTTAGCCTTCTACGAATTCTGGGTGCATTTTTCGAAATTTTCAAAGGGGTTAGCCTTCTACGAATTCTGGGTGCATTTTTCGAAATTTTCAAAGGGGTTAGCCTTCTACGAATTCTGGGTGCATTTTTCGAAATTTTCAAAGGGATTAGCCTTCTTCGAATTCTGGGTGCATTTTTCGAAATTTTCAAAGGGGTTAGCCTTCTTCGAATTCTGGGTGCATTTTTCGAAATTTTCAAAGGGGTTAGCCTTCTACGAATTCTGGGTGCATTTTTCGAAACTTTCAAAGGGGTTAGCCTTCTACGAATTCTGGGTGCATTTTTCGAAATTTTCAAAGGGGTTAGCCTTCTACGAATTCTATGTGCATTTTTAGAAATTTTCAAAGGGGTTAGCCTTCTACGAATTCTGGGTGCATTCATGTTAATGTTATTGATAATGTTTAACTGTTATTGTTAATGTTAATGTTAATGTTAATTGTCTAAATTTTCAAAGGGTTAGCCTTCTACGAATTCTGGATGCATTTATCGAATTTTTCAAAGGGGTTAGCTTTCTTCGAATTCCGGGTGCATTTTTCGAAATTTTCAAAGGGGTTAGCCTTCTACGAATTCTGGGTGCATTTTTCGAAATTTTCAAAGAGGTTAGCTTTCTACGAATTCTGGGTGCATTTTTCGAAATTTTCAAAGGGGTTAGCCTTCTTCGAATTCAGGGTGCATTTTTCGAAATTTTCATAGGGGTTAGCCTTCTTCGAAATCTGGGTGCATTTTTCCAAATTTTCAAAGGGGTTAGCCTTCTACGAATTCTGGGTGCATTTTTCGAAATTTTCAAAGGGGTTAGCCTTCTACGAATTCTTTGTGCATTTTTCGAAATTTTCAAAGGGGTTAGCCTTCTACGAATTCTGGGTGCATTTTTCGAAATTTTCAAAGGGATTAGCCTTCTTCGAATTCTGGGTGCATTTTTCGAAATTTTCAAAATGGTTAGCCTTCTACGAGCATTTTTCGAAATTTTCAAAGGGGTTTAGCCTTGTACGAATTCTGGGTGCATTTTTCGAAATTTTCAAAGGGGTTAGCCTTCTTCGAATTCTGGGTGCATTTATCGAAATTTTCAAAGGGGTTAGCCTTCTTCGAATTCTGGGTGCATTCTTCGAAATTTTCAAAGGGGTTAGCCTTCTTCTAATTATGGGTGCATTTTTCGAAATTTTCAAAGGGGTTAGCCTTTTTCGAATTCTGGGTCCATTTTTCGAAATTTTCAAAGGGGTTAGCCTTTTACGAATTCTGGGTGCATTTTTACAATTTTCAAAGGGGTTAGCCTTCTACGAATTCTGGGTGCATTTTTCGAAATTTTCAAAGGGGTTAGCCTTCTTCGAATTCTGGGTGCATTTTTCGAAATTTTCAAAGGGGTTAGCCTTCTTCGAATTCTGGGTGCATTTATCGAAATTTCCAAAGTGGTTAACCTTATACGAATTCTGGGTGCATTTTTCAAAATTTTCAAAGGGGTTAGCCTTCTACGAATTCTGGGTGCATTTTTCGAAATTTTCAAAGGGGTTAGCCTTCTACGAATTCTGGGTGCATTCATGTTAATGTTATTGATAATGTTTAACTGTTATTGTTAATGTTAATGTTAATTGTCGAAATTTTCAAAGGGGGTTAGCCTTCTAGGAATTCTGGGTGCATTTATCGAATTTTTCAAAGGGGTTAGCCTGCTAGGAATTCCGGGCGCATTTTTCGAAATTTTCAAAGGGGTTAGCCTTCTCGGAATTCTGGGTGCATTTTTAGAAATTTTCAAAGAGGTTAGCCTTCTACGAATTCTGGGTGCATTTTTCGAAATTTTCAAAGGGGTTAGCCTTCTACGAATTCTGGGTGCATTTTTCGAAATTTTCAAAGGGGTTAGCCTTCTACGAATTCTGGGTGCATTTTTCGAAATTTTCAAAGGGGTTAGCCTTCTACGAATTCTGGGTGCATTTTTCGAAATTTTCAAAGGGATTAGCCTTCTTCGAATTCTGGGTGCATTTTTCGAAATTTTCAAAGGGGTTAGCCTTCTACGAATTCTGGGTGCATTTTTCGAAATTTTCAAAGGGGTTAGCCTTCTACGAATTCTGGGTGCATTTTTAGAAATTTTCAAAGGGGTTAGCCTTCTACGAATTATGGGTGCATTCATGTTAATGTTATTGATAATGTTTAACTGTTATTGTTAATGTTAATGTTAATTGTTGAAATTTTCAAAGGGGTTAGCCTTCTACGAATTCTTGGTGCATTTATCGAATTTTTAAAAGGGGTTTGCCTGCTACGAATTCTGGGTGCATTTTTCGAAATTTTCAAAGGGGTTAGCCTTCTACGAATTCTGGGTGCATTTTTCGAAATTTTCAAAGGGGTTAGCCTTCTTCGAATTCTGGGTGCATTTCAAAGGGGTTAGCCTTCTTCGAATTCCAGGTGCATTTTTCGAAATTTTCAAAGGGGTTAGCCTTCTTCGAAATCTGGGTGCATTTTTCGAAATTTTCAAAGGGGTTAGCCTTCTTCGAATTCTGGGTGCATTTTTCGAAATTTTCAAAGGGGTTAGCCTTCTTCGAATTCTGGGTGCATTTTTCGAAATATTCAAAGGGGTTAGCCTTCTACGCATTCCGGGTGGATTTTTCGAAATTTTCAAAGGGGTTAGCCTTCTTCGAATTCCAGGTGCATTTTTCGAAATTTTCAAAGGGGTTAGCCTTCTTCGAAATCTGGGTGCATTTTTCGAAATTTTCAAAGGGGTTAGCCTTCTACGAATTCTGGGTGCATTTTTCGAAATTTTCAAAGGGGTTAGCCTTCTACGAATTCTGGGTGCATTTTTCGAAATTTTCAAAGGGGTTAGCCTTCTACGAATTCTGGGTGCATTTTTCGAAATTTTCAAAGGGATTAGCCTTCTTCGAATTCTGGGTGCATTTTTCGAAATTTTCAAAGGGGTTAGCCTTCTACGAATTCTGGGTGCATTTTTCGAAATTTTCAAAGGGGTTAGCCTTCTACGAATTCTGGGTGCATTTTTCGAAATTTCCAAAGGGGTTAGCCTTCTACGAATTCTGGGTGCATTTTTCGAAATTTTCAAAGAGGTTAGCCTTCTACGAATTCTATGTGCATTTTTAGAAATTTTCAAAGGGGTTAGCCTTCTACGAATTCTGGGTGCATTCATGTTAATGTTATTGATAATGTTTAACTGTTATTGTTAATGTTAATGTTAATGTTAATTGTCTAAATTTTCAAAGGGGTTAGCCTTCTACGAATTCTGGATGCATTTATCGAATTTTTCAAAGGGGTTAGCTTTCTTCGAATTCCGGGTGCATTTTTCGAAATTTTCAAAGGGGTTAGCCTTCTACGAATTCTGGGTGCATTTTTCGAAATTTTCAAAGAGGTTAGCTTTCTACGAATTCTGGGTGCATTTTTCGAAATTTTCAAAGGGGTTAGCCTTCTTCGAATTCAGGGTGCATTTTTCGAAATTTTCATAGGGGTTAGCCTTCTTCGAATTTCTGGGTGCATTTTTCCAAATTTTCAAAGGGGTTAGCCTTCTACGAATTCTGGGTGCATTTTTCGAAATTTTCAAAGGGGTTAGCCTTCTACGAATTCTGGGTGCATTTTTCGAAATTTTTAAAGGGGTTAGCCTTCTACGAATTCTGGGTGCATTTTTCGAAATTTTCAAAGGGGTTAGCCTTCTTCGAATTCTGGGTGCATTTTTCGAAATTTTCAAAGGGGTTAGCCTTCTTCGAATTCTGGGTGCATTTATCGAAATTTCCAAAGTGGTTAACCTTATACGAATTCTGGGTGCATTTTTCAAAATTTTCAAAGGGGTTAGCCTTCTACGAATTCTGGGTGCATTTTTCGAAATTTTCAAAGGGGTTAGCCTTCTACGAATTCTGGGTGCATTCATGTTAATGTTATTGATAATGTTTAACTGTTATTGTTAATGTTAATGTTAATTGTCGAAATTTTCAAAGGGGGTTAGCCTTCTAGGAATTCTGGGTGCATTTATCGAATTTTTCAAAGGGGTTAGCCTGCTAGGAATTCCGGGCGCATTTTTCGAAATTTTCAAAGGGGTTAGCCTTCTCGGAATTCTGGGTGCATTTTTAGAAATTTTCAAAGAGGTTAGCCTTCTACGAATTCTGGGTGCATTTTTCGAAATTTTCAAAGGGGTTAGCCTTCTACGAATTCTGGGTGCATTTTTCGAAATTTTCAAAGGGTGCCTTCTACGAATTCTGGGTGCATTCATGTTAATGTTATTGATCATGTTTAACTGTTATTGTTAATGTTAATGTTAATTTGTCGAAATTTTCAAAGGGGTTAGCCTTCTTGGAATTCTGCTACGAATTCTGGGTGCATTTTTCGAAGTTTTCAAAGGGGTTAGCTTTCTTCGAATTCCGGGTGCATTTTTTGAAATTTTCAAAGGGGTTAGCCTTCTTCGAATTCTGGGTGCATTTTTCGAAATTTCCAAAGGGGTTAGCCTTCTACGAATTCTAGGTGCATTTTTCGAAATTTTCAAAGGGGTTAGCCTTCTACGAATTCTGGGTGCATTTTTAGAAATTTTCAAAGGGGTTAGCCTTCTACGAATTATGGGTGCATTCATGTTAATGTTATTGATAATGTTTAACTGTTATTGTTAATGTTAATGTTAATTGTTGAAATTTTCAAAGGGGTTAGCCTTCTACGAATTCTTGGTGCATTTATCGAATTTTTAAAAGGGGTTTGCCTGCTACGAATTCTGGGTGCATTTTTCGAAATTTTCAAAGGGGTTAGCCTTCTACGAATTCTGGGTGCATTTTTCGAAATTTTCAAAGGGGTTAGCCTTCTTCGAATTCTGGGTGCATTTCAAAGGGGTTAGCCTTCTTCGAATTCCAGGTGCATTTTTCGAAATTTTCAAAGGGGTTAGCCTTCTTCGAAATCTGGGTGCATTTTTCGAAATTTTCAAAGGGGTTAGCCTTCTTCGAATTCTGGGTGCATTTTTCGAAATTTTCAAAGGGGTTAGCCTTCTTCGAATTCTGGGTGCATTTTTCGAAATATTCAAAGGGGTTAGCCTTCTACGCATTCCGGGTGGATTTTTCGAAATTTTCAAAGGGGTTAGCCTTCTTCGAATTCCAGGTGCATTTTTCGAAATTTTCAAAGGGGTTAGCCTTCTTCGAAATCTGGGTGCATTTTTCGAAATTTTCAAAGGGGTTAGCCTTCTACGAATTCTGGGTGCATTTTTCGAAATTTTCAAAGGGGTTAGCCTTCTACGAATTCTGGGTGCATTTTTCGAAATTTTCAAAGGGGTTAGCCTTCTACGAATTCTGGGTGCATTTTTCGAAATTTTCAAAGGGATTAGCCTTCTTCGAATTCTGGGTGCATTTTTCGAAATTTTCAAAGGGGTTAGCCTTCTACGAATTCTGGGTGCATTTTTCGAAATTTTCAAAGGGGTTAGCCTTCTACGAATTCTGGGTGCATTTTTCGAAATTTCCAAAGGGGTTAGCCTTCTACGAATTCTGGGTGCATTTTTCGAAATTTTCAAAGAGGTTAGCCTTCTACGAATTCTATGTGCATTTTTAGAAATTTTCAAAGGGGTTAGCCTTCTACGAATTCTGGGTGCATTCATGTTAATGTTATTGATAATGTTTAACTGTTATTGTTAATGTTAATGTTAATGTTAATTGTCTAAATTTTCAAAGGGGTTAGCCTTCTACGAATTCTGGATGCATTTATCGAATTTTTCAAAGGGGTTAGCTTTCTTCGAATTCCGGGTGCATTTTTCGAAATTTTCAAAGGGGTTAGCCTTCTACGAATTCTGGGTGCATTTTTCGAAATTTTCAAAGGGGTTAGCCTTCTTCGAATTCTGGGTGCATTTTTCGAAATTTTCAAAGGGGTTAGCCTTCTTCGAATTCTGGGTGCATTTATCGAAATTTCCAAAGTGGTTAACCTTATACGAATTCTGGGTGCATTTTTCAAAATTTCAAAGGGGTTAGCCTTCTACGAATTCTGGGTGCATTTTTCGAAATTTTCAAAGGGGTTAGCCTTCTACGAATTCTGGGTGCATTCATGTTAATGTTATTGATAATGTTTAACTGTTATTGTTAATGTTAATGTTAATGTTAATTGTCGAAATTTTCAAAGGGGGTTAGCCTTCTAGGAATTCTGGGTGCATTTATCGAATTTTTCAAAGGGGTTAGCCTGCTAGGAATTCCGGGCGCATTTTTCGAAATTTTCAAAGGGGTTAGCCTTCTCGGAATTCTGGGTGCATTTTTAGAAATTTTCAAAGAGGTTAGCCTTCTACGAATTCTGGGTGCATTTTTCGAAATTTTCAAAGGGGTTAGCCTTCTACGAATTCTGGGTGCATTTTTCGAAATTTTCAAAGGGTGCCTTCTACGAATTCTGGGTGCATTCATGTTAATGTTATTGATCATGTTTAACTGTTATTGTTAATGTTAATGTTAATTTGTCGAAATTTTCAAAGGGGTTAGCCTTCTTGGAATTCTGCTACGAATTCTGGGTGCATTTTTCGAAGTTTTCAAAGGGGTTAGCTTTCTTCGAATTCCGGGTGCATTTTTTGAAATTTTCAAAGGGGTTAGCCTTCTTCGAATTCTGGGTGCATTTTTCGAAATTTTCATAGGGGTTAGCCTTCTACGAATTCTGGGTGCATTTTTCGAAATTTCCAAAGGGGTTAGCCTTCTACGAATTCTAGGTGCATTTTTCGAAATTTTCAAAGGGGTTAGCCTTCTACGAATTCTGGGTGCATTTTTAGAAATTTTCAAAGGGGTTAGCCTTCTACGAATTATGGGTGCATTCATGTTAATGTTATTGATAATGTTTAACTGTTATTGTTAATGTTAATGTTAATTGTTGAAATTTTCAAAGGGGTTAGCCTTCTACGAATTCTTGGTGCATTTATCGAATTTTTAAAAGGGGTTTGCCTGCTACGAATTCTGGGTGCATTTTTCGAAATTTTCAAAGGGGTTAGCCTTCTACGAATTCTGGGTGCATTTTTCGAAATTTTCAAAGGGGTTAGCCTTCTTCGAATTCTGGGTGCATTTCAAAGGGGTTAGCCTTCTTCGAATTCCAGGTGCATTTTTCGAAATTTTCAAAGGGGTTAGCCTTCTTCGAAATCTGGGTGCATTTTTCGAAATTTTCAAAGGGGTTAGCCTTCTTCGAATTCTGGGTGCATTTTTCGAAATTTTCAAAGGGGTTAGCCTTCTTCGAATTCTGGGTGCATTTTTCGAAATATTCAAAGGGGTTAGCCTTCTACGCATTCCGGGTGGATTTTTCGAAATTTTCAAAGGGGTTAGCCTTCTTCGAATTCCAGGTGCATTTTTCGAAATTTTCAAAGGGGTTAGCCTTCTTCGAAATCTGGGTGCATTTTTCGAAATTTTCAAAGGGGTTAGCCTTCTACGAATTCTGGGTGCATTTTTCGAAATTTTCAAAGGGGTTAGCCTTCTACGAATTCTGGGTGCATTTTTCGAAATTTTCAAAGGGGTTAGCCTTCTACGAATTCTGGGTGCATTTTTCGAAATTTTCAAAGGGATTAGCCTTCTTTGAATTCTGGGTGCATTTTTCGAAATTTTCAAAGGGGTTAGCCTTCTACGAATTCTGGGTGCATTTTTCGAAATTTTCAAAGGGGTTAGCCTTCTACGAATTCTGGGTGCATTTTTCGAAATTTCCAAAGGGGTTAGCCTTCTACGAATTCTGGGTGCATTTTTCGAAATTTTCAAAGAGGTTAGCCTTCTACGAATTCTATGTGCATTTTTAGAAATTTTCAAAGGGGTTAGCCTTCTACGAATTCTGGGTGCATTCATGTTAATGTTATTGATAATGTTTAACTGTTATTGTTAATGTTAATGTTAATGTTAATTGTCTAAATTTTCAAAGGGGTTAGCCTTCTACGAATTCTGGATGCATTTATCGAATTTTTCAAAGGGGTTAGCTTTCTTCGAATTCCGGGTGCATTTTTCGAAATTTTCAAAGGGGTTAGCCTTCTACGAATTCTGGGTGCATTTTTCGAAATTTTCAAAGAGGTTAGCTTTCTACGAATTCTGGGTGCATTTTTCGAAATTTTCAAAGGGGTTAGCCTTCTTCGAATTCAGGGTGCATTTTTCGAAATTTTCATAGGGGTTAGCCTTCTTCGAATTTCTGGGTGCATTTTTAAATTTTCAAAGGGGTTAGCCTTCTACGAATTCTGGGTGCATTTTTCGAAATTTTCAAAGGGGTTAGCCTTCTACGAATTCTGGGTGCATTTTTCGAAATTTTTAAAGGGGTTAGCCTTCTACGAATTCTGGGTGCATTTTTCGAAATTTTCAAAGGGGTTAGCCTTCTTCGAATTCTGGGTGCATTTTTCGAAATTTTCAAAGTGGTTAACCTTATACGAATTCTGGGTGCATTTTTCAAAATTTTCAAAGGGGTTAGCCTTCTACGAATTCTGGGTGCATTTTTCGAAATTTTCATAGGGGTTAGCCTTCTACGAATTCTGGGTGCATTTTTCGAAATTTCCAAAGGGGTTAGCCTTCTACGAATTCTAGGTGCATTTTTCGAAATTTTCAAAGGGGTTAGCCTTCTACGAATTCTGGGTGCATTTTTAGAAATTTTCAAAGGGGTTAGCCTTCTACGAATTATGGGTGCATTCATGTTAATGTTATTGATAATGTTTAACTGTTATTGTTAATGTTAATGTTAATTGTTGAAATTTTCAAAGGGGTTAGCCTTCTACGAATTCTTGGTGCATTTATCGAATTTTTAAAAGGGGTTTGCCTGCTACGAATTCTGGGTGCATTTTTCGAAATTTTCAAAGGGGTTAGCCTTCTACGAATTCTGGGTGCATTTTTCGAAATTTTCAAAGGGGTTAGCCTTCTTCGAATTCTGGGTGCATTTCAAAGGGGTTAGCCTTCTTCGAATTCCAGGTGCATTTTTCGAAATTTTCAAAGGGGTTAGCCTTCTTCGAAATCTGGGTGCATTTTTCGAAATTTTCAAAGGGGTTAGCCTTCTTCGAATTCTGGGTGCATTTTTCGAAATTTTCAAAGGGGTTAGCCTTCTTCGAATTCTGGGTGCATTTTTCGAAATATTCAAAGGGGTTAGCCTTCTACGCATTCCGGGTGGATTTTTCGAAATTTTCAAAGGGGTTAGCCTTCTTCGAATTCCAGGTGCATTTTTCGAAATTTTCAAAGGGGTTAGCCTTCTTCGAAATCTGGGTGCATTTTTCGAAATTTTCAAAGGGGTTAGCCTTCTACGAATTCTGGGTGCATTTTTCGAAATTTTCAAAGGGGTTAGCCTTCTACGAATTCTGGGTGCATTTTTCGAAATTTTCAAAGGGGTTAGCCTTCTACGAATTCTGGGTGCATTTTTCGAAATTTTCAAAGGGATTAGCCTTCTTTGAATTCTGGGTGCATTTTTCGAAATTTTCAAAGGGGTTAGCCTTCTACGAATTCTGGGTGCATTTTTCGAAATTTTCAAAGGGGTTAGCCTTCTACGAATTCTGGGTGCATTTTTCGAAATTTCCAAAGGGGTTAGCCTTCTACGAATTCTGGGTGCATTTTTCGAAATTTTCAAAGAGGTTAGCCTTCTACGAATTCTATGTGCATTTTTAGAAATTTTCAAAGGGGTTAGCCTTCTACGAATTCTGGGTGCATTCATGTTAATGTTATTGATAATGTTTAACTGTTATTGTTAATGTTAATGTTAATGTTAATTGTCTAAATTTTCAAAGGGGTTAGCCTTCTACGAATTCTGGATGCATTTATCGAATTTTTCAAAGGGGTTAGCCTTCTACGAATTCTGGGTGCATTTTTCGAAATTTTCAAAGAGGTTAGCTTTCTACGAATTCTGGGTGCATTTTTCGAAATTTTCAAAGGGGTTAGCCTTCTTCGAATTCAGGGTGCATTTTTCGAAATTTTCATAGGGGTTAGCCTTCTTCGAATTTCTGGGTGCATTTTTAAATTTTCAAAGGGGTTAGCCTTCTACGAATTCTGGGTGCATTTTTCGAAATTTTCAAAGGGGTTAGCCTTCTACGAATTCTGGGTGCATTTTTCGAAATTTTTAAAGGGGTTAGCCTTCTACGAATTCTGGGTGCATTTTTCGAAATTTTCAAAGGGGTTAGCCTTCTTCGAATTCTGGGTGCATTTTTCGAAATTTTCAAAGGGGTTAGCCTTCTTCGAATTCTGGGTGCATTTATCGAAATTTTCAAAGTGGTTAACCTTATACGAATTCTGGGTGCATTTTTCAAAATTTTCAAAGGGGTTAGCCTTCTACGAATTCTGGGTGCATTTTTCGAAATTTTCAAAGGGGTTAGCCTTCTACGAATTCTGGGTGCATTCATGTTAATGTTATTGATAATGTTTAACTGTTATTGTTAATGTTAATGTTAATGTTAATTGTCGAAATTTTCAAAGGGGGTTAGCCTTCTAGGAATTCTGGGTGCATTTATCGAATTTTTCAAAGGGGTTAGCCTGCTAGGAATTCCGGGCGCATTTTTCGAAATTTTCAAAGGGGTTAGCCTTCTCGGAATTCTGGGTGCATTTTTAGAAATTTTCAAAGAGGTTAGCCTTCTACGAATTCTGGGTGCATTTTTCGAAATTTTCAAAGGGGTTAGCCTTCTACGAATTCTGGGTGCATTTTTCGAAATTTTCAAAGGGTGCCTTCTACGAATTCTGGGTGCATTCATGTTAATGTTATTGATCATGTTTAACTGTTATTGTTAATGTTAATGTTAATTTGTCGAAATTTTCAAAGGGGTTAGCCTTCTTGGAATTCTGCTACGAATTCTGGGTGCATTTTTCGAAGTTTTCAAAGGGGTTAGCTTTCTTCGAATTCCGGGTGCATTTTTTGAAATTTTCAAAGGGGTTAGCCTTCTTCGAATTCTGGGTGCATTTTCGAAATTTTCATAGGGGTTAGCCTTCTACGAATTCTGGGTGCATTTTTCGAAATTTCCAAAGGGGTTAGCCTTCTACGAATTCTAGGTGCATTTTTCGAAATTTTCAAAGGGGTTAGCCTTCTACGAATTCTGGGTGCATTTTTAGAAATTTTCAAAGGGGTTAGCCTTCTACGAATTATGGGTGCATTCATGTTAATGTTATTGATAATGTTTAACTGTTATTGTTAATGTTAATGTTAATTGTTGAAATTTTCAAAGGGGTTAGCCTTCTACGAATTCTTGGTGCATTTATCGAATTTTTAAAAGGGGTTTGCCTGCTACGAATTCTGGGTGCATTTTTCGAAATTTTCAAAGGGGTTAGCCTTCTACGAATTCTGGGTGCATTTTTCGAAATTTTCAAAGGGGTTAGCCTTCTTCGAATTCTGGGTGCATTTCAAAGGGGTTAGCCTTCTTCGAATTCCAGGTGCATTTTTCGAAATTTTCAAAGGGGTTAGCCTTCTTCGAAATCTGGGTGCATTTTTCGAAATTTTCAAAGGGGTTAGCCTTCTTCGAATTCTGGGTGCATTTTTCGAAATTTTCAAAGGGGTTAGCCTTCTTCGAATTCTGGGTGCATTTTTCGAAATATTCAAAGGGGTTAGCCTTCTACGCATTCCGGGTGGATTTTTCGAAATTTTCAAAGGGGTTAGCCTTCTTCGAATTCCAGGTGCATTTTTCGAAATTTTCAAAGGGGTTAGCCTTCTTCGAAATCTGGGTGCATTTTTCGAAATTTTCAAAGGGGTTAGCCTTCTACGAATTCTGGGTGCATTTTTCGAAATTTTCAAAGGGGTTAGCCTTCTACGAATTCTGGGTGCATTTTTCGAAATTTTCAAAGGGGTTAGCCTTCTACGAATTCTGGGTGCATTTTTCGAAATTTTCAAAGGGATTAGCCTTCTTCGAATTCTGGGTGCATTTTTCGAAATTTTCAAAGGGGTTAGCCTTCTACGAATTCTGGGTGCATTTTTCGAAATTTTCAAAGGGGTTAGCCTTCTACGAATTCTGGGTGCATTTTTCGAAATTTCCAAAGGGGTTAGCCTTCTACGAATTCTGGGTGCATTTTTCGAAATTTTCAAAGAGGTTAGCCTTCTACGAATTCTATGTGCATTTTTAGAAATTTTCAAAGGGGTTAGCCTTCTACGAATTCTGGGTGCATTCATGTTAATGTTATTGATAATGTTTAACTGTTATTGTTAATGTTAATGTTAATGTTAATTGTCTAAATTTTCAAAGGGGTTAGCCTTCTACGAATTCTGGATGCATTTATCGAATTTTTCAAAGGGGTTAGCTTTCTTCGAATTCCGGGTGCATTTTTCGAAATTTTCAAAGGGGTTAGCCTTCTACGAATTCTGGGTGCATTTTTCGAAATTTTCAAAGAGGTTAGCTTTCTACGAATTCTGGGTGCATTTTTCGAAATTTTCAAAGGGGTTAGCCTTCTACGAATTCTGGGTGCATTCATGTTAATGTTATTGATAATGTTTAACTGTTATTGTTAATGTTAATGTTAATGTTAATTGTCTAAATTTTCAAAGGGGTTAGCCTTCTACGAATTCTGGATGCATTTATCGAAATTTTTAAAGGGGTTAGCCTTCTACGAATTCTGGGTGCATTTTTCGAAATTTTTAAAGGGGTTAGCCTTCTACGAATTCTGGGTGCATTTTTCGAAATTTTCAAAGGGATTAGCTTTCTTCGAATTCTGGGTGCATTTTTCGAAATTTTCAAAGGGTTTAGCCTTCTTCGAATTCTGGGTGCATTTTTCGAAATTTTCAAAGGGGTTAGCCTTCTACGAATTCTGGGTGCATTTTTCCAAATTTTCAAAGGGGTTAGCCTTCTACGAATTCTGGGTGCATTTTTCGAAATTTTCAAAGGGGTTAGCCTTCTACGAATTCTGGGTGCATTTTTCGAAATTTTCAAAGGGATTAGCCTTCTTCGAATTCTGGGTGCATTTTTCGAAATTTTCAAAATGGTTAGCCTTCTACGAGCATTTTTCGAAATTTTCAAAGGGGTTTAGCCTTGTACGAATTCTGGGTGCATTTTTCGAAATTTTCAAAGGGGTTAGCCTTCTTCGAATTCTGGGTGCATTTATCGAAATTTTCAAAGGGGTTAGCCTTCTTCGAATTCTGGGTGCATTTTTCGAAATTTTCAAAGGGGTTAGCCTTCTACGAATTCTGGGTGCATTTTTCGAAATTTTCAAAGGGGTTAGCCTTCTTCTAATTATGGGTGCATTTTTCGAAATTTTCAAAGGGGTTAGCCTTTTTCGAATTCTGGGTCCATTTTTCGAAATTTTCAAAGGGGTTAGCCTTTTACGAATTCTGGGTGCATTTTTACAATTTTCAAAGGGGTTAGCCTTCTACGAATTCTGGGTGCATTTTTCGAAATTTTCAAAGGGGTTAGCCTTCTTCGAATTCTGGGTGCATTTTTCGAAATTTTCAAAGGGGTTAGCCTTCTTCGAATTCTGGGTGCATTTATCGAAATTTCCAAAGTGGTTAGCCTTATACGAATTCTGGGTGCATTTTTCAAAATTTTCAAAGGGGTTAGCCTTCTACGAATTCTGGGTGCATTTTTCGAAATTTTCAAAGGGGTTAGCCTTCTACGAATTCTGGGTGCATTCATGTTAATGTTATTGATAATGTTTAACTGTTATTGTTAATGTTAATGTTAATTGTCGAAATTTTCAAAGGGGGTTAGCCTTCTAGGAATTCTGGGTGCATTTATCGAATTTTTCAAAGGGGTTAGCCTGCTAGGAATTCCGGGCGCATTTTTCGAAATTTTCAAAGGGGTTAGCCTTCTCGGAATTCTGGGTGCATTTTTAGAAATTTTCAAAGAGGTTAGCCTTCTACGAATTCTGGGTGCATTTTTCGAAATTTTCAAAGGGGTTAGCCTTCTACGAATTCTGGGTGCATTTTTCGAAATTTTCAAAGGGGTTAGCCTTCTACGAATTCTGGGTGCATTTTTAGAAATTTTCAAAGGGGTTAGCCTTCTATGAATTCTGGGTGCATTCATGTTAATGTTATTGATAATGTTTAACTGTTAATGTTAATGTTAATGTTAATGTTAATTGTCGAAATTTTCAAAGGGGTTAGCCTTCTACGAATTCTGGGTGCATTTAACGAATTTTTCAAAGGGGTTAGCTTTCTTCGAATTCCTGGTGCATTTTTCTAAATTTTCAAAGGGGTTAGCCTTCTACGAATTCTGGGTGCATTTTTCGAAATTTTCAAAGGGGTTAGCCTTCTTCGAATTCTGGGTGCATTTATCGATATTTTTAAAGGGAGTAGCCTACTACGAATTCTGGGTGCATTTTTCGAAATTTTCAAAGGGTTTAGCCTTCTTCGAATTCTGGGTGCATTTTTCGAAATATTCAAAGGGGTTAGCCTTCTACGTATTCTGAGTGCATTTTTCGAAATTTTCAAAGGGGTTAGCCTTCTACGAATTCTGGGTGCATTTTTCGAAATTTTCAAAGGGGTTAGCCTTCTACGAATTCTGGGTGCATTTTTCGAAATTATCAAAGGGATTAGCCTTCTACGAATTCCGGGTGGATTTTTCGAAATTTTGAAAGGGGTTAGCCTTCTTCGAATTCCGGGTGCATTTTTCGAAATTTTCAAAGGGGTTAGCCTTCTTCGAATTCTGGGTGCATTTTTCGAAATTTTCAAAGCGGTTAGCCTTCTACGTATTCCGGGTGCATTTTTCGAAATTATCAAAGGGGTTAGCCTTCTACGAATTCTGGGTGCATTTTTCGAAATTTTCAAAGGGGTTAGCCTTCTACGAATTCTGGGTGCATTTTTCGAAATTTTCAAAGGGGTTAGCCTTCTACGAATTCTGGGTGCATTTTTCGAAATTTTCAAAGGGGTTAGCCTTCTTCGAATTCTGGGTGCGTTTATCGAAATTTTCAAAGGGGTTAGCCTTCTACGAATTCTGGGTGCATTTTTCGAAATTTTCAAATGGGTTAGACTTCTACGAATTCTGGGTGCATTTTTCGAAATTTTCAAATAGCCTTCTTCGAATTCTGGGTGCATTTTTCGAAATTTTCAAAGGGTTAGCCATCTAGGAATTCTGGGTGCATTTTTCGAAATTTTCAAAGGGGTTAGCTTTCTACGAATTCTGGGTGCATTTTTCGAAATTTTCAAAGGGGTTAGCCTTCTACGAATTCTGGGTGCATTTTTAGAAATTTTCCAAGGGGTTAGCCTGCTACGAATTCCGGGTGGATTTTTCGAAATTTTCAAAAGGGTTAGCCTTCTTCGAATAACGGGTGCATTTTTCGAAATTTTCAATTCTTCGAATTCTGGGTGCATTTTTCGAAATTTTCAAAGGGGTTAGCCTTCTACGAATTCTGGGTGCATTTTTCGAAATTTTCAAAGGGGTTAGCCTTCTACGAATTCTGGGTGCATTTTTCGAAATTTTCAAAGGGGTTAGCCTTCTACGAATTCTGGGTGCATTTTTCGAAATTTTCAAAGGGGTTAGCCTTCTACGAATTCTGGGTGCATTTTAGGAAATTTTCAAAGGGATTAGCCTTCTTCGAATTCCGGGTGCATTTTTCGAAATTTTCCAAGGGGTTAGCCTTCTTCGAATTCTGGGTGCATTTTTCGAAATTTTCAAAGCGTTAGCCTTCTACGAATTCTGGGTGCATTTTTCGAAATTTTCAAAGGGTGCCTTCTACGAATTCTGGGTGCATTCATGTTAATGTTATTGATCATGTTTAACTGTTATTGTTAATGTTAATGTTAATTGTCGAAATTTTCAAAGGGGTTAGCCTTCTACGAATTGTGGGTGCATTTATCGAATTTTTCAAAGGGGTTAGCCTTCTTCGAATTCTGGGTGCATTTTTCGAAATTTTCAAAGGGGTTAGCCTTCTTCGAATTCTGGGTGCATTTATCGAAATTTTCAAAGGGGTTATCCTTCTACGAATTCTGGGTGCATTTTTCGAAATTTTCAAAGGGGTTAGCCTTCTACGAATTCTGGGTGCATTTTTCGAAATTTTCAAAGAGGTTAGCCTTCTACGAATTCTGGGTGCATTTTTCGAAATTTTCAAAGGGGTTAGCCTTCTTCGAATTCAGGGTGCATTTTTCGAAATATTCAAAGGGCCTTCTACGAATTCCGGGTGCATTTTTCGAAATTTTCAAAGGGGTTAGCCTTCTTCGAAATCTGGGTGCATTTTTCGAAATTTTCAAAGGGGTTAGCCTTCTACGAATTCTGGGTGCATTTATCGAAATTTTCAAAGGGATTATCCTTCTACGAATTCTGGGTGCATTTTTCGAAATTTTCAAAGGGGTTAGCCTTCTACGAATTCTGGGTGCATTTTTCGAAATTTTCAAAGAGGTTAGCCTTCTACGAATTCTGGGTGCATTTTTCGAAATTTTCAAATGGGTTAGACTTCTACGAATTCTGGGTGCATTTTTCGAAATTTTCAAATAGCCTTCTTCGAATTCTGGGTGCATTTTTCGAAATTTTCAAAGGGTTAGCCATCTAGGAATTCTGGGTGCATTTTTCGAAATTTTCAAAGGGGTTAGCCTTCTACGAATTCTGGGTGCATTTATCGAAATTTTCAAAGGGATTATCCTTCTACGAATTCTGGGTGCATTTTTCGAAATTTTCAAAGGGATTATCCTTCTACGAATTCTGGGTGCATTTTTCGAAATTTTCAAAGGGGTTAGCCTTCTTCGAATTCAGGGTGCATTTTTCGAAATATTCAAAGGGCCTTCTACGAATTCCGGGTGCATTTTTCGAAATTTTCAAAGGGGTTAGCCTTCTTCGAAATCTGGGTGCATTTTTCGAAATTTTCAAAGGGGTTAGCCTTCTACGAATTCTGGGTGCATTTTTCGAAATTTTCAAAGGGGTTAGCCTTCTACGAATTCTGGGTGCATTTTTCGAAATTTTCAAAGAGGTTAGCCTTCTACGAATTCTGGGTGCATTTTTCGAAATTTTCAAAGGGGTTAGCCTTCTTCGAATTCAGGGTGCATTTTTCGAAATATTCAAAGGGGTTAGCCTTCTACGAATTCCGGGTGCATTTTTCGAAATTTTCAAAGGGGTTAGCCTTCTTCGAAATCTGGGTGCATTTTTCGAAATTTTCAAAGGGGTTAGCCTTCTACGAATTCTGGGTGCATTTTTCGAAATTTTCAAAGGGGTTAGCCTTCTACGAATTCTGGGTGCATTTATCGAAATTTTCAAAGGGATTATCCTTCTACGAATTCTGGGTGCATTTTTCGAAATTTTCAAAGGGGTTAGCCTTCTACGAATTCTGGGTGCATTTTTCGAAATTTTCAAAGAGGTTAGCCTTCTACGAATTCTGGGTGCATTTTTCGAAATTTTCAAAGGGGTTAGCCTTCTTCGAATTCAGGGTGCATTTTTCGAAATATTCAAAGGGGTTAGCCTTCTACGAATTCCGGGTGCATTTTTCGAAATTTTCAAAGGGGTTAGCCTTCTTCGAAATCTGGGTGCATTTTTCCAAATTTTCAAAGGGGTTAGCCTTCTACGAATTCTGGGTGCATTTTTCGAAATTTTCAAAGGGGTTAGCCTTCTACGAATTCTGGGTGCATTTTTCGAAATTTTCAAAGGGGTTAGCCTTCTACGATTTCTGGGTCCATTTTTCGAAATTTTCAAAGGGGTTAGCCTTCTACGAATTCTGGGTGCATTTATCGAATTTTTCAAAGGGGTTAGCCTGCTACGAATTCCGGGTGGATTTTTCGAAATTTTCAAAAGGGTTAGCCTTCTTCGAATAACGGGTGCATTTTTCGAAATTTTCAATTCTTCGAATTCTGGGTGCATTTTTCGAAATTTTCAAAGGGGTTAGCCTTCTACGAATTCTGGGTGCATTTTTAGAAATTTTCAAAGGGATTAGCCTTCTTCGAATTCCGGGTGCATTTTTCGAAATTTTCAAAGGGGTTAGCCTTCTTCGAATTCTGGGTGCATTTTTCGAAATTTTCAAAGCGTTAGCCTTCTACGAATTCTGGGTGCATTTTTCGAAATTTTCAAAGGGTGCCTTCTACGAATTCTGGGTGCATTCATGTTAATGTTATTGATCATGTTTAACTGTTATTGTTAATGTTAATGTTAATTGTCGAAATTTTCAAAGGGGTTAGCCTTCTACGAATTGTGGGTGCATTTATCGAATTTTTCAAAGGGGTTAGCCTGCTACGAATTCTGGGTGCATTTTTCGAAGTTTTCAAAGGGGTTAGCTTTCTTCGAATTCCGGGTGCATTTTTTGAAATTTTCAAAGAGGATAGCCTTCTTCGAATTCTGGGTGCATTTTTCGAAATTTTCATAGGGGTTAGCCTTCTACGAATTCTGGGTGCATTTTTCGAAATTTCCAAAGGGGTTAGCCTTCTACGATTCTAGGTGCATTTTTCGAAATTTTCAAAGGGGTTAGCCTTCTACGAATTCTGGGTGCATTTTTAGAAATTTTCAAAGGGGTTAGCCTTCTACGAATTCTGGGTGCATTTTTCGAAATTTTCAAAGGGATTAGCCTTCTACGAATTCTGGGTGCATTTTTCGAAATTTTCAAAGGGGTTAGCCTTCTTCGAATTCTGGGTGCATTTTTCGAAATTTTCAAAAGGGTTAGCCTTCTTCGAATTCTGGGTGCATTTATCGAAACTTTCAAAGGGAGTAGCCTTCTACGAATTCTGGGTGCATTTTCGAAAATTTCAAAGAGTTTAGCCTTCTTCGAATTCTGGGTGCATTTTTCGAAATTTTCAAAGGGGTTAGCCTTCTTCGAATTCTGGGTGGATTTATCGAAATTTTCAAAGGGGTTAGCCTTCTACGTATTCTGGGTGCATTTTTCGAAATTTCCAAAGGGGTTAGCCTTCTACGAATTCTGGGTGCATTTATCGAAATTTTCAAAGGGGTTATCCTTCTACGAATTCTGGGTGCATTTTTCGAAATTTTCAAAGGGGTTAGCCTTCTACGAATTCCGGGTGCATTTTTCGAAATTTTCAAAGAGGTTAGCCTTCTACGAATTCTGGGTGCATTTTTCGAAATTTTCAAAGGGGTTAGCCTTCTTCGAATTCAGGGTGCATTTTTCGAAATATTCAAAGGGGTTAGCCTTCTACGAATTCCGGGTGCATTTTTCGAAATTTTCAAAGGGGTTAGCCTTCTACGAATTCTGGGTGCATTTTTCGAAATTTTCAAAGGGGTTAGCCTTCTACGAATTCTGGGTGCATTTTTCGAAATTTTCAAAGGGGTTAGCCTTCTACGAATTCTGGGTGCATTTTTCGAAATTTTCAAAGGGGTTAGCCTTCTACGAATTCTGGGTGCATTTTTCGAAATTTTCAAAGGGGTTAGCCTTCTACGAATTCTGGGTGCATTTTTCGAAATTTTCAAAGGGGTTAGCCTTCTTCGAATTCTGGGTGCATTTATCGAAATTTTCAAAGGGGTTAGCCTTCTACGAATTCTGGGTGCATTTTTCGAAATTTTCAAATGGGTTAGACTTCTACGAATTCTGGGTGCATTTTTCGAAATTTTCAAATAGCCTTCTTCGAATTCTGGGTGCATTTTTCGAAATTTTCAAAGGGTTAGCCATCTAGGAATTCTGGGTGCATTTTTCGAAATTTTCAAAGGGGTTAGCTTTCTACGAATTCTGGGTGCATTTTTCGAAATTTTCAAAGGGGTTAGCCTTCTACGAATTCTGGGTGCATTTTTAGAAATTTTCAAAGGGATTAGCCTTCTTCGAATTCCGGGTGCATTTTTCGAAATTTTCCAAGGGGTTAGCCTGCTACGAATTCCGGGTGGATTTTTCGAAATTTTCAAAAGGGTTAGCCTTCTTCGAATAACGGGTGCATTTTTCGAAATTTTCAATTCTTCGAATTCTGGGTGCATTTTTCGAAATTTTCAAAGGGGTTAGCCTTCTACGAATTCTGGGTGCATTTTTCGAAATTTTCAAAGGGGTTAGCCTTCTACGAATTCTGGGTGCATTTTTCGAAATTTTCAAAGGGGTTAGCCTTCTACGAATTCTGGGTGCATTTTTCGAAATTTTCAAAGGGGTTAGCCTTCTACGAATTCTGGGTGCATTTTTAGAAATTTTCAAAGGGATTAGCCTTCTTCGAATTCCGGGTGCATTTTTCGAAATTTTCCAAGGGGTTAGCCTTCTTCGAATTCTGGGTGCATTTTTCGAAATTTTCAAAGCGTTAGCCTTCTACGAATTCTGGGTGCATTTTTCGAAATTTTCAAAGGGTGCCTTCTACGAATTCTGGGTGCATTCATGTTAATGTTATTGATCATGTTTAACTGTTATTGTTAATGTTAATGTTAATTGTCGAAATTTTCAAAGGGGTTAGCCTTCTACGAATTGTGGGTGCATTTATCGAATTTTTCAAAGGGGTTAGCCTTCTTCGAATTCTGGGTGCATTTTTCGAAATTTTCAAAGGGGTTAGCCTTCTTCGAATTCTGGGTGCATTTATCGAAATTTTCAAAGGGGTTATCCTTCTACGAATTCTGGGTGCATTTTTCGAAATTTTCAAAGGGGTTAGCCTTCTACGAATTCTGGGTGCATTTTTCGAAATTTTCAAAGAGGTTAGCCTTCTACGAATTCTGGGTGCATTTTTCGAAATTTTCAAAGGGGTTAGCCTTCTTCGAATTCAGGGTGCATTTTTCGAAATATTCAAAGGGGTTAGCCTTCTACGAATTCCGGGTGCATTTTTCGAAATTTTCAAAGGGGTTAGCCTTCTTCGAAATCTGGGTGCATTTTTCGAAATTTTCAAAGGGGTTAGCCTTATACGAATTCTGGGTGCATTTATCGAAATTTTCAAAGGGGTTATCCTTCTACGAATTCTGGGTGCATTTTTCGAAATTTTCAAAGGGGTTAGCCTTCTACGAATTCTGGGTGCATTTTTCGAAATTTTCAAAGAGGTTAGCCTTCTACGAATTCTGGGTGCATTTTTCGAAATTTTCAAAGGGGTTAGCCTTCTTCGAATTCAGGGTGCATTTTTCGAAATATTCAAAGGGGTTAGCCTTCTACGAATTCCGGGTGCATTTCTCGAAATTTTCAAAGGGGTTAGCCTTCTTCGAAATCTGGGTGCATTTTTCCAAATTTTCAAAGTGGTTAGCCTTCTACGAATTCTGGGTGCATTTTTCGAAATTTTCAAAGGGGTTAGCCTTCTACGAATTCTGGGTGCATTTTTCGAAATTTTCAAAGGGGTTAGCCTTCTACGATTTCTGGGTCCATTTTTCGAAATTTTCAAAGGGGTTAGCCTTCTACGAATTCTGGGTGCATTTATCGAATTTTTCAAAGGGGTTAGCCTGCTACGAATTCCGGGTGGATTTTTCGAAATTTTCAAAAGGGTTAGCCTTCTTCGAATAACGGGTGCATTTTTCGAAATTTTCAATTCTTCGAATTCTGGGTGCATTTTTCGAAATTTTCAAAGGGGTTAGCCTTCTACGAATTCTGGGTGCATTTTTAGAAATTTTCAAAGGGATTAGCCTTCTTCGAATTCCGGGTGCATTTTTCGAAATTTTCAAAGGGGTTAGCCTTCTTCGAATTCTGGGTGCATTTTTCGAAATTTTCAAAGCGTTAGCCTTCTACGAATTCTGGGTGCATTTTTCGAAATTTTCAAAGGGTGCCTTCTACGAATTCTGTGTGCATTCATGTTAATGTTATTGATCATGTTTAACTGTTATTGTTAATGTTAATGTTAATTGTCGAAATTTTCAAAGGGGTTAGCCTTCTACGAATTGTGGGTGCATTTATCGAATTTTTCAAAGGGGTTAGCCTGCTACGAATTCTGGGTGCATTTTTCGAAGTTTTCAAAGGGGTTAGCTTTCTTCGAATTCCGGGTGCATTTTTTGAAATTTTCAAAGGGGATAGCCTTCTTCGAATTCTGGGTGCATTTTTCGAAATTTTCATAGGGGTTAGCCTTCTACGAATTCTGGGTGCATTTTTCGAAATTTCCAAAGGGGTTAGCCTTCTACGAATTCTGGGTGCATTTTTCGAAATTTTCAAAGGGATTAGCCTTCTACGAATTCTGGGTGCATTTTTCGAAATTTTCAAAGGGGTTAGCCTTCTTCGAATTCTGGGTGCATTTTTCGAAATTTTCAAAAGGGTTAGCCTTCTTCGAATTCTGGGTGCATTTATCGAAACTTTCAAAGGGAGTAGCCTTCTACGAATTCTGGGTGCATTTTCGAAAATTTCAAAGAGTTTAGCCTTCTTCGAATTCTGGGTGCATTTTTCGAAATTTTCAAAGGGGTTAGCCTTCTTCGAATTCTGGGTGCATTTATCGAAATTTTCAAAGGGGTTAGCCTTCTACGTATTCTGGGTGCATTTTTCGAAATTTTCAAAGGGGTTAGCCTTCTACGAATTCTGGGTGCATTTATCGAAATTTTCAAAGGGGTTATCCTTCTACGAATTCTGGGTGCATTTTTCGAAATTTTCAAAGGGGTTAGCCTTCTACGAATTCCGGGTGCATTTTTCGAAATTTTCAAAGGGGTTAGCCTTCTACGATTTCTGGGTCCATTTTTCGAAATTTCCAAAGGGGTTAGCCTTCTACGAATTCTGGGTGCTTTTATCGAATTTTTCAAAGGGGTTAGCCTGCTACGAATTCCGGGTGGATTTTTCGAAATTTTAAAAAGGGTTAGCCTTCTTCGAATAACGGGTGCATTTTTCGAAATTTTCAATTCATCGAATTCTGGGTGCATTTTTCGAAATTTTCAAAGGGGTTAGCCTTCTACGAATTCTGGGTGCATTTTTCGAAATTTTCAAAGGGGTTAGCCTTCTACGAATTCTGGGTGCATTTTTCGAAATTTTCAAAGGGGTTAGCCTTCTACGAATTCTGGGTGCATTTTTCGAAATTTTCAAAGGGGTTAGCCTTCTACGAATTCCGGGTGCATTTTTCGAAATTTTCAAAGGGGTTAGCCTTCTTCGAAATCTGGGTGCATTTTTCGAAATTTTCAAAGGGGTTAGCCTTCTACGAATTCTGGGTGCATTTATCGAAATTTTCAAAGGGGTTATCCTTCTACGAATTCTGGGTGCATTTTTCGAAATTTTCAAAGGGGTTAGCCTTCTACGAATTCTGGGTGCATTTTTCGAAATTTTCAAAGAGGTTAGCCTTCTACGAATTCTGGGTGCATTTTTCGAAATTTTCAAAGGGGTTAGCCTTCTTCGAATTCAGGGTGCATTTTTCGAAATATTCAAAGGGGTTAGCCTTCTACGAATTCCGGGTGCATTTTTCGAAATTTTCAAAGGGGTTAGCCTTCTACGAATTCTGGGTGCATTTTACGAAATTTTCATAGGGGTTAGCCTTCTTTGAATTCTGGGTGCATTTTTCGAAATTTTCAAAGGGGTTAGCTTTCTACGAATTCTGGGTGCATTTTTCGAAATTTTCAAAGGGGTTAGCCTTCTACGATTTCTGGGTGCATTTTTCATAATTTTCAAAGGGGTTAGCCTTCTACGAATTCTGGGTGCATGTTTCGAAATTTTCAAGAAGTTAGCCTTCTTCGAATTCTGGGTGCATTTTCGAAATTTTCAAAGGGGTTAGCCTTCTTCGAATTCTGGGTGCATTTATCGAAATTTCCAAAGGGGTTAGCCTTATACGAATTCTGGGTGCATTTTTCGAAATTTTCAAAGGGGTTAGCCTTCTACGAATTCTGGGTGCATTTTTGGAAATTTTCAAAGGGGTTAGCCTTCTACGAATTCTGGGTGCATTCATGTTAATGTTATTGATAATGTTTAACTGTTATTGTTAATGTTAATGTTAATGTTAATTGTCGAAATTTTCAAAGGGGTTAGCCTTCTAGGAATTCTGGGTGCATTTATCGAATTTTTCAAAGGGGTTAGCCTGCTACGAATTCCGGGTGCATTTTTCGAAATTTTCAAAGGGGTTAGTCTTCTACGTATTCTGGGTGCATTTATCGAAATTTTCAAAGGGGTTAGCCTTCTACGAATTCTGGGTGCATATAACGAAATTTTCATAGGGGTTAGCCTTCTTTGAATTCTGGGTGCATTTTTCGAAATTTTCAAAGGGGTTAGCTTTCTACGAATTCTGGGTGCATTTTTCGAAATTTTCAAAGGGGTTAGCCTTCTACGAATTCTGGGTGCATTTTTCATAATTTTCAAAGGGGTTAGCCTTCTACGAATTCTGGGTGCATTTTACGAAATTTTCAAAGGGGTTAGCCTTCTACGAATTCTGGGTGCATTTTTCGAAATTTTCAAAGGGGTTAGCCTTCTACGAATTCCGGGTGCATTTTTCTAAATTTTCAAAGGGGTTAGCCTTCTCGGAATTCTGGGCGCATTTTTCGAAATTTTCAAACGGGTTAGCCTTCTCGGAATTCTGGGCGCATTTTTCGAAATTTTCAAACGGGTTAGCCTTCTCGGAATACTGGGCGCATTTTTCGAAATTTTCAAAGGGGTTAGCCTTCTCGGAATTCTGGGCGCATTTTTCGAAATTTTCAAAGGGGTTAGCCTCCTCGTAATTAATGGCGCATTTTTCGAAATTTTCAAAGGGGTTAGCGTTCTCGGAACTGGGCGCATTTTTCGAAATTTTCAAAGGGGTTAGCCTTCTCGGAATTCTGTGCGCATTTTTCGAAATTTTCAAAGGGGTTAGCCTTTTCGGAATTCTGGGTGCATTTTTCGAAATTTTCAAAGAGGTTAGCCTTCTACGAATTCTGGGTGCATTTTTCGAAATTTTCAAAGGGGTTAGCCTTCTACGAATTCTGGGTGCATTTATCGAAATTTTCAAAGGGGTTTGCCTTCTCGGAATTCTGGACGCATTTTTCGAAATTTTCCAAGGGGTTAGCCTTCTCGGAATTCTGGGCGCATTTTTCGAAATTTTCAAAGGAGTTAGCCTTCTCGGAATTCTGGGCGCATTTTTCGAAATTTTAGAAGGGGTTAGCCTTTTCGGAATTCTGGGCGCATTTTTCGAAATTTTCAAAGGGGTAAGCCTTCTCGGATTATTGGGCGAATTTTTCGAAATATTCAAAGGGGTTAGCCTTCTCGGAATTCTGGGCGCATTTTTCGAAATTTTCAAAGGGGTTAGCCTTTTCGGAATTCTGGGCGCATTTTTTGAAATTTTTAAAGGTGTTAGCCTTCTCGGAATTCTGGGCGCATTTTTCGAAATTTTGAAAGGGGTTAGCCTTCTCGGAATTCTGGGCGCAAATTTCGAAATTTTCAAAGGGGTTAGCCTTCTCGGAATTCTGGGCGCATTTTTCGAAATTTTCAAAGGGGTTAGCCTTCTCGGAATGCTGGGCGCATTTTTCGAAATTTTCAAAGGGGTTAGCCTTCTCGGAATTCTGTGCGCATTTTTCGAAATTTTCAAACGGGTTAGCCTTCTCGGAATTCTGGGCGCATTTTTCGAAATTTTCAAAGAGGTTAGCCTTCTCGGAATTCTGGGCGCATTTTTCGAAATTTTCAAAGGGGTTAGCCTTCTCGGAATTCTGGGCGCATTTTTCGAAATTTTCAAAGGGGTTATCCTTCTCGGAATTCTGGGCGCATTTTTCGAAATTTTCAAAGGGGTTAGCCTTCTCGGAATTCTGGGCGCATTTTTCGAAATTTTCAAAGGGGTTAGCCTTCTTCGAATTCTGGGTGCATTTATCGAAATTTCCAAAGGGGTTAGCCTTATACGAATTCTGGGTGCATTTTTCGAAATTTTCAAAGGGGTTAGCCTTCTACGAATTCTGGGTGCATTTTTGGAAATTTTCAAAGGGGTTAGCCTTCTACGAATTCTGGGTGCATTCATGTTAATGTTATTGATAATGTTTAACTGTTATTGTTAATGTTAATGTTAATGTTAATTGTCGAAATTTTCAAAGGGGTTAGCCTTCTAGGAATTCTGGGTGCATTTATCGAATTTTTCAAAGGGGTTAGCCTGCTACGAATTCCGGGTGCATTTTTCGAAATTTTCAAAGGGGTTAGTCTTCTACGTATTCTGGGTGCATTTATCGAAATTTTCAAAGGGGTTAGCCTTCTACGAATTCTGGGTGCATATAACGAAATTTTCATAGGGGTTAGCCTTCTTTGAATTCTGGGTGCATTTTTCGAAATTTTCAAAGGGGTTAGCTTTCTACGAATTCTGGGTGCATTTTTCGAAATTTTCAAAGGGGTTAGCCTTCTACGAATTCTGGGTGCATTTTTCATAATTTTCAAAGGGGTTAGCCTTCTACGAATTCTGGGTGCATTTTACGAAATTTTCAAAGGGGTTAGCCTTCTACGAATTCTGGGTGCATTTTTCGAAATTTTCAAAGGGGTTAGCCTTCTACGAATTCCGGGTGCATTTTTCTAAATTTTCAAAGGGGTTAGCCTTCTCGGAATTCTGGGCGCATTTTTCGAAATTTTCAAACGGGTTAGCCTTCTCGGAATTCTGGGCGCATTTTTCGAAATTTTCAAACGGGTTAGCCTTCTCGGAATACTGGGCGCATTTTTCGAAATTTTCAAAGGGGTTAGCCTTCTCGGAATTCTGGGCGCATTTTTCGAAATTTTCAAAGGGGTTAGCCTCCTCGTAATTAATGGCGCATTTTTCGAAATTTTCAAAGGGGTTAGCGTTCTCGGAACTGGGCGCATTTTTCGAAATTTTCAAAGGGGTTAGCCTTCTCGGAATTCTGTGCGCATTTTTCGAAATTTTCAAAGGGGTTAGCCTTTTCGGAATTCTGGGTGCATTTTTCGAAATTTTCAAAGAGGTTAGCCTTCTACGAATTCTGGGTGCATTTTTCGAAATTTTCAAAGGGGTTAGCCTTCTACGAATTCTGGGTGCATTTATCGAAATTTTCAAAGGGGTTTGCCTTCTCGGAATTCTGGACGCATTTTTCGAAATTTTCCAAGGGGTTAGCCTTCTCGGAATTCTGGGCGCATTTTTCGAAATTTTCAAAGGAGTTAGCCTTCTCGGAATTCTGGGCGCATTTTTCGAAATTTTAGAAGGGGTTAGCCTTTTCGGAATTCTGGGCGCATTTTTCGAAATTTTCAAAGGGGTAAGCCTTCTCGGATTATTGGGCGAATTTTTCGAAATATTCAAAGGGGTTAGCCTTCTCGGAATTCTGGGCGCATTTTTCGAAATTTTCAAAGGGGTTAGCCTTTTCGGAATTCTGGGCGCATTTTTTGAAATTTTTAAAGGTGTTAGCCTTCTCGGAATTCTGGGCGCATTTTTCGAAATTTTGAAAGGGGTTAGCCTTCTCGGAATTCTGGGCGCAAATTTCGAAATTTTCAAAGGGGTTAGCCTTCTCGGAATTCTGGGCGCATTTTTCGAAATTTTCAAAGGGGTTAGCCTTCTCGGAATGCTGGGCGCATTTTTCGAAATTTTCAAAGGGGTTAGCCTTCTCGGAATTCTGTGCGCATTTTTCGAAATTTTCAAACGGGTTAGCCTTCTCGGAATTCTGGGCGCATTTTTCGAAATTTTCAAAGAGGTTAGCCTTCTCGGAATTCTGGGCGCATTTTTCGAAATTTTCAAAGGGGTTAGCCTTCTCGGAATTCTGGGCGCATTTTTCGAAATTTTCAAAGGGGTTATCCTTCTCGGAATTCTGGGCGCATTTTTCGAAATTTTCAAAGGGGTTAGCCTTCTCGGAATTCTGGGCGCATTTTTCGAAATTTTCAAAGGGGTTAGCCTTCTCGGAATTCTGGGCGCATTTTTCGAAATTTTCAAAGGGGTTAGCCTTCTCGGAATTCATGGCGCTTTTTTCGAAATTTTCAAAGGGGTTAGCCTTCTCGGAATTCTTGGCGCATTTTTCGAAATTTTCAAAGGGGTTAGCCTTCTCGGAATTCTGGGCGCATTTTTCGAAATTTTCAAAGGGGTTAGCCTTCTCGGAATTCTGGGCGCATTTTTCGAAATTTTGAAACTGGTTAGCCTTCTCGGAATTCTGGGCGCATTTTTCGAAATTTTGAAAGGGGTTAGCCTTCTCGGAATTCTGGGCGCAAATTTCGAAATTTTCAAAGGGGTTAGCCTTCTCGGAATTCTGGGCGCATTTTTCGAAATTTTCAAAGGGGTTAGCCTTCTCGGAATGCTGGGCGCATTTTTCGAAATTTTCAAAGGGGTTAGCCTTCTCGGAATTCTGGGCGCATTTTTCGAAATTTTCAAACGGGTTAGCCTTCTCGGAATTCTGGGCGCATTTTTCGAAATTTTCAAAGGGGTAAGCCTTCTCGGATTTCTGAACGCATTTTTCGAAATTTTAGAAGGGGTTAGCCTTCTCGGAATTGTGGGCGCATTTTTCGACATTTTCAAAGGGGTTAGCCTTCTTGGAATTCTGTGCGCATTTTTCGAAATTTTCAAAGGGGTTAGCCTTCTCGGATTTCTGGGCGCATTTTTCGAAATTTTCAAAGGAGATAGCTTTCTCGGAATTCAAGGCTCATTTTTCGAAATTTTCAAAGGGGATAGCCTTCTCGTAATTCTGGGCACATTTTTCGAAATTTTCAAAGGGGTTAGCCTTCTCGGAATTCTGGGCACATTTTTCTAAATTTTCAAAGGGGTTAGCCTTCTCGGAATTCTAGGCGCATTTTTCGAAATGTTCCAAGGGGTTAGCCTTCTCGGAATTCTGGGCGCATTTTTCAAAATTTTCAAAGGGGTAAGCCTTCTCGGATTTCTGGGCGCATTTTTCGAAATTTTAGAAGGGGTCAGCCTTCTCGGAATTCTGGGCGCATTTTTTGAAATTTTCAAAGGGGCTAGCCTTTTCGGAATTCTGGGCGCATTTTTCGAAATTTTCAAAGGGGTTAGCCTTCTCGGAATTCTGGGCGCATTTTTCGAAATTTTCAAAGGGGTTAGCCTTCTGGGCGCATTTTTCGAAATTTTCATGCGGTTAGCCTTCTGGGCGCATTTTTCGAAATTTTCATGCGGTTAGCCTTCTGGGAATTCTGGGCGCATTTTTCAAAATTTTCAAACGGGTTAGCCTTCTCGGAATTCTGGGCGCATTTCTCGAAATTTTCTCTTAATTCTGGGCTCATTTTTCGAAATTATCAAAGGGTTAGCCTTCTCGGAATTCTGGTCGCATTTTTCGAAATTTTCAAAGGGGATATCCTTCTCGGATTTCTGGGCGCACATTTCGAAATTTTCAAAGGAGTTAGCCTTCTCGGAATTCAAGGATCATTTTTCGAAATTTTCAAAGGGGTTAGCCTTCTCCTAATTCTGGGCACATTTTTCGAAATTTTCAAAGGGGTTAGCCTTCTCGGAATTCTGGGCGCATTTTTCGAAATTTTCAAAGGAGTTAGCCTTCTCGGAATTCAAGGCTCATTTTTCGAAATTTTCAAAGGAGTTACCCTTCTCGGAATTCTGGGCGCATTTTTCGAAATTTTAGAAGGGGTTAGCCTTTTCGGAATTCTGGGCGCATTTTTCGAAATTTTCAAAGGGGTTAGCCTTCTCGGAATTCTGGGCGCATTTTTCGTAATTTTCAAAGGGGTTAGCCTTCTCGGAATTCAAGGATCATTTTTCGAAATTTTCAAAGGGGTTAGCCTTCTCGTAATTCTGGGCACATTTTTCGAAATTTTCAAAGGGGTTAGCCTTCTCGGAATTCTGGGCGCATTTTTCGAAATTTTCAAAGGAGTTAGCCTTCTCGGAATTCAAGGCTCATTTTTCGAAATTTTCAAAGGGGTTAGCCTTCTCGTAATTCTGGGCACATTTTTCGAAATTTTCAAAGGGGTTAGCCTTCTCGGAATTCTGGGCGCATTTTTCTAAATTTTCAAAGGGGTTAGCCTTCTCGGAATTCTGGGCGCATTTTTCGAAATTTTCAAAGGGGTTAGCCTTCTCGGAATTCTGGGCGCATTTTTCGAAATTTTCAAAGGGGTTAGCCTTCTCGGAATTCTGGACGCATTTTTCGAAATTTTCCAAGGGGTTAGCCTTCTCGGAATTCTGGGCGCATTTTTCGAAATTTTCAAAGGAGTTAGCCTTCTCGGAATTCTGGGCGCATTTTTCGAAATTTTAGAAGGGGTTAGCCTTTTCGGAATTCTGGGCGCATTTTTCGAAATTTTCAAAGGGGTAAGCCTTCTCGGATTTCTGGGCGAATTTTTCGAAATATTCAAAGGGGTTAGCCTTCTCGGAATTCTGGGCGCATTTTTCGAAATTTTCCAAAGGGTTAGCCTTCTCGGAATTCTGGGCGCATTTTTCGAAATTTTCAAAGGGGTTAGCCTTTTCGGAATTCTGGGCGCATTTTTTGAAATTTTCAAAGGGGTTAGCCTTCTCGGAATTCTGGGCGCAAATTTCGAAATTTTCAAAGGGGTTAGCCTTCTCGGAATTCTGGGCGCATTTTTCGAAATTTTCAAAGGGGTTAGCCTTCTCGGAATGCTGGGCGCATTTTTCGAAATTTTCAAAGGGGTTAGCCTTCTCGGAATTCTGGGCGCATTTTTCGAAATTTTCAAACGGGTTAGCCTTCTCGGAATTCTGGGCGCATTTTTCGAAATTTTCAAAGGGGTAAGCCTTCTCGGATTTCTGAACGCATTTTTCGAAATTTTAGAAGGGGTTAGCCTTCTCGGAATTGTGGGCGCATTTTTCGACATTTTCAAAGGGGTTAGCCTTCTTGGAATTCTGTGCGCATTTTTCGAAATTTTCAAAGGGGTTAGCCTTCTCGGATTTCTGGGCGCATTTTTCGAAATTTTCAAAGGAGATAGCTTTCTCGGAATTCAAGGCTCATTTTTCGAAATTTTCAAAGGGGATAGCCTTCTCGTAATTCTGGGCACATTTTTCGAAATTTTCAAAGGGGTTAGCCTTCTCGGAATTCTGGGCACATTTTTCTAAATTTTCAAAGGGGTTAGCCTTCTCGGAATTCTAGGCGCATTTTTCGAAATGTTCCAAGGGGTTAGCCTTCTCGGAATTCTGGGCGCATTTTTCAAAATTTTCAAAGGGGTAAGCCTTCTCGGATTTCTGGGCGCATTTTTCGAAATTTTAGAAGGGGTCAGCCTTCTCGGAATTCTGGGCGCATTTTTTGAAATTTTCAAAGGGGCTAGCCTTTTCGGAATTCTGGGCGCATTTTTCGAAATTTTCAAAGGGGTTAGCCTTCTCGGAATTCTGGGCGCATTTTTCGAAATTTTCAAAGGGGTTAGCCTTCTGGGCGCATTTTTCGAAATTTTCATGCGGTTAGCCTTCTGGGCGCATTTTTCGAAATTTTCATGCGGTTAGCCTTCTGGGAATTCTGGGCGCATTTTTCAAAATTTTCAAACGGGTTAGCCTTCTCGGAATTCTGGGCGCATTTCTCGAAATTTTCTCTTAATTCTGGGCTCATTTTTCGAAATTATCAAAGGGTTAGCCTTCTCGGAATTCTGGTCGCATTTTTCGAAATTTTCAAAGGGGATATCCTTCTCGGATTTCTGGGCGCACATTTCGAAATTTTCAAAGGAGTTAGCCTTCTCGGAATTCAAGGATCATTTTTCGAAATTTTCAAAGGGGTTAGCCTTCTCCTAATTCTGGGCACATTTTTCGAAATTTTCAAAGGGGTTAGCCTTCTCGGAATTCTGGGCGCATTTTTCGAAATTTTCAAAGGAGTTAGCCTTCTCGGAATTCAAGGCTCATTTTTCGAAATTTTCAAAGGAGTTACCCTTCTCGGAATTCTGGGCGCATTTTTCGAAATTTTAGAAGGGGTTAGCCTTTTCGGAATTCTGGGCGCATTTTTCGAAATTTTCAAAGGGGTTAGCCTTCTCGGAATTCTGGGCGCATTTTTCGTAATTTTCAAAGGGGTTAGCCTTCTCGGAATTCAAGGATCATTTTTCGAAATTTTCAAAGGGGTTAGCCTTCTCGTAATTCTGGGCACATTTTTCGAAATTTTCAAAGGGGTTAGCCTTCTCGGAATTCTGGGCGCATTTTTCGAAATTTTCAAAGGAGTTAGCCTTCTCGGAATTCAAGGCTCATTTTTCGAAATTTTCAAAGGGGTTAGCCTTCTCGTAATTCTGGGCACATTTTTCGAAATTTTCAAAGGGGTTAGCCTTCTCGGAATTCTGGGCGCATTTTTCTAAATTTTCAAAGGGGTTAGCCTTCTCGGAATTCTGGGCGCATTTTTCGAAATTTTCAAAGGGGTTAGCCTTCTCGGAATTCTGGGCGCATTTTTCGAAATTTTCAAAGGGGTTAGCCTTCTCGGAATTCTGGACGCATTTTTCGAAATTTTCCAAGGGGTTAGCCTTCTCGGAATTCTGGGCGCATTTTTCGAAATTTTCAAAGGAGTTAGCCTTCTCGGAATTCTGGGCGCATTTTTCGAAATTTTAGAAGGGGTTAGCCTTTTCGGAATTCTGGGCGCATTTTTCGAAATTTTCAAAGGGGTAAGCCTTCTCGGATTTCTGGGCGAATTTTTCGAAATATTCAAAGGGGTTAGCCTTCTCGGAATTCTGGGCGCATTTTTCGAAATTTTCCAAAGGGTTAGCCTTCTCGGAATTCTGGGCGCATTTTTCGAAATTTTCAAAGGGGTTAGCCTTTTCGGAATTCTGGGCGCATTTTTTGAAATTTTCAAAGGGGTTAGCCTTCTCGGAATTCTGGGCGCAAATTTCGAAATTTTCAAAGGGGTTAGCCTTCTCGGAATTCTGGGCGCATTTTTCGAAATTTTCAAAGGGGTTAGCCTTCTCGGAATGCTGGGCGCATTTTTCGAAATTTTCAAAGGGGTTAGCCTTCTCGGAATTCTGGGCGCATTTTTCGAAATTTTCAAACGGGTTAGCCTTCTCGGAATTCTGGGCGCATTTTTCGAAATTTTCAAAGAGGTTAGCCTTCTCGGAATTCTGGGCGCATTTTTCGAAATTTTCAAAGGGGTTAGCCTTCTCGGAATTCTGGGCGCATTTTTCGAAATTTTCAAAGGGGTTATCCTTCTCGGAATTCTGGGCGCATTTTTCGAAATTTTCAAAGGGGTTAGCCTTCTCGGAATTCTGGGCGCATTTTTCGAAATTTTCAAAGGGGTTATCCTTCTCGGAATTCTGGGCGCATTTTTCGAAATTTTCAAAGGGGTTAGCCTTCTCGGAATTCATGGCGCTTTTTTCGAAATTTTCAAAGAGGTTAGCCTTCTCGGAATTCTTGGCGCATTTTTCGAAATTTTCAAAGGGGTTAGATTTCTCGGAATTCTGGGCGCATTTTTCGAAATTTTCAAAGGGGTTAGCCTTCTCGGAATTCTGGGCGCATTTTTCGAAATTTTCAAAGGGGTTAGCCTTCTCGGAATTCTGGGCGCATTTTTCGAAATTTTCAAAGGGGTTAGCCTTCTCGGAATTCAGGGCGCATTTTTCGAAATTTTCAAAGGGGTTAGCTTCCTCGTAATTCATGGCGCATTTTTCGAAATTTTCAAAGGGGTTAGCGTTCTCGGAATACTGGGCGCATTTTTCGAAATTTTAGAAGGGATTAGCCTTCTCGGAATTCTCAGCGCATTTTTCGAAATTTTCAAAGGGGTTAGCCTTCTCGGAATTCTGGGCGCATTTTTCGAAATTTTCAAAAGGGTTGTCCTTTTCGGAATTCTGGGCGCATTTTTCGAAATTTTCAAAGGGGTTAGCCTTCTCGGAATTCTGGACGCATTTTTTGAAATTTTCCAAGGGGTTAGCCTTCTCGGAATTCTGGGCGCATTTTTCGAAATTTTCAAAGGAGTTAGCCTTCTCGGAATTCAAGGCTCATTTTTCGAAATTTTCAAAGGGGTTAGCCTTCTCGTAATTCTGGGCACATTTTTCGAAATTTTCAAAGGGGTTAGCCTTCTCGGAATTCTGGGCGCATTTTTCTAAATTTTCAAAGGGGTTAGCCTTCTCGGAATTCTGGGCGCATTTTTCGAAATTTTCAAAGGGGTTAGCCTTCTCGGAATTCTGGGCGCATTTTTCTAAATTTTCAAAGGGGTTAGCCTTCTCGGAATTCTGGGCGCATTTTTCGAAATTTTCAAAGGGGTTAGCCTTCTCGGAATTCTGGACGCATTTTTCGAAATTTTCCAAGGGGTTAGCCTTCTCGGAATTCTGGGCGCATTTTTCGAAATTTTCAAAGGAGTTAGCCTTCTCGGAATTCTGGGCGCATTTTTCGAAATTTTAGAAGGGGTTAGCCTTTTCGGAATTCTGGGCGCATTTTTCGAAATTTTCAAAGGGGTAAGCCTTCTCGGATTTCTGGGCGAATTTTTCGAAATATTCAAAGGGGTTAGCCTTCTCGGAATTCTGGGCGCATTTTTCGAAATTTTCCAAGGGGTTAGCCTTCTCGGAATTCTGGGCGCATTTTTCGAAATTTTCAAAGGGGTTAGGCTTTTCGGAATTCTGGGCGCATTTTTTGAAATTTTAATCTAACCCAAGCCCAGTAAAAATGCGCGCAGGAAAAATCCTAAGCCCAGGAAGAAACCTAAGCCAAGTAAAAAAATTCTCTCCAAGAGAAAGAAACCAAAGCCTAGTAAAAAATGTACCCAGAAAAATCCTAAGTCCAGTAAAAAAATACACCCAGAAAAAACCAAAGCGCAGTTAAAAAAATGCACCCAGAAAAACCTAAGCCCAGTAAAAAAATGCACCCAGGAAAAACCTAATCCCAGTAATAAAAGCACCCGTTTTCTTTCCTACCTACCTACTAGGGACTTACTCCTAACCTACAAATATACGCTTCGACAGGGATTCGAACTCTGTTTCTTTGACTTCGTAGTTGGAGACGCTAACCAGTACACTACAAAATTTCGTTAAACTATGATGTGAAAATTCATCTATCTTAGTCTATAATTCGTCATTACTGGGAAACCAGAGTGGGATAAACTAAAACTGAGTGGTCTGCCAAATTGCCCAGTTGGGTGAAATAGTTAAAACAACAGGTAAGTGTTCTGTACGATGCTGGTTGAAATCTCCCTTCTGCAAAGTTTTAAGTTATTTATTTATACTGGAAAAAGCAGAGCGCGATATAAGAGCTAAAAAGAAATACAATTTCAACAGTCATTGCTGGCTGAGGTGGTTAATACAGAATGCTTCTGAGCGAAAGGTCCCAGGTTCGATCCCAGGGGGGTTAGAAAGTTTTTCAATGAATCTCTAAAATATTATAAAAACTAGAGCGGAATATAAGACAGCTGAAAGAACATTTAACTTCAGCAATATCCGGTGGTTGAAGTGACGGAAGGATTTTAAGTAAAAAAGATTAAAATTAGAAATAATTAAAATCCCAGAGCTCCATACATGATGGCTAAAAAGGAAGGTGCAAGCAACAAGTTATGGTGGCCGAAGCGGTTATAGAGACGTGCTTCGGAAGACAAGGTCCAGGGTTCGATCCCCGGGACGGAAGGATTTTTAGTAAAAAAGATTAAAATTAAAAATAATTAAAATCCCAGAGCTCCGTACAAGAATGTTAAAAAGGAAGATGCAAGCAACAAGTTGTGGTGGCCGAAGCGGTTAAAGAGACGTGCTTCGGAAGAGAAGGTCCCGGGTTCGATCCCCGGGACTGAAGGATTTTAAGTAGAAAAGATTAAAATTAAAAATAATTAAAATCCCAGATCTCCATACAAGAAGGCTAAAAAGGAAGGTGAAAGCAATAAGCTGTTGTGGCCGAAGCGGTTAAAGAGACGTGCTTCGGAAGAGAAGGTCCCGGGTTCAATCCCCGGGACGGAAGGATTTTAAGTAAAAAAGATTAAAATTAAAAATAATTAAAATCCCAGAGCTCCGTACAAGAATGTTAAAAAGGAAGATGCAAGCAACAAGTTGTGGTGGCCGAAGCGGTTAAAGAGACGTGCTTCGGAATAGAAGGTCCCTGGTTCGATCCCCGGGACGGAAGGATTTTAAGTAAAAAAGATTAAAATTAAAAATAATTAAAATCCCAGATCTCCATACAAGAAGGCTAAAAAGGAAGGTGAAAGCAATAAGCTGTTGTGGCCGAAGCGGTTAAAGAGACGTGCTTCGGAAGAGAAGGTCCCGGGTTCGATCCCCGGGACTGAAGGATTTTAAGTAAAAAAGATTAAAATTAAAAATAATTAAAATCCCAGATCTCCATACAAGAAGGCTAAAAAGGAAGGTGAAAGCAATAAGCTGTTGTGGCCGAAGCGGTTAAAGAGACGTGCTTCGGAAGAGAAGGTCCCGGGTTCAATCCCCGGTACGGAAGGATTTTAAGTAAAAAAGATTAAAATTAAAAATAATTAAAATCCCAGATCTCCATACAAGAAGGCTAAAAAGGAAGGTGAAAGCAATAAGCTGTTGTGGCCGAAGCGGTTAAAGAGACGTGCTTCGGAACAGAAGGTCCCGGGTTCAATCCCCGGTACGGAAGGATTTTAAGTAAAAAAGATTAAAATTAAAAATAATTAAAATCCCAGAGCTCCCTACAAGAATGTTAAAAAGGAAGATGCAAGCAACAAGTTGTGGTGGCCGAAGCGGTTAAAGAGACGTGCTTCGGAATAGAAGGTCCCTGGTTCGATCCCCGGGACGGAAGGATTTTAAGTAAAAGAGATTAAAATTAAAAATAATTAAAATCCCAGATCTCCATACAAGAAGGCTAAAATGGAAGGTGCAAGCAATAAGTTGTTGTGGCCGAAGCGGTTAAAGAGACGTGCTTCGGAAGAGAAGGTCCCGGGTTCAATCCCCGGGACGGAAGGATTTTAAGTAAAAAAGATTAAAATTAAAAATAATTAAAATCCCAGAGCTCCGTACAAGAATGTTAAAAAGGAAGGTGCAAGCAACAAGTTGTGGTGGCCGAAGCGGTTAAAGAGACGTGCTTCGGAAGAGAAGGTCCCTGGATCGATCCCCGGGACGGTAGGATTTTAAGTAAAAAAAGATTAAAATTAAAAATAATTAAAATCCCAGAGCACGCTACAAGAAAGCTAAAAAGGAAGATGCAAGCAACAAGATGTGGTGGCCGAAGCGGTTAAAGAGACGTGCTTCGGAGCAGAAGGTGGTGGGTTCGATTCCCGGCACGGAATGATTTTAAGTATAATATAAAAGTTAAATATAATTAAAATCCCAGAATTCCGTATAAGAGAGCTAAAAAAGAAAATATAAGTACCAAGTTGTGATGGCCGAAGCGGTTAGAGATACCTGCTTCGGAGGAGAAGGTGGTGCGTTCGATTCACGGCACGGAGTGATTTTAAGTAAAATATAGAAAATTAAAAATAATTAAAATTTCAGTGTTCCGTGTAAGAGGGATAAAAAGGAAGGTGTAAGCAATAAGTTGCGGTGGCCTACCAGGCCTACATTCCAAAAAATAGGCCTACAATCCAAAATAGGCCTATTAGGCGTAGATTCAAAAAATAGGCCTACAATCCAAATTAAGCGTATTTTTTGGAATGTAGGCCTAGTAGGCCTATATCCAAAAAATAGGCCTGCTAGGCCTACATTCCAAAAAATAGGCCTACTAGGCCTACATTCCAAAAAGTAGGCCTACTAGGCCTACATTCCAAAAAATAGGCCTACAATCCAAAATAGGCCTATTTTTTGGATATAGGCCTAGTAGGCCTATTTTTTGGAATGTAGGCCTAGTAGGCCTATTTTTTGGAATGTAGGCCTAGTAGGCCTAGTAGGCCTAGTAGGCCTAGTAGGCCTATTTTTTGGAGTGTAGGCCTAGTAGGCCTATTTTTTGGAATGTAGGCCTAGTAGGCCTATTATGCCTATATTTGGAATGTAGGCCTAGTAGGCCTATTTTTTGGAATGTAGGCCTAGTAGGCCTATTTTTGGAATGTAGGCCTAGCAGGCCTATTTTTTTATATAGGCCTAGTAGGCCTATTTTTGGGGTGTAGGCCTACTAGGCCTACTAGGCCTACATCCCAAAAAATAAGCATACTAGGCCTACACTCCAAAAAATAGGCCTACTAGGCCTACTAGGCCTACATTCCAAAAAATAGGCCTACTAGGCCTATATTCAAAAAATAGGCCTACTAGGCCTACATTCCAAAAAATAGGCCTACTAGGCCTACATTCCAAAAAGTAGGCCTACTAGGCCTACATTCCAAAAATAGGCCTATTTTGGATTGTAGGCCTATTTTTTGGAATGTAGGCCTAGTAGGCCTACTTTTTGGAATGTAGGCCTAGTAGGCCTATTTTTTGGAATGTAGGCCTAGTAGGCCTATTTTTTGGATTTAGGCCTAGTAGGCCTATTTTTTGGAATGTAGGCCTAGTAGGCCTATTTTTTGGATATAGGCCTAGTAGGCCTATTTTTTGGAATGTAGGCCTAGTAGGCCTATTTTTGGGGTGTAGGCCTACTAGGCCTACTAGGCCTACATCCCAAAAAATAGGCCTACTAGGCCTACATTCCAAAAAATAGGCCTACTAGGCCTACGTTCCAAAAAATAGGCCTACTAGGCCTACATTCCAAAAAATACGCTTAATTTGGATTGTAGGCCTATTTTTTGAATCTACGCCTAATAGGCCTATTTTGGATTGTAGGCCTATTTTTTGGAATGTAGGCCTGGTAGGCCACCGCAACTTATTGCTTACACCTTCCTTTTTATCCCTCTTACACGGAACACTGAAATTTTAATTATTTTTAATTTTCTATATTTTACTTAAAATCACTCCGTGCCCGGAATCGAACGCACCACCTTCTCCTCCGAAGCAGGTATCTCTAACCGCTTCGGCCATCACAACTTGGTACTTATATTTTCTTTTTTAGCTCTCTTATACGGAATTCTGGGATTTTAATTATTTTTAACTTTTATATTATACTTAAAATCATTCCGTGCCGGGAATCGAACCCACCACCTTCTGCTCCGAAGCACGTCTCTTTAACCGCTTCGGCCACCACATCTTGTTGCTTGCATCTTCCTTTTTAGCTTTCTCGTAGCGTGCTCTGGGATTTTAATTATTTTTAATTTTAATCTTTTTTTACTTAAAATCCTACCGTCCCGGGGATAGATAAAGGGACCTTCTCTTCCGAAGCACGTCTCTTTAACCGCTTCGGCCACCACAACTTGTTGCTTGCACCTTCCTTTTTAACATTCTTGTACGGAGCTCTGGGATTTTAATTATTTTTAATTTTAATCTTTTTTACTTAAAATCCTTCCGTCCCGGGGATTGAACCCGGGACCTTCTCTTCCGAAGCACGTCTCTTTAACCGCTTCGGCCACCACAACTTGTTGCTTGCACCTTCCTTTTTAACATTCTTGTACGGAGCTCTGGGATTTTAATTATTTTTAATTTTAATCTTTTTTACTTAAAATCCTTCCGTCCCGGGGATTGAACCCGGGACCTTCTCTTCCGAAGCACGTCTCTTTAACCGCTTCGGCCACCACAAACTTGTTGCTTGCATCTTCCTTTTTAACATTCTTGTACGGAGCTCTGGGATTTTAATTATTTTTAATTTTAATCTCTTTTACTTAAAATCCTTCCGTCCCGGGGATCGAACCAGGGACCTTCTATTCCGAAGCACGTCTCTTTAACCGCTTCGGCCACCACAACTTGTTGCTTGCATCTTCCTTTTTAACATTCTTGTAGGGAGCTCTGGGATTTTAATTATTTTTAATTTTAATCTTTTTTACTTAAAATCCTTCCGTACCGGGGATTGAACCCGGGACCTTCTCTTCCGAAGCACGTCTCTTTAACCGCTTCGGCCACAACAGCTTATTGCTTTCACCTTCCTTTTTAGCCTTCTTGTATGGAGATCTGGGATTTTAATTATTTTTAATTTTAATCTTTTTTACTTAAAATCCTTCAGTCCCGGGGATCGAACCCGGGACCTTCTCTTCCGAAGCACGTCTCTTTAACCGCTTCGGCCACAACAGCTTATTGCTTTCACCTTCCTTTTTAGCCTTCTTGTATGGAGATCTGGGATTTTAATTATTTTTAATTTTAATCTTTTTTACTTAAAATCCTTCCGTCCCGGGGATCGAACCAGGGACCTTCTATTCCGAAGCACGTCTCTTTAACCGCTTCGGCCACCACAACTTGTTGCTTGCATCTTCCTTTTTAACATTCTTGTACGGAGCTCTGGGATTTTAATTATTTTTAATTTTAATCTTTTTTACTTAAAATCCTTCCGTCCCGGGGATTGAACCCGGGACCTTCTCTTCCGAAGCACGTCTCTTTAACCGCTTCGGCCACAACAGCTTATTGCTTTCACCTTCCTTTTTAGCCTTCTTGTATGGAGATCTGGGATTTTAATTATTTTTAATTTTAATCTTTTCTACTTAAAATCCTTCAGTCCCGGGGATCGAACCCGGGACCTTCTCTTCCGAAGCACGTCTCTTTAACCGCTTCGGCCACCACAACTTGTTGCTTGCATCTTCCTTTTTAACATTTTTGTACGGAGCTCTGGGATTTTAATTATTTTTAATTTTAATCTTTTTTACTTAAAATCCTTCCGTTCCGGGGATCGAACCCTGGACCTTGTCTTCCGAAGCACGTCTCTATAACCGCTTCGGCCACCACAACTTGTTGCTTGCACCTTCCTTTTTAGCCATCATGTATGGAGCTCTGGGATTTTAATTATTTCTAATTTTAATCTTTTTTACTTAAAATCCTTCCGTCACTTCAACCACCGGATATTGCTGAAGTTAAATGTTCTTTCAGCTGTCTTATATTCCGCTCTAGTTTTTATAATATTTTAGAGATTCATTGAAAAACTTTCTAACCCCCCTGGGATCGAACCTGGGACCTTTCGCTCAGAAGCATTCTGTATTAACCACCTCAGCCAGCAATGACTGTTGAAATTGTATTTCTTTTTAGCTCTTATATCGCGCTCTGCTTTTTCCAGTATAAATAAATAACTTAAAACTTTGCAGAAGGGAGATTTCAACCAGCATCGTACAGAACACTTACCTGTTGTTTTAACTATTTCACCCAACTGGGCAATTTGGCAGACCACTCAGTTTTAGTTTATCCCACTCTGGTTTCCCAGTAATGACGAATTATAGACTAAGATAGATGAATTTTCACATCATAGTTTAACGAAATTTTGTAGTGTACTGGTTAGCGTCTCCAACTACGAAGTCAAAGAAACAGAGTTCGAATCCCTGTCGAAGCGTATATTTGTAGGTTAGGAGTAAGTCCCTAGTAGGTAGGTAGGAAAGAAAACGGGTGCTTTTATTACTGGGATTAGGTTTTTCCTGGGTGCATTTTTTTACTGGGCTTAGGTTTTTCTGGGTGCATTTTTTTAACTGCGCTTTGGTTTTTTCTGGGTGTATTTTTTTACTGGACTTAGGATTTTTCTGGGTACATTTTTTACTAGGCTTTGGTTTCTTTCTCTTGGAGAGAATTTTTTTACTTGGCTTAGGTTTCTTCCTGGGCTTAGGATTTTTCCTGCGCGCATTTTTACTGGGCTTGGGTTAGATTAAAATTTCAAAAAATGCGCCCAGAATTCCGAAAAGGCTAACCCCTTTGAAAATTTCGAAAAATGCGCCCAGAATTCCGAGAAGGCTAACCCCTTGGAAAATTTCGAAAAATGCGCCCAGAATTCCGAGAAGGCTAACCCCTTTGAATATTTCGAAAAATTCGCCCAGAAATCCGAGAAGGCTTACCCCTTTGAAAATTTCGAAAAATGCGCCCAGAATTCCGAAAAGGCTAACCCCTTCTAAAATTTCGAAAAATGCGCCCAGAATTCCGAGAAGGCTAACTCCTTTGAAAATTTCGAAAAATGCGCCCAGAATTCCGAGAAGGCTAACCCCTTGGAAAATTTCGAAAAATGCGTCCAGAATTCCGAGAAGGCTAACCCCTTTGAAAATTTCGAAAAATGCGCCCAGAATTCCGAGAAGGCTAACCCCTTTGAAAATTTAGAAAAATGCGCCCAGAATTCCGAGAAGGCTAACCCCTTTGAAAATTTCGAAAAATGCGCCCAGAATTCCGAGAAGGCTAACCCCTTTGAAAATTTAGAAAAATGCGCCCAGAATTCCGAGAAGGCTAACCCCTTTGAAAATTTCGAAAAATGTGCCCAGAATTACGAGAAGGCTAACCCCTTTGAAAATTTCGAAAAATGCGCCCAGCATTCCGAGAAGGCTAACCCCTTTGAAAATTTCGAAAAATGCGCCCAGAATTCCGAGAAGGCTAACCCCTTTGAAAATTTCGAAATTTGCGCCCAGAATCCCGAATAGGCTAACCCCTTTCAAAATTTCGAAAAATGCGCCCAGAATTCCGAGAAGGCTAACCCCTTTGAAAATTTCAAAAAATGCGCCCAGAATTCCGAAAAGGCTAACCCCTTTGAAAATTTCGAAAAATGCGCCCAGAATTCCGAGAAGGCTAACCCCTTGGAAAATTTCGAAAAATGCGCCCAGAATTCCGAGAAGGCTAACCCCTTTGAATATTTCGAAAAATTCGCCCAGAAATCCGAGAAGGCTTACCCCTTTGAAAATTTCGAAAAATGCGCCCAGAATTCCGAAAAGGCTAACCCCTTCTAAAATTTCGAAAAATGCGCCCAGAATTCCGAGAAGGCTAACTCCTTTGAAAATTTCGAAAAATGCGCCCAGAATTCCGAGAAGGCTAACCCCTTGGAAAATTTCGAAAAATGCGTCCAGAATTCCGAGAAGGCTAACCCCTTTGAAAATTTCGAAAAATGCGCCCAGAATTCCGAGAAGGCTAACCCCTTTGAAAATTTCGAAAAATGCGCCCAGAATTCCGAGAAGGCTAACCCCTTTGAAAATTTAGAAAAATGCGCCCAGAATTCCGAGAAGGCTAACCCCTTTGAAAATTTCGAAAAATGTGCCCAGAATTACGAGAAGGCTAACCCCTTTGAAAGTTTCGAAAAATGAGCCCAGAATTCCGAGAAGGCTAACCCCTTTGAAAATTTCGAAAAATGCGCCCAGAATTCCGAGAAGGCTAACCCCTTTGAAAATTTCGAAAAATGATCCTTGAATTCCGAGAAGGCTAACCCCTTTGAAAATTACGAAAAATGCGCCCAGAATTCCGAGAAGGCTAACCCCTTCTAAAATTTCGAAAAATGCGCCCAGAATTCCGAGAAGGCTAACTCCTTTGAAAATTTCGAAAAATGAGCCTTGAATTCCGAGAAGGCTAACTCCTTTGAAAATTTCGAAAAATGCGCCCAGAATTCCGAGAAGGCTAACCCCTTTGAAAATTTCGAAAAATGTGCCCAGAATTACGAGAAGGCTAACCCCTTTGAAAATTTCGAAAAATGATCCTTGAATTCCGAGAAGGCTAACTCCTTTGAAAATTTCGAAAAATGCGCCCAGAAATCCGAGAAGGATATCCCCTTTGAAAATTTCGAAAAATGCGACCAGAATTCCGAGAAGGCTAACCCTTTGAAAATTTCGAAAAATGAGCCCAGAATTAAGAGAAAATTTCGAGAAATGCGCCCAGAATTCCGAGAAGGCTAACCCGTTTGAAAATTTTGAAAAATGCGCCCAGAATTCCGAGAAGGCTAACCCATTTGAAAATTTCGAAAAATGCGCCCAGAATTCCCAGAAGGCTAACCGCATGAAAATTTCGAAAAATGCGCCCAGAAGGCTAACCCCTTTGAAAATTTCGAAAAATGCGCCCAGAATTCCGAGAAGGCTAACCCCTTTGAAAATTTCGAAAAATGCGCCCAGAATTCCGAGAAGGCTAGCCCCTTTGAAAATTTCAAAAAATGCGCCCAGAATTCCGAGAAGGCTGACCCCTTCTAAAATTTCGAAAAATGCGCCCAGAAATCTGAGAAGGCTTACCCCTTGGAACATTTCGAAAAATGCGCCTAGAATTCCGAGAAGGCTAACCCCTTTGAAAATTTAGAAAAATGTGCCCAGAATTCCGAGAAGGCTAACCCCTTTGAAAATTTCGAAAAATGTGCCCAGAATTACGAGAAGGCTATCCCCTTTGAAAATTTCGAAAAATGAGCCTTGAATTCCGAGAAAGCTATCTCCTTTGAAAATTTCGAAAAATGCGCCCAGAAATCCGAGAAGGCTAACCCCTTTGAAAATTTCGAAAAATGCGCACAGAATTCCAAGAAGGCTAACCCCTTTGAAAATGTCGAAAAATGCGCCCACAATTCCGAGAAGGCTAACCCCTTCTAAAATTTCGAAAAATGCGCCCAGAAATCCGAGAAGGCTTACCCCTTTGAAAATTTCGAAAAATGCGCCCAGAATTCCGAGAAGGCTAACCCGTTTGAAAATTTCGAAAAATGCGCCCAGAATTCCGAGAAGGCTAACCCCTTTGAAAATTTAGAAAAATGCGCCCAGAATTCCGAGAAGGCTAACACCTTTGAAAATTTCGAAAAATGTGCCCAGAATTACGAGAAGGCTAACCCCTTTGAAAATTTCGAAAAATGAGCCTTGAATTCCGAGAAGGCTAACTCCTTTGAAAATTTCGAAAAATGCGCCCAGAATTCCGAGAAGGCTAACCCCTTTGAAAATTTCGAAAAATGTGCCCAGAATTACGAGAAGGCTAACCCCTTTGAAAATTTCGAAAAATGATCCTTGAATTCCGAGAAGGCTAACCCCTTCTAAAATTTCGAAAAATGCGCCCAGAATTCCGAGAAGGCTAACTCCTTTGAAAATTTCGAAAAATGAGCCTTGAATTCCGAGAAGGCTAACTCCTTTGAAAATTTCGAAAAATGCGCCCAGAATTCCGAGAAGGATATCCCCTTTGAAAATTTCGAAAAATGCGACCAGAATTCCGAGAAGGCTAACCCTTTGAAAATTTCGAAAAATGAGCCCAGAATTAAGAGAAAATTTCGAGAAATGCGCCCAGAATTCCGAGAAGGCTAACCCGTTTGAAAATTTTGAAAAATGCGCCCAGAATTCCGAGAAGGCTAACCCATTTGAAAATTTCGAAAAATGCGCCCAGAATTCCCAGAAGGCTAACCGCATGAAAATTTCGAAAAATGCGCCCAGAAGGCTAACCCCTTTGAAAATTTCGAAAAATGCGCCCAGAATTCCGAGAAGGCTAACCCCTTTGAAAATTTCGAAAAATGCGCCCAGAATTCCGAGAAGGCTAGCCCCTTTGAAAATTTCAAAAAATGCGCCCAGAATTCCGAGAAGGCTGACCCCTTCTAAAATTTCGAAAAATGCGCCCAGAAATCCGAGAAGGCTTACCCCTTTGAAAATTTTGAAAAATGCGCCCAGAATTCCGAGAAGGCTAACCCCTTGGAACATTTCGAAAAATGCGCCTAGAATTCCGAGAAGGCTAACCCCTTTGAAAATTTAGAAAAATGTGCCCAGAATTCCGAGAAGGCTAACCCCTTTGAAAATTTCGAAAAATGTGCCCAGAATTACGAGAAGGCTATCCCCTTTGAAAATTTCGAAAAATGAGCCTTGAATTCCGAGAAAGCTATCTCCTTTGAAAATTTCGAAAAATGCGGCCAGAAATCCGAGAAGGCTAACCCCTTTGAAAATTATGAAAAATGCACCCAGAATTCGTAGAAGGCTAACCCCTTTGAAAATTTCGAAAAATGCACCCAGAATTCGTAGAAGGCTAACCCCTTTGAAAATTTCGAAAAATGCACCCAGAATTCAAAGAAGGCTAACCCCTTTGAAAATTTCGTAAAATGCACCCAGAATTCGTAGAAGGCTAACCCCTTTGAAAATTATGAAAAATGCACCCAGAATTCGAAGAAGGCTAACCCCTTCTAAAATTTCGAAAAATGCGCCCAGAATTCCGAGAAGGCTAACCCCTTTGAAAATTTCGAAAAATGCGCCCAGAATTCCGAGAAGGCTAACCCCTTTGAAAATTTCGAAAAATGCGCCCAGAATTCCGAGAAGGCTAACCCCTTTGAAAATTTAGAAAAATGCGCCCAGAATTCCGAGAAGGCTAACCCCTTTGAAAATTTCGAAAAATGTGCCCAGAATTACGAGAAGGCTAACCCCTTTGAAAATTTCGAAAAATGAGCCTTGAATTCCGAGAAGGCTAACTCCTTTGAAAATTTCGAAAAATGCGCCCAGAATTCCGAGAAGGCTAACCCCTTTGAAAATTTCGAAAAATGTGCCCAGAATTACGAGAAGGCTAACCCCTTTGAAAATTTCGAAAAATGATCCTTGAATTCCGAGAAGGCTAACCCCTTTGAAAATTACGAAAAATGCGCCCAGAATTCCGAGAAGGCTAACCCCTTTTAAAATTTCGAAAAATGCGCCCAGAATTCCGAAAAGGCTAACCCCTTCTAAAATTTCGAAAAATGCGCCCAGAATTCCGAGAAGGCTAACTCCTTTGAAAATTTCGAAAAATGAGCCTTGAATTCCGAGAAGGCTAACTCCTTTGAAAATTTCGAAAAATGCGCCCAGAATTCCGAGAAGGCTAACCCCTTTGAAAATTTCGAAAAATGTGCCAAGAATTACGAGAAGGCTAACCCCTTTGAAAATTTCGAAAAATGATCCTTGAATTCCGAGAAGGCTAACTCCTTTGAAAATTTCGAAAAATGCGCCCAGAAATCCGAGAAGGATATCCCCTTTGAAAATTTCGAAAAATGCGACCAGAATTCCGAGAAGGCTAACCCTTTGAAAATTTCGAAAAATGAGCCCAGAATTAAGAGAAAATTTCGAGAAATGCGCCCAGAATTCCGAGAAGGCTAACCCGTTTGAAAATTTTGAAAAATGCGCCCAGAATTCCGAGAAGGCTAACCCATTTGAAAATTTCGAAAAATGCGCCCAGAATTCCGAGAAGGCTAGCCCCTTTGAAAATTTCAAAAAATGCGCCCAGAATTCCGAGAAGGCTGACCCCTTCTAAAATTTCGAAAAATGCGCCCAGAAATCCGAGAAGGCTTACCCCTTTGAAAATTTTGAAAAATGCGCCCAGAATTCCGAGAAGGCTAACCCCTTGGAATATTTCGAAAAATGCGCCTAGAATTCCGAGAAGGCTAACCCCTTTGAAAATTTAGAAAAATGTGCCCAGAATTCCGAGAAGGCTAACCCCTTTGAAAATTTCGAAAAATGTGCCCAGAATTACGAGAAGGCTATCCCCTTTGAAAATTTCGAAAAATGAGCCTTGAATTCCGAGAAAGCTATCTCCTTTGAAAATTTCGAAAAATGCGCCCAGAAATCCGAGAAGGCTAACCCCTTTGAAAATTTCGAAAAATGCGCACAGAATTCCAAGAAGGCTAACCCCTTTGAAAATGTCGAAAAATGCGCCCACAATTCCGAGAAGGCTAACCCCTTCTAAAATTTCGAAAAATGCGCCCAGAAATCCGAGAAGGCTTACCCCTTTGAAAATTTCGAAAAATGCGCCCAGAATTCCGAGAAGGCTAACCCGTTTGAAAATTTCGAAAAATGCGCCCAGAATTCAGAGAAGGCTAACCCCTTTGAAAATTTCGAAAAATGCGCCCAGCATTCCGAGAAGGCTAACCCCTTTGAAAATTTCGAAAAATGCGCCCAGAATTCCGAGAAGGCTAACCCCTTTGAAAATTTCGAAATTTGCGCCCAGAATTCCGAGAAGGCTAACCCCTTTCAAAATTTCGAAAAATGCGCCCAGAATTCCGAGAAGGCTAACCCCTTTCAAAATTTCGAAAAATGCGCCCAGAATTCCGAGAAGGCTAACCCCTTTGAAAATTTCGAAAAATGCGCCCAGAATTCCGAGAAGGCTAACCCCTTTGAAAATTTCGAAAAATGCGCCAAGAATTCCGAGAAGGCTAACCCCTTTGAAAATTTCGAAAAAAGCGCCATGAATTCCGAGAAGGCTAACCCCTTTGAAAATTTCGAAAAATGCGCCCAGAATTCCGAGAAGGCTAACCCCTTTGAAAATTTCGAAAAATGCGCCCAGAATTCCGAGAAGGCTAACCCCTTTGAAAATTTCGAAAAATGCGCCCAGAATTCCGAGAAGGATAACCCCTTTGAAAATTTCGAAAAATGCGCACAGAATTCCGAGAAGGCTAACCCCTTTGAAAATTTCGAAAAATGCGCCCAGCATTCCGAGAAGGCTAACCCCTTTGAAAATTTCGAAAAATGCGCCCAGAATTCCGAGAAGGCTAACCCCTTTGAAAATTTCGAAATTTGCGCCCAGAATTCCGAGAAGGCTAACCCCTTTCAAAATTTCGAAAAATGCGCCCAGAATTCCGAGAAGGCTAACACCTTTGAAAATTTCAAAAAATGCGCCCAGAATTCCGAAAAGGCTAACCCCTTAAAAATTTCGAAAAATGCGCCCAGAATTCCGAGAAGGCTAACCCCTTGGAAAATTTCGAAAAATGCGCCCAGAATTCCGAGAAGGCTAACCCCTTAGAAAATTTAGAAAAATGCGCCCAGAATTCCGAGAAGGCTAACCCCTTTGAAAATTTCGAAAAATGTGCCCAGAATTACGAGAAGGCTAACCCCTTTGAAAATTTCGAAAAATGCGCCCAGATTTCCGAGAAGGCTAACCCCTTTGAAAATTTCGAAAAATGCGCCCAGAATTCCGAAAAGGACAACCCCTTTGAAAATTTCGAAAAATGCGCCCAGAATTCCGAGAAGGCTAACCCCTTTGAAAATTTCGAAATTTGCGCCCAGAATTCCGAGAAGGCTAACCCCTTTCAAAATTTCGAAAAATGCGCCCAGAATTCCGAGAAGGCTAACCCCTTTGAAAATTTCAAAAAATGCGCCGAGAATTCCGAAAAGGCTAACCCCTTTGAAAATTTCGAAAAATGCGCCCAGAATTCCGAGAAGGCTAACCCCTTGGAAAATTTCGAAAAATGCGCCCAGAATTCCGAGAAGGCTAACCCCTTTGAATATTTCGAAAAATTCGCCCAGAAATCCGAGAAGGCTTACCCCTTTGAAAATTTCGAAATATGCGCCCAGAATTCCGAAAAGGCTAACCCCTTCTAAAATTTCGAAAAATGCGCCCAGAATTCCGAGAAGGCTAACTCCTTTGAAAATTTCGAAAAATGCGCCCAGAATTCCGAGAAGGCTAACCCCTTGGAAAATTTCGAAAAATGCGTCCAGAATTCCGAGAAGGCTAACCCCTTTGAAAATTTCGAAAAATGCGCCCAGAATTCCGAGAAGGCTAACCCCTTTGAAAATTTCGAAAAATGCGCCCAGAATTCCGAGAAGGCTAACCCCTTTGAAAATTTAGAAAAATGCGCCCAGAATTCCGAGAAGGCTAACCCCTTTGAAAATTTCGAAAAATGTGCCCAGAATTACGAGAAGGCTAACCCCTTTGAAAATTTCGAAAAATGAGCCTTGAATTCCGAGAAGGCTAACTCCTTTGAAAATTTCGAAAAATGCGCCCAGAATTCCGAGAAGGCTAACCCCTTGGAAAATTTCAAAAAATGCGTCCAGAATTCCGAGAAGGCTAACCCCTTTGAAAATTTCGATAAATGCGAGCAGAATTCCGAGAAGGCTAACCCATTTGAAAATTTCGAAAAATGCACCCAGAATTCGTAGAAGGCAATCCCCTTTGAAAATTTCGAAAAATGCACCCAGAATTCGTAGAAGGCTAACCCTTTTGAAAATTTTGATACCCTTTGAAAATTTCGAAAAATGCGCCCAGAATTCCGAGAAGGCTAACCCCTTTGAAAATTTCGAAAAATACGCCCAGATTTCCGAGAAGGCTAACCCCTTTGAAAATTTCGAAAAATGCGCCCAGAATTCCGAAAAGGACAACCCCTTTGAAAATTTCGAAAAATGCGCCCAGATTTCCGAGAAGGCTAACCCCTTTGAAAATTTCGAAAAATGCGCCCAGAATTCCGAGAAGGCTAACCCCTTTGAAAATTTCGAAAAATGTGCCCAGAATTACGAGAAGGCTAACCCCTTTGAAAATTTCGAAAAATGAGCCTTGAATTCCGAGAAGGCTAACTCCTTTGAAAATTTCGAAAAATGCGCCCAGAATTCCGAGAAGGCTAACCCCTTGGAAAATTTCAAAAAATGCGTCCAGAATTCCGAGAAGGCTAACCCCTTTGAAAATTTCGATAAATGCGAGCAGAATTCCGAGAAGGCTAACCCATTTGAAAATTTCGAAAAATGCACCCAGAATTCGTAGAAGGCAAACCCCTTTGAAAATTTCGAAAAATGCACCCAGAATTCGTAGAAGGCTAACCCTTTTGAAAATTTTGATACCCTTTGAAAATTTCGAAAAATGCGCCCAGAATTCCGAGAAGGCTAACCCCTTTGAAAATTTCGGATAATACGCCCAGATTTCCGAGAAGGCTAACCCCTTTGAAAATTTCGAAAAATGCGCCCAGAATTCCGAAAAGGACAACCCCTTTGAAAATTTCGAAAAATGCGCCCAGAATTCCGAGAAGGCTAACCCCTTTGAAAATTTCGAAATTTGCGCCCAGAATTCCGAGAAGGCTAACCCCTTTCAAAATTTCGAAAAATGCGCCCAGAATTCCGAGAAGGCTAACCCCTTTGAAAATTTCAAAAAATGCGCCCAGAATTCCGAAAAGGCTAACCCCTTTGAAAATTTCGAAAAATGCGCCCAGAATTCCGAGAAGTCTAACCCCTTGGAAAATTTCGAAAAATGCGCCCAGAATTCCGAGAAGGCTAACCCCTTTGAATATTTCGAAAAATTCGCCCAGAAATCCGAGAAGGCTTACCCCTTTGAAAATTTCGAAAAATGCGCCCAGAATTCCGAAAAGGCTAACCCCTTCTAAAATTTCGAAAAATGCGCCCAGAATTCCGAGAAGGCTAACTCCTTTGAAAATTTCGAAAAATGCGCCCAGAATTCCGAGAAGGCTAACCCCTTGGAAAAATTCGAAAAATGCGTCCAGAATTCCGAGAAGGCTAACCCCTTTGAAAATTTCGAAAAATGCGCCCAGAATTCCGAGAAGGCTAACCCCTTTGAAAATTTCGAAAAACGCGCCCAGAATTCCGAGAAGGCTAACCCCTTTGAAAATTTAGAAAAATGCGCCCAGAATTCCGAGAAGGCTAACCCCTTTGAAAATTTCGAAAAATGTGCCCAGAATTACGAGAAGGCTAACCCCTTTGAAAATTTCGAAAAATGAGCCTTGAATTCCGAGAAGGCTAACTCCTTTGAAAATTTCGAAAAATGCGCCCAGAATTCCGAGAAGGCTAACCCCTTGGAAAATTTCAAAAAATGCGTCCAGAATTCCGAGAAGGCTAACCCCTTTGAAAATTTCGATAAATGCGAGCAGAATTCCGAGAAGGCTAACCCATTTGAAAATTTCGAAAAATGCACCCAGAATTCGTAGAAGGCGAACCCCTTTGAAAATTTCGAAAAATGCACCCAGAATTCGTAGAAGGCTAACCCCTTTGAAAATTTCGATACCCTTTGAAAATTTCGAAAAATGCGCCCAGAATTCCGAGAAGGCTAACCCCTTTGAAAATTTCGAAAAATGCGCCCAGATTTCCGAGAAGGCTAACCCCTTTGAAAATTTCGAAAAATGCGCCCAGAATTCCGAAAAGGACAACCCCTTTGAAAATTTCGAAAAATGCGCCCAGAATTCCGAGAAGGCTAACCCCTTTGAAAATTTCGAAATTTGCGCCCAGAATTCCGAGAAGGCTAACCCCTTTCAAAATTTCGAAAAATGCGCCCAGAATTCCGAGAAGGCTAACCCCTTTGAAAATTTCGAAAAATGCGCCCAGAATTCCGAAAAGGCTAACCCCTTTGAAAATTTCGAAAAATGCGCCCAGAATTCCGAGAAGGCTAACCCCTTGGAAAATTTCGAAAAATGCGCCCAGAATTCCGAGAAGGCTAACCCCTTTGAATATTTCGAAAAATTCGCCCAGAAATCCGAGAAGGCTTACCCCATTGAAAATTTCGAAAAATGCGCCCAGAATTCCGAAAAGGCTAACCCCTTCTAAAATTTCGAAAAATGCGCCCGAATTCCGAGAAGGCTAACTCCTTTGAAAATTTCGAAAAATGCGCCCAGAATTCCGAGAAGGCTAACCCCTTGGAAAATTTCGAAAAATGCGTCCAGAATTCCGAGAAGGCTAACCCCTTTGAAAATTTCGAAAAATGCGCCCAGAATTCCGAGAAGGCTAACCCCTTTGAAAATTTCGAAAAATGCGCCCAGAATTCCGAGAAGGCTAACCCCTTTGAAAATTTAGAAAAATGCGCCCAGAATTCCGAGAAGGCTAACCCCTTTGAAAATTTCGAAAAATGTGCCCAGAATTACGAGAAGGCTAACCCCTTTGAAAATTTCGAAAAATGAGCCTTGAATTCCGAGAAGGCTAACTCCTTTGAAAATTTCGAAAAATGCGCCCAGAATTCCGAGAAGGCTAACCCCTTGGAAAATTTCAAAAAATGCGTCCAGAATTCCGAGAAGGCTAACCCCTTTGAAAATTTCGATAAATGCGAGCAGAATTCCGAGAAGGCTAACCCATTTGAAAATTTCGAAAAATGCACCCAGAATTCGTAGAAGGCAAACCCCTTTGAAAATTTCGAAAAATGCACCCAGAATTCGTAGAAGGCTAACCCCTTTGAAAATTTCGATACACTTTGAAAATTTCGAAAAATGCGCCCAGAATTCCGAGAAGGCTAACCCCTTTGAAAATTTCGAAAAATGCGCCCAGATTTCCGAGAAGGCTAACCCCTTTGAAAATTTCGAAAAATGCGCCCAGAATTCCGAAAAGGACAACCCCTTTGAAAATTTCGAAAAATGCGCCCAGAATTCCGAGAAGGCTAACCCCTTTGAAAATTTCGAAATTTGCGCCCAGAATTCCGAGAAGGCTAACCCCTTTCAAAATTTCGAAAAATGCGCCCAGAATTCCGAGAAGGCTAACCCCTTTGAAAATTTCGAAAAATGCGCCCAGAATTCCGAGAAGGCTAACCCCTTGGAAAATTTCGAAAAATGCGCCCAGAATTCCGAGAAGGCTAACCCCTTTGAAAATTTCGAAAAATGCGCCCAGAATTCCGAAAAGGCTAACCCCTTCTAAAATTTCGAAAAATGCGCCCAGAATTCCGAGAAGGCTAACTCCTTTGAAAATTTCGAAAAATGCGCCCAGAATTCCGAGAAGGCTAACCCCTTGGAAAATTTCGAAAAATGCGTCCAGAATTCCGAGAAGGCTAACCCCTTTGAAAATTTCGAAAAATGCGCCCATAATTTCGAGAAGGCTAACCCCTTTGAAAATTTAGAAAAATGCGCCCAGAATTCCGAGAAGGCTAACCCCTTTGAAAATTTCGAAAAATGTGCCCAGAATTACGAGAAGGCTAACCCCTTTGAAAATTTCGAAAAATGATCCTTGAATTCCGAGAAGGCTAACCCCTTTGAAAATTACGAAAAATGCGCCCAGAATTCCGAGAAGGCTAACCCCTTTGAAAATTTCGAAAAATGCGCCCAGAATTCCGAAAAGGCTAACCCCTTCTAAAATTTCGAAAAATGCGCCCAGAATTCCGAGAAGGCTAACTCCTTTGAAAATTTCGAAAAATGAGCCTTGAATTCCGAGAAGGCTAACTCCTTTGAAAATTTCGAAAAATGCGCCCAGAATTCCGAGAAGGCTAACCCCTTTGAAAATTTCGAAAAATGCGCCCAGAATTCCGAGAAGGCTAACCCCTTTGAAAATTTAGAAAAATGCGCCCAGAATTCCGAGAAGGCTAACCCCTTTGAAAATTTCGAAAAATGTGCCCAGAATTACGAGAAGGCTAACCCCTTTGAAAATTTCGAAAAATGAGCCTTGAATTCCGAGAAGGCTAACTCCTTTGAAAATTTCGAAAAATGCGCCCAGAATTCCGAGAAGGCTAACCCCTTGGAAAATTTCAAAAAATGCGTCCAGAATTCCGAGAAGGCTAACCCCTTTGAAAATTTCGATAAATGCGAGCAGAATTCCGAGAAGGCTAACCCATTTGAAAATTTCGAAAAATGCACCCAGAATTCGTAGAAGGCAAACCCCTTTGAAAATTTCGAAAAATGCACCCAGAATTCGTAGAAGGCTAACCCCTTTGAAAATTTCGATACCCTTTGAAAATTTCGAAAAATGCGCCCAGAATTCCGAGAAGGCTAACCCCTTTGAAAATTTCGAAAAATGCGCCCAGATTTCCGAGAAGGCTAACCCCTTTGAAAATTTCGAAATTTGCGCCCAGAATTCCGAAAAGGACAACCCCTTTGAAAATTTCGAAAAATGCGCCCAGAATTCCGAGAAGGCTAACCCCTTTGAAAATTTCGAAATTTGCGCCCAGAATTCCGAGAAGGCTAACCCCTTTGAAAATTTCGAAAAATGCGCCCAGAATTCCGAAAAGGCTAACCCCTTTGAAAATTTCGAAAAATGCGCCCAGAATTCCGAGAAGGCTAACCCCTTGGAAAATTTCGAAAAATGCGCCCAGAATTCCGAGAAGGCTAACCCCTTTGAATATTTCGAAAAATTCGCCCAGAAATCCGAGAAGGCTTACCCCTTTGAAAATTTCGAAAAATGCGCCCAGAATTCCGAAAAGGCTAACCCCTTCTAAAATTTCGAAAAATGCGCCCAGAATTCCGAGAAGGCTAACTCCTTTGAAAATTTCGAAAAATGCGCCCAGAATTCCGAGAAGGCTAACCCCTTGGAAAATTTCGAAAAATGCGTCCAGAATTCCGAGAAGGCTAACCCCTTGGAAAATTTCGAAAAATGCGCCCAGAATTCCGAGAAGGCTAACCCCTTTGAAAATTTCGAAAAATGCGCCCAGAATTCCGAGAAGGCTAACCCCTTTGAAAATTTAGAAAAATGCGCCCAGAATTCCGAGAAGGCTAACCCCTTTGAAAATTTCGAAAAATGTGCCCAGAATTACGAGAAGGCTAACCCCTTTGAAAATTTCGAAAAATGAGCCTTGAATTCCGAGAAGGCTAACTCCTTTGAAAATTTCGAAAAATGCGCCCAGAATTCCGAGAAGGCTAACCCCTTGGAAAATTTCAAAAAATGCGTCCAGAATTCCGAGAAGGCTAACCCCTTTGAAAATTTCGATAAATGCGAGCAGAATTCCGAGAAGGCTAACCCATTTGAAAATTTCGAAAAATGCACCCAGAATTCGTAGAAGGCAAACCCCTTTGAAAATTTCGAAAAATGCACCCAGAATTCGTAGAAGGCTAACCCCTTTGAAAATTTCGATACACTTTGAAAATTTCGAAAAATGCGCCCAGAATTCCGAGAAGGCTAACCCCTTTGAAAATTTCGAAAAATGCGCCCAGATTTCCGAGAAGGCTAACCCCTTTGAAAATTTCGAAAAATGCGCCCAGAATTCCGAGAAGGCTAACCCCTTTGAAAATTTCGAAATTTGCGCCCAGAATTCCGAGAAGGCTAACCCCTTTCAAAATTTCGAAAAATGCGCCCAGAATTCCGAGAAGGCTAACCCCTTTGAAAATTTCAAAAAATGCGCCCAGAATTCCGAAAAGGCTAACCCCTTTGAAAATTTCGAAAAATGCGCCCAGAATTCCGAGAAGGCTAACCCCTTTGAAAATTTTGAAAAATGCGCCCAGAATTCCGAGAAGGCTAACCCATTTGAAAATTTCGATACACTTTGAAAATTTCGAAAAATGAGCCCAGAATTCCGAGAAGGCTAACCCCTTTGAAAATTTCGAAAAATGCGCCCAGATTTCCGAGAAGGCTAACCCCTTTGAAAATTTCGAAAAATGCGCCCAGAATTCCGAAAAGGACAACCCCTTTGAAAATTTCGAAAAATGCGCCCAGAATTCCGAGAAGGCTAACCCCTTTGAAAATTTCGAAATTTGCGCCCAGAATTCCGAGAAGGCTAACCCCTTTCAAAATTTCGAAAAATGCGCCCAGAATTCCGAGAAGGCTAACCCCTTTGAAAATTTCAAAAAATGCGCCCAGAATTCCGAAAAGGCTAACCCCTTTGAAAATTTCGAAAAATGCGCCCAGAATTCCGAGAAGGCTAACCCCTTGGAAAATTTTGAAAAATGCGCCCAGAATTCCGAGAAGGCTAACCCATTTGAAAATTTCGAAAAATGCGCCCAGAATTCCCAGAAGGCTAACCGCATGAAAATTTCGAAAAATGCGCCCAGAATTCCGAGAAGGCTAACCCCTTTGAAAATTTCGAAAAATGCGCCCAGAATTCCGAGAAGGCTAGCCCCTTTGAAAATTTCAAAAAATGCGCCCAGAATTCCGAGAAGGCTGACCCCTTCTAAAATTTCGAAAAATGCGCCCAGAAATCCGAGAAGGCTTACCCCTTTGAAAATTATGAAAAATGCGCCCAGAATTCCGAGAAGGCTAACCCCTTGGAACATTTCGAAAAATGCGCCTAGAATTCCAAGAAGGCTAACCCCTTTGAAAATTTAGAAAAATGTGCCCAGAATTCCGAGAAGGCTAACCCCTTTGAAAATTTCGAAAAATGTGCCCAGAATTACGAGAAGGCTATCCCCTTTGAAAATTTCGAAAAATGAGCCTTGAATTCCGAGAAGGCTATCTCCTTTGAAAATTTCGAAAAATGCGCCCAGAAATCCGAGAAGGCTAACCTCTTTGAAAATTTCGAAAAATGCGCACAGAATTCCAAGAAGGCTAACCCCTTTGAAAATGTCGAAAAATGCGCCCACAATTCCGAGAAGGCTAACCCCTTCTAAAATTTCGAAAAATGCGCCCAGAAATCCGAGAAGGCTTACCCCTTTGAAAATTTCGAAAAATGCGCCCAGAATTCCGAGAAGGCTAACCCCTTTGAAAATTTCGAAAAATGCGCCCAGAATTCCGAGAAGGCTAACCCTTTGAAAATTTCGAAAAATGCGCCCAGAATTCCGAGAAGGCTAACCCCTTTGAATATTTTGAAAAATATGCCCAGAATTCCGAGAAGGCTAACCCCTTTGAAAATTTCGAAAAATGCGCCCAGAATTCCGAGAAGGCTAACCCCTTTGAAAATTTCGAAAAATGCGCCCAGAATTCCGAGAAGGCTAACCCCTTTGAAAATTTCGAAAAATGCGCCCAGAATTCCGAGAACGCTAACCCATTTGAAAATTTCGAAAAATGCGCCATGAATTACGAGAAGGCTAACCCCTTTGAAAATTTCGAAAAATGCGCCCAGAATTTCGAGAAGGCTAACCCCTTTGAAAATTTCGAAAAATGCGCCCAGAATTCCGAGAAGGCTAACCCCTTTGAAAATTTCGATAAATGCGAGCAGAATTCCGAGAAGGCTAACCCATTTGAAAATGCACCCAGAATTCGTAGAAGGCTAACCCCTTTGAAAATTTCGAAAAATGCACCCAGAATTCGTAGAAGGCTAACCCCTTTGAAAATTTCGATACGCTTTGAAAATTTCGAAAAATGCGCCCAGAATTCCGAGAAGGCTAACCCCTTCTAAAATTTCGAAAAATGTGCCCAGAATTCCGAGAAGGCTAACCCCTTTGAAAATTTCGAAAAATGTAATCAGAATTCGAAGGCTAACCCCTTTGAAAAAATCGAAAAATGCACCCAGAATTCGAAGAAGGCTAACCAATTTGAAAATTTCAAAAAATGCACCCGGAATTCGAAGAAGGCTAACCCCTTTGAAAATTTCGAAAAATGCACCCGGAATTTTTAAGGCTAACCCCTTTGAAAATTTCGAAAAATGCACCCAGAATTCGAAGAAGGCTAACCCCTTTGAAAATTTCGAAAAATGCACCCGGAATTCAAAGAAGGCTAACCCCTTTGAAAATTTCGAAAAATGTAATCAGAATTCGAAGGCTAACCCCTTTGAAAAATTCGAAAAATGAACCCAGAATTCGAAGAAGGCTAACCAATTTGAAAATTTCAAAAAATTCACCCGGAATTCGAAGAAGTCTAACCCCTTTGAAAATTTCGAAAAATGCACCCATTATTCGAAGAAGGCTAAGCCCTTTGAAAATTTTGAAAAATGCACCCGGAATTCAAAGAAGGCTAACCCCTTTGAAATTTCGAAAAATGCACCCGGAATTCGAAGTAGGCTAACCCCTTTGAAAATTTCGAAAAATGCACCCGGAATTCGAAGAAAGCTAACCCCTTTGAAAATTTCGAAAAATGCACCCGGAGTTCGAAGAAGGCTAACCCCTTTGAAAATTTCGAAAAATTCACCCGGAATTCGAAGAAGGCTAACCCCTTTGAAAATTTCGAAAAATGCACCCGGAATTCGAAGAACTCTAACCCCTTTGAATATTTCGAAAAATCACCCGGAATTCGAAGAAGGCTAACCCCTTTGAAAATTTAGAAAAATGCACCCGAAATTCGAAGGCTAACCCCTCTGAAAATTTCGAAAAATGCACCCGGAATTCGAAGAAGGCTACCCCTTTGAAAATTTCGAAAAATGCACCCGGAATTCGAAGGCTAACCCCTTTGAAAATTTCGAAAAACGCACCCAGAATTCGAAGAAGGCTAACCCCTTTGAAAATTTCGAAAAATGCACCCATTATTCGAAGAAAGCTAAGCCCTTTGAAAATTTCGAAAAATACACCCAGAATTCGAAGAAGACTAACCCCTTTGAAAATTTCGAAAAATACACCCTGAATTCGAAGAAGGCTAACCCCTTTGAAAATTTCGAAAAATGCACCCAGAATTCGAAGAAGGCTAACCGCTTTGAAAATTACGAAAAATACACCCAGAATTCGAAGATGGCTAACCCCTTTGTAAATTTCGAAAATTGCACCCAGAATTCGAAGGCTAACCCCTTTGGTAATTTCGATAATGCACCTAGAATTCGAAGAAGGCTAACCCCTTTGAAAATTTCGAAAAATGCACCCAGAATTCGAAGAAGGTTATCCCCTTTGTTAATTTCGAAAAATGCACCCAGAATTCGAAGAAGGCGAACCCCTTTGAAAATTTCGAAAAATGCACCCAGAATTCGAAGAAGGCTAACCCCTTTGAAATTTCGAAAAATCCACCCAGAATTCGAAGAAGGCTAACCCCTTTGAAAATTTCGAAAAATGCACCCGGAATTCGAAGAAGGCTAACCCCTTTGAAAATTTTGAAAAATGCACCCGGAATTCGAAGAAGGCTAACCTTTTTGAAAATTTCAAAAAATGCACCCGGAATTCGAAGAAGGCTAATCCCTTTGAACATTTTGAAAAATGCACCCGGAATTCGAAGAAGGCTAACCCCTTTGAAAATTTCGAAAAATGCACCCGGAATTCGAAGTTTGAAAAGTTCGATAAATGCACCCTGAATTCGAAGAAGGCTAACCCCATTGAAAAAGATGAAAAATGCACCGAGAATTCGAAGAAGGCAAACCCCTTTGAAAAAGATGAAAAATGCACCCAGAATTTGAAGAAGGCTAACCCCTTTGAAATAGATGAAAAATGCACCGAGAATTCGAAGAAGGCTAACCCCTTTGAATAAAATGAAAAATGCACCCAGAATTCGAAGGCTAACCCCTTTGAAAAAAATGAAAAATGCACCCAGAATTCGAAGAAGGCTAACCCCTTTGAAAAAATGAAAAATGCACCCAGAATTAACTAAAAGTTAATGACACGTATAGAGATTACATAGGCCTAATAAGGGCTGAAAATAAGTAAGGACTGTTTGTTCCAGTATGATTATTGCCTACAATTTTCTCCTGGTTCTAAAGCTACGTTAAAGAGAGAGAGAGAGAGAGAAAGAGATTTTGTTAACCCATTCATAACTGTTTCCGGCCAGAATTAAAATCGAGACAGGGGAATGCCGTGAAATATGATTTCTGAAAAATGATTTCAAGTATTTCTAAATTATATTGCAAATTGAATTATGCTTGAATGGAGAAATTTTGTCTATTTGTAAAATTAGTCCAGTCAAATTAGATTTTTTGCTGCATTAAATCATGTAGTTCCAAATGTTTCAGGAATGTGTAGTGGGAGGTCCCCTGAAGAACGCCTAATGTTTTCCCGCCAATTTCAGGTGCCGCGGGGGATGGGGGGGAGGCTCAAAGGTCCCTTTTTTCAGTTTTTGGCGCAAATCTCGAAAACAGTGCATCGTACAGAAAATGTTATGGTATTCAAAATTAAAGCTTATTAAATTCCCGACAAAACGGTATATTCATATTTATCTTTATATGTTACCGTCTCCGAGAATGAGCCGGCGAAAATGGAAAACCTGCAGAAAAATTTGTAGCACCTCACGTTTTTCGTCGAACTCGCCCTTCCAATTCTTTAGTTTTCCATTTTACAAGAAACTTGTAAGAAAAGAAGTTGTAGAGAATTACATGTTCTTCAAGAATATACATACATTTGATAATTTATCTTCACATAGTCAAAAGTTAGACAATTTTTAAATTTCGGGGTCGATTTCGAGATTCCGCTAGTAAACTGCACATCATTTTATTTCCGTTTTCAAGTGCTTTAATTCTCTGTATCACGTTATTTATTGTTTATGTGAACATAAATGTTATTTATTATCCATATAACTAACATATATATTGTAATAGTTCTAGTTTATAAGGGAAAATTCTAACCTCCCGCACATTTATTAGGACATTAAACGCTAATTACAACTATACTATTAGAAGGACAATAAGACCAAGTACACCAAAAGATAGCTGACATTAAGGACGATAGTTTGACATATAACACGACATAATTAATTGAAGGACGATTACGCTATTAATAAATAATCAATCAAAACGACTAATTATTACAGGACCTAATAGAAATTTATATCATTTGAACCGGACGACTAATCCCTTCAGGATGACATACTTTTTATTAACGTTACATCCATAGAATTAGAGTAGTTAGACAATTCATATTATATAATAGAAAAGGGGCCGGCTTAAACCACAAACTCAGACTCGTGGCGCCTCACTACTTTGACGGATTTGATGAATCGCTAAACGGACACCACGCTTAAACTCAACGGACAGAATTTTGAAGACTTAGCAGAAGAGATTGTTAATGAGCCAATAAGGAAAGACTAAAGGCAGAGTCAGACCAATGACATAACTGCAGAAAAAACTAAACCCATGAGATATTAGCAAAATCCCAGGACGGGAGCGACACTATCTAGGACATTACTTCACGACTCGGACTGAAACTTCAGACATCGACATAGATTAGAGACTACGACATTTTAGCTAGCATTAGGCAAGTTTTTATTAACCCGCGCAGAGAAATAGGTTATATACCATACAGACATGGGAACGCGCGAGAGTAATTTATTATATAGTAATCAAAGTAAATATTGTTATTAAGGTGGAGCTATTAATTGTCACCTAAGTTATCAACGAATTCCGCGCTATAGAAATTGAGGATAGAAAATCTAAACATTAAATTACCAGCGCGTGTGTAACACTTTATACGGAAGTGAACAACATTATATTATAATTAAAAGATACAGCCTAAGTACGACGACGTGAAACATTATTGACAAACTAAAAGACGACCTTACATCATCTGTGATTTCTGATAAAATTATAAAACAAATCTGCAAACTTTTTGGAACAACTTAAGAAATAAACTAAATTTATCTTCACTATTTTAATTTATGGACTTATAAATATTTCAACCTTCAATTATATCCCTTTCTAGCTTCCGATTCATTGCTCACCTAGCCACGGAGATAAGATCTCGCTCTACCGAACTGAGAAACTAGCCGGACAGCCGACACAAAGCTTGCGTTGCGGTGAATTGCGGCTGTACTTACGAAACCCACCGTAGTACAACCAGCTTATAAACCGAGCCAAGCGGCGTGCGGGCGCAAATTGGAGCCCAATCTTAGGGGCACGAATAGTGAGTAGGATCGGAGGTTAGAACAATTTGATAACACAAATTTATTTTTTCGACTCGTCGATAAGCACCATTCAATAAAAAAAAAAAAAAAAAAAAACAGTTCAACACACTTCATCACAACACGTAAATTCAGTGTTAGTTCACAGTGCAGGTAGGCCCAGAAGGATTATCATCATTCACCAGTCAACGGCCCTCCCAATTTTTTTTAAGAGACCACCCTCGACCCACAGCTGAAGGAAGGAAGGAAGAGCATCTCCTTCCACCAAGGACTACAGAAGGGTATTGTTAACCACCTCCTTTATCTGTGAAAATTCTGGCTTCACAGGGTAAAATTTTAAAGTAACTTTTAATTTAAAGTAAATTTTTCATTGCAAAAAAAAAAAAAAAAAAAAAAATAATAGTTTAACGTAGTTACAGTAATTTTTTTTTTTCCTCTCTCTCAATAACTTTTAATATTTTTAATTAATTGAATTGATATTTTGATGCGATTGCGCTCAAACAAAATCACCATGCCTGTGAACCCAGATACCTCGGTTGCATGTTCAAGTGAAACTATTACCAATCCTGAAACTCAACATAATGTACCAGCAATAATATCTAATGTACAAAGTATAGAGCATGGAAGTGAACACAGGTCAGAAACCTCTGCTAGCCCCTTAAATTTGACCCAAGGAACTCTCAATGAGGAAACAGCTGTGCCCACACCTAGCGAGTCTCCATTCATACAACCTTGCATTCAACATACACCACTTGCTTCACCCATCCCAACAGCCCCCACTAGCGACTTACTACAACAAATACAGGCCTTAATGACCGCTCAGTCTACTGCCTTAAATGCGGCCATAAATTCTCAGTCGACAGCATTGAAAGCTGATATAGCATCTCAAATAGCTACACAAAACACTTCTTTCAAGACAGAAATTACCACACAATTAGCCGAGACACTAAATTCCGAATTAAATAATCACACTACTCAAATCAGAAATGTTATACAAGAACACCGGAATGAAGTCTCCCAGGAATTACAGCACATAAATACTCAAGTAACAAATCAGATATCCACTACTGAGAACATTTTGATTGGGCAGATTGACACAGTTCGAACCCAGGTAGACTCAGTTCGTTCCCAGGTCAGTGTTGTGGAACAAGCTACTCATGCTAACAATACCAGATTGCTTACCCTTCAAACTGAACTTGATAGGTTAAGACAGAGAGTGAGAGACCAAGAAACTCTCATAGAAAATTCAAGAGAAAATTTAGTTGTTCCCCATCAATGTAATACCCCCTCAACCTCCACGGGACCCCCTGAAAATCCGCCCAATGAACCAGATCTGCCACCTCCACCTGTCAACCTTCCTCGTTCTAATAACGGACTGAACCCTCCAGCAGCTGACAATGGGAATGTAAACAATAACCATTTAGGATTTTTGTTGAGCAATAATGATTTTCCATTGCCAAGTTTCGAAGACCCCCAGAAAACTAACCCGGTTCGATATTTGCAAGAGTTAAAGACTTTCTTTCACCTGCGTAATGTGCCAGAACATCTTAAAATGGTACTGGTAGCGCGATCCCTAAAATCAGCAGCTGCTCGATGGTTTCACGTCGTGAATACTGATTGTGAATTGAACATGTCATCATTCGAAGAAGCATTTCTTAATCAGTACTGGTCAATTATAGAAATGGAGAAAATTAAGGAAAAAATATTCCATGGACGCTATGAGCGCACTTGTGGTCAGAGTTATTTGGAGTATTTCATATCCCTTTGTGATAGTAAGCAATTACTGAAGCCCCCCATAGAAGATCTCATATTCATTAAGGCCCTCTGTTCACACTACCCCCTCTCTACCCGAAATAGTTTGATTGTTGCAAATCCTCAGTCGACTTCAGAAATGCTAAGATTACTGAAATCCCTCCAGGATCCGCCCCCCCAGCCTCAGAAAGTAAATTATCCTCAAGTTTCTGCAAATAATTCTCAACGTAGGAATATAAATTTTGTACAAACCAATCCGAGTCAGACATCTTTCGGATGTAGGATGCGGTCAGACGCAAATCAGAGTAAAGAGAATTACATCAGGTGAGCGACTACGAGGAAAATGTGCCTCGAAGTCCCGAGCCTTTCTGGCCTAATAATTCATATCCAAGAGGAACTCGTAATACTTATTGGAGGAATAGAGGATACAGACCCCGCCCCTATCAAAACAATTTCTCTCGACGATACCAAGGAAACAATAACAATTTCCATAATTCAGGTTATCGCGGACAAGCTAGGAGACCCAACAATGGAGGCCCTAGTTGGTTTAACAGATCACAGTATAACCAAGGTTATTTCCGGCCATACATCAGAGGCAGAACAATTAACAACAACAACAGATACACTAGATATCCAAACAACCAGTATGTCAGAAACCACACCAATAATCAAAATTCACCTAGGAATGAAACCATGCCCCCTAACAACAATGAGACTAGAACCCAGTCCCCCATACCTACAGTAGATTTAAATGACTAAAGGCTTAACCATCTCCTCTATCGCAGAGCCCTGTAGTCATGTATGGCAACAATGAAGGACAACAGAACAATCCCATCGATATTCCTTGTGACGTACACTAATATCTACCCCACACCAAAATTCACCCACGTCACCCAATAAATAAGTTTCTACAATTGCCACCGTGCACGCTGGACGTGACACGATGCGGAAGGAACACTTTGTAGGGAACGATGTAAATAAACAAAATCCCTCAGAAAACATTCAAAATAACAACAAAGAAAATCAGAACAACAATGCACGTGCCGACAACAATGCATCTTTCAATAATGTAATTGCTGAGAGACATGTTGAAGGTATTATTTTGACTCAAAATGGAAATTGTACAATATCATAGTAATTCTGTCAACAGTATAATTGACATTTAAATACTTGTACATTAAAACAGAGCGGACAACACCGGATATACATACGATATAAATATATATACAACGATACACCCACAAACACAACAGTTAAAATTTACCAAAGCAGTAAATTCCCAAACAATAACAAACTCCCCATTTCACTCAGCAAGCCGTCATCCTACCAGACGTGGAGGGAGACAGTTTCCTTCGTGGAAACATCATAATAAAATACTAAACCCTCTTGAAAATTTCTAAAGGCGACCTTTCCTAAGCAATACCCAACCCACTTTTACTCTCTCAAACAAACGGACAGACGGAAACGTAACTTGCACAGCTGATATTTCCTTACACAACATCATGTGACCTGGAAAACACTACATTAAGGGATTTATTCGATGGATTGTACATATGTAAATAGGGATTTCTTTTTTGAATAAAATTCGTAAAGACAATCCAAACTTATCACCGAATAATCTACACTAACACAAATGTTGTCAAGAATACACCAACACCAATACAATCAGGCATACCACAGAAAATCACAGCTGTGACACACCACTTCATGTCACAGGGTAATATTATGGATAAGTCTCTGTCAAACGTCCAACATAAGCTGCAGGAGATTCCAAATCTGACCCTGCATACGCCAGACATAAATATAGGTAAACATAACTAATAAAATCATCAAAAAAAAAAAACCATATAAAATAATTGGTAAATACAGAAAACACTTACTAAAACACTATCACGTGATGTCACAGGTTGGTTAGAATAAAACATCTAGCTTACGACAGTAGGAGATAAAGTGAACCTTTACCATGGATTAACGAAACGGACTGAGAAATGATTTTTCGGATGGAATGCAAAGTAAGAATGTGATTCAATTTTCTCAAAGGAATGTTTTAGCTGACGTTAATATACGAATGTAATTATCTAAGGTTGAATGAAGATGCCCTCCATGAGTTTTAGGTACTGAAAAGACAATTTTCGATACAAGACATGTGACATAAAATGTTGCGTGATCTTGCAGTGCTTAAATTAGTGTACGGAGTTAGTGCAGATCAATAAGTTTACTGCCATCTGTAACTAAAATTGTATATAAGTGTAATATAGTGAGAAGCTAGTTCCCCTCTGGATGAGAATACTGAAGGGCTGAAACATTGCTTTGACTAAAGGAGAATCACACTATTATTTGATTTGATTAATAAGATTTTTACTTAATATTTGCATAACCAGTGATTTTATTTTATTTATAAAAAGGTAATATTAATTTTGAAGTAACACTTAATTATTTTTATTTTTGAAAGTAAACAATTACTTTGCAAAAGACAGGTTCAACACAATTCCTAATCTTATTCCTATAAGCAATCAAGTGTAAAAGTATGAAGGATACAGCAAGGTATAATGAGTAAAATGACTTGTATTAAAGAGTATGATTTGTGTAAAAGGCATATGAAGTGAGAAAGTCGACGAAAAAGAGGTATGAATTAAAGGACAAGGCAATGATCTAATGTCGCTTAAAATAATTGTGTGTAGACCTTGAGATAAATAAAGTATAAGAAAATGAGAAATGAAGTAAATAGGTAACGAAAATGCTCAGAAGTACTCAATGGTACTCCGATATTAAGAACTTATTTCTTTAGGGAGGATTAGGTAATTGTTGTGTAACGCTTGAACTTGCAAATGGAGTGTTACTAAAACATGATACTAGGAAGGATAGCATACCCTAGAAGAATGAAGAATGAAGATGGAATACATAATCTGAAAATTAATTGAAAAGTGAATTTTATTTTCTGTGTTATGCATATATGTTTACAAGTGAGTAATAAGTGTTATATTTTTGTTGTGTCAATATAGACATAATATAGGACAGAACTATCAACGAGGACTAAGAAAAGACGATGAATATAAGGTAACAAGTGTAACATTTCCATAATTTTGAAATATGTTTATGATTTTTATATGATAAGTTAAGAAAATAAGAAAAGCAGATCAAAATTCCCGGAACACAGATAATTTAAGGTGTAAGGAGTAATAAAACGAAAATTTTGAGATATGTTAAGATTTTTCAAGTGAAATAAATAACAAAGAAGGTAACAAAGATAAGCGTAAAGAGAAAAAGGCTGGGATAAATACTAAATAGAGAGAAAATAAATGTTAAGTGATAGATAAGACGAATATGTACTGAAACCTAGAGAATTTCGGATGTAGGAAGAATGATAAATTTTAAAAATCCCTCATTATTTTAATTTTTCAATTTCAATCAATTACGTGATTTTTCAAATTTTTAATTCGGTCATATGTAATAGTTCTAGTTTATAAGGGAAAATTCTAACCTCCCGCACATTTATTAGGACATTAAACGCTAATTACAACTATACTATTAGAAGGACAATAAGACCAAGTACACCAAAAGATAGCTGACATTAAGGACGATAGTTTGACATATAACACGACATAATTAATTGAAGGACGATTACGCTATTAATAAATAATCAATCAAAACGACTAATTATTACAGGACCTAATAGAAATTTATATCATTTGAACCGGACGACTAATCCCTTCAGGATGACATACTTTTTATTAACGTTACATCCATAGAATTAGAGTAGTTAGACAATTCATATTATATAATAGAAAAGGGGCCGGCTTAAACCACAAACTCAGACTCGTGGCGCCTCACTACTTTGACGGATTTGATGAATCGCTAAACGGACACCACGCTTAAACTCAACGGACAGAATTTTGAAGACTTAGCAGAAGAGATTGTTAATGAGCCAATAAGGAAAGACTAAAGGCAGAGTCAGACCAATGACATAACTGCAGAAAAAACTAAACCCATGAGATATTAGCAAAATCCCAGGACGGGAGCGACACTATCTAGGACATTACTTCACGACTCGGACTGAAACTTCAGACATCGACATAGATTAGAGACTACGACATTTTAGCTAGCATTAGGCAAGTTTTTATTAACCCGCGCAGAGAAATAGGTTATATACCATACAGACATGGGAACGCGCGAGAGTAATTTATTATATAGTAATCAAAGTAAATATTGTTATTAAGGTGGAGCTATTAATTGTCACCTAAGTTATCAACGAATTCCGCGCTATAGAAATTGAGGATAGAAAATCTAAACATTAAATTACCAGCGCGTGTGTAACACTTTATACGGAAGTGAACAACATTATATTATAATTAAAAGATACAGCCTAAGTACGACGACGTGAAACATTATTGACAAACTAAAAGACGACCTTACATCATCTGTGATTTCTGATAAAATTATAAAACAAATCTGCAAACTTTTTGGAACAACTTAAGAAATAAACTAAATTTATCTTCACTATTTTAATTTATGGACTTATAAATATTTCAACCTTCAATTATATCCCTTTCTAGCTTCCGATTCATTGCTCACCTAGCCACGGAGATAAGATCTCGCTCTACCGAACTGAGAAACTAGCCGGACAGCCGACACAAAGCTTGCGTTGCGGTGAATTGCGGCTGTACTTACGAAACCCACCGTAGTACAACCAGCTTATAAACCGAGCCAAGCGGCGTGCGGGCGCAATATATATAATAGCTAATAATGCAAAAGTAATAAAAGAGGCTTACACAACCTAATTTCCGCTCACCCTTCCATCCTATCACACATTTAAAGCTGTTCATACTCATATTCCTCATCGTACAACTCTTCCAAGTCCTCTTGAACGGGAGCATTGTTAGTGCAAGCACCGTGGCAATTGCCACAGACAGGTAGCAGTGGATGCCGGCTTTCCGGCATCCACATCTCATACCGCAGCCTGTGGCACAATGACAAAATATGGAGTTGAGCACGCTGTCAGGTGCAATAGGGGCCTTGGTCAATAGGAGTCAGATATCTCCATCTTCTCTTGTCCAACCCCGACGTTCAGGTTCGAGAGATTCATTTCCAAACCACTGCTGGACCTGTAGAAACACTCTGCACGAGTGATGTAGAGCAGCATCTTTTGTAGGTGGCAATGAAGACAAGTTCGCTTTCATCTTGGCTGAAGATTTGATGAAGCACATGAACCTGTGGATAAAACACAATAAAATAGAATAGAATATTTTTTATCAAACAGCATGATTCAATGAAGTTAGTACATGCAATACAAAATGAAATGTACCTGTGATGATTGAGGTCATGCTCGTTGGGTGGGGCCTGATACATCAGTAGGAACATTTGTTCCCCAGCTTCAGCAATATCTCCTGGCGTGGATGTGGAGTCGTAAAACACTTCAGCGATGTTTTTGGTTTCGTTAGGAAACCGCTGGAAACATTTAAGTATGGCTGCTTTACTTTCTCCATGAATCGCAGAAGTGGTATCGCATCCAGTGAAGCAATGGTTAAACAGAATGTATGGGCTGAATGGCTGTCTTCTGTGTTGCCTCGTCCAGGCTTCATAAAAAACACATTCGTGTCTCGTGGTGTGAGTGCCACGAGTAAGACGAGCTGGTCTATGTCTTCGCCAACTACCACCACATTGAATGAGAGGTATTTTCCAGTCCACACCTAACGATGCTGCAGTCAGCGTCTCCTTTGTCTATGATGACTTGTACACCTTTTGCGCCCAAGGCCTGCGCTAACACACATATCAGCTTGGTTTTGTTCCTTTCGTTGGAAAGGAAGTTTTCCTGCTGAACAGTAGCCACCATGTTCTCATCAAAGTCTATATCCACTGATGTTTTACTTGATGCCCTTCGATGTTGTTCGGCTCTTTTCGTGGAATTCGTGTCTTCGTAACCGCCAAAAACCACAGCAGAGTTGTAGCCGTAACGGTTGATCATGTAAGACACATATTGATCGCAGATGGAGGCGAACTTGGTGTTGTTGTTCCACTTTACTCTATGAAGGAGGAAGCCGCCATAGATTACCGTGAAACTGTTCTTCAAGTTGACCATTTTATTGCTTAAAGCAGGGATGGCCAACTGGCGGCCCGCGGGCCGCTTGCGGCCCGCGGTTATGTTTTATGCGGCCCCCGAACAACTTTTTAAAAGTATTACGGTAGATATTTTTTAACAGAAATATAAAATACAAAATTTCCTACAAGAGTCCAGGTTAAGTTCAAATTGTATATAATTACGACCTGATAATAAATTTTTTAACAACTAGCAAAATAAAGGTTTAATTACTTTAAGAGAATCAGTAGGAAGTATACTTTGAGTAGGCCTATAAGGCAAACACGCCAGTTTGATGTCGCACGGTGTGGCAACTACGCTTTCCGAAAAGACTGACTGCACGGTTTGGCAACTGCGCGTTCGGAACCAAACAAAACACTCAGTGACTCTGAGATACTAAGACTGTGCGCAAGCGAGGCTAGCTACTGTCAAACTGCTGGTGCTTCATCACTGTGTTTAGTTTTAACTTACAAACCTAATTACGTTATTTCACGATGGGTAAGAAAAGAAAAGTTTCAGAAGAAAACAGAGTGTTTCAAGACAAGTGGGAAACCGAGTATCTGTTTGTAAATAACAAGGACAATAAACCCCAGTGTTTAGTGTGTTTGCTTGTACTGTCTGTCCATAAAGAATATAACCTCAATCGGCACTACACTCAGCACCATGCAGCTAAGTACAAAGATTACACTGGACAAGCTAGGCTTACTATTGTATCTGACTTGAAGAAAAAGGTTAGTGCTCAAAAAAACCTATTTAATAAATCCACAACTTTGCAAAAAAATGCACTCTTAGCTTCTTATATTGTAAGTGCAGAGATAGCTAAAGCCAAAAAACCCTTCACTGATGGTGAGTTTGTAAAGAAATGCTGTATAGAAGTGGCTCAAGCTTTTGGTGAAGAAAAATTTAGTAATGAGTTTAAAAACGTCTCACTTTCAAAACAGACTGTCACTAGAAGAATTGAAGAAATAAGTAAACATGTTTCCAGTGTAATAAGTAATATTGTTTCTGAGTCTTCCTACTTTTCTCTAGCCTTGGATGAGTCCACTGATTTAACAGACACTGCTCAACTGTTAATTTTCATCAGAACAGTAGACAATAATTTCATGATAAATGAAGAATTACTGGCTCTAGAGTCACTGCATGGTCATACTAAAGGTCAACACATTTTTGATGCACTTATGAAAGCCCTCAACAGCTGTGAAGGAACAAAAAAGTTGTCAGCAATTGTAACAGATGGGGCCAAAGCTATGGTTGGCTCTCAACTAGGCCTAGTGGGCTTGTTAAGAAAGGCTGGTATCAGCTGTCCATCATTTCACTGTATTATACACCAGGAAGCTCTTTGTGGGAAAATGCTGGAAATGGAAGACACAATGAAAACAGTTATGAAATGTGTCAACATGATCAAAGGAGGAAATAGGTCATTGACTCATAGAAAGTTCATGGCTTTTCTAACAGAACTCGAAGCAGAGTATGGAGACTTGACACTCTTCACAGAAGTACGCTGGCTAAGTAAAGGGAACTGCTTAAAACGATTCTTCGCTTTAAGAAAAGAGGTAGCTGAGTTTCTCAATGCACATATAAATACGCCTATCTCCAAAGAAGTTCAAGAAAAACTACTAGATTCTAAGTTTTTATGCAATATGGCTTTCTTAACCGACATAAGTCACCACATGAATGAACTTAACTTGAAATTGCAAGGTCGAAATCAAACAGTACCTCAGTTAGTTGGACACTTAGATGGATTTGTAAATAAACTTAAGGTTTTCATATCAAGCCTAGAAAAAGCTAATCTAGTACATTTCCCATCGTGCAAAGAAATTATGGAAGAAATTCCAACCAGTGATTTCAGTTTTTGCATACCGAAATTGAATATGCTTTTGGAGTCATTCAATGAACGATTTTTGGATTTTAATGAACTGCGACCACATCTCTTCTTATTCAACAATCCCATGACATGTGACATTTCCCAGCAAGATGACGACCTACAGTTGGAGCTCTGTGATTTGCAAAGTGACCAAGTTTTCCAGAAAAGACCAGAAACTGGTGTCGAATTCTGGAGTAGGCTGCCTGAGGACAAATATCCCAAACTACGTGATTTTGGTAAAAAAATTGTTTCAATGTTTGGAAGCACCTACATTTGTGAGAGCACTTTTTCCTCGATGAAATTTATAAAATCAACTCACCGTAACAGACTTACAGACAACCATCTTCAAGATTTGCTTAAAGTGGCCACCACCTCGACAAGAATTGATTTTGACAAACTTGTGAACGATTGTGCCCGCCCTCAGTGTTCTCACTAGTGGTTTTTTTTTTCAGTAAAATTGTTGATTTTGTTCTGCTCAACTCTTGTATGATTAGTAGTATATATTATTTCAACATTAAAGTATGTTCAATATCCATAGCATTTGTTTATACATTAATTTATATAGCCTAAATTTCCCTTTAAGTTCTTGTGCGGCCCCTGCTTTTAGCGAAAGTATGGAAGTGGCCCTTTGGGCAAAAGAAGTTGGCCATCCCTGGCTTAAAGGAAAGGCATAGTTTTCCTCATGATCCATTCGTCGAAAAGAGTCATGGGGTAGCTATGGGGCTAACTCACACTTCAACAGCTCCTCTACATCCTCTTTAGTTTTCTGGGTAATTATGGTCCTCTGGAAAATCATTAAAGGCTTGATCACCACCACTCCGTTGTCCAGTTTGACAGTGTTGCTCATAGCAGCCAATGGGACTACTGCGTTCTTCTTACACTGCTTCATTTCTGCGAAGTTAATTCCAACAAAAGTTTCCATTGTACGGGTTCCGATTTCCATTGCTTGGTAACAGTTGATGTTATTGGTTCCTATTACTCCGGTTGAAAGGGACATCAAAGAATCGCGAACAGAAAATGGCGGGTGATCAGCCAACCACTGAGCAAGTTTCCTTCTGTCTTGGTCATTTCTGCTAACTCGTGATGCTCGAAAGTCGACATGCTGTTCTCCACTCACAGAATGGACTAACTAACTATCGTCGATTATGTAAACAATAAATAACGTGCATAAAAGTTCACATTTTATACATACTGGTATAAAGGCTCACATGCATATATATATATATATATGTATATATATTAGTTATATGGGTAATAAATACCATTTATGTTTACATAAACAATACATAAAGTGATAAAGAGAGTTAAAGCACTTGAAAACGGAAATAAAATGATGGGCAGTTTACTAGCGGAATCTCGAAATCGACCCCGAAATTTAAAAACGGTCTAACTTTTGACTACGTGAAGATAAATTATCAAATGTATGTATATTCTTGAAGAACATGTAATTCTCTACAACTTCTTTTCTTACAAGTTTCCTGTAAAATGGAAAACTAAAGAATTGGAAGGGCGAGTTCGACGAAAAACGTGAGGCGCTACAAATTTTTCTGCAGGTTTTCCATTTTCGCCGGCTCATTCTCGGAGACGGTAACATATAAGATAAATATTAATATACTATTTTGTCGGGAGTTTAATAAGCTTTAATTTTGAATACCATAACATTTTCTGTACGATGCACTGTTTTCGAGATTTGCGCCAAAAACTGAAAAAAGGGACCTTTGAACCTCCCCCCCACCCCCCGCGGCACCTGAAATTGGCGGGAAAACATTAGGCGTTGTTCAGGGGACCTCCCACTACACATTCCTGAAACATTTGGAACTACACGATTTTTTGCAGCAAAACCACCTTTTTTTATCTAATTTGACTGGGCTAAATCAGAAGATTGTGTATTTGAAGACATATTTTGTTGTCCAGGATCTATATATAATCATTCTTCTCTTCTTGGACATTTGGACAACCAAAACATTTGGACAACCATATAATTTGGACAACCAAAACATTTGGACAACATTAACATTTGGACAACAATTGGACAATAGCATTTTTACATCAATAACATTTGGACAACAATAACATTTGTACAACATTTTGACAACACTAACATTTGGACAACAATAACATTTGGACAACAATAACATTTGGACAACATTAACATTTGGACAACATTAACATTTGGACAACAATAACATTTGGACAACAATAACATTTGGACAACAATTTAATTTGGACATTTGGGTACAATAACATTTGGACAACAATAACATTTTTTTATAAATAACCTGTTTCTTTTTTATAAACCTGTTATTTTTTATAAACAACCTGTTATTTGTATAAACAACCTGTTTTTTATTCCTGTTATTTTTTAAAAATAACCTGGTATTCTTTATACCTGTTATTTTTTATAATAACATGTTATTATAACCTTTTGTTTTTTATACCTGTTATTTTTATAAATAACCTGTTATTGCTTATACCTGTTATTTTTTATAAATAACCTGATATTGTTTATACCTGTTATTTTTTATACCTGTTATTATCGATAACCTGTTGTTTATTTATACCCGTTATTTTTATAAATAACCTGTATCTCTTATACCTATTATTTTAAATATCCTGTTATTTTTAGAAATAACCTGTTATTTTTTATAAACAGCCAGTTATTTTTTTACATCTGTTATTTTTTACAAATAACCTGTTATTTTTTACACTTCCGATTTTTTAAAAATAACCTGTTATTTTTCAATAGCTGTTATTTTTATTAAACAACCTGTAATTTTATTATAACTGTTATTTTTTATAAATAACCTGCTTCCTCCTTCAGCATCCAATATTTCCGCTTTTCCCTTAAATCGTCCAACAGCTGAATTCTTCTTCTTCCAAGTCCAGTTGTTCCCTCTAGTCTTCCTTCTACGACATCATGTAATAAGCAGTTCCTTCTCAGAATGTGTCTACAAGAAAAAAAAAATCCTCTTGGAAAAACAGGAAAGCATGGGAAATAATGTTCTAATGATAAAGAACTGTGGTTATTTATCATCATTATATTATATACAGCTACACACAACTTCCTCTACAATATGCTATTATAATTCTAAATTTAACATGATAATTAGGCTAAGTGGAAACTTCTAGTTTTACTAGAGATGGGTCAATATCAAGTATCTCAACCCTTGATAGTGGATACTCATAAATATCTGTCCCAATTGATATCCAATCCAAAATTTATCTTTACAAACCGTAGTCCAATTAGATAACAATGGGGTTTGAACCTGGGTCCTTCCTGAATGTGAGTCCCAGATGGTAGCACCTGAGCCATGCCGCTCAGTATTATGGTACTGTTGAAAAGAAATTGCACGGATTTTCAAAATTCTTTGCTGAAATTCCAATTTTTCCCCCCCATGAAAATTAAACTAAAAACTAAAAGCTAAATTTATATTTTAAAGCTTGGCTTTTCAAAATTCTTTACTGACAATGAAAATCCCAGTTTTTCCCATAGAAAACTAAACTAAAAATCACATTTTTATTTTAAAACTAATGTAATAACTCGTTAAAAAGTCAATTTCTAGCCGCAATCTCATAGTCATTTATTCCAGATGATTGAATTTAAAGGAATCGTAGAGCTCAGACAAACTATCACCAAACCTGTGGAGAAAACTAAAATATACGGAGAGGCAGCTCTTATTATCTGAGCAGGTTTAGGGGCATTATCTTTATAGGAGCTTGTACATAATTATGACAAATTTTTCTACCAATTTTTCTACAGTGTTACGATGAGCCGCTTGTGAAAGTAATTAAAGGCATGAAAATATATTGTGCTCATCAGGATGGGGCATCGATCAGTACTAGTGTATATTGAGTATCCATCATATCAATAAATCAAGAGCTCAAAGAAGTCATCTCTAGTTCCCCCCCTTACATCAATTACATTAAATTATTTAGAATTATAGAGGAAATTATTTTTGGCTACGTAGAAGTGTGCATTTAATTACTTGACACAAACACAGAAGTAGAACAATACTATGTGAAGCACATACAGATTTTTTTTTTTACAAAGACAGGGATGTAATCCTGCAATGTTGATGAGAATATTGTCCTGACACGGCAAGTAGGAAAATGAAAAAGGCACACATATATAACATCATATATACATATCGTATTTCATCTAAGACGTATCACTGCAAACCATATGCCTTGTTTTAAAAAATATGAATATGCTCTTCCAATCCCCATTTTTGAAGAAGACCAAGAAGTTAAGATGGTTGAATCTGCAGAGAAGCAACGTTTTTAAAATCAGTGAATAGACAAAAAGATCTAGAAATTTTGGAGAAGATTTACATAAAGAAATTCAAAAGTAGACTAATGAATTTCGACATACCAGAGATGAGAACCTGATCAATAAGTCTGTCAAACCTCTACTAGGTGCATATCAGGATTTTCATAAGCAGGACTTGCCAGTTGACAAGTAGCCGAGGATGGGTTCGATGGTCCTTGAAACATGTACTACCAAAAAGTTGGTAAGTGAAGCATAAGTTAGTGTCATGGTTCAAGTCACATAATTATTTTATTATAGTTGTTTCATTAAGGTCCATAAATTTAATGATATTTGGAATAACTTAATTTTTGTTTTGAATATGGTAGGCTATATGGAAGTGAATACTGAAACTTTCGACTATACACAGCACCATATGTGACCTGAACAGCTGATAATAAAATAGTGAATTCGATAATTCATCCTACATCTCACCTCCCAGCTTATCACAAGGAAATTTCCTCCCATATTGAATGTCTGTTGTAAGGTTTGCAGTGATATCTTATATGTATTTGGATCCTACATTTAATTGTAGTCACAATTTTTACTTCCTCTGCCCGTACCATAGGTACTATAGGTAGAGGAAGTATTGTTTTCGACCCTAAAATTCGAAGTTGAGTTTTTAGCATATATACACGTTTCAAGGCCCCCTGGATCTAAAAATACCATTTTTGGAAACATGTCTGTGTGTCTGTGTGTCTGTGTGGAAAATATCTGTGAACAAGCTAGCTCCAAAACGGAAAATCGTATGAAAACAAAATTTCGTATTTGGGTCAGGTACCTTCTGAAGATGTGAGGATAAGATTGGCGACTATTTTTTCTTATTTTTAAGGGGACTTTACATGAAGAAATTTTCGTTTTTCGCGATTTTCTCGAAAACGGCTCTAACGATTTTCTTTAAATTTTGCACATAGGTTGCTTATACTAAGAGCTAAAACTTTTATTTGAAACATTTTTTCGAGAAAATTCTCTGAGGGTAGTTACAAGCCACCCACTGTTCACCCACTGTTTGTAGAAAGTTTGTCTTACGTGATGAACAACTGAATTCGCGCTCTTTCACGGCCTCTTATTCTATATAAGAATGTGAAGTGAGAAAGATGTGTTGTTGGCCATGCATAGAGTAAAGAAGTATCTGAGGGAAATATTCGATAAATTTCGGAAATTATATTTTACGGCAGAAAGTTCAATAAACGTCTGCAGTCATTTGTTTTTTTTTTTTTTTTAAAGTTTGTCGCATCATTGAAAGAAGAGGTATTTATAGGATAATTAGCGTAAAATTGTGTCTTGCGATTCTGTACAAGGATATGTGAATACTGCTAACTTTTATTTGGGCAGAGGAAGTTATGTGACTTTCACATCAGATTTTTTTAGGAACTGAACACATCATTTGGTGGGATCCAGCATTTCACAATTACTTACAAAAGATTTCCCATGGCTCCTACATAAGACTAAGTATCATGTTCTCTTATTTCTGAATAAAATATATATTTAAAGTAGTTAGAGTAAACTTCTTATGGTAACAAACTTAACTATGAGACATTCAATAAATTATTGTGCTTCATAGTAGAGTTGTTGAGACTCTATGCCATTGACTGTAATTTCGTTTCAACTTGTTTAACAAAAAAGCTCATGGAAAGTGTTTTTGAGACATATTTTAAGGTACACTATTGGTGAATCAATAGAATGAAGCACGACATTAAATTCTGATGTATACTGTCAGACAATCACAGGAGGAAGAGTTCTACGCAGAGGGGATTTCAAAAATCGCAAAGCAGTATGAACGTAAATGGATTTTTTTATTTCAGCTGTTTTTATACTCCTTTCAGCTACGAGGCCATATCAGGAGTTCGGGATCTGTGTCTATACGTTAGGGTAGGCTATGGAACTATTGATTGTCAACTATCTTCTATTGTTGGTGTATTTTATGGAGTAAATTTCAACTGATATCAATTTAAATGGATATGGTACAGGATGAAATGGTGAGGATGATTCATGGTATGTAAATATCCCATTCGATATTTGCCATTACAACTGGGAAACAATGAAAAAACCCATGTCAAATTGGCCAGTCACAAAATTTGAACCTGGAATCCCTTGAATGTGAGTCCAAGACCATCTCAGCCACCTTTCTCAGAAATATAAATGGAAATATGTCGAAAAATAATGTAAACAATTTATTTCCACTTGTGTGTAATAAAAGTTTCAAAAATAAAGTAGCATTCCTTAATCAGAATTTTGTTGGACATTACTCTGCATATACTCCATTCTGAGTAACATTTATGAAAGCAGCCTAGGGAGGACCTAGACACGGATGGGAAGACAATTGTTCAGAGTCAAAGGGAAAACTCAGGAGACTCATACATAATTGCTAACACGTTATGAAAACTGGATGAGCTCAGGCTCAGCTTAGGGATGAATAATGTAAGGCATGGTGTGAGCTATCACACAAGGATAAAGTGTGAATGATACCTAGCATATACCTGGCAAACTACAGGATTTAAGGGAATGTATTAGCTGGTTCTGAATGGAAATATTCATTAAGACTGCATATAGTGTGGCTGCAGTACAAGCTTTGCCAGGAGAAGTCAGGGAGAAGTCAGGATGGTAGCTGCTGTCGGCATTGTCTCAGCAAGTTTGAAATACTTTCTCATAGCCTAAGCTCTGTCAGAATGGCGAGGTGCTGAGAAATATATCTCATTTACCAAAAGAAATATGTTAAACAATATGGGAGGGGTCCATCAAGAATGTCCAAAAACGGTACTAGTTTTATAATAAGATTTTTGTCGAAATGTCGGAATTTTAATAAGTTATAAGTGACATCCATTGTGAATTTGTTACTGTTATGTGTTGAAGTTTTATCATATATACAATGGAAAAAGGACTATCTGCAATTTTGTGTACAAACGGTACTAGTTAATGGTGGAAATTTGTTTTGTCTTTTATTGTACTGCTTTTTTGTTTTGTTTTAGTTTTTCAGATGTGCAATGATCCCTGTAAATAGCCTAACAACTACATCAGGGATCAGAGTACTATTGCATGTAAAATTATGCTTGAGAATAAATATTACAGTATTATTATAAGACACATGTTGGCTGATTTTCTCCTAGAAGCTGATGAGAGAATTGCAGGAATTGCTACACAGAAATCTGATTTGAGCGAGCCAAGTCCAATCAAGGGATATGGAATACTAAAAGAACGCTTGCCAGCCAGAAACCTCTTATTACAAAGCAAAGTGCCAACAGGAAAATAATGCGATAATTGGGCTTTCACCAGTGGAAAAGACATATTTTTTTTTGGTAAAGACCTGGCAGAAGTTTGGAATTCCAATGTGAAACTATTAACAAAGTTGAACTGTGAGCTATATTTAAAATGTGTTTTATTGTTTTAATGTTTAATGTTAAAATGCTCAATTTAGTTATATATTTTTTGGTTAGGAAAGATGGTGCAAAACACTTGTTTTACAAATGATGTTCCTATCTTTTTTCTATTCAAATTATGTGTTGTGTCTTGGTAACACACAAATTTTATATTTTTGCTTTGTCATTTGAGTCTTCTTGCTCCACTCTCTGACTACTTTTTCTAAGGCACAATTAAATAGCAGCGGTGAGAGTCCATCTCCTTGCCGAACACCAGTTCTAATCTCGAATGGGTCGGAGAGTTCTACCATGAATTTAACTTTAGAATATGTACTGGTAAGTGTTTCTCTGATTAGGTTCGTGGTTTTGTTGTCTAGGTTTAGTTCTGTTAGTATAGAGAAGAGGGATTCCCTACCTATTGAATCGTATGCTTTTTGGAAGTCAATGAAAGTAAAAAAACCAATGTTTCCAAGAATAAAAAAGTGGATCATGAATAAAAATAATTTATTCTTGGACACATTGTTTTTTGATATTTATAAAAGTGGAAACAGGACCTTATTATCGTCAATGAAAGTGATAACCAGGACCCGGATTCTGATGACCTAAAATTGTTTGAAAAATGACCTATAAAATGACTCTAAATTATAAAGAAAATGACTTAATAATTATAAAAAATGACCTAAAAACTGATATTTTATTTATAAAAAATTATTATTGTAGGCTACATACAAAGTTATAGACTAATTTGTACATAATTGTAAAAACTGTAAATAACTATAATGTTGTGAATCTTCTTTTCTCACGGAAATTTATACTGGCACTGAGGCAGTGGTGAGTCAAAATTCGGCATTTCCTTTTGTGGTCTGCCGGATTACGAGTATATTGTTGTCAATCTAATAACAATAGTAATATAATAAAAAAATTTGGCGTTTCTTTTATTCTCGCTTCCAACTAAGCCATGTCAACACTTTAATGCCGAATTTTTCCTTCTTGCATTAAACAAACAACACTTCAAAGACAGCACTACTAGCATGAAAATGACTAAATAAGGAAGCAAATGATACGAAAATGACAAAATAATGACCTAAAGTTGAAATAAATGCCCTCAAAATATAAAATTGCATAAAATGACAAAAAATAACCTAATAAAAATGCATTTCTGTAATCTAGAGGCCATGATTAGGATTTATCCACAATTTGGCAATGTCTATGCAGCATCAATAAAATGATGACATGTCATTAGAATCCCGGCCCTGGTGATAACATATGACTTCGCTCTTGATTTTTGGTAGGCCATGATGTTTTTTATGTTTAAGATTTGTTCCGGGCAGGACCTTCCTTTCCTGAACCCCGCTTGGTATTCTCCAAGTTGATGGTCTAGTTGGGGTTCTGCTCTGTTTATTAGTACTTTAGAAAATATTTTGTATGTTACGACTAGGAGTGAGATCCCCCTGTAGTTGTTGGGGTCCGTTGTGGATGAGGGCCATCTTCCATTCATCTGGGATTTTCTCCTTTATCCATATTTCATCAAAGATGCTTTTGAGTGAGACTATGGAATTTTATTGACATTTTTCCAAAGTTCAGCTGTGATTTGATTTTCTCCCGATGCCTTATAGTTTTTTAGGTTCGCTATAACTGTCTCTAGTTCTTCAAATTTTATTGGTCATATTTTAATGTTTTTTTAGGTCATAAATGCATGCACATATCCTATTTTTTAGGTCATAGAAATCCGCCCCCTAGTGATAACATTATGTGATTGATAACATTATTCACGATTACATTAAGCAGCATTCACTTCATTCGTGTAATTGCCACTGTAAGTTGCCTCACAATTCTCTCATAGCTTCACTTAACAAAGAATACAATTCTACTTTAGTATGTTAAGTTATATGTTATTAATACTGTACACTCTTCCTGTTAAAGGCGGTGTTCAAAGTGTTGTCCCTGCACCTAGATGCAATAACTGCACTTGTCTCTGCAGTGAGTTTCGGATTCTTTAAAACACCTCCGGATCATCTTGGAATTCTTGACAAACACGTACAATTCTTTGCCCCAGTACTTCAGAACCTGAAAATAAATGCCTATTTATTTAATGTGAAACTTAAAATTAAGGAAAGAATGGATGAAAGTGACCAGCAGGACTTTTTTTATTACAGTACTAGCATGTGCCCGCGGCTTCGCCCGCGATAATTATTTCAAAAATAAAAAATTAAGAGCATAATAGTTAAAACATTATATTTATTAAAACCTAAACCACGTGGACTACTTACCACGATTCGATAGCGTCGCCTGGCAAAAGCGATCTCAGATTCGAGTTCCTTGACCCAGAAAATCCCTGTATAGTGAGTTACGTCCAAATCGAATAATGTTTAATCATATTTAGGTCTATGTTGATTATCCCTCTTCCGTGTAGGTTGAAGATTTCGTATGTCTACGGGCCTTGACATTCTAAACAAATGCACCAGCGTGGGCTTACAACATTCAAGCGATCGCGATGCTTTTATTTCCACGGTATGACAAAAATAGCCAAAGCCAAATGCAATTGATTTGACATTGAAATGTATTACTGAAATCTGATGCTTCGACAGCGCTAAAATCACGTTTTCTGCCAGTTTTTCACTCATAACTCGCGAACGAAAGCTAAAATTAAGAATCCGGCTTCGAGGTGCATTCTCCCACCTTTCAGTCCATCTATGTTTAAAATTTCAGATCTCTGCGTTCAGTAGATTTCTCTGGGCATCGCGGACAGACAGACAAACACGTCCTTTTATTATTATAAGATAACATGTGCCCGCGGCTTCCCCCGCGATAATTATTTCAAAACTTAAGTGCATAATAGTTAAATCATTATATTTATTAACACCTAAATCACGTGGGGTGTATTCCACGATTAGGTAGCGTCCCCTGGTAGAAAAAGCGACCTCAGGTTCCAGTTCCTTGGCTCAGGAAACCCCTGTATAGTGAGTTTCGTTCAAATCGAACAATGTTTGACCATAATTAAGCCTATGTTGATATCCTTCTTACGTGTAGGTTGAAAATTTCATATATCTGCGGGCCTTGACACTCTAAACAAATAATCGTCCACGATGGACTTACAAAATCAAGCGATCGCGATGCTTTTATTTCCAAGGTAGGCTATGAGGTATGATGACAAAAATAGCCAAAGCCAGCTGTAATTGATTTAACATTGAAATATATTACTGAAACTGATGCTTCGAAATCGCAAAAAATACACGTTTTCTGCCCGTTTTTCACTCATAACTCACGAACGAAAGCGAAAATTAAAATTCCGGCTTCGAGGTGCACATTCTGACCCTTTAGTCCGCCTATGTATAAAATTTCAGATCTCTGCGTTGAGTAGATTTCGCTGGACATCGCGGACAGACAGACAGACGGAGGACAGACAGACGGAGGACAGACACTTCCTTTTATTAATATAGATTGTAATAATTAGGCCTACTGTATTATTTTGATATCCATTTTTAAGCCTACATCAGGGCTTCATTTCAGCACTAGTTCTACACCAATTAAATTGAAGTTATTTCTATTTCACAGGTATTTTTCAAAATAAAATATTTTATACAATTAAAATCCTTATGGGGATGCTATGGCACTGTGCATGCTGTGTTCTTGTTTATCACAAAAAATGGCAAATATTTGAGGTTATAATGTTTTTTAAAACCTATATGGGTGATTCTTCAAATACGGGAAAATTTGTGTTCCGGAGTGATATATCCCTTCAAATTCAACTTTAAAAAAAAATTAAAATAATATTTTGTTTCTACTACTTCCATACTAAGTTACAACTATCACTTTGAAATGTCACTAACTTTAAATTCTGATATTCCAAAATCGATTTTAATTCAATGAAATGTCATCCACATGCCCTGTCCCAAACCTCGGTTTTGTATATTCTAATGCATTTTTCCACAAAACAAAATGTTATTTCCTTTTCAACTTTTTTCCTGTCAATGAGTATGAATGTGTGAAGAATATTAACCCCTAAAAAATAAAATGAAATAAAATTGTCACCCCACCTAATGAACATAAAGAATGTCCAAAGGGTTTTTGGTCATCCACATGTCTGAAAAGAATGGAATTTTTTCTGCAGAAATGAGAAATTTTTATAACTGGCAACAGTGTTAGAAAGCCAACAGGGCAGCTTGTGGTTGAATTGTAAGGTTGAATTTTGCTTGCTTACAAACAGTTTGGGATTAACAAAGGACTTTGCATCATTTTCAAGGTAAGCGTTTTTATTCCCCGTCATTAACATGGCTTCTAGAAAGTAGGCAGAAAGTGAATATTTATTAATTTTGATTATGCACTATGATAAACCTAACAATTCAAAGTACTTGACTGAAGTTGAGCTTACGGAGGTTTAGAAATGGCTTGCTGAGACCACTAAAACTCCTTTTTTGTCATCCACATGCCTGATTTTTGTGTCATCCACATGTCTCATGAAGGGGTATGTGGTTGACTCTCAAGTCATGTAGATGATAAATGTAGGATACTATTGTGTTTGTGGTGTCTGTGACCTGTACTTAAGATCTTAAAACTGATTAAATGAATTTCTGCTTGATTCCCCCTCCCCCAAAACCATAAAAACACAGTCTCGTTAAAATTACATTAATTCCGGAGTATGCACACAAATTTGCAAATTTGATGCAAAATCAACTGAAGTATGCTGAGAAAAATATGAAATCACATAAAGAAAATCAGATTGTGGCCAAAGTTAGTCATTAATGTGGCCTTCTGCCATCCACATGTACACGGATGTCATTCACATGGCTTTAAAAAAATAAAGAAAGTAAAATAAATAAAAATATAAACATTTAAGCTCTGCTGGTGTCATATTATAATCAAGTAACCCCTGAAGTATTTTTGTGATTTTTTTTGAGATTTTTTAAACAAAGTAAAAAATTTGGATTTCACACACTCCAAATTTTCCCGTATTTGAAGAATCACCCATATAATTCATAAACTCAGTTTGTTGCTAAAAAATATGACAGAAATGAAAGAAAATCATGCAGAAGTGGGCATTCACATAACCTAAAATGGGGTAATTTACACATCACGGAGGAAAGAAAACACGGAGATGCCCTGAGACCGCAAGCATGAAGCCAACTGTCCGAGCGTTTGGTACTCTAAGGGGGCGTGTCACTGTGTTTATATGTTTATAGCGTGCACGGATAGCGTGGTTACTCTTCTTTGTTTTGAACAATTCAGAAGTGAAAATGAGTGCATGTTGTGCACTATTCTTACCTTAAAAATTAATAATTTTGTAAAATTTAGGTACTGAAAATAGTCAATTTTTGGGATGAATGAATATGGGTATAATTGCTAAGCATAATTTACTTGTATTTTACACTAGGCTGCTAATTATTGATGTATTTACTGCCTTAGGCTACATGTAATTAATCAAATAAAGTGCATTTATCTGAATTATTAGTAATGTAATTTATTGCTTTAGATTTCCAATATTTATATTATTTGTCATTTATTGCGTTTAATAGAGTCAATAACCACATGGTGTAGCTATATAACTGTCCAGAATATTTTTCTCGTTCGGAATTATCATAGTCGCACGGTCACTTATTTATTTTCTGACTCATTATTTATACTCGTGCATGTAAAGTTGCTCATTTGAAAGTTACATTTTTGGCTCTTCTGAGATAGGTTAATGCTTACTACCGGGATTATTATGATGTCAGAGTATGTGGTTAATATATGAAATTGGGATATTACATATTTTCCCTATCGTTGCGTTGTTATATCCAGTGAAACTTCGGAGTATTTGTGTGCTATTGTATATATATATATATATATATACCAAAAGGGGGCATGGTCATTGGCTTCATCTGTTTCCCATACAACACCGCAAGCACGGCGTCTCTGTGTTTTCTTTCCTCCGTGTTACACATACTGAAGTGCCAACTACTGTGGATAAAATATGAAATCTGTTGAATCTACAATCTTCTTGCATTAAGTTAAGTAGTGGCAGGTAGATTCGATTTTAGTGGCAGTTAGGTTGGTTAGGTTAGGCTATGAACAGTGGTATTAGTTTAGTAGGACATACCAAATTCATGCATTTTGAAAATGTGCTATATCTCCTGTGAGGTTTGTCATGTTGGGCAACCTGCTACCCAGAATTCTAAGTCAAGTCAATAACATGGCTGTCAGTTCTATCTTATTATCATGAATTACATATTTTAAGGAATGAGTATTACAGGATGTATTCTTAAATAGGCTATATTAACAAATTTCGCACCTAATTACAATCCTTGCACCTGGGAACACATTTTTACGTTGTTTCGTTTTGAAAAAAGGAAAACTGTAATGTCGAGGAGATAGGGCTGGACAAAATTGAATCCACATTTAATTTCCCCCCTTTGTCAAAATGTTTGATTTGAACTCTGAACATAGGTGTCCCAAACTCAGCACAGATAGCAGAAAACCACTCAGACCTTGCTGTAATCAATCAAGAGTACTGATAACTTATCAGCAGTCATATAAAACGCAGAAAAAGAAGCATGCTATAAGAAATGAAGGAAAAAATCACACCAAAACAAAATATTATGATTCTGAATCAATTTTTTTTTCACATTTCTCAATTTAAGCTTATGCACAAAAGACCTTTTTCCCGTGTCTTATTTAGACATTTTGCACAACTGAACAAATTTCATGGATTCAGTTTGCTTAATATTGGTATTTTACTAATGTACAAAGATAAATGTAGCTAAGGAAAACTGTTTTGTAAAGTTTTGTGCCTATCTCTGTTACCAAGAGATATGGTCCCTATACATGAATGATTTACGGAAATGATTTCTGCCGTTAGCCTCTGTAATTCTTTGACAAAGGGGAACTGCACATGCAGTTTGAATTACATTTGGTGAATTTAAGGCAATACTTTCCAAAATATATAATAATTTAACATCATACTGTATTGTATAACAATTAACTAAACCCTATACATCATAGTCTGGCACATTAGTAGTTTTCCTCATTTGAATAGATATTGATATTTTTACAATAGGATGATTAGTTTTGAGCATGAAGTGTCATGAAAATGCTTCCCCATTTTGAGTTGTAAAACATAATAAAGGAGGTAGGTCTAAGCCATTTAAGAGTGGAGAAACTAAACACCTAATATTACTGGCCTACTTGTTTCATACATTTTGTGAAGAGTTCTCTTAACTTTTAATTAATTAAACTACACAGAAGTTTACCAGTGTGTTAGGAACTAGCATCTACAGTAGGCCTATTTGTAAAAAGATGTCAGTTAATTATTAAGGTTATGACTCCCGTACCAGCGAAGTGTCGGATATACAATGTGACGAGTATGTGAATCAACATGGTTTATTTCATAATAATGAACTATTAAAAAAGGTATTATCAATAGTAAATAGTGATCCTGATCTCGAATAAAATAAACCATCCTTCCACAAACTGAGGACCTGACCTAACCTAGTGGACCGAGATGAGAAATTATACATGGCACAAGCATTATTTTTATGAGATAAGGATATGTGGCACAGATGTCATTTTTATGAGATAAAACAATGTGGCACAAGCATTATTTTTATGAGATATTGCACAGATGTTATTTTTATGAGATAAGACAATGTGGCACAAGTGTTACTTTGGGAAAATGGAACTTTATGTCTGACCTGAGTCCCTCATTCCTTCTCCCTCCCCAGTGGTGAAATATTATGTATGGTACAAGGGTCTTGGGAAGAGTTTTAATGCAAGAATCAGTTTTTACAATTTTGAGATATTTTGTTAGTTATAAAAAGAGCAGTGTTGGTGCAAGGGGGATGAAAGTGAGATATAAAGTTCCAACTTGCCGTTATTTTTATGAGATAAGAACATTTAGATGAGAAGAGAGAAGGAATAGGCCTATTTCACATCCCGATGGGTGAAACCCAAATACTCGCTGCACTCTGCCTCTCCTTCCACTCTCTGCTGCAAGTTGCTATATGGTGATGGCTACTTCCCCTACCTTTAACCATCCGCTTGCCAGTACCTTTCCCCCAGCAAGCTGCTCTAGGCCCGTCGTTTAAATGCCGCCGCTAGATGTCTCACTGTTTATAGTTTCTCCCCACCCAAAACCCATACTTCCCAGGCGGGTCCCGTTAGGGAGTAGGAGTGGGGGACTCTGGTGCGGCAAGTATTTGTTTTTTTTCATCCCTACTAATGTAACGAATAATATATCTGGGTCAATCCATATGAAATCATCCAATAATAAAATAATTTGTTGCTGACCTATTTTATTTTATTTTTAAGTATATATTTTCTGTTTCTATGTGTATCTGGGAGTACAAAACAATTTTTTTCACATTTTTATCACTAACGCTTTGGCAACTAGTGACCATTTTGCTTAGAAGGATCTGTCATTTTTGGCATTTTCAAAGGTTAGCGGTAAGTTAAATAACTATTTTATTTATGAAGATATCAACTTGAAGTAAAAACCATCTTAATCTACAAGAAACATGCTATAATCCATGTTATGACCAAAAATTTGTTAGGTCTTAAGGAAATAATCTAAAACTTTATTAGAAAATGCAGTTCCGATTAGAAAAAATTAACTTTATAAAACTTTTTTTCATAGAAGGGATGAAAACACATGTTTCATATTTTCCCCCACAAAGATATAGTAGATCACTAGATGCTAGTAAAATTTGAGATCATTTATATAAATCCTTTAGGTTTTATGAGTCTTCAAATATCGAGATTTTGCAAAATTGTTGATTTTCAAATTTAAATATCTCAAATGGGACTGAACAGAAAAATCTTAAATTTTCTCTAAATATTCCTCTAGTGCCTAGTAATCAACATATAAAATTTCATCACTGTGTTCTGACCAGAAGTATTTTATTTTTAATAAAGAAAATGCTAAAAAATAACACTCTCAAATGAGCGAATAACGGTGTTAAAATACAATAAAAATTGTAAAAAATAATATAATTATTTGTTGTTGCTAGTAAAATTAAACATGTCATAAAACTAACATATTAAATGTTCCATGGTAGTAGTCATAGTGATCAATACTCCAGCAGAAGGAGACCATATTGCCACATTTGCTGAGCAAGCCAGAATATGCTGACTTGAAAAAGGCAAGTTTCTGCAGACTCCTCTGTAGCTCCTTTGTTCAGTAATCAGTAGCTGTACTTGACTGAAGATATCAAAAAAGTTGCCCCTTCAGTTAAAAAAAATTGTTTATTTTAGCAAAAACAAAAATAACTTTTTGAATATTTGCAATCACTTTGAAGCTGAATAGCATTTTTTTGCCACTTCTAATGGAAAGAAAGCTTGCGATGGGATTGGAGGGGGTACAAAGAGGGCTGTCTCGATGGCTAGTTCGCAAAGACCATATTTGAAGCAGATACCTTCAGCAGAAGAAGTGTTCAAATTTTGTTCTGAAGAAATTAAAGGTATTTTCTATACATTGTATTTAAACATTTTTTAAACCTTTGGCTCAGCTGTGGAACAAACTTCTAGCATCATAAGGTGTTACATTCACTCAAAAAGTGATATTTATGGTGAACACAGTATTTCCATTTTGCCCAAATTTGAAATAAGACCTTTCGAAGTAAAGGACATTGTTGCCTGCATTATGATCAGAACTGGTGGTTAGGTGAAATTGATATTTTTTTAAGTGAAGGGCAACTTTTTTGCTATTTTCAGTCAAGCACAGCTACTGATTACTGAACAAAGGAGGTACAGAGGAGTCTGTATTGTTCAGCAAATGTGGCAATATGGTCTCCTTCTGCTGGAGTATTGATCACTATGACTACTACCATGGAACATTTAATATGTTAAGATATATAAGCATTCATGAACCACAGATTATTGTCTCTGTTGGACATTACATGAGAATATTATAGCAGAAAAATTCCTCCGGCACTGGGACTAGAACCCAGGACCTTTGGCCAATGCTCTACCAACTGAGCTAAGCTGGAGCTCAATTCACAGCACCAGATGGAACCTCTCTCCTATGACTGATTGCCCTAATGGTCTACCTCACAGACAGACAAGTCATGTCATATGCAGTCCGGCTTAGCTCAGTTGGTAAAGCATTGGTAGAGCATTGGTATGAATTTTTCTCCTATAATATTCTTTAATATTCTTTAATATGTTAGTTTTATGACACATTTAATTTTACTAGCAACAACAAAAAATTATAGCTATTATTTTTGACAATTTTTATTGTATTTTAACACCGTTATTCGCTCATTTGACAGTGTTATTTTTTAGCATTTTCTTTATTAAAAATAAAGGTGGGTGAGTCGGTAGCGCGCCTGCCTTCCACTCCGGCGGCCCGGGTTCGATTCCCGGCCGGGTCGGGGATTTTTCAGCAGTGAAAAATCCCTTTCCCGGGTTCAGGACTGGGTTTGTCAGTAGGTTAAGATAATGCACATTGTGCGCGATTCCTTAATTATTATTAAAAATAAAATACTTCTGGTCAGAACACAGTGATGAAATTTTATATGTTGATTACTAAGCACCAGAAGAATATTTTGAGAAAATTTCAGATTTTTCTGTTCAGTCCCATTTGAGATATTTTAATTTGAAAATCAACAATTCTACAAAATCTCGATATTTGAAGACTCATAAAACCTAAAGGATTTACATAAATGATCTCAAATTTTACTAGCAGCTAGTGATCTACTATATCTTTGTGGGGGGAAATAAGAAACATGTGTTTTCATCCCTTCTATGAAAAAAAGTTTTATAAAGTTGTTAATTTTTTCTAATCTGAACTGCATTTTCTAATAAAGTTTTAGATTATTTCCTTCAGACCTAACAAATTTTTGGTCATAACATGAATTGTGGAATGTTTCTTGTAGATTAAGATGGTTTTTACTTCAAGTTGATATCTTCATAAATAAAATAGTTATTTAACTTAGGGTAAGGTAGGGTAATTGTAAACGGATTTTGTAAGTTTCCACTTTGACTTGATATAATTACTACCCAAGTTAAAATATCCATGTAAATTTTGGACTTTACAGATATAACAACGTTATAATATAGATCCACCTCTTTGAAACATTAATCTAATGATCTAGAATGACACTAGACTAAGTTTACATTTACCCCATATGTTCACATTTACCCCACTAACTCGGGGGTAAATGGAAACAGTGATCTCTGAGTACCAGATAAGCTAAGGACTTAGGATCAGGGGTATTTGCAAACAAACATATTTTAGCAAAATTTGAAGGTCTTCTTGAGTGATTAGGACAATGTTTACAATTACCCCAAACACTAATGCAAACCAGATAGATGTATTGAAAATAAGGTAACCTTTGTATGAAATTTATTCAGAAACGCCCAAGATAAGGCAGTACATTCTTAATGAAGGTAAAAAATGGACAGAGGAAAGTTGGTTAACCTTTAGGAACAACAGTTGAATTTTCAAATGTATACTTAGTTCGTTCCCTACATTTCTGAATGGTAAGCGCCAGCAAAATTGCCAAAATGTCACACTCCACAACAGTTGAATTTTCAACTTATATAGCCAACTTCATTCGTTCCCACATTTCTGAAGGGTGAGCTCTGGCAAAATTGCCAAAATGTCCCACTCTTCAGCATCAAAATATCATCTTCCTGTGCTTGAAAAATCTTCTTCAGTCACTCTGTAGACTCGACTTCCTGTCCCCTTAACTCTTGCACCACAGCTGCATAGATGTAGTTAATAGATTTTCTTCTTCCACAGAGGACCCAGCTAATACATATGCTCCAAGTTTAATAAATGGTGTTGTAGGGGCTGAATATTCAGTCTGGGCCGGGTTATTCTCTTCATCCACACTGAAAGTTTTACGTTTTCAAGTTCATCAAGCGCTGGCAGCTGGTCCTCAACTGTCATTGCTCTGTTCTATTTTCCTTTTCACTTCCATCAGTTGACACAAAACATCTTCATTGGTTTACACTCCACCATAGCAAAGTTGTTGCAGTCGGCAATTTACTTTTTTCAAAGCAGGAAAGAAAATTTATCTCGTGGCATTTTGCAGTTTTGCAGAAGAGCTCAACAAGACTTCCAGCAATGAATGCTGGCTTGTCATTTGAAGTATGTTTTTGGGGTGATGTATGTAATTTTGTTCTCAAATCCTAGACGGCACATTTTTCAGTGGATGAGATTAGCCCAATACCCCAACATTATATGTGTGTGTGTGTACTAAGTTTGGGACTGGGAAGAACCTTGACCAATGGTGGTGTACCTAACATATGCCCTTGGCACTTTCCAATACCTGGAACAATATAAATCATCTGTTACTTATAATTTTAAAAGTTTATGTTGGAATGAATTTCTGTTTCCAATTTCCCTGCTTTCCATTATTTCAGGGGAAAATGTAAACACACACTGACACTTCATCGAATTTAAATTTTAGTAATTTCACTTAATACAATCTCATTTGGGAATGATAACAAGCTCAATAAACAATAATAGGAGTCCAACTTACCAAGCAATGAAGGGAGAAGGGAAATTTTCTTTCTTCTGAAATCTTCGCTTTCTGAACTTCCACGCATAGCAATACAAAAAGCTCCACATTCAACAATATACAGCACAGAAAAGTGAGAAAAACTGATATCTGCTAAAAAATAAGATGGCTAAATCCAATGACAGCAATCATGAGAACAGAAATATCGCCATTTAAGTTTTATATCAACTGTTTACAAATACCCCTTGTTTACAATTACCCTCCCTTACCCTACCGCTAACCTTTGGAAATGCCAAAAATGCCAAATCCTTCTAAGCAAAATGGCCACTAGTTGCCAAAGCGTTAGTGATAAAAATGTGAAAAAAATGATTTTGTACTCCCAGATACACATAGAAACAGAAAATATATACTTAAAAATAAAACAAAATAACTTTTGTCAGCAACACCCATTGGATGATTTCATATGGATTGACCCATCTGTTTTCAATAACCTGTGTTACCATGGAATCGACAACTAAATGAGGGTTAGGAAGCCATAGCTTGTTGGAAAGATGCACGGATATTGCTTACCTTAACTGTTTCCAAGTATGGCTGCTTTTCAAGTTTTTCAGATACACCACAATAGTACACTTCATTTAAAGGGAAAATGGAACTTTGCGCCCCATGCGAGTCCCTCACTCCAACTCTCTAACTCCCTCCCCTAGCAGCGGCATTTGAACTACTAGCAGCAACAGTGGTGCCATCTCTAAAGGCGCAATTCCACTGAAGCAACACTGAACGACATGTGGCATGCTACTTGTATCCTAGTGTTGCCTGATTGTAGGCGTGCGACAATGTGCCACAAAAATCAATAATGCCGCATGCGGCATTTGTCTCCCCATGTCGCATGCGCTTTGTCGCCTATGCGTGTAGCATGCGACTAAAACGATTCAACTGAAGCAACTTCAGTCTGGTGCAACATGTCTTTACAAACAATCGCTGCAGCTGCTTATTTGGTAATAGCTTTGAATCGCAATAAAAAAAAAAAACAAAGTCATTATTTTCTCAATATAAAATACTAACCGTAGTTAATCTGTACATTTATTCAGTTTTAGTGTATAAAAAAAAAGTTACCAGAGCTACAAAATAGAAGTATTATTCACTCCCATAATACCAGATCCAATATCCATATCTACATACAACACCATAGGCTACCTATTAAAATGTCTGAATAGCTGTCAAATTATTGGGCAGACACTATTTAATAAATTACCAATAATTTATCAAAATTTACCTGTAAATTTCTTTAAGATAAGAGCACATGACTGGTTGGCCAGGAATCCATCAACAGGGACTTTTGGCATAATGGATTTTAGTTACTCCACTCTTGAGAATCGTATAAAAAAATTGGCATATATTTAAACCCCCTTTTGTAACATAGATGGATTTTTTAATAGTAATATAACGTAACAATGTAATCCTAATATTGTCTTAATTCTATTTAACATCAATCAGACTGGTCTATAATCCTTATATTTTATTTTTTTACTTTCTATATTGTGTCTTGAGAATGCGCTAACTTGGTCTATTGACAGGTTATGCAATAATTGTAAAAAATGTAAGATTCTTATGGCGTAATACTTAGCTTGCTGTCACTTTGCATAATTTAAGTTTACTTTACCTGACTTTGTCTATCGGGGGGGGGGGCCTCCTGTTTCCCCTGCAATACATCATGCTACCAGTGCTCATTCATCATGATATAACCACTGGTTGCAATAAAGGCATTATTATTTTTCAAGCCTAATTTCGAATGTATATGTAACAACTACTTTCATTGCTGCTTCCCATTTCAATTGAATTACTGGCAATTATTGGGATTTGAAGGAGAAAATTTACTAAGTTTTAAAACTTCAAAGAGACCCAATATAGTTATTCTCTTCCTTTATGCTGACGTGGCTGTGATTTAAATGCCCTGCTCTAGGGAGACCATTGTTTGTTTTCATAGCTTGTTTATGCAGGTGCAAGCAGCCCATGTCGCATGCTACAAGTCGCCCCGATCCGCTGGCTGTTGGATAGCGACGACACTGTTCGACACGAGGAATTTTGTCGAAGGGTGACGCATGCGTCCTGGCGACAACAGTCAACTTGTAGCATGCGGCAAGGAGACTTGTCGTTTGTCGCTTCGTGTTGCTGCAATTGAAAGACTGTGTGTAGCATGCGTCAATGACGCATGCTACATATTGCCCAAATGATGCCTCGGGAAAAAATAGTTTTATGCTGCCCGCTAGGCTCCTCCCACGAACTGTCTAACGCGACCTGCCTCGGAAGGCGGGGTTTAGGGTTTCATCGCAGAAGAGATTCAATGTGAGACATGATCAACATCGCGCTATTCAGTATGTTGCTCCTAAACTAACTTTACGTTGCTAACCTAACAAAACCTGTCACTGACCTAGAATTTACCTATCGTTATTTAACTAAATGCAGAAGCTTTTTACCCCTCCACACCTCTCATAAAACAGCGTTACGGCTATCAAGGAAGCCATGGTACAATAGGTGCGTCCGCAGGCTCGGAAGCGAGGGGAAGGAATCGGCGGGCTATTCAAGTCTAATATCAAATTCAGAATGCCCTCCTAAATTAATATCACTGTTCATAACCTAACTGCCACTGAACTAGAATTTCGGGAGAATTCAGAATGCCCTACTAAATTAATAAAGTAATTTTACTACGGTACAATTGTAATTTTCGTACCTGCAGCATCGGCACTAAGCAAGTAGGCTATATACATGGCCGTGATAGGAGATGTAGGGGAAGCAAGCAGTAACGTGCGCATTGGCTCGGAAGGGAGGGTCAGCAGGGGAAACGAGCGGGTGGAGTTTCGCCGAGGGGCAGCATAAATCTATCTTTCGCCGTTGCCTCAGTGGAATGCCGCAGCTTTAAGCAACTGATGAAACAGAAAAAAATAATTTATTTCTTCTTTATTCTCTTTTTCTTCTTCGGGGAAGCGGCCAGGCGAGTGGCGAGTGGAAAGAGCAGCATGGGGCGCAAAGTTCCATTATTCCTTAGATGGCAAAGTCGCAATGTACGGTGGCCCACCTCGCGATATGCGCAGGTTTCCACGGACGGGTGATGTGTTTTGTTTTCCAGGGAGACAGGTTAACCAACATGACGCTTCTTGTACATTACTTATCAGTTATAAAAAATTCTACATTAGTGGCAGGTTCTGTTAGGTTAAGAACAGTCATATTAATTTAGTAGGGCATTCTGAATTCTCCCGAAATTACTAATTAGTGACAGGTTCTGTTAGGTTAAGAACAGTCATATTAATTTAGTAGGGCATTCTGAATTCTCCCGATACTAATTAGTGACAGGTTCTGTTAGGTTAGCAACAGTCATATTAATTTAGTAGGGCATTCTGAATTCTTCCGAAATTACTAATTAGTGACAGGTTCTGTTAGGTTAGAAACAGTCGTATTAATTTAGTAAGGCGTTCTGATTTCTCCCGTTTCGTAAATGTGCCATGTTGTATGTCCCGCGAGGTTCGTTGTAAAGAAAGTGTAACGTTTAAGCTCTATCCACAATGCGCAGTCTGTAGTTGTTAGTCGGTAGACGGTAGTTTGTAGTCGAAGTATAACGTGTGGTGATCAATGGACGCCATTCACAATGTGCAGTTGCAGACGACAGCTGACAATCGTCAGTTGGTAGACAGTAGTCGGCAGACGAGAAATTCATCTCTGACTACGAACCGAACGACTGCAAGTAACATATTACGCGAATGAAAATTATTTACTAGTGCAAATACACAGATTAGCATACTACGAGAAAGCAAGATGTGTTTATAACATATATTATCCAATTATAAAGCGATTCCTCCACCTTTTTTATTCTGTAAAATGTTTCCCTAACCTCAATGTCGACAGCATATTGTAGACGACTCGAGTGCTGCTCCCAAGCGGCCGATTGCAAAAGCAAACTTCCGACTACTGGCTAACAACTGACGACTGCACATTGTGGATAGAGCTTTAGGGCGGGTGGGTTGGACACAAACATTCGTCGAGGCAACATCAGCTCTCCAGAGAACAATCTATGCCCAAAATACGTGTGATATTAGATGTTTTATGACAAGAACATTGGTTTTGAAAGTACAATGCGACATTACCCCTTAGATCTGCTCTCAATAACCTATTGTTACGAATTACCATGGAATCGACAGTTAAATGAGGGTTAGGAAGTCATAGTTTGATGGAAAGCATGCAGATAGTAATGCTTACCTTAACTGTTAGCATGTGTAGCTGCTTTTCAAGTTTTCTAGATATATCACAATACTACACTTCATTTATAAAGTTGCACCACTTACATAAAATACAAATAACACTGATATATTCGGTAATACCATAAATTCTTGCAACAAATAAACGAACTTAACGAACACCGTCAGCCATATTTGAAAACTACTACTACCAACGTATTTCAAGAAATCTCCCTAGAATGCCAACTTTCCCCGAAAAGATTTTAAACTTCCCTCACAACAAAAGAAATCCTCACAATATGAACTTGTTAAATGAAGTAACTAACAAGAAAGGACTACAAATTAGACAAATTCGGATACCTGGAATTCTAAGTTAGATTCATTGGAAAAACAAGCAAGATCTGATGGGATTGTTGTTGTTGTTGTATTTTAGATAGCAATTACTGCTAATAATAAATACATCACTTATTCAAAAATAGAAAGCTCATAAAAAGAGCACAAAAGTAGAGCTAGCTGCTAAGAGAATAAAAAGAAATTGCAAACTTTAACAATAAGAATTTTAAATAATATTTTTGTACACATTTCTCATAACTCGTCCAGGAGGGAGCATATTTCATGCTATTTATGCATTTTGTGAAATCCAACAGATTTCATGATATTTCGTTGAAATAATTTGCTTAATAATGATACTTTAAGCATCTATAAAGATAAATATTATAGCTTGGGAAAGCTGTTTTGCTGTGCTTATTGCTAATATAAAAAAATACGGTCCCTACCAATAAAACACTATCCACATAAGATTTATGAAGTTCATTTCTGCATTGACCAGACCACCTACACAGACTGAGTGAGATTACATTATGAGAGAGATCAACAGATGTGTTAATCAGCTGTACCTTCCTCTTTGATGTAATCAAGCATATTCTTCTTAGTTGGCAAAGCTCTTATCTCACTCTCACTTGAAGTAGTTTCATCCTGAAAACAAGAACAGAAAATTTTCAGTTTTAGTGTTTTCACTGCTTACCTCAAAAAGTTGTTTAAAAGCAGAGATATAAGACAAACTTTGTAAAATATGAGGCTTTTTATAGTCTTGATTCCTAGCTCTGAAAAAGAAGATAAAAACTACTTTATAAATGACTCATAACTTATTTATGTATTCAGATCAGGACTGTTAGATGTATGATAAAGATCACTCATATCTTAATTTATAAAAAAAATATGAATACAGTATTTCAAGTTATGAGTTATTATACAGGGCTTAAGATTTAAAAGTTCCTGGTCCATGCAGCGTTTCGTTCCTCAGCCACTCAAAGCACTCACGATCTGTTGTCTGCGAAGTCGCTTTGTTTCACAGCAACATCATTCTCTGCATAAGTAATTCCATCTGTCACAAAGATATTAAAACACGTGCAAGTATACACGTGCCCATTGTTTAAAACAAGGTGATCCAGTAGCACAAATTTGTTATTGTGATTTTTTTCTGTCATTGAGTGAAGGTTTAATATACCCACAGTTTCTGTTCTTTTCCGATGGTTACACCTAATAGTCGTGTGAACACCCCTAACAGTCATTATTAGAGTGCTGAAAATCCACAACATATACAAGAAATCTCTCATGTGAGACATGGTCGCTTAATCTTCAGAAAGAACATAATCTGAGAGTATTCGAAAATAGGGTGCTTAGGAAAATATCTGGGCCTAAGATATATGAAAATGGGGACTGGAGAAAACTGCATAACGACAAGCTTCATAACTTGTACTCATCACCGGATATAGAAAGGGTAATTACATCACGGAGGATGAAATGGACATGTTACATGCATGGGGGAGGAAAGACATATCTAAAAAATACTGACATGGAGACCTGAAGGGAAAAGACCACTTGGAAGACCTAGAAGCAGGTGGGAGGACAATATTAGGATAGATTTAAGGGAAGTCGGATTTGCGAGGGATGGTTGGATGGAGTTAGCACAGAATAGGGTTGAATGGCGGGCTCAGGTAAGCAAGGCAATGAACCTTTCGGGTCCCATAAAATAGATAATATTCCTTTAGCTTACTTAGGAATTGTCTATAGCCATTGAGTAAGTAAGTAAGTATAAATATTATTATTATTATCTTCATCATCATAATTATCATTATTATTATATTATCATCATTATATTACTATCATCATTATATTATTATTATCATTATTATTATTAATATAATTATTATTATTATTATCATATTTGTTATTATTATTATTATTATCATCATTAGGCACTTTTTCATAAAATCTTTGTCTGATATTATTGCCAACCTCTCTTGCCTTAAAACCTTAATAATCAGCAATAACAAAGTAGTGAGAAGATGTAAATACCGAACATACTGCAATGATTTCATGCTCTTCGCATTCACTTTGGGTTTCATCCTCAGAGTGTGCTGCTCTATGCAAGACTAACTTCATTTTTCTCATGCCCTTTAGTGAAGACAGGCTGGAAGATCGCACTGGCTTACAAAAACCAGTGAAGATGTCCTCCGGAACTGGTGGCAGATTCATGACGTTGTTTAAATCTATCAGAGATTCTTTAGAACAGCTTTCAGGATATTTCTCCACTACATCTGATTTAACATTTTTTGAACTGCTAGTTGGTGGTAGGAATGCACTCTCTGATATGTTCTGTTTGGCTTCCAAATATTTTATCTTGTCAGCAATTGTTTGGGAGTTCACATTAACGAGATCATTTGTCAATGAGGCATCTGCACTTTCAAAATCTTCTATTTCTGCCACTTCTTTCTCTAATATTGAAAGCAGTTTTTCGCATTCCATTCTGAGACTGAACTTGTCTGTGCCTGATGTGGAATCCATGATTTTCATTGCAGAAAGTACCAGTTTTTGTGAAAGGAGCAGGAAAGACTTGCTTGAATTTTGCATAGCTGTCATCACTCTCCCAGCTCTTACAGCTAAACTTCTCAAGTAACACACATGTTTTTCACCGGACACACACCTTTCTTTTAAATCCATTGCCATTTCTGTCATAAGAATTGCATTGTATAGTGTTTGTTCCAGTTGAGGCCTTAAACGTATCATTTTCACAGATGGGTGTTCCATTTTGCATTATGTATAGTGACAGTTCTAATTTTTGACCAGATTCAAAATCCAATAAATTTTAATTTTGACAAATTTATATTCAAGACAGAGTTTCTATGGAAATGTTACATAAATCACAATTTTGCACTTGGATGGCAAGAGGAGCTATGGAATTTTAAATAGATACCTGTATGGTTTCGTTGTTATAGACCTACAGACTTCAGATTATTCTAAATATGCTACATACAGGGCAGAAAATTTTGGTCACCAGAATGCCATTAGCTACCCCCACACACAAGTTTTATCGCTCGGGTTTAGGCAGGTGCGCACTCTAATGCTTGTGAAAACATGTGCTTGTAAAGGCAATAGACAAACAAAAGAAACCACGTGGTACGTCATTCATGCAACGTTGCACTCTTTCGCCTGGAAGTGCGTGTGTATGTAAAGGAAGAAGACAAACAAACAAAACTTTTTAAGAGCACATCATCTCCTCTGTACTGAACTTTAAACAATACTACATGCTCTTAGCTGGCATGTACAAAATTTATACACTCCATTTGCGTGTGTTTGGAAATTACATGCACAATCTTCCACGCATACTCTTTTGTTGACACACTATCATGCGAGAAAGAACGTGCATGCATTTTGGGCTGCATTTTTTCACTGCAAGTGATTGCCTGCAAGCTCTTTACCCCGATATTGCCCGTACACTCCCAGGAGTGTGGTAAAGAACTTGTGTGTGGGGCTTGCAATTGTCAACCAGAATTATGAGGTGGGCAACAAAGATTTCATTTTAAAAACTGCTATTTTTCTCAGCTTTCATAAAAAAAAAAATGTGATAGTAGATATTACCATAGGTAGTCACTTTTGACATGAACAAGTTGGCTGAATATTTATATTTACTCTAAGGTATTTGGAAATATCAGGAAGTTATTATTTTGAATTTTCAAAGATATTTTCACTGGTTTTGTATTTCTGTGTTTTAGCCAGTCATTGCTGTAGCTCCTCTAGTAATAGCGTAGCTGTGTTTTGTTGTTGAAGTTTACCATGAGTGTTTTACCACAAGAAAAGCTGAGCAGCTTTGTATCTTTCCAGCTAATATTCATTTTGGTTTCTTTGATAAGAACGTTTAAGAAGTGTAGGTTATCAGCCTACAGCTTCAGATTCTGGTGATGGGGCTGTCACCTGGCATCTAGACCTGCCTCCTCTGATCTTGACATGTAGAATGGGCATTTCCTCCCATATTCAATAGTCTAGTTTCCATGTCAGTACTCGGGAGGCTAATTGCAGTAGTTTTCCACTGGGCGAAGGGGTCGCCACATCCCTACGCCGATAGTAGTACTGTGCAGTATATTTATTACTGAGCAAAAAAGAAAGTCAATTTTTCACAAAGGCATGAGTCCAGTTTAAAACACGTGTGTTTAGGAAGGAAATAATTAACTTTACTTGTCACAAATATAGAGTTTAATAAAATGCAGAAGAACTCCCACTGTGCGATTTTGAAAGGGGATTAATTTGTAAAAAGGATACTGGGGTTTACAACATCTTTTATCTTAGCTCATGTGTTTGTCAATATTGTGAGGGTGCCAGCAAGAAGAAAGGGGTCACACGATATGAATAGGATGTTGAAAAGCAACCACTCTATGTGAGCACCCATAATTGCAGGAAAATAAAGTTGTATAAAAAGAAAGAAAAGTTAATGGAATTTTTGGTGAGTACCTCCTAATTTTTTGTTTGTCCAACTACAACAATGGTTATAAATAGGCCTTAAATAATGATTCGAGTTAAATATTGTGGTGAGGCTGAAAGTACCTTGCCCCTCAAAATCAGTGCTTATGGGTTATCAAGTTAACTTAATTGATGAAACGGAATAGTAAAAACTAAAAAGCAAATAGGAAAGAAACATAAGATGTACCTAACTTAGCCTATACCATAGCAAATATATGGAGAAAAAAATGGTGTCAATTGTGTGAATAGTGATTCTGTGAATTCCAGTACCAGTAATGATTTTATACAAGCTTTCATAAACGTGTCCATGGTTGCTTGAAATCAAAGAAAAGAAGACTAATGTCAGCTGACTGATGAATTATTAATAAATTGAAAGCTATTAATTAATAGTGTGCAGTATTTATCAATTTCGTAGGCTACTATTATTTTTTATTATTTTATTTATTCCTGTAATAACTACAGGCTGCTGTGCAACAAAGAGCTCATTGAAAAATATAAGAAAACAAACAAATATACACTTAAGACTAATGAATCAGTTATATACTTATTTTTATATATATATATAAATATGTAGGCCCTACTGAAGTATTACAGGGACAAATATGATTGATATATGAAAAGAACCATAAACTCACCAGGTTTTTTCACACTCTACAAATGTTGTATGTGTGACCCTTAGGTCATATGACATACGCCCATGCAGCAGACGAGCTTGTTCCACAAATTGTGTAGTATCATCCTTGCAATGATCATCTCTGCAGCATCGATCTGTTCCTCAAGCTCTATTAGAGTTCTCACTAGTGGGGGTACATAAACCAAGGTCCTTAATGTATCCCCAAAAGAAGAAGTCACAAGGTGTTAGATCAGGTGATCTGGGGCCCAAGGGAACAGCTAAGTCTTCACCAACATGTCCAACATGCCCAATCCAGCGATGCAGAATTTCATTGTTTAGATAGCCATCAACATCGATGTTCCAATGAAGGGGTGCCCCATTTTGTTGGAAAACAAAACCCCTGGAATCAGCCGCCAGTTGTGGAAACAACTAAAACTGCAACATATACAGGTAAGATGTACCAATCACACAAAAACTCTTTTCCTTGCTTTGTTGCCATTTTATAAAGGCACTGAACTTGTTCAGTGAACACAATACAAACTTTGTGAGTTTATGATATTCTTCATAATATAAATCATATTTGTATGCGTAACACTTTGTAAAATATAGAGTTTTGAAAACAAATGAATCATTTATATTAGCCCTGTATAACAGAACTGCACTTGCCCACACATATTCAACACATGGATAAAAATTAAATATTTGGTTCATATTCATAGTTTTGAAATATGGCCAAAGATCCTTTCAATGCTGCCTGTTCAATATCTTCCAGAATATTTTTAGTAAGTCTAAACTTTTGGCAGACACTGGCAGTATATGAGGAATGGTTCCTTGGGCTCCTACCATTAAATCCATCACTACTGACAGAATTCAGAATTCTAATGTTATTAGCAAGTTCTATGAAATAGGGCCCTAATCATATGGCAGGCCTATTACACTTCAGGGGAGGGAATGAATGTAAATAAAACTAATGTTTACACTTCCCAAATTTTTAATCATAGCGTGGCACACAGAGATCTTTTCGACATAAATGTTTGTGAAGTTTTACCCACATGAGTTTTAAAACACCATAACACATATATTATACACTGTTATATCCCTATATGTTACTGTATTTTTTTTACTATATTACATATGGAAACAATCTAATTATTGGGCCACTTGAGCATTTAAAGATATTTGTAAACTTCGAGTTAACATTCAATCAGAATGCGAATCGTAAAATCATCTTGAAAAGAAACACTATGTACCTGCTAGTTGATCAAACTGATAGCAACATGGGAAAATACTTGCTCTAGTCATTTCTTCTATCAAATATCACATGAGAGAAATACCTTAAAATGCGCTAGTGGCTCAGAATGCTTTTTGTTCTGCTGTCAATGCAAAAACATGGGATTTGTGCACAAAATCCCAGTGGCTAGGAGTCTGTGAACTACATCCCCCCATTGGGTTCTTCTGTTATTATAATTTCTCCTTGCCTTTGGTTTTTCGTTGAGGCTACAAAGCAATATTCAATATTTTGTCACAGCACTTGGTTACAAAAATACAAAATAAAATGACCATAAAATATACACCAACATGGCTTCAAGGTGATACAGAGTAGGCCTATTCATCTACAACATTTTTTTTGTGATTTTTTTCATTTTTGCTTCTCTTTCCAAAAAATTTTGGGGGGGATTTGTTTTAGTTTCCATAGCTAGGCTGCATGACACATTTAGATACACTGATTGTGTTGGCGAGTTTACAGATATTTTAACCATACAGCTTCTCTTTTTACTTGCAGTCATGCACTTTTTTGTATTAAGGTGTCAACTATAGTTTAAAATGCTATCTACAGTTATATCTTGATTTTTTCTATTATAATTTATTATTCTTGAGCTTTAACAGGTGGTGACTTGCCTTTTGATTGTTCTTCACCTAATATTGATGTATACTGTACACAAGTTCATCTTGCAACAATTAAGCTTTCAGGAGCAACAATCATATTTAAATCCTACTATTTCTTCTTACCATAATGTAACAAACAAAAGAAACTTATCAACTAGATCAAAACAGTGAGACCTCAGAGAGGCAACTGCTTCAAGTACACTTTATGTGACAAAGAGATTTTGCTTTCAAGCCTCGCATATCTTAAGCTCCTTCTTTATATAGTTTGGATATGTGTCCAATAGAATCTGTATATGCTACATACTAGTTCTGTCGCATAAGCAGGATGTGAACTACCGTATCGTTCTTTGTGTAGGTGTGGCAAAAGTTATGCTATTTTTTGTGAAAAATATTACATGTTTGCTATAAAATAATTATTTTACAACTTCTTATGTACAATTAAGCAAGTACACCCGAACTTGAGTGTGCAAGGTGCACTGATTTAGGACTAGAAAACAAAATCTCTGCTGCAGGAGGATTTACCATTGTTTGCAATCTCTTCTTGTTGCTCCTGCCATTAAAGGCAAAATGCTTCGAGCAGTGAATAGCAACTTTATTTCTTTCATTGTCAGTTATTGTATGAACTCAGCCAACCACCTATATAATAATATAGAATATCTATTTTCAGATGTGCTGGAGTGATGTTCGAAAGTTTGTTCTCTAATTGCTTTTAGATTGAACAGTGATTGAAGCATGTTACTACACAAAATGAACCAAAGAATATTCATATACAATATATAGAAAAGTCTCACATTTATAAAAAAAAGCTATTCATTTGAGTAAGTGGAATAATACTTAAACATATCTAACCGAAACTCACTGCTGGCACCATTTTTCATAAACGTAACAATTCATTCTCAACAATAAACACAAACAGGTTGATTTTAATTGTGATTAGGAAACATTATATAAACAAAAACATTAGGAAACAATTTATCACTATTCAAATTAAATTGCACATTTATGTACTAAAAACAACAATCTGTACAAATGAGCAATAAATATTACATATTAGCTGCAACATTTACGAAATTAATGCAACAGCTGACAGAAAAGAACACAAAATTGAGGAACTCCACCAACTAACCACAATATTCTACAGTACTCTCTGGTTTTCTGCTGATAAGATCAGCAGTTTCAAAAATACTTTTGTATACTTCATTTTTTTTTTACAAGAAGAAAAATAAATTGGGCATACATTTAAATATCTCCGTATTTTTTAGTCACTTCATGTGATTTCCTTATTCATTTTAGCATGGCTAGGATACGAGAATAATATCTTGCATAAGTTTCATTTCTATGTTCATATCACACCATGCTGGAATTAAACATAGTAAGTTATACGTAGAAGAAAAGAAACTAATTTAATTTGAAAATACTATAGATTTTCTTATTTTCTCAAGCATATTTAAAAGATTTTTCCAATAATATTACAAGTTAGTAATATTTGAGAAGAATATGATTAATGATAATAATAATTTACTATGACCATACATAAATTAAGCTAATGCGGTCTTCTTTAGTATTAAATTTAAAGTAATAAGGAAAAGTAAGTTTAAATTATTTAAAATACTATAGGTGATTACAGTTTATATTTTTTCTATAACATCGTACAGTTCTTTTCACAAATTTTTGTTAGACGTTTTGCTTGAATAACTCTAAAATTTCTTTTGTGCTCCATACTGTTTTGATTTAGTGAAAGGTTGAAATGTCCGTACAAGCCAAGAAAGAAGGAAACACAGAAAGAATTAAAATTTATTTCCAACTGTTTGATTTACTACTGTTTAAAATTCTCTCAACAGAAGTATGTCACTGAGGAATATTTTCATTCATGGTACACTACATATGTATTTTGAAAATCGGGGTAAGGAAATTCTAATTATACATTCACCTGTGGGGAAAACCTCATAAGCTTACAATCAGATAGGTCAGCCATGGGATTTGAACCCATTAACTCCTAAATACAAATCTGCCACAGTTACCAATTTGCCATTTTAGTCTGTAATACCTGATTGTAAAAAATTCAAGAACAAATAATTAAGAATCTTAAGACAATTCTAAACTCTGCTAATGACAACATAAATACCGGAATAATTCATGGCTAGTACCATACATGGGAATATCTCAATAACCTACAACTTAAACTCTGAATATACCATTATTATTTCTTCTGAAGAGATTTGTTTTCTTATTACTAACATTTTTTAGTTATTCAGACAAAAATGTTTTCTTAATTTGGAAGAGAATGTTTAGGTCTGTTAAGAAATTTGAGAACAAATTAAGAATTTTTTAATCATATTTTCTGCTAAGTGAAAGTGTGATAATTATTTATTGAGAGCTGTATTATCCAGTACATACTTCAGTCTGTCTAATTTTAAAGACCTGTGATATTCAAAACATAATTTATAATGTAATTCAGTTTGGCATGGCTGTTGACAACTATTGAATCCTTACTTCTTTTGTATGTGGAATATATACACTGTCAAAACATGGCAGAGGCAGTAATTTGTGTAAAAAATTATATGGTATTAATTTATTTATATGAATTGAAAGGCACTTATCTCATATCTGGATGAAAGCATACAAAGTTCTAATATTTAAAATAGGACAAAACTGTCGCAAAGCAGCACTTTACTGTCTCAAAAATTCATTGTTTCCTTTTATTGTAATTTCTTCATAATAAATGACCCCCATTAAAAAAAAACAACTGGGGTGAGTTATTATTTATTATAATGGTTTTAGTTTTCAGTGTTGCTGACTGTGGATCCTAGTGGGGTACCTCCTCAGATTTTCTGAGGTAAGGAGGTCTGTAACTGGTTCATTCAGCCTTGTGATGGAAAAAAGTACTTAAATAAAGCAACTATTGTCTACAATATTTTAAGTGGGATTTTTTACAGTGAATTGATACAATATATGGAATGATAGTACTGTATATACTCAAATACTCCTCGCATATTTCTTTTTTCAAGAATCACAAACAAAAATCTGAGATGTGGGTATTGTTTAAATATTGGATTCCTCTCATCTGAATTTTGACATTTTGTACCATCCTGACACAATGATTTGTATATCATCACAGTATAGTATAACAGTAGCAAAGCTATAATGAAAGGAAAATGAGACAAAGAAGATTCTTTCTTATCCACATGGTCTGCTATGACTGGCGGTGAAACAAAGCTTTACGCGTAAAGACGCCAAGCAAGTAGCTGTACAGTACAAGCGAAAGCACTAATTCGGGAAAAGTTAGGTGAATTTCAGCATGACTTTGACCTTGGGTTGGATGCATATCCTTGCATGTGGATTCCTGCTGCACAGCTGGATTCATGAATGGAAAGTGTTGTTAAAGTGTTAGGCTGCATGTGTTGCATATAAGACTGCAAGATATCGGCTGGCTGTTAACATGCATGTTATTTTTATAGTTACAATTTAGCCTACCATATTTAATTCTTTTCTGATATGTTATGTTATTATAACTGTTTAATTAAGAATAATACTGGCAAAATAATTTTTATTTTGGGTATTATTCTGGGACAGGTAGTATTTGGGTATATACAGTATATGGTCGGTTTTTTACACTCGTAATTTTTCAAGAGCCATGGTTACAGTCAGCATCCTATTATTCAATCTTTATTAAAAAAACACAAAAACAAATTAATGAACTTTGACACACAAAGCAGCCTCATTCAAAATTTCTACCTGCCACAAACATCATCAAATGCACATCCCCTTCCAACTTCACCAGGACCAGCTATGGAAATTCAAAATAGTCGGACACAAGCTGAGGATGATCAGGAAGCTGATTGAAACCATGGTTCTTGAAAAAAGACAAGCAAGTGAAGTTGAGTGTAAAAACCGACCATATCATTCCATTTATAACTATTGACCAGTTCATAAAAACATCATAATAGCCATGGGAGTCTGCATCTTACCACATGCTTCCAATACTATCTGTCTCCTATGAAGTTAAAATATGCAGGTAGATTATGCAGTACAATTTTTTATGTGGTGAATAGAGGAATTGAATTGGATGTTCAGTCCTGTTCCTCCACAGGATATCACGTAAGAGTTTTGTTTACTTCAAATGACAACAATAAACGAGATATGAAGCACCCATTTAGCTACTGAATCTAAATGGAAATTATTAGTAGGAATGCCTTAATACAGAGAACGAGGCAGGATTGTAAAGAATACTACTGTATTTGGCTCATATTTATTTAAATGAATTTAAGGGATAAAAACTGGCTTTACTCTTACCAGTACCTTATTACTTTGATAATAAAATTTCTTTGATTGTATATCCATCACTATTTTATACTTCATTTCCTGATTAGATTATCTTGAATGGTAGATTTAATAAAAATGATTCTATAAGAAAATATACAACATTCTTTCTGAAATCCTCAAGTTCCATTCAGCACGAGAGACGGAATTGACGTTTTAAATTATAAAAAAGAAAATAGTTTGTATGAGTTCATCCAGATACGGAGTCCTTTCTTTCCTATGTACAACTGGTCTTTTTTAGTGATTTTAAATCAGAAACAAGTGAAGATAATCAAAATCTCATTACAAGACAACTCACTGCGATGACTTTGTCCTAAACATAAATATACAATATCTAAAACATTTTAAATTAGATTTTAGATTACATTAAGTTAACCTTCTGGACACTACAAATGTTTTTCTTTTGTGAAATTCAACGCACTGTACAAAGTTCATTCAAACTTATGTATTAAAAACAAACAGTTATCTTCTTGGACATTTTCTTTGGTGAGGAGATGGGTAACTGGCATGTATGAAGAATGTATTTAGTTCTGCCATTTTAAAATATCTAATATCATGGGCTAAATAGAACCATGCATACAACAGGGAGTCCACTTTCTGTTCCATTTGGATAGATTTTAATTGTCCGCCATATCAATCAGCTGTTAACAGTCTGAACTAAGAGACTATACCTGGGCGACTAAATGGGAGTGGGAAGGACAGTGAAGTCTTGCAAAGCTGATTTCACAGTTTCATAAAGGGGTCGGTTACTCTCATCACTACAGTACCCGTCAGGGGTACACAGAGTCTGCAATTTGCTCAGATAACTGTCGAAGTTTTCATGGCCCAACTTCTCTTGAGCACCACCACTACCGTTGGGCAACCGAACATGTTCCAGCAATGTAATAACATTGTTTCTCAGGCTTTCGTAATACTCGTTCAAGTTGTTGTTGCGCTGACTGATCACTTGGTTTTCCTGTAATTTAAGACAATTCTTTATCAGAATGGAATTAATAGGAACAGAACAATCGTTTTAGTAAATTTTCAAAGCATACCCTACAACAAGACTGTTTGTTTTTCAAATGTGCGATAGTGACAGAAAATTATAGTCATAACTACAAGAAATGATGAGGCTGTTTCTAATTAATCTGAAAGTATATCTTGAAATGTTTTAAGAAAAAAAAGTACTTGCTAGTGTCTGTCATCAAATATAGCCTTAGTTACTTTTGTGTATAAACATTAAGTCTATAACCATATAGTGTGCTGTGAAAATCCTTCCAAGCTTAAAGATTGCAGATTATATATTATATCACTAACTGTTTGTTCTATAACAAATAAAAACCATTAAAAACTTCAGTTTTTCATACGTGCGCCCATATAAACTTCCAATTGTAGAGGAGACCCAATACCAGAAATTGTGTTTACTGCCATCAGAGGTAAAACGCTTCTTAACAAATTGCCTTAAAAATGAATCCATAATCTCAAAATTTAATTGCAATCACCTCCAAAGCTCCCAGCTGGTACAGATTTCAGCCAACTTTATTTGTGCCAAGTTTAAACAAGTGTTGTCCATGTAAAGTGTGTATACCGTCCTGGTATAAATGTTACACATGGATTATCAGTAAGACTGTTACAAACTAAATCTGTTAGCTCTGTAATCAGGACAGTTAGTCACCATATGCTGTACAAAATTATCTCAACAAAAGTTGGTCAGTGTGAAGAGTTGTGCATAATATCGACTTGACTGAAGCAACACCAGACATTTCCAGCCTAACTAATACTTTGTTTTGCAACATAATGGGGGAACTGCATTCACACAATTATACTTCTGCATGAAAATAGAACCCCCTGTGTTCGACGTTCTTTCCATTCATTACCAGCATGTATGCTTTAAAACAGTGATTTCTCCACAATCACTCGTGCTATTAGATCAGAATTAACCATTGTGTATATGTTTTTATAACTCGCTTACGAGTACCGGTATATCTTAAAAGATAAAATAGTTTTGCTAGCAATTCCTTCTACGGTATCGGTTGTTGTTGTTGTTGTTGTTATTATTATTATTATTGTTATTATTATTATTGTTATTATTATTATTGTTATTATTATTATTGTTGTTTTTATTATTATTATTATTATTATTATTGTTGTTATTACTATTATTATTATCATTATTGTTATTATTATTATTATTATCATTATTGTTATTATTATTATTATTATTATTATTATTATTATTATTATTATTATTATTATGAAAAAGAAAATATAACTGTATTTGCTTTCACAAATGTTAAAATGGTTACATAGAATCTTATTGTAAGTTTAATGCATGTGTTTGAGTTAAATTTAATAGCTACTTAAGAACAAAAATGGATGTTAGATCAAATCTAACATGCTAGTGGTTGTGTGACAGCCATTTATGCTAGTGATGCTGGATTAACAGAACTCAAGAGATGGTCTACAGCTTCTTCTTGCAGATCAATGGGGTTAATTTATACTTACGTAATTAGGCGCATATATATATATATATATATATATATATATATGAAGTCTACAACTTGTACTTAATTGTACTTAGTTGTAGTAACATGCATTGTAATTTTTGTGGCGTGAATCTGTTGTTTTTGAATTCGGTGTTGGAAAAGTAATGGTAAGTGACTGGAAGAAAAATTGATTCGAGACAGAACAGAAATTATTCCACTGAGTGGCCACATAATTCAAGAAAGAGCATTCCAGTTCAGTAAGATGGTGAATCTCTCTCTCTCTAATCCTATGCCCCCATGTTGGGGCGAAGGGCCACCAAGTGGAGGTTTCTGTACCTATGTGAATTTTGTTACGCTTATTTTCCTAGAGGGGGCAGAGGGACAGGTGGTAAGCCCATCGCCTCTCAACCCCCTTCGGAAACGAAGGTATTACTTGGATGTGAAAGAACCAATAAATTTTGTCCAGAGGCTCTAATTTAGGCTTGGAGTTCTTTTATATGCCGTAAATCTAAGACACGGGCCCCCAAGCTTAAAGTTCCTCCTGGAGGACTCCGTGCCCAGGATTTTTACGTTCTGAAAAAACCCATCGACTGTGGCCGGATTTGATCCCATGACCTTCGGATCTAGAGGCGGGCATGCTACCTCTAGACCACCGCAGCCAACAAGATGGTGAATAGTAATTCTAAATTTGGGTTTGATTATCCTGGTTTTCAGACTAGCGGGGTGCTGCTGTATGTATCTACATTTACATCTACTTCCCTTTTATGAGAAATTTCTGCAACAGAATGAATTGGTTGGTGATTTACTGGGCTAATGTTGTAAATATCATCAAAGCAGCAACTGTTACAGTCATGGTAGAATTGTAATTAATATTTCACAGTATCTTTTTGTTTATTTTGTAGGTACAAAACTATTATGATTTTCTTCTCTTCTCTTCCATGTTCTCCTGCAAAACTGTGGTACAATCTTTGACCTGCTAAATAGCAAAGGTTAAAAAAGATTTCTTAGAATAAATTTAGCTATTATGTGTTGCAGAGTACATCATGGTGTATGTGGTAGTAATACTAAGGTTAGAAGCATCACTCGTAGGAAGCAATAATATGGTTTATGTTTAATTTCTTTGAACTGAAATTTGATAATCATAGGCTGCATATACTTCAATTCAAGACCAGGAATCCTCACATTAATTCTTTGATTGTGCAAATTATTCAGTACTTCCATTGAATCAATGTAAGTTGTATTTATTCTAAAGTTTGACAATGCCTTATTTTATCATTTTGATTTGTGCGAAATTTACCTTTTCATCTGGTAGTGTATTTGTTGGAACCATGAACCATTTGGCTACCCACTCCTGCCTGAATTCATTCATCTGAAAAAAATTACTATTTTCTCCAATTTTGTATGTATTTCATATTAATATGTTTAAGCTTTTCTGTAAATGTGGGATTGTATTACACAATATACGGTCATGCAACATACTATTACTCCATATAAATGTCAAAGAGTGAATAAAAACTAAATAGAGTTTGGTCTGAAGGATTGGAAGTATTAGGACTTAGTCATAAAAGATAATTTCCATACTTCTTTCACATATAGATGCAATACTTTTATTATAATATTAGTCCACTGTTGATTTATTTTATGGAAAAGATTTTATATCCTATGAAAGAAGAAAGAAAAAATAATCTGAGACTTAAATTTTCTGTTTTGGCAGACCAAACCCTTCACTTCTTCACAGAATTCTGTGATATCTATATAGCACTTTCTTGCACTCACTTTTTCTCCATGCCGTAAGTGTGCTTCCATTGCAGTGATGTCAGTTCGCAGCTTAAGCATTTGAGATTCAACCCGAGCATTCTCCCGTTGCAGCTCGGTAATTTCCGCTTCTAGTGTGATGAGGTCTTCACCACCTGGTCCTACTCCCGGTCCACTCTCCAGACCTGGAACATTAGAAAAAAGTGCATGAAGCATATCAACATATTCAAGGTAACGTAAATCCATTTCATCAGTATCTTACAACCAAACAAAACCTTCTCGCATTAATCAGACAGACATACAAATTACATGCAAATTCTTCAGATCAATCCAAACTGAAAAGTGATGGAGCAATAATAGTGTACCAAATACAGATTATTTTCAAAATAGATGGAATGGGCATTGACAGCAACTGAAATTCTTCCTGCAAAGAAACACAAAATAGATAAATTTCACATATCCGGGGTGTGCAGGCAAAGAGAGTTAAGTCCACCATCCTAAAAAATTGAGATATGTCCATAGAGTTATAGATAAAAATGTCCTCTACATTTGTGTTAAGTCCAGTAAGTCATATTCAAAATTGTACGGTAGTTATGGATGTGTGCCTCATGGGTTTATCCATCTCTAAAGCTATGTTGAGCTGGTATAATGTATTAAGTCACTCTAATTCTCAGTAACAAGAAAGTGGACTTAACTCTCTTTGCCTGCGGACCCCGGAATATAATATCTGTTATACTGGTACATTGCTTATTGTAAAGAATAAAATTGTTTGTGGTTGTTAAAACAAAGCAATATTAATATTAGTGTTGCCCATACTTTGAAAAGAAAAAGAAATAGGAAACATTGAATGAAATGGCCTAGATGGTACCGTGAAGAATTCAATTTTTGGGAGGTCATAGGTTCAAATTCCATTGTCAGCCAACTTGAGTGTGGATTTTTTCAGAATTTTCCCCACTCACAAAGGCAAATTCCAGATTGGAATTTACTTAACTACCAACTCCAAATGTTCCTTGTCTGTTGTCTGTAGATTGTTTGTTCAATCTCCTCTATGGGTATGAAAGGAGAGGTAAAATAGTTAAAAAAATAAAAAATAAGGGCACTTGATTTTTAACTATGGATTGCTAGGATAACATTGGTCTTTGACAACGATGATCACTTTTAAACAAAAATTCCTGAAACTTTTTCAAATTCTTAAAATCTGTCTAGACAAAAATTTTAACCCTGGAAAAGTAAGTGTGTACAAAAGACGGTACCTCTATGTCGGTAATGAGTACAGAATTCCTGTTTTATATTGCTGGAGACAGCTATAGCATTTTATTTTCTTCTGATTTACTGTCTGTATGATTATAATAGATTAGCTAAGTGGAAAATGAGTGAAATGATTATAATAAACAACTATTCTCACAATCATTGGCTTTTGTTAACTACAAATACTACTAGAACAAGACGTAAAGTATTTCGAAACTGAACTAGATAACTAGATTTACATCATACTTGTGCATAAGAACAAAGTTTTAGTATTTATGTAGGTGTTTTGAATTTCATATCAAACTGAAGACTGCTGACAGTGTTTTAAGGCTTAAACTGAAATATTGCTCTGCAAGATTGCTAAATTTTGTAAACACATCTGGTGATTTTTACTTCATTTTTACTTTTATTGGGTTGGATTCAATAATAATCAAACTATCAGCTTCCTTACCACTGTTTAAGAAAGAGTTTAATGTTGAAAGAACAAACAGAAACTGTAACGAAAGATTTATAGTACCGGAATACCTCTGAATGCACTACTAGACTGTTTGTTGGTAGAGTTGAAAAAAATGGGTAAAAACATGAAGACATGCTATGAAGTGTAATACTGTATGTCCTATTTCAGATAGATTTTTATTTCACCGCTACTGACCTATAAATGCATCACATCAAAACATTACTTGAAGCCAAGATATAAGATAAATACCATAATGCTTTATGTAAAATATGCAGATTTTTATCTATGCATTACGATTATAAATCATGGAAACCAACTATTTCATTGAATTTTTTTCTGATTGATTTCAAACTTAAAGCCCACTGATGGTTTCACTTAAATTCAGCTTTGTAAGGGTTAAATCTGAAGGTAAACAACTTTTTGCTAGCCATTATGATTATGATGTGGAGGAAATACAAAGTGATTAAAACTAATATAGAGATCTAGGAAAGTCTATCAAAGAATAAGGCAGTCCTTATAGTTGGTACCCAACAATTCCTCATTGCTGGAGACCTACATCTCCCATTCATTTAATTATTTAAATACATGTCAATAACCGTGACCATATCACTATGATGTTCCACTTGCAAGAGTTTATTCTCCAATTTCTGCCAAGTAAAGAGCTACATAAGGAGCCCATTGGTAATAACTATTTATCTCCAAGATAAAAACCAATCCACATGGGTAAGTGGTTGTGCGTCTGGGCTGGTAACCTGAAAAACCTTACTCGTTTCTCTCACAGTGTACATGGAAGGAGCAACTGTGAGGGTGTAACAGGCATTTACCTAACCATGAAGTGGGGGATGAAGAAAATTTAATAATAATATGAAATATTTAGTATGTAACCTGTAAACTTATCTCTGTCTTTTAATTTTAATTTTTGCTTTGATTTCTTCTTACACATAGTTCTTTTTCTCAATCTTTTATATTATTTATTATTATATATAGTTTTTGAAACTAATCCCAAACATGAGCATTTGCTCATGTGAGTAAAAATATATATGAAAGTTTGTATATTTTTGTGTAACTGAAATAAATAATATAAATGAAAATAAATAATGTAAGTAATATTGTGACCCCTTCCTGCCCCTCACCCACCTCCTCCCTATAAAGATTCTAGCATCATCTATATGGGGTAGGCTACAGGTAGGGAAAATAAAAAATGCTTAGTCTAGCAAGCACTGAAAAAATTTTCTCAATTAAAATATTTTAATATGTTGTTCTCTTGGGTATAGTACTGGCAGGTTATTGTGGTGTAGTAGTATGGTCTAAAATTTCCTAGCAGTATAGATTTTATAACTAAGTTTTTTAATTTTTAAATGTTGAAGCTGGATCTGGCAACTGAACACACTGATCTAGCATTTTTAAAATTTAGTTAAATGCAGTAAAAAGCTTTGTCCAACAAACAAAAAGATTGTTAGTGCTGTCTCCATAAGCTGACCATACATAGGCCTACTGTTTTGAACAGGAGAGTACCGTTATTTTCATACTTTTTGGCTGTCCCGTCATTTTAATAAAAATGTCAATTTGGTACTGTTTTTAATAAAAACTCTTCTATACTTTAGTATGGGTCAAGTGCAATTTATTATTCATAACATATAATCGTATATCAATGCGATATACCATCGTATATCATCGTATAGCAATGTGTACTGTACAGAGAAGATGTCACATCATGTGGTGTAGTGAATGGTGTACTTCAATAGCAAAGTTCTGGTTTCATGAGATTGTATAATTATTATTTATCAGAGGAAATAAAGGAATGCATGTTGACAACACTTGTGTTCTCATCGTGAACAAGAAGGCATTGGTCCTATAAGAAGAAGCGCCAGTCTTTTGTTTGAACATTTCTTTAAAAATCTTTCAATAATTTTAAATTATTTTTCTTTGTATTTTCTAATTTTTCAGTGTGTATACAAAGTGGTGGCTTTACTATCAACATCGATGGTTTGAATTTCACAATTTTTAAAGTTTAAAGTTTTATTTTTAAGGCTTTAAGTATATGCTTGGAATGTCAAAAAGGCGAAAACGCAGTCTTAATGATGGCCTCCAGAAAGAATTCAAATTTATTACAGTCAAGCAAGCAGTGAAATTTTGGAACGAAAGTGGCATGCCAGCATTGTAATGTCCATTTTCCATTGCCCCGTTTTTATGCTGCTTTTGAAACATGGTAATATGGTCAGCCTATGTCTCCATGGAAAGAAATAACTCATTAGAAACATACTTCTCTTATAAAAAAAAAGATGTAAAGAAAGTACATGTTACATTTAATAATATAGACTGCTCTTTACTAGTTGCATTCGTTCTGAAACACAAAATAAATATTAGTCTAGAAATTCTGCATCCTGGGAATGCCCTGAAAATATTATAAGAAAAGAGAGAAGGAAGAAAAGAGGAAGCAGACATTGCAAGTAAGTGGATAATAGTCACTGCAACAATATATACCTATAGTTAAATTAATTTTATTACCGGTATAAATCAATGGAGGAACGTTTTTAAGGGAGTTCAGGAAGTAGGACATTTGCAATCACAGAACAGTTAGTTGACAACAGCAGACATAAATCAACACCAAGAAGAAATGAAGCCATGCTGACATGCATATTACTAGTCACCCACACCAATTTCATGCAGCAGAAAGCGACAAGCATAAGCACTCTCAATATTACCTTACCTTCAAAAGTAAATGGTCTCTCCAAAGCTCAGGGTCAGGAAAGGAGCTGATCAAGACCCAGAAATAAAATGAAATGATAATTCAGCAAAGGACCAAGAAACATATCATATGGTATGTATTGGATCCACACCTGTATGGTATTTAAATAAAAATACAGATTTCCAAAAATCATATTAACCCAATGGGGAAGAAGGTTGATAAATCATAAATTGAAATCTCTAAAATTCTGTTGTTTCAAGCTTCCAATAATATTTGAACTATTATAAAGGCTTTCCTAATATCAAAAAATAATATTATAAGCCTAATTATCAGCTAAATGGTCCTATTATAGCGTTCTATTCCTTTCAGCTTAATAAATTTTAACATTTTAGCTGTTGGTAATATCCAAATTAAATTAATTTTTGATTGTAAATGATGGTAATAATCATGAACAACCCCACTAAAAATGGTCATTTGGGAATGAATATCAGTTAAACATAGTGTACAAAACTACCACATGAATCACAAAATTATGTTGTCTTGGTGTCAAGTGATGGTAAAATTGTAGAAGAATTTTTGGCTAATTTAAGGTTACCTGTATTGTTGATAAAGTAAAGCCATTTTGACACTTTCGATGTAATAAAATATGGAAACTCCACCTTTCCAATGGTTAAAATTAAAAATATCTTGTGAAATATGTTACCACACGTTTCTCGAGACTTGTGCTAACATCATGACATTAAATTACTGAAATTCTACATCAGTCATCTATATATTTTCCAAAGTTGGTTACGTAAAGTATTTTGGTCCTTTTCTATTGAATGCCAAAGATTAACTAAGTTTTGGATATAATAGGAGAAATACCACTAGCAGAATGTGGGATACAAAGAATGATATTTTTGGTGCAGATCTGGGAGAAAATGTCGTTACCAAAGTCAGTTCTCTAATAAATAGGAATAATGGTTCTTATGTTAGGTGATAATATCAATTAATATAGAAACCATTCTTACAATGCTTGTGATCATGTAATGTTTTAAATGAATTTGACTTTGTAAATTGTGAGAACTACTAATATTTTTAAATATGTTGAAAAGGTAGGCCTATGCTTTATATTATGGCAACCTCAGTTTAGAGAAATCATAGAGATAATCAGATAAATAATGAAATTTGGTACAGGAGGTAAACAAAGAAGTGGTTCTAAATATACTTAACAAGAAATTCAGAATTTTAACTCTTTACAGTGTGGAGTCCCTATATTTTAACGTGATTTAAGGTTAACAAATGTACCGGTAATTTGTTCTTCATTATTGTTATTAAAATCAGACAAATCTCCCACCAAAAAGTAAATAATTAATTAATTAAATCAATTAATAAATAAACAGAATGCTTGGTGTATATAAATTATGTGAAACTGATAAGTTTGCTTATTTAACAGCATAAAATTCTACTGATGATGATCTGATTTTAGTTTTATTAATAGTTTTTCTTTTTAACTTGTAAATTACAGGGTGATAAATTATAACATTTAATTTTAAATAAATCATTTGGAAATACAAAGGTAATACAGCTCATTCTTCTCAAGACATTTAAACCTATGAGTGAAACAAATTAAAAATCACAACATGATTATAAATATGCTTGCAAGAATAAAAAATATAAAAATAAAGAAGCAGGCACAAGAAATAGATCTATAGGGACACACAAGTTTTGGATCATCATTTATTCAAAATCTCATTATCTTATTACAGTGTAAATACATTTCTAATTAATGTATGTATCAGTAGGCCTACTGCGATGCATTTATGTATGGTAAAATTCACGATACTGTAATTATGATGTGCATACGCCTAAATAAAAATACTAGTATAAATGAATTACATTAACTTATACAATCTATAAATTAGCTGGACCTAAAATTTGTTTTTAATGAAAACCAATGACATAAAAAGGGCATTTTAAACACAACTTCGATCCTCTTTCACTTTTGTTTTTAAAGATTCGATCTAAGTTATATATAGCAAGTAACATTTCACAAGAAAATAATAAATTCTGACTTATGTAAGTTATACAGTTTTTTTTATAACTTCTCTCACCTTGTTTGTTGCATGTGTATTCAGTTGTTCAGGAACATCTGCCAATGTCGTATCTGTATCTCTGCATATCTCTCCAAGTTCACAAGTATTCTGCTCTAGTCGTCAGACATTTTTCTACTGTTTGACAATATATTCATTTTGTAATCATATATAGTCCTGTAATATCTTCGAGACTATTGCATTTTAATTATTTGATTTTTGTTACCTATAGGGCCTAATCACTTCTAAGATTAAAGGTAAGAAGCGATTTTATAAAACTGTAATGTAATGTAATGTAATGTGGAGGGGGGCACGGATGCAAGGAGACTGCCCACAAGGAAACATTCTGGGGGTATAAAAATACGACCAAATATGTCAGAGTTTATTAATATTATCATTATTGTAGTTACTATTAATATTATTAATACGATAATCATTATCATCATTATCATCATCATCATCATGACCGTCATTGTGGAATAAAGTTGAAGTGGAACCAGTATACAGTTGAACCTCCATATAATGAACCTACATTAAGAGGTATTTTTCTAAGGTACCGGCAAATTTCCTAATTTAGTAATGTTATACATCCCTCATCATAGAAACTAAGATATTTCATAAGCACCCTTTTACAACGATAAGAATTTTGATTGTTATTGTTATTGTTATTTCATTGTTATTTGATTGTTATTTCAAACCCGTGGCAGAATAGTGTCCTTCTCAGTCCTGTATTAATATAATGTCTTTATACCCAGTCATCTATTGTTTTTTGCAGGGTCTGGGCCTGTGAACCACCTTTAGAAATTCTGAAAAAGAAATTTGTTAGTAGAGGGTGGAGAACATGGTCACTGACCAGCGTAATTAACTTGCCCTATTGTTCTTGCAAAAATCATATGACCATTTCACTTGTTAGTTCAACACACAAAGAATGTACAGCTAAATTACGATGCTGATAAAATGCATTCTGTTTTGATTAAGTTTAGCCGTCAAAATTATTTTTAGTATGTGTGAGTAGCTATGGCATCCGCTCAACAAAAATCAATAAATCTCTGAACAAAAGTAGCGCCAAAGTAAAGCAAAGAAATATTGATTTTTTAAATTAAATGAACACAGTACAATACAATTTACTTCAGTGTTACTGAGTACCGCATTACTGCTAATTATTTTCTAGGGCTCATAAATATAATTAAAAAGAGGTTTTACTGTAATTGGCTAGGAAGTTGGAATCAGTTGGTCTCTCTGGCTTAAAATCCTTTTCTGTCATTTAGTTTTATTTAATGTATGATGTTGTCTGATGCATTTGATTCACTATCTTTTAAATTACTAGCAGTCAGTCAACAGGTATTCAACACTACCCAAAACTTCATGCATCAGTAGGCCTAATGATCACATTATAGTATTACTTCTTTGCTGTTAGTTGAAGGTAAGTAGAAGATAATTACTTACCAGTACGTTGAAACTGACTTAGGATAAAAATACCTTCGAATACCTGTGTGAAGAATTATCACCGTCAAGTCTTCATACACAACTTTTGTTTGTTTGTTTGTTTGTTGTACTAGGTAACAGTGATTTTGAAAATGTAAAGAACATCTCTTAAAACCTGTCAAGTTCCTTCTGCAGTACTTAGGCATTACACTGGGGACATATTAATCTAATACTTACTTTTCATATTCAGAGTACAACTGATAATGAGATTTTGAATTAAGAATATTAAATCCTGGTATTTAAATACTGTGCAATCTCCAAACCATTCAGGGTAATAATGTAATATTAAATACATCTTTTCTGTTCACAAGAAAGAGAATTCACTGCAATAGTCAATCCAATTTTGGAATCAATATGATTCATCTCCTAATCAATTTACATAGAATAATTCATATTTAAGACCAATAAGATAGTAAATGCGATATTTTAAAAAACCAACAAAGTATAAACTATGACATATTTTTAAGTTCCTCCTATAATTGTAAATTAGGCAACAAGCCAATATTACGACGCGAGTAATAAGTGTGTCTTAATTGCCATTATGCATTTGCATACAACTGTTTGCTCGACCATTAATGTCTGAGTTTTGAGTTTCTAGAATACTTCGTAACTAATAAAACAAACGACTTTCTCTATCTCGGTGACCATTCAGCTGTTAGTTCTTCTCGTCTTTTCCAATAATTAGGAGACAACAAAAAAATGCATGGAGCAAGGCTTCATTTGGATACTTCAACCACAAAGCAACGCACATTAAACCTCATGAAATGAACTCTATTTGCAGTAATATTAAAATTAACATGAAGAGAATTTATTTAAATACAGGTTGTTTGCTGTTTTCAAGGCTTGAAGACCGTTTTATGTATGATATTAATCAATATCGGATATAGCTGAAAATCGTTAGTTGGAATACCAACAACAACAACAACACTCTAAGCAAGCCAGTGTTTTCATGAGTATTGGTAAGATACTGTTATGTAGAATGCAGTAAGCACATTATATAATGGTTGAACAAAAAATATCTTACAGGTATAATTTTAGTTAGTTTACTATATGTTTTTGCTTTCTGTTGAAAGCTCCCTTTCTGTTTTTATTTTATGTTTAGGATACGTTTCACAAAATAACAGATACTGCTAAGATAAAGAGCACAGATCATATCCAATAATTGTAATCTAAATCTAATTATTGTAATTTAATGGAGTCAGCTCTCCGAACAAAGCATCTTACATACTGTATTATAAATATTATATAAATTCTTTACTGTCACCAAAATGCTATTCTATCATACTGAATAAAATTAATAAATGAAATAAAATTAGAACTTAACGAAGTAGGGCCTAGCCTTATAGTTATCTTCAGTCCATATCTTGGTATGCACCTTAGGGCCAGATTATTCACTCTTAAATAATGCATTAATGAAAATTAGATAATAGGCCTACCTTATGTAAAGGATACTCACAAATGAGTCTCTAACAATCACTCATTAATTTGAGTTTGTATCTTCTTCCATGTGTTTTAACCATTGCCCAACAGAGAAGTAACAATAATCCTACTAGCTGAGCTGGTAAGTAGGCCTATCCATGCAATTGATACCAAGGCAGCTGGTTAGCAGTGAGTCACATGCATTGTGGTTTTGACACTAAGCCTGAAACAATTGATCTGGATCTCATAGAACTCACAGTTGAAAACTTATATTACGAAATACCAAAACGAAATAAGTTTCCATACTCCTATCCACTTTTAATACAATTCTTTTTATCTTTTAATACAATTCTTTTTACAAATAGATTTTTATTTTGTTTGGTGTTTCTATTGTTTAAATTCTGAGACAATACAAATAAAAATTAAAAAGAATTATTGCTTGCCCTTCATAAAAAGCTGATTAGACTTTTAAACATTACACTGGTATGCATCAGTTTTGCTTCAGAGAAACTGTTTATTGTTTTAGTTCCCCACTATGGATAGTCACAAATGCAATATTTAGTTTTTTATCATGAGGTGCAGTTTTTTAAAATGTGAATTTTTCAAAATTACTAAGAATTTTTATTCAGTTATAGCGTGACCTAATGAAAGATACAGATTACTCATGAATGAAATTAAAAAAGCTCTGTGGTATTCGTTCAAGAGCTAAACTGAAAATTTTCTAGGTAATCACAAGGCTGAAAATTACAAGGAAATTGCTAAGGCAATGCTAGACAACTTTGAAACTGTTCTTGAGTGTAGAACTTCATTTTGACAGTCATATTGACTACTTTTCTATAAGCTTAGTGTGTTGAGCAAGGAACGGAGTGAAATATTTCATCAGGACATTAGAATATGGAAATAAGGTACCAAGGCAAGTGGAATGAAACAATGCTAGTAGATAAATGATGGTGCATAGCGAGGACTACACCCTACAGCCACAGCAGAGTATCAAAATGTCTGAAGGTTTTGAGGGACAAATAGAACATGATGTTTCTGAATCTAGGTGAGAATTTCTTTATTAATAAATTTAGGTTTAAGGATTAATTTTATACTTTATAAATTAGGTTGTCACGTTAAAATGAATACATCAAAACTTTGTTCGAAGTTCTAAAATTTTTTGTTTCAGTTTCGACATTTATTTTTTAAAATTTGGGAAGAACCTTGTGCAATAAATAAAACTGAATACATTCATTTTTTCTTCTAGTGTTAAAATGTATATTATATTTATAAAATTTTGAGAATTAAATGGGATTAATAAGACTGGACTACGGCAGACATTTGGTGGAATAGATTTAAATTCAGCATGAAATTTTGAACAAATTAAATACGGGTAATTAAAAACATCGTAGACTATGCATAAATTAAGAATTTTCAATTACATGTGGATACTTCAATACTATTTTCCAAGTCTTAACACTTTTAAATTGTTCAGGACCAGTAATCCAGTTATTTGGATTTGCTCTGGTATGAACTGACTTGTGACAAAGTCATGCCTGAAGTTGCAGGTTAAAGAATGGTATTTTTTTCCAGATGTTTGCTATTGGACTTAAGGGACACTACTGGAATGGGCTGGTGATGTAACATTTTCAGGACTCAAACCACAGCATGCCTTCCTTTGAAAGGAGAAACTTTTTGAAAAATTGTTGGCAAATTCACACAACCTACTGTTTGTTCCTTTAGTCGGGCTGCATCATTTTGTCCCTTCACGTAGTGAAAGAACTGTATAACCAATTTGTTACTTATGTCTTATTAGAAGTCTCCAGGAAATATGCTCAGCTACAAGTCCACAGGTCATATGCAGGTGAAGACACAAAAATATGTGCACCTACTTATCTTACTGCATTTTAAAATCTGTCTTGCTTGTGATGAATTCTTTGCTTTGGGTTTTGGTGCCAATATATAACCTTAAAAGTTAAATGTATCCTTATGATTCTCCAGACTCCATTTTTCCATTGAAACGTGGGAAGTACAAAAACCTGAAGGTTCTCAAAGAGAACTTCTTCCAAACCAAACTTCTTCCGCTGTTCTTGGATGAAAAGTGAATTGCCAAGATTGTAAGAAAATTGCTTATATGACATTAGTAGCCTACTATAAAACAGATGTAATTATCATGAAATAATACTAAATATAAGAAATTTAAAAATTGTATAACCAGTGATAACCTTGAGCACTGGTACAAATACCTTTAACTTGTGTGTCCCTTATAATATAGTTCTGTAGGAGCACAGCAATTTTTCAATTTATAAATTCTTGTAAAAAATTTTTAAAAATGATAAAAAATATTAAGTTTAGCAAATAAACCATGCTGTTAGTATGAAAATATTATGCTTCATAACATTAATAAAAATTACAGTAAAGAGGTACAGTACTGCTTCTACAAAAAAGAGTAAAATCTAGAACAAAACCCATGCACTCAATAAGAATAATAACAAAAGATGGGGATGCATTCTGGTAGCTTGCAACAGCACAACATTTCTCTTTCTCATGTCTTTAGTTCTACAATAATTAAAGAAAATTTAAATAAAAGTATATTGTCCTCAAGGCTGAGCCTAGCTTGCTTAATCGCAGAAAAAGAATTATCTCTTCCAAAGTGCAATCACAAAGTACAGTAAAGATTAAATTTATTTATATAATTATAACTTACAAACATTTAACCCCCTATTAAATCAGCCCAGCCCAGCCTTGTGAGGAGCGTTGTTCAGAAAAGATCTAGAAGGTATGATTATTCTCCTCATTTCATTTGAATGCAACATGGCAAATTTAAAGACCTTACAACTATACTGAATGGAAAATGTAAATTATATTTTAGGAAAGAAAATGATTCTCATTCAGTTGTGAAATTTGGTACGGTTGTAAAGCAATACTTAGAATATACTGGGAAGAGTCTAGTAGTACTTAAAAAAATAATTTTTTAAAACTACAATTGAGGAGAAAAATGCAGGAATTATTTTCTACGAATAAGGACAGTTCACAATGTTGCACAAATTAAATAATTGGAGCACCATTTTCATACTGTTTAAGTTTCAGGCAATATTGTATAGTAATAAGCATGAAAATATAAAATAATTACTTTTGGTAATATGGTAGATCAGAGTACTTTCTAACACAATATTCCTATTCCCATAATGGAAAATCTGAGTTTCGTATTTTACAGTAAAGTGGGCTATTTCTGAAGAATGTTCATGCTGATCACATTAACTGGTACGGTACAGAGTGTTGAGGACTTCTTTACAGTTTACTGTAAAAAATTTCTTAATGTCATAGAAGAAGGTGGGATATAGCCAAGCTTCTTCATGACAGGGGAAACATTTTTTCATTACACAAATGGAAGTAATAAACAAAATTCTGAAAGTAACGCTCAAACAAGTGCAATAATTTTTCCTGGCAAGGAACAGTTATATCAGCCAGGGGATCCCCCTTCTTCCCTATTAATTCACACACTGGATATACCTATTACACAGAACCCATTACATTGTCCCAGAACACGATTTTCCATATTCAAGGAATTATAATGCTCTTGTAAACTCATTAGACATTGCTAAGTGAAAAGATCTTTTGCTGGTGATAAGCTGTTCAATTTTATTTGGAGAAACTAATCATTTTGGATTAGAACATTTAGAGGAATGTAGAAGATGGACTTGTTCCCTGGAGTGTTGCTTATTTCGCTGTAATTTTTAAAACGCGCTGAAAGTGTTAAACAGCTCAAGAATTTCTAATGTTAAATGAAAAAAATTATATAACAGGATATGTTCAGATATGAAAATTTGGAACATTTAATATTTTTACATTCACAGTTATGTAGAGGAATAATATTATAAAATAGCATTGTTTTTTATTTCCGTAGTAGCACTATGAAGTGGTGTATGAAATACTGTTCTGTTTTAAAGGTGTGATTTTCCTTATGACTGCAATAAAAATGTCAGAAGGATCTACAGCATAGTCATGCTTTGTGAACTTCTTACATGAACGAACAAACTGAAGTTACTGTAGAAGAAAGAAGCAGAATACTTAAGTAAAACCACACATCTCATGTAAGTGACAGTTAAATTTATACCGGTAAGTTAATAGATGGCAGGTATATACTTTCTTTAAATTACAGATTTATAGGCGTAAGTGTAGCCACAATTTTATTTGGAACATTGGAAAAGCTTTGGATAGCAGGTATAAATAGGCTGACATGGTGTTATAGTTTTAATAGAAAATTCATATTTTGACTGTGGATTATGACACCAGTTCCTCTTGACAGTCATCAGAAATGATGCAATTTTCTGCTCTCCATCTTCTATGACAAACAATTCTTTACATAATTATTGTGTACAATTTAAGCCTCATCACCACCATGTTGATATGGAACTCTCAAAATATTCAATGAGCACAAAATAGAATTTTTAAATCAAATGTATTATCTGTGCTGTTATATGGATGTGGAGCATATAGAACAATACAAGAAACTAACAAAAAAGCTATGAACATCAGTTGCAATCTCAGTATAAGTTAAGAATATGGGGGCCAGAAACTATCAGCACTAATACACTATGGGAAACTTACAAAGCAAACGCCAGTTGACCAAGAAATTAATAAAAACGAAAGTGGATATGGATCACTCATATACTCATGATAATGGATCATACTCAGGTTTGGTTGGAACCTACTAGGCAAAAAGAGGATTGGAAGACAGAGAGTTACATGGAGAAGAACAGTTGAACTGGAGTTGAAAGTAGTGAAGAAAACATGAAAAGAAGTGAAGGTTTTGTGAAGGAACAGTGTGATGGCAAAAATTTGCTGAGGTCCTATTTTTCACTTAGGATACAAAAGAACTGACTGACAGATTGACTGACCACCATATTGAGAGCTTAAGAAAAAATGTGTGACTTATAGAATGTAGTATTAGCCAGTTTAGTCCCAAAATGTTCATAGGGTTTACTGTTAGATTTCAGAGAACTTTTTTTTTTTGGGGGGGGGGGGGGCAAGTTTTGGGAAAAATGTCAAAAGTGTTTTGCTGACTTCCAGGTGAAGCAATAGCGAGGAACTTATAATTTGGCACAAAAGAAAGCACACTTATCATTGAGAAAGAGTGTGTTTTAAGATTAAAAAAAGAAAAGAAATACATTTCATTGGTCACATTTAAACATGAAGGCTAGTAAACTATTGTTTTTTAGACCATACTGTTTCCATTTAATAATAAATCTTCCATAAGAGCAGTTTTAGCTGCCTAATAGAAGCCACTTCATAGTGCTTCTATTCTTGTGTTAACATAATGTTTTACCCAAACTGTTGGAACTAGTAGAAGGTAAATTTGTATTTTTGAACATCTTTTTCAAGTCAATGGCAAAATGACCAAATAAATAAATGAATACATAGGTAAATACATTAAAACAACTAAATTACTAGAATGTAACCAAAATAGAAGATACAGACAATGAAGCAGAAGGTACCACTAATGGGTAAGGTTAAGCAAAGGATATAAGGCATATACCTGCATATACCCACAATTATCAAAATCAATCCTAATACTTTTCATGTTTTTATCAAATGAGACTTTTCATATGGATATACTAGAGAACTTGGTTATGTGGAAAATGTATTGCTGATAACTAAACAATATTTTTCTTCTAAGAAAGTATGTAACTTAAACCTCAACATTCTGTACCTTGCATTCTGTTTAACTGTTAAACATCACAGAATCGTAATTGTGAAAAAGTAAGAATAATTAAATGTTGACGGTAAAAATACACATTGTATGAGATTAAATTTTCCATAAGTTGTAAAAACTAAATACATTTCAGAATTTCACAGTATTTTTTTAAAATGCAAGCCAAGTTTTGAATAATCTCCTGAAAATCATAACACAACAATCTGTAGAAAAATTTGGGTGAAATTACTCTTATTCAAGTTATTGTAGAGAATATTAGAGCTCTGCTATAGGGAGATTGGGAAACTTAATCTCATAGCAAAGGCTCAGAAATATCATGAAGTTAACAATCATTTTACTGGCATTGGTTGACAAAAAAGAAAAACATTTAACCCCTAAATGCACGAGACTCAATGTCTCACACAGTATGTTATAAACCCATGCTGGACTACAAAGAAAACAATTAACTCAATGATTAGGCCCAAAGTAGCATACATTTTTCTATTTCTTTTCAATCATTGTATTACAAATTAAAAAAAAAATACTTTATACCACTGGATACGATGTGAATTTAAGGCAGGGGTGCCCACAAGGAGGGGTTAAGTCTCAGAGTGCAGAGTGGGGGGGGGGTTGAAAATTTTTGCATAATTAGCATTTTAAAGGCTAAAATTAAAAACGTTCAAGTTTAATACCTTCAAAAGTAACTAAAAAATTAATTCTTTAGAAGTGAATAAAATATACTGCACAGCTAGTAGATGTAAGTTGTATTCATAGTTGGCGAAACACATTTACTTGTAACCAATTAAAACATTCTATTCTTCTTAAACTTGTCTTAGAACATAGGTGCTGACTTTGGAGAGGGGGAAAGGTACTGCCTCTCCCCCAACATTTGAGTTTTTATCATATAAGACCTACAAAAAATCCATTTCTTGCATCCCCAAAATATTTTCAAGTCAGTGCCTCTGTCTCAGAATATATTCTGTAATCATTTTGTTATCAATTACGCATTATCATGTAAAAGCAGCCTCATTAAACATACTTTTTCAACTGACACTTTTTAAAAAATTATAAATCAAACGACAGACGTATGAGTTTAATACTTATATTTATATTTATTTGAAGCCACATAAGCAGGCCCTAATACAGATGTATTACATTGGGAGAGTCAAGTTTGATAGATAATCTACAAGTTTTTCTAAAAAATACATTAGTAAAGTTACAAATATCATTGTAGTTTTCCTTGGGAAGAAGTTTTAGAGTAGGCCTACAGTTATTCCACTATTTGTAAGGGTGGTTACTTTTCATGCGGCTGGTGTGACAGCTGGGGTTACTTTTTATGAAGCTATGGAGGCTGGGCACCCCTGTTTGAGTTAATATATACCAAGGGTTTCCAGGAAACCCATTTTTGAAAGGCTTGATCCCTTTTGATCCCTATTGTTACCTGACAATATATTTTGGTCTTGCATTTTTACTCAGCAAATGAGTAAAACATGTCTGTGCAAAAACTGAAATTAATAACGTTAAGCAGTATACCTTTTCTTATAAAAATTGTATTAGAAATCCAGTAAACAATGCTGTAGTTAGCAATATTCTGTACAATAAGATCTATATGTGTCGTTGAAAAGGATAAGTACCACTTTAAAATAATTGAACGCATTGTGATAGAAACTTAACTCCTGAATGAAATACAGTCAGCTGAAAATCAGAGGACTGCAATTTTATATATAAAAAAAAAAGGATTGTTTACATCATCTTTTTGGAGTAGTACCAGCATTAAACATATTGAAAAATATGTTAATATTTTCATAAAAAATAAAAGATTAGATACTATTTCTTGTGAAAGTAGCACACATATAAAAGTAAGAACCGGTACTGGTATTGGCTCTTACAGACGTAATCAATTAGAGTGTTTTATTTGTCTATGTATTTCACTGAGTTCTTAAGAACATTTCTGAAGAGCCCCATTTTTGATATCGTAATAATCCTGAACAGATCACCTATCTACATCCATTATGGGAATGGTAATTAAAGCAATCACAGAAACAACATACCTCAATGCATCAGTACATTGTGTAAGTAGGCTACATAATTTTCAAACTGCACTACACAATGTCTGTTTCAATATTATATTTATTGCATTTCAATAAAATATGAGAGTTGAATTTGAATGGTGGCAATACCGCTGTAGAATCTCACTGAAACAATGTAAGGTTATGGCACTTCCCAGCATATCTCAGGGGAAAATTGATTTTCTCTGTCATGACATATGCCTCAGTCTACAAACAGTATATATTTATCGATCTAAAATGGAGCTTAAAATTTTTGGATATATTTTGAGTATTCTGGATAAATACTTGTTGATAGTTTACATACTAAGGCTTCTAAGGAATCTGCATGTTGAATTTAATGATGAATGTTCAAATGGGATATGAAAAGTTGTGGTGCAGAGGATTTTACCACTGTCAACTTATCTATCCCTTTTTAAGGTGGTGTAGACTTATTAGAAGCCTCGTAAATGAACTGTTGTCTTTAGCAATTTGAAATTGTATCCATCTGGTTTGAAATTTTAAAAACATTTTAGACATAAATAGAGACTGCTCGTTCAATATATGATAAAGAAAATCTATGCTGGATATCCAGTCAATATCATGTGAAACTTCCTTTGTTTCAGTGAGATTCTATTGATGTGTTGCCATTTGCCACTATTAAGAAATCAGCCCTTGTACATTTTACGTTTTGTGCTTTTGTGTATGTACCACATGTCTCTAACTTTCCTACTGATTCAGAATACAAGGCAGACCACGGGAGGTTTCTCCTTTGAGAACACACATCCAATGGTGTCCTACATTTGTAGGTACTTTGAAGCCAAGTTATTATTTATATAGAAGTCATTTGATTAGATTAAAAAAAAAAAATAGAATAAAACAAAAACATTCTGTAGAATAGAGTTTTTCTAAAAATCTGTATAAGGAATCAATATAGGCATTTTGAAAATTTCAAGACTTTGAACAAAATGTCTGTGGATGTAAGGTAGAGGACAAAATGTCTTGGAAGCTTATGAACATATAGCTGTCAAGGGGACTGTGTATACAAACCTAAATTCTAAATTTTAACCAGATCATGGCTGCCAGAAGAACTTTCCTGAAAAAGATAAAATGTGTATGACTGGACCGGGACTCAAACCCAATCGGTGCTAAATAAAAGTTTGACAATTGAACCATTTGGCTTGTCAGTAAATTCTAAATAAAATAATATTTCTACATACCACAGGCTACTGGTATAACTGACATTACGTCAATGCTGTTATCTTACATGGGACTATATTAAATCTTAAGTGACTGTCATCATTACGTAGAGGCAGTAATTTGAACATCACAGACAAAAGGCGATCATATTATGACCACCCTGTAAGTTTAGCATAATTCAAGTTATACTCCTGTACATGCAGCATTGCAATGAAAATGGCAACTACTGATAGAACAAACCAAATACATTTGCTAGTCCTAGTAAGGAATAAGGTTCCCATTCAAATTACATAGCCACCAAACAAACAGATTTATCAGCAGTACTTGCATGGTAGACTTCAGGAAAAAAGTTAAATACATTTTAAATCTTACAATTATTTGATTTTCAGAAGGACAATTTTTGTTGATACTTCCAAATTTCCATGTTATTTTGGAAGTGCTATGCTAAGGATGATTCAAGGTTACTAATTAATTAAATTTCTTATTAAGACACACCTCTCAGAATACTGTTTCTGCAATTGCTTCAATTAGTTTTGTGCACAGTTATTTTTATTTTTATTGTAAAGAAATCTCTGAAGAAACTTAGGACATTAATCGTACATCTACAGTAGTTAAGAATCACGTCTAAAATATGGTTACGAGTAAGTATTAATAAAAATGTTTTACTGACCTGAATAGTAGTGATCTGTTGGGTAAGAAAATGACAACAATTAAAAAATTAATAACCAGAAATATGTCTTCAAGACATATGAACAGATTTAACATAATAGTAATATATGAATCACACTGAAAATGAAGTTCCAAACAAGAAATGAACAAAGAAATTATTGTTCTAATGTTTTCTGTATATTTGATTAGCCTAGATATAAATTTATATTATGTGATTTATTATTGTCATTTCTGTTTACACGACTCAATTGCATCACTTGTCAGCATAAATATATTATGTGCTACTAACACATAACAGACACTATAGTATATTTATTTACATAACTTTTTCCCTAACTAGGATGAGTTTCATCTGCACATTCTTATTGCAATACAAAAATATATTGTTAAATGTTTATAGGAATAAAACAATAACATTTTAAGAATGCACCTATGAAGTAACCATGGTTGTGCGGATATTGTGGGATTCTGTTAATTCCTTTTTTTGAAGGTATGGTTTTAGTTAAAAGTTTTAATTAACTGTTACACAATTTGATATTAAAAGGCACATGTTTATTAGTTCTGTATTTTCCAAAAAAATGTTTTAAACATGTATACTAATATAGAATAATTTAACTAGGTAACAGCACACTAAGGGCCGATTGTATAAACAATTTGATCTGAGATCAGAGGTGAAACTGGTCTCATTTCACGCTCAACTCAGAAAGTTTCATTGTATAAATGTCAATCTGAGATCAATTAGCACTGAGTAGGATCAATTTTGACTGAGAAATTTCTCATCATACTTGTTTATCTCAGTCAATGCCTTCTTAAGGCGATTAAAGACATAATATTACCTGTGTGGTTATGATAAATATCAAGAAAACATACAAAAAACAATTTCGTGTGTATATAGGCTAAGTTAGGCTCCTTATAATGCAGTGTAACAACTGTATAAAATAACCTCTATAAATTGCTTACGTTATTATCATCATCTCATTCCAATATTACACATATTTCGTGATGATAAAAATGGTGAATTATGTCGGGGTACCTGTGTTTTACCCTGTCTAGAGCAAATGCTTTCTTCGTTCTGGTTTTTATGTGCCCGATTAACCATTTGAAAGCTGAGATTTACTGGTATAAGGCAGTCTTCATGTAAAACATCAGTGGGCTCTTAAGTTTAAAATTGAAAATGTCAGTGGAATACCTGGTTTCCATTAATGATATACATACTGATACTGATACATACTGATATACATACTGTAACAGATGAACAATAATCCTCACGTTTTACCTACAGCATTACTCTATTAATTGTCCACCTATGCTTCTATACAGTTCTTGAGATAAAGAATTTAAATGTCAATAGCAGTGAAAATTTTAAGCTGATTTATATTGCTAGAACTAAAATCGGATGTTATCACATCTGTCTTTTTGGATTCTATAATGTATTTATATTTTACCAAAACAAATTCAATCAGGACGTCTTTGTGTTTCTTGTAAAAATTAGGGAAACGATCCTCTTTCTGCTTAGTTTCAGCCATATTTCCCAAGTGCTCATATATGAACTGGGATCGAAATTGAACTTAATTAGCTGATACTAGATCATTGTTATAGAACACGACTCCGGTCTGAACTCAGATTATATTTTGAACTTAGATCATAATTGATCTCCAGTCAATGATGTTTATACAATCGGCTCTAAGAATCTGAAGATAGTTAGGAAAGAGATTACTAAGTTGAGCATATTTGTTTTATTCTAAAAAAATAAACAGACTTAAACATATGGCATTTGAATGGTTAAGAGCCCATTTTTATTAACTCTATTTGTATAAAAACAATGTCACTATTTTCTGGATTCTTGAAATGTCAAAGTGTCAAAGCTGAACAATAATTCAATTAAGATACCATTTTGGCAAATTTAGGGCACATTAATATAAAGAACATGTTGGAACTAGCGATAAATCATGTTTACAATATAATCTCACTAATGATAAAAAAGGATATACTATTATATGAAGTTGTCCTCTTTATGTTTAAACCACACTAATTATTTTATTTTAAGGAATGAAAAACACAGTTGAATAAGAGTAAAATTTTTACACCAACTTTTGAAGCAATGAGTTCTGATATTTGAGCCACAAATTTAGTGTAATATTATTTCATCAATGAGTTATTGTACTGAATAGGTAGGCCTATTTTTAAAAATGCTGTTTGTTTCAGCATTATGAGATGTTGCTAATTAGTGGGAAACTTTAATTCATTGGAATACATTACTTAAGCAGTAATTATTAGAATGAACTGCAGTCTGTTAATGGTGAAGCAATTGGTGGATTGTAACATAACATCAATTTTCACACATTAAGACCAATAGTTAAATAATCAAAGAAACAGACAAACAGTCTTAGGATTCTTACACGTCAGGCTTTAAATACTTTACAAAGCCAAACTGTTTTTCAAATCAAGGGTGGATTAACTAGAATTTAAAACATTTCCTTCTGCAAGAGTGATGCAACTGAGTCTGTAATGTCTCGCTCAGCAATAAACTTACCTGGAGGAGGTTTGCCGTACATGTTATTCATTTCATCCGGTGCATACTTGTTTTTCTTCGGTAGTCCTGGCTGTCCACTACCAGCCATGGGGCAGCCGGATAGAGATCGGTGTGTAAGGAATGAGCCATTGATGTGTCCTGTGCCATCACATCCTGGTGTTGGACAGTTCACACCCTCAAACTTCATTGCTGTTGCTGCAGCCACGGCAGCTTTGTGCTGCTCTACTGTCCCTCCATTTTCCAGTACCCTCAGTTTATTCCTATTGGCTATCGGGCACCCTGATGCACTGTGTAACAAAGAAAAGTTTTTAATGGCAGATTTTGGTTATATCTCAAGATATTTACATCATTAACATTCATGAGAGCTTTTTTCAAACTGGGATTCAAATCTTTTACTTATTACAAAGGTACTCTTATCATTAAGCTATATCTTACCAGACCTATCCCAATATATGTTACTTTTAATCCTTTCCAAGATCATGATGTACATTTGATTGTATTAATTTATTCCTTGTTCATTTGAAACAAGTTTTATTTACTATCCCATTTTCACATATGAACAATATAAATCAGCATCGTATTTGGATGCTATGAACTGTTGATTATGCCAGCCCATTTCAATAAATAGGCCTATTTCCTTAAGATAAAATATACAATTATTTTATTTTATATGATTGATTGATTGCTTTTATTCACCATAGGAGATTTACAAGAAATGTAAATAGTATTTGATCTAAATTGTAACATGCTTTTAGTTCGAGTTCTTTAGTTTAGGTGTTCACATTTAGTTTGAAATATGAAATGTTTGAAATATAGTTTATATAGATAATAGTAATTGAAATGTAGTAAAGAAATAATATGGAAGAAACCATTTACAACCCTTATATGTCTTAGGGAAACAAGGGTTGCCTGTTAGGATACCCAAAAGTAGGCTCAAACTAAAAATAATAATGTCTGTTAATCAGAAAGTAATGTTCATTACTGTTTCATACTCATAATATAATAAATTATAAATTAAATTTATGATTTAAGACACCTGAATTAAAATATAGTAAGTATTTGAGTAACTTTATCTCTGCTATGTACATATGCTATTGACATATTTAAAACTACTTCAAGGAAGAGGATAAGGAAGACATAGAGTTGCAAAACTTATTAAAAAAGCAATATTCTGAACTTTTCTTTAAAAAGCTGGTATTTGAACTCAGCAGGGATGATGGTAGCTTAGGTTACATACTGATGCACATGTGAGATACTGAGTAAGCTTTTGGTGAGAGTATGCATACTATTTCTGGTTTAATAATAATAAATTATGGAATTTTGAATTTTCTTTGGAAGTTACATTTTGTTTGAAAGTTGTTCTTTCTAGAAAGTAGATGGAAGGTATAAATACAATTCTTTTTTACTAGGTTATCTGGAGTTTAAGATTTATTGTAGATTGTTATCCACGTATTATTTTTTAGTTTTCCACTAAGTAAAACAGTATATCTTTAAGTATATAAACTATACTGTACAAATTCTAAGACTTTCAAGGTCGCCCTAGTAAAACGCAGTTTCGACAATTTTTTCACCCAAAAACACCACACTTCAGTCTCATGCAGTAAAAATCAGTATTGTACAGTAACAAAAAATCCATTTTAAGTAAAATATCACATTTATTATAAACTGAAGAAAATCAACTTCATGCTGAAATTAATGGAAATATGTTTTACAACCATGCTAAAAATTATTCCTGAAATAAAAACATATAATTAATGAAAAAAAAAGAACCATCATAAGACATGGAAGAGGAGCCAGGAATGTGTAGCTAAAAATAGAAGAAACAAAATGTATTGCACGAAGTAAAGAAATAATATGGAAGAAACCATGTAGAAAGAACACATCACTGCATGCTGCTTAGTTTCTGCATTTTCCTACCTTCTGTGTGATAAGAATTTCCCTGTTGCATGTCCGGAGCCATCGCATCCAGGGATTGGACATCTGGGTTAGTAGAAGGGTAAATATTAGTACAGCCAAAGAGACATCTAGCTGGATTTGTTGATACAGTGACGGGGAGGGGAAATGATTACAATAAGGGGAAAGTGGTTTCAACATTTTACTATGTCAAATCAATAATGTAATTTTAGAGTTCCACTAGAGTTCATTTATGACGTAATATGAAAAAAAATTTAAAACAAGGAAATAAAAAATAAGATTCTGTCCTGACATCTTAGAAGGTTGATAGTAAACAAAATTAATCAATGAAGGATTAAGAAGTGGTAGGCTATTCTTTCATTTCGCTGTGCCAATAATATGTATATTAAAACAAAATCAAATTCGCCAAATGATATTAGATGTAATTGTATGAAAGACATGTCAATCAACTTGAAACTGGGTAGAAATATTCTAAACACTTTGTACCTTATTATCAAAAATGAAATTGCTAAAAGAAATTTATTAATAAGAGGATATTGTGACCTATGTTATGCTTGATGATGATGTGTGTTCCGCCTGAAGCAAGTCCAGACCCGGATTGAAGCCAAGAGATGTTGACCATGACTCGCCTGAGGTGATTCAGGCAAGGGTGATACCATGGAGATTTGTCATTGCCTCTCATGGGATGGGAAAATTTTCTGCTGCTGAAAAATTTCCCACCTTGCCAGGAATCGAACCCAATCCGGTATGGTGGAAGACAGTCACAGTACCAACTCACTCATGGCAGTGGACATCTTGTACTTATATGTGTTAAATTGCATGAGAAATTGAATGAGCATTTGTTCAAAATAATAACTGTTTATAACCTTGTTTATAATTTAACAGAAGTTCTGTGCATAAACAAACAAGTTTGATACATGAATGCAGTGATGATTTTATAGAATTAAGTTAAGTACCACTGGCACTCTCAATTCAAAGAAGAAAGATTACCAGCACAGGACAGTATTAATTTTATCAGCAGCCAGATATCTGTTTTAATTTTCCAAAGTAAAAAACTGATTTTCTTAACTACTGTTGTGTCCAACAATAAAGTAGTAATTAATTTTTTCCTAAACTACTAGTCCTAGATATACGCAATTAGGATTTAGTGACTTATTACAATTTATCAGAAACTATTGCTGTTTCTCTATCACATTTCATTAAAACCAGCTTTTTATTCACTGATGGTGGAAAGTAACTTGTTATTTACAGAGATAATTGCAATTATGTAGTTGAATTGAACTGCGTCATGACAACATGCTACACCCCATGTGCAGGATACTTTATTCTGGGAAGTCTTTATGCCACCATTACAGCTGGGAACATAGATAAACATATTACTTATCGTCCGACATAAAAGTTGTAATTTTATTTTTTTCATATTGTTTTAATTTACTTTTATATTTTTCAGGTCATGTCAATGTGGACTTCAGGTGTAGAAAGATTGATTTTTATAATGGTATTCATTTTTCTCTCTTTGGATAACTGCATTTTAATGAATCCATTTTAATCTATTGAAAAGTTTATATAACTTAAGATTTTTTATTTTATTTTTTTGAACCAGACTATCAGGGACAGGAATGTTTTACTGCACATGTACTAACTAGAGGCTTTTCCAAGAAGTGATGAGGTATTTCAAATAGGTTGAATCTCCAACCAAAGGATGTAGTGTAAGTATTTTTAAATGTCAGGTGTGACAGTAACAGTGAAATGACAGTAACAGAGGTATTTCATTCCTATTATTGTGTACTTACCTATTTCGATTTAAGTAGTATTAAGTAGTATTAGGTGTAAATAAGTAGTATTAGATTTAAATAAGTAGTATTAGATTTAAATAAGTAGTGTTGTGTAAGTAGTTAACTACTACATTATAAAATATGTAACTCCACCGGGTGGAAATCCATCTGTAGTGAATAAATATTCTTTCATATTCATTCAATCATTCTGATTATGATCATCATCATTGATAATATTAGCAAAAGACAACGTAGACTATCAACAGTAATAGTGTTTAGACTGCCATACATCCTTGGTAACCAATAAGTTAGAGGTATCTATTTTCGGTGAAATTTTTTGCCAGTTTTCGCAAAACTTTTAAAAGTAATATTTTTAGTTTTCTTTAAACTTAGTCAATAATTTCACTACTTCTGTAAAGATTTTTTAGGGAATAAAAGCTTCAGCAAACACTAATTTTAATTCACGCACACGGTTTCATTTGCAAATGAACTCTCTGTTCGAATATCGAAACGTCTCGATATCAAGCAAATACTCTATAGTATTTGTATCAAGTGAAACAACAACTATCGATTTTTATCGCCACACTTCGCCTCGCATTTGCCGCCGTCTATGGTTGCCACATTCAAATTGCTTCCAATGTAACTCACATAAGTTCGTCAATTAATTAGTGATTTTGCCTAAAGGCGAATAACTTCTGCAGTTTTAGTAGAATTTGTGATTTTTCACTAAACAAAATTCGCATTTCGAACTTCGCGAAAAACAGGGGTTTTCTACTGAGTAATCCATTTGTGGATATTCAAAATGCCTGGCTTTCATCCTTATTTATTCCTTTTTAGTAACTTGCATTGTGCTCTTTCCTGTGGTTCTTAACAATATCAAAAAAAGGAAGGTTGGACGTTTTGTTAATTTCGTCAAGCCGTCCCATTAGTTTCCTTCTTATCTATCCGAGATTATCATTAACCCCATAATTCTTGACTTATCTTCATTCACGCATTTTGCTAGTGGTAGATGACATTTTTTTTCGTAGATTCATCAAGGGGGGGTAGAAAATATCGCCACTAGATCACTTTGCAGTTGGCAATAGGATATTATACTATGGAATTAGTGAAAGACAAACATAATTATGTAGTGTAGTGTCTGTTGAAAGCAAATGCTTTTGAATGAACTGTAAATTAAGAATAAAACGAAAATACTAATGCCTTGACTATGCTACCCACGTAACAATTCTGGCAAATTAGTTGCACCGGATATAGCACAGAATTAAAAAAAAAATCAACTTCGTCATCGATTTATTACCAGCGATATTAAGTTATACCTTTAAGGTTAATATTTAATTAACATAATTTCAGTAAAATCTTAATGAAGAGATACTTTAAGCTTTAGAATTGAATTTGTCCGGAATTTTCTCTTCTGGGACTCAATTCGGCCCAGAACAAATAATATGTTTTAAGTTTATTTTATAGTAAGTGAAAATATGTAGGCTATTTTAACAACTCTGGTTGGTTCATGACTGCAGGACAATCGCAAATACAGAAACGCATTAAAACAATGGTGTCACAGCATTAAAAATCACATTTATGAAACTGTTTGTTGATTCCAGTTCTTCTGTGTTGTGCTCCAAGATGTGTCAATTATTAAGAATATGCATTTCGGCATACATGATGTGACATCTTCAGTTCTGATCGAGGATTTACCAAGATAATCCTCACTGTCTCTTGATATAATGATTAGTGAAGGATGTCAAGTTGCATTTTTATCGAGTTTTTAAGGAATTAATTGTGATTCACAATCTCTTTAACTGAAAAAGCTTAGAATATTTAATTTATAACCAATATGATCAATCCATTATTGACAATGAAATAGGGATGAAGTATATGACAAGAACAAACCCTCACCACGACTCCTGTGTATCTTGCTAATTCACAGCGACAGCGAAGCGACTTTTAGTGAGGGTGGAGATCCTCTTTCTCCATATGTATATGTGAGGCCGGCAAGCGTGTGGGGTAGTTTTTAGGGTCGCACGCTGAATCCCATGAATGAAAGCCAGCTCCCCCTCCAGTTACTACTACATCCTCTTGGTAGTATCTCACTTCCGCGCATTTTGTCGGCTCCTCCCTTTTTCATTCACTAAGTCCACGAGATATTTCATTCAATCGCACGAACCACATTCTTTCTATAGCTTTAACTTGTCTCTCTTCTGCCCGAACGCATTAAAAGAGAGAAATGTAAGGTGTGGGGATTTGCATTTCATTTTATCTCTAAACACTAAGAGGGGTATCTTCATTATCTCTGAGCTATTTTACTCATGTGACAACAGGTATAGTGGTATTGCTATGCAATTGTCAAGTTTTCGCCAAGTTACCCTTTACCGATCTAGAGATTGAGAGTATAAAGAAATTTATTAAGTCACGAGTGTGCATTTATGAGACACATTTTACTAGTTTCACAATTTTCATAACATTATAGGCAAGATGCATAAGACTGATTTTGTTTGACCCTAATTAAATTATTAAGTTCTGGGATTTTTGAATACCTCGTGATTGGTAAAGCAGGCGACTCTCGCCATCAGTTGTAATAGTTATCATATTTTCCTATAGATGGCAGGCTACAAGGCATGCAGACCGCAGGGCTTCACGTGACGCTTTAACGTCAAACAACAAACATTAAAACGCAGTAAATAAACTAGATTTAGGCCTATAATAATATTAAACAGACGAACAGAATTTACTTTATTTTAAACACAGGTGGTTTAATTATGCAGTTTCTTTTGCTGCTCTGAAGGTTTCAAGACCATTGCGTGTACGATAGTTAACCGATACCACACCTGTGTTATAATGAAAATATGCATCGAAATGGATAGTATTATGATACCTTTACGTCGCATGTAATAAGCTGGTTATGGTATGGTCGAACAAAAGTGTCATTATAGGCTCGTTGCATAATGTAGCCTACTACGAGAATACAGAATATTTTAGTAATCCAGACTCAACAGTTGAAGAAAAAGTGTAATTTCAGAGTATGTGCTAAAACCCTCGTCACAGGGTAAAACTTTTGTGTTGGATACCAAGGCCAAGACAATAAAAGAAAGTATTAAAAAAACTCTCGTTACAGTTATTAGTAAGTAGGCCTATCTATCGCATCCTTGGAAACAATAAGATCAAATTACGAAATTAGAGTTTGATTAACTCCAAGTTTAAAATGCCGACAGGAGGTACTCTGACAATTAGTAAATAGCCTACAGAAAGGAAACATTTACACAGTGTGGCACAATACTGGAATTTGATTATCTCCACGCATCGCTAAAAGGCAAAGCCCAACAAGTAACTCACCTCAATGGTTCGGAATCCTGTCCATCCCTGGGTTTGCTCTTGGGCTTGTTTGCTCGCGGGCAGCCGGACAGACTGCGATGGGACGAGTAGTTGCCCGTGACGTGTCCTGAACCATCACACCCTGGTGTGGGACACTTGAGCTCCTGAGAGTGTGCCTGGATCTGGGTTCGGTCCGCGCGAGGGCATCCAGACAAACTGAAAGAAATAATTACCACATAAGTATGTGCGTTCATCATGTCTTCCGACCATTATTATATATATTTATATAAAGTTTCACGGTATTAATTAGGCTTATGATTGTATAGATAATCAGTAGTGTTAATATTAATGAAATCGAGTTTCTGCTACCTGAAACTTTGATAGGCTATTCTGATGATGGTTCAGAGCCAAATTTGGCCAAAAGCTCGAACTTAATACCGACAAATCTGATCACATGTGAGGACATATCACATCAGATGGTCAAGTTCTCATTCTGCCATATTACCAGACAACAAGAAACATCAATATGCCAACAAGAAACATCAATATGCCAACAAGTACGAAAAAACGAAGAAACATTAATTGAAAGAACAAACAAACGACAGGAAAAATCAGCTTAAAGAAGAGGAATACATCTCGTAAAAAATATAAAATTAAGAAGAATGAATGCCAAGAAACATCTAAAATTGATAGAGAAATAAAAATGAACAAATAAAGGTCGGAAGAAAGAAAGAAATTAAAATGAAAGAAAGAGTGAAACAAAAATTGAAGAAAGAAAAGAAAAGTAGCGCCTTCTAGGGCATGGATATCGGACACTGATTTCCGAGATAGACAACCTTATAAACATTGTAAAGAATATTTGGTTTTGGACCAGAAGGTTTTATACTAATGTATTATTTGGAAAAGGATGACACATTTACAATGTAAGATCGGAGAATTTTCTGGCATAGAGGATGTAATAAGTACTTACAGCATCTAGCCTAATGTAGGTTAGTCTCTTATGCCGAGGCATATGTATGATTTATTCATCACACAGTTAGGGGATGAAAATGGTAGAAACTTTCGAAAGTATGTAAAAATAAATTTCTCATATCTTAAGAGACAGACTGTTCGGTGGGCCTACTTAAGAATTATCTATTTGTATTTAATTAAAATAATAATAAATTTATTTACTTAGATGTAGACCTAGTCTGAATAATGAAGCGCAAGAAGAACATACGTCATATGAATCTAATAAACATTACATTTCTGTTACGAATATAGCAGCAAGAAATTAAATAAAATCGTACAGGATCATACGAGTATATTTTAGACAGTAGTTTCCCCTTATACCTGATGACGATAATAAATGTTGCCCATTACCAATATAGGCTAATTATTATCTGTTCAACACTTTCAGTATCTAGTAAAATGGTAGGCCTTCTTATACATGTGGTCGATCTTTTCAGGCCTACTACGAAGGCTATTTAAATAAAATTGTAACTAGGTTATGCAAGTTTTACTGTCGTTATGTTCGAAATTTTATATTAAGAAGGTTGAACGGCCAACACAAACTTGAATAAAATACATTTAAAATAAAATTACAACACAAATTTAAATTACACTGGAGTAGGTATTAAAATAAAACGAAATAAGCACCGACAGCACTGATGTAGGCTCCCACATTTGGTCGTGCTGAAATATAAATAATTATTACACAAACTATGTAATCGATAGCCTACCATTGCTTCTTACACTAACACATGAGCCTTATGATAAGGTTGTTGTATGACATCTAAACCTGATTAAATGATAATGCATGCTCCTTCTATTCATTCTCATGCACATGTGCCAAATGCGTTCAACCTAAGCGAACTGTGTCACATTATAGCGGAGGCAGTCATTCAGTTACAAAACGTAACCACAAACGACTATAATTTATACTTATATTTCTTCTAATTAAACGTTCGAGGTGACCCTGCATACAAAAATGAATATAAAACAATCACACACTTTAAACCAATTTAGATTATATTTTCTCGTCAAAAGTGCTTGTTTTGATTGAAACTATCTATCGTGAGTTAAATAAAAGATAATTTCTAGTCATTCTGAGAATTATATTATTTATAGAACTTGTCTTTTAACTATCTCAGATTTTTATGCGTCAGGGGTGACTACAATTCACAGAACTTGGCCACATTGGATAGAATACAGCCGCAAGAAAGCTCTCGATACTGATAGGCCTATTAAAAAATACAAATACGTTCTCCAGGGTGACGAGTTCTCATGCAATATTATATACTCGCAGGTGGAATTTAGCGATTCCATTGAAACATAGTTCTTATCAACGCAAGCCGTTGCATCCAACGTGATCAAGCACTTGTTAAATATTCAATGTTCCCACGTTACCAACTGCCAGCTCGTGAATAAAAGAAACCATATAATGTGATATGTTAGATAAAGAAATAATAGAGAATTTGTATTTGCATTCTCCTGAAGAAATTATGAACACATTAACGAGTTCACGAAGGTTGATGCAAATGGCACTTCGGCGACATCCACCAACACATCAAGCACATCGAGTACACAACAGCCAGACACTTATCAGGGACACACAAGTGTTGAAAGAGAAGGCAAGGACCTGACCCCAGTGAATCTTTAATGTTCTTACTTAAACAAATGCCTTTCAACATTCAGGCTAAAAACAAATCTGCTCAGACATGGTCAATTTTTCTTAACATTTTGACAAATGAGGAATGTTAAGTTTTGAAAATCCCCAAAACAAACGCTGCCCACTTTTGGCTGAAATTAAAATAAATTTTGTGGTGGAATTTTTAACATTCAAAGTAATGCAATCCACGTGGTAGGGTGCATTCCCTTCCGAACAGTGCGCTGAGGTATTAGGAGGAGGTGGTGGAAGTAATTATGCTAATTGATAAAACAACACGAGAACATAAACAGGGTCGAACATCGAGCTCTAGACAGCCATCATGGTTCAGAAATTCAACAAGTTATATCAAATAAAAAAATAATCAAATACAACGATCTACTGGACTTTGCAAGCATTTGGGGTGGATGAAGATACTTCTAAATAAAGTTAACACATGTTGAAATGCTTTAGAACTTTCTCGCAATTATAATAAAATCACGGGTACGAAAATTAAAATTAGATAAAACATTTAAAGAATTCAAATGCATAAAATAAAATATGGAGAGGGGGATTATAGGACAGTCTAACCGAAACACACTGATCAAGCCAAACTACAGGACACGGTGAGACCACCATTTTGACTGTTGAGAATATTGGAAAAAAATGGCTTGCCTTCTGTGGGTAGCGTAGTTTCCCGAAACATGACCCATGCCATCGCAGCCGTGGGTGGGGCACTGTATCAGCTCCTTACCATCCCTCCCCCTGGGTGCGGGTCGCGCAAAATTGAAGGAGGAGGAGGAAGTTTGTCTGCTGCGTACAATTGTACTGTGTGCGTGCAACGATAACAGAAAATATCAAAATAGAACATAATTCCATCTGATATAAGTTAATAATAAAAAGCCATGTGTGTTAACTAAGGATATATAGGAAGGATACATAAGATTATATTACAATATGTAACAGTTTACAAGAGCAATGTTGAATAATTGCTCTTCAGAAAGAACTGACTACAGAAGCTCAAAACTAATTCTGAAAGAGTAGCTTTCTTACAATGTCTTGTTGAGGCATAACTTATTTTAATACCTATGGATATCATCATTGTGTTAGTGAATACTGCGTTGTTTTCAATGGGCCAATGTGGGCCAATGGATGAAGTTTTTGTCATTTACCACCCAAATCAGTAGTTCAACACTGAATGATTCCAAAATATTCCACCAGCTGAACATAGTTATTTTGAATTACCAATAATTGTAAATTATCTGATATGACGTAAGGTCTCCCAGGAGACCTAGTACGACATCTTTGATCATGTAACATTGTATTCCCTCCGTTCCATAATAAGGTATACAAATATGCATTTTATGTTGTTTCACAATATGGTATGGATATGTTAGATTTTAAAGAATTAAATGCTTAGCTGTATGCAGGTTTATGCTGCATTGAGTTTTACAATTTTATACTCATTAATAATGAATTTTATTCCTCATTATTTTGTACACAAAGGTAATTTCGTGTTTACTCAGCCACAACTTGACTGACGTCCATACTCAGCTCCGTACCTGTTTACTTTGCAAGCCTATGCGCAGTGAACGTCTGATTGGATGTACAATCGCTTCACTACTGAACACACAATAATATCAGACCACTACTCAGATGCGCACGCGCAATAAAGCCGAGCATTATTCCTATGTCTATACAATATTATTGAAAAGGAGGGAGTAATATTGTTCAGAGAAGAAACTGGCTACTGAGTCTACAACTAAGGGAAAATCTGACACCAATCTTGACCTGTTCGCTAAGGAGAAAATATGAACACAATTTCTTAAGACTTTCGACCCACGAAAATACCTATATATAAATACAACAAAATAGTTTTCTAGCTTGATGAGGTACAGTGCCACTTTTATATCTAATTTCTAGGAAGCAACAGAATCTCGTATTTCCCCCAGATTGAAGCAGCTTCCCTGGCCACCACAGAAACTAGGATTTATTCCATATAAACGATTTGAAGTAGCAATGTAGCGTTCTCTCAGATCTCAATAATAAGCTTGTTCTTCTTGTAGGCTCACATCAATTTGGAGAAATATTATAGGAAGCAAGTGCACAGTGGGAAGGCAGTCATATTGCTGGCGTAGAGAGCTTCTGAAGAGCCGCAGAACAGTCTTGTAGCGTCCAGGGGTCACCAATCTCATTCCTAGAGTATGCTAGAATTTTAATATTGCGAAGGACTTTCATATTCTCATCGTTACGAATTTTACTGCGCACAGTATAATGGAGTTATTTAATAAGCAATATATCTAATAAAAACACTCTTCTAATTCTCGCTAAATCTTTACTTTAGGACCAAATACAACCAAACTCGGACGTTGAAATCTGAGACATAAGTTCCTTATAAAAGGAAGAAAAATTCACAAGTTATTTTATGCCTAAACCAATTCCTTCCTCTCCTGCACCTTCATCAATATGGGCCTTGAATAGTTTTAATGAACAGTTGTTAAAAACCTGTGGTAAACTCTACCAACTATCATCTCGCTCACTCTTGTACCAACTATGGCAGAATTTACTCTTATACCAACTACGCCAGGACATCATTTACAAATTCATAATTTTTTCTCGGTATTGATTTTTCCTTGTGAAAATCAGATTATGAATAAAATGTAATGGAATGAAATTCCAGATTTGAAAGTAGTTTCAGTTATGTTTTAAATTCTTCTGGCAATGAAGAATTTCGTTCAAGATTCAGATTTTAGGCAAATGAATCTGTACTAATCATAGAGCAATAAGGGAAAAACCTAATACACTCTTATGAATAATTTGTTGACGTAGTAGCGAATATTGCTAAACTTTAAATATAGGGAAAAGTGTACTATTACTTTGAGTTTAATGTGTCACATTAATTTGAAAATAACTTTAAACTTATTTTCGGAATTCTTACTTGTTAAAGTAACGAACAATACAATATTTATAGAATTAATAGAAAATTGGTTTATAACTAGTGTATAACAATTCCGTTTTCCTATTCTTTGTAACACATTAGCAGGCTTTAAAACTTAGTGCCCGATCGAATATGTTAACAGCAACCGTACTGTACAGACTTTGCTCGGCGTATGCCCTAGCTACCATATGCTAGTTCACGTGATAGTAAACAAACCAGAATACAGATATAGGAAGACCACAAAATAACTTCTTATTATCTAAACTCACATTACAAGCATGCAAAACGATACTTTCTCCTGTTTGTGTATAATAGTCCCTCCCAAATGTTTCAATATATGTTTGCGTTTTAGAACACTTTACTTTCGGCATGCCGAACACGTATTATAAATTTAAACACGCACAATGACAAGGTACACTGTTGACCAATTTGAGAGGCACCGTACTACGAGGGCATTCACTTCTCGGTACTACTATCAATGACTGTCTTATCAGCCTACGCAATCAACCTCCACCCCCTATACTCAGGTTGTTGGTAACCGGAATCAACTCCCTCTGTGGGTTCGGGCACTAAGTTTTAAAGCCTGCACATTAGTAATGATTTTGCTAGCGAATTAATTTGTAAGGGCCCCTTAAAATTCACTCGTCATTTACTGGCCTACAAACAAACTTTCATATTGTATCTTCATCGTCAATTCTTATTGTTCACGCTTCTTAGTACTTGTAATGCAGTATTTTTTAACAACAAGATCTTAAAGTCTAGTGGAAGATTTGCACGAGTGTAGTTGGATCCAGGTTAGCTGACGTATTTTTGTCTAAACTGTAAATTTCACCAGTGATGTAATACTATTTTAATCGCTACAACTAACCGTCTTTAGGTCAAGATTATTTATAACACACTTCTTAACCACCTTATGAATAACACATGAGGATAAGGGCGGTTTTTGTTCACCCTTGAAATCGGGGAGACGGCATAGCGGGCAGTGAGAGCCACTTGTGCAGAAGCTAGTCCGATATTGGTCTGTATGCCCACCACCGCCACTACAGCAACTCAATATACTGCGAAGGGATGGAACAATCAGACAACCATGATAAACCAGCTCCTCTTTCTTCAATCAAATTCCCTTCAGAGTCATATAAGATGAAGTTCATTTCCTTTAAAATATAAGCCAAAGCGAATAATGAAGGCCCTTTGTTTTGTTTCAAAGTCGATCTCTGGAGATATTTTTTAAAACTGTGTCAGAAAATGAAGTTTAGGCCTACCAAAGAAAGCTAAGTATAATTAACCCGATTTATATTCAGTAGGTGTAAAGGGACAATGTTTCAATTAGTGAGTCTACCTTAATTTAATCCATAAGTTGATTCCGCAAATATACTTGATAGAAGAAGGCATTCTTACGCAACACGTACCTTTGAGAAAATTTCAATTAAAACCATACAGCATGTATCAGAATATAATAAATACGAAATAATAGACGAGATTGCAAGTTTATCGGATCAGTGTAGAATATGAGCTATGGAATAACAGATGATAAAACATCAAATCATTAATAAACCTTTTCTTTCTTTCTTTTTCGTAGTTTTACCTCTCCCTTTTGAGGATTTAAGCGACCCATGCCGCCCGGGCCATTAATAAACCTTTTAATAATAATTCAATCTATAGTAGAGAGTATAGAATTCAGAGGTGACGCACGGACTATAAGGTACAAAGTACAGAGAACGGAATGCAGACAAAAATAATACTCCCTCGTTCCATAGAGATATAGGCCTAGGTCTATATAAATACAACTCCAGACAAAGCAATAAAATAAATGTACCATTTCATAGATTGTATAAGTCATCAAATAGTTATGAAATGCTAGGCTTAAGAATCTTTAACAAATTACCAACATAACTTACTGAATTATTGCCACAATCTATTTAAAGACAAAGTGTATACCAGTCTAGTTAACAACCCTTTGTACTCTGTCTCTGAATTCGAGTGCAGAATAATTCTGTAGTACAGATCAATGTGAATAGAGACGGTAAAATTGTGTGTAGTAAGTTTGGATTAGCATGTGGTCCTGATTTTGTCTATTGCCGAAGTGGTTTAATGGCAATAACATTTTTATTTATTTATTTGTTTATTTATCATAGCATTATGGTATAGAAACAGGTCTTTATGTTGTTCCACAATATGGTATAGATAATATGTTAAATTTTAAACAATTAGATGGTTAGGTTGTATGTATGTAGATGTATGCTACATTGTGTTTTACAATTTGATACTCATAATAATGCATTTCATTCCACATTATTCTGTACATATTGACAATTTCATTGCAGCTGCCTCTTATTAACTCTATTCTTTAAGGTATAATTATTTTCCTTGAATTGGAGTAGAAATTGTAGAATGGCACTACGACCAGTGGCGGACGCAGGGGGGGGATTGGGGGGATAGATCCCCCCCCCCCCGAAATTTGAAAAAAGGCTATAATGCACATTAATTAATTTTTTTTAGTATTCTTTCTACCTATTCAAATCCCCCCCCGAAAAAAAAATTCTGCGTCCGCCACTGACTACGACGTTAAGCTGTTAATTGTTTTACTTTGGAGTTTATACTCACATTTACCTCGGTTATGGGTGTGTTTACTCATCCTGGAAAGCTATGTCCGTATCTGCTTACTTTGCAAGGCTTGTATTGCGCAACGCGCAGTGAAGATCTGACTGGATGAAGGGTCGCTAAACTACTGCACAGTGCACACGCAATATCAGACCACTGATCAGATGCGCACGCGCAATGAAGCCAAGCATTTTTACTGTACCACATTATGGAACAGAGACAGTAGCCTATTCAAAACTAGCGATTTACCTAATTAGAAAAGAGGGTTCTTATGCAAACATTTAAATGTCTAAACAATCAATCTGCACAATTGGTGGGTCTATTTAGTTAGTAACCCTATTTAGGAGTTTAGTTAAACAGCGATAATGATACAGTAACATAAATAAGGGAAGTAATAATATTACTTATTATTATTTTATCATCATTATGCATTCCTTTTTGCTATTAAACACGTATTTATGAAAAATGTTGAACGAGGTGAACTCGAATTGCCGTAATTTCGCAACCCATCCCGAAAGGCACGGCTATCCATGTGTGGGTTGTGATCAAGTTAATAATTTATGATTTAAGGTAACTTCAGAAACATCCCTAAAAATGTTAAAATTTTACGATTACGCCAACATCGTTTTCTTTTGTACAGCATATTTTAGTTGAATTGAATTTAAGTAGTAAACCCGTTCAAAACTTTCGCATTTCCCCCCTTTTTTTGCAAAAGCCAGAAAAACTGAGATTTAGGGATTAAGTACCCTCATGCATTCGTTCATAATCACGTAAGAAATGTTTAAAAATAAATGGCTTCACAAAATGCACTGGCAATGAATGGTGTTTATTTATGATTTATTGAATATATGTAGGTTATAGTTGTAGCACGCCTATTCAGGTTAGGGCAGGAGTACAAAGTAACCACCTTCAATCCGTTAGGGAGTACACGAATACTGGCACATAAGTAAGAAGCGTTAATATGAAATATACTCACATTTAAGTTTACGGTTTTACATGGGGATTCAATAAATGGACATATGACGACCTCAAAGATGTTAACAATTCACATTTATTTTATAGTAGAGTCCCGCTAATCTGGACAAGAAGGGCCCGGACTATCCAGATCACCGGAAGTCCGGATTAAATGGAATTTGCCTTAAAATGCACGTACTGTACTGTAATATTGTACAAGTTTTAGACTGGTAAAACTATTAAAAAATCAATGTTCTCCCATAAATATAACTTCTCCCACAACTTAATTTTTGTTTTAATAATCTTGTATACGTAGACTTAAGTTTAACCTATGAACTGATGTAGGATTAACAAAACAAAACATCTTCGTGATTAAAATAAAACATCTATTGGGTGTTCTGTACAAAAAATCCTTCCGGATTAACAGACTCTCCTGATGAGCTGCGCCCGGATTAGCAGGTTTCTAATGTATTTTAAAATATTTTACATTTGAACTAACTTATTTCGCAATTCATCTTTATATATATCATATTAAAATGTATATAAAACTAAAAGTAACATTTAATTCTAATTCTGGAGTTTATTTTTGGGTTGAGGTATTTTAACAATAATTTCAGCTTCAAAGTTAATCTTAACAAGCATTCATAATTATTTGTTTCATTGAATGAATTGCCTATAAAGACTTTTATTGAGATATCGATAAAAAATAATATTTTAATTAAACACTTTAATCAAAATACTTGTGAATTTTCGACTGATACTTCAGTGATAGATTATTGATCCAGTATTTGATATGAAAAGCATAACATGACAACAAAAATAATATATAGATATAATTATTATGCAATTATAATTAACAGTGAAGATTATAATGACCAAGTAAGAAGGAAGCCCACTAAGGTCTCTCTAGAGACACGTGTCATTTTAAATCTCTATCAAGCTCCTCCCTAACTAGTTCCAGTGTTTGGGGACAAGAAGGTGGTTCACCAAAACAGAAACATATATGGGGCTTCCATAAGGAGAAAGCTTGGAAGTTTGCTTTGGAATTAAAGGCAGCACTTGACCACCGGTGCAGTGCGACAAGAAGGGACTGTTTGTCCACCGTTGCTACCGGTCTACAGTAGAATATAATCAACGAGAGTCAACATCGGAGAGGCTTCTTCGTCACCACAACAGTTTCTATAGTAACATATCCTGCCAAGTATACTTGAGTCCACCCGAGAATGGAACGCAAGTTTCAAATTAAGTTAATGTTGTACAGAAAACTATGATTATGTCGTTATTTACATCATATCTCGTCCCTGTTAGTTTTCTATTTTTCAGGTACACTTGACTCGAAATTCAGTTGAGATGTTGACTTGGTAACTTGTACCACTTTTAATTTGAACCTTTCTTTATAAGAATACGAATTTTTCAAAAATTGCGATTGGTTGTCAATATATATTTATGTACCGGTAATAATGTAGCGTAACAAGAAATGGTCAATAAAAGTTTCTGGAGAACGGGATATTTTGCCCCCTCCCCCCAAGAAGGACCGGGAAACGCGGAAGGAATGGATACCCTATCCTATTCATATTTGACCGAAAGAGAAATTGGTCTGATTTTGAAGATCACTATGCGCTTTCCTTAGGATTTTGTTTTCTTTGTGGAAAAATAAAGAACAGTCTATTTGAGAGCGGCTATAGCCCAGTAATGTTAAATAGCAGCAAGAATATAACAATATTGTTACTGCATTCATTAAAACGGCAAAACATTTCGAAACGGCTATAGTTCTATGTTCTTTCCAGGTATAAGAACATTTCAGCTTTAATTAGTAGTGTATTCTTCTTTGCATAAAAGAGCAGCACACAGATGCACAAGCACCACTATATTAGGCCTATATAATAGCTGGTTACTGTCCATCGTACGGTGAAAAATGTTATGCGCTGTCTTTAGCCTTACCCGAGAAAGATCATGGGGAAGTAACCGTAAAAAAATTGTTTAGCGAGCCTGACGTTCTACCGCTGTTTCAAAACAAGTCCTATGTGGATCTAACTCCAAGTGAACCAGTTTATTTGTTTATTTGAGCAGTATTATTTCAATATTTGGCCTACGTGTTTATGCATGATAAAATATTTGATCAAAAGCCATGATCATGTCATCTGTGCGAGAAAATGAATCAGAGCAAGCCCTGGAAGACAAATTGGCCAACACCGGAAGAGTATTAAGTTCGCATGGAATTATATGCATGCAGGCGTCATTCTCCGAAAAAAAAAATAAATGGTGCAAAAATACGTTGCACAAACTTTCTCGCATATACGTGTTAAAGGCTAGCACAGAAAAAATTAAATGAAAGAGACAATTAAATTTTATTTATTACATTTTCATAAAACTAAGAAGTAGCCTATCTAGAACGGAAACCATCAGAGTCGATCTTCATGTTTAATGTTTTACCGTGAAATAATAATAATAATGAATGACAGTAAAACTGCATATTATTAGTACTACTAGTACTACTACGGGAAGTCGCACCTTGGGATAAATCGGCCCCACCCAACCCACCCACCAATACAAGGACAGTTGGTCACTCTGCTTCGCTCAGAAACAAAATACATCACACAGTAAATGCAAATGTGAATATCGAATGGACGGAGCTTAAGGGGCGACTTATATTTGAATTTCGCTATACTAAAACTAAAACTAAACTCCGTGGCACTACATTCCTTTAGGGATTTGGTCTACCAACCGACCGGTGTGTCATCTACCACAGGCAGATGGCAGGGTTGGGGCATGTGGTCAGCATGCCGACCCCCACGACCGTTAATGGTGGTTTCCATGACCGGAGCCGCTACTTCTCTATCAAGTAGCTCCTCAATTTGAATCACGAGGAAGTGTACCCCTACCAGACCCCTCAACCTCAGAAAAATCCAAGGATGTACCGGGGATCGAACCCGGACCGACGGATCTGACGCTAACCACAAGACCACGCCGGCGGTCCTACTGTTATTACTACTTAGGTTATATTGCACGCTTTAACTGCATTGTAGGTCATGTAATGTGTTTAGTATGTTTGCGTGAACTATTAGTCTATTGTAACAACTCATTCGCGTCATCTGTTTCTATTGTTTAGTGATGTCTTCGTATGTGGCATTCAGTTTAAACGATTATAATATCCAGTGACGTAGCGGCGATGAGTTATGGAAAATAAGCAAGTCCTACAAACCCGGCGTTTGCTTTTGCGAACGAGGTAACCATGAAAAACCCAAGTCAATTTGGGCGGCCACGAGGTTTGATTTGAACTCAGGACCTCTTCCCTGTTAGCCCATAGGCCTACCACATCGCTGTAATTGGTTTAGTGTGTTCATTGCGACTGAGCTAAACTGATTGCATTTCACAACAATAAGTACATTAGGCCTATAGTTTTCTTGTTGCTAGTGGCAACAAAATGCCATTCATATTTTAATTGATATGTATGTTCTGAAATTCGCATTTAAGCTGTACTTATTTCGTTTTTATCTTGATATCTATTAATTGTATAAAGAAATGTTTTAAACAAAAAATGTTCATTTTAATTTTCTCTACAACTTTACTGTGGTAAGTTTTCATGTATCACTTACTGTAATGGATATAATCTAGAAAAACTGAAAATGGATACGAATAAAGTACCCCTTAAGTCATTTTTGCAGAAATACAGATATAGCCATTTCATTACTCATAGATAAGAGTTTCCAATTTTAAATTTTTATTAAAATCGTTAGAGCCATTTTTTCAAAAATCAAAAATTTTAAAAAAGTTTTCATGAAAAGTCCCCTTAATATTTCAGTTGTAAAGTTAAATTTCTGGGCGGTTCGACAAAATTTCGAAAAAGTCCTTATTTCAAAAAATGAAGTAAATACAACGAGCCGTTTACCCGCTGTGCTTGTCCACGGACAGACGGACAGACGGACAGACGGACAGACGTCATTCCAAAAATACTTTTTTCGGTTTCTAGGCTTCATGAAACGTGCTCTCCCGGTGTTAACTCAACTTCGATTTTTTGTCACGATCACAATACTTTCTCTATACTCCGTATAAGCGAGAAAGTAAAAATGTAAAGGACAATAAGAAACGAATTGTGACTACTTCCACGTGATGTTTGTAGGGTAAGGGTGAAAACCGTTCCAAATATTTTCTCGCCGGAAACTAGCTTCAGTTTCAGAAATAATAATTTAATAACACAAGATCTGTAAAAAAATTTGCTCCTAATGGATGTTTGACATGATAATTATTTCGATACTGTATAATAGTCGTGGAAAGTGTTGTAACCAGGCCTGTCTACTCCAAAACAAAATATGTTAAATGTTTACTAGTAGGCCAAGAAATTCTGATGTCGATGTGCATTTGTTTACATTGTTAACGTGTCATGATTTGTGTTAGTTTTTAGCTGATACCGTATTTTAATTACATTAGGTGAAATAGCGATAATAAGCCAACGATTAAAGTCCTATATTCTTTCCGGGTATAAAAAGTATGTTCATGCAATATTTCAGACCTCTTTGTTCAGTAGTTTTTGCAACAAATCGAAACAGAGAGATAGAACCACTATATATTTATATACCGGCACTCCCCAGTCAATAAACTCCTAAGAAGTTCAATAGGCTATTCTGTTTTAGGAATCCCAACCTTGCCGTCGGAACAACAAATGCCCACAGATTCACCCATCCACTTATGTGCTCCACAAAATGGACAAGTTCGGTCCATGTTACCAGTGTCGAGGAACCTATGTAATCTAATGTAGGATGAAGGGTCGTAAAGCCAATGACTTTAAAGGGTTCCCAGGCCATCCTCATAAAATTTGACACTCCTAGCCTGAATAATAGCCTGATGTTCCTCGAAAGTTTGTAACAGACGCTGAGACATACCTGACTGCATCAAACTCCATGCGTTCTTCTGGAGTTTGAGATTGATGTTGATAGGCATCCAATTCCCTGCTTGAATGAGGCTCTTGCGGTTTATCACAGGATTTTGCATTTAATTCTAATATCTGCATCCAGGCTTGATTCAACTTAATTTTCCGCATATATGACACTCTCCGTGCGTTTCTAGATTTAGTAGCAAGATTGCTACGCTTTCTCTTGGGCATGTTTTGCTTATGTAAAAACCACCGCCATCTAGACGATCCGTAAAAACAAAAGAGCAATAAATTTGTCAACGCTTTGGCCATGGTATCACAAAATATCGGTTGTCATAACAAACCACTAATATTGTCATCTTGAAACGGTGGACATTGCAATGCGGCTGTAATCCCGTAATCTTTAAAAACCATATTCATGCAACATTTCAGTTCTCTTTAGGGCCGATTGTATAAACAGTTTGATCTCGGATCAGAGACTAAACTGATCTCAGTTCACGCTGAACTCGAAAATTTCTGTTGTATAAACGCTAATCTGAGATCATTTCGCACTGAACTAGGATCAGTTTTGACTGGAGAAATTTCTCCGATTAAACTCGTTGTTCTCCGTTCAAGGGGCTGTTTTCTTATTTGAGACACAAGATTAACTCATTATAAACATGATGTTAGGCATACCTGTGTGATTACGATAAATATAAAGCAAATACACAAAATACAACTTCATGCATTTCTAGTTATACCGCAGTTATGCACAATAGGCTAATAGGCTCCTTGTAATGCAGTGTAACATAACTCTACACCATTACTCTATAAATTGCTTACACACACACGTTTATGAGTAACTTTTTTGTATCAGTAGACCGACTTAATTAGTATTTTGAATGATGTTATTGAAGGAAACCGTTTCTACAGGTTGGTATGATATGCGAACTAATGTGTATGTCAAGGCTTGTTGTCGAGTTGTATCCAACTTTCTTAATCAGCGAATTTAATATCTAACTGTATTTTTATAGGATTCCGATTTTTAAACGTGGCAGTTGCCTTCTAAATAAATAATTATTGTTATTATCACTGCTTTACTTGGTAACAAATACTTGGGAGGACTCACCTTTACTATGGTATCTTCCATGAAGAAGGGTACTACAGAGAATTGGAAATTTGGGGGACTTTTTGACATAAATATGTAGTTTATAAGGCTATTCCGCAAAATAATTTTCGTAAATTATGTGGAGATGTAATTTAATTTTTAAAAACTTAAATCGTCATAAATTTTGGGGGATGCCAACACCAATCTTGGAATCGCTCCCCCAAAGGTTATCAATACTGATTAGTAACTATTGTTTAGCCCCATTTTAGATATTGTAATTGACGTAGAAGTAACTTGACATGGGCATTAAGAGCCCCTTATGCTGGAACGGCTGACTAACTAACAAAACTTTTGTTTCGTGAAAACGAGATATCGAGTTACAGTGTCAAATACAATGCATCTTCTATCTAAGATAATTCTTTTATTATAAATTTCATACTAGATGGTTTAGAAACATATTTGTGAAATACCAGTATTTAAGAAATTTAATATAAACCATTAAGTCCATTCAAGACGTAAACAATTACGTGTAAGTTATTTCTCGCAGTAAACGATTCGAAGAAGCGTCTCCTGTGGGAAAATGTTAACTCCACATCCAAGCTGCAAGTTAGCAACATTAGTTAAAGGCAGAACTTGGGTAGGTGACAGCTGTTTTCACCTCTGAGAATTCTCATTAAGTGAAGAATGTGGGAAACCCATTTTGGATACATTTAAGCTGTAGGTCCCGACTAATCTAGTTACAGCTTTAGGCCTACTAGTCGCCAAAAGCTCAGTCCACAGTAGTGCATGTGATTAAATAATCTAAGTTTGATCAAAATTGAACATGTTAAAATTCATTACACCAATCTGAATGTTAAAATTATCATGGTGGTCGTAAAAATCTACTTATTTGGTAGTCCTAATAAAACTTGTACGTTGGCAGCAGCGCCTAGAAAATCAATAAAATCTGTTTGCGTACATGCCTGCGAAATGGCAGCAACAAGAACACAACTAGAGGCTAGTACGTGATATTGATTAAAAAAATGTAATATTTATAATAATTATTTTACAAATATTAACGGCTGTCTAAAGATAGTGTATGATACACGTGGAAAAATGATTTTATTTTGCTCTTAAGACTGCTACACTCGTTTTAACGGGCTCGTTTCGCAAACATAACCTACTCGCGAAATAAAATTTCTTTTTTAACACTTAGATCATAAATAACTATTTCCACTCCAAAATATGTCCTTTATTATGACTGAAAACTGTACCACTTTCAATTGAGGACCGCTTTGACAAAACTCAACATCTCCATTTTTTCAAAATTCGTTTTTTAATGTTTTTAGGTGCTTTGGAATGAGATCTTTAAGATGATGATAAAAGAACACAAGAAAAGTCAACATAACCAATTAATTTTGAAGCCTCAATATGCAAGGTTTCTTTCTTCTATATGTTAATAAAAACTAAAGAAACCTTCTCTTGAACAATTTATCTTTTGACACATGTTGAGTTTTGTCAAAACGGTCCTCAATTGGAGTCTGGATCTAGGATCTTCATGATAATATTAATGGTTTACAAGAGATGTTCTCATCCACTACATTTCTCTCATGTTTACATTTCTCCATAAATTTACCCTGAACGTTGAACATTAGTTGAAGCAATCTGAGATGCTGACCCGTACCAGCGTTACGTCTTACAATTAAATAATCGCAGGGATCCAATTCTAATCGTTAGCGATTGTACATGCTCCTCTAGCCATACAAACTTCATCTAGAGTTATTCACCCTACACATCACCATTAGCTCTTTCGTCCAAGGGGAGGTTTGCTCTCATACTGATTCCTCAAGCCTCCCTATTCTCTCTACCCACCCCCTTCATCCCTTTACTTAGCTTGGTAAATCAGTGTCGGACTAGCTATTTCAGTCTAATTAGCTAAATATCATTAGGCCTACTAGGGTTTGGATGATTATAACCTAAAAAGTGAAAAATATAACTGCAAATATGCCCTTAAAATGACTAAATATGACACAAAAATCCAAAATATGACCTAACAAAAGTAACGTATTTAAAAAAAATAAGTGTTCCAATTTAAAACATTTAAAATACGCCAAATTCTTATATCACATGAATCCAATCAGATAATAACTTTTTAACAATTTTGGTGATTTACAGTTTTACTTGTAATGAACTTATATTTTTAAAGACTTTGCTCCTGTTTGCTCGTTTCATCAGCAAGAAATACTCGTAATATTTTGTAGACTTTGCGTGTCCCTATAAAATATGAACAATTGCATTAGTTTTAAAATTCAAGTTAGGCCTACTATTAATTTGGCATAAACATTAAATTAATGAAATAAATTCTTCGAAATCTACCTAAAAGTGTGCATACAATATTAATTTTTCACACTTTAATGGCACCTTTGTGGCAGATTTTGAATACTGGGAATATCTCTGTTAATTCGAACATTTACAGCATACGTTAATGTTTTGAGAATCGACTTGACAAATTGACAGTACATAGCATAATGTTTTCGGAATTGATTGTATAATATTAAAGCGACTAGAAAAATTGTATTAGTTTTCAATTATCTAAAATTTGTTGCATTGACTTTTTTGTTTTTTGTTTGTTTTGAGTTTTGGAATGTGATTCATACAACTTATATTATTTTTTGTAGGGCTATATATAATGTAATTCAGCTAACAAGAGAAGGTAACGTATTAAAACTGCTTAAATGATAGAGCATAGGCCTACTTCATTGGTTCTGAAGCTTATTGTACAAATATTAGAGTATTTTTCATGAATATTTCGTCTTCTGATAGTGCATTAATTCCGGGTCCTTATTAATAACTGTCATGGTTAAATATGTTACAATTTATTACAACTCACCTCCTAAAATTGTATCTTTTATATCCTCCTCCAATCATCTCTGCAGAAACCTGCGTTAACAGTCTCACACGTCAAATACGTTGACAGAAGGAGAGCACTTCTTCACTACTGTGGAATGGTCGCGAGAACTCATACAATACTACCATACTACCATGATTCATAATCCGTGTGCAAAACAAACAGCTCGTAAATTAAATGTCAAAATGGAGGCTGCAGGACTGGGTTCTCAGAACTCAAGACACGAGATAGCCGACACTTCAATCGTCAGCTTATTAACGAAATGTGACCGCGAATAAATCATTTTCACTTGATACCTGAACGAAACCAAGTTTGCGACAATAAGAAGTTATAGTCCATTAATGAAGTAAGATTAGACCTACTTCGCAATTTCTTACATAGGCTACGTTTATCTGCACAATAAAGTAGGCCTACATATCGAAAAGAGATAGGAATTATTTAATTATATAAAAAACAGCTTAACTCAGGAGCTGCAAAATTTTCTGCACATGACGCATTACAGTAAAGTCAAACAGCTTTATAAAATGCACATAATTATAATTATTAAACTTAAACTAATAGGCCTAATAATAATAATAATAATAATAAGTCTTCCGTGTTGAACGTGGAACTTCTAGGGAGATGGTATCAAGAAAATCTACATTATTTCCACCAATAAAGCTACATAAAAGCAAACTATGATAGGCTTATACTATAGGCTATCAATTCCTAGAATATGCTGAACCTTATTATAAAATTTCATTAAGATAACATCTTTCGTTTTCGGGTAGGTATGCTCACAGACAGATACATAGGCCTATACAGATAGACAGGTTTACAGAGAGACAATCAGGCACATCTTTTCCGAAAATGATATTTTTAAGGGGACTTGACAATGAAGAATTTTTCTTTTTCTGTTCCTTATTCTTTACATGTATTTCGCTTTTCCATTTAACCACATTCTCGCGGCAAGCTCTGAGCCATTCAGAAAGGGTGGTGGTCCCGTCGATGTTTGTTCGCTGTGGAAACACCAGTTGCGAACTGCTATTTGACCTGTCACTGTCGCCGCGATTTGTTCTCTGGAAAATATTTTACATGCATGCAAATTTACAGACATGGGACTGACTCATTTATGCACATACAAATCCCATCGACTTGGCCAGGATCGAACTCGTGACCTCGGAACAGGTTGTCAATGCCTTCCCATCTGTTTCACCCAGTGGTCCCATGGATGATAGACTATTGAAGATCGCACTGTCGTGAGTTAATATTATTGAAACAATTATTATTATGGTAGCAGGGACCTACAATAAAATGTTGAGTGCGAACGACAGTAGGGTCCAAATGACTTGGTGGCTAAGTCAGAGGTGAAGAGGGCTTTGGTAGCTTGAAAACGTGTTAGACTGATTTCTTTTCCTAGAACTGCTCCTTAAATTAATTTACCGGATCCCCTTAGACTCTAAATAAGTGAACAGAAACTCGCTTAGTTGTAAGCAGACAGATCTTAACTTACTCGGTTCCAGGAAATATTTTCCCTATTGTAGCTACAGCACAAAGACGCTGGTCGTGGTGTGGGTCCGATACGAACCGAATAACTTCCAGCTGTTTAGTGATTAGTACTTTGCACAGTAAACACTTCAAACTCAGAAATCGCAAAGAAAAGAAATAGTCGCACTATTAGGAGACCGCAAAGATGCTGATCCAAAACCTGTACATAATCAGGAGGGCAAGGCATTTAATGACCATAAAATAGTGAAAAAATGCAAAAAAAAAAAAAAAAAAAAAAAAAAAAAATGCATTTATGATCTAAAAATAGTGAAACATGACACAATATTTAAAAAATGACCAATAAATTTACTATTATTACTTATATTTAGTTTATTTAGTTTTTTAAGTAATGAATTGCTGAAAGCAATTTAGTGAATAACAGTGCGTTATATATGAATTTACAGTATAAAACACACTTATTTTATTACTAAAGAAGTGAGTAAATTTATACTACTTGGACACGCTTAGCGAAAAAGAATTTTTTTCTCAACCGGCATGCCCATCAAATTGCCTTTAGCAAATATGTGCCATTTTAAAAGAAATAAAAAAATGCTTTATTGCTACAAGACAAACTGCTATGGTTTTTACAATAAACCTGAATTAACTATGAACACTTGGCGGAGATTCTAAAAAAAATATTGTCTGCTGTCTGAAAGTAACGGTTTGTACATGGAAAAGCTCCTCTCTACCTTCACCGAAACATGACCTAAAAATTCCGAAAATGACCTAAAAATTGCCAAAAAAGACCTATCTCTGGAAAAGTAACGAAAAATGCAAATTAAAGTAAAAATGCAAAAAAAGAAAAGTTGCTCTTACTTACTCAATTATTTCATTATACACATTTATATTCGAGCTATCTTTTAACCTTTATATAAAAAAGATGCTAAATCATCAAATGCCTTGCCCTAATAATCAGTATAAATGTTCGGATTAGGGAAAAATATTCTTGTATTGTTATGAAGAAAAACGATGGTATGGGAAGAAGTCGTCTTAACGTGGAATTCACTATAGAACTGACGGCTTTTGAACCTCGACTTCTAGCGTGGTATTTAAGTACGAGTAATATAGTATAACCATTAAATAAAAATAACCCATTTTTAAAAATTAAATTATAATATATTTTGGTGTACAAAAGAATGTACAAATCAGGGAACATTATGTTGAGCACACTGTTTTGCAAGCTTTTTACTAAACAATTAATGTATTCAAAGCGGATCTACAGCATTAGAGAAAGCATTTATATGACCAAAAGAATAGTTTCAGTATGCAATTATTCAAGTGCACATTATAAACAATTCTGCATTTGATCTATGTGTGTTGTGAAAGATATTCAGAAAGGGAAGCTTTACAACATTGTTCTTAAAATTGTAGCTTTAGAACATACCAGTCAATGCACGTTATCAGCTATTAAAATATAAATGTTTCCTCAATAGCTCACTTATTAAATCTCATGAAATCTCATGCACGTGACAACAGAGGAATGACGTTATTCGTCTGGTATGTAAACAGAGATTGTGCAGACATAGAAGGAAACGTCCAGTTATTTTAGCGAACTCATTTTTACACTGACTTCTTAGAACTTCTTTTGATCGACCAGTTGTTTACAAAATTCTTATCTTGCGACGTAATTACGGGTGTGTTTTATTTCTATTGAATCTGACATGACTCACACATGGGTACCAAGTAGAGTATACACCAAAGTCTCTTGTTATAACAATTCAATTCATTTTTCTTCTATGTCTTTCAGCTTTTCCTCTCCCGTTGGAAGGATTTTGACGGGTTTGTTCTTGCTGTGGACACGATATTATTATTAGCAGGGCTAGGATTTCTAAATAAATACATTCAGTATTTGTTTTTACATTATTCAAAGTTAACATTTCTAAATACTGTATGTTTACGAATTGAGATATTTATAATGTTTTAAGACACATTTGATTTTCCATATTCGTCCATATTTCAAGGCGTAGTAGGCCTACATATTTTACATATTAAAAAAAACTCACATATCTTTACATAATTGAATGTTTTATTATAAATATTTCAATATTTTATGATTTCAAAGTTAATTTTGTCAGTTTATCGTTTAATTTAATTTCACTAGCATCTGTATTCAAAGCTGGAATCTTGAATATCTTGAATTTTGCTCCTGAGGACGTTGCAAGGTTTATGCCGGTTGTCGACCAAGAGCTAAGCTAACTTAGCTTAGCTTAGCGTAGCTCACACATACAGTGAGGAATTTCATATATAGTTGTGCCGGATTTCGTATGTAGTTTTGTCGGCACAACTACAAAATTATGAAATCCCGCACTGTATGTAAGCTAAGCTAACTAACCTAGCTTAGCTCTTGGTCGACAACCGGCGTTAGGGTGGTCCCTGTTAATTCTTATGATGTTGAGCGGAGTTTTACCAAGTACAAAGTAATTTTCAGAGGCAGTAGACGCAGTTTCAGTTTTGAAAAATTAACCCACAACTTCAAAGTAGGCAATTCTCATTAAAATATTAAGATATTTTCCCCTACAAATTGTAGAAAACAGCTAAAAATCCCAATTATATATGTAAGGTGGTGAAATTTTTGTTTTGTGACTCTAGTTTAAATTGTTGTGTGGCATATATTCTAGTCTTTTCTGTGGCTTTCATGTTCAACTAATACATCTTTAACTATAGGCTAGGCCTACTCGTTTTATAACTATACAACGTTGATAATATAAGGTTCTTTATAATAATTTGTACTTGAAAAACATTAGTCTATATTTTACTCCATATTTTGGGTCCATTTTTATTACATATAAATCCTAGCCCTGGTTACTAGACTCTAACAAGTTGTGATTCGAATGCGATTACTGTTTCCGTAATTCTCGTATCGCTGTAATTTCTCTATTAGCATAATGTAATGCATATCCTGAAATGAGATTTAACATGGCGTAACACATTATCAGTTTCGTATTTACAGAACTGTGGAGGTTTGGGAACGTTCGTACCACACACAAAGCTTAGCCTCGATTTCCTTAAGTTGTATTCGCCGCCCCTCTCACACCTCAAACCTTCCCTATTTCCAGCCCTTTCTCTACACACATCTCCTAAACCATCGCTCCCTTCCTTCTCCCTTCAGCCATATACACATACTGTAACTTGAAAGCCCATTTTGTTAATTAAAGTAATTACTCTTAGTACGCCGAAAACGCCAGCAACCTTTTCCTAATTTGACGCGTTCTCGGTACGATCTTGGGGGCGGGCAGTTCAAGAGGCGGGCGGATTGGGAGGCATCAAGAGCTACCACGCTGTAAGGAGGAAACCTGGAATGTCTCAATTCTCCCTAATGACCAAACCGCTCCTATATTGAGTCTAATAGAGTCTGGATTCCTATAAGGTTTCCAACATACCCGCACACAATTGCCAGGGAAGATCTATGGAAATTGATGACAACCTCACGCTGAATGTCTTAGTTGCTCTAATTCTTAAGTTTAACACTGGAAATAAATATACTTTACCATTAAATAAATCTTACAAAGTTAAGGGCTTATTTACGTAAGCGGTCTATTCTTAGTTTGCGCTGATACGTTATAAACTTATAAGTTTTAGACAATGGCTTTACTACTAGGCCTTAGAAATAATGCCGGGATTTCTTTCGTGGTTTGAATTATTCGTAATTATGTTATTAGCTATTATAATCTTGATTAATGGGAATTGATTTTATGTTAATGCCTTTTAATTAAAATTATTGGACCATGAAGAAGCGGGTATTTTTATTAAAGTAACCTGCTCTAAAAGGCACAGATAGAGGAAGTATTGCTTCCAATTCTATACAGAAATTTCAGTATTAATAAACGTTTTGAGGTCCCTTAATATAAAAATACATTTCTTTTTTTAGAAAAAATGTCTGTTTGTGTGTGCCAGCATGTATGTCTGTAAACATGTTCGAGAATGAAAAGTCGTATAAAAACAAAGTTTGTATTTGGGTAACATATCTTTTGGGGATGTGACACAAAGGTAGGAGACTAATTTGTTTTATTTTATTACCACTTTATAAGAAGAGTTTCATTTTTAGCTACTTTCTCGAAAACTGCTTTAAGATTTTGTTTAAATTTTATACACAAGGTGCTAATATTAAGAGCTAAAACTTTTATTTGGACTATTAAAAAAAAAAACTCTGTAAAGAGTAATTATAAGCCAGTTTTCGTTTGCAGAAAATAAAGCTTATGTTTTGCGTAGCAAACTATACACCTTTAGGCTACATCTGGCTGAATATGCACTCCTTGCAATGTGCCTTTTATTAAGTGCCAGAATGGTACATTCTTAGATTGTGTGGTGGACGGGAAAAAGTATCTCTGTCTGTCCGTGTCTGTACGCGCGATAACTCAAATATTCTTTATCGGATTTTCATGAAACTCGGTATACACAATTATAACGTCCATGGGAAGAAGCCTATTGATTTTGGACCAAATCGGTTGATTGGTAGACCCGGAGAAATGCCCAATTTAGAGCCTATTTTATAATAATACAGGGTTATTAAAAAAGATGGACCTAATTTCATTAATTTGTATTTAATGAAGTATAAATTGGAGATGAACAATCTACATACTAATATAAAGAGGAAGTTTCAAAGTTTTTTAACACAGGTTATAAATGTTCAATATGTCCTCCTTCTGCTGCACAGCAAACATCTAACCGGTAGATATATAAGCATTCATGAGCCACAGATTATTGTCTCTGTTGGACACTACATGAGAATATTATAGGAGAAAAATTCCTCCGGCACTGGGACTTGAACCCAGGACCTTTGGCTATTCGCGCCAATGCTCTACCAACTGAGCTAAGCCGGAGCTCAATTCACAGCGCCAGATGGAACTTCTCTCCTATGACTGATTGCCCTAATGGTCTACCTCACAGACAGACAAGTTATGTCATATGCAGTACTGTGAGGCACACTAAGTAGTGATTTTTGTGACCGGGCTCCCACTGTTATTGTACAGTTAACATTCAAGACAGATATATAAGCATTCATGAGCCACAGATTATTGTCTCTGTTGGACACTACATGAGAATATTATAGGAGAAAAATTCCTCCGGCACTGGGAGGGAGCCCGGTCACAAAAATCACTACTTAGTGTGCCTCACAGTACTGCATATGACATAACTTGTCTGTCTGTGAGGTAGACCATTAGGGCAATCAGTCATAGGAGAGAAGTTCCATCTGGCGCTGTGAATTGAGCTCCGGCTTAGCTCAGTTGGTAGAGCATTGGCGCGAATAGCCAAAGGTCCTGGGTTCAAGTCCCAGTGCCGGAGGAATTTTTCTCCTATAATATTCTCATGTAGTGTCCAACAGAGACAATAATCTGTGGCTCATGAATGCTTATATATCTGTCTTGAATGTTAACTGTACAATAACAGTGGGAGCCCGGTCACAAAAATCACTACTTAGTGTGCCTCACAGTACTGCATATGACATAACTTGTCTGTCTGTGAGGTAGACCATTAGGGCAATCAGTCATAGGAGAGAAGTTCCATCTGGCGCTGTGAATTGAGCTCCGGCTTAGCTCAGTTGGTAGAGCATTGGCGCGAATAGCCAAAGGTCCTGGGTTCAAGTCCCAGTGCCGGAGGAATTTTTCTCCTATAATATTTTCATCTAACCGGTAGCCAAACTCGTCCCACACGCGAAGCAGCATGTCTTGTGTTACTGAGTTCACCACTGCAGTGACACGGATCCGCAGGTCAGCCAAAGTTGTTGGTAGAGGTGGGACATAAACAGCCTCCTTAACATATTCCCACAAGAAAAAGTCTCATGGTGTGAGATCAGGAGATCTCGGAGGCCAGAAGTGTAGAGCCAGGTCTTGATTTCCCTTGCGACCTATCCATCGCTGAGGAAGGGATTGATTTAAAAATCTCCAATTCATCTGATGGCATCCTCTGACATACGCGGTCGGCCCAGACTTTTTCCTTTGCAGAGACATCCAGTTTGTTTAAATTGCTTTAACCGACGGCTTATGCTTTTCCGAGTTGGTGGTTCAATGCCGGATTGCCGACGAAATGCCCGCTGCACTGTAACTGCCGATTCACTTCTTGCAAACTCAAGAACGCAGAAAACCTTATGCTGCATAGTAGTCATCTTACTCACAACCAACAGTGACAAGAAATGCCTGCCTATTGGAGCAAGCAGCCATTTACGCAACAATCACGTCACAAACACCGTCCAAGCGGTGGAAAACAAAACTTTGGAACTCTCTCTTTCATTCGGTATGTAGAATGTTAATATCCAATTTGTATTTCGTGAAATACAAATTAATTAAATTGGGTCCATCATTTTGAATAACCGTGTATATTAGAGAGATTATCAAATGAAAATCAGTTCTCATGACAACATATTGTTTTACAGTGTTCAAATATGGCTTGGGAAGTTGCAATACAGTTAGCTTTGATAAATAGCACTACCCACATATTCCTTCACACATGCTTATCAAACTTTAGACCTTTGTTTTTCCGTAAGTCCTGCTTATGCCCGGATTCTACAAACTAGTGAATTACCTATGGGTAAATTATCCATGGACAAATTAGTTCCATTTAACCTACAATGATATAATGAGCAAGGCCTTGGAGTTGTACAGTTAATATAATTCAGAAGGCTTTGATTCTCATTGTTTAAATATTACTATTGATCCTATGAAAGGTTAAATTTTATCCAGCCATCCATGAAAGGATAAATTAACCCGAAGATTTACCCTTGGAAAGATTTAGCCCGAGTTTGTAGGAACATTTTTTCTCTCATTTTCATATTTATCCAGAGGACATTTATCTAGAAACTCGCCACAAGTGTATGTGATTGCTATCTTTAAAATATTTGTGTTTGTGTGGTGTTATTTTTATGTAAATTCTGTCCATTGGATAATTTACCCATAGGTAATTCGCGAGTTTATAGAAACCGGCCATTAATGAATTGATCTGGAGTTTAACAAGGAAATCGATTACAAAAATAACTTATTTTCTGCATATCATAATTGCAATTATCACTGATTAAACAAAAGCACTTTGGCACTTTGTTACATCGTTTTATCTGAGTTTATTATAGTGTTAAGTGAGAAAGTTGAATTGCCCATGCTTAGGGTAGAGGAAGTTGTGTGAATGTAACATCAGATATTTAAAATGTTCAGATTAAAATTAAAATCACGAATATGATGAAACTATGTGAATGAATAAAATTAAAAGTAGTGTTGTGTTATACTTTAGGTATTCCTACAGTTAGCTGAATAAGCTAGCTTCAGACGCTTTCAATTCATTGTCCCATTAATTACACTTGCTACAGCCATAGAGGCGGGAATTAGCATAAACAATATCGCCATGCAGCGGGGTAGGAGATCCATTTACATAAACATTTGTCACAGCACTCTAGCGATTATGAATGGTAATCTTTAACAAGTTTGTGTTCATGTACAACATTAATATTGGTATTATTGTTTCTGGAAAAATATGACAAAGCCGAAACATTAGTTACTAGCAACACTATGCCGTTATTTGCACTTGCGTGAGTGACGTTTTAAATAAGGAAACTGTAGCCATTTATGTCAATAGCCTACTCAATTATCAGAAAGAATCACGGAAATGTTGTAGCTCCTTTGGAAGGATAACATAGATCATATATTAAATAATGTTTGCACATTATGAATGGATGACGGTTCCTGTTTTTTTTTAAATAATTAATTTAAAAAACACCACATTTCAAATTTTAAGACAACTGAAGATTAGGAAAAAACAAAACTATGCTATGAAAATAATGTTACTAGGAAAAATATATTAAGCCACCCTAAGCTACAGCTGAAGAGCGTACTTTGTCTAATGTACTGAAGGGACGAGAGGTAGAGGACATATTGTGTTGGATCCAGAATTTTAATGTCGAGTTTTTGAAAGTGTATGGTCTACACAAAAAAGATAAGATATTAAAAACTGACAGCTTTTACATGCACAAAAAATAAAGAAATAAATTAATACATGAATAATTAGTTAACTTTCCGGTACCTAGGTTTAAACGTATCCAAAAGTAATTTATCATGGGGAATATTTTTGTTTATTTGTTTGTTTTGTCTCAGTTATAACGACGATTATGTGTTGTTACTGACGCCTGTAACCATCATGGGTGTGCCAGAATTTTGTCCAAACGAACACATAAATGCAATAGACATGGAGTAGGATCGAACACACGAACTTTGGTTCAGAAAGTCAGTTCTTTCCAACTGTTCCACCCACGTGTACCTAATATTTCCATAACAACATTAACATTTTCTTAAATCTGTATCTACCGTAACCAGAAAATACTGAATGTTGGTCACGCTGGGTTTGGAAAAATATTGTCCGATTCTAGCCAGTTTCAGGGGATCCGCCGGTCTACTTGGAAAATAAGCAGAACGGACTGGTGCTGGAGATGGAGTTGGTGTTGTCAATGTTCGCGTGGCATTATGTATCATCTCGCAGTACAGGAGAGTTATCTAAGATTGTCAGGGGCTGTCTCTAAGTCATCTCCTTGCCAGGTCTAACACAATTTAGTATTAGTTTAATTTTAAATACAGGTTTAGAAAACTTAAATTCCAGTTCATGGCAGATTATCAGTCTTATCCCACCAAAGGGATATGTATTATAAGTTACTTGAAAACCTGTCGTTACCTAATACCAGTGAAAATGTTAAGTTAAAGCCATGTATTTACATAAGCATCAGATTTAGATGCATCTTCACTACACTCTAGATATGCGAACTTCTGTAGCGAGCGGGGAACGCCATAGCGTAGTGGTTGAGGCGCTGCGCTGAGGTCGCGGGTTCGATTCCCGATGAAGTATTTTTTTTCAATTGGCCTAATTCTTCTGGTGGCACTATGGCCCTGGGGTTGACTCAGCCTCTAACAGAAATGAGTACCAGGAGCAATCCTGGGGGGTAAAGACGCCCGGTTCGTAAGGCTGACAACCTTACCACCTTCATTTTTCCGAATGTCTAAAAATCTGGGAGCCTCAAACTCCTGGAATCCTCTGGGCCTCCATGGCCTGTAAAAGGGAACACTTCACTTTTTACAGTAGCGAGGTCTAGAGGAATTTGAAATGGGAATGGGTACGTACAGGTACTTTGGGAATCGAGTGTTCTTGGCATCAGAGTACTAAACTTAAATACACAGTTCGGTTTCCACCCAGGACAAATTTTCTTATACACAACATCCTAATAGTAATAAATAAGTGTTTCGCAATGATGGCAACTGATACCGTTAACATCGATCTACGTAGCTAGAATGATAATAATTAAATTAAGTTATAATTGTAACAAAATTAGTTACATTTACGTTTAAAGTAAAACTGTTTTAAGACTACGATTATATATTTTCCTAGTCTTCAGCAAAGCTTTATAATGTAATTAGGTTCGAGGCAGAGAAAAGTGCCTACAGCGTATCCCCTTTCAAGCTCTATAGCGTAACACATGTTTCTTTCATCATCTTGTGATATTGCCTGCTTGGACTCACTTTTTTTTATCTTCTTTGGAAAAGCTGAAGACGGGCGGGGGTGACGAGTTGTCACGATGCTTTCCTGTGAAGCATTTTCCTTTACCGCCACTATCACCATCACTCCTAATGGATTAGATTCCATTCTCCAGCCTCAGACTACCCTATATACACATGAGCTAAAGCACGGCTTATATTGTACAAAAGCGACGTTCTCCCCTTCCCTTCTTCCTGCGCCCCCATACCCCTTTTCTAAATACACACCCATACACACAACATTTTGTATCAACTCCTCGGAGAAAATCTCTCTTCAATTACTGCAGATTGCTAAGCGTAATTCTAGGCTATAAAGGACGTGCTGAAGGTAGAATTCTGATTTCGCATTAAAAGAGTATTTTTAAGGTTCAAATGTTTCAAATTACTTCAACATGGAAACAAACTTTTTTTAAAAAGTGGCTAAATCGTAAAACGCTACCGTATTCCAAACCCTACACTTTACATAATGCACTGCTTGCTTCCGTAAGTCTGCTGGATTATTTTCCCGTTTGCAGAGCTTTTATCCTTCCGTTTAAACTTGAAAGGAAGCGCACGTTCTAGAAAATGCAATATATCGAAATGTTAAGTAACTCAATTTTTTTCTTGTTAAAGTGGAGATTGATTTTATCAAGATTTCCATGTAATGTTTTCATTAATCTTTGTTGGCTTAAAAGTGACTTTTGAAATTTCTTCCCAATGCACACGTATATAGGCCTGTAACGCCATAAAAACGAAACCGTTCAAACATGTCGTGAGCTTATGTAAGTGCTGTAATACAATCTTTAGAAGAGTTATCGGATCTGTGGGCAAAAGTACAAATTAACGGAAACTTCGCATAACTTCTAATTTTGTCCAAAATGACTACATCGATATTATTTATATTTATCATAACATAATAGTTAACAGAAATGGTCAAATTATTTTTGTGGAAACTATATCCTTTTCTTTCCCTATTTCTCTAATACGGCAAAAAATATAGAAAAAAACATAGTATATACAAGCATAGGCGTAACCAGGCCGACCATATGGGGGGTTATAACATCCGCGGGGTCTGGGGGGTATGGAATACGGGGTCCTCCCCCGGAAAATTTTAAAAATTAAGATGCAAAATAACGGCCCCCCCCCCCGGAAAATTAAAAAAATTAAGACGCAAAATAACGAGTTTTAAGCTTCCGGGGTACTCCCCCGGAAAATTTTAAAAATTAAGACGCAAAATAACGAATTTTAAGCTTCCGGGGGTCCCCCCGGAAAAGTTTTAAAAATTAAGACTCAAAATAACGAGTTTTAAGCTTCCCACGCTTTATACTTGTATTAAGTAATTTATGGGCAGACTTAAACAAATTATAGAATTTTCCTTTTTTTAATCAATGGGGGGGGGGGTTCAAACCCCCAAAACCCCCCCTCGGTACGCCTATGTATACAAGTATTAAAACGATAAGCAACATATTCCATAAATTTTCATTTCTTTTGAAATATGTTTTATGTCGAGAAATTCTAACGACGAAATAGCGCTTATGACATTCTGGCCCACATAGATTACAGATGATGATGATGATGATAATAATATATTGTAGATTTTGCAATGATAATGTGTAAACTTTCAATTTAACGAATTGTTGTTAGTGCCTAAGGTGGGCCTTTAAAACACAAGTGACTTTTAAGTCGACAACGATTAATGTAATCAAGATATCTCTTTAACCCTAAAAGTGTGGTTTTTTCTTCTTGAAAATGGTAATGTTAAGAATGGAATTTATTAGGCGTACAGAAATATCTATTAGGCTAATTTAATGATCAAATACATGCGATAAACTGACCAAAATCACTAATTATCTGTGGGAAATTATTTATGTTAAAAAGTTTATATGGTACTGGTGGCAGCTTGAAAGTAAAGATAAAGAGGCAAGACATTATTTTCTCACATTTGAGTTCACAATGCTTTTAACGTGAAATGAATTGATATACAGAATTTCCGGCGTACAGATCTTCTTTGATGCAAGTGACAGAATATTGGTTTATGACATTTTTCATCTTCATAATAAGAACAAAATTATTAATTGCTGTAGTAGATCTACTGACTTGTACTATAGACTACCTTTTCGTTTATTCAGCTAAGATTAATAACCTATAAACAACCTTACAGAGGACGTAGCAGGAGTCTCCAAGCGTACTAAAATGTCAATCATACTGTACAGTAATATACAGTATGTTTATTTCAAGCGGTGATGCAAGAGTATGTAAGAAACAGTAGGCCTTGCAAGTGAATGTAGGAAACACAGTAGACCTATGCTTACTCGGTAAGACACCAAAATACTTTTCGTAAATACATTTTTGTAGGAACTAATTTATCTTCAGGTAGAAGATTTAAAAACATAAGGGTGAACAGAGCAACGAAATATAGACTGACCCAAGGTAGGAACCATGCTTTTATCTCGCTTTTTCAGACCGTTACACTATACACGAGACAAGTAACAAAGAAAACTTGTTATGAAGTCTTATGCAATTACAGAGTACAAACGGAGTTACTGAGAATTTCTATTTCTCCTGTGCATGTCCACGGAGCTTGTTCCGCGAATCTAGGTATGCCTCTTGACATAAAAACGAGTTAAAAAAAAGAGTAATCTAACGACGAATTTGTGCTATTTGATGGTTGTTAGGAGTAACTATTTTTATATAACTCACTAAAATTTCGAAAAAAACCATTGTTCCTATCTTAATGGTGTGTTTCCAACTGCTCCAACTTGTCCTGGTGTCCTGATTCCCCTTCTTTTTATCGTAGGTAATCCCACGAGAGTTGACGAGTTTATCGATAGATTCGCGACTGCATTGCAGAAGCGAATTTATCTGATGAAACTTGTCATTCGAGTTGGAATTATTAAGACTATTCCATGAATAAAAATGTAATGGATTATACAAATAATAATTACTTTCGTGCATTGTTGTGTAAAAACAAATCTAACAGCAGCGAGATCACGGCATACTATGAATCAACCATCCATGAATCGATTCGATTTACCATGTTGTGACCAGTGCTACCAATGGTGCATATAAGACAAAGTTAATTTCATTCAGGTAAGCTAACAGCAGAACAGAATAAAAGCACACTAATTGGCTTGCACAGAATCGAAATTGTGTTTTTAATCAATGTACATTTCTATTATTTCAATTTAAAAACAAGTTATGTTGTATAAAACAATCTGTCTTCGTGCTGCTTAATGGCAGCATGTGACGCATTAATCACTGCACACTGATGCTTAAGTGTCCAGAAAAGATCAGATGATTTTATCAGATAAAATAGCATCCTCATATTAAAGCGATGATTTTATCAGATAAAATAGCATCCTCATATTAAAGCAAGCATTTTTGTAAGATAAACGATCGTAATTGGTATATATCCCAGGAATTGCTAAACGTTATTGGTCAATATCAAACAGCGGCGTATGAGTGGAATAGTCTTTTAAAAAAGTGAGGATTTCATTCTTTTGACCCATTGCATCACCATAAAGTCTGGTGATTGCCTGGTGATATTCTGAATAAAATGTAAATTATCAAGATTTTTGCAGATAAAGAATCGTAAGACATGTAATAAAAATGAAGTACTCACCCATCGTCCTTGTTGGGGGCCTTTTCGAGCTGTGGAGGTGGGTGCTGAGGGGGAGGCATGCTATAACAGGGTCCGGGAGAGTAGCCACTGGATGCGGGGGCTGGATAGCTGGTAGGTATCGCTCCTGGGTAGCCAGTACCGCCTCCACCACAGGAATACGCCGCAGTTGGGTACGGTGTATAGCTGTTGGCAGGGTACTCAGCCTGCACTCCTGCCATGGCATATCCAGGGTGCGGGCTCATGGGCGCATATCCTGAAACAGGCATACAGATGGGGTCTACGATTATTATAGTGCGTTCTTTGACTTTCATAATAAACAGGGAACTGAGAAGCGAAATTACCTTTATGCATTAATACAAGCATGTGTCCTCGATTATATTTTTCTTAACTACTATACTACTACTACTACTACTACTACTACTACTACTTAACTTCTACTTAAATGATTTATTTAACAAAAGTAAAATTATAAAATGATATTTATTAACATTTAGGCCTACACCAATTTCATATAAATTGGATGAATTACATAATTTTATTCGTGAATTACATTGTTTTCCGTAACAAATAAACAGAACGAATATTTGCTTCCGTATGGGCAAAAGATTCGAAATGAAACGGTTAGAACGTGCCACAGACTCATGAACCTTATCCAAATCATGCTTAAACAATTAAAACAATTGATAATTTTTTAATTTTTTTTTATTATTATTACAAATTACAAATTAGAAAATACAAATTAATACAAAATTATTACAAATACAAATATAAATAATATAACACAATTAGTACAATTTCGAAAGAGTATTATTTGCCCCGCATGAGCATAGCTCGTGTTCGGGGCCAGTTCAGTCATCCTAAAATTTTGTTTTGAACATTATATATATATATATATATATATATATATATATATATATATATATATATATATATATATATATAAAACATACCTATTATAGTTTTAGGCAAAAAATAAGAATAAAAATAAAAATAAATATACATATAAATTAAATTAATATAAATTAAGAAACTAATATCCCAGTTTCAATGAAAATTTCACGATTAAAGTGCGATGCCCCGGGGAAAAAATATACCTCAGATTCGAGTTCCCTAGGCCAAAAGAACGCCGCATAGGCCTAGTGAGTTTCGTCCAAGCCATTCAATACTCTTTTTTTCCCGGTTGCTATGGGAATTAATCTTACAACTGAATATTGTTTTGTTAATAGGTGGTGTTGGCTGTGCGTTCATGACATATATACACAAGTGGTTTTTATATATTAGTTTAAGTATCCTTATTCCTTGAAAAATAAAAATAAAAACATTACTGGTTACTGAATCTAATAACTTACAAAAATAATCAATTTTATTTATATAATTTTTATATTTTTCTAGAATTTTTCTATAATCTATATGATTTTTATAGATAAACGAGTACTTTTTTAGAAATAATTTTTTAATATCTTATTTTGAAAATCTTGTGGATTTTATTAATGTTGGAATATTGCTTAATCATCTTGCATTATTGTCAAAATCACCGTCACAATTTAGAGCTACCTACGAGAAAACACATATTGGGAAAATGTTTTAATGTCCTACATATTCAATAATACTCGAACTATTGTTTAACTATTTTTAGAGGCAAAAGTTCGCTTGAATTATAAACAGTAAAAATCACTAATTGCAACATTTTTAACGCTTGGAACATTACTTAAGCTATTCTTATCAAAGAACGAGTATCTCATGTATGTCTTGGAAAGGAACACTTTCCGAAAAATATTTATGACAATTTTTTTGGCCAATTTGAAATTGCTCAGGATTCCTGAGCCGTAGATGGCTCATTACAGAGTAATAAATTATTCATCTCATTTAGAGTTAATAGCCATTTTCTATTATACTGAATGTATTTTCGTACTTCACGTGAAAGATTATATGATATGAAAACGAATTTTCATGCTGCTGGTTAATGGAGATGTTCAATTACTGAACGCAAACAACTCCAATTTCTGAAACGCCTGTTTGCCTAATAAGTTATTCGAATCGAGTAGTCGTTTTGAAATGACATTTTTGAATGCTGCTGAAAGCATTAAATGTGTATTTTTTCAATCTCTCTGAGGAGAAATCTGTATCGCTTACAGATGTAATTATCGAAAACGAGAGAAATGAAGCTCGAGGACCAAATCAATGCCATTGAAATAGCCAATGGATATTCACATGAAGTCTCTGCTTCATTTGACAACATTCGGGAGAACAAAAACTATTGTGAAAGTATAGAGCAGTAATAATTGCGAAACTGTAACCTCTTTCGCTATGTACATTGTGTTTCGTCTCACAGGATCAGCAAGAGAGGAAGTGAGAGTGAGAGAGTAAGAGAGAGAGTAAGAGAAAGAGAAAGGGAGAGAGAAAAAGGGTGAGAGAAAAAGGGAGAAAAAAGAGAAAAAGAGAGAGAAAAAGTGAAAGAGAAAAAGAGAAAGAGAAAGAGAGAGAGAGAGAGAGAGAGAGAAAGAGAGGGGAGAATGAAAGAGAGAGTGAACGAGAAAAGGAGAAGAGAAACTGGCGAGAGGGAGGGGGGCGAATAAGAGAATCGCCACCGCTACATCATATGACTGCGACCCACATGGTTGGAGCACACAGTGTATCAATGTTCATTTTCAATAACGGTTCCCCTAGGTACCATTGAGAACAATGTACGTCCCTCTATGTTTTGTCCGGCCTCCAAAATATTGATTAGGCTTATAAACAATGAGTAACTTTTTAAACGTAGCTCATGGTGGTATATATATGTGTGTGAGTGTGTAGGTTCGCGGTGAGTTTTGAGTTTTATTATTATTATTTTATTTTTTCCATTCGTCAGCGGTGAAGAGAAGAGAGTTGAGGGGGTGTGTTGGTGATGCTGGATGAGAGGTAGAGAAATGAATATGTTCCTACCCTCTGGGTATTGTCGATGTGCCCCTTTTTTGTGTTTGCCTACAATCCTACATGGTCAATGCGCATTCCCTAGCTGCTAACATATATTCGCACATGCATTGTACAGTCTCTCAAAAATATACACATTTTTATTAAATACATTTTTATCGTACTCAATCGAGATATTATTAAACGTGACTTGCTTGTATATTAGCGATTTATAGGGCACAACGGTATGTACTAAACCGTTTATTAATAACGATACGTATCTCACCCCTCCTCTCGCTTAATATGCCTTGAGGTAGTTTCGATGTGATATAAACAGGGCTACATCTTATAATTATTGCTATATCCATTATAATATTTTTGCTTGTATTTCCGTAAAAGTATGAACAGTTCCACCTTATACCCCCGTTAATATAAAATATTTAGGATCAATCTAAGAAGTCTAGGCCTAGGCATTAATAAGAATATAAGCTATTAAGATTAATTAAGTCTATTATTAGGCCATATGAACATCTATGATTGCTGACAGAGTGTAAAATCAACCAATTTCACAAGACTTGTGATTCATCACATTTTTTCACTGTGGTTTTATACCACTAATTTTGTACATATGTGTATAAGTTATTTTATCATTCACATTTCTGTGCATTAACTTTTAAGTTTTAATCAGTTTTAGCCTATATGTAGGCCTACATCTAGTAATAAGTTAAATTTTAAATATATCTGCAGGTCAATGTACAGGCTTTTAAGTGAATTTGGTTGATTTTACACCCTGTCAGAAATCATAGATGTATGTTCATATGGCCTAATAATAGACTTAATTAATCTTAAAAGCTGATATTCTTATTTATTCCTAGGCCTAGACTTCTTAGGTTGATCCTAAATATTTTATATTAACGGGGGTATAAGGTGGAACTGTTCATACTTTTACTGATAATAACCCCTCGTTGGAAAAGATGAAATTCATTAATGTTGTATTTCCGTGCCATAGCAACCGGGAAAAAATATCGTTGAAATCGATTTTTTGCAATATAACACATCAATTTGTCGATCGCTTCGATTTTATTAACCCGCTCTATTTGATTCATTTGTTTACTACTCGCAGATATATAATTTTTTTTACATAGGTAGATAGGAGGAGATCATGAATGCAAGCCTGAACGGGAAAACATTGAATGATATGGACGAAACTCACTATGTGGGTTTTTTTTTTGGGGGGGGGGGCTAGGGAACTCGAATCTGAGGTCATTTTTCTTCGGACGGCGCATTTTAATAGTGAAATGCACCTCGAAGCCGGGATTTTAGCTTTTTAATCATCAATAGTTTTAATTTTATGCACGATTTGGGTAAGGTTCATGAAACTGTGATACGTTTTAATAGTTTCGTTTTGAATCTGTATGCCCATATGGCACCACAGTTTTATTCATTTAATTATTCATATTTATTTCGTAAAACAATATAATTAAGAATAAAATTATGTAATTCATCCAAATTATGTAAAAACGATGTTAGTGGCAATGAATATACTGTATTATGTTTTAATTATTTTTCTGTTAAATTAATAATTTCAATAAAACCTTTAGCAGTTGAATAAACCTGATAGTATTATAAATTTTTTAATACTTAAAGAGTCCCTTATTAACGGGACTGTATTGGCGTACATGTACTGTACTTAGAGGTATTTAGTATAAATATTTTGATATTGGTTACATAAAAATATATTAACATATACGATTTTATTTAGCCTAGCCGTATAATTTTTTTAACTAAATGGATAATGCAATTATTTATTATCCATTTTCAGAACGGTCATACGTAAAATAGGCCAGATAATTAATTTTAACACCCGCACCGGCAGAACTTGTGACCTGCGCTTCTTCTCATTGCATATCAGTAGACATTTAATGGAAAGTTTTCGTTTAATTTGGTTCTTCAATGATTCCAATTACCTATAGGCTTACCTTTTAACCACCATGTACATGATAGGCCCTACAAGGGGTGTTCGTAATCTGAATACACGAGTCAGCCTAAGATATTAGTTATAAAAACAAAGAACTTCAATATAAAAAATAAATCCCACAAAAGAAATTGTGACCAGTGAGAAAAATGTGTAAGAGAATACACAATTCTAATAAAGTATCGGGAACATGTCTTATGAGCATAAAATAACAAATCTGCGCACGCAACTAATGTGCTACATTAATTCGATGTCGATTTTACTTTAGTAGGTCTATAATTTAATTTTTTTCAGATCCCCTGGATCCAATTTTTTCTTTAAGGAAAATTTTCGTGGCATTCATTTTTTCTCTTTCTGTCTTTTAGCAATATTGCTAGAACAAAATATAGTATAAAAACTAATTGTACAGGCCAATTTCAGATAGTCTTGCTTAATAGTTTCCAGCTTTTACAAATTAAAAAACAACATGCAGAAGTAAGATATGATCATTACTTATTACGAAAAGCGTGTTCTACATAATGATTTCTGGAAAAATTGCATGATGTCCTAACCAGTGTCGTGCCTTTAAAATTTAAACTTAGAAGTTAACGTTAGAATGGCCATAATGTTTCACAAAGACGATATAACTGATTTTGAATGTACAGTTACTGAAAGTAAAAAAGAAACTTCATTTTCAATCAGAATCAACAAATTAACTAAAATATTTATTTACATAAATGGTTGTCTTGTTTCATTAAATTTTAGTAATTGTTTTCCACAAGAGAATGAAACATTATGAAGGAAATGGGCATAACAGTCTATTGCAGGCCTGGGAAAATCGGCCTTAATCGGAAGAGATACATTAATAAAATTTCGAATAAAACAAACTATAACTTAGTACAAAATATGGCCCAACATTTGAAGTTTCTATACATTGAAAAAATGTGGAATTTAGCAATTTCTGTGTCAGGTTTCCATCGATATAAATTAAGTTTCTGATCGGAAGGCGGTCGTAGGCTATTCCGGAAGCCATAATATATTACGCAAACCATCATTGGGACATTATCTCGTTTGCAAGGTCACAAATAGCGCTGTGTTTTATTCATTTTGTGGTTTTAATATTCATTCTGTGAGTATTCACTAGACCATAGGTGAGCAACTGAGGGGAAACGTTTTAGTCCCCATCCCTTGCTGTGACGTAAGAAACCTGTTCTTCATGTTCAGTGTCACGTCGAAACTGCTTTATGCTGACGTCAAGGGCGACTGTAGTGGGAGAAATTCCCCTACCGCACAGTGACACGATGTGCCACAGATGCGCACCCATGCACTAGACAGTCACAATAAATGTAACTTGAGGTCTGGACTCTTTCAAGATAAATTGATCGATAAAATCCGTACTTCTCATTACATTGCGTATGATAAAATACCTAGGTATTAATGAAATTGCTTAGCCTACATAAATAAACGATTCTGTGTCATTAAATGCTTTGGAATGATGAGATAATATGTTTAGGAAGCTGAAGTTGGAAGTTTTGAAAAGAAGTGTATAACATGCTGATGAGAGGCATTGAGCGGACGAAATGTGTTGCAGGAGCATTCCCCATCCCTCCACTTGCGCGGCTAACCACGATAATTGCCACTAGGTCATAAAATTCGCTCAGACTCGTTGAATTGAAAAATGAAAATTGCCAATGTAGTAACCCTATACATGAAGGGTGGATGGGGAGGGGGTGAACGGGTCACTCTTAACACGTATAGGTAGCGGTATATATAAAATGAATTGGTCCCCAGTCTCCCCAAACCCTCCCTCCCACATCTCTTCAATTCAATTCCCATCCTCTTCGCCCTTCCAACCCCTCCCCAAAGCTCACGACTCGATATGACCAAATTAAACACTAAAAATAGACATACATTTGATTCCTCTTCCTGCTTTTCTATATTATCCGATACGAGGGGTGGTAGATCCACTTGATTAATTCCGACAAAAATTGTGACAAAGAGAATTCTGTATTCTAATAAACAAACTTGTTGTCAACATCCGCTGCAATACCATTGATTTTGTTATTGCATTCAGTGGATTTTGCTAGAATGAAAAGTGCAAGGAAGACGCGATAGAAAAATAATACTTCAAACTTAATGAAATATATTTAATATCTGAAGTATTTATGAAGGGTGAAGGCACATGTGAGAATCGTATTATTATTATTATTATTTAAAATTCAGCTGTATTTATACTCCTTTCAGCTTCGAGGTCATAACAAGAGTTCAGGATCTATGTTCAGGAAACAGTAGGCCATGCAACTATTGATTGTAAATTATTTTCTATTTTTGGTGTATTTTGGAGTAAATTTCAACTGATATCAATTAAGTGGATGTGATAAAGGATGAAACAGTGAGGACGATTCATGGAATGTAAATATTCAATTCGGCATTTGCCTTTACAAGTGGAAAACCATGAAAAAAACCCATGTCAAATTCTCTGCCACGGGATTTGAACATGGGACCTCCTGAATGCGTGTCCAAGACGTATTACGTTATTATTTTCACGCAAGAAACACATTAATGAACGTATGTTTAAACCTGCCTACTGTACCGATCATATATTAAGGAGCAAAAGTCTTTTAAACCTAAGATAAGAATTAATGTACAGAAAAACCAGTAGTCTATATGCGAAATGCGAAACTCGCCGAATAGTTGCGACATACACGTTTACCAACCCCACTCGATACGATAGAGTCGATGCCAGGCTGTTGACATTCTATGTCTTCACCAGTGCAGTGTTGAAAGCTAGTTTGGAACCATTACAATGCAGTACATAACAATACAATAGCGACCGTCGCATAGTATCATTATTTGTTTTGGACATTAGGTTCACTATCCATATTAAAAAAAAAACACTTATGTGCAATTAACTGAGCGAACATTCAGTGCACTGAAAATATTCAATTTTTATAATGCCAGTTCTGTTCTGTTCTGTTCATATTGAGTTGTATAAAATGAAGTCAGTACTAATGTTGGATAATAATGCGTTGTTCTTTATGACAGCCCCGCTTGTCGCGATAGTTGAAAGAAAATTATATTCTTTCTAAATGAAACGCTGATACCTTATACATCTGAACATAATCTCATGGCATAATAAAATAAAAATTAAAATGTGGGAATCAATGGGCTTAATAAGCATAGTTCAATGACACTTGTGTTTGAGTCAGAAAAAAAAGTTCTGAATCTTCTCAGAAAGCTCCTCAGTGTGCGTGGCCATTCCCACTACCCTGTTAGCGTCTACATCTTGTAAAAACTAAGTTAATTGTTCAATATTAATTCATAAATTGCTTCTTGCGGTCGCTACAAACACTGCACAACATAATTATCTGCACAACTTAGACAGGAGCAAGCCTGCGTCTAGCACAATTACTAAGTATGACCTAAAAGTTAGATAGGCGTACTGGCTTTCCTTTACTTCAGCTTCGGTTCTTAGAGTGAATGGACTTGAGGTAGGTGAATTTTATAAAATAATAGAAATAAACATAGAGAGTATTGATGTTGGACCCCTCAAAATGATATTTGGCCTCATGGTAAAACATATCCTATGAAAGCTGCGGCTATGGTGAGAAATAGGTTCAATCATTTATATTTTTCATATTTTTTATGTTTTTATTTGTATTTTCTCGGAACGAAATATGAACCAAAAAAATATAATAACTTCTAAATATACAAGTCCGAAACGTTTCTATTTTAAGAAGTAAAAGTTTGCTTTTGTAAAAATACTACATTTACTACATAATACCATAAGCCTAGACTGAATTGTAACAATATCTGTAGTTTAAAATAATAATTTAAACAGAAATACTCCAGAATATTTTACGGAACACGTTAAAGTTTCTTCAATTCATCAGATAGTGCTGGAATTGTACTTTTGGAGAACAAACCACATAAAATAATTTCTCGCCACAAAACATAATAATATATTATTTATTTCAGGTGAAAAAAATGCTACCTGGAAACTTATAAAATTCATGCAAGTAACGATATTAGGGCGGCACCGTTCAGATGTATTCTGAGGTGGTTTATAACACAAAAGGCACATTAATTAAGCTACTTTTCAAATGAAAAGAATATTCTTATTTTTCCCATTCTTTTACTATTCTCGTCGCTCCTAAATCTCCTTCCCAGTAATAAAATTCTGTTTTATACTTTATCTCGTGGCACCATTAAAAGTAACAGCAGTCAAGGATGGTACACATTTCTCACAGTTCCTTGAATACTTCACTGACGGATCGAGTGTATGTCACAAACGAAAGAGGGCAAAGAATGACATAGCCTATTGTATTTGAAGGGTACTGGGCCAAAAAATCAATCAATCAATCAATTTAAAGAAATAGGATATAGAAATAGAAAATCCCGCTATCTTGTAAGGCTTTTATACTACTACTGGAATTCTTTTGTTCTAAAAAGCTCATTAAGGGGGGGGGGGGCATACAGCTTTGAGTGAATTTCGTTAGTTTTTTCCTGAGCAATGAAGTGCTCTACAACCTTGCAATCTGACATACCCTTTATAGACTACCTCCACAATTACACACTATTTTCAAAATTAATCGAACTGTTGAAGTTACGGGTAATTATAATTTCAAAGTGGCAACCACGTTTCATGTACTGAAATGCCGCTTTCTTGATATCTTCTGCAAACATCAATATATATATATTAGTGATTATTTTTCTGTGCATTTGTTAATATCATATGAACAACACTATCTACAATCATTCATTTAACATTAATAGTTTATTTTTTAAATATATATACATGTATATACAAATATTTTAATGAAAAAGAAAATATAAAAAACTGATGTTTTAAAAATGCTTATAGGCTAATGTAGATACTTCCAAGATTGTATATAGAAGATGTTGTTCATATGATATTTCCAAATAAATATAAAAAAGAATTAGTAAAAAATTTGTGGAAATTATCACGGAAACGGCATTTTAGTGCACGAAACGTGGCTGGCATTTTGTAATGATAATGACCCATAACTGTACTAGTTTCATTAATTTTGAAAATAGTAGGCAATTGTAGATGTAGTCAATAAAGAGTATCTCAGGTGGCAAGATTGTAGAGCAATTCATTGCTGAGGAAAAAAATTACGAAATTCACCTATTTCTCACCTATGAATTTCACCGAAAGCAAAGCAAAGCAAAGACACATCTTGAAAGATTGCAAGTCCTTCTGAAGATTATTAGTGGACCTGATTATGAATTCAAATTGTTCAATTGCACGAACAAATTATATCAGCAAAAAATCGTCAATTTCTTCATGGGCACAATTCATACATTAGGGGCACGCGTACGAATAATTGCACAGTTACAGATGAACATTAAGTAACCTAATTATACATCTTTCTCTTAAATTTATGAAACATTTTTGAAATTATCTTTTTTCACTCCCTGTTCTTTTTCCAGTCATAAAATCTGGGAGGCAATTTGAGGTACTCATTCTTCATGGCAACTCGACGAGTGTACAATGGTATGTTAGCTACATTCAGTGCATATTGCCAACTAATTCGATGGCGAATGAACGAGTTGTGGATAGCAATTATTCCGCCGGAACGATACCAGGAGAGGGCTGTTAGGAGAATGGAATGAACGCAAAACACGAGCTAACTCATTGATAGTACACCCAGTTTCTTAAAAATCGCTACCCAAGCCAATTCATATTACTTATTATTACGATTCCCCGCAAATTGCGTACTGCTGGCTTGTTAAGGGTACCCGAGCAGAGGGCCTAAGTACTCCACAATTTCCCAACAGCAATCCGAAATTCCTCTTTTACTCCAAGTCCCACCATCGGACTCCCCTCTTCCCTCCACTGTCCCATGCACTTAAAAGTCTACCTAATTACAATCAGCAAGTGGTTATAATTCTCTTTTCTCTTACAGAATATGGCTCCATTCACTCTTCGGGGATACTTCAACAAATTTCTTTTTATTTTAAATTGTCTCAAGCAATTTAATACAGCGTGTATGTAACTGTTGGAGTATATTATATTTCTATAGCATTTTCATATGAATTGTACTTGGAATGCTGTGGAAGATTTTATGAATAGATCTACTACATAAGTACAGATTAGGAATAATTGTGTAAAGAATATTTTCTGCAAAAAATCTACAGAGTTTGTGTTATATGCGAAGGAGACTGTCAATATTGTTATCAAATATTAGCCTATAATGTATTAAAGTTAGCAATAGTAAGAATGAAATTTAAAATTACGTCTCATATTTCCACATAGGCCTATCTGTTAATAGCTCAACTGAACACATTTCATGGTGCCAGTTTATGAGCTATGATATCACTCGAATAAGGTTGAAAATTTGTTGAAAATTATTATCTGCACTAGGATAAAATGGGATGGAATCTTAAAAAGGGAAATAAGGAGGTTCAAAGTGAACAAACTGACACCCGGTATTTCGGGTACGAATGGACTTTTAAAATAAATATGCCTACTTGTAATATGCCTAAATGCTGTCCAGCGAAATGTTTCGGCTAAGGTTAAACTCCTGGTATGTGAATTGTGAGTTTGAACGGAAGTTGTTAATTGTGACAACCCACGGGTACCATGATATTTTATGACAATGCCTAGGCCTATGTGTAACATTCTTAAGTAAAAACATCACTAACATCTTACGGAGAAATAACACTTCGGCTTGTACTGAACTGGTGAATATTAAAAATCGAAATGCACCGACTTCATTTTTAAAAAACAACAGCAACACCTCCTGTAGGCTACCTATACGGACAGCATATTTTATATTTTGAATGACTTTATTGTACGGTTTCTCTTATGTTTGTGCGACGAAACAGGCAGGATAGAAAATATTTTAAGGGATAATCCCTCCGAAACTGGGATCCGTGCCGATGCTCTACCAACTGAGCGAGTCCGATGAAATCTCTCTCTCTCTCTCTCTCTCTCTCTCTCTCTCTCTCTCTCTCTCTCTCTCTCTCTCTCTCTCTCTCCCCCCCCTTAATTGTCATCCTCACTGGAAGACATACACGTCATATTAAGTATTGTAAGGCACACTAAAATATTGTTTTCATGTTAAACTACAGTATCATACAAGGTGTAGATACATATGCTGCAGATTCATGGTAGGATACCTTTCATCCTAATTTTCCACGTCTTTTTTTTTTTCGCAGTCCAATTCCAAATCTTATTTAGAGTTTATATACTTGGATGCAACTACATTTAAAATGGATTAAAACATAAAGTTATGCTCTGAATACAATGTACTCTCAGCTATAATAAAAGATCTGGATCACAGTTTTATTTATAAACAATTTAAAGAGTTAAATGTAGGCGTTAATTGTATGTGATTTTTACTAATATTATTTTCGATTATACTTTGTATGTTTTCCAAGTGGTGTTGTTTTGTTTCAATAATTATTTACTTGTTTGTTTTGTTAGTTCCGTTGTTCGTCTGTTTTAGTTTTAGTTTTGTTTTTCTTGTTTGATTGCTTGTTTTCAGTTTAGTTTTAGTTAGTTGCGGCATATTTTTATTTGTACAGCCCATGTATTATGTTCGCGGGGTCAAACCCGGCCTCGGTCGATGGATTTTTCAGGACAAAAATCCTGGACACGGAGTCTTCCGGGAGAGACTTTAAGCTGGAGAGCACGTAAAAGAACTCCAAGTCTAAATTAGAGCTTCTGGAATAAATTGCTCGGCCCTTTCACATCCAAGTAATACCTTAGTTCACGGGGAGGTTGTAAGGCGATGGGCTTACCACCTCTCACTCTATCTTCTATCGGGAAATAGGCGTAACAAAATTCAAATAGATAACAGTAACCTCCACTTGGAGGCCCTACGCTTCACCTCTGGGAGCAATATGAAACATGATGATTTAATGTATTTGTAGCTACTGTAATTGGAGCATTGCTCTTTGTAGCACAAAATAAAATAAAAAATATATAGATATCACTTTACATTAAAAGAAAACTAGTATTATGATAACTTAGATCTTCCTAACATTTTGATTTCAGTCCTATTTTCGAGAAGATATAAAAACTTTCTTATAGTCATATACCAACTGTTATTTTAAAAAACGTAAATAGGAAAAATTTAAAAGATGTTCTCTAAGCCTAGTGACGTTTTCCTAACAGCAGAGACAAACTTGTTGACCGTAGGATAGGAAAGAGCCGCAGCGTGTTGGGAAAGCGACGTCATAAACTTTATAATGATGCCGATAGGAACGCTATTCATAAAGTATGAATATTAGCCATAAAGTCTGCGGTAATATTGCTGTATGATACAGTACGAGAGAGAGAAAGAGGGATGAAGACTATAAATATGCATCCATAAACATCGATTGCCACAATCCTCCCTATTTTAAAGTCATAAAACCGGTATGAAACTGCCCCCAGTTATTTTATTTTAACGATGTTTGTGTTGTTTCTACTATCTTAACTGCATTGCTATTTCTCAGTTTTCAACATTCGAATTTGCAATCGTAAATTTCGGGTCAAATACTAAATTAAACAGATACTACCTTTAAAGAAGAGATAACAGGTAAGTAAAGTTCTCGCACGATATCTGTGCCGATGAGACAGTTACTCGCTAGAGAGAGACATGCTATTGTGCGAGAGAGAGAGAGGTAGCTTGGCCTTTACAAATAAAAAGGAAGGTATTGTTGTGCGAGAAAGATAGTTAGCAGGCCAATCGACGCAACAGTCCCCACGAAAACGTAATGCAATGACTTAGGCCATCGGCACAGATATCGTGCGGGAACTTTACTTCATAAGCACAGGGCCGTAGCTAGGCGGTGGCGAGATGTGCCCCCGCCAAGGGCGCAGGTATAAAGAGGGCGCAAAATTAACGATAAAAAAACACCTTTTTTAGACTGGTGCAATTTATCACGCAATAAAAAATTCTAGATTTTATGATTTAATTATTTTTAAGTAGTTCAATCGTCTGAAAATAAGGTTTTAGAACATTGAAAGTCCAACACTTAGTTAGTTTTCAAATTGAGGTTTAGGTTTTCTTTGATAATAACAGTGTTTTTATATTAAAATAATAAACAATTTTAATAAATTAAAAAAAAAAATTGTTCAGACCCCCCAGTATTGGAGGGCACAGATTTGTCAAACTCGCCAAGGGCGCAGAAGTACCTTGCTACGGCCCTGCATAAGCATGGTCCATTATTGCTCCATTAATGTTAAATTTATATTTATGTACATAATAATCCAGATTAAATATTTTATTCAATAACTGATGAAGCTAATAAATTATAGTAGGCCTACTAGCCAGCCACGATATGACTGTGCTTGGAGGAGGGTGCCACTGTTTTGTTGACAATACGTAACGTCGTTAGGACTTGGTAACCGAGAGAGGAATGTACAGTTGCACAATGAAAACTACCAACCTGCTGATGTCTCCACATTAGTTCTTGGAAGCAGAATCGCCGGAAATTCTCAATTATTATTATCAGAAAGCTACGATTGTCAGCTTTATTTATACTCCTTTAAGCATCGAAGCCATATTATCAGGAGTTTAGGTTCTGTGTGAATAGGCTACCAGTTGGTGATTACTATTAGGGTTGCCAACTATCCCGTATTTCCCAGGTAATTTTTACTTAATTTGGACAAAATTCCCGGATCCCGTATTTTTCAAGATGTATCCCGTATTTTCAGAATTCCCACCAATCATTCTTTTAAATTTGTAATGATCAAATATATCATGTATTTTTGTGTTGGAAAGAATATTTGTATTGTTAATGTAGAGTGGTATGTGTTTTATTACAGATAATATAAATACAGGAATCAACTATAAATGGTCATTCGTTATGATGTCCGAGTAGTAAATTAGGGTCCCTTATTTTTGGCGATTTATTCCTTGTTTGCACTTCTGTTATACACTATTATCCCTTACTTCCAGTTTCAAGAGTTGGAAACCCTAGCAACTATTAATGTGCAACTATTTTCTATTGTTGGTGTGTTTATGGCATTAAATTTCGATTCCAACTTATTATTTTTACTGAATATGATACAGAATGAAATAAAGGGGATGATTCATGGTAAGTAATATCCAATTCGGCATATCCCTTTACGAATAGGGAAACCATGAAATCCCAAGTCAGATTCGCCGGTAACGGTATTTGAACCCTGAAACTCCCGAATGCGAACCCATGACACTACCATCTCAGTCAACTGGCTCGGTAAAAATTATTGAATAGATAACTTATGTTAAAAATAAAAAATAATAATAAAAAAAAAACTTAGGGTGAATACTGATCATTATATGACGCCTGTGCACGATGTTAACATGTGGATAAATAACAATGAGTTAATCCAAGAAATGGAAGGATCATACACCATCCTGAGATACAAGAGTGGAAACTGCGTCATTGGAGAATGGAGGAATAGTTTAAAAAGACGATTTTAAAACGCGGGTCTCTTTAAATTTTCGAGATTCTGCAATGAACTTGACGCATGGGCATTGCATAGTACTTTTCCTGCGATAGCAACCAGGCGAATAATAAAAGTTGAAATAGTTAATAACTAACAACAGCAGTTCTGAAATTGAAAGGGACATCAACGTTAAAAACTAAAAACTTATTTTAATACTGGTGGCGATTCCTTGTGGCATCTAACTCAACTGCTGGGAATTAAATCAAGTCAAAATTAAGTAATAAAAATGTAGTAGGCCCTAACGACATAGGTAAGATTGAAATGATACAATTTAACTAGCAAATATGGTTACATTCTTAGTCTACAATAATAAATATATCAAAAGTTAAAGACTTTGACATAAACAACGCACATGTTATGTAAGTAGGAAAAGACGCAGGTAGGTTAGTTACCGGCACTGGGTGTAGGAAGTTCCCACCATGGCAGCGTGAGCAAGGAGTTCTAGCAGGGAGATGAGTGTAAAATATTATCGTAGACGAGATATTTACTTAGGCCTATGCAATCAGGCCTACCTTCCACGAGAGAATCTATTAATGCTATAATAGAGATAATATTGAAAAATTCACAATGAGAAATATGCTGTTCAGAGTCTTACCGTTAGCGTCCCGATACGTGTCAAGGTAATGTGAACCTCCGCTATCTGGCGTCGACTCCCGACTGTAACCTCCCGTAGTTCCTGCAGCCGTAGAGAAAGCAGGCACCGGGCGTACACCACTACTAAAGTTGACTGGCTCGTTGGCTGTCGAGAAGTCCACAGGTTCCGTTTGTTCCTCTATCGAACGAGGTCCCACGAACCCTGGCCCAACAGGAACGGCTTCTCCCGGGTACATGGGACTGGCAGAACCACTGTGACAGAAAACTCCACTGCAATTACGAAACTAAAAGTAACTAACATAATTAATGCAACAGCAAAATGACAATATATTACCATTGTTTACATGGATTATGTCTAATGAGGCTCAACATAACGTACCAGAATTTTCATTGTAAATGTGTTATGTAAATAGTGACAAAGGCCAAACCTTTCTTATCACGATATTAAGATGTCAAGTCTTTTAATTTACGTAATGTAAACTGTCCTATAATTTATCTATCTCCCACACTTTAACAATAATATTATTGTGCCTGCAATGTGTTATTTTTATCCCCTTATCTGAAATCTGTTCCCAAGTCCTTTAACTAGATTATTCGAGTATGAACCCATATAGCGGGTTGTCTGTACGTGTGTTTACATTGCCACCTTAACAATATCCTAAATTATCCCAAACTACTTGCCTATTGTAATTGGACATAATATTTAAACAAACGCAAATATAAAATAATATGAATGCATGTTTTCACTGCAAGAACTGAACTACTCTTCCAGCAATTAATTAAATCAGTAATTATTATTTATTTATAACTGTTATATTATTTATTTAGTTTTTGTTTAAGAAAATTATCAAAACTTGAGGTTGTCTTATTAACAAAGTCGAACAAACATATTACAAGAAATAAAGATTATAATAATTACAATATTAGAATAACTAAACAAAATTGAGGTATCGATTTTAATAGTAATAAATAGGACTAATAAGGTCTAGGATTATTTTATACAAATAGAATTCACAATAAAATCTCAGGGTAATAAACACATTCGTTTAATTAGGCCTATATGAATAGTTTTCCATTCTATAAAATAATATATTTAGAATTATAGAATTTAATATAACGATCAGAGTACATATTTACATTATTATAATAATTTTTCCTTAAACAAATATAGCACAATTTGGATGGCTATTATTTCACCCTATTGTTAGGACCGAATAGCCCGTTGAAGCCAAATATATATAGAAAATATTAAGAAATATATGGAAAAGATCATACAGTCTTCAGAGATGGTTAAAGTTTAACATGATTTGAAAGAACCGCCATAAAAAGCCTACTATTAATATGGGCCAAAAGAATAAAGTTAAACAAGCTCAAAATAAACGAAAAACTGTAAGAGGCTTGTTTACCTAGGTCACGCTAAAGATTAACAGTCCGTTAAGACTGTAGTAAAGAGGATTTAAAGGCTGTTATTAATATACCGTTAGTTTTTAGCATAATTACACTGGATAAATTGATGAATGATATTTAATTACTGCCTTGCTACCTAAAACAATAGCACTGCTATACAATCTATTGCTATATACCGGTACCCTTGACACTACAAGTATTTCTTGGGTTAATTTAACAGAGATATCTTGTACCTCGAATAACAGAGCCTTGCTTTATGTCATTTAAGACATTCTGATGTAAAACTAAACATGGTAACATTAAAACTCTGCTTGACTCCACTCGGTCATACGACGCGAGGGCATGCGACGGCGGTTTTGTTCGCTTCCCTCAAGATTCCGTTTCGCTAACCCGAGGCGTGGGGGGCAGCACTAAGAAATGAAGAAGAAATATAATTAAAACGGTCGAAATAAGGGAAGTGAAAAGGCAGACGGAGTTAGAGATGAAGAAAAAGAAAAATAATAGGAAACCATGGAATACAACCACACAAGTCCTGACAGAGCCTCTGAGAAATATGATTTTCATGCTGTTGGGAGAAATTTCGTGTTTTTAAAAGAGTTTGAGAGGAAAAGGAGTGGGGGCGGGGGTAAGAAAGGAGGTTGTGATGAGCTGATCTTACCGCATCAGTGGTCCCATAGAAATGTCAATTTACTTGTTCATATTCTAGAGTGGATTATATAATGGAAACAGGAAAAAGGAGGGAAGGCCCATCTGCATGCACTTGCTCCATCTTTCAGAAGTAGAACAGCTTGCTTGCTATACACTTCATCCCATTCCTTATTCGTATTGTACATCTTTTCAGCCTGGTATATTCACGGACAACAAAGATGGCCGACCGAAAAAGACAAGTCAGATCTCAGGCAAAAGTTTGGAAAATATATATGAGCGAAAAAAAGTGCGGATTGTTTTCAAACAAAATGGGAAAGTTTCCCTTTAGGACTTGAAATGGAAATGAAAGGCGTGATAGGAAATGCGAAAAGGGGTCGAGGGAGAAAGAGATGGCCTTGCATAACTGACAAAGCTGTGCTCTGAAGTACATTTAAGAGTGAGAAAGAACTACAACTAATACCATAAGCGTGTGAAACCGTATTAAAGACAAACAAAACACATATGAGAATCACACTTCAAGCTTTACTTTGTATCAGCTCTGTACTTTTATAGGAAACTCTATATTCCTGGTCCGTTAAGTTGGTATTTTAATAAATTAATTAAATTCTACCTGGTGTTTTCCATGCTCACAATACGAACAATAATACAGCCCAACAAAAAATAACTTTTTGTTTGGTGTCTCAGATGTTTTACCGGATTTTGGCTATACTTAGTGTGCTTATTCCAAATATGTGAACAATTTTTCTCTACCAGCTCTACTTTTATATAGAGTGCCATTAACTTATAATCTCCTTCGCGAACAAAATCTTGCTTGATAATATAGCTAGTGAAGATTCTTGACCATAATTTGGACACGTAGGACGAAAACTGTACGAAGTACAGAAAAACTAAAAGATGGATTATTTTTTGGCCCTCAAATTGACAGTTCATAAGTCATAAACGACAGTACAATATGTGATAATATCAATTTTTTGAAAGACCCCATGTTATATTGTTATTGTATGTTAGTGTGTTGCTTTTTTCTTCACATGATTTAGAAGCTAAAAATAGGCACTGTTTTTTTTATTTATATCAAACGCAAAATGGGGTAATATGCATAATGGTAATACCTTATCTCACAAAACCAAAGCTGATAGGGCAAAACTAATGGCACATTTGGCATCAGTGACCTAAATATACCCAAGAATAGGTATTCTAAGGCACCAAAATGGCTGTTGGTCTGTGTAATATGAAGTTCTAAAGCGAACTTTTTTTGATAAAGTAAGATAACCGGATGCCCCAAAAGAGGTAATCAAGCTTTGAATGACAATAAGTGTTATGTTTATCAATGTTTATGTTTAATGGATTAAATTAGATAATATAAATGAACGTCCCTCGAGTTATCAGGCCGATGATAACGAGAGACGTTCATCCAAACTCTACCACCAGGAAAACCTCAAATCCTAGATAATTATGTACATCTATGTGTAATCGAAATCAATTACCGGCTGATAGCACGGTCCAGAGTGGGTACATTTCTGGGACACCCGTATTTTCTATAGTTATCTGTACTGCCGTAACATTTACTGTATGAGTAAAATGAACAGTAGTAAAATAAACTTTTTCAAGAGTAATTGTTTTGATTAATGAAATGAAATAATATATATTAGCCTAAACACAAATTCTTCAAGATAACGTCTGTCCAGCATGCTGGGAGACACTGAAGATATATAAATAATTACAAAACTCTTTACATAAAATAGACTCCATTGGGAAGAAAAACACTTAAACAATTATTTTAAAACTAACACACTGTATAGTTAATATGTAACATGAATAGAGAGTCTCTGTTAATTGAATAATATAATTTAATTGATTAATGGAATTAAGTAGTATAGCTATTATGTTGATTTGACAAATCTGGGTAATATATTGTGTGATCAGGGTATTACGACATACTGACCAGTACTTACATACAGACCTATACTACTCTAATTTAACCAGATAATGACTTACGTAATTGTTACGTAAAATACCCGGTATTTCAATTATTTTCATTTTCCTACTGAGCTTTATTTGTTTTTAACTTATAATTTCCACCAACGCTCAGTAATTTAAAAACATTAGAAACCTAAACTACTTTATAAAACATAGTTAACATATATAAGTAGCAAAGCTACTAGTCTCGTAATATAAAAACTTGTGCAAACAATGAATCAGTTATAAATATTACTAAAACTTCTTAAAATTGTTAAAAAATGTGCTTAAAGTCAATGCAATAAAGTCTTGTACTAAAATGCAGAAGAAACAACATCTGCATTTTAGTACAAGACTTTATTGTATTGACTTTAAGCACATTTATCAAGAATTTTAAAAAGTTTTAGAAATACTTATAACCAGGGCCCGGATTCTAATGACATGTCATCTTTTTATTGATGCTGCATAGACATTGCCAACTTATGGATAAATCCTAATCATAGCCTCTAGATTATAAAATGCATTTTTATTAGGTCATTTTATGCATCTTTATATTTTTAGGGCATTTATTTCAATTTTAGATCATTATTTTGAAATTTTTGAGCCATTTGCTTCCTTATTTAGTCATTTTCATGTATTTACAATGAGTGTATTCATTTTTTTCGTCGCTAGCGGTGCTGTCTTTGAAGTGTTGTTTGTTTAATGCAAGAAGGAAAAATTCGGCGTTCAAGTGTTGACATGTCTGTAGGCTATTATATTACATTATTATATTATTGTTATTAGAATGATTCGGCACCAGAGTCTGCCACCTGCTTGAATTTGAGAATGTAAAAGGCTGTTTACCCTCAATAAACAACAATATAATTCGGCAGACCACAAAAGGATGTGCCGAATTTTGACTCACCAGTGCCTCAGTGCCAGTATAAATTTCCGTTAAAAAAGAACATTCACAACATAACAGTTATTTGCAGTGTTTACAATTATGTACAGTAATATTTTTTTATAAATAAAATATCAGTTTTTAGGTATTTTTTTTTATAATTTTAAAGTCATTTTCTTTAAAATATAGGGTCATAGGTCATTTTTCAAACAATTTTAGGTCATCAAAATCCGGGCCCTGCTTATAACTGATTCATTGTTTGCACAAGTTTTTATATTACTAGACTAGTAGCTTTGCTAGTTATATATGTTAACTATAATAAAATATGTTTTATAAAGTATGTTAGGTTTCTACTGTTTTTAAATTACTGAGCATTGGTAGAAATTATAAGCTAAAAACAATATCCGATAATTCTGCATAGTAATGCAGGTACTTGTCAAATTAACAGTAGTAAGTTTTATAACTTATAACTTATCTACTTCAAGTTTGAGCAACTGGCCATAAGAGTCTCACTGATAACGGACTTTATGATCCGGATTTACTGCCACAACTACAAGCATAAGTAGCATGAGCTATAAAATAAGATGAGAGTAATTGCTCGGTAAGACACATAGAATACTTTCAAATGGAACACATACAAGCACTTTATATTTCAGACAAACTTGTAAAGATTTCTTCAAAACATGATTCACTTCGTGAGATGTATATTTAGCAAATAAATGCTAAATGCTTCATTTTGGATAAGGCCTATAGCGCACATACAGTCTGAAGCATGAAACCCTGGCATAGGTCTTGTATTTTATTTATAGGCTACTAAGCTCACTAAAATAGTCATTTATTCACTATAATGTCTGATGATAGGCCATAGCTTCCAAAAATAGTAACTATAAGAGCTCTCTCTTTTACTGATGGTAATAATTTTCATTTACTCCTTGGAGGATTACGTTTATTTTGTCTGTTTACGATGTCTCAGAATGTAATTCAAGTTCCTTTTAAGTACTAATACGGGGATTATAATCATGTTCAAGGCTTATGGGTGTTAAGCACATTCTCCTTACCAGCAGTTCACATTTTCTAGCAGCTGCTTCCTTGCTATCCTAAATAAATCTTAAAATACGCTTATATCTCGCTATTACTGAGCCTTAACTGCTTCTTTTTTTTTAGCTCCCTCTATGGTCTGCAGAATTCAGGAAAGCGGTGTAGCCTATATATTGCACCCCTACAGACTGGCTCTTTATTTAATACCGGAATTATCTTAACGGATCTTGGCCAAGAATCCACAAAAGGGGAAAAACGTCAGCAAATGAATACAAATATGGAGCTGCAAATTGGAGTAAGCCTGTATATTTTTGGTCTGTAAAAGGCAGAAACTACATTTACTCGTAACAGTAGATTATTAAGTACCGGTACACGAATGTTACAATACTTTCGCTTCCTTTGAAAGATTTTTGGTAGACTACTGAGTGTTATACTACTATATTCCAAACGACTTCAGCTATGGCATTAGCACAATAATGTCAAATTTGGACACAATTACAGCTAAACACATTTATAACATTAGTTAGAAAAATACAAGGTCTGTAAGCACCAGTAAAGCAATTTATACTAAAAATATATTATTGTGGGAATACAACTAGATATACAGCTATAACACCAAAATTAATATAGGACACTGGCTTTGCTTACCAGAATACCCTGTATTTTATATAGAGCGATCATAGTATTGTTGAACTGAAGTCACTTCAACATAAAGACCACTCTTGTACGTTAGTTAGACCTACAATGCGAATATCACTATTAGGCCTACCTGACCACTTAATCATGCCATGAAAATATGATATTGCAGTAGTCCATAGCCTATTATTATTGATAATGACTACAATACAACAATAAACATGAAAATATTAGAAGCTGTAATTCAATTCAGGCATATTATAATAATAGCGAGGCATAATAATGACGATGAACTGAAAGACATGATTTTTTTCGTAAGCAAACAATGCAAAAATTATTTTGCATGAAGCAGTAAGGTATACAGAGAAACTTGCCTCTTGGACTGTTGACCTCCAGAGATGTGTGAGAAAATACTTACCTAGCAGGTACTCGGCTCACACTAAGGTCCAGGGTTTGACCCTGGGGACTGGGCACCTGTGGGCTGGCAGTGTGATGGGGACTGGCAGCGGCCTGGGGGCTGCCCCCAACAACCCCGCCTCTCTGACCGCCCCCATAATGTGGACTCAGGTTGCTGCCTCCATATCCTGCAGCCTGCACAACACAAACGTAGTCTCATTTCAGTAAAAGGGAAAGGATAGAGTTATGGGCGGATTCTTCTTTTATACCGTACATAGAAACGTTCATGCGCATTATTAAAATGAAATAACTGCTATCTTTAGACTTCTGGACATGTATACACCCACGCTCTTAAGCACACAGACAACATTATAAACGACATTATAACCCCGACCATAGTCCTCTATGCTAATATAAATAAAATATCATTTAACACTGCAATGTTGCTGGTGTGGTCTGGGCGTCATTTTCCATCTCTGATGCGCTATATTAAAATTATCACTATTATTACATTGAAAATACAATTAATACTGCCTGTAAATACACAGTCATGGGACTGACACATTAATGCGTGCACTAAATTTTGCAATAATTATATTAGTAGTAGCTTATAATAATTAGTCATTTGAAGAGAGGTGGCGGTATGCGACTGAGGAAGAATCAACAGCCTGCAGCAAGAAAATCTGTAAATATTTAGTGCATTAAGGTGTGCCGAAATAACTCCTGTCCCATTACGAATGACTGAAGGCCCTCTTGAAACTGGCAAAACTATTAAAAACTATAAAACACACACAGACTTAATTGCACTATAGTAATTTGATTTCCCTACATCTGATTGTAGTTACGCCTACTTAAAAAGCAAGAAGCATAGGCCTGTAGACAATTATGGCCTACAATTACAGTCCAGAAACACGGGGAACTGATTTTTGGGGGGTAGGTAATTTTGCCCGCCACCGTGGGTGGGTTGATAGCGTGACCACCTTCACCCTGGCGGCTTGAGTTTGATTCCCGGCCGGGGATATTTCAGCGGTGGAAAATTTCCTTCCTGGCTTCAGGACTGAGTATTGTGTCCTTTCATTCTCTCCCGCGAGAGGCAATGACAATCTCCGCGGTATCACCCTTGCCTAAATCACCTCGGACTAGTCATGACGGGAAAAACAAATATAAGGTGCACTATCGCATGAGACGTATTCCGCCCGACCCACCCTCAGTGAAGCAGTTCCTTTTATACCACGATCTAGCGAATTCTTCGAGCATGAACAGGCAGACAAACAGTTGGGTACAAGGCAAACCTGTGGGTACAAGGCACTTACTCTCGCATTTTTAATATTTGGTACAAGGGGCACTCTCGAATTTTTAATATTTCGTACAAGGGGCACTCTAGCATTTTTAATATTTGGTACGGTCGGGAGTGTCGGCGACAATAAACAAGGATAGTTGGTCATCCTGCTTCGCTGAGAAACAAAATGTGAATATCGAGTGGGCGGAGCTTAAAGTGTACCTGGTATTTGTCTTTCGCCCTTATCTGTTATAGCATTTTTATGCTCCTTGGCTCAGAACTACCGTCCAGTTTCAGAGCCTATGATGTACTTTTGTCATATCCTAATTCACAATTGGGAACCTCACAATTATTAATTCTTCTCTAATGTAGACCTACTAAACAAAAGTACCTGATGATTATGAGTGTCCAGACCTAGAACGAAGCCGTGGGATGATGACCATGGCGATCATAGCATAAAAAGTGATAAAATTACTATGCGAAGATAAGAAAATTAAATTTGAGGACTTACCTGTGGACTTGTGGAGGTGACACTGGAGGTAGAGAGGTCCATTACAGATCCGCCAGGTGAGGTTGGGTCAGCCGCTTTCATCTGAGCCTGTGCCTGTGCCTGCGCCTGAGCTGCTGCCACACATTTCACTGACAGATTTATCGCCGACGGAAAACCAGGAGGAATTCCTCCCGTCGTTGGGTCGTAGTGGTACATAGGCCTGGAGTACCCACAATACATCATACTTGGCCATAAAAGGTCTACTTCACATCCGTAAGCATAGTACATCCACATCTTGACTACAGCACTCTACAAAACATACTAAACCTTTCACAGTGCAAATCAAAGCTTCCACATAACTTGCTAAGATGGTATCGTATTATTACACTCGCTTCTAACATATCAGCTTTCATTGTTGCCAACAATTGAATATATACCTTCAAACCAATGAAAATAAATGCTGGTATGTTTCCTGAAGAGTAATACTTAAAGCAAAAGGTTATTAGTACTTATAATGAACATGAAGACGAACATAAATATATAATTTACCGAACATTAACAACTAATCACAATAAAACAAGAAATCATTTTACATTCAGAAGTTACCCAGCCGTATTTCACGGAGATTTGCAAAGCAACTCACACCAGCGAGTCCAGACAAACAGCTGACTATTTTTTCTTCTTATTGTTGTTGGAAGTTAGATAAATTTGTTAAAAGTAATCCATTAACTTAGTTACTTAGTAGATAATGGTTGAAAACAATACTAACTTATAATAATATGGGTGTCACATATGATGGATTTAAATTATAATAAATTATAATATTATCATGCTATTACTTCAGCAACATCATTTGTCTTATTGGCTATACTCTTTGTAGTTAGGTGTGGTATTACCAAACACTGAGGGGTATATCACATTATTTATCCTAAATTTCTTCTAAGGGAACAATTTGTGTTTGTCTGTTATAGCATTAAATTCATATATCACTACGTGACACTTCTGCCAATAAACATAGGTGAATATTGCGTAGTTTTTCTAATGATGGTATGTCGCTATGTCAATATAGAAAAGGAAATTGATACTGAAATAGTTTCTAATAGCCTAATATTAAAATTCTGGCCCATGTATTTTTATGAAAGAAATTTACTATACAGCAAAGCTATAAGTACTATAATATTTAATTACCTAATTTATAAACAATGTCTTAGTTGACAGATCCCTTGGATCTACAGTAAAATTTATTTACAGACGAACGTTGCTGCTATATGCAGTATAATATTATGTTATAATGTTCACATATATTTTATACCTAATGATAATAATACCATAACATAAACTCACAAAAAATATAAATGTATCACTTAAACTTACGTCCTATAGAAATGCTGCTGAGAAAATGGAGATAAACTTGTCAACTCTTTAAAAAAAATGACTTGCAACAAATAATCCAATTTTGGCGGAAAAATGGATTCCTTGCAGTTGTCATTTTTTTGGCTTTCTCATGTTAGTGATTAAAATATGCATTCGATTAATGAAAACATATTTTGTTGGGTATGAGGGTTTAATGAGTGGCATTTCCTTACTCTTGGGCCTGGTGGAAATATGGTTGGCCTATAGGCCTACGCATTTACTTTTAAGACTTAAGACTACAAAGAAAATTTCTTATAGCCTATACTTAACCATATGTCATAAAGGAATGGGAATCTGAAATAGCATGCAAGCTGTTCTTTAAAAAATAAAAACAAGGAATATAGGTTAGAAGTATAAAAGTAATAATTATGTGATGGCAGTTTATCATTTCTGATCAATAAAGGAAATCTGTGAATGCTGGTAACATGTATTTCTACGCACACTATTTTTTTGTAGGAACACATTCTTCATTTCCCAATTAATGAAAGTAGATTCATCAACAAGGCCATTGATGTATTGTATTCGTTTTTTCAAGTAAGTTAGTCCTGACTATTTAATATGAACATTCACTGCAGACTGTCAAGAATGGAAAAGGCGAAGATAATTTTCGTAATGAATCGTTTTATAAATTTTATAAATTTTATAAAATTTATCCACGCTACTCGTAAAACTTTAACAGAACGCCCGTTTTTCTCATTTTTTTGCGCTTAGGCCATAGTACAAATATCATCACCTTCAAGGAATTTTTTAGTTTTTAATTTATTTACTAACAAAACCAACAGCATTGTTTAAATATTTAATTGTTTTAAATAATGTAACAACGTCATTGATTTTTAAATATTTTAATTTTATTTCATTTCAATTTTGTAACTTCAAAACCTAAAAAAGGTACCCTGTAGATGATCACTGAATTCTGAAGGTTTAGGTATATTTTTTAAAAGGTCGGGCAAAGCAAAGGTGTTTTATAAAAGTTTTGTCGATCGAACTCGGCTTTATCCTATATACCGTACTTGTGAACAACGAGGGGCGAAGAAGAAAATCAAACTTTACAGTCTACTAACTAAGCAATGAAATAATCTTAAAAATAAAAGTAAACTGTTTTGAGCCATTGTCTTCTACTGTGCTTTAGAGTATTGTAGCGAGCTAAGCTTGGGCAGACACTATAATATAAAAAGTTTCGATCTAACTTTATAGATGTTACTTTAAAACTTTTCCCCAGCTTCATATTTAAGGTTCTTATAGAATATCTCTAAAACTTATTTTTAATTGTACCGGTACCTCATATTTACGTTTAATTGCATAAAATGATGTGGTTTTCAGAAGTATAATTTCTACTAATTTGTTGCCAACTGACAATGTTAAGAAAATCTTGGATTTGGCGTAATTCTCTTCCATAGTTCGCGGAAGGAACTATATAGATAAAAAAAATAATATAGTAGTATCTATGGACATTTTAAAATTTCCAGGATCATAATTAATTACTGTGGTCTTCGTTAGAATTAAACAGAATTACACATATGAGCTAAGAAAGTGTTAAAGCTACCAAACGCATGACTTAGTGTTTCTAATAGAGAGTTAATTATTAACATGGGTTCAAGAAACAGGTCATAAGAATGTTAAATATTTCCAAATGGTGACTTGTTTAATTTCCTGTTATTTGAAGTGTAAGCATTTAAAAAAATTGTATTTCTTATTACATAATGAAGATGGAAAAAACTAAATTGTTTCACTAACCTAGGGTATAGTGGTCCAGTGTTGGATTCCGACTCTGGTGAGCCTTCAGGTTTCATCATGCCAGCTGAAGCCGCTGCCATACCAGCAGCAGCTGCTGCTGCCACTGCCATCTGATGTTGTTGTTGCTGATGTTGCGATACAGCTTCTTGATGGTACTCACGCACCTGTTGTTCGTGTTCACTTGAAGAGTAGGCGTACATAGTCGGGGGTGGAGGTGGTGGAGGCGGCCTCTGTTGCTGCGCTTGCTGTTGCTGTAAGGGATTGCATGTCTGTTGGTTAGTGTCGTACCTGTCGTACGCCGTGGCCGTGGTCGGATCGTACGGCCTGTGTCCGGGAGTTGTCACTGCACCAGTATCGTACGCTCGCACTGCCATTTCCGAAGAATAAGCCACAATCGGCCTAGCTATATTAGTGCTATTGTTCACGTTACTCATAGAATTATATTGTCTAGCGGGGTGATCTGAGCGATGGTGGTAAAGATCGTCCGTCGACGTCGCTACCATACTAGAGGATTCGTACGGCGACCTCTGGGGTATTTGATGTGAAAGTGTCCGAGGATCTTCTACTAGCGACATAGTACTGTAAGGTACAGGTGGAGGCGGTGGATGGTGAGGGTGTTGGTGGTGTTGGGGCACTGGATGGTGGGGGTGTGGAGGATGCTGTAGATGGTGATGACTTCCACCCCCACCACCTCCTCCACCCCCACCCCCACCACCTCCCCCAACGTTATTTCGCGAACTTAACGTGTCCATACTTGAAACCGAGGATGAATTTGAGTCTTGATTCAAGTATGAAGAAGGATCGAAACTTGTCTGTCTTAGAGGGGCGGGAGGAGGCGGCGTACAGGATCTGCAAGAGCTTGTTCCGACACTACCTACACCAACACCTGCACTACTACCACTAGCCGCCTCTGACTTCGGCACCAATAGCTCTCCCCTGACTGAAGCACTGCTGCAACAGCTACTGGTACCAGTGACTTCTGTCTTCGGGATTACTTTACTGGTTGGTCCTGTTGATGTACTCGTACTGCTACTTCGAGTATCTATATCGTCCGGTGTCTTGGGTTGTTTGAGTGCTGCTGGGTTGGGTTTGCTACTAGCACCAGAATAGTAAGGTGAATGAACGAATTCGGACTTTGTGTTAGTAGCTGAGCTTTCCTTGTTACTGCTGCTGCTCGAGGCACCACCATAGCCCATGGAATAGCATGGCTTTACGTCTGATTGCAGGGAACACCCCGAAGTCGTGGCCATCATGTGAGAGGGTGGTGCAAGTGAAGTCTTACCCACAAAGCCGCTGCCATTACCACCAGGTGAAAACTCTGATTGGCATGTGGAAACTGTAAGAACAATGCATACTTCATATTATGGGACTTACTACAACGAACATAGAAACATTTATGACTGATCTTTTACATTACTTCTTATAATCTTAACACACAACTATTTTACTATCTAATAGGTAAAATGCTGATACTTTACGTACAGTACACACAGTACCATTCGAAGCCTATTATAGTTACGTAAAATATACAAGAATTATTATAAGTTGTTCAGATTAAAGGAGATAGTAGGTAACATTCAATAAATATACAATCTATTTTGCGTTTTGTGATGAAGCCTATTTTTAATGAGATAACCAGGTTAACAGGATCTGGCAACAGCGCAATGCCAGATGCTCTTCCTGTGTCTGACACTTGTAAGGAAACAAACCCACTACGCGAGGAAAGACCTATATTATTTGTTATGATTCGTAGAGTATGTGGTCCACATATTAATCTTGTCCTATTTAATTTGCACGAAGCCAACCTTACTGAAAAAAAAGCAAAGGAAACTATATTGCTTATTCTTTCTATACATTCATGTGAAACAAAATTAGATCAGTGCGTAGGCCTACAGTAGGCTACTTATCAAATAAATCACGGTTAAAGTTTAAGGATTTATTTTCTGAGAAAATACCCACTAGTTCTAAAGTGGTTTATGAAGCAGTATGTTTCAATATGTTCCTGCCGAGATATTAATAAGTTTATTGTAATATTTTAGGCATGGGAAATTAAATGAAATTTATTCAACCAAATAGGATTAACAAGGATTTTATGATATCAAAATATACAAAAGCTCGAAAGAAATTCTGGAAGAATTGAACACTTTACGCCGTGTTGTCTTTGATACAGTTAGGCCTAAAATATTTCTTCACGTAGGCCTATGTGTTAATAACTAAACCTTCTGAAAATAGTGTATGAGCTGGAGAACTGTTTCATGTTTCATGTTTCATCTAGAGTTTCATGTCTTTTACTTGCTTTGCTGCTGGTACAATACCTGCATTAACGTAAATAAATACTAACTTTTTCGTTGCATTTGTGATGTAAGTTTCTTTCTGAATAGGTTGGAATACTTAACGGAGTCATGTTCGGCATGACTTTTGCTATTAACATTTTAAAAAGTTACACATTTTCTGAAGTTGTTCATAGAAAAACTGCATTTTCTATTAAAGTTGTCAGTTAATACCTAGTGATCGGTGATGTACTATAACTGCTTCGTTCCCATTATTTTATAAAGGAATCCGATACATCTCTTTCATGTTCAAACCGATGTAATAATCTCCATTCCTAGGCCATCAAAGAAAAATAATTCTGACTTTTATTTAAAATCGATCATAATCGTTCCCAACTCAACTCGAACTCAAACTAAAATAGAAGTATAATTGGTAATGTTCATGCTAAAAGAGACGATATATGTACAGCAATTTTCAAATTAAATTCTAACCAGTAATCTTAATATTTTCAAAGTGAGTTTAAGCCGTAAGATATGGTGTGCAGCATTAACTTATTCTAATAAATAATATATCACACATTTCTCTTTTTAGAACATACTTTCAAAGTCATTTAATATTAAAAGAAAGCACCGCTCTGCAGAGAATATGTTGATTTTCTTACTAGTTGTACGATGCATCATTGTTAATTGATTGGGTATTGGAATCAGAATTTACCTTCTTGTAACCTATACTTGAAACTTCTGAACGACCCACTTTTTTCAAGTTAAGTTTATGGACAACTTTACAACTAAAGTTTAATAATTTCATTTCATATTTGTTTTCTGCTTTCGAACTTAACAGGAGAAGAATTAAGAATAAATTACCTTTATCATATTAATAGCGTTCAAAAAGTTTTAACTATTCACGTATATTTAACGGAACATTATAGGCGTAGAGTGTTCAATTCTTCCGGAATTTTTTCTATTAAAAAAATTCATAAAGAGTTCACAGCCCTATACTCAGACACATACTTTTATTTTAAATCTACAAATGAAGTGGAACTATAGCAAACCAATTTTGCTGTTTTACAATTCCTCATTATTTCAGTTGATCAAAAAGATTGGGAAAATATTTATTATACTTTGTTTAAACTTAAAAAAGGTTAACTAGGAATGTGAATTACCCTCAACGAACATAATCCTAGACTAAGTAAAAAAGTGTGATTTTACAGAAGACATCAGCCCAACGATATATTTTACTATGCTTTTTTTTTTCTCGTACCTCATCTTCGTTTCCCTATTATTTCCCACTATTAATGGTATTCTACTGTTTCCTCACTTTCTCTACAAAGAACGTATTCTAATAATATAATTTAACGTAGCTAAGATCCTTTCCATAGAGATAACAGTCTGATACAACATACAGTAAATCTACACCAATTAGAACACAGTTGACTTCTTCTTCTTAATATAACAATTCCATTAACCATATAGCCTTATTCGTGTGCTATTCTTAGAGTCAATTATACTGAGCGAGATTACTAGATAATAGTCAACGAATAAATCAATGACCAAATGAGCATGTTACAATTAGATCAGCAAGTACAAATATTTCGGTCATTACTACATATTTACCTGGATAGAATTTCTTACGTTTGCTTATAAATGTAAGTGTTTTCATGCCTGTCATTGTTTAAACATAGTGGAACAATAAATTGTTAAAACATATGAAGAAAAACGCTTTACACCATGAAATAAGAAACATAGAGCTATTTGTAAAGGTAATGTAAATAAATTGTGAAAAATATTCAGCACATACTTTCTCAAGAAACTTATACGCGCTACTGAGTACTTAGGTGGATTAAAGATAATATGTACCTTATATGTACCTTACGAAATGGGCATATTTCTATTTCACAACAAGCGTTCTTTTTACTTTTAATATGTTCATGTCTTCTGGTTTTGTGCCCTGAAGCAATATTCTTTAATTTATTTCGTGATAACTTATAAAGAAATGTTCAGGATAAAAATATGTGTATTTTAACTGTCTATACAACTGTGCAGAGTTTTCTTCTACGATATTTGAGATAGCCAGGAAATGTTGAACTAGGTACTCCTAAACATCTATAATAGAAAACTAATTTATCTGTTTTATTACTGGCTTTTTGGCATAATGAAACATGTTTTATCAGTGTTAGGCCTATATCGATTTCGACTTTTTGTACAGCTGTACCATCTCTGTAACTAGAGTAGGCCTACGTATGTGCATATGACAGAAAGGTAATTATTATTTTAAAAATTGTCTGTATGGCGAGTTCAAATAGAAACTACACCATGGAGACAAAATAAATAAATAAAAACTAAGGCCAAAATTTAATAATGTATACAAGTATGCTAGAACTTCGAGCAGAAAAGTGACATCTGAAAAAAACATATTTTTTCGAAGAAGCTATATCTTAGGCCTACTACCCACTCTTTATCCAAGATTTTCTGTTACTGCATTTCCATCTCGAATTGTAACAAATTATCACTTGAATTACGTCATTAGATATTCTTCTGCTACCTAATGCATTAGCATATTGCTAGTTAGGTATACTATCTACACAAATACTGTTACAAAAATTTTACTAATGATAAAATATAGATCCTACAGTTTGATGGCTTAACACCAGCTTTGCGAGTGGTGGCAGATAACTAAATCTCAAGTGACTACTAGGCGTAGTAAATTTCGACTCAGCATAATTGACCATCTCTCTGCAAAGAACACATCAGGATAACAGATGAATCCGGACATGGAACTGACCTGCCAACGGGGAAGCAGCGGCACCGGCAGAAGTCCCCGCCGTGGTTCGGTGATGGTGGTGATGAAGTTTATGTTCCCGGGATGCTTGCTTGTTAGCGGCTGCAATGGGGCAGCCAGACAAGCTCCGATGAGTATTGCGATTGGTGCTAACATGGCCTCGACCATTGCAACCAGGGGTTGGACATTTCAGGATAGTCTCATGCATCGCCAGGACTAATAGACATGAACAACAGAATCATTCAGTCAGTCTTGATTTGAGTATAAAATACCTTTATCTAAGCAACATAAACTGAAGTTATATTTTCTTTTGTTTTAAATTTGAATTTCCGTGAAGTACTTTATATACACTGCCAATCTCTTGTAATCCCAAAAAGCAATATGGTATAACTGACAAAAACAAATGAACCGTAAACATAAAATAAGATAAATGAACTCAGAAGCGGGTAGAGAGTAAATAAAATAAAAAGTGTACAGAAATTCCAATGCTATGGAGAAGCCAAATAATTGCACGAATTACAACAGACCAAAGCCTAGATTAAACAAAGAAAACAACTGAGAAGAATACGAAATAAATATGTGCTCGTAATTAAAAATGAAATAAATGGCACAGATTTTTACAATAAAATTCAACAAATCCGATAAACTAAACAATTTCAAAATAAAAAAGAAAAGCAAATTTGTGTTTTGGAAAGACCAATAATATAGAGACATCTGATACTTCCAGAACTTGTTGAATGTGATTCTCAGCTTGCTATATGGAAATATAAAGGTGTCTTATACTCAACCAACACTTTCAGATTCTGGTGCATGCCCTAGTGAAGTTTGGAACATGTGAGATCAAAAATAGGTGGCAACAAAACTCTCTAAAACGTGAAATAATACAAGAAAAAGAAACCAACTGTATAAAAAGGTGGAGGTTTTACTAAATACTACAAAACTGATTAAAACTATCAAATTGTAAAAAAACAAAACAGAAGCTCTCTACCCCGCAAAGAAAGCAGAAAACAGGAGCAAAAATACGAATGTTGCAACGAATGGAACTAACAACTGCAGTCATAACAGACACACTAAAGCACCTTCACAACTTCCTTGTAAAATAATAATAAATACATACAAATTAAATTTTCACTTACTTTCAGGAGTAACTTTATCCTTCCTTGGGCATCCTGACAGGCTAAGAGAAGAACATGAAAACTGAATATCCTTGTATATATAAATCAACACATATTCATGATTGGATTTTTTCATCACTGATTTGGAGGGTGAAAAGCCTCCTAATGAAAATAAAGCGTGCGGATAATTACCTTCTGTGGTGGGAGTACAGTCCTGTCACATGTCCTTGTCCATTGCAGCCTGGGGTCGGACACTTGCTGCCCTCTGCAAAGAAAGAAATCAAAGTTAAATCACTCTAATTCACTCAAGCAAGTAACCAAAGAAAATTTCCAATCATGCGTCTTATTCTTTTACAAGAAGGAGTTCAAAATGGTATATTTCAGACCGTCCCTCCCCCTACATTAAGAATTTCTGAAAAATTATTCTACTTCGCCAATAAAATTTCGAAACTTAAGGAATCACTCATTTTATTTAACTTTTATATAACTTTTTAAAGGCTCATTATTACAACTAGGTAACAAAAAAGGGTTTCAGTTTTACTTTTCAATGATTTGTTATCAAAGATAATAATGGTTTTCAACATTTCAAGGTTCAAACGGGAAAATAAATACCAAAATATAATAAGTTCTTTTTCTGTGTATTATAAGCCATTCACATTCAAATTTAAAATAGAGAAAAAAGTATTGTAAGTAAGTAACAATAAAAACAAATTCAGAGATTACAACTTAATAAATAACTATAGGCAAGTCTTAATTCTGAGTCTAGATTATGAAAATCAGCTTTTGTAGCTGACCACTTCAGTATACGAATGGGGGAAAATATTAGTATCCTATTTGTACCCACAAGATTTTGCAAGACGTGCGTTTTATTTGTTTATTGGGGCTTTCCATTCAGGGTCGGAAGATGCATTATTAGTCCTTCGAGAACTAATGCCGGCTTAGGCCTACTGTAAGTATTTAATGCAGAAGTACTTTTATGACAACTGAGGGGTTTTCGTGCTAAGTATGACTTTCAAGATATTGAAATGAAGTAAAATTTAACATATTAATTCTTACAATAAGCCAGTAATGTCCAACCTTTTGCTTGTCAGGATATATTAGCTTGGGCACCTGTTTTCACTAAGGGCCAAAATACCTTTTACAATGTAGCATAATCGATATTCCTGCATACTAAATGAATGCGCAAATGTTTTTTAATCTACGTTTTTAATTTAACTTTTATCATCACCTCGATGACACCAGAAAAAACGGAAGGGTGAAACAAATGAAAAATCCTGTTTTTAAAGATTGACTATTTCTATACCTTCTTAAAAAACATCCATAGATCAAAAAGAAAATGACACTGTTATTTCAAGTGACAATTATAGAATGAGTGATATACTAAATGCAATGAGTTAAAGAAAATCACAATGTTTTCCTCTGACGTTAGTTATGATAATATACGGAACACCCTCCCTCGGATGTCCACTGACTCTTCATTACTGGTGTCTGCTATATCTTGAAGACTTACAGGAACATTGTCACGGTGACAGCATGTGCCTCTTTTGTTCCATCATAGAGTGCTAGAGACTGAATGAATAAGAGTAAGGGAGACAACTATACAGAGAATGCATGTGCAAGAACGAGAGAGGTACAGTCAACTCTAATCTCCCTCCGGATTCTGTCGCCGTAGTTGTCGAAAAGGACCACCTCGACTTCCACCTACCCCCCTTGTCTCCAACATGGACCACCGAGGTATTGTTCAACATACCGCTCAGTTTAGTCAATTTGTGCGGAGCTGGGGAGACTGCATTGTCCTGGGCGTATCTCAAAGTACTGTACTATAACCACTTGCTGCTCATTTCACTCAGTGTATTTCTCTGTCTGCAGCTGCTTTGTCCTACTGGCTGGACCCAAACTATTATTTATACGGTCTACCTAACCATTATAACACATATGTAATCTCTTTTTAAGAATGTTTGCCGAAGTTTGACGTCAGCTTTGCTTAGTGTGCTTAGTCGTGTTTCACGAATACTCTCCTCTAGGTGTTACAGTTAAGTAATGCTTTTGAGCGATATAGTTGGTATTTAAAGCACGATTTAATGCTTAGGTGGCATTTCACAGCGTTCGTTATTATGTTGCATTCCCCTTAATTTACTGTAAACCATTCGTTGTTAAGCTTCTCAATGAAACTGGATGTAATTTTCATTATTGATATATAATGATGATAGTGATAAAATAATAATAATAATAATAATAATAATAATAATAATCACTGGTCACCAAACGCCTTATCAACGAAAATTAGGGCGGCCCACCAGGCATTTACCTGTAGGCCCATGGCCAATCCGACTCTGCTCATGATTCACTCCCTTCATAAATGTCTAGAATTTGATGTACTCTGCCCTAAAAAGTATATTCCTTAAGAAATAGTTGGCCCACATTATAGTATAATAAGCCTATAATGACATTTATTAAGTCATGATTATGTTTTTATGAAACGAGCAAAGCGAGTTCTCGTTTTTTCCATTAGATGCTACACGGCATGCAGAGCGTAGGGCTTCTCTTGACGCTTTAACAAACAAACCACGCAAATTAAAACACAGGAAATAAATTCAGTGCAGTATAATATTGAAATTAAGACGAACATGCTTGGTTGTATTTTAAATTCAGGTCGTTTAATTACACAGTTTAATTTTCTGCTCTGAAGTTTCAAGACCTTTACGTGTTCGATAAATCGATACCACACCTATGTCGTAATGAAAATCAGTTTCGAAATAGATATAATTTTGATACCGTTACGTCACATGTAATAAGCGTATTATAGTATAGGCGAACAAAATTTTGTTTAGGGAGCATATAGAGAAAAATTAAATCTTAACACATATTGTGGTTGTACGAGATTATTGTTACAGTACTACAGCAGAAGGGTATTGAATCTGCGTTCATATTGAAACAACGCACTACAGGCACGTCGACCAGGCTGTAATATCATATTTAAATGGAGATTGTAGAAATTACGATCTGTGCGTTTCGCTCTGGTGGAGCCAAAATGCAATATGAGAATTGGATGAGACGGTGGCGGTAAGAAGAGAGTGGTGGTGGGCAGGAGATGAGGGGACCTTACCAGATGCTCATCAGCATCCAAGAGATGGGTTTGCGTCTTGCTGGCTGCCTCATCAAGTATTGAATGGTTAATTTCCATTGAAATGCATGCACGGGCCCGCGTTTACACTGGTAACCACATCTCCTCTATATTGCAAGGCACTGGCCTTCCTTAGGTAGTCAGTGTCCCCGAGCTCTGTGTGCTCCCTGCACTATGCGTTCTCTTCATAATAGAAATATTCCATGGCTTAAAGCAGGAGTGTCCTTCCAGTTTCATTATTTTCTTTTTTACAAACTAAGCTTAGTTATCTCATTTATTAAAAATAGAAGAAAAAAAACAGAAAGAAATTGAAAGGTCAGTTCTTAATAAACACTATTCAATTTACAGACAAAAATTATGAATTATTGAAAGAGAATAAATAATTGTTACAACAATAATCATATGAAGAAAATACTGCATAGAAAATATCTTAATAGCATAATCAATCTTTTAAATCAAAGATGACCTCCTAAAGTGAATAACTGTGTACTGACTAGTACTCTTTGTATCAACAAAGGTTTTTTTAAAATGTAATGTTATGTAATGTAACAGCTTGCTACGAAAAAGTGACAAATGATATTTTTGCTGAACACTTTTTAACTGACTAATCCACTCACACGCCGCGTGTTTGATATTGGCCAATAACGTTTAGCAATTCGTTTAACGTTTAGCATAGTTTATCTTATAAAATGCTTGCTATTAATACGAGGAAGCAATTTTACCTGATAAAACGTCAGCTCGTTACTGGAAATGTAGGTATCAACGTGCAGTGACTAATATTTCACATGCTGCTAGTGAACACAATAAAAACACATTATTTTATGTAACATAACTTTTTTTTGGAAATTGAACAAATATAAAATTACATTGATTAAATACACAATTTCAATTCGGTTCAAGCCAGTTCGTGTGCTTTTATTCTGTTCTGCTGTTAGCTTGCCTGAATTAGGTTAACTATGCCTTATATGCACCATTGGTAGCATTGGTCACAACATTGTAACTCGAATCTATTCATGGATGGCTGATTCATACTGTAGTATGCCAACTGTTAGTTTTGTTTTTATATAACAAAGTAAGAAAGTAATTATTAGTTCTAGCCTATATTGTATAATCCGAATCGTACGTGCAGTCGCAAATCTATCGATAAACTCGTAAACTTCCGTGGGATTACCTATGAGAAAATGTACACTACTGACGAATTGAATTGTTTCTTGCGGTTAATCATAAATTTCATGAAATAAAGTTTTAAACAGAGTGCTAATCGACCTTAATTAATAATAGTTGTTGCTAACCTAGGCCTTGAATTTTCAAAATTGTGTTTCACATGATTCCTGTAGCTTCGTAAACTCTTATGAGTTTAAAAAATGGCACACAGTTTTACTTCATCAAGACATAGTCTGCAGAAATGACTTAACAGGTAGGCCTAACGATAATGACCCGGCATGAACGTCTATTGGACCTCAGCAATCATATAGGTCTATGAAGAGTTACAGCAAATGGAAGAAAGTTGCTACAACATCACACATATACCCATACACACATGGATAGACCTAGTAGTACACTTTCCACAAAGTTTTAGTTACTCCAAGACTCTTGCTTTGCCTCCCCCACCCCTTGAACGCTTCCCTCCTACCATCGTCGGGAAGTCATCCCCGTTGCTCTGGTATTTTCTCCACCCCCGCAAATTGGATTACGATACGTGACATCATTAGGGGCGGGAGCTTTTATTTTGTGTTTTCTGTGCAGAGCTTTATAAGAACGTGAGTTCGGGCTCTAATCGACAGATTTATGAGCCCTTGGAGAGACGACAGCCCTAGGACGAACTCGTGCGTGGTGCTTCAGGAGTTTTTCGTTCTCAAGAGCACGGCAAAGAGGACCGCCCTCTTATGTCACTTCAAACTAGAAGCTATAACTGGGACGAATTGAAGAGTTTGTCAGAATGTATTATTATTATTATTATTAGTAAGAGTAGTAAATGAAGAAGTTGAAGGAATGAAAATAGGCTGCTCGTGCTTACAGTTAGTGTCATTCCAAGGTTGTGTAACACATTAAAATATAACTTTCCGTTTAATTTTACTTAAAACATTGCAACTTAATTAATGATTAAACAATACAAACTAAATTTCTAGGGTTCTGAATGCAATATAAGCAATATAAACAGATCATCTGTATAGGGGTCAGATTATATCTTACTGCGTTACCGGAAGTGTTCGAAAATCAGGTATTATAGACATTAAGATGTAGACATATCGCCTATTAATTAAACCACAGAATATAGTTTCTGTTGAGAAATTAGGAGAAATGTTCCTCTGGCACCGGGATTCGAATCAGTGACCTTCGGCTTTCTGTCTCGAATCCCGAGGAATTCTTCTCCTAAAATATTCTCATCCTAATGTTCAAGATAAATAAAATTCTTTGGTTTCATGAACACAGGCCAGTATCAACATTTTATATGATTATATAAAATTGCAGTGGAAAACCCGGTCACAAAATCACTATAATAATGTGCTTCACAATATTCTATAGGCCTATGAAGAAATGTCTTTCAGTGAGGTCGACCATTAAGGGTAATCACTATCAGGCGCAGTAAATTGAACTTCGGATAGCTCATTTGGTAGAGCATCAGCGACAACAACATTGCCCCCCCCTGCAATGTGATCATACTAACCAGTCTCGGCAGGGTGTAGTTCTTGCGCCATTTGACGAAGAACTAAAAATACTGAACTCCTGTGCCAGGAAACGTTGGAGGGGGACCCCAAGGCGAACATTAAACTTATTTAACAGTAAAACTGTTGTATAAATTTCTTGTTTATTCTATGTTGCACCCTAAATATAAATATGCCTAACTAATATAAATATGCCTAACTAATACAAATTAGTGATATTAAATGTAATATAAACTAAACTAAACTAAACTAAACTCCGTGGCGCTACATCCCTGGAGGGACTTGGCCTACCACCCGACCGCTGCGTCATCTCCCGTAGGCAGATGGCAGGATTGGGGGGCATGTGGTCAGCATGCCGACACCCACGGCCGTTAATGGTGGTTTTCTTGACCGGATTAAATGTAATATACTACCATAAAAATCAAAATTTTTCCCAATATAATAAAGATTGTACTTTATCCTAAAATTTCCAGCAAGCCGAAAAAAATATATATATCCAAATGCTTAACCTGAAATTCATTAAGGACCATTTCATAACTAAGATAAATAGTTATTAGATATCTTCCCATACCTCTATTAAAAAAAAGAAGAAACAACTTCTTTCACTTATGGTACAAGCTTTTTTAATAATAAACTTATCCATACTAAATGTACTTTAGCGTATCAACTAGAGATCTCAAAGAAACCATCATCAATCATGAAAACCTGACTTCACTGCAAACTATGAAGAGCATTCGCGGAAAAGAACAAAGTAAGTTCAAAGCTGGACAGAGGCCTATAATAATTACATAATACTGTATGTTTAAAGTTCGATATGAAAAGATTCAAGAGCTGCAAAAGAAGAACCCGAATACAAGTGGTTAGAAGCTATTTATTATATTGAACTGATATCTACGTAGAAAAACGCACATCAAGTGATACCTTTTCAAAGAGCTTTAATCGTTGTTATGAAATTGTTGTCTAGTTAGTATATTAAGAGATACTATAAATAAGAGTATCCTCTTATCGTGTGCTTTGATAATGTAGACTTTATTCGTGAAGTAGTCATAATATGCAACTTATGCTTTTAAAGTTCCCTAAATAAATTTTCTCGAGAGTATTTCGCTCAGAAACTTGCCAATTCGGAAGCAGTAGTTAATCCTATTTACCTTTAATAACATCTAACTGTTACAGAAGTGTGCAAAGAAGATTAATTGGACTATTCCATTTGTACGAAGCGTATTTGATATTGACCAATAACGTTTATTTATCTTTTTAATACGCTTGTCATAAACACAAAGACGCGATTGTATCTGATAAACAGTCAGCTCGTTACTGGAAACTTAGGGTGTCAATATGCAGTGATTAATACGTCACAAGCTGCCAGTGAACGCAACAAAAACACATTATTTTATACAACATAACTTGTTTGGAAATTGAAATAATATAAATGTGCATTAATTTAAAAACACAATTTCTGTTCGGTGCAAGCCAGTTCGTGTGCTTTTATTCTGTTCTGATGTTAGCAACGCCGACGACGCGTTCTATCTTGTAGTACGGCAGCGTTAGTTAGAATCTGGTAACTCGAATCGATTCTCAATTCAGCGATTCGATTTATCGACTGCTCATTCATTTAATATGACGTGATCTCACAGCTGACAGAATATTGACAACAAAGTAAGAAAATAAAACATTTTATTCATGGAACAGTCTTAACAAATCCCACCCGAAGGTGCGGGTTTCATCAGATAAATTTGCTCGAACTTCGTTCTGGCAAATAAGATCGATAAAAACATAATATCTCGTGGGATTACCTGATAAACATTTTATTCCCTTTAATCATATACTTTGTTTCAGAGCCTTCTAATTAGTGTTTGTCTTATTATTATTATTATTATTATTATTATTATTATTATTATTATTATTATTATTATTGTTATTATTATTTTATTGCATTATATCTCCTCACATTGGCACATGTATGTTTGTATAAAATTAATTTAATATTTTCAATTCCTTTCGAGCTCCAAGTTGCAGGTGAAACTAGGGGAAGAAGTCCACAACATTTTCTGCTATTTTCCCTGAATTAAAAAGAGAGAGAGGAAATCATGAACGCAGGGAAAAAAGTTCTTTCCAACATTGGCTAACACCTCCCTTCTCCCGCACAAATGATGTGTCTGTGATTGGAGAAGCGCATATGGAGGTGGAGTCAAAGGGTTTTCTTCTTTTTTTAGCAGCAGCAGTATTTCTTTGCTACAGCTACTCCGAAAAATAAAAAGGTCGAGGGGAAAAGTTTTGTTTACCTCCAGCTAGAAAAAAAAAGAATAGGAATAGGGATGCATGTTGAAACCAATAAGTTTGTAAAGGTTGTTTGCCACACTGCAGATATGCTGATATTATTCCGACATGAGGCATTTTACTGTTGCATTTTTATTGCAGTTGACCAAAGGATTCGGTCGTAAAACATTCGAAGACTTTGCTATTCCTTTCATTGCGATTCTCATTTTATTTTTTTCTCTCCAAGAAAGAACAATATCTACAATCATTTGAATGTATGATTAGAAATAATAATAATAATAATAATAATAATAATAATAATAATAATAATAATAATGATGATGATGATAATAATAATGATAAATCTGATGTGAAACACGTAACTTCCTCTACCAAAATAAAAGTATTGCCTTTAGTGTAATATATTATATATCATTCTCTTCAAGCAAATTGATTGTAAAAATAACGTCGTTCCACATCGCATCGATTCTCCGAAAGACAGACCTACACGGGTCGTACCCTTTTACGTCCCAAAGCGAGTGGTCACTTCATCAAAACAACCCTCGTGCGTCCGGTGCAATTTCACGTAAACAACCCTCGTGCGTCCGGTGCAATTTCACGTAAACAACCTTCTTGCGTTTCGTCTTGAACAAGATCGATACATCACACGTTCAACAACCGTTGTCAATGTCAAGAAAAATGAAAAAGAGGCCTTCTTGGTAGAAAAAATGGTTGAATATAGAACTGAAGCACTCAGCAGACTGGAATATGTGCGAACAGTATCATTTAAGTTCTTACCTGCCACAAGACAAAGACTAACTTCATTCTCCGCTTCAATTTTATTTAATATTGACAGTAATACAAGGATTAAAATTTTTGGGGTGTGTAGTAGTTCGCCTCATCGCGGTGCACCCTGGGTAACGCTAAACGAACTGCATGGTACCAATTATTAATTTTACCTGTAGGCCTATTCCATGGGACGCATTTTGGTCATTGCTCTAGAGAGACCCGGGACGCAAACGGGTCATTGGATCTGAGGATCTATGGACGCAAAAGTCCTAGTTTAGTGGTTTTGGGACGCAAAAGTCCAGACCCCACCTACACAACCCAAATAAAATCTGATTAATGCACTCAGTTAACTTTCTTTACTCTAAGCATGAGCAATACACCTTTCTCACTTCACATTCTGATACAGAATAAGATATCGTATTGAAAAGAGTGCTTATTCAGTTGTTTCAACTTGATACAAAGCATTAGGCACGACCTAGTTCCTACAAACAGAGGGTGGCTTATAACTACCCTTGAGAGAATTTGTTTGCAAAAAAAAAAATCAAATAAAAATTATAGTTGTATATGCAACTATTGTACAAAATTTACACAAAATTGTCAAAGCCGTTTTGGAAAAAAATAACAAAAAACATAATTTTCTTAGGTTGATCCTAAATATTTTATATTAACGAGGGTATAAGGTGGAACTGTTCATACTTTTACTGATAATTTTCTTTGTTTAAAGTGGCATCAAAAGCAAGAAAAGTCGTGGCCAATCTTTGTGTCACATTCCCAGAAGATACCTAACCCCCCCCCCCCAAAAAAAAGTTTTCATACGATTTCTCGTTCTGTTCACACACACATTATTACACACTCACACACAAAAATACAGACTTCTTTCTGAAAATAGTATTTTTGGATTCAGGGGAACCTCAAAATGTATAGGCCTATTTATGTTGAAAACTCAACTTCAAATTTCGGGTGAAAAAAATTATACGAGGCGTACGATTTTGACTCTGCTATCAGTGAATAGTGTGTAGTTCTCTGCTTATGCTATTACATAACCCAAGGGTTGGCCAATATAATAGTTGATAGAAGTCTTATTTTCGTACAGTTTATTTCGTATGCTAGAATCAGTACTCTATTTCGAGACCTTCCGCCGAAAACATGCGGTTATATTTTTTCATGTAATCTCTAGGCTATATATCTCAGAGTGGGAGGGGTATAACTAGGTTATGCAGAATGCAACACCTTATTCCTTCGGTAGGAATAAAGACAAAATTAAAATACAATACTTATTCGAAGTAAGTACTTTTTTTCAGAAAAAATTAACATTTTGTTTCTAAACTTCAACCGTATACACTCAATAAATATCATCCATTCTGTTCTGATTTTGCTTCATATCAGCAGAAGAAATAATATGTAATAAATTTTCCCTTACTGGTTTTTTAATAAAGTTTCAAGTTAATTAAATGTAAATATTGTTACTTGGAACCCGTAATCCCCTTCATAAGGCTGAGTGACTTAATTTCTTTCTTACTCGTTGTTTACTTCTCCCTTTTTAGTAATTACGCGACCGACGGACAAGGCCGATGAGACATATATATTTTTATTTTACCAGACAAGGGCATGGAAAGCCTCCCCGGGTGAGGGATCGGTTTTTCGCCGGAGCCGGGGGATGGGATGAAGATGATATCGACGACCAGATGATATCCATACACCACAAGGGCCTGAAGTTACCTGACATTTGTCTTAAAGGTGAGGGAAAACCCCCACCTACGTAATTTGTCCCTACCTGGATTCGAAGCCAGACCCACTGGGTGAGAGAATGGAACGCGTCCTTTGCGCCACAGCGGTGCATTGAGTGACTTAGTACAGCAATGTTTTAATTCGCGTGGTAGAGGTCATTGGGCCCGGAATAAATATCTGGCAGTGCGCTGTCACCATTCTGCGGCACTTTCAACATAATTATTTAAAAATATGTTATTTATTTGCTTAAAAGTTTGATTCTGCATAGTTATACCCTTTCCATTCTGTAAATATTTCATTAAAATTTGAATGAATATTTGGGCAAGACGGCTTTATAATTTTCCTCCAAATGTGGATCTTATGACTTTGCACTTCGCATTCAGCAAAAAGTAAATTCTTATAATATATGTTTTTGTACCCCTACCACCAGTCATTAAAACTGTGACTTCTACATTTTGCAGCCAGTATTTGTTTTTGAAATATTTAAATTAATCAAAATTACGATACACATAAATATATTATTACAAAATTATCAATTAATAATTATGACCTCGAGCATGACCTCAGGCAATTCTATGGAAATAAAAGCAGAAGTTTTAAGAAAATCTGAAATCTTAGAGAAAAGTGAAGTTGTAGTTCCTCGGATATTTCTATCTCAAATATAAAATATTATTTTGTTTTTCGCTTTCGGACTCGGACATAAATGCAGACATAGCACTCTTAGTTAACTTATTAACATTTAAAACCTTATAAAATGATTTCTGTACTCTCTATACTGAGGTCTATATTTTCATATGTTGTTCTTTGAACAATAATTATGTGACAATCTAATAATTGAACACCTACAGTCCGGATCTGATAACTGTAACCGTTCTGGTGAAGCGTAAGACAAGCGGAGGAGGGGACAGGCCCTGAATCTGTTTACCGCTCTTCCCTCTTTCCCGCGGCACACGGCCGACCTCTCTGAATCAGCTGTAGCCATTAAAACTGAACTATACAAGAAACATTCTTCTCCAAGGTTACAAAGAGTAGGATGGAGAGTATTTATATCATAAGTTCATTATTTTAATGTTTTACTCCCCCTCCAAAGAGAATTATTATAATACTTCCCCCATCTATTTGGTGTGGCGGAATAACACTTAACTCGTCAAGACATAAAACTATAGTATGCATGATGTCTGTGGTGGCAATGGCGTATTAAATACTAGGAATCGAAGGAGAATTGTTAGTTTTATCTTGCTTCCAGCATTAAGAAGAATGTCTTGATGGAGTTTTATAAGAATTATCGGTCATAGCCATCTCCTTGTGTAAATGTTATGAGGTTCGAGAAGTAACTGTGTGAATGAGTGAGTGAGTGAGAGAAAACGAGAGAGAAAGAAAAAGAAGGAAGAGGAAGAAGAGAGATTTGGCCAGCCAATAATGAAATAAAAAAGTATTACAGAGGAACGAAGTTGCAACATTTAAACCTACGGTCCATTCCTCTAGACATTCATTAAAAATAATTGTTAAGGGCTTGCAATACTCCTCCCCTAAACACCGTGGCTCCTTCCCCATCTCACTTACGAGTATTTTTCCAGTCATTTTTCTCACTCTTCATTTTTGCATAGCCATAGCCTTTCCTCCCCACACTTTTTGCTCACAGACACATTGTAATGGGGGGTTGCACATAATAAAAAATTGCGAAAAGGGGAAAAAAGAAAGATCCGGTCTAGCTGGACGAATTCCGGAGTTAGCCCGGATTCTAGATCCTGGATGTTGGGGGCTTTTTTTCCGGCGCAGATTGAATGGACTTCCACATATAAACCCCTACAACAGCATTTGGCCGGAAACGCCGAGTTTCTATAACTGATTCGTTCTCACAACCGTTCATCTCGCATTCATATAACAATAAAGTTTTGCCAGTTATTTTTAATTTGTTGATGGTGATGAGGATGGAGAAGGTAGTGGTGGAGGTAATTTTTAATAACAATTTTATGAGCTGCTTTTAGTCTAGAAGCTGCATGGCGTTATCTCCGTTGGAGCTTCCCGCCAGCTTCTGTGTATGTGTGTGCTCTCTGGAGTCTACAGCTAGTATGTAAAACAAGATATTTGGGAGAGAGCAATGAGCTTTTGTTTTATGATAGGCACTAACTAGAAAATGGAAATATTAATTCCCCATTAGTTGTTGCGTGTGTAATAATAATAATTAGTACTTTTATTTAGAAGAAAGCAGCACATGAAATCAATTTCTGTTTTCTGTCCTTTTCTTTAGGCCTTTATGTTAATATTATATGAATGTGTGCACATCCTCTTGAGAATTATAAGAATGGCTGTTTACAATTTATATTTATGATGTGCTAATTTTGATTAAAGGGCTAATTCGTGTAATACCTGATCTCGTCCGTAATCCACGTGTACATAAGAAAGTCTTAATATAATTTTGATAGTAACTTTCCACAATTTCCACATAAAGATGGATTCTTTTATATAATTAATAATTGATAATTTTATAACAATTTATTTATGTGAATCGTAATTTTGATTAATTTTAATATTTCAAAAACAAATACTGTTTGCAAAATGTAGAAGTCACAGTTTTAATGGTGGTAGGGGTACAAAAAAAAACACACACACATATTTATATATATATATATATATATATATATATATATATATATATATATACAGTATGTTAACTTTGTCATTGTGTAAAGATTTGTACCTTGAAGTGGCATTGTCACTTAAGGGCTGTATGCAAATTTTGAGGAACCATTTAGGCTTAGATAATGCCATAAAATAAGCCAAACTTATTGTCACTTACGAATCGGATATGTTCTCTAAAACAGCAGATTCTGTCGAATAAGTGGAAACATGTGATAGAAAATTTTCTTCACAGTCTAATAAAATGTGTTTCAAGTTTCTTTTGACATTTGGATTCTTGCAAACGTTGCTTTGTACAGTAATATTTATCAACTCCTAAAAATAACTTGAAAACTTTCCTTTTTCTTATTAGAAATTTGTTAAAAATTTGGGGGGAAAAGTTTATCCTGTAACCTATCAATCAGTTAAAATCTGCACAGTTTTACTTTCACTCCGTAATAATTCATAAATTTCTCCCCTAACCTATGATCTTTGGCTTAAAATTTTCAGAAATTGTAAGCAGACTAAAACAGGGAGGGAGAGAGAGAGAGGGGGGGGGAGAGAGAGAGAGAGAGAGAGAGAGAGAGAAGAAGAAGAAGAAGAGGAAAGGTAAATGTTTGCATTATAAGGGGAAAATAATTTTAATAAACATCTAATTTGGTGATAAATAAGAGTACTAGCATTCTGTTGAATCTGAACGTATTCCTTTAGAAGCTTGCATCTCATTTCTTATGCGATAACGTAGGGTAACATTTATCGAGTTTACGGTCATAGAACTGCCATTTACAACTGGTACTTGCACGCAGGAGTGTGAATCCTTAATGGATGACCTCCTGGGGAAGACGGTTGATCTTTGAACCTCTCTCGCCTTCACTTGGCACACTCTTGATCATTTTGTAGTACAAGAAGGAGACGTTGCAAAGGAAAAAGTGTTGCCAACCTTAAGGAGATGCTGTGCAGTCGAGTCACGTGCCTTGGCTTATAACTTGTATCTCTCAAGTAAGGACGGTTTGTCGTGGCTATGGACGCCGTTTGTGTAATGAGTGTAAGCCGCCACAACCTCTTCCCTGCTGACTCTAAATGTGAAACAACCCTTTCCATGCGATTACGTTACAATTAACATGAAAACATACGATAATCTAATGCAAGTGAAATTTTTACTATTACAACTTGGGATCATGCATTTTCGAATTATGTTAAAACATGTTAATAAAACTAATATGATAATGATACGGAACTTTAAATAAATAAACTGTGCTATTCTCTATTTATAATATGCTGCATGATCTTACTGTGACTATTTCCCTTAAAAATAAGTGATAAATTTATTTTTAATGGAAAATTGTGATTCTCGTCAACACTGTCAACCCATTTTTAGTGAATTTGGAATTTTAACTATGGCGGCTCTGTATGTTTTAGCAAGTTTACTTTTGTACATGTGCATCATAGAAACGAGATTTTCTCTGATATACACTCTCACGATATATGGGGAAGAAATAATTTTGTGCCTCCAAAATTCCGATTGCAGAAATCTCTTGATTCCCACATATTTTGGCGTGAAACTGTATAATTGAATTGACAATTTGAATGATTTTAAGTACAGAGTTAAAAATATTATCATTCAACTAAACTTTTATACTGTACAGGAATATTTGGAGACTAGCTGACGAAACCTATTGCATTTTATGCTTAATGGTTAAATAAATATTTAAATTATTATTATTATTATTATTATTATTATTATTATTATACGAATATGTAGAATTTCAACTAATCACAAGTGTCTAGTATGATTTTATCGTTTTATTTTTAACACTTTCATTTGATTGCACCTACGTGCAATTTTTTTCATCTAAATTCACAAACACTAAACAATGAAACATCTTCATACCTGTAGTCTCTTGGATAAGAAAACAATTCATCATTGAACACAGCGATTGGGTATATATAACAAACCAATCCTAAATTTCCTACTTTTTATTATACTTATTTTATATTTGTGTTATTGTAAGCACATGATGTATTGCTAGCATAGTCATGAACAGGGTCCGGATTCTAATGACATGTCATCTTTTTATTGATGCTGCATAGATATTGCCAACCTGTGCATAAATCCTAATCATGGCCTCTAGATTATATAAATTAATTTTTATTAGGTCATTTTTTGTCATTGTTTGCAATTTTATATTTTTAGGGCATTTATTACAATTTTAGGACATTATTTTGTCATTTTCGTGTCATTTTATTCCTTATTAAGTCGTTTTCATGTATTTACATTGAGTGTATTAACTTTTTTTCGTCGCTAGCGGTTCTGTCTTTGAAGTGTTGTTTGTTTAATGCAAGAAGGAAAAATTCGGCGTTAAAGTGTTGACATGTCTCAGTCGGAAGTGAGAATCAAAGAAACGCCTAAATTTGGTATTATATTACTATTGTTATTTTATAATTAATGGCAGCACTATGCTCCACCCTGAAATTCTGTACCCACTTTTCAGGTTTTATATACGTCCTGAATATTATTAGTTTATAGTTAGAATTAGTTTTTTTTAATATTCATAATTCTAGTGTTACAACGAAGTTCTTTTGTTTTGCTATTTTTCCTTTCATATGTTAGAAATCAGTCGCGGCCATGCCCTTGGAGATTTTATGCTGTAACAGGAAAAACCGAATGCCTAGGCACAAGTCTCCCAATAAAAGTTCCTTGTATATGTCCCCACTATACACAAGTAAAATACTTCGGTGTTATTCATTAGCACTCTGTATATCCATCGTGAATAATGAAGTCATGAAACCACAATGTTCGTACATGCAGAGAACGGAAACATACTGTATAAAACCCCTGAAAAAATTCCTACAATAATATAAATTAAAGTAAGGCACGGTAATAAATGATTATTAAGCATTGAAATACAATATGCTATTCATATTCCAATTGGAGAGTCATTTTCTCAAAGCTGTTCGCATGAACTCCACTATACGAAGGGAAGCGCCTTACAGGAGCGAACACTACTTCTCCGACACTGGTGTACTGCGTGCAGTATCCAGGCTACACAAAGGCGCTAGTCCATAAACTTGCATGGGGAGGTATTTTTCTCACTCTAACGTAGGTCATGGAGGGTCCTACGTCCACTGGAGGTTAAGGATTTCTGAGTTCTAGACAATCGTCCCATGAAATATTATAACTAGGGGCGGATTTCTATGACATGTCATATTTTTCCCCTTCGAATTATTTCAGGTTTCCGACTAATTTAAACCAGATTCCAAGCATCCTGGTGAAAATGGTACAGCTTTTATTGTGCATATAACTGTATATTTAGGAAATTTTCAACTATTGTAACATATTTAGTATGAATATGCATATTTAGGTCATATTTTTGCATATTTGTGTGCATATTAAAGAAATTTTGAAGTTTCATATCATATTTTGCACATTTTGCATTAAAATTATACTTTTTGAGAATTTACAGATATTTTAAATAATTAACATTATACTTTAATAAAATTTATTGTAATGAAACTTAAAAAATATACACAATGTGTAAGTGGTAAAGTCATATTTTAAATTTTATTGGTCATATTTTAATGTTTTTTAGGTCATAAATGCATGCATATATCCTATTTTTTAGGTCATAGAAATGCGCCCCCTAGTTATTAGATTGACTTGGCACCAGAGTCTGCCACCTGCTTGGATTTGAGAGTGCAAACTATTTTTTACCCTCAATAATCAACAATATAATCCGGCAGACCACAAAAGTATGTCCCGAATTTTTACTCACCAGTGCCTCAGTGCCAGTATAAATTTCTGTGAGAAAAGAACATTCACAACAATACAGTTATTTACAGTTTGTACAATTACGTACGAACTAGTCTATAACTTTGTGCGTACAATAATATTTTTTTATAAATAAAATACCAGTTTTAGGTCATTTTTTTATAATTATTAAGTCATTTTCCTTAAAATTTAGGGTCATTTTATAGGTCATTTTTTTAAACAATTTTAGGTCATCAGAATCCGGGCCCTGGTCATGAACATTGTAATTGGGTGTATACCTGTAATGTTCATTCTTGGTTAAATAAATAAATAAAATAAATAATAATTTATTTTGAAAACAATTCGATATTCGGACTTTCATTTATTTGGACCCATGAAGAAATTTCTGGCCGGTAAACGCTTTACGTCAGATGCAGAAGTGAAAACATATAGAACAATAGACAAAAGATGTCCCTTAACGTGTGCATTTGTTTGTAATTGTACCTATTAAAGATTTTGTAAAAAAACAAAACATATTGTGCGTTATTTTTCGATCCACCCTCGTATATATTTTATCACTTTCATTTTATCGCACCGATATGCAATTGTTTTTATGTAAATTCATAAGGACTTAACACTGAAACATATGTGACTTATTTGATCAAAAGCAGTCATTGAACAATGAGCATGTGAGCAAATGGAGACATCAAAATAAGGTACAGTGCCATTAAGAAGTCTCTCTGCAGATATGGTTATGTTCGCCACCCATGTGAAGGTTGGTACCTGTATTACTCCCTACCTTCCATTCTCGTAGCAGGTATGCTAGAACAGTCCATGTCAAATATGGTTAGCTTATGAGTGTTTGGTATTGCTGATGAGTCGAAAACTGAAATAAGGAATTACGTTATATCTTTAATTAAAGTTTCCGAAAATAAATTAAAGTGAGTGAATTTTTATCTTCAAGAAAACATTAAACATTTCTAACGGCTTATTTAAGTAGGTAAGTTTTATGTTAATTTATTGTCGCAGAACATTATAATCATATGCTAGTGATGCCAACTGAATTCAATTTCTTAACGGATACTCATCTGCACAAGTGCTGTAGAGCGATTTCTTGATGACACTGTACATTATGTGTAGTGAAACATTATAAATGTCGTATAATAAAAAGCGGGCCAACAATATTAATAACTCTAGACTGTGTAATAGCAAAACATTAAAAAAAGCTTACTTTCTTGTGGAAATTCTGTGCTCTGGTAATTTTTAACGGAAACAATTCAGTTCACTAGGATAGGATTTATGTGCATTAGAATCAAACAAACTAAAACTATCACGGCAGGTAATTCTAAATGTTTTGGAGAGGAATTTAAAGAATATTTAGTAAGAACAGAAGAATGTAAGTAAGTAGGAACTTAATGACTCGCTTAATAAAATAATTACAATTTGAAATCCGGATTTTCTCAAGATAAAGAGGCTCACCGAAAATAAAGTGTCATGATTTTGAGATATTTTGACCAGACAAAGTTGATCTTTCTCTTAGCTGTCAAGGAGTTTATGCTAAGAAAACCAACTGATAAATAATTCTGTTTTCATTTAAGCTTAGTAGTACAAAATTCAATAGTACAAAAACGAAAATATTCAAAACCATACTACAGAGTATAGTCTTCTACGGAGCAGAAACATGGACATTAAATAAAAAACAGGTTAACAGATTGAACGCACTGGAAATGGACTTCTGGAGACGGTCTGCCAGGATACCTAGGAAAGATAGGATTAGGAATACGGAAATACGACGTATTATGTGTGCAGTCACAATTGAAAGGAAACGACTTCGATGGTATGGACATGTACGTAGAATGGGAGAAGAAAGAATACCTAGAATCGTACAGGAATGGGAAAGTAAGAGAAGAAGAGGAAGAGGACGACCTGCTACTACCTGGATACAGAATGTACACATGTCAATGGAAAGGTTTGGTTTAGTGGAGGAAGATGTACAAGACAGGGATAAGTGGCGAAATGTAGTGAGCAGTGTAGAGTTCTGAATGGTGGTATCATATTTTGTGAGTCAGGATGAGTTATGTGATAGTGCTTGACTGTTGTATTTGTTTGGTTGGAGACAAACCTCTGTTTTGAGGAAATTTCTCATTTAATAAAAAAAAATTTAAGCTTTATGCGCTATCTAAAAAAGAGTGAAATGAAACGATTGTAAGATTCACTAAAGAAATAAAGATTAAATGCTCTAACTTCGATCTTGTTATCAAGCACTCAATGATCATAATATAATATGACAGTGTGCAAATGCTTTATTACGAGCAATGCATTAGAATTATATATTTATATTGCCCTGATATTTATATTTCAAAATTAAAAATAGATTCTTGAGTCACCAAGTTGTTGCTTTGTTTAAGTTATGTTTATTTTGTAGCTTCAAAAATAACATAACTAGTTAAAAGTGAGCTTACATATTTTAGTGACGTAAAATATAACGTGCAGTTATTTTAAAACCAAATTAATAGATTTTGCTTTTAGCAAGTTTAAAAAAGAAATAGCCACTTTACAGATTTTGCAATTATAGCAGTCACTTAAATGCATTTCTCAATGAGGGATATTTAATCATTCATTTGCAAACGTGGCAAGTTTTGAGTTTATTATGCAAACTCTAAAAGCGGAATGATACTATAAACAGGTCGGGCATTTAACGTTCCAAGTTCGGAAGTAGGATATCCTTTTCTCTTCCATCACCGACTGATAAAACTCCAAATGCCATTCCATTTGCTCAACATTTCTCCTTCTCTTTGCTTCTTGTTAAAATTTTCATTTCGTGGATTTAAAGAAGAACTCATAAGGCAGTAAGTTAAGTACATACACACAAGCCTGAAACTTGTGTACCGTATTTTTAGGAAGTCACTTAAAAGTCACTTTAAAAGTTGAACTTTGCTTCTTTAACGAGCTTGAGAGTACAGGTTTGTTTTTCTAAATTGGTGTAGTTTGCTCGGTGAGAGAAAGATTTTTAATGGCGTACATGCTCGAGAGTTCGTTACTTTAGCTCTCATATAGACAAACAATGGATCAATAATTATTTACCACTACAAATGCGTATTCAATTTACGAGGTTTACAATTTTTCTAAAAGCTTTTACAAGTGAAAATTCTTTATTTTGTCGTCATAGTAGGATTACTAAATCAAATTGGTAACTAATTGCGAACTCTGCGAATTGATAAATTTCATTCATGATGAGCGAATAAAATAATATGGGACACAAGAAGAAAAGAAGAAAAGAATTTATTATCAACATAAATGAAGCTGCTTGACTCTACGCAAGCTGCCATTAAGACACAGCTTAACAATTCCATAATAATTATAATAATAATAATAATAATAATAATCAAAACAACAGTGATATCAACGCTGATCTGATAGGAACAGAGTGGTGGTAACTTCTAACCCTAAAAGAAGTAAGGAATTACTTTAAAATTAAAATAAAGTGTTCATTATTTTATTTCATTCAAACATTGTCAAAATATAAGAAGAAATACATGCTTCAATTAGTGGAACAAAATGCAGGACTAACATTGGGCAATTACATGGTCTGAATTATGGTTGGAACTTTATAATACTCTTATTGTTGAAAATCCTGAGATATATATATATATATATATATATATATACCTATTTAAGATAAAAATGTAATAACTAATAATATTCAGATCTAGTAACTTTTGTCTTTCAGTTATTGTTTCATTTTAATTTCCTACATCTATTTCTACGTCTTCAAATAAACGTATTTGTAAAAAGAAGTTCTGTGTTTTTCTGAGGTATTTCATCCAAGCATCTATTTAATGTGTGATTTATTCCCCCCAATCCTTCGCTCCCGAACCTGATCTATGTCCATAGGTTAATCTTTGAGTGCCAGACTTTTGAGATCAAATCAATACGAGTTGGACTCATCCAGGGGCTTGCAAGCCTTACAGCCACTCGAATGAAACTCCTCCTTTCACAGCTCACCCAGGCTTGAGCCTGAACTCAAACCAATATGAGATTGGCTCACTCAAGGCCGGTGTGGAGAATCAATGACAACTTTAAATAAAGAAAAAAAAACATTAGAAGGAATCAGAAGCATTGGAAAACTTCCGAGCACTCGACTGTACTGTGATCTGAGACTAACGAATCTACAAAAGAATACAGAGATCGTTCTTTGGTGGATAAAAAAAAAACTACATTAATAGGTCATTCAATTGGTCAAAAGTACATAATATGAGGACATTTGTGCAAACTGGTTTACTTTTAAAAATGATATGCCATTTTAACATTCAGATAATGTTCTGTTATGACGGCACGAGCCATAATCTTCTAAATTATGACCCTTTTACGCTTCAAGAAGATACATTTTTCATCAAACAAGTTTGCGATGACAATTGAGGGGTGGATGAAGCTTCTTGAATTTTGTTATAACTTTGTAGGCCTACACTATCCAAATTGTAGTTACATTAATTATTTAATTTCAATTAGGAAATGATATTCAACAAATCCACATAGTGTTTGTTAATAACAAATGATTAAAGTAACAAAATGATGCATTTGTAATGGAGAACAGCTTAGAACACATGGAATACTTAATTTAATTGAGCGTTTTAACTTATTAATTTAACCAAGAATGTGTTCCTCCTCGAAGATGGCTGCAAACAGAAAAACAAACAAAAACAAAGAACTCAGCAAGAAGAGACTAATCAAAGTAGGAGATCGGAAGTGTTCTGATATAAAACTAAGAGATAGAGGAGCCTGGATGTAGCTTCTCTTTCGTCTCTGGCTTGTGTTATCATAGCAAATGTTTGACGGGTGCTACGTAAAACATCAGTTAATATTGACTTTGAGAGAGGAGCTCCTCTCTCCTCTCGGCAAGAGTAATCTTGAGTACACATAAACCTACACGCATTAAAGACTATCTGGGGAAGGGAATAAGATTTTCTCTACGAATATACTCCGATTTCAGATAAAGGGGAGAGCAGAGAGACGAAAAAAGCGTGTTTATATTGTAGTGACAAATTATTACATAAGCACACCAGTTGCTGAAATGTTCATGCTCTAGGCTCTACAATATTCTATTTTATGAACGATCACAAATTAATTGTAGATCACCGGCAAAAGCACTAACGAAATAATGTTACTGGCGGTGGGGGGGATTTATGAAAATGAATTCGTAGGAGAATATTGTAAGAAGGAATGATTTCAACTATAGTTAAAAACTGCGAGTATAATAATAATAATAATAATAATATAGGTGAAGATGGTGATAATAATAATATTATAGGTGGCGATGTTAATAGTGATACTAATATCTACACAATGAAATATAAATAAAATACATAAATTTGTAATCTAGACTGAAATAAGAGTACAGAATTAGGAAGGAATATATATAGGGGACACGACAAAAATCAATAATTAAAAAATTAATATAAATGTAGGCCTACGACAGAAGAAGCTATAAAATAAATACATATTGCAAAAAAATTAAGTGAAAATAACAGAAAATGAAGATAAATACAGCAATAGGCTAGATAGAAGGGTAGTCAGAAGAGAAACAGAAGTAGAAAAGAAAGCAGACAGGATATAAAGTGTTTATAAAAACGTGATAATTGACTAATATATAAAACAAAGAACACACACACAACATATACATGTACATATGTTATTATAGTCTATGACTTATATAAAATGAAATTAATTAAACTCGGAACATTCTGAAAAAAATGTAATGAAGCTGATTAAAGTATTAAAGGATGATGCGCTTTAAGGTAATCGGAATGATAATTCTTTCACACTGGCCGTGTGAAGGCAATGTTAGAAAGATTGAGTCAGACTGAACAATTCAATGCCATAGCTGGGATTTGAACCAGGATCTACTGCTCTACGGGCCGCTGCTCTTACCAATTGAGCTACCATGACAACATGCCGGTACAACATTAAATTCTCCAACTGGCTCAAATATCCCGATATACCACCAGGCATTCTCAATATGAGATACCAACCCAGTGGCGACTCACAAATTCGTAAGTGCTTTAAGGCCTGGGCTTCATAGTAAACCACTAGTAGGTCACAGTGAAATGATAACTCTTTCACACTCCTAAGATAATTGATTGATAAGTGTAAGAAATATACCTCCTCGAGAAAAAAAGACAGAAAGTGCTGTTGGAGAAAAGAAAGGATGGCAATAAAGAAGAGGATGAACTTAACACGAGCTAATACAGTACCGGTATTTTGAATGAATACGTTGGTTCTATATATTAAGATTTATGCACATGAAATATTTCAAGATTTTCATCCCTTTTCTTAACGTATCAAGTGCGGTAGCTTAGATCAGAGCGTACCAACTTTACTAATGATGTTTATAAAGAAGGGAATTTGGTCTCGCCTTATAACTTGGATAAAGTCTCAAAACTTCTGTCAACAAGATGTACGGCAGAACGCAATCTTCTTATAACTGCAGCACAAGGTTTAAATAACCAGACTCAGCTAAGACCCACAAATTATAATATTCTTCCAAATTCTTCCTAAGAGACTTTAATCTATAGAAGTGAAATGACAGGGCTAGTATGTCTCTTCCTTGGAGATCTTTGAAAAATATTAAATATTTCAACGTTGGGGGGAAATGGTCACCATTACGGGGTGTTCGGCTCTTAAGACTGTCTATTTGTCACGGTTTCAGTAACACCAAAGTACAAGGGTATATATTTTTAATTTGTGCGAGTTAGTTTTCTTCTTATAATAATAAATGATGCGGCGTTACAAGAGGTACGGAAAATAAAATGATAAATACTAATTTTGTTGAAATAGGCCTAATACGTGACAAAATGTTTAAATCAGTATCTCCGACAAGTTGTATACTTTTGTCAAATTTCGATAGAAAGAATATACATAGGCCTATCACCTAAAAAAAAACTAGCTTAATTTCTCTTTCATAGCATGCTTTTGCCTAAACTTCCGGTTTATTAATATCTTATTAAACTAAGGACTCTTTAAACGATTCCAATATACTTGCTGATAACTAGTACAATTTTTGGTAACAGTATGCAAAAGATCACTAAAGTTGTAAGGAGAAGGTTTCTTATGACAGTAAGAGTTGAATGATGTAATAAATTGTTGTAAAAATATAAGGTACCAGTACCGGTACCGTACTGTAAATTTCTTTAGGTGACCTAGCTACTCTGGTATAACTCATGACCATAGTCAACTCCAAAAATTTAGCAAAGATCGTGACATTGAGTGAAATAACTAATTTAACACAATATTACTACTTTTTATGATTATTCAACGACAGGGGTTTTACAATCTAAGTTAGGTTGTGATCGTCGCCGGTGTGCCGGTATTTTCTCCCGCAGAAGATTTTTACATGGCTGTAAATCTAAGAAATAAGCCTGGTACATTGTATACACACTTAAATGCCTTCGACCTGGGTCGGGATCGAATCCTCGACCTAGGACACCATGCAGACTGCGCCACCTAGGCCCTAGACTAATCACTAATAATAAACATACTTTACTTTAGAACAACATGTAAAACATGGAATAGTAAGAAGCTTTCAACCCATTAGTTAGAACAGTTTTATCTTGTCATATAGCTATTTCGTATTATAAAATGGTAATAAGCCTACAGCTCTAATCCTACAATAAAATAATAAAATATGACTCACCTCTGTTAAGGCCTGACGGAGACATTGGTCCTGCTGAACGGTTGAGATCAGCCGAGCAACTCCTTTCGACTGTCATCTTAGGTGCACCGATAGAATCCGAACTGCTAGATGTCGACACTGCTACAGACGCGTGATGTTGTGGCTGTTGTGGTGGTTGTGGTGGTTGTGGCTGTTGAGGTGGTGGTGGTTGTTGTTGTTGCTGCTGCTGTTGCTGGTGCATAGGAGCCACTGCGACAGCTCCAGCATTGCTGCTGTTACTGCTACTACTGCTACTAACGGCTGATACACTCAAGACTCCTTCTCTTGTCACATCTTGAATAGCTGTAGCAGCCCTAGAGCCAGCTCCTGCTGGCTGTAAAATCGTATACTGTTTCGAGGATGTAGCCTCTGGGGAAGCCACTGACACAGGTGTAGCTTTTGCTCCTGAATGAGCTGAAGTTTCTGAGCCCACCGCATCTGGTCTCTTTTCACTGTCTTCCTCTTTGGTGTTAGTTTTGAGCTGGAGAAGGCAGACAGCAGCTGCATTGTGCTTTTCATCTAAAGACGTCACAGAATGTTGATGGGTGCCTCCAGGTTCAGGAATAGGTCCTTGTAGCCCGACAGAGCCAGGGTAGCCTACGAATGTAGCAGAGGCAGGAAAGGGTCCAATAGGAGGTATAACAGTAGCCACTGGAACTTGTAGATCGATATTAGAAGTAGTACTAGGAATTCGTGTAGAGGAGTCTTTGTTGCTGTTGATAGCTCTAAATGCAGAACTTGCAGAGAAGGAAACGGAAGAGGAAGGGGTAGGGGAAGAAGTAACAGAAGATAACATAGCATTGGAACCAGCGGCACTCGTACATGTCGGCTTGCTTGGTTGGAATGGTCGTTGTTGAGAACTAGATCCGAACATATGCTGACGATCTTGAAATGATTGAGAGCTTTGATGGTTAGTATTAGAGATGGCTGACCCAGCTTTATGGCCTTCATGCAGGTTTGTATTTTCATCCTTTCGTTTCTGTCTGTCTTCAGTTTTTTGTCCACGATCTGACTCGTCTTCTTCATCTTTATCTCCTGATGGATCGGACATATCAATTTCGAGCTCGTTAGACGAATCGTCTACCAATTCATTGAAGTCTGGTTCATATCTTGATGTTGTAGCATACTCTATCGATCGGCTTGAAGAAGGCGTTGCTTCGGTAGACGAATTTGCTGCAGATATCATAGCTTTGTCTTTGAAATTCTTGCTTTCAATAGTTTTTCTTGAGTCTTGCAGTTGAACAATAGATCCGCTGCTGCCAACTTGAGACTGAATTGTGGCACACTCACTTTCAATTTTGAGCAGGTTTTCAAGTTCGTTCCCCTCTTGAAATGTCTGTGGTTGAGAAACGTCTCTATCGTGAGGTTTGGTTTTACTATTTGCCTTCGTTGTAGCAGATGTTGTTGCTTTACCGTTGCTATCATACTGTTGTTTCGTCTGTTGACTATTAGTTCCTGTTGTGTTACTTGCAGAACCTGTAGATGGCCTTCCATCTGATCCTATTCGCGAATGTCTGCTGTCCGATTGTTGACCTCTAAGTGTTATAACATCTTTCAGTGAACATGAGGAAGATTCACTACATCCAGAAGATGAAGATGAGGCTGAGGACGGCGACATTTTATTATTAACCTTCTTCTCTTCAAAAAGATTTTCGAAAGTCGGCGATTCAAAACGGTCATCGTTTTCTGTTATTCCCCTATTGTAGAAAGAGCCACGAGGTCCAGGCCAACTTCCCGAGAGGCTTTTCAAAGCAGCTTCTGTTTCCCTAATGAGAGTTTCATCATCTACAGGTTCGTCTGTGGCAGCAGAGCTGCTGGTAGCTGACGATGCGATTGCTTTGGCTGATTTTCTTGCAGGACTGCGCACAGGGGATGTTCCTGCACTACCACCACTGTTCTGCGTCAGGGCGCGTTTTTTCTGTGGTAGCACAACGGGTGTTTTCTGAGAACTACTGGAGTCTGCTTCTGTTGCTTTTGTGGTCGCATCTTCTGTGCTGTCACTGCATCTCAAGGTTTTTCTTCTTCTCTTAGCTGCTGCTCCTGCGTTGTCACTGTCTATTTCTTTACTTCCTGCACTAGCAGCAGCCTCTAACATTGCCGCCTCCTCTTTCTTTTGTGGCTGTTGTGAATTTTTCTTAAGTAGATGTTGTTGCTGTACCTTTCCTTTAGCAGCTCCAATTTTATTGCTCACTTCGGGAGTAGCACCTTCTAATTTCCGTTTCTTTAGATGCAATGTTGTAGACCCAGAAGTGGCGGGGGCAAGAGAATCTGAAGATGATGACGTAGCAGCAGAAGATGAAGTTGAAGAAGCCGCATTTGATCTGAAACGGGCACAGATTGCATTCATTAATATTTTGCCTGAAGAAGGAGGAAGGAGATAAAAAATACATACAAGAACGGGTCTTTCTTTCTCGCTCTTTCACCGCAACTTTCTAAAAAGTTTTGCTTGAAAGATATGCCTCGTGTCGCGTCGCGGTGCGCAGCATGGCGGCGACGTTAAAGAAAGAAAAACAGGAGAGGGTAGAGAATAAGGAGCAGCTTCACCCAGCAAGTTATTTCATCGCGTAGCCAAATTAAAATCGCCTCGGTAAGGCTTTTTATACATTCTGATGCTACCAACATTTGTTTGTTATTAAACGTACAAGAAAACGGGACATATATTTTAAACTCTAATTTCATAGCTATTATTGTTTTGCTGTCAGAATGGTAGAGGGTGTCTCGATTTACTTTCCTCCATGTAAGGTGTGCTATTAACACATAAATATTTCAGTTCGTATTCATCTTATTGTAGACACAGCTATTATAACACATAGGGTAATATAACATTTTATATTAAGCATATTATACAATTCGTATAGGAAAATTTAAACAAAATCGTTAAACCTGATTTCGATAAAATCGAGAAAAAATGGCATCTTCTCCCTATAAGATGGTTGTAAAAATCGTTGTAATGTTTGTATCGTACCAATAACATTATTTACTGTAAGTGTACAATTCTCTCTTCACATTGTGATATAGAATAAGATGCCATATTACAAAATATGCGTATTCATTTGATTGAGCCTGAGTTTCTATGCACGGTGGCTGCCTTATAATTACCCTACAGGTATCTTTCTAGAAGCAAATCTCCTGAAAAAAAGTAGTTTACCTACCGGTACGAAGACACATAGACTACTAATCATTACGCTATTCACTAAACTCAAATGTACAAAAATCTTGTTGATGGCAAATTTCATTTTATTATTATTATTATTAAATTGTCATTATTATTACATTATTATTATTATCATCATCATCAACATCATGATCCTCATGATCATCATCATAATCATCATCATAATCAGGCTGTTATTATAGCCAGAGGCGCCAACTTATATGGGCCCATGGTGCTGAAGCCCACCCAATAATTTGCCGTAGGCCTATTTTGTTAAATTGTTTATTACCATTACTAAAATATGTTTTGTTGTTGAACCGCTGGAAAGAGAAAATCTGGCCATTGTTGACATACATAGTACTATCTCCTCTTATTCCAATTCACTCACGATTGTTTGAAGTCGTCTCTTAGTTAATTAATTTTTACGTCTTATCTGTTAACGCAGTTTCCAAATCCACCGCCATATTTTTATGCGTTCTTGAAAATTTCAATCACATTGCTTCAAAATATGCAAACGGAGAGTGCGGAAAAGTTAAACTCAGAATTTAGATTATGCTTGTGGTTAAGACAAGAGTGTGGAGTACAAGACAATTATTACAAAGTTTGTCATCAGAAACAATGAAATCATTTCATGCAGGCCTACAGTTTTATATTTAACCATAGTCATATTAATATTATATAAGTCTATTTCATGAACCAAGGGGGAACATTTTTAAATATTTGAGCCCACCCAATGTTTTTCAAAACTTGGCGCCACTGATTATAGCGCTCTCAGAGGTAGAGAATATTTTCCACGAGTCCCAAGGAGGAGTTACCTTTTTTTGGAAAAAGAAAAACTAACCACCTATGAAAGAAAAACTCATGCCATTGACACCATCTCTTACACTAGCCTATGTTAAAGGACCCCCAAATTCTGAAAGAAAATGTAATTTCTTCTCAAATATGCATCGTTTATCTAGCCTGTTGCTTCTTCTGTTCAGTAAGCGATGGGGTATCCCCTCATTATTTTAGGTGTTGAAAGCCTATAGAAGCACTTAGTTTAAAGAGGTTTCTTTGGATTCTGTGGGATACGGTCTTCATCTCCAAACTCATTAATACATGAATTTATTTATTGGCTTATTGGTCTAAACATCAATGTCTTGCCTCTACCTTCCGAATCCACTCTTGATCTCTGAATGATTAATGCGGAAGTTTCTGACAGTTTTGTAGTTCGGATTCCACATTTATGTGTAAAGCTTCAATAAGCGTCAGTAGAAAATTGTGAAATATTATTTTTATTTTAGGGACCTTAAGAGCATTCATAAGAAGATCCTTGTCTTTAAGACAATAAAAAATCTCAAATACATAGAGCTTTTTATTACGACACTATTATTATTTATTATTAGTATATTTTTATTGTTATATGCTTACGGTTAATATTATCAGTAGTAGTAGCTCAGTGGTAGTGACAGTAGTAAGTAGAAGTAGATAAATATATAACATATATCGTTATTCATCATCCATTCTATGCAAGGGCTTCCAATTATTACTGCAAAGTTCTTTCATTACATTTTGAATTTTCCCTAAGTTTCCTTTATCTTCAAATAACAAACATAAACAACTAAACTCTAAACAATAATTCACTAACTCAACGACAAAAGAATTTAACTAACCAAACAAAGAAACATCGTTGCTGATTCAATAATAAATTCGTCTGGAAATTTTAAAGGTCGTTGAGTCTTCAAAACGCCTAAGTGCATTCTACCACTAGGCCTAATCTATTTTCTTATACTATTTCTGCTCCGTTAAAAATTCCCCCATTTTCCTTATTAAATAAAAGTAATAGAGGACGTAGTAATAACAATAGTTGTGGTATTGGTATTGGTAGTTTATATTTAAATTAATTAAGGTGGCTTATAAGTTAAACCAAGCTAATCACAGGTACCTTTTACTATATAATTCCCTGAATCCTCTCGCGCAATTGTGGTATCGACTTTTGATTGTGTGCATAGACAACTCTATCAGCAACATCAAAATGGACTCCATATGCTGCCCATTGAAAGAAGAAAAATGAATCTCCCACTCTCTTTAATGTTATTTGCGGAAAGCATAAGTTTCTTATGAAAAGACTGTGGTGGATACCATATCCCAAACAAGTTTACCGGGGAAAATTATCTGCGGTTGTCAAAGACTGTAGAAAGCTAGGCTTTCGCCCTGGCTGGTTGCTCTATGAAATTTAATCACGAGAATTAATCTGGACGTCTGGAACCACTAGCTAATAACTTGCCTGCGCAGGCACCGGAGCCTGCCCGGAGCCTTGTTTAGCAATATATTGCTGTTGACGGAAGGTGAATGCTGCTCAGAGAGAGAAGGAGAGAACTAAAACTGCTTGCTCTTGCTACTCCAAAATTCTGCAAGCCGAGTTATATAACATTCTCCACTGCAGCTGAATTGCTATGTCTGCATATATCTAGGATTATGATGTTCGCATGTTGGAGTAGCTATAAAACGCATGTAAATATTATTTTTCTTTTTTTGGACGTGAATGTTTAAGGGCGTGCACCTTTAAAATGTCCAAGTACAATAAGACTGAAGACCTGTGACTTTTATAATACAGCAGGGACATAAATACATAATCGGGAGGTCATGGGGGTTACAACCCCTCTCCCGCTATCACAGGAAAATTTAAAAAAATAATTTGTTTCATGTTAAGAAGACAGTTCAACATAGAAAATTAGTAGGCCTACATCAGTCTATAGAAATAGGCCTATAATGACTTGAATTTGACCTGTTGATTTTTTAATACTAATACAATTTTGTTTTTTTCTTAAGTATTGTATGAAATATTCTCAAGAAACCTCGTGGACTTGAATTTAGACTTTACTATCGTAAGCTTCTTTTTTTATTTTTTACAAATGCGCTTTGATTTCGGCCTATACATTTTACAAAATAAATAAAATTAGTCTTTGTCTTCTTCTTAGTATAAATAATATGCGTGATTTTCCTCCTTAAAATCAAAGCAGGATTAATCTACGGGTATTATGTACAAGTCGTAAACCAGGAAAGAAACATTTCACCGGCCGGCCGGGAATCGAACCCTGACCGCCTCACGCACGGCAGCGGACAATACAGTTATAGGCCTATAGTTAATTAGTAAGACATCAGAAAATTTAATTAAAATAGAAACACAGATTTTTTTTCCACTGTTTAATTTCGGAAAAAAATAAACTTTTTAATAAATTATAATTGGACAGATTATAAACCTTGTTGAATATAAAAATGAAGTTGAATTAAATTGAATAGGAAAACTTAGAATATTTAAAAGACAAATCAATCAAGATTAGAATTCTTGTTGTGAATACCAGTTACAAGAAAGCAACCTCAAAATAATTACAAACGTATCAGAGCCATGCTTCATTTTGCCAGAATGTGTATGTGGAGCAATTTACTTGATGTTTTTGAAATCACGAGTTGCGAGTCCGGATATGAGAGTTCCATGTTCCACTTTGTCCCCTCCTCTGTCGTCTTTCTCATCTAAATGACAGTTACAGATGTTCCGGTTCGTTATAACGAACAAGGTCTTGATTAAATCTCTTCATGGCGGAATGGAAAACCTGACTTCCAAGACAATCCGTTAAATCGATACATCGATTATTTTTATAACAAAACTCAATTTAATTAGTAACCTAAACTGTCGATTTAATTATTGGATTATTCAAAACGATTATAAAACGGAATTGAGAATTCTCTTTTGCAGGGAGATTGATACAGCTGCCAAGAACCAGAGTCTTGACTTTAAAGAGCATGCCACTTCAAGGTCCTGTACACAACTTTTAAACATGTCAATTCAAAACTCCATTTGACTTTTTTTTTTCAAGAGAGATATCTTGCAGCTGGGGAATATTCTTATTATAAAGAAGGAATGACTGAGGAATTAATCTTTTCACTGCTACTGACGTATGAAAGCGTTACATCGAACAATTGTTTAAAGCAGATAAGTAAGAATAATAGAGTAATGTCCTATGTAAAATGTGAGGATTTATATCCCCGTATTACCTTTATTATCTACGGAAGCCAGATATTCAACTGAAAATTTTCCCATTATTATTTATTTTAGCCACATGACTTCAAAATATGTATTTCTGACTAACAAGAAAATAACTGTAAATCAATTTTATTTCGTACGGTTTCCCCAATATACATCTTACAGTATAATATCTCTACAAGCAAAAATTAATTTACTACAGAAGTGTTAATATTTTTCAAGAAGTAACTATCGGGAAGTTTCGACATCTAAAACAGGCCTAATCGTCAGGATAATAGGTGGAATATTCTTAAGTAGCAGCATATGCCTATTTTATCCATGCATTTAAACGCATTGATGAAATAGAAAGCCTCTTTATTAAAGCCGTACATTAAATTTGAACAGACAGACGATGTTTGCTCTGAAGAACATGTTATGATTTATAAATATATGCAAGGCTGGTAATTTTAACTGCCAGTGTCTAACATTCAAGCATGAATATGCACTTAACCTTACTTAAAAACATGTAATTTCATTCCTAATGCAAAAGCAATGCTACAGGAAAGGGAAAAGCACGTGGGTACATATCGATTTATGATAAAAGCGAGTTCTCTTATTCGTAATGCCTTTCAATGTAGTACAGTTTGTGGACAGGGGGAATGAGGTAGAGACGTTTCTAACGTATGTCGCCTACCACTTTCAGCCATCCTGGCCTGTGCTTCAGAAAGCCTTCATTAAAGAGTAAATAAGGCAAGGAGGTTGTACGGTATCCACAAGAGGGGGAGGCAAACGAATCAAATGGTAATGGGGAGCGAGATGGAGTGTTGACATTTTAGACACATTAGAAATTAAGGTCACTGGAAAAGAAGTAGAGGAGGCGGTGGAGGACAGAAGGAAGCAAGAGAGGGTTAGAGGAGAGAGAGAGAGAAAAAAAAGTCAGGAAACGACATCGCGTGTCTATAACAAAACAAGGGACATAGAGAAATACACGATGGGATTGCAAATGATCTTTTACTTGAGGGGTCAATGAGAAATGTCATTACACTAATCACTCGAGAGAAGTATTCTCTTTGTGTTGTTTAATGACAGCAAAGAAATTACATTTACGAGAGCTGAAGTACATTTTAATTTCTTCTGTACGCCTGTGTCAAGCCATTATGTTTTGACTATTTTCACTAGTCTATTAAAGTATACTACACATTATGGTGTTTATCGGATCATTTTTCATACTTTTCACATTGAACAACTCCACAGAAAATTAATTCACAGCAGTAGACAGCAAGGAACTGAAGGATACATTTTCTCTCAGAACCCGTTTATTGGTTGCACATGAACGGGTCTTTGCAGTTCAAAAAATGTTACTTAAGGTAGAATTTCTATAGAAAAATATTAATTAAATGTGAAATTTAAACAAAACTAAATAAATGTAAGGTTTAAAACTAATCGTATTTACGTGACTAGACGAGAGATTCGCACGAAGAGAGTGGTGTGTTAAAAGTGATTCGATTATGAAATCGACAGTATCCTATTCAAGATCACTAATAGAAAGGCTTTATTACATGCTGATTTTCATGACTACTATTAAAAATTTATTTTTTGCTGTTGTAAGAAATTCTTTAACAATATTTTAACGCAAACAGGGAGAAACTTTACGTAATGTACAAACATTATTTAATAAGAATGACGTATATTAAATCCATTCAATAACTTACGAACTAGGCCTAAGTCTCGCTATTCTTTCTTACTTTTGAAAACAACATTATCACGCATCCGAAGAATGTGTTATTTTGCTAATTCAGATAAAAATGTAGAAATAATTTCCCATAGGCCTACATAATTTTCATACTAGACCCTATGCCAGTTGCAGTGTTTTAACTCTGCAAAGACAAGTCTATAGATTTAGTATTACTTAGACAATGGTCACTTTCTTCTTCCGGACCCTCATTTTACAGTTGTGTAGTTTACATTGTAAGTTCTCGATTAATAAACACTTACTACTAATGCGAATTACTGCTAGTCCGCCATCTAAAGCTTCTACATTAACGTTATACTAGGTCGAATTGTACAACCACCCTTACAAAATGTTACAAATTATAGCCCCCCTAACCTTTAAGATATAGCAACACTTGCACTCTAAGGAGTGGGGGCGGTGGATTGAAGATAAAGAGGGAGTACAGCAAGAGCATCGTGGTAAGCATTGAAGAGCAAGTGCCTGAAATTAGATAAACTACTACTACCTTACACTTTGAGAAACCCCCTTATAGTTTAACTCTCTCCCCAACCCACTCCCTCCACCATGTTCCCTCCCATTTTACCTTCTTCCTTCTCACTTAAACCAAAACTCAGAGACTTAAGTTAAAGCAGTGGAGGCTTAAGACATTATCACTTTTTTTTTCTCCCTCTCTGTAGCTTCTTTTTTTTCATCTGGCACAATCTTAGCGGGTCGCTAAATCAGAGACCGAATGGCAAATCCGACGGATTACGCCATTTAAGTGGAGAGCCTGCAGAAGCAGTGGGGGGATTGGAGTTTAAGGGAAAGGCAAAATCTCGTCCGTCTTTTTCTCACCATCAGACTACGAGGGCCACCGCTAGCAGTTCCTCTACAACTGGATAGAGGCGGGATAATTTAGGAGTCTCTGAGATGTAGCGAATGGGATCTTAAGTCCTTTTGCACTGCTGAGCACGGAGGGGCAGGCAAGGAGGTGTGTTTCTTGACGTCTACTACTTAAAGGGAGGACGGAGGTGAAAGTGGATGGGTTCGAGGAGGTGAAATGTGTGCGTGTGTGTTTTGCTCTGTTTTACACGGGCTCATTACATCCAGTTTCAACCCCTTGCTCTGCTTCTTCTTATCATTCCCTTTCACTCATTGCCCAACTTCTTATTTCTTTCTGATCCACTACCAGACTTTCAGTACCAGGAAAACACGTTCTTTTTTTCCTTCCATCCTATCTCTTTTTCCTTTCAACGACTGGACTAAATATTTTAGCAGGATTCAATTCCTTTTAGAAGGAAGTTTGGGGGTTGGGGGAATGCTAGGGAGAAGAAATAGGGTCGAGAGGGGAGCTTGATCAACAAGAAACGTCCCTGTCGCTCATCGACTGAATCCGGAAGTGGACACTGAAATCTTATTCTCCTTTTCATCAGGAATCAGAGGGTATTACGGCATCAACTTTAAAACAGATGGCCGGCTTCACACAGCGATATATTAGTGGTCAGATAGGACGGCATTTAAAGAAGGGATGATTCCCTTAAAGCATCCCCGGCATCATATGAAGTGAGTTTTAAACCGTCAAATTGAGTTTTTCATACACAGGTTGGTTCGTTAATTAAGGATGTAAGAACGTTGATGTTGACGAACGGACAGGTAACCGTCCGTCTTTGTACTCTAGTGAACTAATTGATAGTAGAGCTTTATAGCACACAGTGTTTAATTGGTAAAGAATCAATATTGGAGGATGTCTTTTGAGATATAAGTAGACTTTCATTATGAATTAGACCGTATCTTAAATTCAGTAGTCTCGGCTTCGACTCTCATACTCCTATGCGAGCATTATATCTTTCAAGCTTCCAACGAAGTAGTCATTGATCTGTTTTAGAATGGGTAGGCTACGAATTTTTTGTTTAGAATGTAGTATATTCAGATCCTTTATACCTATAACCTACAACGGAATTTTCGTGAATCTTTTGGTATACTGTATAATACATTCAGCCGTGTATTAAAAAGTTCAATCTTGGTTTTGAATCTCACTAGCTTCGAAAGCCAATCTCTCATTTATATTTGCAATTGAATAGACCTCTATCGGTTTATTTTCAATGTCTATAATGCTTTAGAATGTTCAGACATTTTGATATAGTAAATTTTCATAACAGAAATGGAGGCATATTAAATATAAAAATCGTGGTTTTGAATATTTGTTTAGGGCATCTTACGTATGACTTTAGATGGTATAATATATTGCAATTTTTTTATCGAAAGAGTTGTTCAGTCTCTTTAGATGTTCAAAGAATCTTTCGCTGCAAAGAGGACTATTTGTTTTCTTATTATTCAATTTTTTACCCATATAGTCTATTACGTAGGCCTATTTAGCCTATATTTCATTTCGTGTTTTTACAGTTGAACATCGTTTATAAGTACAGACTTCTATTTGTTTGTGCAGCATATCCTTCTTTTCTAGTTACAGGTGCTTTTTTATTAGCTTCTATCACTCAGTAAGCTACCTGCAATACTTACGCATACCTTATTAGTAGTAGTAAATAACAAACTAATGGTAAAACATTATACAAATAAAAACAGTTACCTTCTAAACCTAAGTACCAGGAACAGTAAATTACAGTTTTTTTTAATAAAAATATTATGGCTCCTTAAATATTTTATTGAGTTTACTTTAACTATGATATGCCACACTACCAATAATAATCACCCTTAACACACACAACCTGTTTATGTTGTCTAAAAATTGTAGAATTCGGGTGTTAAGGTTGATTATTAATTACTAAGAGTGTGACATATCATAGCCGAAATACACTAGATAATACATTAACTATAATCTGTAAATGTTATTTCCTTCAAGCAAACATCCCGTCATTTAGATGTAACGTTTATACCAGGGTTTTATAGGCGGAAAGTTCTTTCATAGCAATATTCTGAACTAGCACTACTGGTACATTCAATACTTTTCTGTTACTTCTCTGACCAAATCAGAAATGAAGTTTTTTAATAAACTATTCAATTTTTTGTGATTTTGTTGAAAGGACTTCTTATTAGTTATAAGTTACAGCTTATTAATATGTTTTGTTCCATAATTCTGTGAATATAAACTAAAAAATTAGTACCTGAAAGATAAAAAGTATTATTTCTTTATGGTAATGCACCAAAATTTAGTGAACTGTTTTTGTTCGGGGAATTTAGGTTATATAACATTACAAACATGGCAAAAATATAGAAACTATATTTTTACTAAGCGGTAAGAAAATGTTTAACACAAACTACCAATTTATTGGCCACTATATACATTACGTAATACAAACGGTAAGAAAAACACATAGATTATAACACGGAGAGTTTAGAAGAGTACTAGAGTATTATTTTCACTTCAGCTTAAGAGCTCTTTCTCTCTAAGATAAAGCCGGAGCCAAGAATTTTTATGCACATTCTTTGCCTTGGCGTTTTGAATTTTACAGTGTAACAACAGAATCTTTCCTTCCCCTTCCCCTTCCTCTACTGGCATCATAAAGGGAAGTAGTAAGAGAGTGGCCCAACATACATTATATGAGGCACTAACCCGAGTAAATTAGGCCGGCATCAGTGTGTGCTGGGTAGGGGAAGTGGCTTATATTCATCAGCTCACGAGGAGGAGGGGGCCCGAAGCTCTCACTTTGCAATGAGGTCTTCCTCCTTTTCTGCACAAGAAGATGAAAGGCACATCATTTCTGCGTGTTTCCACTCCACCAGGCTTTTCCCCACCTCCATTCTTCCCCACCCCATGCCACTATTTTCTCTACTCAATTCTTATGCAAGTTGTGAAGAATTTGGGTTTGCTAATACATGTAAATCACATCATGGTTAAGGGAGAAGAAAAGAAGTGGTCGACTGATGAAGTGAATGAACCGAAAGAAGACGAAGTAAGAGAGGGATAAAAAGAGACGAGAAAAACATATATATACGATACAAAGAGAAAATAACAATTTCGTAGAGAGGTATTTTACAAAGCGAAGGATGGGGTTGAGAAGAGAAAAAACTTGAGGGTCTATTATTCAATCAATTAGGACGTCCTAAATTAGAATGGTGATGAGTACAGCAATGAGAGAAGTGGGACTTGTCTCTAAATAACCCAAGCCCAATAGAAAAGAAACTTTCAGCAACTTCTCTCCAAATGAATGATGTTTAGTGACCGAAATGAGAACAGATTTAACCTAATATGTCAGACGGAGCTGATTAAAGAAAATGGAGACGACGAACTTGTATTAGCATACAACTTCTGTATACGTCTAGCTAATGATGTAGGCCTATGCCAACAATCACTATACAAAACAGTCTTTAACTACAGCATGCAGATATGTATTTATTCCATCCTAATTTTTATTGTTGCGGTGTGTTATTCAACCATACTATATTTACTCGTTAAGAGTCGTATCAGGCTCAACGGTACTCAATAGAACACCAACAATTATATGTTATTGAGTACATTGTTTATTTCCAAAATATTTACTTCATTTAAATTCTGATATGTTACAAATGTTTTCTTATTTTATTACCTTTTTATTTAATTCTCAAACTCAATTCGGAATTTAAAATTATAACAGAGTGATATAAACACCGAACCAACTTGGAATCGCGAGGTGGGGCGTGAGTTCGAGTTTCTTTGGACAAGATGGTCTAGAAGTTGCTCAAACGTCATAGCAAATGCTGGACAGTTTGCTGTTGTTAGGAACTCGAATTCATGATAGGTTATATCTCATGACTATCACTTATTTAACGGAAGTCAGCATAGCACGCTAGTCGACTTTATTGTTCACTGTTGAACAGATTGAAATATTGAAGGTAAATTAAAAAAAATCGTGCTATCACTAAATTTTGAAAATTCTAAATCAAAGTTAAAGTTCGAACAATACTTCTTCTACCTTCACTATTTTATAATTCCATATTATATAAATTATACTCTCACTATACAACAAGTAGTTCGTATGGGATATACGACTCCACTATAGGCCTAGAGCTTATTAACTTTTCATGTCTGTACGTAACATTAATTAACAGACAGGTGTCAGGTAGAAAGACGCCTTGGAATGATACATCTCGCGAGGGTTTGGGGTGGATGGTGGTATATAATCATATCACTTTCTTCCCTCAACACACAGACACACCTTCCCTTTCACCTTAACCTTCCTTCGCTCGCCCAAGAATCCTTGTGATAGCTGTCACATACCTTCTTGCGCCCCCTCATGCCTGTTCACATTCTGTGGATTCCAGTCACCGCTAGGCGTGATTTGTCTACGGGCCTGACAGTAGGACAGCCTGCTCACGTCAGTCATGCCTCCAGCGTGTATGTGTTACCTCTATGAGGGCTTTCAGTGACAGCTGCAGATTAAGTGCGAATAATGCAGAAAGGAATGCATAAGAAAAACGCTAGTTTAATCTTCCAGTAGTCCTATGTTAACATTTATTTTTTGTGCGTTTTGTTTGATTAGATTTAAAATTATTCTGTTATTAAAATAAATAAAATAGATACTTGATACAAGCATGCATATTCAACAATATTTTATTTTAAGCCTAGGCTTTTCGACATTCTTCTGTTAACTTCAAAGCTCTTCTTAAGCTTGTTTGAATTAATAATTAAAAATCAAAACCGCATTGTCTTATATTCTTGTGAATGTGATAAAATAATTAAAATGTTTGCTGCGAAGTCGTAAGAAGAAGAAGAAGAAGAAGAAGAAGAAGAAGAAGAAGAAGAAGAAGGAAACTGGCAGATGGATCAATGAAGTGTTTTAGTAAAACTTTAAAAAACTTCAAATATTTTATCACATTAACAAGAATATATGACAATGTAGTTTTAATTTTTAATGGTTTATTATATTATTGAGGTGCTTTTCGCATTTAGGCTATTTTATTGATCGAGCTCAACGGTAATAAGTTATTAAAAAGTTGCTCACCTGAACTTAGTCATAGTCATATATGTAATATAGCCTATGTAATTAGTCACATATTTTGTAACCTATAGGCCTATCGCTCTTACCATCTTTTTCCAAAGTTTAAAAAAAAAATGTAAGTACAGCCACATAATACACCATCTTAATTTGAATAACATTCCTACATCATCTCAGTTTGGATTTAGAAGTGGCATATACACTGAGAATGCTACATTTCAACTTACTACAGACGTATTTAAATAAGATAAAGAGATAAAAAGAAGTACGCTCTGGGAATTTTCTGAGACTTAGCAAAAGCGTTTGCCTAACTTATATAAATAAAGAAATTTTACAAAAAATTGGATCATTATGGAACGACTTGACAGGAATGTCTATGGAATTTTATTAAAAACAAATATAATTTATAACAGTCAGTTTTGAATTAGATTATCGCACAGTTTTAACAATTATTATAAGAATTTTAAAGGTTTTATTGAGCAAGTAATGAACTTCTAAATATTTAGACGGTTTAACATGCCATCACAATATTGTAATTCTGTATTCTGCCCCCATCCACCCATTCGTTCACTCGAAACATGAAGGTAAATGATACGGTGTTGAACAAGTCATACTCCTTCACAGGACGAGAATTTGTAAGATAGAAATTAGTTTCTCTACACTCTACACTACACTACACTCTACACTTCTCTACACTACACTAAATCGTTTCAACAGTATTGATCTAGAGATGTCAAAATAATTTTAGCCCCACTTTCTCGACACGCCTTTTTAATCAGTAGAAATATTGGCTTCATTAAACTGTAAACTGTACACATAGGCCTACTAGAAAAGAATAGCTGGCCTTTCATAAGTAACTTTTACGATACTTCGTCCTCAGCCATGTCCCGCGGGTTTTGCGATGTAGGGGGCAATTTGCAGTGGAGTCGCGCCACATGGTGCCCTCCCCCTATCTGCAGGGTCACAAATCATGCAGCGTCGATAATACAGAGTTACAGTGTGTCAAAGCACTAGAGTGGAGGTGGTAAATCTCTCCAGAAAGAAATTATAAAGTCCTTTCCTTCATACCCTACCTTACACCACTGCTGGAATCTATTTCTATAGCGTTTATTAAATACGAGAAGAAGGGCGGGCACAGGTGACCTGTTTGGAGTTATTAATAAGGAGACAAATGTGACTGGCGATTGCAGAATTTAAGACTGATAAACGTAATTGAGATATCTTGAAATATATAATTCATATACTAGGTTGAGCGAACGGGATTCGAACCAACGCCTATTACAAGGTTTTTAAACTATACGAGCATGTTGAATGGTTGGTTGGTTGGTTGGTATATGGTTATTTCACAACGGGGATGTACTGCAACTTAGGCCTCTAACTGTCGCCGGTGTGCCGGAATTTTGTCCCGCAGAGTTCTTTTACATGCCAGTAAATCTACTGACATAGGCCTGTCACATTCATGCGCACATAAATGTCATCGACCTGAGCCGGGATTGAACCCGCAACCTTGGGCACAGAAAGCCAGTGAATGGGGAAACTAATGTTGTTAAATAAGTAAGTAAAACGGTATATCAGCACAATGGGAAATACTATCATTTAGGTGTTTGCTTTAAATGTTGACATTACAATGTAACGTGAATCCTAACCTGAATGTTGCCAAGAACACAGTATAAATTGCTCATCTTCACTTGGGAATATCCTAGATCGTACAATTTTTTTTAGCAAGAGCATTGAAGCTGTTAAATGAGACGATAAACTAAGCCAACCTTAGAGACTAACCAATCCATTATCTATCTCAATATATTCATATTTTTTAATGATCTTAAGTCCTGTGCTCCTGTCGATCGCGACGGTAGAATTTAATGACACAGAAAGAGAAATTGGGCGCATAGTATGATATGAGAATGAGCTGCACCCATTCTGCTGGTTCCCGTGTCCACCATATCGGTAACCCGAAGTTTCATAATCAGTAATTCAATACCAGGCTATGTGAACTATCTTCCCACAATGGTAACCACCTATCCCACCTATCTGCTCATAAGGAGAACAGTTGCTTTACTAAGATATGCAGCTTTGACTATGTTTTAAAAATAAGATGCAATATGTGAGGGCAGAAAATCATAATTTAAGCCGGTATTTATTCTAACTAGATCGATAGATGTAAACTTTGAAAATTCTCTAATAGGTGTGATTTTCACCCTGGTCACTTCTATGCAAGTCACTAGTTCTGCTACTTGCACTGTCTTGCTATCCAGGCAAGGGGGATAAGTGTATATCGCCTTAAAATGTTCACTGCTTTCCTCAAAATATACTTCGGAACTATAGATGGAATAAGCTCATCTCTGCTGTAGAATAAAATCTACTTTTATACAACTCAACGGCCCTAAATAGCGTGCTTGCTCCCTCACTTCGTAAGACATCGTGTATACCCGGCGATGTTCGTCTCTCGCAGGCTAAACTTTCACGAAGAGTACAAAATTAGGAAACCCGTTTCTTTATTACATAAGGCCTAAGTGAAACGAACACAATGAACAAATATTCTATTTTATTTTTACTTACAATTTTCATAGCTCTGAACCACAAACATTTTTAATAAACTGCCAGTGTAAATTTCTTAAAAATCCTGGAGTCAATTAATAATGGCGGGCGAAGCCGCGGGCCCCAGCTATAATATATTGACAGTTTAACCCTGGAAGTATCGGGAACAATAAAAATCCAAACAAACCACTCCTTCCCTTGAAAAATTATATAATTTCTGAAAATTACACTGAATTTATCAAATTAAATTCACATCATATTCATCTGTCAACAAACAATTGAGAAACAATACGTGTTCGCAGGTAGCTTCGGAACTGCATTAAAATTTAGGATATAATTCATTTCTGAAATGTACGTACTGGTAGGAACGAATTATATTCTAAAGGAAAGAGCGATAGTATCTGATGAGATATTTTAAATAAAAATTGATGAAACCAGCGCTCACTTTTGTAAATGTATTGTCAGTGCCTTCAGGATTCTAGACCTGTAGTTTAGTATTTAAACATCATTATAACCGTGGCAAAGCCACGGGCTATTTTCTAGTATAAAATAAGACAATGCTAACATTTGTGTTAAATATGGCTAAGAAGTAATATTTGCAAGTAATGAGGGTATTGATCGGACTGGTGAGGCGAATGTTTTCTTGAGAAGTGGGGACTGGGCTCTTTGCCATATGTCATGGTGCTCTGTGTAATTAAAGAGAGCGTAGCACCGCCTGACGCCGCTGCCGCCTCCCGTACAGTTTTTACAGCAAAAGCTTGGGGACATATTTTCATCAGCAAAATGCGAAAACTTAACATATGTCCGTGACGGTCCCAGCAATGTACGGATCTACACCATAAGCAGCACTAGAACTCTCTTTTGTGATAACTGTAGTAATCGTGGCTACACAGTTATATTTTTGTTTACTGAACTTATAAATGTATGAGTTGCCTTGTAGGCAATGCATATCATACACAATGCAGTATAAAACACTTAACACAAAGAAAAATGCTTATGTAGGATTTATAACACTAGTATGATTTGGACTCACTTGACTTTCAATAATTGGTTAATAGTTTAACACAACCTCAATGTACTTTATTTGCAACATAGAACCTTAAGAGCTCTTTTATTACTAAACTCTCTTATTACTAGAACAAAGAAAATAACTGTACGATACAATTGTTTATGTATTTAATTTACGTTGAGGTTTGTGTTATAAAAGTGTAGGTTTTTATACGGAGTAGTGCTAAAATAAGTTTCTGAGCATTTGAGCTAGGATAAGATCCAGCAGTCATAAAACTGAAATTCATTTTAATTTGAAATATTAAGAAGAAATATCAGGATTCTAATATTTTAATATTACACGTAAAAGTTTTTCTTTCAAAATTCTTGGACAGTGTTCTATAGTAAAGACTTTTTTTTTTAAATATTGGTTCACAAACAATCTATAGTAAGCCTACAGTATTTTATATTTTAAATTATTTGACGAGTATAAGGAATAAAAAGGATGTAATAACGCAGGTTCAAAGGAACAGTAACCTACAATAAAATAAATATAAAACTTATATTGAGCTCTGTGATTGCGTTTATGGTTTTGGGATAATTATGCCATAAGTTTCCACATTATTGCAAAAGCGCACTGCCAGTTATCTCCTGCAGAGATATTATTTTTGCGATGTGCCGCTGGAGCGCCTTTACCGGCCGTCGACTTGCTTCCAGCCCGTGCGTTCTCTATATAAATAGTGGCAATGACCTCTGTCTCGTTTATAAACAAAGCATAAGGCACTCTCGTTTCTACGTTTCCTATCTTATGCAACGGATTAGTTATTAGTAATTGTAGTATAATCGATTTAACTACCAACTTTACTGAATAACCGTAAAGGGAAATTTATTCCTTATTATTTCCTCCGCAAGTCTGAAATAGTTATTTATGATACAAGGGCTAAAAGAAGGATTTTATTTTGGATTAGGTATGTTTGTGGATCGAACCCGTAAGGGCGAATGAAACAATTCTCCGCGCAAAATAAAATTATTTCAACACGTGTATCATATAGCCTAAATTTTTTTTTTAGACAGCCGTTAACATTTGTGAAATAATAATAAATATTATTGTCACGAATTATGCACCGTAGAACCAGACATTTTTACAGCTGTTATTAATTTTTCTTGTACACTGCTGGATTGTGGTGACATTGTAAATATCTACGTTACTAATCCTATAATATCTTTATAGCCTAATAGCTCACAGTTTATTTTTATTTTATAGTTTATTTTATTTAATTTTAGCCACACAAGCACTCTTAAATTAGTACATTGCTGAATGAGCTAAGCTCGTGCCTGGGAAAGGTGCCAATAAGTCTTAGCTTTTTAAAGTATGTACAATGGCATCTAAATACAAAATAAGGCATCTACTTTTAGGAAGATATTTCTACAATAGCCTACATCTATTTACAGAAGGACATTTTTATTCCGATGAAAAGAAGGCGTCGAGTCATTTTTCAGAGAAACACTAATAAAGGTTTACGATGTTGTGGGGGCTATGATTTACCTCTGCATGTCGAGTGATTTTTTATTCCAGTTTCGTGTCACTTTGAGCGTGTCAGCGCTCTTGAAAATTTAGCGTCCTAGAAGTCGTGAATTTGATTTTTGGTTTCGATCTCTGTAATGGGCTCATCAGCTCTAGGGATGTCACCAGGGAGTTGTCACGACATATTTAAGGATAGTGGTGGTTATCTGTCACGATAAAAAATACTGTACACCATTGCGCTAGTTGTTGTGGCTGGAGGGGGCACGTGCTGGGGACGGCGTGGAACCCCGCTCGCGTGACGTCACGGAATGCAGTGTTACGCTTAGTGATAGTCAACTATCTTAAAGTCATGAGTAACCTAAGTAATGTTCCGCCCTCTGCTGCTCGCTGCTGCTGTGACTTCATTTCTTGTGAATTATGAAAGTCCACCCGTCAAGAGGACATACTTACTGAAATAACAAAATGAGAAACGTAATTAAGTCTGTCGTCGTAGAAATGTTTCCAGTTAAAATTGTGGGAAATGATTATGAAAGGAAACATTTAATGGGTTTAAATTCTCTTACAATTTAGGTGAAATTCCTGAAATTAAACAAATGGCTTCGAGGGGAAAGTATTTATTTAGATTATTAATGTTTAGTTCATTTTCATTTCACAGTTATTTCCATGAGTATTAAAATGGTCCCAGGTTAGAAAAACTAGCTAACAATAGAATATCCATACTTAATCCCTTCAGAACATAATTTATGTAACCATAAAAATAACTCTAAAGTAAAATCATCAGTGGACCCTAAGTTAAAAATATCAATAGAATAGCCTAGCTGGTCCCCATGAGGACATGTGAAAAGGTCCTCACATTTCAACATAATGATTGGTCTATTAATCTTAGGCCTATATTTCTGCTTTTGGGCAGTCTTTTGCGATGATGCATTTATAGTCAGTAGCAGTGAAAATGTTAAAATTACCACATACAAAAATGTTCATATAGTGGTTGGCCAAATAATAAAATGCCCTATGTTAAATATAATAAAATAGGCCTACTTGGACAACAATGTCATTGAATAAAACCGATGAAGAATTAATAAATCAAACAATGCATTCTGTTACTAACAGGTCAAATTTAGGATTCACAAAAATGAAAAATTGTTGTGACCATGGCCAGGTGTATTTTCTAACAAAAACAAAAACGAGTTTTAACTCATGATTGATTTATTTGTAAATTTAACTGATGATACGTAAAATCTATGGAAATTTAATGCAATGTTCATTTTTCTTCTGGATATTTTATTTCATCTTAATTTCTACCCGACAAATACTATTTCGAGATTCGCTTCTGCAATCGGATAAGACCATGAGAACATTCCATTCTGAGAATGCAAGGAAATTTATACCCTATTACAGAAATAGCATAAAGTTAGGTTAAGTTCAGTAGTCTACAGAAGTTCTATAAAAAAAATATATATTGCGAGATCTTAACGTTGCTTGAGAACTTTAACAAAAAAGTTTATTTTTAAAATTCGTGCTTTATATGTCAATTTTAATATATAATTTAGCGGTCCATTAAAAAAAATATAATTTCTTGTGAATTATAGGAAGCATCTCATATACAAAAGAATTCTAATATTGACTGATTGTTTCGTTTATCATAATATGAAAATTACATTACTAAAGTACTTCAAAACTCGTATATGATTAATAAGGATGTTGACAGAAAGGTGTCGTTGGTATTGTTTGTCTTATGACGACATCGAAAAATGTTGTTAAATACAGTACCGGTAAGCGAAATCGAACACATTTCTATATAAAGCATATTGTAATTTTTCATATAGGCCTATTTTGAAATATAAAGTTAAATTTTATTTCAAAAATATTTTGTTGTTTTTAAACGATATCAAACTATTCGCAGCTTCCATCTTGTGGAATAAGATTTAGGCATTGCACTTAGTTGAAGTTTATTGTAAGATACTAAAATCTGGGCCATGTCATATCGACAGTTGGCGCTAAACAGCACTACAAGAAAAACACACAACATCAACTATTAGTAGTAGCCTACTAAGTTGGTAACTTAGTACTAACAGTATGATAATTATAATAAGAATGCTTCATGTCAATTTTCATGAAAGCGCCAAATTGGATGGATCCAATGACCAGTGGAGGTGATATTTTTCAGAAAACAGTACACTGTTTGTGATTTAAAAAACCACACGTACCGTATAAAGGCAAGGTATTATACAGAATCATTATCCAGGTGAACTTTAACAGTGGACCTTAACAAATGACGAAAACATTAACAAATGATGATTCTTGACTGGAATTATGGTTATTTAACGAAGGAGTTGAACTTCTACTTAGGCCGGTGACAGTCTTCAGTGTGCCGGAATTTTGACCAGCAGGAGCTCATTTACATGTCTGAATACCTACAGACTTGGTCCTGTCACATTTATGCACACTTAAATGTCATCGCCCTGGACCAGAATCGAACCCTCGCCGTTGGTCTCAGAAAGTCGGTGAGACACTGACTGCACCAAGACCAATATATGATGATGATGATGACGACGACGACTACCATAAAAGACAGATTTTAAACAACAAACAAAAATGCTAAATAATAAAAAAATTATGTTAAATACGTCAGCATTAGATGTGAAACAATATTGTACTGCATATGGAACGGATAAAAAAATAAAAATGTAAGTTACGCATTTAAAAAGAAAATATTTTTTCTTAGGTAACTAGCAAGAGATCTGTATTTGCAGTCTTTAGTTATATTTATCGTGATTATTTAGGAAATACAGAATTAAGCACGTAAGGGATAATTAGAAACCACGAAAATGAATAAAATACATCGCTATTAAGTGTTTTTATAAACGAGATAGCTGTTTCGCCATCGTCGATAGTCGCGCTTCGTGCGACTGGTTGTGAATTTACATAAAAAAGTGCACTTAAGTGCGATAAAATGAAAGTAATTAAAAACGATAAAATTATGATGGACACTTGCCATTGGTTGAAATTCCACACATACTTATTCTAGATTCATGAGCCAAATAGTCATTATAATTACTGTTTGGCATTTATAACAGTACTACCTTTATGGAAGCACAATATAGAGGGGATTTCTCTTAAAGGAAGCGTGCAGATGTAACGTAATACAGTTTTGCATGCATATGTCTCGAATCGTGTCATTTGACGACCGCTACCTGCGCACTCCATTGCGAGGAGACAGTTCGCGTTGCGGTGACAATCTCTATGTCACATTACCCGCACAGGGTGCCCAACAACATCTTTACACCACACAAACTTACATTAATTCTATTGCAGTATTTGTTATAAAATCAGAAGGCAGATATTAATAATGTCTCTAGAGAACTTTTAAGTTTACAATTAATTTTGAAAAATCGTCATAAAAATATAAAATGCAGGCGTTTTTAACCCTTTATCTGACAGACAAAATGAAAATTTATGCCCACTGGTATCACAGGTCTAATGGTTATTACACAGCAATTATACCTCCTATTCGGCAATGGTGCCTACAGTCAACAGCTACAATATCCCAGGTAACATCTACCAACAATTTAGTTCATATTCTAACAGTTAGATGGCCGTAGGAAGTGTTTTTATGGTCCGAATGAAAAAGAGGCTTGCCAGGTCAGGGAGGTATTCATAGGTGTTGCCTGAGAGCAACACTGCCAGATAAAGGGTTAAGCGGATTTAGGGAAATATGATTTTTAAATTAACGATAACATCGACAACATGAAGCTAAAACTAACATGAGGTTAAAATAAGGCATTAATAAGTCAATTAAAAAATACACTAATCCATCCTGCAAGTACATTTTGGTTAAAAAACGGACGATTCCATTGTATTTTAAAAGATAGACTAAGCATTAGAGTATTTTAAATTGCGATCCACCACTGCTTCAGTATGAAAAAAATGCCCCTTTCCAACCCGCACATTCGCGACACAATAAAGTCTCGCAAGATTTGATTTACTAACGTAATGGACCAGTGATGACGACGATGATGATGCTATCCAAAGGTCGTGGCTGCCACATTCTTTTGCCTAGCCCTATGGTGCAGGCAGAAATATTGCAAAGTGGGCTGGAAAACTCTGCAGGATGGCATGGGGAGGAGGGATCCGCCATAACATATGGATCTTCCTCCAGCCTCATAACGCACTTCATGTTTTTATTCATTTTGTTTTGATAGCCCATTGCCTCATCTAGGCCTGTAATTTTTCCTCTTCTTCCCATTTAGCATAAGCAGAATAATGTTGAAATGACATTTGTAATTCGTATAATAGAAATATTATGCTTCTTGTTACAGTCTAGAGAAATTATAGAAACTCTTGGATAACACTCAACTTTATGAAAAAACCCCACGCTATTAGGCTACTCATGGACGTAGCCAGAGGGGGGGGAGGCCTGGGCCCCAAAAATGAAAAACAAACTTACGTAAATTTCACTAAATTAAAATGTAATTATCATTTAGTATTCCTAAATAAAGTTTTTTTAATGAATCTTATATCATTTTATATTAGACTACCGGTAACAATACTTATTAACAGTTGTAAATTTAAGCCTTCAAATGTCATTTTAATCCTTTTTTCAAAACGTTCTTATTTTATAACAATAAAAAGTGTGGTATGTGTTTTGAAAAAGCTATTTTGATTATAACTAAAAAAGACGTTAGGACCCTATCGGTTGTCTGGTATCGGAGTAATGCCCAATTTATTGCCTATTTTACGGCAATAGAATTTATCAAATGCAAATCAGTTCTCTTGACAACATATTGTTTTACAGTGTTCATATACGGCTTTGGAAATTGGTTCTTCCAGCCCTGCTTAATGAATCGATTTGGAGCTTAACTCGGAAATGGATTACAAAAATAACTTATTTTCTGCATATCATAATTGTAATTATCACTGATTAAACGAAAGTATTCTGCCACTTTGTTACATCAGTTTACCTGATTTTATTCTATGTAAAAATGTGAAACGAGGAAATGATATTTTCTATTGCCAGGGTACAGAAAGTTACGTGATGCATCACACCCGATATTTGTATACGTGGATATCATTCTCCATAATTGATTTACAGAAATGAAAGATATCAATAACCTGTGTAATTATTTGTCAAAGTCCAGTATCATGCAGCTTCCAAAGCCCTAAGTGAGCACTGTTGTCACGAGAACTGAATTGTATTCGATAAATTTAGTGTAATGTTTTCAGAAATTATATAATTTTTCACGGGAAGATATGGTTTGTTTGAATTTTAATGTTAAAAGCGTTTCTTTTTTAGGTTGAAGTGGATATGTATGCAAAATTTCGTGCAAATCGGTCAAAGCTCAAGACTTGTATAGGGAACGTACATATTTAACCACATACATACCCAAACACTTTCAATTTTATATATTAGGTATTCAAAATCATCATCGTAAAACGGTATGCCGTTAAGCATTAATTGATAATTAAATCTTATGAAAAAGAAGCATTACTTAAGGGATAAAAAATCGAGACTTTGCAATACAAATATTAAAGCTGAATTTAAGCCTATTTCACTTATTCTTTCGTTTCCAGAATCTAAACATGCATCATTTCCTGGAAGCTCAAGTACGAATTACTTTCAATTTGCATTCAAGCTCCTAAGTAAAACCCAAACAAAGCTGAATGACAGAAATATCTGGAAGGGGGAAGAGAAGTATTTCAATATCTACACTTGCAGTGTTTATCTGTTTAAGCTGTTGGGGAGAGAGTTCCTGAAAGTGTTAAGTCCACCCCTGAGCTTGAACATAAACGTGGCATTACAATACTCTCCATGTATATATCTCTCTCAGGTCTTTTCAACGTGTCACACCACCTCCAAACCCTTTAACGCATGACATCCCCGACCGACGGAGGACTCTAGGCAGCATCCTTACACGTTTGCGGGGCTGACACGAGATGAAAGCCAAGCGAATAGGGTGTGAATAATAACTTGGCCTTCCCCATCTTTCAGTGTCCACCTAGCTCTAGAGATGAGGAGGAATTCATTTTCCACATACAACAAGGACAGAATGCTTTTTCCTATATACATACATCTAGCATCTCATCTGACCACCACAAATGGAGAGTGGCATGTTGCTTTTAAAGCTCCTGTGCCGTTTCACAAATGTCAAGCCAAATAGCTTATCGTTTCTGCTTGCTGATGTTCCAAAGCTTCAGTTTTTTTTCCAGTTATTTAGAACCCACTTTTTCTGGTTAAATGCATTCGATAAAAGGCTTTAGTCTCTTCCCAAGAGGAATGCTGTCATAAAATACCGAGGCAAATTAGCTAAGACATTATAAAGGTACGTTGTACTGCGTAATTATTTTAAAAATAAGATTTAATAGAAATGGAGACAATAGATAAGCTGTACGTTAGGGCAGAGTTGGATAGCCTACATGATATAACCGAAAGATTTCTTCTAAATATAATTAATTTAATTACATAGGATTTCATGTATCAGCATTCTCATCATATTCTTCATTCCAATCATCATTATCATCATCAACGTCATCATCATCTTAAGTAAATCAGTATGATAGAAATTACAGCTAATGTAACGATTGCTTTCGCCTACGTAATATGTTTAGGCCTATGTCGGTATGTTTAACAGGCAATATTCATTTATAATAAATATATCACGAATAAAGTACAGAAAGTATGGATATCATAACGTCTTATACTTTTACTGCACAATGAAATGGCTGAGAGCTTGTTACAGAAAAAATTGGATTAAAAGAGCCTAGTTACATTTCGACTCTTCACAATGTCACTAAGAGTATTTCTATAATCCTTACGCCTATGAGTTATCACAATAATGTTTTTTGTTTATCTTCCAGGATACAATTTACCTGAAATTTTTGTAAGTTCATAATGAAAAGTACAAAATTATTCAGGAACTTAATACATAGTTTGCAGCGTAGATATTACCTAACCATCGGTAATTTACGTTATCAAATAGGCCTATACCGGTAGCATCATAACGAAATATATTTAAATATATTCTTTATTTTTTAAATAATTTAACATCGAACTGAATTACTTATAGTTTTAATCTCCTCGCAGAATAGAAGCTTTATAATTCGAACATTTTTACAACCGTAGGGCAGTTTAGTAGGAGTCTTGTCCCAGTTGTAAGATTACTTCACAATAATGTTTGGATACCGCTTAAAACATACGAGTATGTAGGATACAAATGTTTATCAATGTTACAGATTTTCATTCAAAATATCTCAGAAATGATAATAATAATAATGATAATAATAGTAATAATAATGATGATGATAATAATAATAATAATAATAATAATAATAATAATAATAATAATAATAATAATATAGGCTAATAACAAGTATAGAGACAAAATAATAACGAAATGCAAAAAAAATAATGATGGTGAAAACGACTGTAGCCTAATGATCAAAAATTAAAATGAAATTTTCTGACAATCAAACAGGAATACATATAGGCCTAACATATAAATAATTTTCTTAAAATAAATCAATTAAAGTAGTAAAATTATTTTATGCTAAGTAAATAGTCATGAATGTGAAAGAAGTATACTGTTATTATGAAAGTCTTATACAATGAGTTTTTATGCTTCTATCGTGACAGGCATTTTAAGTTAAACAGAAGCCACCTTAAAACAAAAGGGATATTTCAAAGAGTGAAAAATTCCTGCAATGGTTACCCCTGACGTTACACATGACACAATATTAGACCATCTCTGAGAATACAGACTACTTTTTATATTCAGGTGATGACATTCACAATTAAAGAGAAAGAGAAAAAACGTATAGACGTTATATAGCGAAAAGAGGGTGAGAGACATCAGAGGAGAAGGGGAGATGCGAAGAGACCACGGATCGTCCGGATGCAGGATATCTGCAAGAGGAGGAGGAGGAGGCGAAGAGCATTGAGACGTCCTCGGTCCCGACACGAAATTCCAATTTCCTACCCATGCTAATTAATGCATGGAATTTTTTCTCTATATGTCTGTTGTTGACCACATCATGTATGGAAGAGAGAAGGACTTTTCCTATATATGAATCTAGAACAGCTTCTGAGTGTGAAAATATGTGAACATATTCTGCTTCCTTTTTTGTCTTTACTCTGGATTTTTATCTAATAATGCGGAGAGGGTAGATGGAGATGCGGAATAAAAATAAGGGAGGACTTCGGGGAAATATGTGAATTTCAGTGATGATCTATAACTGCTTCCTGGGCATTGTCTTCTGTGTGTGTGGGGAATTAGGGGGAGAGAGACTTTTTAAAAATCCATTATTTATTGCCGTGACGCGAATATTATTCTTACTTCGTATGCTATTCTTTTGTATTATTACATACGTTTAGTTGTCTTTTGTTTCCAGAATTAATTTACGAAATTTGTTAATATATTATGAAGCTGTAAAGTTAGAACGAATCTTCTGGTCGGTTTTGTACATATTCCCTCAAAACACATGGATAAACCAATTCGTTAAAACATAGACCATGCTCTATAAACCTAACTTATTTCCTGTACATAATGCACATATGTTACAATAATACTAATTACTTCAGTTTTGGTTATATCCATCTTAATAAATCTTTAAAATAACAAGATGATTCCTGTATTGCCCTGTCTTAATTCAGAGAAGAGGTAAAGACAGATTCAAAAGACCAATAGAAATTAGTGTAGCCACCAAATACAAATGAAATTACACTTAAGCTAGAAAGAAGTACCCTAAATTACCCTGAATGCCTGCATGATACTATTTTACATGAAACAGAGAGTGAACGGGAAACCAGCATTACTGGTCACTAAACTTTGGGATTGAATCCTGATCAGAGTACCGTAGGTCACTGGAAAAAGAGAAAAAAAATCCTGAAAAAAATGCTAAATTCTTCACTCTGAAAGATATTTCATAATCCAGTATACTGATTTCTTAGGTAGTTAAAACTAATAAAAAACAACAACAGGAATAAACTGAAAATAGAAACGATATGCAATTATGCTTATGGTATTCAAAACTGTGAAATTTGAAACCACAAGAAAATTTTGTTATAATAGAACTGGAAATGAGATTAACAGTGTCTTATTTGTAATAAAATAACGATAATTTCAGTTTTTTTCGTAATAAGAGATTTAGAATACCTTTGTCTGATTTTTATTAAACCGTAAAATTATCCTAAGAACTGGAACTCTGCAACTATCCATAATTGTAGTACAAAATTACCCTAGAATTTGACAAGTGGACCCCTTAACTGGCTTCCAGGACAGTTAATTTACGACATAATAGCAGTTTTAGAATTAATAAAATTTTATTCGATTTGAGTGTGTACTAGAAATTAGAAACGTAAACTCCAAAAGAAAGAAAGAAAGAAAGAAAGAAAGAAAGAAAGAAAAAAGAAGAAAATAAAGGGACTATGTACGATATTTTTGGAGGTAGATTAGCCCTGAGTTTCATCAGTTTAAGACAATATTTGTGTTTCAGTTTGCGTTGCAGGTTTAAGACACGTTTTCTTCAGTAGAGAGCATTGGAAATTCGTAACCGCATGATAAAATAGAATGACTGCGTGTGATTTTCAACTGATCCGTAAGTCTAGTGAAGATGAAAATCACAGGTTGTATTTGATATGACAATGCCGATTAAAACAAACTAATATAAATATTACAATTTATAAATAAAATCAATAAAATGAGGTATAACCTGTTTAAAATACAATAAAGGATGCCTCAATCTGACAACACTGACCAATGCAGTTATATCGTTTCGTATAAATAATGTAAACACTTGTTTTCACTGCGTACATGTTTCATAATTGCCTGTTAAGGAACAAGATATAATAGTTGATCGGTAATTGTTTATTATCCATAAACTATCCGGACTATAAGGGGAATAGTATAAATATAAATTAATATTTGGATAAAATAAGGAATGTGGGCGGTTTCCTGACATCGTGAAAAAAAGAAACTGAATATTGTGGCCTATGTTGTAACGAACAGACAAGAGATGGACAGTATTGTCATGCTTAGACCGTACAGAACTTCAATAGGAGGAAGTTATCGTTTGCAAAGAAATACTGGCCATACAATACAACGACTGATTGACAGTACAAAGAGATCGTGGAATAGTTTAACTGAATAGTGCATATAGCTGATTGACAACGACTATGGTTTCATGACGACTATGGTTTCAGGTGCTGATTTTTCATGGGATGGTATCGATCGATCAATCAGTCACTCGAACAACATGATTTATTCTCATTCGTAATACAACTTTAAACGACCCTTGGTGCAATTTATGCTTGTCCGAGGAGTCCATTATAACTACAAAATCATCCTGTGTAAAAATATCATGGAGTGTATTGATATTCCTGTAATTATGTTTTGATTAATTGCAGTGAGAATTTTAATTATAAATTTGAATATGAAAATGTAAACATGTGTAATGAAACAAATAATCTTTTCAAAGTATTACATTAAAAAAATGACTCTCTTTAATATTATTAAAATAATTATTTTTAAATATTTTACAATTATTATAAAATTCTATAGATATATGAGTTCCCCTTGAGTAAATCTGGAAGGAAAACACAGCTTTTAAGACATTGCAATAGGCCAATGAACGGACCGAAAGCAATTTTTACCCTTATACGTCAAAGAAATATATTGCCTTAATTATCGCAATGGGTGAAATGACTAGATCTTAAATAAGTACCTTCTATCCGACATTTGCTTTGAAGCACGGAGCAAACCAATTAATGTAAGGGGGAGGGAATGAGTTAAGGGGTAGATACGAACAAGGTGGTTTATTTCCTTCTCAATCTGTAGCTACAATCGTCCTCCTACCCTCCATTCTATTTTCTAATTCGCTATAAATTGTGTTTTCTGAAAAGAGTGCTGGAATAAAGTTGAATAAGAGAATCACGAACGCTAATTTACTGAATCTCATAGCCCGGCAGAGCCCTGATTGAGGCGTTTCATCCTGAACTGCCTTTGCTACTTTGCATAAGATCATGGGTATAATAATTACATGTGCAGTTTTAAGAACTGTGATATTTTAAAAATATAGCCATTTCTTACGGCCCGCGAAGTCAGTTTGCAAAATATATTAATTTGATACATTTTTTGTTAGTAGTTATTTACGATGTAAGACCGTCATTTTGAAAAATTTGATGAAAATACTGAATCGTGATCTATTCATAAAGAAAGTTATATGTCTCTAGAAGTTACAGAAAAGGCAAAAAATGAATTAATATTGAAAACTCCTTCAGACGCTTAAAGCCTGGAGAGAAATTAAGTTCGTAAGTTATGATTTAAGCAAAACTATATATTGTGTTGGCTTACCGTCTAGTTTATGGACCAAAATTTCAATTTCATGTTATTTTGAATTTAAGTGTTTAATATACGATTAAAGTATTAATAGGAATAATAATATTTGGAAACCGAGGAGGCCTAACTAAATTCACATGAAACACCAACATAGTTTAAGCACCACTCGGGAAGCAACAAAAAATCATTCTGATTAACATCATTAGGGATTAATTGAGAATACTAAATCATCATTTATACTTTCAATGATAATGTTTAGTGATCAACTAATAATTTTTATTATGATCTGAAATATGTGTATATTTTTTCCTATTTTCCAACCACCAATTGTAAACCTATGTATTCTATATAGCTTTGCGCTGTGTCTGTAATTAAGGGTGCCTGTGGTCATTCACTGTACAAGAAACTGATGTCTGTGGAAATGTATCATTTTAAGTAGTTAAAATTAAGGAAATGGATAATTATTATTAATTTGTGCGAATTGAAAAACTACGGCAGAGATATCTAGTTATATCTTCAATAATCGCTATAATGTGCCAGCATATTCCCCTAATTTGTTAGTGAATAAGCTTACACTTATATGCCAGATTTTATTATATACATTGTTTAGTCAGTGATTTGTAGAAATACGACAATATGTAATTAAAAGTTAAATATATAAAAACAAAACCTTTTTCTTTACCCTTAACGGGTATGCACCTTTTATTTAAGCCCAGCCCGTGAAACAACTTTGCATAGATGGAGAGAGTTCTGTTAATTTTTACGGTTCAAAATAACATAAAATGTATTATGTTGTTGTGTGGAACATTCTTTTCCATTTTCTTAATTTATCAACAAGTATTGAGGTTTAGTGAAATACAATTCAAGTACCTAATTTTCATTTGTAATTTCATTGGCTTTATTACCTTTACACATTACCTAATCTCTGCTGTAATATTAAAATATCAATTGAAATTATAAATATTATGATCATGTAATTTGTTTTTTTTATGAGTGCCTTGAAATGACCATAACCTAAGTCTTTAGTGCTTGTACGAAAATTATTGTCAACGTAATAAAATTAATATTCTTTTGAGACGTCGTATAAATACGAGGCTCATTTCTAATATGGTTACAATTTCTAGTTTCATAGTTGTCGTAAGCGGAATTCAGTCAAACTATTAATATTCCTTTTTAGGTACATTAAACACTGTAGGCTTAATATGTAAACAGAGGGCAGAGTAAGAACGAATCTGAAAAAAATTAAATATTGGTTTGCAATGATCTGTGTGTTTAGCTTTTCATATAATCCTTAAAGCTTTCTTCAGAAATATAAACAAAGGAATAACAGAACCATGGCTACCCCACAACAAAGTGCAATACTGAAGATGACTGCCAACATACGCATGGTAAACAGTATGCAACATATTTATGTCAACGTATTATAATCTGACAAACAATGCAAAATAAAAATTCCGTTTGCTTCCTTTTTAGCAATAATATTAATATGGTCAGCCCAGTTTAATCTAACATTAATAATGGTATCTAATAACTTAAACTAGTGAGTGATTGTTTACTTCTTTTTATCCAGAATAAATTTCAGAATAGTGAGTTTGCTGTCATTAATGCATAGGTAGTTATTAGTTTACTAAAGTTCCCGCACGATATCTGTGCCGATTGCCTAAGTAAATGCATTATGTTTTCGTGGGGACTGTAGCGTCGATTGGCCTGCTAACTATCTCTCTCGCACAATAGTACCTCCCTTTCTATTTGTACAGGCCAAGCTACCTCTCTCTCTCACACAATAGCATGTCTCTCTCTAGAGAGTAACTGTCTCATCGGCACAGATTTCATGCGAGATCTTTATTTCATAATTAAAACATATTGTGTTAATAAACAATCTGTTGGTTCAAAATGAGAATCAACAGGTATGTTGTTAGCAACATAAACAGCAAACATATAAGTTCTTATGCAACCATTCGGAATTCAGATGGTAAGTCATTTATAAACAAAGAGGGGGGGCCCAACAAGAAAGCTTCGCAAGAGAAATAACGTACACACACACAAACAATGGTTTTGGTTACTTATCGAAGAAGTTTAAACAGCGTTAAACTTTATAATAAACAATATTAATGCTAAAAACACAAATGCATAGAAATAGTTAAATTTAAAGTAGCCTTCAATGGATACTTTAATAATATTTTTAGTAGCCTTTAGTTGTTTTAAGAGAGATATCAATAACACAGTCATGGATATTAATATGAAATTATATTAGTAGGTAAGCGTCAGAAACTGCCGAATAAAACCTCACCCTATTAACAGTCAAGAAAGAAACTGAAAGTGAAGTTCTTATGAACAGGCAGTGTGAGTACACAGCAATTGTAAAAATGTTTCCTTTTCTTTTCCGTGTTTAATCGCCTAGCCCAACTGCAGGTTTATCGATCTCCTAGGGCGAAAGAGAGTTGTAGATAAATGCAATGCTGGAAAAAAGCACGTAGGCGGTGGTGTGAGAGGCGAAAGGTACCCAATGCTACTAAAATTAAAAGTTTTAATTCATGTTCTAAAAAGAAGAAAAAAAATACTGCATAAAAAGGAGAGGTGCCTGGCGGATGTATAGGGGGGTTGTGTATAGACTAAATGGGGTGATTCGACTTCAGGGTACGTGTACAATTTATTTCCAACTCTTATACTATACAGTGATTGGTGTAGAAAAGCTTAAGGAGAAGGGTTGATGTCTTTCTCTAACGTGTTTCAGTCAAAGAGAACCATTGCTGAAATGAGAATCGTAAAGGAAAATTGTGTTGTCTCCATCATTGTGAAGCGTGCAGCATTATAAGGGATAATCCAACTTCTTGTAGAAGCGCGTGTTTTGATTACAGACGTTTCTGTTGCGTGAGGCCTCTTCAGATGTTGTCAACATGACTGAGTTTAGAACGAAAGCATCTCATTGTAGCAATCACATACAATCGAGTATCAACAGATATAAATTTAAAATGAATGCTCAATCCACAGACGTCTTGATTCAACAAGAGAAAAAACAAAATATCTGATACGAAAAGAATAGTATGCTAATATTTTTACAAGAAGTATACTAACATTTATACATAAACTGACAGAAAGACTAACCAAAACATACGAATTTGTGTTTACAATACTTTAAAAAATAGAAAGCCTTCAGGAAATAATAGACGCGATCGGTTACAAAACAAATATTTACTTTTATTTATTTATTTACAGAATAAGTCATAGTATGCAGAATTATATTGTTTCTAAATAAATATTTTCGAACAATAGGAGAATAATATTAAGACGATAATATTAAGAATAATATTAAGATGTACAAGTTTTCAAAATAACCGTGTTTTAAATTCTTCTTCTGACATCCCCTCTCCCGTTGAGTTAGGAATGGTTGTTGGAAAATCTAAACAAACCGTAAGTTAGGATATAGAAATGTAAGGTAGGTTATTAATAAAAATATATTTACACGTACCTTGAAAAATTGCTGATGACCAGGAACTTTCTAACATGCCATTAATTTTGTTTCTCAGGGGTGAAATTGATACACAGCCTACTAACAACTTTTAGCGATATATTTAGAATGGGGATTCTAGCAGAAACCTGGATATATAAATATATATCCCCAGTGAGCTGCAATAGTACGGACTTCAGTCTAAGCTTTATGATAGACCTTGAGTACAAATATGATCTTTATAATGTATTTCATCTTTTAAAATCACAAAACGGCATGCCTATAGTAATATGTCTCTTTCGTCCAAAGTGTAAGTTCATTGTTATTGCCATCGTTTTAAATCAGGGAATAAATAGTTTTATTAATAAACATTAACCGGTTCAGTGTATGTCAAAAGCTAAAATATCACTCGCTACGGGTTTCCTGTAAGTTAAGAGCATTGACCTACCCTTTCAAAATTTTGGGACTACACCCACTGCATAGGACTGCGTGATGAACATTCATACCGAATTATAAGTAAACGTTCGAACTAAGTATTGGGTAAACCATCAAGTTTCCACAGCCTTAGGCTTCTACAGACAGGAGCCATGAATTCTCTTAGTGTATGATAAGAAAACCAGTGGCTTTGGAAGGTGAAATTGAAGCAAATCGGTGGGCGGGGTGGGCCTTTTGCTTCCCAGCAACCTGCCACATGGCGCGGTGTGCCGTTGATTTATCGGCGACAAGTGATATATGCCGGCCTGATTTACGGCCACCAGAGTCAGCATTGTTGGAAAAGTGTAAGCTGTATGCCAATGAAGAAGAACTTCTTAATACTTGCTCCTACCGTTGCTATGTCGGTATCTAGATGCTGAGGGAAAAGTTAGATTCAGCTCGAACAGCAAGAGGCAAACTTTTTTTTTCTGAGAAATAGGACACTCCTTATGTTTCTGAATCCAGAAGAACACGTATCATGTGAGATATAAAAGGAAAGTACTAGTGATTTCTAGCTGTTTGGATTAAAAATCAACAAAATCAACATTATGGTTCATTTATAAACTGTAATGCAGTAATTGGGAGGGAGAGGGAAATATCTGGGATCTCGTAACTTCGAAAATAAGCGGTGACAACGTTTCGACATCATCTTAATACACAATACTTTTGGAGACATGAACATATTATGATTCGTATGTAAACAGATGAAAAACTCGTAAAAATAAAGGCAAAAGAAAAACATGTGTTTCCTACGAAATTTATTCAATGTTTTCAGTCAAACGACCATCTTCCCTTACTGAGAGTTTTGCATTCGAATTATTTTTTTCATGGCAAGCATTCGCAATTACTTTAATTTAAATGTTTAAATTGAGCAGTTAAATCTGTGTCATCCAGTTTTATGGATATTTTAAAAAATATCTACGTCTCTAAGTTTATGTTTTTTTTATTTACTTATTTCAATTAGTTTTCTCATTTTCATTTTTCAAAGTGGTCTACTTTTATAACTTTAGGCCAGGTATCGTGGTAACGGAAATAAGTTTATAGGGTAATTTGGAATAACATTGATTTCGGCCTCCTGAGATTTCCTCCAGTAAGTGAGGCGTTGTCTATCTCCGCTGTAGCATGTTTACATCTGCAACCTCCAGTGCGGAAACGAAGCCTCCGGAAATATGCTGATCTACACAAGACCGTAAGGGAACACTAATTTGTGCGGTAATTCGATCAATCCTCATCACCCCACGTGCTGCCAATTCAAGCTTCCAGGAGAAATGAGACTAACACCTCACTCACTCGAATTCGATATGGTAAAAAAAGTAAAAGATATGAAATAATCATGTTTCGTACATAATTAGGTAACATTGCTATGGCCTACCACGTTTCATTTATATCATAAACCGTACAATTCTTATATATTTATCAAATAGGCATATATTAATTTTAGTTTAGCTTTTTAATTTAGCACAGCCTACTGTCGAATTATTTAACTTTGAAAACTGATAAAATTAGTCTCTCGAATTTGGAAATAAAGAAAAAATCCCTATTAGGCTACATGGGACACTGACTAGATGAGAAGAATTTAATTTTTCTGGATGCGAGGAAATGACTGAATAGGTCTTAATATTCGCAAACATTCTCTTACACAATCTATTTACAATAATTCTGATTATAACTTACTTTTGTATGTTAATAATTATTTGTCGATTTGTTTGTTAGTTCGTATGTTTTTGTAAAACATAAAAAATAATTAAATTGATTTTTGTATAATAATAATCTGTCTAATTTTATCTACTTAAATAAACCAAGGGATGAAATAAAATAAAGTTCATTGCATTCTATTCTAAGGAAATAGCTCGTTAGGGGCATGAGTTAGTCATAAAAGCTATCAGTCAATAATGTTAGCTCTTCATTCTCTCTGATCCCTTTTATACATACACATACATATATATATATATAGGCCTATATACACATATACCGGTAATTTATATGCTGTTAAATAAATATTCATAGATATAGACCTATATGAGTTTCCGTAAACGTATGAACACATTAAATCATGTTTTTCTCTAGTCACCCCTCCAATGAGCGAAGCTTGCGGTATGCGCTTCTAGTTTTATTCAGCAACAGTGCCTTCTTAATTAAAACAAGTATTGTCACAATACTCTTTTAAAGTTTTCTATATTTAAATACTATAACATAAAATATCGGCAATGTAACTTACTGGTATCTAGGTCTACATAATAATGTCACCAATAATATTCCATACATCCGAGATATATTATATAGAGAAATAAAGAAGTATTACTGAAAATTAAGAAAAGCATAATGGGCGTATGTATGATAGCATGGCACTGCCTCGTCCTGAACCAAAAACTTCGCAGTCCTCCCAACTACGCAGTCACCTATCCTGACATGAACACAACACCCTGATATGAATCTAGGAAGTAAACTTTCCATAACGGAAAAATCCCCAGCCAGGCTTGGAAACTAACCCTGGCCGCCGTATAAACAAATGCCTCAGTGCCATCAATGGGAGCCGAAAGCTTGCTGTCCGAAGTAATTATATTAGACCTTAACAGTTCTTTACTTACCTTGTTTCTATCCTAAATGGGATTGCTTTTATTGATCGCTCTAAATGATGTTTATATGTTGTGAAAACATTTTTTTTTTTTTACAAGTAACCGACTTCTTTTCCTGGAATCTTAGTATCTTTTCCTCCCCGGCGACCCCTTTCTTTAGCTAGGGACGCTCGAACAACACGAGGGACGTTATACTTTTGGAAACTTTTGGAATCGGGGCAAAGGTGAGTTATATTTCTGAGCCATTTCTCCCCTTACAGCATCTATCTCAATCCACCCATGTCCCTCCACCCCCAAAGAATTCTTTCTCTGTCATTCTCATAACCGAAAAGCTCTTACTCCCTCTTTCTCTAAGTGATATCTCCTACACGGTAAATCAGACTAAAAAACAGAGTGAAACCAACAGCTTGGGCTCCTCATTCCTTTGCTATGTCCCAACCCCCACTACCCCACCCTCTTAACAACATGGCGCTTGTCGTTCCCTTATCGCAATGGTGTTTTCTCTCCGATGAGAATTTTGGACAAATTAGTCATCAGTTTTTCTTCTTTCCCCGCTCCATTTCCACCCTACTCTCCATCCCTGTCTTCCTCATTCCCGCTATCGTTACTTTCATCTCTGGTTTCTTTTCCTCCACCCACCCCATTCCTAAAGTGGAGCAGCAGAGATGACGAGAGAAATACGACCATATTTATGCAATTCCCCCTTTTCTCTCTCCTTTCCTTAGTTTTTATTGTCTCACACTCCCTACTCGGTGGCTGCAGCAGGAATGGAACCCATGTATCATTCGCAACAGACTTCTTGTTAGGTATCATGGTTTTAAAGCAAAAACACCTACAAGCCGTGCGACATTGCATTATATCACATTCCATGAACAAGTTATTTTCCACTGCCTTTTGGCGTTACAACTGCCTTCCCGTTCCTTAGAGAGAGTATAAAGAAACTCTTAGCACCATAGAAGCGACTTAATCCTCTAATAGAGTAATAGCATTGTGAAGGGCTATGTCTTAGTATTCCAAATGCTCTACTGTGAAAGACGTTTAACTCAAATACTGTTAAATCACTGAACACACAATTTGACAGAGCATAGTCAGGCGCAATGTTCTGAGCTTATGAAGATTAGTTTTTGTTTCCTCAAGAATTTGAATCCTTGATATTTAAATTTAAAATATGAAATAGTGGATTAAGACAAAGAGTGAAGACATGGGAATTATTTATATTTATTCATTGATAGATTTACATCTAGTGAAATTTAGATTTAAGTAAATACTTCTAGAATATGGGTAGTTTAAAACTAATAAATTCACTGCCACTTTTCAGAAGAAGAAAATCCGTCTTGACAGAAAGATGAAGAAAATATTAAAACATTTAGTTGTAAAAAGCATAACAGTAAATCAATGCGGGCCGCTAGTTTTTCACTAGAAAGAAAATGAGTCTTAACTAAAGAAGTTTGAAGATCACTGCCTTGTCATATCAGAGACTGTCGAAATATAGGCTACCACAATTCAGAAATAAATTGAATATACATTTTATTAGTCATTAATTTTGTTTTAGTTTGGTCTATCAAATTAATTAAATTAAATCCTTGTAATTGTTATTGTCTGTAGCACGTTTAGTTTTAATTACAAATTTATCAAATCTTATATTATTTGTAATATGTAGGCCTATAGCTTTACTGGTGCAGTAGAAGAAAAGGCCTTATACTTCGCCAGTATAAATAAATAATAAATAAATATACACACACTGGCACGGCGTTAAGTTTATAATCCAGAGAACTCTGCCATCTTCTGTGTTCAATCTGCACGTGAAGTGATATTGACGACATTGTACAGTTGGTACCAATTAGCGCGGCCCAAACGAGTCGGCAGTAGTCATGTTCTCCAGTTTAGCGGGGAAAAAAATATTAGTTTAATTATAAAACGAAACGTGCTACTTAAAGTGAAGAATGACGATTTATGCCTGTATTCGTGGATACTCGCCCAGTAGAGTAACTCTAGACAAACATGTAATTTACTCGACCGGGACCTCCTGAATATCGCGTCATCCTTAAGGATTTTTACTTCCAAATTCCAATATAGGTCTACTGTGTATGCATGACAGAATCAGCAGGGGCTCAATGACTAGCTATTACATCCATGTGCATAGAAACCTCAAAGATACAGAAACACTATCCCAAGAATAACATAAGGACTTACCCTTGGTCATCTGCTGCTATTGATGTTGATGTTGACGGTTGCTGCACACGTCCTGCTCTCGTTAAAGGCCGTGTCTTCTCATCTACCTGAAAAAAATAATCGAAAATAGAATACTTTAATGTATATATTATTTCTTACTAATGAAATTATCTCAACGCAAATACGTATAGATCCCGCACGAAATCTGTGCCGATTGCCTAAGTCATTGCATTACGTTTTCGTGGGGACTGTAGCGTCGATTGGCCTGCTACCTATCTCTTTCGCACAACAGTACCTCCCTTTCTATTTTTAAAGGCCAAGCTACCTCTCTCTCTCTCGCACAATAGCATGTCTCTCTCTAGAGAATAACGGTCTCATCGGCACAGATTTCGTGCGAGATCTTTACTACATTTTGCAGCAAGCCTTTAATGACATTTATTAAGATATGAGTATGTTTATGAAACGAGCAAGAAAAGATGCATATGACTGTTTTTCTTCGACCATAATTAGTCTGAATGTTTAAATTTTGAGATTTTAGAATCACTCAAACAAACAGCAAGGAGCCCGCCTTCGCATCAGATGGTTGCCTCAGTTCTTGTCTTCTACGAAAGAGGCGTCTCATATCGTCTGTGAAATCGAAGCTTAATATTGGTGAAATCAACGAATTCTGATAACACGAAATGAGTTCATTTTTAGTGTTAAAATTAACACAACAGAATTGATGTCATTTTAAATATAGGCTACTTTTTACGCAGTTACTCTCAAAGTTTCAAGATAGTTCAGTGTTCGATAACATAATCGATACCGCACCGATGTTATAATGAATAACAGTTTCGGAATGAGTGTCATTATGATACCGTTACGTCACACGTAATAAGTATATCATAGTATGGTCGAACAAAAAGAATATTTTGCTATGAACTTCAATAAGTTATATATTTACGACCGAACTTTAGGTATGAATATCGAGGAGCCACCAATTAGCTCAATTATTGTCAAAATTTATTACCAAATATTCTTTCTTTTTTAAACACATTAAAATTTCACATGTGTTTCACAAATGTTCGTACAAATAAGATAAGCAAAATCACACTTAGTCTGTTATACAACATGTGTCACAAATTTACAATGAAAAAGAACATTTATTACAAAAACAATACAACAATTAAGTTAAAAAAATACTACGCAGAAGTCATGTACAATCTTGAAATACTGATGAGACTCTTTTTTGCATTGTAGATTTGTGAGTCATATTGTGCAATACGAGTGATTTTTACTTCAGTGAACAAATGTTAAACAATTTGACATTTTAAAATTTGTTTCAACAAGTTAAACTTTTAATAAATTTAATAATAAATCGATATTCACATTTCGCTACGCACTCGAAGAAAAAATCAGGTCAATGACTTGTAATGTACGTTACAGAATAAAGTCCCTCGTTCCAGAAGTGCAACAAACTTTCATAACACACGGAACAAATATAGAATTATTATACAGCTTTCATTGATTAGGTAGGGTATTCTTGTTTTTCCAACGATTCCTCTAATAGTTAAACAGAAATAGGCTATATCAGTGAAACATTTTCTTTTGACTTGCAGAACTTTCCGCTTGTCGTATTTTATAAGAATTACGGATTATCAATGCAGTGTTTTGACAACAAAATGTTTATCAAAGTCAACTTTCCATTTACATTACAGAATAAGGTACAAGAATAAACTATGGGCCTAATCATTGCATTAATTTTCATGCATTAATTGAGTTTCATGCATTGAAAAATTAAACATCAATCATTCCAGTCGCAATACCTACAAAAATGATTATTTCTGAGAAATTCATTCCCACAATGGTATTTGGCTATGATTACTTATGCATGTAGGCGTATATTAGGCCTATGTGTTTAATCGAGGTCTTCAAGCAATTTTAACAAGAAAATATTTATAAAACCTGTTGTTTCCGTTCATAAATTCAGAAAACGTAACCAGAATTTAATTTTGAAACAGTATTTTCATAGCTGCATATTCACAGATTCGGGTTTTAAGTATTTTGTTATTTTGGACGCGGTATAGGCCTAATTTGGATGTATTGACAACGTAACTGTACCCACATGCAGGAAAAATAGATACGAAATACAATTTATTTAATTATAATAAAAATGGTGCAAATGGTCACTTGCTACTGACGTATAAATTCTTCACCACAAAAACTGCGTAAAAGCAGAATTATTAATTTATTAATAAAATAATGATTTATATTAAAACATGACGATATTTATTCATGTGTCATTGTTGTCTTGCATGGAAACCAACTACTTCTCTGAAATTTTTCATGCTGAATTCAAATTTATAATCCACTGATGAATTTACTTAAATGCTTACAGAAATACATATAAATTCAGCATCGAAAAGGTTAAAGAACTAAGGCATATTCATACATTCTGTGAAAAACATTCCTCCAAAGATTCATTAACTGAAGAGAAAAATGCTATGAACTGAAGAGCCATTCGTGAAATTTTCTATGACAACTTGCAATCGATATTCATGGCGTTATTTTGTGTAAATAATTCTAAACAATAAAATTATAATGTGAAATGGGAAATTTTTTCAAAATTGAAAAATATCCTTTATACTCAAATTACCTATCAGATACTATCAACATCACACTACAGTAATTTTGATAAAAATTATAAAGAAACGCCGTTCTATACTATGTTTGGTTCATATAGTAACAGGACCACATTCTGCAGAAAGGAACCAATCCACATGATTTTTAAACTGAGAAATAAGCATTTAAAGTTAAACAAAAAGCCACCTGGATCTTTTCAGTGTGTTTTTGTTTGCTCCATAGATGGCATGGAGCAACATAGGTATATAGTTCAATAGCAATAATTTAGCATCTACTCCGGTTTTTATATTTGAGGGTTGGTTCCTTTCTGCAGAATGTGGTTTATTTAAATAGTCTATGAAACATTTTCCAGTGACCTCTGTATACATTGTCTCATACCCAGGTAAGTTCCAATAACAAATGCTAGTTGATCAAGACTAGACTATACTTTCACTTTCTGTGTTATGTTTACACTGGTGTGTCATATCGGAGTTGGTAAATTGGTATAATAAACTAGTCATAATTATTACAGAGCGGAATATATTACATGTTACAAAGGGCTGGAAGTATACAAATAGCCCGCAGGTTGCCATGCAAGGGGATGGTAGGGTATCGGTAAAACTGTAACAAAGTGTATTACAACACTGGTCATGCTCTGCAAGGAATCCTACGATTTATGAAGTGGCTATAAAGTTTATACGAGTTTAAGGTTGCGATAACGTCAAACTTTCCGGGGTTTCATGTCCACATGAAGTATAAACTGCGTTTAACCTTCGATCATCTAACGATTAATCCCAGTTAGTGAATATATGCTTGTGCAGTCTCTCGATTTGAAAATTAAAACGTCATGAACTACACTTCAGACAGAATTTTTTTATTATTATTTCAGATAGTAAATATAGGCCTAGTAATTATTTGAAAGTACTGTTGCTCAACTGCAAACGTCTCGTTCAGTTATTTCCGGTGCTAAAAACTCTATTTTTGTTAGACTATAATGTAATAAGTTTGTTACGTGTGACAAAACGGTATCATGACGACACTCATTTCGAAACCGTTTTTCTTTTCGATATCGTGGTATCAATTTTTATCGAACACGAAACGATCTTGAGACCTTGAGAGTAGGAGCTGAAAACTTCGTAGACTAGTAAATAGCCTGTATTTAAAATAAAATCAATTCTGTTCGTGTTAATTTTATTATCATACCAAAATGAATTCAAGAAACCAACCATAAGGTATAGTGCAGTTATTCATTGCATGGCCAGTCGGCTTCATAAGTTTCGGCGTTTCTTTATGTTATTTGATCTGACTAAATCAGTCTTGGCTTCCGCTTTCCAAAACAAAAAGCAACGTTGCAATATTCTCTCATTGTTATCACTGATCTCAGTTCTTCCTTCGCTTTAATCAATTCACACGTGTTATTGTTTACTGTAACTTGATCTCGCAACCGCGCATTTCACTCCACGCGGAGTTGACGAGTAGCTGCCAAAATTGTCACAGGGCATTCTTAGATTTTGATTGGCTGGGGTAACTAGCTGATTGGTGCGGTAAAAACAAAGAACATGGATTGAGCTGTCGGCAAACGTTTCCTCCTAACGAAAGGCCATGCAATGAATAACTGGACTATAGCTTCGATTTGACCGACTCCTTGACCCGCCACATCCTGCCATCTCTCGTAGAAGACAATAACTACGACAATCAGCTGACTCGAAGGACATGGTGAGCTCGTTGCCGTTCGTTTGAATGAAACTAAAATATCAAAATTTAAACATTTAGACTAATTATGATTGAACAAAAATAGTCGCATGAAATTTGCCTATAATGGTAATTAAGATACTAGTATAAAAATTACGAAACTCGCGTTCCTCGTTTCATAAACGTATTCGTAACGTCATAAATGCTATTATAGGCTTGTTACATAATGTACTATTCTCTTATTATTAATTATATTACTATGAATGTTATTATTAGGCTTCGAGCATTCATACAGGGACCGAAGACTCACATTTAGTGTGAAATGTACCCACATTGCCATTACTGTGTATGAACAGTAAGTCCACAGCATAAGAAGTGCGCGCCTCGAGTGCATCAACTGCAGTCTTCACGAAGATGATAAAAGTACAATTTTTATTTACATTCATAAAAACCATAATTTATTTGATCTTGTCTTCGTTATAAAAGCAATATATTATTTATTATTTTAATATTAATGTTTAATGTTAATATTTCAAAAGTATTCATATGTAGGCTAACTGGTTGGATGTAAAACCAAAGTCTTATGCCTTAAATTTGCCAGTGAAATTAAATTAATTAATTTAATACTTTAATACTTATTGGCCCCTGTCCTGGATTCCTATCAAAGGTCTCTATATGCACTATACAATTTGCAACTTATTAATCTATAATTACACAAGTAAAGATCCCTATAAAGGCCAAGGAGGCCCAGAGGCTCCCAGATTTTGGACATTTGGCACTTGAAGATGATAAGGTTGTCAGCCTTACGAACCGGCCGCCTTTACCCCCCAGGATTGTTCCAGGTTCTCATTTCTGTTAGAGGCTGAGTCGACCCCAGGGTCATAGTGCCACCAGAAGGATTAGGCCAATTGAAAAAATCTCAACGACCTCATCGGCAATCGAACCCGCGATCTTCCGGTTTGTAGCGCAGCGTCTCAACCACTACGCTATGGCGTACCCCCTATAATTACAAAGGTTATCTAAATTATTTATAACTTAATCTAAAGTATATATGTGTTATATAAAAGAGAGAGAACGTTTAACAATTTAAGAAGATAAACAAAAACATCGATAACTTAATAATAAACTAACTACAATAACTACAGTAAGTGTTGAATCCGGGATTTTTGTGGATTTGTGATGATGAATGGGAGATCGCCTCTAAGCATACCATACTACTAAATATTGTTACTACCGTTACATTATTATTTGCTGTATTAAAATTACTATCCTATAACAAGTAGTATAGAATAATTAGAGTTCTTGAAACACGCCATATAAAAATTTCCCTCTTTAACTTACTGGAAACGATATCGAATAACATGAAGTTATTTGAATGAAGAGCGTCTCCTCGCTAGATCCATAAATTGGAACATCCAAATCTGACTTATTGTGCAGTTTAACAGCATTAAAAAAGATTTTACGATGATCTCTGGTTACGGCTACTTGTTATAAACTGTAGGAGATACATCTGATTGCTCTCTTATGAGCGGCTTTTACCTGTTAACTGTATATATCAGGTTTAAACTCCTCGTGCCTGGAGGGAAGCTATCAAATAGCCTGTTTATATAACATGTATAAACTAATGGGTTTGACCTTTGAATTTCTATGAGTAAGTGGAAGCAGTGGATGTTTTTGTTTCGGTTTGTTTATTCATGAGATATTCTAGAATACATAAGTGTTTCCATGTAATGAAAAGGCCTATTTGAAACAAAGATAGCTTACCTTTATCTGCAAATAAATCAGACAGGTGTTGAATATTTAACCAGTAATTTGTGTAAGTAGCTGTAGTTTGACTGACTTAAAACCTCCTTAAATAATATGGTCATCCTGGTTGACCAGTGGAGGATCCAGAGATGGGACCGTAGGAGGCGCTCCCCCTTATAGGGTTTTCTTTTATGTTTATTTGAATTTTCTATTCGCCAAAAATAACCACCTAATAAAATAACATTAAAATTTAATGACATAAAAAACAAAAATAAAAGCATTTATGTATTCGGCGTAGGCTTTTTCAACCTGATGAATGTCAAATGCAAGTTGAGTAGTATTTATATTCTGGTCGCCTTATGTCAAATGTGTAGACAAGCCATCACAACCTACAAAACAGCAGTTGTTCGAGTTCCTTATTTTTAATTATAATTATAAATGATTAGTTAATTTCTCTCTCTCTTTCGTAGTTTTACCTCTCCCTTGTAGGGACCTTTATGCGGCCCGCGCCGCCCGGGCCTTACCGGGCCGCGACCTGTCGGGAGAGGAATGAACTATGGATCACAACACAGACAAACATACTTTTTTGACCAGACAAGGACATGGAGGGCCTCCCCGGATGATACACACCATTCACACACACACTCACTCAGAACAAGGCGAGGATGAGGATGAAGATGATAATGACGGCCAGATGATATCCGGGGACCACAAGAGCCTAAAGTTACCTGACATTTGTCTCACAGGTGAGGGAAAACCCTTGAAAAAACCTCACCTAGGTAACTTGTCCCGACCAGGAATCGAACCCGGGCCCGCTGCGTGAGAGGATTGGACGCATCCCCTGAGCCACAGCGGTGGACTTAGTTCATTTCTTGTAAATTATTTCAGACTACCACTAATTTAAAGGTTAAAGTTTGATATCTTTGACATCTTCGGATCTGGAGGTGGGCATGCTCTCTCTATACAGCCGCGGCCGACTGTAAAACAAGTTAAATTCGACATAGTATAAAATTTTAAATTTAAAATGAGTTAATATTTGATAATAGGATATAAAAGTAGGAGTGGATTTAAGAAAGAATTGAGGATTACATGTAACGCTATAGTGGCATTAATATCACAGGAATATTCAGAATTAGGCCTATTATGCACCTGATACATTATTCCATTATCTTCCATTATCTTTTCACTCAAGTGGGCATCGGAGTTCAGCTAACAACAAAATATCCATTATAAAAGAAAGGTACCAATATAGAGATAGATCGTGGAGTGATAATTTAACACGTTAATTTGATTGAGACAATTGAATAAATTAATCGGAACCTGGGGTCGAAACCGAGGCTCCCAGTGTAAAGTGCTCGCATTACCGTTTTGGGAAAATTCCTCTATAAGACAAATAATTTGTTCTAGAAAGTTTGTTTCTATAAATAAGAAGTAGACATTCAATCTAGGAATTTAAAAATGTCATATTAATTTATCTAAGCTGAATATATAACTTATTGTGAATTCAGGCCTATTACAAATTAAAGAAAAAAGACATTGACTCGTAGTTAATTTTGATTATAATTATATGAAAAACCACGATTCAATCTCTCTAACGTTTTGTTGTTAGGGATTACATGATTTCTAATATTTGGAAGATGATCTATTTGGCACTAAATTCAAATAAACTCCTGAATAATCCTGGGCTTTCATTTTGGTTTAATCACTGTTTTTAGTAATACATTGATTTTTAGTAGCAAACATTTTATAAATTTATGCTGCCTGTGTTTCATATATTTTAAAATTAATAATTAGCACACTGGGAATTGCATACTGCATATTAAAGTCTGTGAATTATATAAGCCAATTTTAGGATTCTTTTCCCACCACTACCTGCTGCTAACATTTTTAGGCTTAATGGAGTTGGTCATGTTTTATATCCATATAATGCATCTAGTTCAGTGTATGTTACATAAATGAATGCACATAATGTATGAAGTATGCTTTTAAAAGTAGGAACAATATGTGACTCAAATGGAGGTGAGATTGGAATAGCCATCTGTCTGACTTATGCATGATAGAGTGGCAAAATGAACACAATGAGTATAGTAGAAACACACACACACACTACGCATTTAGGAAATGGGGAAAAGCAAAGGAGAAATTGACACTCCGACATGCTCATACACGTCACTGATCAGGTGATCGATAGCTTTATTTTTCCGCTACATGTATCATATAGAAGCTATACATCTTCCATTTATTTTCAACCTCAAAACAAGGCCAGAATCAGAAAAATCACCAATCGTGTTGTCCCACCATATGTGCCACCAAACGCTACACAACTTTCTATGTTCAAATTTAAAGTCAGTGGAGTCATATTAACTTCTTTCTGCTCTTTATGTTTCGTTATATATTACATCTATTACCATATATTACTATTAAAATGTAATAAATCCAATTGTATTAATCATAGAAATACGTGTTAGTGTACGGTCAATATGTCTAGTTTCGGAAAGTGCATCGAATTACTCGTTAGGACTTAGCTAAAACTTTCAATTCATTTGATGAAATCTAACTCTTCTAATTTTACAGTTTTTTACAACTTGAGACCAGTATTATTGTAATATAAGTTAAATGAAGTTGCTACGTCTCATGGAGAGACACGATTAGACATTTGTCTCACAGATAAAGAAAAACCCCGGAAAAACCCTTATCTAAGAAACTTGTCCCGAGCAGGAATCAAATCCGGGCCTGCTGTGTGAGGAGAGCGGTGGATTTTTTACAATGATCTAATAAATAATATCAAATTACGATTGAATAACCGAATTTTATCGCGGATTGCTCCTTTAACCTAAGCCGAATCATGACTATAAATTCTTATGTTGATGCTCATTTCTTGATCTTGATCTTATTTTGAGATCAGCGAATTACCTGCTGAAAATTAAAGCTACAATTGTAAACTATAGTGTAATTTTGAGAAAGGACTTAGGAGAAATTGTCACGAAAAGGAAGAAAAAATTCAATCTGCTCGTACACCATAGGATTCTTCAAGAAGAAGAAGAAAAAAAGGAAACTGGCGTACAATAAGAATTAATTTGTTTTCTCTTAGCCAAGTTCAACTTGAATTACAAATCCAAAGAACGAAATTATATCGTAAATATACCCTGCTAAATCAGTGAGAAACGTTGCTTGATACAAAAAGAAGAAATAGTACAATAAAATACTGGAATAATAAACAAGTCGAAGTTCAATATTTCACCGACCGAGCTAGTTTAGTTAGATTTAATACGTTGTGCATTTTGGCGCACCCTATCACTGCTGTTAAAAGCACTGATACAGAATAGAGTTTGTTTAGCAGCTACGAATCTTATATAGAACGTTGTAACTCCATTTCCGTTGACGCACCATTAAATTTTATTGTATTTTCTACCAGTGGTAAATCACTTTAGGAATTTCATCCAATCAAATATGTTGGTTGAGTTGCCAACCGTATCGGTTCCCCCTATCCTCTTCTCCATCCCCCTTCTCCAGTATGAAGCAATAGCAATAATTCCACGGAAGATTTCCAGATGACGTTGTCGACATGGCATGATTCAGAAGTCACATTATTGACGATTCTGATTGTTATTATACCCCCTTTCTTATGCGGGAATTCAGTGAGCGATTGATTTCTTACTGCTTCTTTTTTGTTTTCTCTTAGGGAAATCATTCACTTTGTCAGGAAAGGGTATCCCCAGCGCGTCTTTTGAGTGTGACTTAGTTTGGTTTTTACCATCCATGGATACGGGAAGGAATCGCAGTAAGCGTAGATCCTCTTTTGAAGAGATTTCTACAATCTTTTTCTCGTTTTATCTCCCTCTCCCCTGCTCAAGATCTTTTCTTTCTATCTTCGAAGCGAAAAGGATGTCAGGACGAATTTGAGTCCAAATCGTGGCAATAGCTGTCAAAACGGTTGCACATTCGAGAGCTTGAAAGCAACGTGGGATGGCTTACTACATAAAGGAGACTGTAGAAGAGCGGGAAAACTAATAGTACACTAGGGACGCGTTAATAAAATTTTTAATACATCAATCTTTTACTTGAATGGTATGGGCGGTTTCTGTACTGAAAAAGTCTTAAAGAGTGATTGAGAAAACATTTGATCTTGATGGATTCTTAACCTGATTTTGCTTGATTTTTTTTGTGATAAAAGATTGGAAAGATGTTGAGGTAGTAACTTCTACTATCTGAATACACATTTCTGAGTTATTTAAGTTTTTTGAAAGTTAAACCATTGAAAGGTTTACATAATATGACTAATTTATTTCCCTTATTTCAGAAATGTATCCGTAATATTTATGACATTAAAAACTATGTTATAAATATCGAGGTATAACAAAAAGTTAAACCAGGCACAATTTTCTTCGAAAAACACGATTTATTAATAATGGGGCTGTTAGAATAATATTCGTTAAGGGTAGATTACTTAGGGAATAAAGGCTTTCCAGACATCTATAATATAATTATATCTTGTCAATAGGCACATTAGTCTACACATATAATGTATGAACTACGTACACTGTGTAATAAGTGTGAAAATCGTAAGTATCCAAAAAAGGAAAATTCGAGAATGCGCTATACTTTCACATCATATTACTGAAAGTCGTAAGTATTCACAAAAAGAAAATTCGATAATATCTGGCCGTAAGGTTTTAAAGTTATCCTGAGAGGAATAAACAAAGCAACGCTTCTGATGTTTCCCTATATGTCTATCTCCGTGCCTCTCTCAGAATGCAACAATTGACAGCAGCGCAGCTGTCGTAAACACGCTAGCTCAACTCATATGCCGTCTAAAATTGTGTGCCTTATATTTAAATGTTAATTTTACATATGTGAAATTGGGGCAAACATTAGTGATTGTAATATTTAAGAAAATACCGTATATTATGATGTGTGCTGCATTATTCTTGCTAACTCTTAGGCTATGCAGTCACAAGTAAGTGACATCACCGCAGGACGCGAACTTAACAGTTCTTTCTAAATTATCGTGGAAAGAGTGATATCTCTTCCCAATTTTCATCTACGCTAGTAGGGTAATGAAGTGTATCTTATGGAAGTTTTGTAACATGAAACGTGTTTACGTCTATTTCTAATAATGACTAGGGAATTCATGAGGGGAAACATTTAATTATGAATGTAATTTTCACTTCCAGAATTTAATTTTAGTGACACATCTGCTATTGACAGTTGACGCACTGTACAGTGGATTGATGGTTGGAATAAGAATTTAATCTTAAACAGCGTAACATTTCTCTTTCGTCAAGGATCTTTCCTGACAAAATGAAAGCTCTAATCAATTATTCAAATCTCTTAAACTAATAGGTATTTTCATAAAGGAAAAGATAATAAATTATTTCGACAGGAAAAATTTAAATTTCAGAACAGTTCAATGTCTTTGCAGAGCCATGGCACAGAGTTGCTGGTTGTCATAATTCAAGTCAAAGTTTAAATTTCTTAAAGTACTGGAATTTCCTTATATAAGAAATATACACGAACTCTTATGACTTTAAAATGTCCGTGATATTATCGTTCATTAACAGCTGTCCATTCTTTCTTCTAAGAATTTAAATTTTTATTTAGAAATAAAAAGTAACAAAGAGTTATGCACCAGACGTTAACTTTTTCATTAACTTAGGTTTATCTGTCTGATTAATATTTACAATTTTTGACTCCAAACCATTTTTAGGAATTCAGTGAATAAATAACTTATTTTGTTGAGGTTTTATGTTATGTTAAAATTGTGCTGGAATATAGTTTATTCCTATACCGTACCATTTTTAATTAATAGCGTAAAATTACGTATAGTATCTCCTTACTCGTTTGTAAATTTATTGAAAAATTGGCGAGAAAATGGAGAATTTTCACATTCTATTGAGAGGAAATCTGGGAAGTTAGGAGCGTTAGAATAATATAATCTATAGCTTCGTACTTCGTTGGCTATTTAAAAATATGCATTAAGTGTTCAAAGAAGCAATTCTAGAATAGAGAAGGAGAATACTAGGATATAGCAAAATTTGTCTTCATGTATGTGTATCAGTTTGGTACTACAAAATTACGGTTTGCAATGAACATGTGTCATGCAAGTAGATTTGATCAATTAAGAATTGAAAGTCTGCTTAAAGCAAAGCACATTAGCATATACTTAAGCTAAAACTTCCTCCATACGAATGAAGTGAAAATGTATAAGACCATAAGGGTTCAAGGTCTTACTACTTTTCTTGTTTAAATAATTTACACCTTTAAAAGAAGAGGGGTAAGAAAAAGGGATCTTGATATTAAAACACAGAAAATCCTTATTCTTACATTATATTTTCCTTGTTCGAAGTTAAAATATGGGGCCCTAAGGCATTCATAAATTCTGCGCTGATAAATGATCCAAAAACCTAAGTAGCTCTCTGATAAAAACTACACGAGTTTTCATAATCCTCTTTCCCTCTTGTGAATTTTTTGTTGTTGTTGTAACTCTGTAATTCCATACAGAGGTAGGAAGGGAGAAATTTTCAGTTCACTTCACCTCAATGATATGAACAGGAATAAAAACGAAGACAAACTTTTTAATTTTCTCGTGTGCTAGTTAGAGGAAAAGAGATTTTCCGCCCCTACCAATAAACACAGGTTTTTCAAGTTATTCATACAACAGTCTACTAAGCCACAGGGCATTTGGAGCAACAACAACAACCCTATTAGAAGAGCTTATTACAAGTAAACTGCCTTCTTTCCTCGCAAAGCACATTTCACACGTACTGAATGACTCTAAACACTGCTGACCAACACAGCTTCACAACGTTTGCGCTCCTCCAAGTTAAGAAGATCAACTCTCACCCTTCCAGCATGAATAAAATGCCACATAAATACAAATATTCAGACTTTGAAGGGTTCAAAAAGTGTTATAAGTTTCTTAAGTTCACGAGTAAATCGGATGATTTTTCTGTATTTGAAACTAAATTCTTTGCAAGAATTACTTCAAATTCCATCCTTAGAGTTCATTATTCACATAGCGTGTTTATATGTGATAATGAATTTTTAATTAGAACTTTAGGTTGTGAGAGGATAAAAAGCCAAATAAGTTTATAGAGGAAAGAGGGAAATCCAAAAAGAAGGAAGACCAAGAAAGCGATACATTGATTGTACAGAGGAAATAGGAAGACAAAGAGGGAAGCAATAGTGGGGATAAAGGTAATGGCAAGGATGGGAAAAGTTGGCTGTAGATAATCCCAGCGCTTTTGGTCTACACGGAATAGAGAAAGAAGATCTATCGAATACAGTAATAACCTCGGAACAAAGTTCACGGTTCGCAAAACGTAATTCCGTCCATCGGATATTAATAAAAGTATACCTCATAGTAGCCTGATTTTAATAAGCCAGGGATTTACATAGAACTAGTACCTCAGCTACGAGTTTAAATAAAATTAAGAACAATTTATTGGGCTATAATTTTTACAAAATCTGTTTTCAGAATAGGAAAACTTGACAATTTTTAATATCTGTGCAACGATTAAAGGTTTTAGTGACTGTAAAGAAATAATTTCTCGGATATATGAGTCAAAGATAAATAACTTCGTTCTAAAAAATAAGCAAATGTTAAAAATGGCCTGAGAAATCTGTAATGATAAAATAAGTAACGCCAAAACAGGAATTTCAAAGCATACCATTAAGCGTATAGCAATAAGTGAATAATCTGTTAAGCAGGTTACCTTTCTTGCTGGTGCAACATGTCTATAATTTTGGTGTAGTTCAACTGAGCTGCCAATGCCAAGGTAAAGATGACTTTAATGATCGTTATGTAGTTAAAGCAAAAAGTAAACTACATTCTATTAATGGCAAGGGAAAAAATATACTGTATGCAGAGAGCGCAAGGATACAATAGTGTCAGTGATAGGATTATATAGGCTAAATTAAAATTATTTATGGCACGAAAAAAGATATATATATCAGTTGTCCTTCTATAATAGCTAAAATGATATTAAATATCACTTTAATAAATTTTGTTAATAAATGTTGTACTGCCTCACAATCACTAGGCCTAACAAGTAATCAGTATATACTAACTGAATGAAATGGTCGATATTAAAATGTCCTGGAAGTCACAGGCCAAAGGTTCAAAGCCCACGGCCGGTCAATTCGGGTGTGGATTTATGTTCCCCATTACATAAGAAAACGCCGAATAGGAATTTACATGCCTTTGACTTTCGAGTGTATGGTATAATTAATGAAAATAAACCGAACGATCTATTGCAGTCGAAACTTCTCTAACATTGTCAATCAAGCTTGTTTAAATGTATACAGTCCGTATAAAGGACATATTGCATAAGAGGAAACGAGTTTACGTATTCAAAATAGCAGATCTCCATCAATGTTGGTAAATACCGGTATAGGCCTGCATTTATTATATATTTACGGAAATAATTGATTCCACGATAATAATTAATTTGTATAATTATGTTGGATATTTATAAAATTTGGGTTCGTAATTATGTAAGAGTCGAAGTAACACTTTTTTAATTGGAGTATCATTCTGTTGGAGACAAATGTTGAGTATTAAAACATGAATAACTCTAAACGAGAATGGCAAAAATTCGTTTTTGAGAAACCGTGAAAAATCTTTACAGGACTGAGTGAAATATTAAAACTTTACAGCCTATTGAAAATGAAGTGCAGTTACATTCATGTGTTTCCGAATTAAAATATGATGAAGAGACCCTAATTTCCATGATTCAGAATCCTTGCAACAACTGGAGACGAAATAACTCGAGGGAGAGAAGTACGGTATATCATACAAATAAGAAAAAGAACAAGGTTTAAAAATAAGGAAAAGAAACCACAGCAGGAGCAGACGAATAGGGAGGGAAAAGAATCCTAATTAATTATTCAATCCGGGTGGAAAGTGATTACCATGGCAGTCAGGAGGGAGCTGGAAGTGAGCGACAGCCAGTCCCACATTCGCATTCCACCAAGTCCTTCCCTCAAATCCTGTCATAGTCAAAATAGGATTTTTTAAAAATGGCACAGGAATATCTAAAATAGCACTGCTACAGTTGGCCGTATAAATAAAACTTCGCTGTTAAGTACCGGCAAGATTCAAATTAAAAAAAAAATGGTATTATTGATCCTATGTTTTACTAAAAAAAAATTTTTCTTATGCTGCTAAATTACTAGTTCGGAAACTAAAATAATCTTATGTAATATTTGAGCCATTTTTCCCTCCGCCACTTCCAAAGACCACGACCATACTCTGGTCCCAAAAACGTTTTGGCGCATTTGCTCTATTGCTCCATTTCCCGTTATTGTATGTCCTAAAAAAATGTATGTTGAGCTAGCTGTTCGCTTCAGCAATAATATAAGTATGTATTTTCTTTATGTTCAGTCATTTGTCTAGTGGAGGACTTGCCTCCGATTCACCTGATACAGTGAGGGAAACCCCGTGAAAAACTCACTCGGATCGGCTGAGCTGGTGATTCCGTGTACACCACATTAAATTGTGAAATTAATTGAAGGTGGCCTTGCTCGGTTGTCATAGCAAACTGGGTAAGAAGAGCATTGTTGAAATATATCAATTAGGGATGGGTCCTCGATACTTTAGATACCTCGATACTCTCGATACTTGCATGGTATCGGTATCGAGCGATACTTCAGAAAACTAGCTCGGTACTTTTTCGATACTTTGGTAATTCTACAATTTAAGGAAATGCAGTATCTCTTTCTGCTTTTAGTACTCTACTAAATATAGTAAATACTTCTATTTCTCCTTGAAATGGAGAAAACCACTCTGTGACTTTGGCTAGCCATAAATAAAGATTTTCCGACATTTAAAATCCAAACAGAAGAGATTCTTAATTGTTTCGTTTCCTGTCAAACGTTTAGTTATAATGTAGGGTTTAAAAATAATTATAGGCTGCTGATGATATTAAATTTTGTCTCATTAAATATGCACACTTAATTAATTTTGCTGGTATTACGCAGTTCTCTCAACTTTTAATTTTTAATGCATCTATTTATTGAACTGGAAATGTTGACGGTATCGAGTATCGAAGTATCGATTATCGAGGAAAAAATCATGTATCGGAATAGAGTATCGAGTATCGAGAAAAACTGGTATCGACCCATCCCTAATATCAATCATGATAAAAAAAATCGGGAAGGACGTTGAAAAAGAGAAGAAGAAGTGGTGTTGAGAATAAAGTTAATAAAGTTACATTCTAACAGCAGCATTTCCAGCTAACCGTCATCGATATGTGATCGAATAGGTCCGAAAACATGTCGCTATCACACCTGAGAAACTCACAAAAATATTTTACTCTTAACAAAATAGTAGATAGTTTTTCCCCCTATGTGCAATTTTTAATACGAATGCAGGCGCTATATTCTTTTGTAAATATTCACGAATAATAAATAATTTATTGCGATTTTATATATTTTTAGGAATGTTGTGAAACAAAATGTGACACTTTAACTTTAAAAGAGATAAATACAGCAAATATGACTCTTTAAGAAATTACACTGGACAAGAAATTCAGGCAACGGTGGTCTCTTGATACCTGAATATAAATCGCTTATACCAATTCATCTTCCCAGAAACATGCCTGATTTCGCAGTATCTTATTTTTTGTTGTTGCAAAATTGGGAACAGTATTGGAAATAGCTCATCTTACTAATAAGAGAGAACAGCCTATAGATTTTGTCCCTTTTTTCCATTACCATTCCCGATTTCGCAATAAATAAAATACTGCAAAATTTGGCAAATTTACATTCTTGTTTATTTTAAATTTATTCCGAAAAATGATATTATTATACTGTTGTATTGTAGTCAATAAACTACATCTTACACGATTTTACAGTAGTCAGCTTATATTAACATATAAAAGAAAACACTGTGGGCAATACGAAATTATTGAAATTTTTTTTAAAAATAAAACCCTCTCTTGCATCCTTTTTTTACAAATGACCTAAGGGGCAGCAATGACCTAATCTGAAGAGCACATTTCCAATCCTTTAGACTTACGACATAATCATTGATGGTAATGATGCCTTACCACAACGTCTGAACCTAGCTTCCTCTGCAATCCCTTTACAGTGGAAAGAAGAGAGGGAAATCTGTCTTTCTTTCTCGCTGTTGGTAGTGCTTCCCCTCCTCCCTCATTCTTCCTCTGCTGCCACTCACTCCACAGCCCGGTGCTCTCAGAACAATGGACTCGTTAATTAAGATTTCTTTCACCCCACACCAGCATGGACTGCCGACAATCCGACAAGGAGCTATAGCACTGCGTTGCTCAAGTAAAAGACCTTGTATATATGCCGGCCCGGACCGCCTTTAAGCAAGCAGCTTAAAAGCGATGCCAGAGTGAATGTGGAAAATTTGATGAAAATGCTACTACTCTCAATCTCTCTTTATCTCTCTCTTTTTTTATCTTGGACAAGAGAGCGACATGTTCTCAATTTTAATAATAAAAAATTCATATGAGGAGAATCACCTGCCGTAATTTATAGCCAACAACAGAATAGACTACAAGACTTTCACACTATTTCCCAGGTAAATATAACAAAACTTTTAATGATTAATCGATGTATAGGCCTATAAAAATATGATTTAGTTGCATTAAACATATTTTAATCCGGTTAATACTCAAACATGATTAATCATCATTGGAGCCCGGAAGTTTATGAAAAATCATACTCTAATACATCCTAGTATTAAAATGTGTAGGGGACATTACAAAATATCAGAAAATCAATGGGTTCAACTTGCATATTGTAGCATTTTTATTTATTTATTTATTTTGATAATGCATCATGTTTGCTTGATACTATAATTCTTGTGCATATTTTATCAATTTATCTTATTTTTAACGGGATATTTCTGAGATTTTAAATATTACATATACCTCGCTAATTCAAATTTTTATGTATATTTGGTTAAATGAATGTTCTGAGAACCGACTGTGCAATATTGACAGTTCATAGCCTAATGTTTTCGGACCTGATTGTATAAATATTAAAGAGACGTTTAATTCTTTAGTGTTCAATTTATTAAAATTTTTAGATCTACCGTGTTTATTAAGTTTGTTAATGTAACTTATAAACTTCTATATTAAAATAATTATATTGTAATTCAGCTAACAAGAAAATGCAAATTATTAAAATTACTTAAATCATAGACCACTATATTACAAGTACAACAAGATTCTTGCATATAGAAACATATAAGAATATTATTAACTGTGTCAAAACATTTATACCCTCTTTTATATGAATTTTACAGTGATTCTACATCACTCCTAAAATATTCGTTCAAACTCCACATAGGCAGCAATATGAGTATATGCTGTTTTCCATCCACTGATGTGTAATGATCTGAGTAATTTATAACACGGTGTGAATTTGTGTGTTAACTGAAAAGTTAAGCGAATGTTCGAAACATTCATACGAAAACAACAACGGAGAGATTTTCACGTACAGCTGTCGTCACAAATATGATTGGATTTAAGCCATAATGCCGTAAATAAAGAGGGGGGAACTTTTTACTCTCCATATAGCGGAATTTCCGTCTCTCTTTCATGATATAGCAACAAAACAGGCCATTTTGAGTTACAATGTCTACAAACAGTTTCCATACCTCAACAGGTGGTCCCTCATTCGCTCTGGACATTCATCACATGCTGGTTCAACTGGCCGACCGACGGACGGTGGGTGGGGGTGGAAGAGGGAGGCGTCGCGGCGCTTAGCCAGGGCAAGGGGTCAGGGCGATTCGTCACGGCTCAACACGGCGTGAGAGAGAGCGAGAGAGTTAAACGAGTAGATAGAGAGAGAGGAAGAGAAAAAAATGCCATTCTCCCCTCCAACCACTTGAAAAGAGATTTGCCTCTATATATGCCTCCTCCCTTACCTGACCGTATGTGAAAGTAGAGGTTAAAAATTGACGTCGGTCCGCTAGAGGCAGTATTCTGGATGCTGGAACGCTTAAATGACAAATAATGCTGTCAAGAGATTATTGACGATTATGTCAAGTTTATAACAGGCTCGATTCCTGTCCCCCTCTTCCCAATCTCTCTTTGTGTTGCCTGTCGTGTATCAGCCACAATGAATGTCAGGGAGAAAAAACGACAGGACATTTATTTGATAATATGAATAGGTCTGCAGGACAAAGTAGTGTGCTACTATCTAAATAATGACTTCTAACTGACAGACGAAGTGGATAATGTTTGAAATAAACTAAATTGTTGTGTTTTGGCGTGTAACCTGTTGTACGTACTTATAACAGTGGACTAAATAGCCTTCGTCAGTACCGGTATATACTTATATCAATTATATTTTTATTTTGTATCCTATACGTTTATATGATTTTAATTAAGCATAAACAAACCAAGAGAAATTCCTATTCTGATTACAAGAAATAATATCCGCTAGGTAGTTACAGAATGCTATTGATCTATAGATTCTACAATAATTTTACATTTTATACATATTAAGCCCGTACTTTTCAATGAAACCAGTAAACCTTGGCTTTTTAAAATAGTTAGATTGGTATGAAAAATACAAAGTTATTACAAAGTATATAAACGAATTTATACAATTATAAAGAAATAAAAATCATATTTTTATAGTCTATTTCTTCACTAAATAGTTTAATTTTTTCAAAATTACATACCTGATATTTTTATATTGAAATTTTGCTAAATAATCCATGGAAAAAATCTTCGGATAAAAATGCATGTTTTACAGTTTTAATTTATAAAGTTTTCCTTTAAGTTGTCACAAATTCTTACACTGTGTATATTCTGATCTCAATCTGATCTTAACGAAAACTGTGATACATTGAAGGATAGGCCTATGCTATGACAGGACTTAATAGTTTCCTCCCTGTGATTTTGTACTCAAATTAACAATTTTATGCTTCCATCGATCATTTTCTTCCCATCGATGTCATATTGTACAATGATGAGCCATAAAAAATTAAAAAAATCATTAGGTAAAAGCCCAATTTTATTTCTAAAAAAATTGTAGCTTAATCTCTAATTCCTTGCAGTAATTTATATCCGCATCATTTATACCAGATGGAGAGGAAATATTGTATTAGACCCTCACATTGATGCAGAGTTTTCAGGGTAGCACAATATGTTTTGAGGTACCGATACCGATGCCTAGAGCTTACTAAATTTAGAAAGAAACACTATAGTGTTTTCACATTCGCCAGAGGTTTCAAGGCCACAACTTCTCACGTCTAATATGCCCCCACTGATCAGCAGTCAGCAGTCCCCTTTGCGCAGAGGAGCTGCGCTGTCGCACACACTCATACGACACCAAGGGGGAACTCCTTACTGGCTTGTCATATGAGCACGGTAAGTGGGTGTATCATAGGCGTGCTACGTTTGGCCTTGAAACCTCTGGCGAATGTGAAAGGACTATAGGTTCCATAGGCCTGTTATTTTGTGTTATGTTTTGCTATGTAATGTTATACGTTCTGTTATGTTAGAAAGCCGTAAAAAGAGTCATGGCGACTACTTTCTGTTATCCAATTACCGGTATCAATTTGAAAGACGAAATAAACTGATTAATTATTTTAACCATAAACTTACTATAATACGCTTATTATATGTGACGTAACAATATCTTAACGAAATCCATTAGAGTACAAATTTTCATTATAACACTGGTGTGATATCGATCAATATCCGTATACGGAACAATCTTGAAGCCTTGAGAGCGGCAAATAAAATTGCATCATAAACAGCCTGTATTTAGAACAAAATCAATTATGTTTCTGTTAATTTTAATATTATATTAAATTGAGTTCATTTCGTGTATTAGAGTTAGTTTGTTTCAGGTTAAAATGGCCAAGAGAAGCTTCGGTTTACCCGCACGCCCTCAGCTGTCATCTGTCGCAAAATATGAGCACGCCAGAATTTATAATCAGCTGATTGCTGAGGTTAGCCGTATCCGTCTGTTTCTAAATTCTCTAAACTTAAAGGTTTAATTATGGTGGAACAAAAACAGCCGTATACAACTTGCCTATAGGCTAACGGGAATTAAGTTAGTCGTACGAAAATAATCGTGTTTTAATAAATGTCATTGTAGGCTCGTTTCAAGATATATTATTAACGATGATTACTTTACTAAAAGCTTACACTAAGATCCAAACTATTATTTCTAACACTAGATTTTTTCTGAAGGATAGTTTAATTAATTCACCGCCAAAACTGGAAACAGAAATTAAACTGAAGCGCCAAATCTGAATTGTGAGATTGGTGATTTAATGAAGTACTGTTATGTGGCTGTATAATTTATATCGGATTTTGAAGTAATAAAACCATAAAATCAATGGTTATTGCAGAGAATACGTACATCTCATATAGCTTTGATTATGAAGCTATCTTTTAAAACTGGAAAATGTATCTTGCAGATCTAAGTGACTAGAATTCAAATAATGAAAATAAATCGAATATATATGCTGCCTTTTACAGGAATAGATTATCTAGATGTACGCTTATTTCGTAATGACTAATAAGTCAGTCAAGTATTGGAACTACAAGTATATTTTAATATGGATAATAGATATAATTTATTCGAAGGATTATTTTGAACCACTCTCATGACGATGTGTATTCTATTTCCTTAAACTTTGCTTTTCAATTTATTTGGAAGTAAAGGTTTCAGGAAAGTCTGAGAAAAGCAGTAAAAAGTTTTCTGCAAATTGATGGATGACAACAGACTTTCTCACATGCGGAGGGAAAACCTACTTCGGTTGGAAGAATCCTCCCTTCATATATATTGCTTAACTGCCGCTATTCTTCTTGTAAGACCGCTACTCCTATATTCAATAAAGTTTATGTAATTCTTAGATGTACACAAAGGCTCAACCAGATGACGTTCATTGCAAGTGACGACGCCTGAAGGTTATGGAATATGCTTAGGCCTCCTCTCTTCTTTCCTGCAGCACAACCCACGAAGCCCTAGGCTTGGATTTCATTACGTTAATTGATTCTGAGATGTACATGTTAAAAATAGTATTAATAGGCTTAAGTAAGAATAATGGAAGACTTTACAGGTTCTTTAAAGAAATATTCAGGAGATAATTTTTAATTTTTTGATGAGGAAAATACTCAACTCCAATTATCTCCTGCTAGGTTAAGATAAATGATTTATTAAATAGGATATGCCAGCAAAGTTCTAACTTGTTTTGTTTTACAATATTTATAATATATGTCAAAGCGTTGCCGCGCTAGTTGGTAGAGCGAAATAAATAATTATTGTAGGCTCAATTCCCGAGTCCCTTAATTAATTAATGCTAGCAACATTTTTATAATGTAGTAGCTTATAGAAATAGAAGTTTATTAAAAATAACAAACATTTTAAAGTAAACTTTTATTTTAAAATAAATTCTCAAGAATATAGAAGATAATATTTTTTTGTTCGGAATATTTACATAGGTGGATTGAAAATTTGTGTTTTGAATGCCCACAAGATACAGTGTTCTTTAGATCAATATATAGCCTAGGCTATATATTTTAACATGTCAGAACATAGCACAGGATCTTACCTTGAAATCAATTCTGAAAACTTTATAATCATTTGGCTCATTAGATTGTCCAAGGAAATTTATGGAAAAATATAACTTTGTGTCAATTGCCAAATTATACATAATGAGAATAACACAAAAATATGCTCACAAAAATAATAAAATTCATAAAGTATTAAATATTCCGATCTGGATAAGAATCCGAAAGGATTGAAATCAGGTACTTGATCAAGGTTGCAGAATTAATTCATAAACAAATAACTCTTTCAGTATAAATTTATACAGTGGAATTTTTAATGAGTTTTTATAGAGGATCTGAATTCTTCGTTTCTAATATGATGAGTTAGGCTATTTCAAATCAAATTAAATTATACTTTTGCTTGAATATTTTAACTTAATCCATCAGGGATGCACGTGTAGGGATTACAATGCACGTTATAAACCAAAAGAGAAAAATTACATATAGGACTTTCAACTGGGAAAATATAGACATCTACCGGTAATATTTTATGCCAAAGTGTAGAATACGCAATTGTACAGAGTTTTAAACCATCTTGTTACAAAACAAACTCTACACCACAGCTCAAGGTAAACTAACTTAAACAAAAACATTCTGAGGCTGAATCCCTCAAATTCCATTTAGAGAAATTATTTTTTATTCCTGTTTCTTTCACTTTTTTTTAACTTTCTCCTCAGCCCCTTCTAGTCCGCACCGTTCCTTCATCTACATATGTTCTCGTCAGCTGTGCTTTGTTTCTCAAAGAGCTTATTACGGATGCAAAATTTCCCATTCATATTCAAAATTTTATATCCCAGTTTTACCACTAATTTATTCAGCTTCATCATCGATCTGGTGTTCCGGTGTGCCGCCGCACACTGAGCACGAGACGGAGGTTAGTTAAGACGATGGAATCTGGAAGCTGAGAACCAGCCTGGGTCCAAGCGGGTGTTTAATAACAAGGCCGAGATGAGCAACAAGAATTCTCACAGTGTAGCAACATGAAAATTAGCAAGTGTTAAACCAAATAATCTAGCCAACACAATTATCATCCTAAATACTTTATGGAGTTAATTACTGTACTAATATGAAAAAATTAACAACACGGATGTAGGCCTAATCAGTTATAGAATTCATAATTTACTCTCAATTAATAGGGACCGTATTTTTTGATAGGCAACGATATGCGCGACAGTTTACAAAACATCTTTCCTTAACTGTATTTTGCTTTGTACATATGTAAAATATCACTATTAAGCAAATCGAATCCACGAAATATCGCGAAATTTGATGTCTAAATTAGCGCGAAATATGCCTCTTCCATACGTAAATCGAGTAATGTGCACAACAATTTGATTTAAAATCCTAAAATTTTGTTTTAATTTCATTTGTCCTTCATTTTATTATAGCGGGGTTTTTTTAATGCTTTTTCTAGACTTTCGAGAATTATCGGTCTATACATTTGATCGATTAAAGCAACAACTCACGCTATTCAGAGATCATAATAAACTCCTTTTCTGCTATATCTGTGCCGAGTTTGGGATGCCCATGAATCTATGATCAAATGCGGCAAAGAATCAACAGATTTCGTATTTGATTCTTAATTGTTGGCACTTATGTTTGCAAATGGCCATCTGAAGTTGTTTAATCGTAATTTCGATTATATTTAACATAATTTTTGTACATAAATTATTGCAAGTTAGTGTATAAAATATAAACAAAATCGACAATATCTTGAAGATATCATTAAAGATTGGTGGTAAATACCTGGTAGTGTTAAATTCTTAACGATAAGTTATCGATATTGTTGGTGCTATATCCTTGGAAGATTGCTAATTTGAACATAACATTTGATTTTGATATATTTCTTGTTCTCCAGTTATTTCACTCACAGAGAGTTTGACATAATGACTGAATCATAGGCCTACATACATATCATTTTATGACTGTAGTATTTTTGGGATTCGGGATCTCAAAGCAGATAATTATCTCTGGTGAAAACTCGATACCGAATTCATGATCGAATATAATACTCTCTCTACCTATGATACCTTTTTGACATAATGCTAGACATGCCAAAGATGGACGCTACCTAGTAAGTCAGGGTAAAGAAAATAAAATAGGAAGAAAGGAAGAAACAAAGGACTTAGAGGGTGTAACGCAAAGAATGGAGAAGAAAGATAAGTGTGGAAAGTAATTATTTGAATCTTCTAAATACTTATTTAACCAAAGGTTAATTGAATAAAGTAACACAATACTTCGGTGAACTAATGGAAGTTTACACCTCAATTTGCGAAAGTTCAGGGGTTCCATAGAATTTTTCATAAGCAACTGTGGAAACGCACTTTCATTTACCAACATTCTCCCCTTCGTTGTACCTTAGGTATTGGAGGATTGAAATGCCCTTAGTAATATCATTGCGTATAACGAAAGTAATTTGTTTTAAATGAAGTTGACCAGCAGCAGGAGGGCAATGGGGGATGAGGGGTGAGTAGATTATCGTCTTTACAAAATGGATGTATAAAATCCACAAGTTTGCATCACACTACAGCTTGCCAGGACACGTGATTTCGTTCGATATTCCGGTTTAGGTAAAATTGCAAACGAGAGTAAGAGCGAGAGAGGAGAGGAAGTTGTGAAGTGGTTCCAGTCAAATGAAGTGGATGAATGAAGACCAACGTCATTAGCAAAGCGCTGGCCCCTCGATCTGCTTGCTCGCCTACTTGTGCACTCAAAACCGATTTAAAGACATTATTAGTGCTTCACCAATTATTTACAAATTCCAGCTGCCTAATGCTTCAACTCACTCAAAAAGAAAAAACAAAAATCCGATGTGTGCGATACTTTTGAGGAAATCATTTTCTGTAATTTTTGGACAATCCTGAATTACTGTGACTGTTTAGCTCATGAATCAATGACCAGTCTAGTTTAAGAATATGTGGAAATTCAACCAATCGCAAGTGTACGTCGTCATAGTTTCATCGTTTAATTTTTATCACTTTCGTTTAGGGATGGGTCGATACCAGATTTTCTCGATACTAGATACCGATACATGATTTTTTCCTCGATACTCGATACCTTCAACATTTACAGTTTCAATAAATAGGTACATTAAAAATTATCATTTGAGAGAACTGTGTAATACCAACTAAATTAATTAAGTCTGCATATTTAATGAAACAAAATTGAATATCATCAGTAGCCTATAATTATTTTTAAACTCTACATTAAAACTAAAATTAGTTTTTTAAACAGTCCACTTACAAGTTTTTGTTAAAAAATACTACCATTCTCACTTAATTGCAGAATTGCAGAGTTACAAAAGTATCGAAAAAGTATCGAGCGAGTTTTCTGAAGTATCGTTCGATGCCGATACCATGCAAGTATCGAGAGTATCGAGGTATCGAAAGTATCGAGGACCCATCCCTACTTTCGTTTCATTGCACCTACAACTTGATTTTGAAGTAAATTCACAAGCAATGAACAATGAAACATCTTCATATCTCTAGCTTCTTTGATAAAAAATAATCGTTCATTGAACACAACGATTGTGTGTGTGTGTATATATATATATGGGCTGCTTATGAGCAAAAGGGGTTACAAAAAATAATGTATTTAGGCCCATTTATATGAGCGGTGAAGCATTTTAAATCTCGTGTAATAATAAATAGAATATTAATTACGAGGATGCTATTTTAGCAATGTTATAATTATTATAATATATCGATTGATAATATTCGATTGTTGCCATCGACTATCTCATTTATAACGACAGAAGAAATAGCGTGGTTTTAATCATTTCCGTAGTTTCTTGTTATTATTCTTTACATACATAATTATATGAGTATTCGCTAAATAGTTACAATAAATATAACTCGAGGTCCGGAACTTCTCAAGATAAATTCCGGATATCTCATGGTATTACCTATGATATTTATGACATTTAAAACTCGCATTTTATTGGCCTATATATATTGTCGTCTTGACCGAAATAATTCTCTCCTACGATATATTATTTTAAAAATGTGGTATTAAAGTTTATAACATATTGAATGTTAGAGTTCATGAATTTAATACGTATTTATTTTGGCTGAAAAGTAACTTAACTCTTAAATGCATAAGAGCACGATATTTTGCCTTAAATTTGTAATAAAATAACGGAAAATAACTAGAAAAAAGTTTAGTCTAATTATTGTGTCCGGTTGTTTCTTTGCAGTCCGACAGGGATTATAATTTGCGTGAGAAGTTGGGTCTCACGCATTTAGCAATAAAGTTAAAAACACAAACGAGATAATTTACAGGCCTGTAAATACAATTTCTATAGTAAGGTGAGGGCAGCTTAGTGTAAAATTTCCCAAGAAAAATAAGTTAAATACTCTTAGACCTAAGTGAATAAACTAAACTAAGCTCCGTGTTGCTACATTCCTGAACGGACTAGGCCTACCATCAAACCGCTGCGTCATCTACCATAGGCAGATGGCAGAATTGGGAGCATGTGTCAGCATGCTGAACCCATAGCCATGATTGTTTCTGTGACCGAAGCCGCTACTTCTTAATCAGGAAGCTCCTCGGTTTTGAATCATAAGGCTGGGTGCACCGCGTTCCAGACCTCCCGACCTCTCAAAAATCCGTGGAGGTCGGGGATGGAACACGGGCTTGCGGATGCTAATCATGAGACCAGGCAGGTGGTTCATTAACTATATCAAGTGAATAAATTGAGGCTAGTGAATCTTAATATGCCTATATTTCCTTGTCCTTAAAAATGCTTCTTAGAATAAAAGTTATAAGAAATTGTTGTGTCTCCAAAAGGTGAAAAATGTTAATATAGACGTTAAGAGGTTTCAAGGAATAAACTCAACTTATTTCACAAAATTATCTTTTGGGGACGTAAAATTTATTTTTTAAATACAATGAACTATCTTTCAGAATATTTAAATTAATAACAGACTAACACAAATGACTGACGAAAATAAACGAATGACAAATTTAGGCTGAAGATTACGATAAATTATTTCAGAAAAAAATTATATGAAAAATAAATATTTACGTATATTATATCCTAAGCTATTCACAAATGAAGACAACTTACGAGGGCATAGAAGTGGAATAAACACAATGAATATTAGAAAACAGAACGGAAGAGAGGTAAAACTTTGACCTTTGTAAGAATAAATACTTACATGCACAAAAAATGTGATTAACTATTTTTGTAAAATATAAGGAAAAGGAGAAAAAGGAAATACCAATTCATATATACAAGGAAAGGAAGAAAAAGGGGAAGAATACAAGAATGAAGAGGTAGGTAAAATAAAGAAAATTCCATGGCTTACAGGTTAAAACCTTTAAAAATAAGCATCTATTTAAAAAAACTACTTTGTTCTTGATATCATGAAGGGGCGAGGGTTTTTCGGGTAAGCCTCTTTTGAAATTTGTCTTAAGCCATTTATATTGTTAGCTCGAGAGTAAGAAGACAGTTAGCTCGGGGTGATTCTGAGAAGAGGTCGGTGAGAAGCTGTGGCAGGTGAGGCTGGCAGCTCATTAAACAACTTCATCAGCACCACGCCTACACCTCCCGGAAACCACAACCAACAGTGTAACCCGGGCTCTGCACTGCAAATACAAAATATTACCTAATACATTATTAATAATTCATCTCTTATTTGAACTCTCCCAACCAGCCTTCCCAACCCGTTCATCTTTTGAACATGACAGTTGCTGAATCTTTGTACGAAATTCTGTTTGCTGCGTTTCGCAAACTAAATATAATTAGGATTAAAATAATTTATCTTCTCTTTAATAGAAATTTATATAATAATAAACCGGGTGATTCAGGAGCTGTTTCAACTGTTATCTGACAACTATAGACTACTCAGCCTGTCACTGTAAACATTACACAAACGTATCAGAAAAATGATGCCTTTCCACTTCAAGTGTACGGAATGTGATTAACACTTCAACTTCCAATGCACATTTGAAGTTATTTAAAAAAGATAATTTACTCAGACGTTTCATCTCAGGGTTCTTATAAAATAGCTGTCATTATACTATGAAAAATATACGCAACCTTGAGACCAAAGCTGGCACTCTTCAAGGACCACGGAAGTACATTTTTGATACATAGTTTTTGGAGTAGCGGACCGAGTCTACACAATTACACGTCTCTTTTCCCCAGTTGGAATTGCCCGTCTACAAAGCATACAAGTAAAAAAGTAATTACAATAAGACAAAAATATACAGTTGAAATAATACATTAAGGAAAGTTGTGGTATCAATTAATATCGAACAAGGAACAATCTTCAAGCCTTGAAAGCAGTAATTCAAACTGCATAATAAATAACCAACATCAAATCTTTTCGAGTTCATTTTAGTATTATACTAAATTGACTTCATTTCGCGTATCTTAAAGTGCGTTCCTTTGAGGTTAAAACAACAAGAGAAGCTTAGAGTTATCCCACGCCGTCACCTGCCATCTATCACAAAAGACGAGACATTAATATAACAGCAGATCGCCGAGGTAGAGAGAATCACTTATTTGACCAATTACAAGGTACATATGAAACATCGAAACTTAAGACATTAGTTATGGTCGAACAAAAACAGTCGTATGCAACTTGTCTATAAAGCTGCGCTCGTTTCATTAACATATTCGCGCCCTAATGAATGCCAATATAGTCTCGTACCAAAGTATACTACTATTTTCTTAATAATGGTTTCACGGGCTATAATCCGAGTAAAAGGATATACAGCATCCAAGCTTTCGGTCGCTGACATCTCTGCGGCCTTCTTCAGGGAAGTTACTCATTTCCCTGAGGAAAGCCGCTGAGATGACAGCGACCGAAAGCTTGGATGCTGTGTATCCTTTTACTCGGCTTATAGCCCGTGAAATAATTATTAATAATCAGCGCCAATAAAGCCTCAAGTTTTGTGTATTATTTTCTTGTTGACTTGTACAGGATGTATCCATGTTGTATAGGTAGAAGAGTTGGTCCTTTCGCTTCCTTACATGCTGGATCGTTTCGCTGTATTCCTTGGTAGAAAGCAATCCAGAATCCAATGGTAACTTTGGATTGCTTGGAGATCAGAGTATAGCGTTGCTGAATTTCACTAATCATTGGTTTATGAGGGAATGAGACCTGCAGAGCTATATTAGTTACTATTATTGTTATTATTAATATCCTTTTAAATAATCTCACTAATTCGATAAGGAAATGCTCGGTAGCTATGGAACTAGTCTAATCTGCGTGAACTTGAATGGAATTTGTACATAAGAAATGTGCACATGGGAGTAGCATGGGAGCTGTACCCTATAAGATGCTAGCATGGCAAGAGAATACTGTAAGCCGTGTGGCTTGGCTGGTCTCTTCCAGCATGCGGTAATGTCGCATATTGATTATCAATTTAGTGCTTACTCAGCTACCGATGTGCTCCTCGCCCCCTTATTATTATTATTGTGTATAAGGCGGAGAGAAGCAAGACACCATTCACTAACACGGAATACTACTTTAGCTCCTACACTTTTAATAGCCTGTTCTAGAAACCACGCAGACGTATACATACTCTCCATGTTTTATATCTATTATTAATACACTTTGCAGAAGTTCACTAGCACGTTTTCTTAAAATTAATTTTCTTTTTACAGCTTCTTGGAATTTTATATAACAGAGTGCAGTGCTTTGATTCTATGTTTCAACACTTCAAACACTGATTTCTTACCAAGAACTCCGGATGCTAATGATAGAAATCAGTTGGTTAAGTGAAGCAGTCTATCCTACTTTTTGTTGCCTGCATTACCTATTGATTTAATTCACTTTTAAGTTTCTTGTTATGTCCTATATAATTCTAAAATCATGCTGTACCTGCAGAGCTAGTCAATCTTCTTTTAAATTTATACTTATTTCTCTTTCACACCACGATTATCCAATTTTTCTTCATATGTAAATTATTTTATCCAATTTTTACACCTTTTGTCTTTATGTTTTCCCTTCACTTCTCTGTTTATTTTCTTTGCCATTTTCTTTTAACTCTTTTTCTGTTTGTTTCTTTCTGTCTGCTTTTCTTTCTGTCTGTCTGTCTGTTTTTATTTAATTTTATTATTTCCTACATTCCTTCTTCATTTTTCCTTTTCTGACCCTTCTTATTATGTTTCTTTGATTTTCTCTTCCAAATTCTTTTTATATATATTTTTTTATCTTATTTTTTCCTTCTTTCCAATTATTTTTAATTCTTCCCTTCATTCATATTCATTTCTTGCTGGTTGAGGTGCTGCACTACAGACATGAAGATCGTGGGTTCTATTACCGATGAGATCAATAATTGACCTGATCCTTATAGAACTATGGTTTAGTGGTGGGCTCAGCCTCTAACAGAAAAAAGGACATGCGCCTGGGGGTAATGTTACCATTGACTGTCTATAATCGAGAGTCTCACATTTATTGATTAATATAAAGATGTTTGAAACGAACTCTGCAAAAGTCTGATAGTTGAAAAAATGTCCGTTGTGATTACACTTCTACTCACCGATGCCATATAAATCTAAGATTAATAGGTTATAAATGCTGTTTCGTTTCTCCGATTTGTTCGTAAAACAGTCTTAATGGATAGTAAATGTTTTGTCAGTTTTCAATGTCAATTAAAATGTTTGAAATCTTACTTTCAACATAAAAAAGCACAGACTCTTTTCTGATATGCATTGATTCGATATAAACAGACGTTAACGATTCATAAATAATATAAATGCTGTGTGGATGTACAAATAAGCAAATATAATGCTATTAATTAAATAATCTTTTTAAGTTGCAACGCCTGGCATGATGGAAGAGAGATTTCAGGACTTTGATTTGAAATTAAATACTGACTTCAGAATATTAGGATAAATAGTTATCAGTTGAAAGCATTTTTCAGACATTTTAATAGCTCAGGTGAAGCCAGTCTACTTAAAAAAAAGACGAATGAAATTTAGGTAATGCTGAAACCAACTATTTAAATTACACAACAGTTGAATAGGAATAAAGTTATTAACTTGAAACATGCTTTGGAAAATAACTTATAATTTGACATTAAACAAAACTAATTTATACAATGCTTTTTCTTTGTTGTCAGAAGAGAAATGCTTTTAGATTTAATAAAATCCAAACGATTAAATAATAGTGATAATCAAATTATCCATCTATAAACGAGCTCTGTAACTCCGGTAAGTCATTTAGGCATATTACACATGTAAATGGAATAGTCAATATAATCCAATTACGTACCGCAACAGGTTACATGTTGTAATCTATTATAAACCTTATGAAATTCATGTTGTTTAGGTCACTGCTGCTTTAAGAAGAAGGCAGTGTGGTATTTTGTCTTAAATTGACCATTAATCTGAAAGCGTGAGATAACAAATAAATATATTGTACCGGAGTGTCTTGTATTGTGTTGCCTCTTCCTTCTCTTCGCCTTTTGTTCGCGAGTTCTTATACCTTGTAAGAGATAAGTCGTGCGTGAAGGAAACCTCTGTAGGAAAAGCTATTATAAAAAATAACCCACCAAGCTGGTTTCCTTTCCTTTTTATATCCTCTGATTGCTTGGAACCGTTAACAAAGGGACTACAGCTTTTATCAAATAGAAACATAAGTAAACTTAAATAGTCATAAATTAAACCAACGAATAAGTAAATATATCACATAAAATATAATTAATTAATTCGAATTTTTATTGTGCACAAACTTAAAGAGAGAAATTGATTACACTTTTATTTTCAACTATTTTAAAATTTACATTTATATTTTGTACACATCTTCCCTTTGGTATAATTATGTAGCAACATCTTCATTTTATTTATTTTGACATATTTTGAGCATTTGCATTCTTTTAAAAAGAAGAAGAATATTTTTAAAATATATATTCTAAAGTAATTGCACAATATTTTATTACTTTTACATAGGCTACATGTTTAGGAAGAAACACGTATTACTAATTTTAAATTCAAACCAAATATATTATCAAAAGCGTTGTTCCTTTTACTTGATTTGAGACTTCACTTTTATGGCGTGGGCATATTATAAATATTAATAGTTTAAAAACTACTTACTTTATTTGAAAAAAATTAAACTTAGGTAGTTAACAATAGTTCATATCGTGCACTCGTATTCGGGAAGTCCCGGGTTCAAACCCCACTGACGGCCAATTTGACTTGCGTTTTATCATGGTTTCTCCAGTCGCAAAGGTAAATGCCGAATTGGATATTTACTTGTCATGACTGATCCTCGGTATTTCATCCCGTATCATATTCACTAAAATTAATGTCACTTTCAAATGAAAGACGCCATAAACACATCAACAATAAAAAAAGTTGTTCTTAATAGTTACGTGGCCTACTGGTATACACACAGAACTTGGACTCCTGATATAAGCTCGATGTTCAAAGGAATATAAATAGAGCTGATTTAAAAAAAAAAAAATCTTAGTAAACATATTCAAATTTTATACACTTAGTATCAAAATAGCAGAAGCCTATCTAGATTGAACAATTTTTCGACAAAAAAAAAAATTCTGAAGGTTAGTTATAAGCCACCCACTGTTTGTAGAAACTGAGTCCTGTCTGGTGAACAATCGCGTTTTTCATCAGATTGAAACAAGTGATGTGTAATATGGTCTCTTATTCTTTATCAGAATGTAAAGTAAGAAAGGTGTATTGCCCATACATAGAGCCAATAAAGTTACGTGAGTGCATTAATAAGATTTTATTGGGTTGTGTATCCTGTTTCCGGAATTGTTATTGAGAAAATACTCTTCTAAATTTGTAAAATCGGATGTGCTTGCCAAAACATAACGTTACAATCAAGTTATTGCGTGCTTTAATTTTTAGGTCATCGGGTCTATCCACTGTTGTATTCTACCCTTTATTGAAGCCATGTTTTTTAGTGAGTTAATTTGTAACTCGTGTGCAATGCCAATAATGTGGAAATGTGTTTTACGCGATTCATTTGATCTCGACTGCAGACAGTGGCGCAGCGCAGCGGTGCGGAGTGAAGCCTGTTGTTCTCATAAATTTCAACCCCGACTTGAGACATTACATTTTCTTCATCTATTAGCTGTAGTAATTCGCTTAATTTAGTGTACGCTTCAGCACCATTGGTAAACCATGTGCACGGCTTTACTACTGGGAATATAACTTTTGCTGTGCTTATTGTATTCGAATCGCACGACAGGCTGACTAACTTAATGAAGCGAAGCAACTATCCATGCAGAGAATACAGATGCTAAAATCAAGGTGTTCGTTGTTCTGTCTTCAATGATACGATCGAAATCTTGTTTCATTGTTGATTACATTATTGTCTAGCGAAATCTGTTCTTATGCCGATTTCCTTTCTTATAATTAAAAAAAATATATTAAAATCGATAATAATAATAATAATAATAATAATAATAATAATAATAATAATAATAATAATAATAACAATAACAACAACAGAATAGTAAATCAATAAATCCTCCTTGTATTATTTCTAGTTCTTGCGAAAAATCTAGCGATTAAGTTAATATAGTTGGCGCCCAGACGTTTTAGACGCGGCGATAATCCAGGCACGGTCATACGAGGGCGAATCAAAAAGTAAATTACATTTCCAAGTTATGGCCAGTTATGAAACCACCTACACATAGGCAACACGGCTATGACAACATACAATGTACGTTCACTTTTCCACATAGTCCCCAAGAGACTGTAAACATTTCTTGGAATGGTCAACTAACTTTTCGATTCCGGATGCGCAGAAATCATCTGCTTTCAGGAAACGTAAACTCCAGCACTAGCAATGTGTAAACTCCAGCACCTTAACAATTTCCTTCCCATTTTACCAGACTCAGGACTGACTCAGCGAAATGCATAGGCCTACCTGAGGTTAAATTTCTTGACCACTTTTGCTCTTCATTACTTATAAAAAAAATTAAATTACATCTAATAAATACGCCTACTTTGTAACTTTGTTCAAATAAGCTGCTCTTTTAACGAAATCCAATCTGGATATTTCCTTTATAAGGTACCGTTGCCGCAAGTGTGAAATACGCTGATATTTAGTTATTGTTTTTACATATTCTTCAAGGCGGGAATTTTGCTGTTGGCTGCTTCGGATCTTTATGTAGGCTTGCACTTGAAACTGTATATGATGCTCATGAACTAGAAAATGTTCGGATGACTGCGATGGAAGGAAGCATTGAATTTAGAATGAAATTAATCTATTGCATTTGTGGTTTCTTCCCAGTGGGATGGGTAGGTGTTGTCCTGTCTTCAACCAGCCCATTAGGTAAACAAGTATGTCTGTCTCTCTCTTGGGTAGTTATGAGTAATGAGCAAGCGTGAAATTGCACCTCGAAGCCGGGCTTTGGCTTTTAAATTTATTGTTTTAATTGAGGCGGTCGACGTAAAAAGGGCACATAGGTGAAACCCCATTTTTGAGAAAAAAGGAAATGAAATATTTGTCTTAGTTTTTCTTTGGTGTTTTTGTATTTTTCATACTGTACTGTTTGTTATTATTTAGAATATTTAATCAGGTATGAATAAAATTAATTTAAAATGACTTATATAGCTCACGAATTAAATAAATTATAAATTTTGAAATCAATATTATGAGCCCTTTTTATGCAGACAGAATTTTTGGTGGTAAAATTCACCAAATCAGACTTAAATACAGTGTTTAAGTTAAATTTCATCCGATTTTAATACAATAGTTTGCGATAATGAAAAAATGAAGTGGCTACACATCAGTTTTAGGCTTGCGCATAGAGTAGCCTACTGAAACTTTGTTTTTTTTTATAGTGGTCTACTCAAAATAAGTTTTGTACTTCATTTCCAAATGCCTACCAGTTTTTTCTTGAAAAATATTTTAAACATCTCATACAATTTTTTAATATTTAGCATGGGGTTGTCGAAGTTTATCAAATTACTTCTTTCTCTTTAGTAGTGACTTTCTTCATGTAGTACTGTACGTACTTATATGTTTACCCATTAAAGTGATTACATCGCTCGACACATTTCTTGGTCGGTTTGAGTGAGTTCCTCTTTTCTCTTCAAAAGACTCATTTAGTAAGAACTTATTTTAAATTACATGGAGGCGTTTTACAGATACTTGAAATAAGATCAAAATACATGCCTTTTATTTGCTCCCACAGCTACATTGTATGACCAAGGGTGTGCTCTTGGTTTCTTGGGATCGAGTGTTTTTTTCTTGACCTGAGGGACAAATTTCATACACCTTGCTAAGAAGGAATCCTGTAGGCTTTTTGGTTGACCACTATAAAATGAGTGAAACAATTGCAACTGTTCCTCTTGTGGTACTTTCTCATAACACAGCTGTATATACAGCTAACTTTAAACAGTTGTAACAATCTCAATTTTCAACATATCCCGCTGATTCTTTCATCATTATTGACTAGAGGAAGTGGCGAACAAATCTATGCATTCTGCGTAAAAAGGGCCCATAGCTCTATGTGCCCTTTTTACGTCGACCGCCTCAATTGTATATGTATGATTCGGGGGTAAGGTGTATGAATCTGTGGTTCGTTTGAATGGTTTCATTTGAATTTGTAAGCCCAGATGGCAGCATAAGATTTGTTTTATTCCTTTAATCACCTTATTTATTTTTAGGTTTATAGGTAAAGCAATATAATTAAGAATAAAATTATATAATTCATGAAATTTATGTAAAAACGATGTCAGGGTTAATAAATATAACATTTTAATAACTTTTGTTAAATACATCATTTAAATAAAACATCTAGTTGTTGAGCAAATAATCGCGGGCGAACCCCCAGCCCCTGCTAGTAACTGTGCAATCCAAAAAGATTTCAACTTTTCACTGCTACTGGCATATAAATCCGTTTTTCACAAACTGGTTAAGATTAATAGCATAATACTTATGCAAACTGTGAGGGTTTTTTTCCATGTGTTAGCACTGCCATTTATAGAAAACAGTTACTACACGAAAATTTTCCGAACCGATTTCAAACTTAGTGTCCACTGATAATTTCACTTGGTGAATGCCTTAAAAACAGTGTATAAAGATAGCTCAGAAAAGGGTAACCATAAGTATATGCATAACATTAACTCGTGTTTACAAGAGTTGATCCTCATCAGAGTTTCAGTTAAAGATCATACCTTTAAAATGAACATTATTCATTCGTTGACGGAGTAAACAGAAGTTCAGAGTCCATACATTCGGGAGTTGAGAGACTCACCAGTACATATACGGAAATAACTTATGGGACTGTAGGGCATTTGCACTCTCTCTCATGAAATGATGAAGTAAATTATTCCCCATTCATCCAGTAGAGTTACACATACCAGTAGCACGGCTAGCCATGGATACTAATAGTGTGACGTAAGAGAAAACTCAGGTCTAGAAGACGGATCGCTGGCACAGGCAGGTGAGCCTGAGAGGCCGATCGGTCTTCCAACCTGCCGCCAGCTTCCAGCTGTCAATGAAATCTCTGTGGTGTGGGAGAAACGCCAAGATCCGATAAGATAAAAGGCACCCTGGGGTGACATCTCGTTTCAAAGTAGAGGCGTGAACAACAACCATTCGGATTCACGCTGACAAACTGATGTTTCCTCTACAACTGTTTCCTGTCAAGGCATTTTAACCGTGCAAGAAGAAGCGAAATAATATTATTATATATATGAAGAAATACCTGTTTAGCTAAGACAATTTTGAATTCATACATGAAAACAGAATGAAAATGGAAAAAAGGGAATAAATTTACATCCACTGAGAATATACAGAGTATACAGATTGAGAAGCGAAATATTCATAATAAACGCTTTATTTAATTATTATGTATTTTAAAACGTAAGTCAATGTACATAGACTCACAAATTTTGTGAATTTTTTGTTTTTGTGGACTAATACAAAAAAACAAAAGCAAAAAATTGAAGCATCAGAAATGAGATTTCTGAGAGCAGTTGCTGGATACAAAAAAACGGATAAAATGCTCAGTGAAACAATAAGGCAAGAATTGAACATATATAATCTGAACAATAAAATTAAAGAATATCAAGAAAATTATTATGATCATGTACATCGAATGCCGGAATCCCGCATTCCCAAAAAGATTTTTGAATACAAACCAAAAGGGAAGAGAGAAAGAGGAAGACCCATGAAGAGATGGAAGGACCAGTTTATCTGAGGACGGAACAGGTCGCAAGGCCTAACCCCTGATGTTGATGATGATGAAATAAAACATCTAGCAGTTAATAATAAAAAATCTACATAATGTAAAATACTAACATATTCGATGCGCTGATTCTTTAATTCTCCCAGATTTTACAAGAACAAAACAATATTCTGAAGTTGCCTGGCTTTATAAATGAAAAGGAAGTCAGAGGTGAGGATATGGGCTGGTAAATGGACTAGCACCTAGCAGAGACCTTCCTAAGGCTTGAAAAGCCCCTTCTTAAAAGCTATACATTAACAACCATGTGAAGAACAGGATATCGGACAGGTCGATAGGACTATTTATATAACACGAATTTTGATTTCCTTATGTTATTTGTTTAACTCCGTGGTATATTGATCTTCACAACGCACAAACTTTCCCATAGCCCAAGAATCATTTTGAGAAGCTAAGTAAGAGTGTATGAGGGTGGCAGGTGTTGCTGCGTATATCCGTGCACTCATAGTCCTCTGGCTTAGGGAACCATGGGGGGTGCTACTACTGCTGATCAATGCTGATCGATGTCTCCCTAATGTTTACACCAGGGGCGTCCATTCACACTCACCACCCATTCATAACATTGCTTATCCACACGCATACGCATGTCACTTGGTAGTGGGAGGGTTTGCTTCGACACCCGACTGAGGACCATTCAGTGAGCTTGTTCATTAATGAACGGCATGGACTGGATAATTTAATCGATAGCTTCCTCATACGTTTAACTAATTGTGTGAAATACAATTCACTAATTAAAAAGAAGTAAATGAAATCTTTATGCCACCAAAAATATTAATTAATGCAAAGAAAATGAAATATATAAAGATCTTATTACACTTACCCTTTTAAGTGATCTGCAAGAAATTTTTACAGACTTGGAATGATTAATAGAAGATTGCGATAGATGATGACGATTAGGCTACTGTGGGCTTCATAACTTTCCAGAATTCAAAACAAATGAGATCAGAGTATTGAACTAAATAAATTTAAGACGAAAGTGTGCCTAATAGAGAATTACTCTGTAAAAATAAATAGGCCTAACTATGGGAATTTTTACTCGTGTGCTCAAATGCCAATGTGCAATTATAGAAGTTAACTCAAGTAAATTACTCACTTGCGAGAGACTTACGAACCAAAAATAATAATTATATAAAGTGTTTATTCTTAAACCAGATGTGCGCATATTCATTCCGGAGATCTTGTTTCCATCCTTATAAACAACCGTACATGCATAAAGAAACAACAGGTACCGTATATCTCATCATCTTGTATTTGTACGAACATAATAAAAAAAAAGTTTGCCTGTAACGCCACGCGACAGAAGTGAAACTTGTTTTAATTTTTTGATAATTTTCAACTTTGTATTTTTAATTTTTTAAATTTTGGATCTTAGAATTTTTTATTTTTTTGGATTTTTAATTTTTAATTTTTGATTTCTTAATTTTTTATTTTTAGATTTTTAAATATTAGATTCTGGATTTTTTAAATTTTGGATATTTTATTTTTTTAATTTTGGATTTTTTATAATGGTGAAGGGCTCACCCCGCCACAAGCTCGAAGCAGTATTACCCTCCCACTCAATGTCTGATACCTTTCCCCCGTGCGCTCCGGTACATTTTTTAAGTTTTGGATTTTTTAATTTTGGATTTTTAATTTTTAAATTTGGCTTTTTAAATTTTGGATTTTTAGATTTTTTAAATTTTGAATTTTTTATTTTTTAAATTTTGGATGAGTCTAATCATTGAGTTGATTGTTTCTGTGCAGTCCGTTCCGTCACAGCCCCACTAATTTCGTGACGATTTTGTTCGTAAAGCAAGTTTGGGTTAGCTCTCGATTTACTCCTAGAGCGGCTAAAGAAGTTTCACTTCAAAAATAGTTTTAATAAAAAGAGTACAGTAGAAAAAGGATGTGAATTTTAAGCAAAATAATACTTTGATAAATGTAAAATTATAATCAACCGGAAAGAGATTTATCCAAACAATAACTTAATTAGTAATTAATACATTAAGTTATCTGATATTACCATTATAAACTGTGTAATAACACAACTAAACAATGAGCAATTTGTGGGAGATGCAGACAAGTAGGTAAAGCGTGGGTAAAGCGTACGTAGCCCCGTGACCCCTCGAGCACTTCTCCTGCACAGATGTATTGCGTGTAGACTGCACGATGTATTGCAGGCGTTTAAAAACACGGCACTTGGAAAGGTTTGTCGTCTAAAAGCAATTGGTTGAAACATGGACTCAGTGCATTAGTCATCTGAAAAATTTCTTACTGATGAGTGATGAAGCATTGAATCCTCATTTGACAAGCAGATCCTCATACTAGGTCTGAAAAATTTCCTTTCCATCACCTTCTATCGTTAGTTTCCCCTTTGAGTATTTTATTTTGTCCTTTACATCGTATAGCAGCTGATTACTCCTGATCATTGAGTCGATTGTTTTCTGTGCAGTCCGTTCCGTCACACTTCACTAATTTCGTGACGATTTTGAGTGTGACATTAATTACGTGACGATTTTGGACGTCACACAAGCTCTCGATTTACCCCTAACGCGGCTAAAGAAGTTTCACTTCAAAAATCAGGTGCGAACGAGAATGGCAGAAGTCAGCTACCATCATAAGATTTTTAGACGTTAAGGATAAATCATTGTGATGTAGCTTACATAGTTTAAATATGAAATTAATACGTAAGTCGTTCGTAAGTTCATACAGCCTGAAAGAATATTTCAGCTCCAACTCGCATCTTTTATGTTTGAATGGGATATAAGAGTACTTTCATATTAGTTCTATATAGGGTAATTTATTAATACCTAAATAAAACACAGGATAATTTAATTTGAAGTGGGACATTTCGGATGTCTGTATAATAAAATTCTTTACTGAGCACTGTTACCTCATAAATGTAATTTTAATACGAACGTAGGCCTATATGAGAGATCTTATGAATAAAGAACTGCGTACAATTGACATGTAGAATACGTGTTATCTGATCTCGTCTAAAAAAATAGTAGCCCAGCACTGGATTGATTTAAGCATTTTTTAAATTGCGTCAAAACTTAAGTTGCAAACCTGACTTGGTTGACTTTAGTTTTTAAATGATAAAAAAACTACAAGAACATTTTTAACACTAGGCCATTTTCAGATGTCTTTTTAGCGAAAAGTTATGTAATATGCCAAAAGCTGACATTTTGTAGGATGATTTTAAACACGTGGGAGGGGGAGAATATAAGAAATTGCAATGAGGTGTATATCCAGTTCTAAATTCATAAAAAAAATGGCTAAACGCAGTAGAAGAGGAAAAATTAAGTATCTGAAACGTCTAAAGTATTTTAGGTATTAAAAATTTCTGTTATGCTCAATTCTTCAAAATAAAATAAACAAAATAGGCCTGCACCAAATGCGTGAAATTCCTATTGCTTTACGTGTAGAGCAATAAGAAATCCTGTAAAGCGTCTATTGGCATGTGCTAAATTTGGGTCCTATTTAGGATGATAGTTGACATTCCTCGATAAAGAAAATATTTTCATTTTTTACTTGTACATGAAAAGACATAAGTACTGGTTCATATAGGCTGATTTATATTCTCTTTATAATATTTAAATATAATATATTTAGTGTTCCGTGCTGAAGAACGCTTTAGTATTGTGCCTAAGTTGAAAACAAGGTTGGTTTAACACTAATAAACAAAATTAATTTCGAGCTGTGCACCCCTGACAAATTCCCCTTTTCTCCCCCTTTGGTGTCGCTGGCTTTAAGGGAGGATGAGCGACAGACGGATGTCTCCTGGAATAAATCAGATTCACGATAGAAAGGAAGAGAAAAGAAGAAGGAGACGGAAGTGTAGAAATTATATGCATGTGAGGTATAAAAATTATATGGAGAAATAAAGGCAATGAAAAATTGTTTTGTGGCAGAAAAGAGATCGTTTCGCAGAGAAACAATAAAATACGCGTAAGTTCCTCCACCTTTTTTTTTTGTTCTTTCTTTTGTGTACACATTTATTTAGGCGAGCTGGATGTCATTTCCTACGCACGTCGTCAGCATCAAACGATGGTAATCTACATTTACGAAGAGAAATGACTCACGTCATAGCAAAGACAATAAACAAGACTGCGATTCATGAGAATATACCATCGTTATTACAAAAAAATGCAATCATTTGTTTAATGTGTGTATTAATGTTGACTTTCTGTTTCTTGGCGATGGACCTGTACCAGAAAAGTTATTTCAAAGAAGCGGTAACTGTACACCTTGCCGACCAAAAATTGATCAGAAGGCCTCTGGAATATTACCCACTGGCCATTAAAGTCCTTGAGGGATAGGGATGTCTGTATTTTATTACCTTAAAAAATGATCAACATACAAACGATTACCTAATAATAAGTTATGTAGTTTGTGACGGTGTTGAGAATGTGTTATTGTTTGCAAGCCTATTAGCTTTGTATATCGCCAAGGTCTCACAACACAATAATTCTCATTTTATTTATTTTTGTTTAGTTTTTAATTTGTTTTTTCTTATAACACTAACAACAGTGGTCTAGTAGATGACTTAATGCCCCATATGGGAAAATTATTTATTAATTATCCTAATAGTTGTTTTCTCATTAATTACTTCCGGGTTCACACCTAACCTATTGCTGTGTGGATTCATCTGCCTTCCAATTATCTTTACTTCTCATTTAGTCATGTACAATATTCTACGACCGTGTGGTGGTTTGGATATCATATAACTGTAAATCCAGGGCCTATTATAATGACTGAAATAGACGCTGGGTGAAATGTTGACAATTTCTTAAATTTGATTTTTTTTTGTATTAAATAATACTGTTTATTTTATTATTTAGGTTGACTTAGTTCGAGAACCCTAAGATATTTCTAAGTATATAATTATGCAAAATTAAAAAGGCTGCACTAAAAAAAAAACTGTTATATAATGTGAATTTGAAAACAAAATATAGGCTATTTTTAATTTTACCATTTTCCACCACAACAAAAATCTATCTGTTCCTACAATTTTGAAATACTCCTAGAAGGTTAAAACGATTAAATAGTACGTTATACGTACATTAGCGACCAGGAGTAATATAAGCAAAGTCGATATTCACAACATATGCGTGTTTATATAAGATCGAAAACAAGAAATGATATTAGCATGCAATAGAAAAAGTAAAATAGTACATTATGCAAGAAGCATATAATGACATTTATTAAGACACGAGACGTTTATGAAACGAGCAAACCAAGATTCATAATTTTCATATGAGTATCTTAATTCCCATTATAGACAAGTTACATACGACTGTCTTTGTTGGACCATAATTAGCTTAAATGTTTAAATTTTAGGCTTTTAGATTCACTCAAACAAATGCCCGCGCTGTCCTTCGCATCTGCTGGCTGCTGGTTGTTGTAGTTGTTGTCTTCTACGACAGATGGCAGTTTACGGCGACGGTAAAATCGAACCTTCCTTTGCTTGTTTTCTTAAAACTAACGGACTTTGACAACATGAAATTAATTCATTTTAGTATGATATTACAATTAAAACGAACAGAATTGATTTTATTTAAAAACAGGCTATTTATTAGGCCTACACAGTTTTTATTTTTAAAAAAGGCTACTTATTAATCAGTTTTTAGCTTATACTCTTAAGGTCTCAAGATCGTTACGTGTTCGATAATAATCGATAACACACTGATATCATATGGAAATCTGTATCGTTATGGGTATCATTACTTTACGTCACACGTAATAAGCGTATTATAGTATGGTCAAACAAAAACTACTTTTGAGATTAGCTACACAGTAGCTCGTATACAGGCGAAATACGTGTTCACACTTAATAAAGTTAACAAAACCGCGTCTTCAGTCAACGATAAGATCTACAAATACTATTTGGATTGTAGGGTTTGTTATCACAAAGAGTTAAGTATCATTGCAAAAAATATAGATCATTCGAAACAGAGAGAATAATTTGTGAGTGTTTTTAGAGGTGAGTTTGCTGACTCCAACTATAATAAGTGAAAATGTTATTTTTTCCTACTCTTCGGTCAATCTCATACTAACGCAAGTCCTTTATTGAATGCGTAGGTGGGAAAGTGGGTATGGGAGAGGGCAGTAAGTACATATTTGCGTGTCCTCGTCGCCTTCTCGTAATGTCCGATTTGTTCCCTGATGGGAAAGAGGGTGACAAAACCAGACACAGAGTAGGGGAAAAAGAGTCAGACGGGGTGAACAACACACTTTAGGTAAGGCTACTAAATTGAAATTGAAACGGATGAGCAACATTTTTACAACTTTAACACTGTTAACCCCTAATATACTAAAGTACTGGAACTTACAGACAGAACATAAGTCCTGCTATTCCCAGTTTACTGTAACACCTTAGGGATAGGATAGTGTATTTATTTTCTTGACTAAGCCTGTAATAACTACAATTTCATGAATGGAAAATCGTTATCTCACATAATTTTATATCTTTAGCGCGAAGCAACAGCAGAAACAGAAGAAAAATTCCTACACAAAAATTTAACGGAGATTTTCACATCGAGAAAAACCTACGAAGAACTATTTAATCGAACTATCGAAGAATTATTAATTATAATTATCATGTCGGCACATAAATGCATACTATTTTAATAACACGAAAATACCTAATTTAGGCGTTTAAACCGAGAAGAATTCCACTTAGGCTAAATAGCCTTTATGAGGAATTCAGGGTAAGGTATCGAGTCACATGGCATTTAGCCATTTTCCCTTTTGAGTTAATATGTTGCTCGCCTCACCAGACATATGGATATGTAAATATTGTATTCTGCCATGTATTTTTTAAGTAACTTGGTATTCTTCTATAACTTTTACGTTCTAGTTTGCATGTGATCAGGGTTATTAATTTAATGAAGGATTATCGGCATCAATTCTTTCACAAACATTATGGAATTTTCAAGTGAGGTTCCCATTGTCATGCTCCTAAGACATTCCAATAGTTATTTAGTTCTGCATTGCAAGGGATGTAAGTTGTAGTTCCCATCTAAGATAATTTTAATCCGAGCAAAGCGAGAGCTAGCAATTGAGGTTGGAAGTTATCTATGCAAATAATTGCTCAAATAACCATGATCTTCTATCCTATTAACAGGATAACAATTAGCCAGGTAGGAGAATAATGATCTCATTTTAGCCAATATTCTAATTATGTTTAGTTATTTAATTCATTGTTAAAATAGAGTGTAGTTAATGGTAAGTACAGCCTGAATAATTATTCGGTTACAATACAGCAGAGACTATATTTATTTCATATAAACAACTTTATATAACCGTTATATAACGTTATAACCGAGAAAAAAATTATCTCCTCGTTTCACTTGGATGAATGCACACTTTAGAAATTGCATTTCCGTAGAAATACCATGGTAAGGTGAGTCGTCGATTGAAATAAATAGAAAAAAATTCTTGGGCTTGAATGGAACAGGACATAAGTAATATTAAAAAGGATTTATTTACGACAATAATGATAATAATGATAATAATAATAATAATAATAATAATAATAATAATAATAATAATCGTCTGTTTGAGCATAAAGCCATAAGACTTGTCACTATATCTAAGATTAAATATAAATCATACATTACCCACATTTACTTCATTAATACTGTATGGACACGATTGAATTAAAATCTTTCTGACACGTCTTTTAAAAACTTTCAGGTCATTAATGACTCTAATGCTAACAGGCAGATTGTACATTTTCAAACCATACACCATGATGGATTTATTGAAACTGTTTAAATTATGTTGTGGAATACTAAACTTATTTCTATTTCGAGTATTGTAGGAATGAAAATCACTATTGCAACTAAATTCATTTCTATGAATGTGGACAAATTCTAATAGTTTGAAGACGTACAACCCATAGACTGTAAGTATCCTAAAATGTATGAAATAGTCTCTACATGAGGTACGATTGTCAATACCCGCCATGCATCTGACAATTCGCTTCAACGTTAATGTCGATTTTATGTGACTTAATACTAGTGAATATTTGGAATTTGTTTTGTCTATGTTGTATTATTTCACCTGTTGTTATACAACACTTTAACAAATGAATTTCCTTAGGGAAGTAAGTTAACGTAACCATAAGTAAACTCCACTTATTTTTCTGAACACAGCATCGTAATAACTTAATAGCATACTAATTGTCTTTGGTATGATTGTACATTATTCGAATTTATATATATCGTACAATATGTTACTGAACATACTATCTATCAATCTGCCTTCCCATATTATAAAAAAAACATCAGTCAGATAACAGGCAGTAGAGCTCATATTTCGTACGGAGACTGCACGGAGCTTAGAATTTCAAACGACTCTGCAAGCGGATGGAATTATGGTGGTTTGGAACTGAGATTGTGTAATGAGGGCAGAAGATAGGAATCGTAGGTGGAAAATAGAGTTATCAAAAGCAGGAGAAAGCTTGTTGTATATTGGATGGAGGTATATGGACTGGATAATGTCCCATGTGAAGAGGCAGAAGGAAGGCAGGAAGGGGCAGTGGTTGATGAAGACGGCTCACACTCGAGGGATCACGACATTCCCCTCCCTCCCACAGTCGAAATATCCCGATTCTGGTTTGTAGAAGGGAATTGAGACCAGGCCCGTACCTAGGGGATTAGTGCATCTCACACGTCTGACGTCACCACACCGACAAATTAATCAATTTGGTGCTACGGCAGCCACAAACCCTTACGATATTTTACCTGTAGTCAGAATTTTTAAAACTCATGATAGTCTGTGTATAAATATACTGAAGAATGTTATCGAATATAGACCAATTATAGTACCTTTCTAAGGCATGATATCCACATTATCTGCATTCCTAAGTCTAATAAGAGGAATATTTCTTGACAATTTGTACGCTTATCTGAGTTAATCTTATAATCTATTAAATCTATTTTGACTGTTGTTTCACTTTTGAAAAACTTTTAAGTTTGTAATTATCATGTAACATATTGTTTAGAAGAGGTAGCCTATGCAATACAAACCTATAATTGAATCAAATAAAGAATCGTGCTCTTTATCACTGAGTACGTGTATTTTATGAGGGAGCTATTTAATATAACAATAAAAGTAGCTAGCTTGTGCAAAGCAACCTCTTACTAAACTATATACTTTAAAGTCCATTCTGTAACTTTTATAAAAATATAAGGCTATATTATATACACGATTTTATTTCATGTGGTCTTACCGAGTGTTTAGGATCTTTGATTATAGCCTACTTGATCGGACATTTTGAGAAACGATGAAAAAAAACGAAGCAAAACTGACCGGCCACGGGGTTTGAACTATGGACTTCATTACTGCCAACGATTCTGTGCGCTACTTATTTGAAAAATATGAACGCTAAATAGTTGGTATCGACGACGTAATGTTGTATAAATAGACTGAAGTAATCATCGACCCTGCATATTATAACTTTGTCTTCATACCGGCACTGATGACTGTTTCCACAGCTAACGGGAAAGACTTGGTATTAAATAAAAATTTTGCTTAGGTAGCTTTCGTTGATCTGGGTGCAAAATAAACTCCAAATAACTGAAGTATATCTACCAACTATAGATTAAAAATGAGTGACGGTTTGGAACTACATTTTTTCTTATAATTCTTTTTTTTCGTTACAGGATATTGCTTCACACTGCTCATTTTTTAATTAATTTTTTTATTTATATTTTTTTATATTACATTTATTATATTACAATATATTACATTTTCAATTATTTTAATACTTTCAGTTTGAATTGAAATGAATGAGAAGTATGTGGTTATTCCATGATTAAAAACCCTAACACATGGATAAAAGCCTTCACATTTTGGATAAAACATTGTGCTATTAATCTTAACATTGCTGTTGTATAATTTTCGAGGCGGCGTATTTTTACATCGGAAGCAGTGAAATGGTTAAAGTAGCTTACAACATCTCCGAATTTTGTTTAGCAATTCATCTCTAACTGAGGCTGCCGAGTTACGAACTAGCGATTGCTGAAGCCAAAAGCTGTAAATGAAAGAATTGACAACGGATAGAAGTCCTATAAAATAAATTACGTTTTCCTGGAAGGGAGAAAATTATGAATAAATTATTGAGAGGAGAAGCAGAAAGACGCTTGATACCCCTAGAGCATGTTAGAGGAGAGCCAGGCTGCTGTATTCATATTATCAGCACGAGGAGAGTAGTTGGAAAGTTTTAATGATGGGACCGTGCCTCTCTGTCGCTCACACATGAACAAGTACCACTTAATGCGCCACTTGTAACGGAAAAAATTAATAAAGATACCAGAATATCATTTCCTTCTTTAGCACTTTTTCCTATTCAACTTTTCTCGTAAAATGTAAGCGGTTCACTAATTTCAGGAAATCTTACTTGTGCCTACAGCATATTATTCTTTAAATAATGTATGGAAAATACATAGTATATATGAGGAAGAGTTAGTAAATAAGAGCGAATCTAAGCACAAAAACAGCGAATTTGCTTCTATAGAGAAGCAAAAAATGTCTCACATTAGCATGTTAATATTTATACGGCCTTTTACTAAGTTTATTTTAAGCGGATAAAAGATCTGTACCTTTAAATACAAAACCTTTAGCTTAGAGGGAATTCGGATCCTAAAAATCCTGAAATAACTAGCGAACATTCTCCTTGCAGCATCCTAAACAACTAATACTGCACTTAGCAGTCACTTATATATTGAACCAGAGTTGCACAACAAATTACCCGACAATTATAAGTGTCTTAATCTACAAAGTATTAAAAGTAAGCTACGGGTTAGTTTTATACTCATTTTATTCTTTGGACAAACATGTTAAGTTATGGTCCTAAATCTGGCGATTATGGCGGATGTCGTCGACGGTTTTCGTTGTTGCACGAGGAGCGTGAGGACGGGCGTTATCATGCTGAAGCAAAACACTCAACAATCTCCTTCGCTTTGGCATTATCGGATTTCGACATCTTTGGCCCATTAAAGGAGCACCTTGGAAGGCAAAAGTTCAAGTCTGATGAAGACGTCCAATCGGCGGTGCACGTGTCGCTACAGCGTCAACCAAAATAATTTTTCTTACGCGGTATCGAAGCACTTCCTATCCGATGGCTTAAGTGCGTTGAAGTAGGAGGGGACTAAGTAGAAAAATAATGTACAAGCAAACATTTTTCCTGCAGTAAAATAGCGGTTTGTATTTGAGTTTAAATATAACAACGTGGCACACGCACTTCTGTGCGAAGTGTTAGGAATAATCTTTTTTAGATAATTACATCCAAATTGCAGTGCAAGGAAACCACATCAACACGAATTCTTATTTACATGGAATCTTGATACATGAAAATTTACGCAGAATTATTTAAATATTAATAGGAAGTCCCAGATACATTCATATAAATCGGGTGTATGCTATTTATATTTTTACAGGAGAATCATAATGTGCAAGCAGTGACAAAAGAATAGATTAAAGTAAGATATCGGTACTTTATGTCAAACCTATTTGTGACACCATACAAACTGCTTGTGTATATTACATAGGCAATGAATAGCATTACTTTCATGAAAGTAATAAACAGATGAAAAGCGATAGGAGCCTACACGAAGTGTCGATGGAAACAGAATGTTGTATACTTTATGCTCTCTAATGATGATTTCTTTGTTGTACGAAGTCACACAAATGGTTAGATGTACGCGATTGTTACTGCGAGAAAAAATACAGATTTTAATCATCAGGTGAAGTATAAATGTCACGCTCGACATAATACTGGTATCATCACTATGAGAAATAGAATGTAAAATTCATAGCCTAATTCATTTTCAGTGGCCTTATATGATTGATATGATTTATTTGTTCTAAGACACTTTACACTGGCCCTTAAATTATACACTTTCGAAAAGGAGCCGTACCTACCTTCCGGTTTCTGGCAGGTCCTTTTCCAGATAATATATACATACATAATTAACACACGGCAGATAGTTCAACGTCATCAATCACATTAGTTTTCGAACTTAAACACTACCAGTGGCCTTATATAATAGGCCTTCATGTATTACATACTAAACGTATGCAGATATGAATTGTTATAATTTCTTAACGATGGGCACATTTTCAACATACCACATACGAGATGGTAGCGTATTAGAATCGTATTCGGGAGATCACGGATTCAAATCACATGGCCGGCTAATTTGAGAAGAGTTTTTTCATGGTTTCCTCAGTCGTAAAGGCAAATGCCGAATTTGATGATTACTTATCATGAATCATCCACGCTATTTCATCTTGTATCATATTCATTAAAATTAATAGTTGAAATTTAACAGACACATGAACACATGAATATTAGAAACAGTTGCCATCAATACTTCCATGGCCCACTAGTATAAACACAGAACTCTTGATATGGTCATGACGCTCAAAGGAATATAAATAAAGCTGAATTAGGGAAAAAAATATGAATTACTTTCAACTACACCAGTTAACTATTTACAATTTTAAAATAACATGACTATTGTCAATAGTTTCGATTCACGTGGAAAGAGGATATTTTTTTGCATATTAATAACGTTAGAGATAAGAATACTGCTTATCAAAGAAAACAAAGCGATAAAAATGATAAGATTTAGAAACATAAATATAATATATAAAGATAATAGAAAGGCCAGAGTAAAAGGAATGGAAAAGAGTAGATCCAAAGGAAAGAATAAAATAATAACGTATTAATGTAACTTACGTGAATAGATGTATCAACATCAATTAAAAATAATTAAAGAGGAAGCTGAAATATCGAAACAGACGAAGAACGAGAAACTACAAATAGATGAATAATACAAAAATAAAAAAACACACAGCAGGATTTTAAACTTAAAAGTGATAAAATTTGAAGCTTCTAAAGTACGGAATGTATAAGCTATTATATTCACCGAATAAAATTAAACGAAGGTAATATTGTAAAGGGAACGCGAAAAAATAACACGAACGTAAAGAAAGAAAACAAATCCGGGAAATTCACAAGAAGGAATTGCACTAATAAAAAATCATAAAAGATAGATATATAGAGATAGAGGGTGAGTGTGTGTGAAAGAGAAGGGGCATGAAATACAAGAGAAAGGGACGGAATGTGAGAGAGAAACAGGATGAAAGAAAAAATGGAAGGAGGGTAAAGGATGAATGAAGCATGCGCAATCACATGGTGAAATCAACGGTAAACAAAGTTAAGAAAATCTGATAGACCTATTTATGAGAGGACTAATAATAATAATAATAATAATAATAATAATAATAATAATAATAATAATAATAATAATAATAATAATAATAATAATAATAATAATAATAATAATAATAATAATAATAATAATAATAATAATAATAATAATAATAATAATAATAATAATAATAATAACAACAACAACACATTTTACTGCCGAGCGGTAAGGAGAGGTAAACGAAAAGAAAAAAAAAGAAGATAGACCTACATACAGTAATAATCGAGAAAACCTGTAGAATATAAGAGATCGTAAATATTAAAATTAGTTTGGTAAGCGTACTTACTGTGAAAATGCTAAAACCATCACAGAATAGTTCTTACACATCACTGCCTCCCTGTATTCGCCGTGTACATGCGGCAACTTCTCCTTCACTACTGCTACGCGTGAGCGCCACAGTGTTGTGAACAGGCGTTGCATACGAACAGAGGAGGATAACCTCACTGTGCAGAGGGAGGACTGGAACAACTACCTTTATTCCTTCGGGACTACAGGGCTGAGAACTACTAAGGTTACCGAATCCTTTATTTCGGATGGCGGGGGAAAACGAATAGGGTACCTTCCTGTTCAAGTGCCTATGTTCAGGTCTGGATTCGTATACTTCTTAATCCTGCAGTTTCGTCTGCTAATAAACAAAATGCCTCCTCAGATACTAGGTAACTAGGTAACTAGGAAAGAATTATGAGTATAACAATAAAGAAAATTCTGGAATTGATTCCATTATATAATTATATAAATGTACTCCTTTGTGCTTTTCACCGGGTATAGTTTTCTTTCTAGTTTACACGAATAGTTCATGGACTGCCCACCAAATGATTACAAATAATGTCAACATAATTTTTTAATGCAAGATAAGAGGTCAAAGATCATGTTCTTGTTACGAAAATTAAAATCCGTTTAAGCCGTATTTACAATCAAAATGAGGGTTAACAGTAACCTTTTTACTATTATTTTTATGATTGTTATAGACCAGGGTTTCCATCTGCATTAAGTCCCAAGGGCAATATGTTGCCCAAGAGTTGATCGGCAGAGCTGTTCAATTTTTGAATGAAAAAATTAGACACAATGAAAATGAGTTTAAAATAAGATTAAATGATATATAATCTAATTTATTTTAAGGTATTTTTAACGAATTAAGTTTATTTTGTTTGTATTATATAGGCCTACTACTTTTAAAAATTGTGTCGCGAAGTTTAACTTGACCTGGATTAATGAAATTATACAATAAAACAATGAATTTACTCATTTATGAATTTAAAACGATTTCTTTCTCTCTTTTATTTTAATAAAAAGTATAATAAATTAATCTATTTAACAAATTAACTTTGCGGGCCGCAAGAAAAAGCCTCGTGGACCACATGTAGCCGCCAGTTGTGAACACTTGTTCACAATGCTCTAAGCATTGCATCGCATACTTTACTAAATCAACATGATTCGTAACTTGTCCCAGTTGATTAACTTTGATAGCTGCGATTTTTTAACTCGGATCCGATCCATAGGGTAAGATTTTCTTTTCTGCGGTAGGAAGAACTGGTACGGATACTTGCAGAGTAAAAGATATGACGACAAAAACTATGTTAAATAGGTAAGATAACTTACGGCATCACCAATACATTTAGTCTTTAGCAATGCAACGGAATTAACTAACATTCATATTTCGACCACAGTATAGTATAACAGTAGCGAAGCTCTAATGAAAGGAAAATGCATCCTTTTGACAGATCGTGCGACACTAGCACCCCAAGCGGCCAGCAGGATGCAACTAGCAAACAGCCATTTCCAGCATTGGAAAGATACGAATATATGACTGTATTTCTTCTTATTTTTAAAATTACTAGAACGAGATTATTACCGGAAAGGCATATTGGTGAACTCATCAAATCATAGCCTTTATGGTAATATAAATAAGTTGTAGTTTCAAGATCGATGACATTGTATATCTTATAAAGTATCAGACCGGTTTTCGTCCACCATATAAGCTACATCCCTAAGACAAATCTTCAAGAATTTAATTGACCTACTACTAACATATACTGTACTTACACTGAAAATTCTGACAAATAAGAAAACTTAATAATTTAAATACGCATGTAGTAGTACTAGTTCAGAAATTAGGGGGGAAAGTAAAGTTCTATAGGAATATAGCCCGATATGGCCAGTATCAGATGCAATAGCAAAACACCTTTGTCTTTTTCTTCATTTTGTTAAACACGATAAATTATTAAAAAGTAAAGGATTAAACACGTTATCTTTATTCTCGACAGTTTAATTTTGTTAAATTCAATTATATAGGCCTAACATAACCTCGTGTTAAAACATTTTCAAAATTAGTAGGGTCAGGTGGGGTATTTGTAAATAGGCATATATATTTAGAAACCTTTGCTTCGTTAGGATTTTCATTTATGATATACATATAAAAATAATTAATTGTATATAGCATTTACAAGCCATTTTCTGCTCCTAAAATTAAAAGAAATAGGAGTAAATTCACTAGTATGAATGCAAGCATGATAATCACAAATTTGCAATTTAATTTCACAAATAACTGTTTTTGCTTACCTCTCAGGATCTTTAGGGAACCTGAAGAAAGATAAATCGGGAGAATTCCTTTGGCTGTTGGTGCAATTTATAGCACCACAAGCATTTCCATAAAATATTGTTGACATTTTTCATAAACAACAATGTAACATCAAGGTATATAAAGCTACTAAGGTAGCGCCATTTCTCGCGGCCGGCTGCTTCATCAGCGTGTGACGTCATCCACGAGGGAACGATCGAGCATATGGCTGCTATTACATAGCAGTTGCATAGTCAGTACGTCAGTACGCTTCAGCCCTTAGGTATACAGAAATATTCTCATGAAAGAAGTTGTAGGGAAATAAATTCACTTTAAAATGAGTTGTCATTTGTTATTTAGTCTAGAAATGTTCAAAAGTTATAACAATTTAAAGTTTCGGTCAAATTTCGAGATTTCGAAAGTAAACCGTACATCGCACTGTCTCTATATTTAGGGGTTATATCTTTGAATATAAGCTGTATATTGTGTATTTACATCATGAAACAAGTGAAGAAATATCACACAACAATTAAAGTTGAATTTATTAAAAATCCGATCACGGTACAAGCACAGTACATGTAATGGAAAATACATTAGATTCCAGGCAAGAAAGGAAAAATAGGCACACAAATAATCATGTAGTTTTGAAATTTGGCAGAGATGTGGGGGAAATTGTCCTAAACAACATAGTAAAAGTCCCCATGGATAGAGGGTGAGCGGGGGTGGGGGATTGGGGTACTTTTAAATGTCGTTTCTCTCAGTTTTCTCTAAATACACAAAAAACTATGGGTTCTACCAAAAAACAGTTTATGCACAAAATTAACTACATAAAAGATCTGCATGATATTTTTCGGGAATTAATAGTTCAGGAAATAGAAAGATATGAAGTATGACAGTTCTCGAAATTCTGTTTTACATACACCTATGTATTATATTTTTTAACAAAAAAGAAAGCAGACGATAATTAAATTAGCATGATGCCAAAAGCAAACTAGTTCTTAGGAAAATATACTTACTAATGGTTAATGTTATTACACATAAAACTAATTACCATTATAATAATAATAATAATAACAATAATAATAATAATAATAATAATAATAATAATAATAATTATTATTATTATTATTATTATTATTATTATTATTGTTGTTCTTGTGGTAATGCTTAGCCGTTTTATGTTTCGTTAAAAAAAATAATCGGTATTTTGAAAGATTTTAAGGAATTAGATATATTTAGAAATTGTAAGATTAGTATACCCACCTATTACTTTAAATAAATGTTGACTAGTCTATGTGGCTCCTGGGAATATTTGCACATCATATTTTGTTACTGTGCAACTCGGTGTGGTGGAAGATACGGATGCCGAAAAGCTGGTATCAAATGCTCATCCACAAACGTATAGGCCTACCATTAGAAGAAGATGAGCTTAAAATTGATGACGTCCAAGCAAAATAAGATGTTTAGGCACTCTTTAATCAATGTTGCAGGCTATATGTGTATAAATACTGAGTGTTCGGTAGATAGAAAAATATAACCCTAACTTATCATACGATGTACTAGGATTCCAGTATTTGAGACTGAAAAAAAATAGACAAATAAACATTTATTTAAAGTACTCTGTAGGCCTGCTAGGTTTTATAATTTCTAAATATTACAATTTTTCCAAATTATATTTTAAACGAAAAATATTAGCTAATAGGCCTGATTTATATTTCTTTTAACGTGCTCTCATACCATGTGATTTTTATAAGCTTTATAACAATAATCATAATAATTAGTTTTATGTGTGATGTTTACCTTTATTACGAATATTATTCTAAGAACTGGTTTGCTTCATATCCTTTTATTTCCTGAACTATTCTAAGAGATATCATTCAGATCCATTTTATAAGAACTTTTATGTAGTTTAATATTGCGCATAAACAGTTTCTTGCTAGATCCCATAGCTTTTTTTTTTTTTTTTTTTGCGTATTTAGGGAAAACTGGGGGGAAATATTTAAAAGTGCCTCCCACCCCCCCGCTCACCCCCTATCCATGGGACTTTTACTATGTTGTTTAGGACACTTTCCCCCACATCTCTGCCAAATTTCAAAGCTACATAATTTTTTTGTGCCTATTTTTTTCTTTCTTGCATGGAATATAATGTATTTTTCATTACATGTACTGCTTGTAACGTGATCGGATTTTTAATAAATTCAACTTCAGTGGTTCTGTAAGTTCCATGATGTAAGTACACAATATACAGTTTATATACAAAGATATAAACCCTAAATATAGAGAAAGTGCGATATATGGTTTTCTTTAGAAATCTCGAAAATGGCTGAAATTTTAAATTGTTATAACTTTTGAACATTTCAAGAAAAAATAACAAATGACAACTACTTTAAAGTGAATTTATTTCCCTACAACTTCTTTCATGAGAACATTGCTGTATACCTAAGGGCTGAAGCGCTAGAAGGCAAAGTGTGTCGAAAAGCGTTAGGCGAAAGAGCTTTTTTCGAAAATTTGTTATTTTCGCTGGCAGATAGCTCGAAACCTATTGGGAATAGAAAGAAATGTTTAGGATAAAACTTGTAGGACATTTTATCAGCTTGATTTTTGTATACAGCAAAATTTTATCTACGATGTACCATTGTTTAGATATAAGCGAAAAACCTAAAAACATGACCTTCTGCGGGCCCCCCGCTCACCCCCCACCTTCGGGGACTTTTAGAATGTTGTTCAGGACACTCCCTCCGACAACTCTGCAAAATGTCAAAACTACGCGATTTTTTTTCCTATTTGGTGTTTTTCGACCTTTATTGTCTGGACTATTAAGAAGGCTCAAGATTCTGAATATGGGCGGGAATTTTAATGGAGTATAGACCTACACTGTATACATGATTTAGAGTGATGATGTGACGGTCAAACCAAAAGTAAAGGTGATAAATCAAGCCTAATATATATATATATATAGTTAGTTATCTCTCATAATAGCTATAGCTATAGGTACTATTAATTCAAAATTACTTTTAAACACTATTGCAATCAAAACAAACTAATAGGCCTACCTTTACTACAAAAAAAATGCTGTTCTACTGTTTTAAAATTTCAAAGTTTATTTCGGAGGGGAAAAGATAAAAAAAATTAACTTCCTGGAATTTTTCCATCGGTTATGGGCTAAAAGCTATAAGATTGTCAAATTTCAAGATTCTAGCTCATCTGGAAGTGAGTATATATCAATGTTAATAAGTGGTTGATTAGACTGTCGTAGATGTGAAAGATGTTACGGTTATCTGGCCAGTTTTCCCATACTTATGTGGCAGCTAGAATCACCAATTGTTTTACACTTATGGCTGTTGTATGTGCCAATATTTTTGCCAAATTTTACGATTTTATCTATCCTATAAGTGGGTCAAAAATTACATCATGTGACGAAAATATACAACATTTACTAAAAATATACAAATGGTGCAAAATATGTTGCACAAACTTTCTCGCATATACGAGTTAAAAGCTAGCACAGAAAAAGTAAATTAGAAAACAAATTTTACCTAATACATTTTTTTTTATAAACTAACATGTATCTAGAACGGAAAGCATCAAGGCCGATCTTTATGTACAATGCTTTTAACGTGAAATAATAATAAAAATAATAATCAATTTGTGGATATTTTGACTGGGTTTACACGTTAGTCAATAAATTTTGTTTGTGTAAGTAAATTATGCATTTGACAAAACTTATTACCTGCCCATAACGAAAGAACTCTATTTGAGCAAAAATACAAGAAAGCTAAAATATCCTAATTCATTAATAACCTAAAACAATAAATCATACTTGGAAACTTCTATGTGATTATGATTATCACCAGGGCCCGGATTCTAATGACATGTCATATTTTACATGTCATTTATTTAAATTTTAGGTCATTATTTTGTCATTTTCATGTCATTTCATTCATTATTTAGTCATTTTCATGTATTTACACTGAGTTTATTAATTTTTTTGTCGTCTTATTTTCCCATAGGGTAATATTTAAATAAATTACTTGGTTAGTATAATGCAACATTTTTTGTAGGATCTATTTTAAAAACTATTTTCTTACGTTTCTTCTCAAATGCTCCAATGAAGAATAAAGAACAAAGATTTTAGACCTACAACATCCTTTCTGCGTCTACAGTTTTTACAATTATGTACAACTTTGTGTGTACAATAATAATTTTTATAAATAAAATATCAGTTTTTAGGTCATTCTTTACAGTTATTAAATCATTTTCCTTAAAATTTAGAGTCATTTTATAGGTAATTTTTCAAACAACTTTAGGTCATCAGAATCCGGGCCCTGATTATCACGCAGCCATAGCACAAGATATGAACTTTAAATATTTAAGGACCATATCAAATAGTGAGGAAACCGACTGGCGAATAATGCTATAAAAGAAACTAATAATATATGAAACTTCACACGGAAACAGTATAAAATGCACGTGCTAGGGTTAATGTTTACAGCATTTCCCTCGCGGGCGACGTCATCATGCGCACCGAACGATATTAGGTAACTGCGCATGGCAAATGAGCACCCCTTGATGTAACATATTGTGTGACTTCTTGCTCACCGCTACGAGCGCTGCAGTCGCGCCGGTTGAAAAAACTGTATGGAGCTTCGCTACTGTTATACTCACCGCCGTCTCGAGAAAAATACGAGTGATACAGTCTAGAAGGCAGTGGTTATACTATACTGTGTTTCGACAGGAATCAATGTTAAAGCAAAAACTAAAATAACCCGATTAACCCTGGTATATATATAAAATCAATTATGTGAAATCGTCAGTGAGCTCTAAGTTGGAGATAATTAAGGAAAATTTCAGAAGAATAGTTTATTTCTATGAATGATAAAATTAACAAGCGGATAAAAAACCTAATATTTTAAATAAGATATCAGTGTATTAATCTTATATATCGGCTTCAAACAATCTTTTGATGTGACGAATTTATACGTTAGCAGCAGCGAAAAAGATGCATAATATAACCTTACGTGAAATATCCCATGCCCACACGTCTTGATCGATGTGATATCAGCTATCTTCGTCTAGAGATATTTATCAGGACTTGATTAACTGGTCAACATTCAGACTCTAAAGGTCATTTAAGGAGTTCTTATGGAAAAAAATGTTTCCCATCATATAAAGTGCGAAAATTTAAATACCTAGTACAGGTTCGAGGGGTCAATCTCGGGCCTCCAAATCCATAGTTAACAAAACCACCTTAACATTCTCGTGGTCATTCAAGCTATTTTTCTATAAACTGATAATGACATAGAGGTTTAAGGGACAAACGCTTCATATTATTATTATTATTAAAGCGCAGAAATCAAAGCCAATAAACGAATCCTAAATTTTCTAATAAAAGTTTTTATATCTAACTAATGCCCGGTTTCTATAAACTCGTGAAATACCTATGGGTAAATTATCCATGGGCTAATTAGTTCCTAATCACCCACAATGATATAATGAGGAAGGCCTTGGAGTTGTACAGTTAATTTAATTCAGAAGGTTTTGATTCTCATTGTTTAAATTATTATTGATCCTAAGAGAGGTTAAATTTTATCCAGCCATCCATGAAAGGATAAATTAACCCGACGATTTACCCTTGGAAAGATCTAGCCCGAGGTTGCAGGAACATTTTTTCTGTCATTTTCATATTTACCCAGGACATTTATCTAGACACTCGCCACAAGTGTATGTGACTATTACCTTTAAATTATTTGAGTTTTTATAAGTTATTCTTGTGTAAATTCTGTCCATTGGATAATTTACCCATAGGAATTTCGTGAGTTTATAGAAACCGGGTGTTAGAGGATATGAATATTTCTATTCTGGTTAAAGAAGTAAGATTATGAAATACAGATACTAATCTAAAGAGCAGTGTTATCGATCATTCCTGGCCTAGCAGTAAAGAAAGGCTTAAAATATATGGGAAGACTGGAAGTTAGCAATCTACTCAAGAGTTCAGAGTGCCATTGAAGATTGAGACATTTTTCTGGAGTGCGTGGGCACATAACAACTAGATAAACACAATACTGTCAACATAGTGGAGGCTCAATACATAAGCCAATATAACCATCTACTACAAAAGGAAACAGTATTTCTTCAGCCATTCTTGTGAAAACTTGTAGCCATCCCTTAAGTACTTCATCTCCTTGTTCACACCCCTACATCTTCTGTGATGTCACGTTCGAGAGGGGAGCAGGGAGGAAAAAGACGTGCCCCGAAATCGGATATCAAAATTGTTTTCTGGAGTGGCAAGTTCAGACGGGACAAGGGCGAAGGGGTGAAATGATGATAAAGGGGCTGGTTTGTCCCAAATACGTGATGGGTCGCATATTATTTTTGAAACGGTTCACCGCTAATTATTTTTCAATTGTTTTATTGAAGTAGATTACAAATATAACGCAGGCCTAGTAAATCTTCTCTAAGATTTAGGGAATTCAAGGAAAACTTTCTGTTTCAATATGATAATGCAGGAATAAAATTACTTATTTAATTTGTACATATATTTAGTACACTTTTCACCCCTATATATTTTGGTCATGAGATATCTTTCAGCAACCGGAACATTAAACTTATATTGTAAGTCCTAGTAGAACTATTTACAGTATTACTTTTCCTACATATAAAATATCGAATATAGTCTTATAATAAAAATAAGAAGAGAAATATTTCTCATAGTACCAATATTATATTGTTAGAAACTGAATATTCTCTTAGACTCCAAGGCTCACAAGATTTAGGTCAATTGGAGAACCCCTAGCACCTCATCAGAGATCGAACATACGAATCGTGGTTGTGCCACATCATATCAACATTATCATGGTAGGCTTATATGTAATTTATTTACTGTCCTCTTGTTTAAGGGAATCCAAATTTTTCCACTTATCTCTATACCTTGAAACAATTATTTAATTTTGTATACTTGGCGAAGGATGGCATCTCAGTATACTACATCTGTTCAATATCAATTGTTAAGCTCTTGTTATAGATATTTTACACTACCTTATAATTATTAGTAGTTAATGAATAACGTATTTTAAGTTCAATCTCATTCTTGTGATCTACACTATAACTTCTATGAAAAGCTCTGTCTTCACCCGGCAGCCACATCCAAAAAATCAATCTCAGAAGGTAGTGCAATTTCATGGTGTAAGCTTATCTTGACCCTAAATGGTTTATAGCTCACACAATACAGAAAGATGAGCATGGAAAGCTAGCATTTCTTCGTGTTTCCGGAATTCAGTATCCTTTTCATATACAGGATTTAGGATTTTAATAATGAAGAATAATACATATTTTCAATTCGCAATAATATGTGAATATACGAATGGTTATATTATTACTCTGATTATATCAATATATTTGAAATCGTATTTTCAAAATTGTAAACTCATTTACAGAAAGATACTGTTTTTATATACTGACTTTAAACGGCTGTATCTTTTGCAACCCTTGGATAGGCAGCTATAGTCATCATCATCGTTATTATTATTATTATTATTATTGTTCCCTATTAATAGTGGCAATAGCTCTAAGAATTACGGTCAACAACATTTTTTGGAGCAAAGACTTTATTGTAATTAGTCATTATGGTATTTAATTGCATATTACTTATCAGTGACTGTTAGTGATGCATTTCAGGGTTAGAATGCAGTTTGAAAAAATGAGGCTCACAAGGCCGAGGATTTCTAAGCACTTAAGATCTTTAAAGTCACTCACAGTTTGCGGACAGTACTGTATATTATTTTTTGTCACACTTGGAAAATGCAAATAGAAAAGAAAGAAAAAAAAAAAAGGTATCCCAAATCCATATTTTGTACTAGATTCGGAAATTCAAGTTGCCCATGACTTGGATGCTACGTTATTTGTTTATGTATCGGAATTTAATTTTTAAAAGTTTGATAGCTATAAAGCAGTATATTTTGATTGAAATATTCTTTTTAAATGAGCCTGTGCATCGCGATAACCCACAAATGCAAAGGAAATAACTTACAGTGGTTTTAGATGTGGCACTGTGAGAAAATGATACATTTTAATATATTTTCAGTTAATAAGTAGTCAATGTGGAAATATCCATTTAAATATTCACGTTCAAAACACTTGTACTGCAAGTAAATAGTATAGCCCCTTTGTCTTTAAAAAAAAAAAGGAATTGTAGATTTAACTCATAGTACCAAAGATGTTTTAGTAATGATCAACCTACACAGAAAGTGCTGCAAGAAATCATTATTAAATAACATGATAATGAATAATATGGTTGTAGTTAATTCCTTACCTTGCTCATTGCCTGGTAATATCGTAGAGGTTCTCTCCTTGTGCTGATAGTGGTGGGAGCGCCACAGGAGGTGGTGGTAGCAATATCACTTGTACTGCTACTGCTGGACAGATCTGGAACAAAAGATGGGATTTTGTGAGACAAATAGCAGAGATTTTCCTATCTACCGTAGCAATTCATATTCCCAGTCCCTTTTCTATCTTACTTCCTCCACGACATTTACATTTTATAAAGGTGTCTCGTCTAACCTTACCCCACGCTCTCTTCCTATTTTCTCTTCATTAAAACAATCTAACTGGAATTCGTGATATTTGATTTATAAGGCCAGTAAGCACTTTTAATCCTTTAGCTCTAAACATAGATCCCCGTGATTTAACAGACCTCATTAACTTCTTAACACCCCTTTTCCGTATAAATGAATTTCCATAAAAGAGAGGTGATATTCCATAACTAATATCGGACTTAATTGTAATATAATTAAAGCAGGTGTACCTTTCAGATGAGAAGAGATTTTCATCCGCCCAAATCAACACCACGTCCGACGGAATGGAAGTCGGTGGATCGAGGAAGCAGTGAAAGAGGGGGAGTGGGTGGGAGAGGGAAAGACGAGTAAAAGAACGAAGCTTGTGAAAATGTTGTAGAGTTTAAATACCATGTTTGAACTGTAAGAGGGGCGTTTGATGATTAGATTAAAGGAGGGTTTAAGTTAAAATAATTTATTGGATGTTCCATAATTCAACGGACCCTCAGTTGTACATAAATCACTTTGGTCACTGTACCAATTAACAGGTTTATATAATAATATGTTTCCTTCTAGGCCTACACGGTTAAAAAGCTGCCAATTAGTTAACATATTATGTAATTTATACTTTAAGGCTTATGTTTAGCAAAATGTTTACTGAAGAAATGTTTTAATCGCTATTTGAAGTATAAGAATGAAAAAAAGTCGTCAAATTTTATAAAAAAAACATGGGAAACTGCATATGCTGTAAATGAAATTTTAAAGGATATGAATTTTGAAAACTAGCACTTGGAAGACTTGAACGTAGGTGTGAGGGCAATATAAGTATAGATTTAAGGGAAGTTGGATTTTCGAAGGATGGGTGAATAGAGTTGGCACAGAATAGGGTTCAATGGCGGACTTACGTAAACGCGGCAATGAACCTTCGGATTCCATAAAATATATAATATTCCTTAGCTTGCTTAGGAATTGTATATAGCCGTGAGTAAGTAGGTAAATAAATTCTTGTATAAGATTTTTTATTAGCATTAGATCTTCGTAAATCCTGAAGAGCATCTTTTGGGATTAATCCTTACGTTCCTTTAGGCAGATGGGTTCATTACTGAGAAAACATATTCATTGCCACTGGTATGAATACAAATAAATTAAAACTTTTAGAAATTTGTTATAGGATAAGCAATTTGTAACTAAAGTTACTTCTTCGTCAATACTATGTTTTGAACAACATCGTCTTTTTACAGTATGCATTATTAAAATATATACGGGCTCAATTTAATAGCTGTGATGTAAAACCAATGAAAACAGGTTTAAGCACAACCTATAAGGTTTTTACACAAAGACACATACAGAAACTACCTAATTAGTATGGCAGAACACCTTTTCTCTCTCTAGTTTTCTCAGATGTTCCATTGAAATCCTCATGCCTACAGGATCGTAAGAGAATTGCAAATCAAACCCCGCCCTTTGTTTTATTACGAAGGGTCACCGTTGACCTCTATAGAAAAGAGAAAAAAACAGACTGACGGTGTTAAACAATCTTGATGTTTGATTAACCCATTCTAATGGAAAGGAGACCAGGGCTTTACTTTTCTTGACGAGCAGCAGCCGGCGTCTGTAAAATCACACATGAAGCATACATACACATGACGGCAGAGGAAATTATACTCCTTCACCCCTCTCTCTCCTATATCCAGACAGCTTCCCTTCTCTTCCCTCTAGCTTCTGTGATCAATATCCCTTCCTTTGCCTCCCTCTTGGTCCCTCTTCTCCCCTACCCCTCGTCTTAATTAGGAGTCTGAATCTGTGGCGGACACACACAGAGGGTTGGTGGTGGGCGGCTTCAATATAGGCTCATGCTCAGGCTTACCCACCCTTATTTTCCACCCTTTCCTTTCCCCATTTTCTCCAAGACCCCGAAATCCGCACAAGCCACAGTTTTATAATAAAATTGCAGAAAGGTTTCCTCTTGTATCCTAGATGCACCGTATTGCAGTGTTGGGTTCATATAGGAGTAACGTGTATCTGCCACGTTCAGTTTTTGATGAGTTATAAAATTCCTAACACTGAAGGAGTAGAGGATTGTGGAATGCCCATATTGAACATTTCGTGCACAAACTGTCAAGTGTAATATTCTTAATCCGAAATCTTTCTGATTGCATTCCAGACATCTATCTAAAGAGTATATACTTCGCATTATTTGAATCTGTTATGAGATATGGGTTATTGCTCTGGGGAGTAAACAACAGGGTTAATGACATTCTCCTACTACAAAAGAAAACACGTAGAAAAATAAACAAATATTGCTGCACCACACCATGCAGACCTTTGTTTGTAAATATGAACATTTTAACCTTTTTATCTTGGACCTACTAGCTTTACTGCACTGATCTCACGTTGATGCGTATAAGAAATCTCAAATTAAGAAGTGATATTCACGAACATGACACGGGATCCAAATCTAATCTTCATTTTCCATTTTTCTAATTACATAAAAGTGAAAACAGTTACAAGTATTTACGACCTAAATTTTATAATAATTTGCTCGCAAATGTAAAACATGTTAACCACATAATTTTTAAGACTAAAGTTCCTAATTGGTTAGTGAAACATCCATTTTACTCTATTGACGAACTTATAAATTTTAAATCTCATGAAACACGTATGTAATTGGACAATGTAATAACTACTGCTACTTTTAACGTTGCCAGTTGCCTGTATAGTGCCTTACGAAAATAAGACACTACTACTACTACTAAGTATCCCTAAATTTGTCACTATTATAAAATCATGCCTGATTAAACCCATAAGGGCAAAGACCTCTGCGAATCGCGGGTGAAGATCGGAAGATTATTTGTCGGTAAGCTATTCTTAACGAGTTAGAGCTTTCCTGCTAATACAGTCATAATGCATAATAAACTAAGCAAAATAATTATACATAATAGTCTACAGTACACCATGCTTGCCCAACTGTAGAGGAACTGAAGATCAAATTTATTTAGACAGAAAGTGCCGAGGGCCGCACGAAAACTAATAAATTATTATTCATATTTACTTAACCAGTTGGCTTATCACTTAGAATATATATGATCCATGAAGACTGTTACAGTTATCACTGATCATTCGTGAATTTTAAAATAGCATGTTAAATAAACAGAAAGTGTTTGTTTTTACAAAATACAGCATTTGTCAATCAAAATACTAGTAATTTAATAAAATTTACTGAGTGAAAATTTAACTGACTCGCGTGATTATTATTTCCTAATCTCAATAAGTGTAACAGAGAAGAGTTACTTAGGCAAGCCTACTAATTTGTTATCTACTTATTGTTGATAAATTTCACACTAAAAAATATACATTCACAAATGTGCTTCCAAACATGAACTAAAGACCAAAATCTTTCAGCTGGAGAAACTTTCATCTCAAAGAAGTCCGAAGAGTATTGTGATTTTTTCTTGTTTTGAAGAAATGAATGAACTTGGAATGCACATAATTTAAAGTTGGAACTTTGGTAACTGATGTTCGATGTTCACTTTCAAGGGCTATTTAAGATGTTCTCAAAATAAGGAAATACTGAAAAAATTTCTCGAATAATAATTCCAATAACTATTAAGTCCAAAGAGATAGTAGAATACCTTTAATTTCATCTGGTTACTGTGGTAGTGAAGGCAATCGTAGTGATAGAAAGCTCCTATTTGGTCTGAAGTATGCTGGATATCCAACCAACATCCAACAAAAGCGATTTGAACTTCCTGTAATTCACCTTGATTTTATGTGTTGCCACTATTAAACTTCCAACTCTCGTATTTTGTGTTATACGTTTCACAAATAACACAGAGAACTGACTAGGCTAGTTTGACAAATAGGCCTACAGTTTAGGAAAAGCAGTCGAAAATTTGATTTTCCGACAGGAACGCTTTCGATTAACCAATGTTTTTTGGTTGATTGGTGTTCGGATAATCGATGTTCTACTGTAAAATGTTATGAATTTCTTTGGTTAAAAAATAATAAATGAAAATAATATGATAGAATTAACAAGATATAAAAGACAAATTAATAAAAAGAAAATAATTCAAGGATACCTGTGTTAAGATGCATGTAACTTTGTGTAGACGAAATCTAAGAGCTGAAGAGAACGTGATAATTAATAACGTTAATGAACATTAATCCATAGAAAAAAGGTCCCTACAATTCTGGTTTCATAAACAACTTCGAATTGTAGGATTTAAAAAGTATAAGAAAAACATTTAAGCGAGAATATCGAAAGAGCCAAGTACAAGCAACACGTGGTATATTAAGCTTTCTGTGGAAACCCACATAATAGAGGCGAGACCGCTTTGTGAGATATCTAAATCACAAAAAAGGAATGAATAACAATGTAAAACCCATCCATGATATGAACAGTATATAAGCCATTAAGGCGAGAAAGGGAGAATTCTCCCCCACCTTATCCTCCAAAACCGTACATGAAATATAAATAGAGGTGTAGCTCTACGATAAAAGAACTTTTAATTCCAGTACTTTTGGTTTTGTATTTGTGGTATGGCTTTAGGGGTAGCCTATGCTCCGACAGCGATACGAGAGGCTTAGAAACAATTCCCCACCCCTCCACCTTGTTTCGGTCGATCTACAGGTGGTGGGAATGTGAATGTTGCTATCTTCATAAGATCGCAGCTCTGCGCTCGCTAAGCGACCTGTGGTTTATGTGATGTGTGCTCTTATGTTCTTAGCTTCTCTCATTACATGCCAGTTTACTAAAGCCTACAGCCCCATCTGTATGAAAAAAAATGGAAATGGACAGCCTGATCATCACACTCTTTCTTCTAAGCACAAACATGTAGTACTGATTGTAATATAGTTCTTAGCAACTTAGATAACATTGATTACATTCAAATCTTATTTTTTTACCTTAACATGTACAGTTAGTATAGGGTGAATTGTACTCGTATTCCATCTGAGAATTCTATATTGAATTTTCACTTAGATGTGTGACTTTCACCTTTACAAGGTTGAATTTATACAATAATATAAGCGATCATCAGAGGAATCTAAGATTGAAATCAATGTAGAAAATTTCAGGAGAATAGTTAGTTTCTACGAATTACATTCATAACATAAAGATAAAAATCATCATGTTTTATATATAGAATTACTCTGTAAGTCTTATATTTCTGCTTTTATAAGTTTTTGAAGTGACGAATTTATACGTTAGAAGCAGTGAAAGGGATAGAATTCCCCTTCCCATAGTTGTAATTTTGAAACAAAGTTGTAAATATGGCTATGAATAGCTTAACTCGTAAGTGAAAAGTCGTATAGTAAGAAAATGTTATATCCCTAGCTAAATTTCAAGGATTTAACAAGAAGGTTGTCGATGATATTATCCTTGATTATTACAAATTATCTTTTAAAATACCCAATATTATTCAAATTACTTTCTATAAAATGCATACAATAACAACTACAATTTCATTTGAAGGATTTTGTCATATAAATTATAAGCTATCCCTTTGACCGCGTGGTTGAGGGCCTGATTCCCCACTTTGATCAGTCCTGCATTGCATGAAGATCAAAGCAGCTCACTAAGCTCTCTTGATTAGACTGATTCTTAATTTCTACAGGAATGTGGAGCATGAAAATTGCAATACCTATGCTTGTGTTGAAAAGTTATATAGTATTTGAGAATTATTTACTTGTAGATTTAAGACTTTAGTTAATGTTTTATAACACAACTACTTTGAAATATGTGAAAGTATGTACAGTACCATAACTCTTAAATTTACTAGGATATTGCCCAAATAAATATGCAATTTTATTAAGAAGAAAAAACCGACTTCTTGTAAAATTATCGTACAACGTGGATATTAAACGTTGTATTAATATATTATGTTTAGCAATATCTCACCGACGGAATTAAAACTATAATTTCTATGACAAAATTTGTCTCGAGCCAATGATCGAATCTTGTTTTTTTGGTTTTACAGGTATTAGATCTATAATAATTAAACAAGACCGAAAGAACAGGTAAAATTGAAGGAAGAATTCTAGTAAACAGACCTAAAACTAATTGCAGCTTTTGTTTATTTTCAGAAAATGTATTCAATCCGATTGTTCTTTGGAAAGCAGAGAGCCATTATAATGGTTTAAGGGATTAAAACAACTTAACAATACTCGAACTATCATAATTAGGGGGCGGATTTCTATGATATGTCATATTTTTCCCCTTTGCATTATTTCAGGTTTCCGACTAAATTAAACCCGATTCCAAGCATCCTGGTGAAAATGAAACAGCTTTTATTGTGCAAATAACTGTAGGTATATTTAGGAAATTTTCAACTATTGTAGCATATTTAGTATGAATATGCATATTTTTTGCATAATGTGTGTGCATATTAAAGAAATTTTGAAGTTTCATATCATATTTTTGAAGATTTTGCATTAAAATTATGCTTTTTGAGAATTTACAAATATTTTAAATAATTAACACTATATTTTAATAAAATGTATTGTAATGAAACTTAAAAAAATATACACAATGTGTAAGTGGTAAAGTCATATTTTAAATGTTATTGGTCATATTTTAATGATTTTCAGGTCATAAATGCATGCATATATCCAACTAGCATGTGCCCGCGGCTTCGCCCGCGATAATTATTTCAAAAATTAAAAATTAATAGCATAATAGTTAAATCATTATATTTATTAGGCCTAACACCTAAACCACGTGAACTACATACCACGATTAGATAGCGTCGCCTGGTAAAAGCGACATCAGATTCGAGTTCCTTGGCCCAGAATACCCCTATACAGTGAGTTTCGTCCAAATCGAACGATGTTTGACCATATTTAGGCCTATATTGATTATCCCTCTTCCGTGTAGGTTGAAAATTTCATATGTCTACGGGCCTTGACATTCTAAACAAATGAATCGACCAGCGTGGGCTTACAACATTCAAGCGATCGCGATGCTTTTATTTCCACGGTATGACAAAAATAGCCAAAGCCAACTGCAATTGATTTGACATTGAAATGTATTACTGAAATCTGATGCTTCGACAGCGCTAAAATCACGTTTTCTGCCAGTTTTTCACTCATAACTCGCGAACGAAAGCTAAAATTAAAAATTCGGCTTCGAGGTGCATTCGCCCACCTTTTAGTCCATCTATCTTTAAAATTTAAGATCTCTGCGTTCAGTAGATTTCGATGGGCATCGTGGACAGACAGACAAACAGCATGTGCCCCCATGTGCTCGCGGCTTCCCCCGCGATAATTATTTCAAAAATTAAAAACTAAAAATTAAGAGCATAGTTAAATCATTATAATTATTAACACCTAAATCACGTGGAGTGCATTCCACGATTAGGTAGCGTCCCCTGGTAAAAGCGACCTCAGATTCGAGTTCCTTGGCCCAGAAAACCCCTGTACAGTGAGTTTCGTCCAAATCGAACAATGTTTGACCATATTTAGGGTTGATTATCCTTCTTCCGTGTAGGTTGAAAATGTCATATGTCTGTGGGCCTTGACACTCTAAACAAATGAATCGTCTAGGATGGACTAACAAAATCAAGCGATCGCGTTGCTTTTATTTCCAAGGCATGAGGTATGATGACAAAAATAGCCAAAGCCATCTGTAAGTGATTTGATATTGAAATTTATTACTGAAACTGATGCTTCGAAAACGCAAAAAATGCACGTTTTTTGCTCATTTTTCACTCATAGCTCACGAACGAAAGCGAAAATTAAAATTCCGGCTTCGAGGTGCACATTCCGACCCTTTAGTCCGCCTATGTATAAAATTTCAGATCTCTGCGTTGAGTCGATTTCGCTGGGCATCGCGGACAGACAGACAGACGGAGGACAGACACTTCCTTTTATTAATATAGATTTTTTAGGTCATAGAAATCAGCCCCCTAATCATAATAATCTTATGTAGAATTTCGCCTTTTCCGACGTCATTAGGATATTCAAAGTCAGTTTCGTTGTTAGTCATGCCATATTGAGCTTTTTCATTAAACAAACTATAGGGAAGCGCCTGGTGTAACAATAAGTGACGTGGTATTAATTTATTACAAAGTCTAAACATGTTGTAAGTAAAACCAAAGTATAGAATCAGTAATACTATAGATTTCCTGCATCACTGGAGACAATATTAACATTGCCTTTAAACACATTTTCTTCCTCCTTGAATAGGTTCTGTGTATGACACCAAATAATGAAGAGAATATCTGCATGTGCTTACTGAGAAAATTGATGAAAAAGGCGAGATATTAGAACGGCAGAAGAATTGTATTAGGCCTACGCAGGATTCATGGCAGATGTGTTCGTGTATGTCTTACTGAAAATGTTCTACAAAGGTGTCACATGTGTGGTAAATGGAAGGTCAGCACTTATAGCACCTCTTATAAATAATTTAAGCACAATAATGTAAAATTTTATATTGACTATTCATTGTACTATTGATTGTACTTAAAAATCAAGGGAGCATAGAAACTGCATACTTATAAGCGTTAGACAGACCGAAAGTAAAAAAAAGAAAAATAAATAGCGAAAGAGAGAAGAGGAAAGACAACTAGGAACAGTGAGAAGGAGGGAAGAAGAATCGAAGGCAAAAGAAGAAAGCAGGATGAGAGGGGATAGGGAGAAGAAGTATATACAAATTAATGGTTTAAATTCGAAAGAAGTACTATTACGAAATGATTAACAATGAGTGTAAAGAAATAAAGAATAAACATGTGAATAGGACTAGAATATAGTAGAAGAGTCAAGATATTATTAAGAGGTCAAGCTTTCACTGTGCACAGATGCAGTCAGTTGCGTTATATATTTCAACGCCTGAACCCACATGTGGATCGGACGACATGATTGTTTCAAAGGACGCGTCTTGTAGCCTTGACGGGCGAAGACGCGGATGTTCGGACGGTCACATGACTTCCGGGGACTCGTATCCAGTCAACAGGATGTCAGAAAAACATAGCACATACTGGAAAGACTTTAAATTTAAGAACACCTGTCTCTTCACTGCACCATATATATCTGTATTTAATACAATTCTCAAAAGCGATAACCTATTAACTGTATATGTATGATTTAATTAACTCATCACAATAACACTTCTTATTTTTAAACAGAAGTATTTACTTATTGTGCCAGAGAGTTTAAAATGGTAATGCATGAGGTCATGATATTTCTTTAGGTTCATGCACATTATTATTAATATTTACTTTGCTCATACACTAAATACAAACAAAAGTAATCAGAATGCTTGAAGGTATTAATATTTTGCTATAAAATTAACACAGTAACATGTCAAAACTGTATTGTTATTATTAATATTATTAATATTACCTTCAAAGTTTTATTATTAATATTATTTATTTTAAATTTTCCTGAGGATTTTTAAAGGCAAAAACATAATAGCTTGATGGGCTATTGGGAACATACGGATTTTCTTCAATCTCCATTGGTAAATTCATCTTAGAATAGAAGCCAGATGCTGTTTCTTTTAGACAACTGACAATTTTCTGCATTTATACTTAATTGTGACCGGAAGCAATAGCAATAGAAATTATTTTTTTGCGATTTTAATCAAACTGAAATGCCAAAGAATCCCTGTACAAGGGTGATGGTAAATCACATGGACGTCTGTGGACTTGACCTTCATATCTTGACAGACTATTATTGGCTGGAAAATTAATGCTCCTCACAAATTATTAAACAATAAGACAATTTCATAATCAATATAGTTAACAGTAGTATCTTACAAAAGTTATCATTCTTCATAAGGTTCATAAGTAAAATTAAGGCCAATGTTGCCTAATAAGAAATATTTTCAACCACAGAACCCTATCTCCCCAATAAGGAATAATCAGAATTTGATGATCGTTCGAAGGTACGAATACAGAACATTTTTAGAATAATGATAATTATAATAATTATGATAAAACTATCAACACAACAACTGAATAATTGGTTTGCTCAAAATAATATTCAAGTAAATGTTTAACTATACCCGCAGTTTTACCGTGGAATTTATAGGTAATTAAGAGAAATATAATACCGTAATAACGAATACATTTTTAATGGTCAAAACAATTATAGCCTAATACATGCACCAACAAAGAAATTTATTACATAGTGTTAAATAGGAAGCATCTGAACTGCATTCCTGTGCTCCGGGTCAAACCCGTTCAGAGTCCATGAGGAGAGCTTTTCCCGACTTTTAATTATCCGATCCTGGATCCTGCCAAGGGACTGAGGTGAATGTAAATAGCGGAGGGAGAGGAGGAAGATCCGCATCCAGTGCAGAACAAGAAGCATTACACTTATCCCATCACCTGCATATTTCCTCTCATCAATCAATATGGACGACCCAGATATGTGTCACTGGTATCATAATAAAATTAAATGTTTCAACGCTAGCTGCACGCTTGTGAACTGATTCATCATGACCGACATCCTTTACTTTTTTATATATTTTTTTAAGGTTGAGTATTTCATATACGAATGTGCAAAAAAGATGAAGTTACAAAAATTAAACATTCAAAGAACTACGTGTTTTCTTAAGAAATACAGGTTTAAAAATCCTGTCAAGAGAATGATATAACTATTCAAAAGAATGTGCCAATGAATCTAAAGAGCATATAGACAAAAACACAACATCACTCAAAAACCAATTTCATGTTAATTTGGAGATGGGAATTGTTTACTGCATGTTTGTTCTTTCAACATGGGGGGGGGGAGGGTTACATTTTCAACGCTTATTACAGGTAAAATCTCTAATTTTAACTAGGCCTATCTCGGAATTTTTGTTGCAATCACTTAAAGAGCAGTTGTCTCAATATAGACTGCACTCTTTATTTAATATAAAGGATAAATTTCACGACGAAACCCATCAAACGACTGATTGCAAGAATTTCTCTCTTTAACAAAAAGGAAATACAAATTCATAATTCACTAATCATCTACAAGTGCGAGGTAATTAGAACTAACACAGTAAATCAGTACATCTTACCGAAGTTTAATTCCAGTTCGTAATGACAAAACTTGCATCTCAGTGGCATATTTCGTCGATAGATAAATATTTCATTTTTGTAAGATAGTAGTCTTAAAAGTCTGCAGAATTAATAAATTAATTATATTATACTACATAAACGAAACATATGATCAGTGAAACATTAAAAGTAAATGTTGTCAATAAAATAATTGTTATTCTTTCAAGGTGTACGTAATGGAGATATACTTCACTAGTTGTGTGGAACCTTTACAATGCTGAATTTATACAATAATATAAGCAATCATGAAGCAAAATCATCAGTGGGATCTAAGTTTGAAACAAATGGAAAGAATTGCAGTAGAATGACTAGTTTCTATGGATTGCAGTCGTAAAACAAGGATAAAAATTCTCACCATTTTGCATATAGCTTTACGCTATAAATATTACATTTCGCTTTTACGCAGTTTTTGAACGTACGATTTTATATGTCAGTAGCAGTGAAAAGGTTAACTCTTTCAAGCAAAATAAAACATTATGATTATTGTTACCATTATTAAAATATATTTTAAAAACTTTTAGTAAATATAGTATCATAAAATGCTACAAAGTCCTGTTTTCAAGTTTTTTTTTTTTTTTTTTTTTCAAAATTAAAGCAACGAGATTCATGAAATTCAATCACTTTCTGGCCATCTTAAAAACAAATCCATCCCATTTCATAGGCCTGTATATTAGTTCGTTACATATTGTAAAGAAGACGAAGCATTTGGACTACAAGTAAACGATGGAAGGACCTGTTTTATTGATTCAGCTTTGGAAACCGAAGATGCTATGCTTGGTCTCGATTACCTTGTCAGAAGTTTAGCATATTTTTATGATTCTTATCCACAAGCCATAGTTCTTCAATTGCTACGATGTTCTCTTATAACATCTATTTTTGAAAATATGTAAATGGAATGCCATGCAGCTTTCCTAACTTAAACACCATCAATAGCTAGTACTGAATCTGTAAGATATTTGAGGGAAATAGATTTAACACAGATAAAACTAAGCCGTATACTCAATTGAACTCACTATATTTGAGTGAAAAACATTACCTTTCAAATTTATATTCTATAGTTTATGTATCATTATTGTTAGCCTATTTAATGTATTTATACTTCATGCTGATTTATTAACTAAATTTTATGTCATTAAATTCTGACAGAAATCTATAGGCCTAAGTTTATAGAAAAGTTAGGGAATACCGCACTGTGAAGAAAAATAATAGGCCTACATATTATATAGTTCGCCCCATGTGCTTTAAATTACTTCGTAACTACCACAAATCTGTATTTTAACAAAATATAATTGTACATACCTAAGAATACATCATATATTTAAAACCACAGAAAGAACCAAAGTTTTATAAGTAATACATTATACATATATATATATATATATATATATACACACATATAAGCAATGTGTTTAACTCTCTACATAGCACGAAAAAAAGATGAAATTATAATCACGTGAAAGGAGCAGTCAATTCCACTCGCTTAAAAACGTCTGTGACTCGGAGGTAAAATGGAGTGTTAAAAACGTAAATAACTCGTGGCTTACAGTTCTCGATGATGCGATTACATGAAAAAGAAGTCTAAATATTTGTTTTATTATCTCTTGCATTCCACTTGGGACTCAAAAGGGATGAATAGCGGTAAGGGTTGACTTCTATTCTTCTCGTGACTTTTCTTTTTTATATTCTCATCGTGGCAGGCTAGGTGTCAAGTGTTTGTGCACTTGACACCCTTTTGAATCTGATTCCTCCCTCACATCTCACTCTTTATACGCGAAGAGCAGTGGTGAGAAAAAAAAGCCATGAAAGAAGAGGGAAGGGCAATAGATCGCACTCGAAAAGGGAGAAGAAAAAATAAAATAAAAATCATCATAAAGGAATCTGGTCTTTCTTTTTTATATTTTAAGAGGAGAGTTTATAAATGAGATTGAATTGGGATATTTATATCCCTCTAGGTGGTTCATTTAACGTTCGATACTGAATTCATTAATTAATTTTCATACTCATTAACATAATCAACAGGTCCTGTCGATATGATCTGCAAATCCGTCAAAAGTTTATGGAAGCGAGGCCACTCTTCTGGAAGGATGAATATAATTATCTTAGTACGGCAATAATAAAAAATTATTGGTTTGTTTTTAGTTATAGTTAAAAAGAATATTGAAAACGTTTCCGTGTTACGCTTTCAATATGGTTTATAAGAAATAATGGACAAAATATGAATGAAATGCTAACAGTGCTACTTAATTGTGTACTCTGGCAAATTTAAAGCTTTTGGTAATAAAAACAACACTTTCCAAAACATGCAATTAATTTATTTGTAGTAAATGGTCGTTCCATGCAAAAAGGACATTAGTCTTCAATTTTAATATTATAATAACGAATAAATTTCAGAACAGACATATACATTGCTATGTATTCCATGATACCTCAGAAATAATGGGCAGTTAAATGAGAACGAAAATGCAGTTGGTTTACACTGTGCGAAGTTATTTCCTTCTCCTATAAAATGTTACAATTGTGACTCGTGACCTTTTGGAAGTGACCGATTCAATTATTCTTTAATAAGGAAGATTGCTCACGGTTGCTTCTCGTTGTTTTCCGCGAGAAACACGAATGACAGCAATGAGATGACGTCAGCTGATTCGTAGGGTCAGGGTCAATTAAATTATCTGATATTTGTCTTAAGAGTCTAGGAAAATATCTCGCTAGAGAATCTCAACCAGACCATTTCACTTCATATTCCTGTAATTTACAAATAGCATGTTTAGATTGTTTACTAAAATTGTTTTCATTCGAAGACTTTAAACTTTTAGTAAATGTAATAGCTGAGAGAGATTTTATTTATTGAAAGTTGTGTACCTTTCTCATGCTAATAACTTTCATTCGGGCAGTAAAAAGTATTATTTTAGGAATGTCAACATTGTTCCAAAATTATACATAACAATACACACAACTATATAGGATATATCTAAAATCTTAACTGAAAAATTAAGTACCTACTAGTTACAATTCCAATTTAGAGAACCTGATAAATTTTCACACTTCTGTGATTCTGGAATAGTAACTTAATGTTAGTGACATTGCCATAATGGGTGTGATAGTGGGCATATTACTACATTTTAAATCTACTATTGTATTGCCCTGGTTGCTTAGTCGATTGGAAGAGTTAATCCTCCTCATTTTTCGCATCCTGTGTGCCTCTTGTCAGAAAAGATGTCGCCACAATCTAGCGACGCGTCTCAAGCTGAGGGGAGGGTGCGTTTTCTTTATTTTTTTGCACCACCTGCGCATCCTTACACCATGTCTCCCCTGTCTTCCAACTCTTCTTCTCCTTTTTTGTACCTAGCCTTAATTAAATCTCTCTTCTCCCTTGCTGTTACCATCTCCCCCTCCATCATACTTTAGGAGGATGAGGTGACGTCATGCGGTCTTGATATGAAAATTACGATTTCTAACCACTTCGCAAACTCTTGCTGTTTTAAATGTAAAAATCCGATGTGATTCTTTCACATAACTTTCTCTACCTTAAGAATTAGAAATAACAACTTCATCACTTCATGCATATAAAATAATAAAGAGGAATTGCAGGGAGTGCGTATTCAGTTGTCTCAGCTTCAGGCAAAGGCATACTTTTCGCCATGCAAGATTTTAATTTCAGTTTCTCCAAGCGATGGCCGGGTTAAAGCTACCTTTCGGAGAATTTTTATAAAATGTATTTCAAATAAAAGGTTTAGCGTTTAAACTTGTGTAGAAAATTTAAACAAAATCGTAAGAGCCGTTTTCGACGAAAGAATTATTCTTTTTCATGTAAAATGTAGCCTACTAAAGGTAGTACGGTCGACGTCAACCTCCGTGTCAAACCCTCACGATATATTAAACCAAATATAATATTTTTATACAATTGGATTTAACTATGCTGTTCATAGACACACAGAAACACACACAGAAACACACACACTCGAATTTCAGGGTCAACATCGAATGACAGAAAAAGTAAAAAAAAAGAAAGTAGAAAGTACATTTCGACTTAACAATGCCCAGAATTGCTGATAGGTAGCTTTATCATAGCACCTATTCTAGCTGAATGAAATAGCATATATATACTGTACATATGCTATTTCATTCATTTCATATATGATATATATATATATATTTCCATTCCCTTTCATAAAAATAATATACGGTACCTTACGGGGTATTTCGCTTTTAAAGAGTACTGTTTTTGCAATAGTAGGCTATCATGTACGGTTTTAACAAATAGTTTAATATACAAATGTGTGCTTGTTGGCCTATATGTTATTTAACGACGGTTGTGTACTATCACTTAGGTTTTTAACCGTTAACGATGTGGTGGAATTTTGTCCCACAGGAGATTCTCTATACACTTATAAATCTACAGCCATGAAGCTGTGGCATTTACGCACACATAAATGTCATCTACCTTGGCCGGGATCCAATCCACAAACTTCGGAGCAGAAAGCAAATACCTAACCAACTGTTCTACCCTAGCCAACCACACAAATGTTCGTCTTGACCCGTTCTATCATGACTGTTCGTTATTGCTCTAATCATGACCATTCCTTGCAGAAAATTTGCTTAAATACTACTGAACATTGATAGAAGGTACAAACACATTAGCAAAGCGAGTTTCCTAGACTAATTGTTAAAGACCTATGACTATAACATAACCATTCAAAATTTTGTACAAATCATCGCTTTAAAAAATAAGCCAATTTATAATAAGATTTTAACATAATAATTTAAATTGGAAGTCGACTACTTAAAAATTATTTTCTAATATAGTTAGAATACATTTTCAAAATGTTTACGGATCCGCATTTATATACCTTGACATTAATACATTTAATATGTGGCAAGACATTAATTCTCTTTGATTAAAGAGATCTTGAACCCTTTGTAGGAATTAGTTTATGGGAGAGATTCAATAACTAACACAGTATATGAGTTTCTCATACCATACATGTGCTTAGAACTAGAGAATGGATCTCATTAAAGAAGATTTGAAATGCTCCTTTAGGGTAGAGCTATTTGTTACATAGGAAGAGAAGCGGTAGGGCATCACATGAATTCTGATACAACTGACCACTCTCAGAGCGAAACCTCACTAGTTACACTGCCTTACCAGCATGTCTATACCTCACAAGGAACAATCTAACGTATCACAGAACAGTTTCCCCTTGGTTCTGCTTGAAATCTGCTCAGAAGCTTCACATGTGTGGACCATGGTGGAGAAGAAAAATATCCTGTTCTAGAATGTAGGATTCTGTAACTTTACTTGACTTCCAGAAAAAGTAAAATTTTACTGCTATAATTTCCCGTAGAAGATGGAGTATGTAATGACTTAAAATTATTTCTTGTTAAAGAATTCTAATTAAGAGTTCAGCTTATTTGCGTGGTAAATTTACAGCTTTCTCTTAAATAATAATACTCTAGAAGTTTATATAATATAATTAATAACTTCATAATGAAATTAGGAGGATTCTTTGTGTTTCATCATTTAATTAGATATTTAATAGTAAAATTCATAATTAATAATTCCAAAAGTGAGATAACCTTAACACATCCTTCAATTTTTAAATTATTATATAAGTTTACTTTGATATTTAACACACATTTTAGAAGTAATATAAATATTAGATGTAATATAGATATATAGATGTAATATAGATGTATATATATAGATACTATATACCAGGGGAAGACAGAAGGTTGCTCTGTGACGTCACTGCTATCTGCTCTGACTGCTCGCGTTATGCCTCTGCGAGGAGTATGTGAAGTGGTGGCTTCAGTGAACAGGGGGGAAGAGAGGGACACTAGTATTGCGGGCAGAGGGAATTTAGGGGTTAGAACTTACGTAATACGTGTTTCCGAGTTAATGAAACATGAGTCGATTTTCTTGATAATTTATCGGTTAATTATAGCACAGCAGTTTAACATATTATAAATAATTCTATTTTTCTATTCTGTGAGAACAATTGCCTTTCCACAAAATCTATGTTCTTTGACAAAAATAGACAATACTATCATTTGAATTAACATAATTCACTACAATAAAAATAATAAAAAAATGAACTGAATTAATTACCATACAAGCTCGTCTGCACCTTAGATGATACAAGATTACAGTAACAATTTTCTGACTTTCCTGTCTCTTTTTTCTTTAACAAGTTTATCAATGTTGGGACGTAATGTTTGAGCAATATTTAATCGAAGACTACATTTAGGTTGTGATTTGACAATGTACTTCTTGATTTGAGCTTTGCACATTTCATTAGTGGAAAAAATTGTTCGGCCACATTATGTCGATCCAAAATTACATAATATTCGTGCGGCAAGTTTCGGGAATCTGGTTTTAGAGAAATTTCTGTAAAAGTTACCCAAGACCACTTTACGTTCGTATTTGTCCTTTAACAGATCGTCGCATTGTAAGTTTAGCAGTTCCAACTGATACCGGCAAGGAACGTCTTTGACATTAACTGAATATGGGGTAGCAAAAAGTTTAAACATTGGAGAAAGGTTTTCCACATCCTGAAACCTCGATTCGAACTGAAGAAGAATGTTTTGCAGAACTAACACATGTTCTGCAGAGAGAACACTATCAGGATCGCGTACTTGCATTAACTTAGAAAAATGCTCCGTATTTCCAATCAGAAGTTGTTCTACCCACAGAGCTAAAATGAATAGGTCCTCTAGTACCTAAATCTACCGTACTCTAAACACCCCTACTACCGTGCGCTCTTGCTGACGTCACACACAAGGGATCCGCATGCACTTGCTCCACAAACGTCATCACAAGACGTAGTTGACTTCCCCTGCTATATACTATAGATATAGTGGCAAATCGGGCAGCCTGATTAGCAGGCTTGTTGCCTTCTATGGAGGAGTTAAAATCATATATCTATATAATGTTAATTTAATTCATAGTTTGTTAATAGTTGCAAAATTACTTTTAATCCTTCTTATATTTAATGTTTTGTCCTTTTACTAAATTTCAAGCTACCATATGTATTTTAGTTAATTCACATCTTGTACCACTTATTCAACATTAATAACGACCTTAAAAAAATAAATTTAAAAATTCATAATTTATGATGAAATTTATTAAATAACTTATAGAATATTATAGTAAAATATTTCTGGGAATAGTACTACCGAACCGAAATAATTCCTACGTCTAGTTTTGAAAAGTGTAAAGAAAGAAATTATAAATATGTTGTTAAAAACGTTTCTTACTCCTGAAAGTGTTCTATAGAACGGATGATGATTATGAATACGTAAGGTTCGACTTGCCCTAAAACTAGTAAGCTCCTCCTCATCAAATTAAACTAAATAAATCACGGCCAAAAGCTGAATTGATGAAGCCTATTGAACAGTCTGTAAATTTTGCAGATTATGAATACTCTAAATTATGATACAGCTGTTGAAGAGTTATTAAGAATCAGGTTTTTATCGATTACTATGAAGGCATGAAGTCAATTTAATGAAAACTTTAACCCTATTTCGCTTATCTGTTAATCATGAGCATCAAATTGTAATGATTTTAATGTCCTGTAGCAAACACATTTTACGTCACAGAGCAAAAATCTCCTAATAAAAGTTCCTTGTCTATGTTCTCTCTTTACACAGGTAAATTATTTCGGTGTTATTCATTAACACCCTGCATCGGGAAACAGAAACAATGTACATTGCAGTTCGACATCCTGTTAGTGTGTGACAAACTTGGAGCATGGCATCACAGAATTGTGAAAATGAATGGATTTTGTTTTTGGAATACTCAGGATTTTGGGCTGAAGTTGATTTCATTCAAATAAAAAAAAATATTTTTCTCACATATGGTTGGGTTTCCCTGAGAGGTCATATGTAGGCCTACCTAAGATCTAACTTTAAATAGAACTACTTGCATTCTACAAGTAAGAATTTCGTTAAACAGAAAACCAACAACAAATTTATTCCGGGGGAAATGATTTGAAATAATTGAGCTAAACATGAAAGAAACACGAAGGAACCATTGGGAAATGTAACAAAAAATTAGATGATCTAACAAGAGAGATATCCCTATACACAACCTATCAACCCCTTCTTTTACTCAGTCTTCTTTTGCCATTCCATTGAAGCAGTTTCCCCGCTCGCGCCCAAACCATTCAACTGAATTATCACTCGTAACAGTTTTACAACCTATCAGGGACCAATAAAAGTGACTTTAAGTGCCCTTGATAAGTGCTTCCTCCTCATGACCCTCACTGCATTACATCCAGCCTCGCGCCCGGCCATTCTTTAAACCCGAGGAACTGAATAAAAAGGCGTTATGCCAGATAAAACTTCCCATTTGTCTAACGACTACCTTATTTCCTACTCTACTGCTCGTCCTCATCCCGTCAAACTCTTGCCACTTTTCTTCTCATCTTCACAATGTTATTTTCTCTTTACCCCTCCTCCCTATTGAAATCTCATGATGACTTCACTAAGATCTTCAGCGCCAGAATTCCTCCTTGCAAGTTCTTAACAATAGCAATATCTGGAAGCAGTTTTATGGACTTTTCCTTCTCAGAGTAATTTTAATCATGACTGTTCTTTTATTTGTAAATTGGGTAATAAGTTTAGTGAAAACATTTATTAGTTAGTACAGGATTATTCTGACTACCCACTTATATACTCGTTTACAGAATTTTAGAGTTAATTGCGGATAGCTATTTATTTGTTTAACCTGGCGGAATTAAGGCCGGAAGGTCTTCTTTACCACTCAGACAGGGGGAATACATGTAATACAGGAATTATACAGATTAATTATAATAAAGAATAATTACTTACTTACTCAATGGCAATAGACAATTCAGAAGATAAAGGAATATTGTCTATTTTATGGAACCCAGAGGTTCATTGCCGCTCTTACGTGAGTCAGCCATTCAACCCTATTCTGTGTTAACTCCATCAAACTATCCCTTACAAGTCCTACTTCCTTTAAATCTATTCTGATAAAACCTCCTCCCATCGATGACCAGGTCTTCCAAGTGGTCTTTTCCCTTCGGATCTCCCAGTCGCGGATAACCGTGAGTTTACAGTAATTTTTTATCCCTTAAGTCATTGACTCCAGAATGACATACTAATTTTCTCTACTCTCAGATCTATAAATTATATTATGTTATGATGCTATTAAGTACATGTATTGGTAATTGGTGCGTATTTTGATTGTTTGTCTTGATATAATCGTAAGGAAGATAACAACATCGACCTGAGAAATGACGTTAAATGAAGAAACTTCAAAGTGGGGGTTTGAATTGATAAATTATAGGCACCAGTATTGCCTAAGGTGAAGTCATGTGCTAACTACATTATTATTTCCTCTGCCCGTACCATAGGTAGGCTACTGTAGGTAGAGGAAGTATTGTTTTCGAATCTTAAATTCGAAGTTGAGTTTTTAACATAAATGCACGTTTCGAGGTCCCATGAATCAAAAAATACTATTTTGGGAAACATGTCTTTGTGTGTGTTTGTGTGAGAATAGCTCAACTCCAGAACGGAAAATCGTATAAAAACAAAATTTTGTATTTGGATTAGGTACCTTTTGAGGATGTGACACAAAGATTGGCGATAAATTTATCTTATTTTTAAGGGGAATTTAAATGAAGAAAATTTCGTTTTTCGCAATTTTCTCGAAAACAGCTTTAACGATTTTGTTTAAATTTTATACATGGATTGCTTATACTAAGATCCAAAACTTTTATTTGAAACAGTTTTTGAAAAAAAAAAAGTATCTGAATAGTAGTTACAAACCACCAACTCTGAATACGGGCTCTTTGCAATATGGACTCCTGTTCTATATGAGAATTCGAAGTGAGAAAAAAGTAATGGCCATGCTTAAAAAAGGAAAGTTGAGGGAGTGTAGGCCTATTAAGTAGATTTTATTTGAATTATGTATCCTTCGGGGATGCAATGTGATGTGAAGTAGTATCATTCTCTTCATTTTTATAACCAATTTACATTAAGAGAATGTCATAACATAATATATTATACTAATGCCCGGTTTCTATAAACTCGTGAAATACCTATGGGTAAATTATCCATGGCAAATTTTATTATTTCCTAATCACCCACAATGACATAATGAGGAAGGTCTTGGAGTTGTACAGTTAATTTAATTCAGAAGGCTTTGATTCTCATTGTTTAAGTTATTATTGATCCTATGAGAGGTTAAATTTTATCCAGCCATCCATGAAAGGATAAATTAACCCGACGATTTACCCTTGCAAAGATCTAGCCCGAGTTTTTAGGAACATTTTTTCTGTCATTTTCACATTTACCCAGAGGACATTTATCTAGAAACTCGCCACAAGTGTATGTGATTGTTACCTTTAAATTATTTGAGTTTGTAAAAGTTATTCTTGTGTAAATTCTGTCCATTGGATAATTTACCCATAGGTATTTCGCGAGTTTATAGAAACAGGGCATTAGAGGCTAACTCTTATGTGTGTTTCACATCAAATCTTTTTTTAAGACATTTAAATTAAAACAGAAAGATGATCCTAGAAATTTTAAGGCAACTCCGAGCTACCTCAGACCAGATTTGGTATAGACTATGAGAAAGATACCGACTATGAGAAAGAGAGAGAGAAAGAAAGAGAGAAAGAGAAAGAGAAAGAAAGATAGACAGAGAGAGAAAGAGAGAAAGAGAGGAAGAGAGAGAGAGGGAGGGGAAGAGAGAGAGAAAGAGAGAGTTAGAACATTATGAATATACTATAAGACAAATTTTCTCTTCCGAATTTCTAATCTGATAATTCATATTTATGAGTAATAACATGACCAGGGGTCAAGCTTACAGCGGAGATGATTGTGAAGAGGCTCACAAGCATTATTGTTGGGGTTATTTGCGATCCCTTGATGCTTTGTTTCTGGCTCAAGTCCAAGTGCCATAGAACAAGTCGGAGGCTTGTTAACAGCACACAATAAAATAGCCCCCACCGTCTCAAACTGCTTCTCCCATGACAATTTATAAATATCATCAACAGAAAAACGAGTAGAAACAAATATAATTCAGAGGACATTGACAGAAACTATAAAGATGAACATTTCAACTGAATATGTAATTTTTTTTTCAATGAGTTTTTATTTTCATTTTGCTACAGAAAAGGTTCCAAATTACCGTATTTTACGGACTATAAGACGCTCCGGACCATAAGATGCACCTTGATTTTAGGATGGAAATTTAAAGGAAAAGAAATTTAATGTGTCTCTAAACTGAAAATTTTAAAGGGAATAATATATTTCATTGCGTAAACAAATTGTAACCTTGTACAATGGAATCGGTGCAAATCACTTCTTACTTAAAACCTGCGTTGTACGAACATTCCTTTTGTACAGGTGGCATCGCATAAATTTCAACAACTTAACTAATTTCTCATGAAAGACTGAAAATACCTTAACACCCTCTGACCCTCAATTCAGCGCACGGTTAGTATAACGGGACAAGGCTGTTTAGAAGTCATGCCCTTAATTTAACCACCCATCGGAGACAACTCCTTTCGTATAAAAAGAACTCAACATTACTTCCTTTTCGCATTGTATATCTGGCTTCCAACTACCCTCATTTAACTATTGTAACAAGTGCATTGATGTACAATCCGTGCCATCTTGTTTATAATTATGGTATTCCATCAACTTTTACCATTGTTTGAATTTTTAGTGTACTTCGGACCATTAGACACACCCAACTTTAAAGGCTCTGTTTTCAAGGTAAAAAAGTGCGTCTTATGGTCCGTAAAATACGGTAGTTAGCTTATAATAAGACTTGTTTATTTCCAACAGACTAATTTTGATAGTTTATTATAAATATTTAATTAAGATTTTCATACATTTAGAAATTAAACAATATCAACAAAATTATAAAACTACAAATATTCAAAGTTTAAAATACACAGTTAACCCAAAACTCTAGGCTTAGGTTATGAGAATAATTTTCTGAAGATAAAAAGTAGCCCATCGAACGCATCAAAGAAACGAAAACTGACCAATTGGAAACTTAAAATTTTAGATATAGTATATGTATAATCTAAATAGGCCTATACGAGTGTGTTTGAATACGGTCAGGGTTCTGAGACCCAAATTAAAAAAAAATATGATCAGAATGTTTAAACAAAACACTCGTAGAAGACATGAGATGAAATGAAGAATAATTATCTACAAATTGTCCGATTATTTACACCTCGTTTGCTTACAGTTTATCTTCTTCTACTTGGCGGATGTTTCATTTCCATGAGTGTTTTAATTTGTAATTAAGTCTAGAAAAAAATGTGCCAAAATGATTGCTTCATGAGCTCATGTCATTCAATTCTGATCAAGTCCAATGAAAGAGCTCGTAATCACATTTGAAATTAATCAAATTACTTGGTGTCACATATTGAGCTTCATTGCACAATATACCATTACAAAGTTGAAGTGAAGTTCTCTTATGGAACAACGTTAGTCTTCCAAGTGAACTAATTAGTAAACAAATGTTACAAGTCTTGTTTAAAAAAAGTTTTGCTCAGTTTCCTGGTCACATGGACCTATAATAAATTATTTCGTAGAGGAAGTGAGGACCTACTGTAACAACTCAAACAACACTTCACAAAGTAAATACTCCCTCCCACTCTCTTTCTCTCTCTCTTTCTCTCTCTCTCTCTCTCTCTCTCTTGCTCTCTCCCTACTACTACGGCTTCCCTTTTCCTTCCACACAGGCGACCGAAACGTTTGAATAGCATACTTGGACAATCACAAAAGTGTAGAAGAGAAGGCAAAATATTATACAAGTATCTAATTACCGGTCTGTTTGGATACTATTATGTATACAACTACAAAAACGTTTCATTTTGACTCTCTTTATACGTTTAAAAAGAGCTTCATTTATTCCAATTCGGTTTCAGTATTTTTTAATAAGTCGAGAGGCATTTGAATCGCAGTCTAGGGAAAAGAAGAGGTGGGAGGGATGGAATTTTCTCTTTTCTACAGTGAAATTGGCCTTAATTGTTGTTCACTTGAAGCGTTTTGTATATACGTAGCTGTATACAAGCTTTTAAACTCCGCATTCTCTGCTTATAGAGTCCGAGCGAATAAAGGCTTGGCTGCTGAAGCTTTTGAAACGGGGAAGGTAAAGTTCGTCGTAATAGTCCTTTAAACTTGGTTGGAGAAGACCGCATATGCCGTGTTACTGCCTGCAGGGTACAACATAATTGTGGACTGGCCATAACGCGTGAAATGTTCAATTTAACAGTTTCCAGTATATGCCTGTGAATGAAAGTCTCGGATTTCAAATGGAAGGCTGAATGAGTCACTCGCTATATTCCTTCCAGCGTGTGGAAACATAAAAATAAAAATATCTACGTGGAATTTTTGCTGTTAATCATCTGCATTTTAAGGTGCTCATTATCTTTTGCCTTTTTTTTTTTTTTTTTTAATATCAGCAGTTATGACGGAATTATGAATACGCTTTTATGATGTTGTAGAATAGCAGATTTTGATGCAATGAAGGCATTTCAAGAGAACCAAGCTCACTCTGGGAATCTATTTTTGTTTGCTATAAATTGCATGAGTGTGGTTTTGAATTTGAGCTGCGTAAAGCGTCGATTAAAATACATAAAAATATATTAATGCATATGAAGTACGTGTTTAACTTGTGCACAGAGTGACAATTAACGTTTTAAGGCAAAATTGGGTGAGAATGATATCTGATATAACCTGTGGGAAAGACACCTCAATGAACATATAAAACTTTGCCTAGATGCTCGAGGATTGGAAGCTGGATATCTAATTGAGTTGGGCCACCAGAAGTAGAAGATCGTAGGTATTTCTATTTTAGGCAGGACAAGAGGAGACGGCAAATCGAGCGTGAAGAAAGAAGAACAATAAGAAAATAACAGACGAGACAACTTTAAGAGTGTAGATATATTTTAGAATATATAAATAAATTTAAATATGACTCAGAATACACTGTAGTTAAATTTCAACACCATATATACAATTATAATTTCAAGCGGTAAAATATATTTATAAACATACGTTTTAGCCAATAAATCCCAAATATGATTATTAACTGATAATTTAGCATAAATATAGAGAAATTTCAAACATTCCATTCAATTTCCATATACAAATATATTATGTCAAGTTTACAAGTAAAAAACAAGTGCAGCTGAATAATTATAATGAAATACAAAGGAGGAAATATTCCTAAACAAGCATCTGGGTAGATAAAGTAAATTTAACTTAGGTAATTAAGCAATGAATCGAATTATACTGAAACTGTGAAATCAGCAATATCAAGTATACGCATGAAACTTTAGAAAATACTGGAAAGACCTAAACAGTAACTGAGTGCTAAGAACATTCTGTACATTATATTTAAAAGCAAATCAAAAGACTAAGTGAAATTATACCAGCACACAACTTATAATGGGAAGCTATCGGCAGGAAATCTCATTACTAAATTTATTTATCACCTATTTTATTTTAAGACAATTTCATATTAACCTCAGCTAAAAATCTAAATAAGCGGTCTACAGTAAGCTAACCACGAAACACGTCACCAAATTTTATATACTAGATTACGTTCATTTATAGGATACAAACTGTCTAATATCCACGGTAAAGATGACCAGAAGAGAAAAATGAGCTGAAAGAAATACTACCAAAAGAAGCTCACATTACGTTTTAATAAAAACGCGACAGGAGAAAACCATACCGGAAATTTATCATATAAAAACAAACCCAACCAGCAATAGTAACTACGCGCAGTGAGGAATGTAAACATAACAACACGCAGACTAAATTAACTCGCGCAGACAATACAGAGACACAAATCGTTGAACCATAATACAAGATGCTCAAAACTAGAGAATGTAATATTCAATAGACTAATTACGATTTAGAATAAACTACCAGAATGTGCTCAGAACTAGAAATACCAAATATGCTCGCACTATAATAATCACGTAAATCACAGACAAATAATCATTAAGAAGAATACAAAACCATGAATGACTGGAATTCCAAAAATAGGTAGTATCTTAACTGAATAATATTAAAATATTGAGATATCCACTAGACTATATGCCAAAGTAGGCAGCACTCATTTTAATATTATTTTAGCTTTACCTATAAATGAATCCTCTAGATTCAAAATCCCCTAAACTCCAAGTTATATTTTCTTACTTTTGTACATCACCAGATTTGTATGGATGGCTTAAATTTGTTTATTTATATGTGAGGTTCAAAACCCCCTAAAGTACTATATAATGCCATGTTGAAAATCAGAGTTAAGTTCAAAAAATCCTCTATCCCACTGCTTTAAACTTCAAAAACACCTCTATTTTTCAATGGCGTTTAGGGGGTTTTGAATCTAGAGGATTCAAATGACAAATGACGAAAATACGAGCTATCCTGACCCTGAATAAATGAACTTCATAATATTAAAAATCTGAGATATCCACTAGACTATATGCCAAAGTAGGCAGCGGTCATTTTATTATTATTTTAGCTTTACCTGAAAATGACTATTATTAAATTAACTTCAAAACACGATGGAGAAAATCTATATGTGAAGAAACAAATAAATAGGTGTAGGCCTAATATCTAAAAAAAAATTGAAATAATCAGGGAATCCTAGAATAACATTTCCGGACAGATCAGATCTATATCACGCTACAACTGGCCATCTTTCCAATGGTATTTTATTTAGCATTAATAAGACATGAGATATGGAGATTGAATGGAGATTTTCAATAACATAACATCAAATACAGTTAACCATACCTGTCAGCTTGCCAATAAAAGAGTAACCTGAGAGAAAAACCTGCTTATGAAATTACGCGAACGGCACGAATCCACGCATATTAACATGACTGGATCTGAAGATATATAAAATCACGAACTGAAATACAATCTATGATCCATGTGAGCACAAAGAATTTAAGTTTAACCAGAATTTACATAATTCAGCTAAATGCAATTTAAAGTATTAATATGACGAAGCAGAAATTATACTTAATCTCACATGGTGAAGAAGAACTGCAATACTTAATTTTTAATAGATGAAGTGCATTACTCACCAAAGTCGTTCCCCCCAGGGAAGACTTCCAAGAAAGCTTTAGTAACAACATTTTTGAGATCCAATAACACACTGCCGAGCAGCGGAAGAACAACTCTTTAGGAAAACTTCGGACTCTAAACCGGCGCAAGCGCAGAAACATGGTTATCAGACTCTAGAATTTTCTAGACAAGAGAAAAGCTGTAACATGCGCAGAGCGCACCCGTTACACTTGTTTATATATTTGCATTGATATCGTACTGTAGAATATTGTTTCAGGTTGCATCATAAATATATCAAACCAGGAAACAAAATTTCAAGTCTGAAGGCAGTAGCGAAACGAAGAATTTTAGTTACGTAATAACGTTCTTTTTGAAATTATGCTGTTCTTTAAATATAAAATATCACAGAATATATACCTTTTAAATATGTAGATTATATACATAAATAAACAAATAAAGTAGCAATTGATTTATTACATTGAAATAACAGTTTCTTACAGGTGTTTTCTTTCATTGCCTACTAAATATATCATGCTCCATAAAGTTAGAACTGAGTGATGGAAAATTTTGTACAAACAGCACATTATATATTTAAAAAAATTCAGTCTTGTTTGTAGTTGTTTGAACTTCAAGGTCATGTAACGAGTCAGGTTCTGAGTGTATATAAGTAGGTCATGTACTATTGATGTGCATTTGTTTTCTATTGTTTATGTTGGCTTTCTGTTAATTTCAACTTATATTCAATTTAATGACTACATTATAAAACTAAATACAGGGAACCAAAACGAATGAAAGACTCTTTAGAAATTCAAATTATATCGCTAACGTCCGGGTATTTCCAAACAATTCCGAGTAAATACTGATTTTTTGTTGCGAAAACTAATGTAATTAAAGTAAATAAAATAGCAGTTTTTCAAAATTGAATCTTTGTCGCCCGCGACAGAATTATGGTCGAGAATTGCGATCTGGCGACGGGAAATTTCGCGACCTGTATTAAACATAACAAAATCCGCACATTAGATTTGTTAAAATGTTCTTTTAAAATTCAATGACAAGGCCACGGTAATTGCTTAAGAAAATGTATTCAGAAAAATGCATTACCTCTGATTTAAGTTTTGTATAATTTACTCCGATTTTTTACGACACAAATAATGAAATTAATATCACTGTTATTACATCAAATTATCATATTTAGGATACCTTTCTAAAATGCCAAGGTAATGATTTTATCGGCTTCGTATTGAAGGGGAGAAGATCTTACTCTGAACAGTTATGCATAGCCTAACATGTAGTCTATCTTATAGTTTATACTAAACTAATTGCAGAGAATCACCACGGTTAGCATACATTTCTGAAGCACACTTGGCTTGCTAAACGTTCAAATCACACAGAAGAGATATTCTCTCCACTTGATAACAATCTACATCTTGTCTTCCCTAAATGATATAATTACTAGGAGAAAGGCGGCTAGAAGGGGCATTTTGATGTTGAATCTAGAAACTTTGAACCAACATGCTTATGGACCCTACTCAACATTGTTTTCTTTAATCTGGTTGCTATGGATGATAAATGTTTAAGGTTTGCTTTCAGCACACACCCAGAACCGTATAGAGCAGTTCACTAGTTGAACAGCGTTTTCTTTACATTGGAGACGGTGGAAGGCTGCAGAGAGTGGACGGAAAGGGCAGTCTTCTCTCAAGTTGAAGGAACACACACACACACACACACAGAGTATTGTTATTATTGACCGACTGACAGTGAAGTGGGTAGGAGAAACGAGGCATCAATTAAGAGGAGTAGCAACCCACCGGAGTGAGGAGGAGGAGGTTTTGTGAGGGAAAAGGGGGAGTTGGCTTCTGTGAAACGTAGAGGAGGTGTTCAGACAGTAGTCAGGGGGCAGGTGGTGGAGCAAAAGAGAGGAAGGAGAGAGGTTCTGCAGGGATTGAGGTGGCAGAGGCAGCTTCAACGTGGAAGCGGTGGGAAAGCCAATGGACCCCCAACACCGAATCAATTTCCCAGTGAATTGTTTCTCTCGCGTTTCGCGGTCTTGGGCGTTTTGAGGAAAGAGCGACGATGAAGCAGGGAGAGAGAGAAGGAGAAATATAGTTAGTATTTAGAGAGATAGACGAGGATAAAATAACTGTTTAGATGTTGTGAGAATTTTGTCATTTGCACGGCACTGGATGAGATTAAAACCTAAATACACACCTAGAGCTGCCTCGTGTCGCCAGAGAAGACGACAACAGAACAATGAGCCGACAATTAAGCAATAGCTGACGGAAAATATATATTCAGTGAACAGAATAATAAAGGTTAATTTACGTTTAACGTATGACTCAAACAAAGGCTATATTGCTAGTTCTAAAGAACATTCATAACATGATTAAAAAACAATAAAAAAAAACAACAAAAATAGCAAGAAATGATTCAAGGAACCCTGAACATGCGTAACGAGGGTGGAAAATGTTTTACAATCATCATGTTTATTTCTTAGTTATGAGAAGCAGTTATCATGACATTCGAGAAGTAAAAATTTGAGTTGATCCAATACCCTCCAATATAACTGTAAGAGAGAGAAAAATGTTCAAGAAAACGGCGAAACATTTCTGAATGGCTATTAATAGTTCTGGATGCTTTTCAGATATAAAAGCTATGTTAAAGCAAAACTTCAATTGCCTGAAAGAGTAACAGACAGACCCATAGAAACCACTAGGACATTTTTACATTAGGACATTTTTACATCAGTAAAGAATGTTAGCAAGTTTTATGAAACTATTGTCATTATAACCGTAGGACAAATAATACTTTCATAAAATCTGACATTACATGAGCATATGACTGTAATGATCAAGCAAAGTTTCATTCAGAGATGTGAAATCTTTCACATAAGAATATGATAACTTTTTAAAACTTCATTCTGATGCAAACAAAATTTGTCAAATTGTCAGTTTATAAAAAATAAAACACTGGAGAAGACTTAATATTTAAAAATTGGACCCTGAAACCATTAATAGTAATCTTTTCAATAAATGAATCACCTGATATCAAGGTAGCGAGTCAATTCACTGTTGTAACCGATAAACTCTTTAAAATTCCTCACGAAACAGTGTAATACATATGTTTCCCAATCTACAGAAGAGCATTATGCAATAAAGTGTGTTACACTGATATAAGCTTCTTCACTTAAGCAAGAACAGGGGAATGAGATGGGAAAACACATAAATAAAAGTGTAATCTGGTTTAATTTTCAAAACAAATCTAAATAAAGTTTTATTTTCATATTTCAGACAGTATTGTTATAAAATAACTAAAAAGTGTTTTCAGGGAAATAGGTCTATTGTTTTAACTGACGCTATGTAATCATACGTGAATTCAGAGTGCTGATAAGGTGGTGAAGAAGCCGTGGATTTTACAGGATCAATTTGTTTCCTAAATATTATATTTCTCTTCCTTTTGTAATAACTCCTAATATATGTTGTACTGTATGAATAGCGTAGATTATCATAACATCGACATATAATTTTAAGTTTAAAATATGTTTAACAAAAACTCAGAATGATGTTCGATTTAGTGTACATAACAAAAATTAGAATGATAATTTTTCGCACAAATGATTAAATTCAATGCTAAAGTTTACATTTCTCTGTTATCGTGGATAATTAGACATACCTTCCATTGTATAAACATTTTAAAGCAAGCAAACAGACATCCTATTTTATTATGGCAATTAATCATTTTTATAAAGAACTCTCTCATTTTTGTACAGATTGTCTTAACTACTTATTTTGTAACGAAAGCAATTTTTATTTCATTTATTTGAAAATATATTTCCACTGTCATGAATCCTCTCCTCAGCCAGTAGCAATTACCTTATAAGAAGCAGATATTAATACATAAAAGTGATAACTGATTACTGTAGCTTGTGTTTTCGTAGTTGAGCAAATGATGAGGAAATGGTAAGAGTAGAGACATATCAATCAGCAGGAGGTAGGTAGGGAGTTGTTTAAATGTTGTTGAATTAGAGTGCAGTATGTTTCCGGCAGCTTCATCAGCACACAATTACCGAACAAGACCTCACGCTGCACCGACCGAGACACAAGCCTGCAGGCTACACAAATAACCGTGCAGACCCCCTCCCCAGTGGAAGAGATTGTTTTTATCTCCGAATAACCAGGTACCTAACTTGCTTTAACTCAATCGACATGTCACGTACTCGTTTCACAAGATTCAAATTATATTCCACGTGTTCGTCAAGACTAATATCGGTTTAGGCTCTTGGAAACAACGCCTACAGTTCGTCCTCATTTTACGTCAAGACCACTTCAAGGAATTGACAGTAATAGAGTAACGAGTTTTGGTTATATTCAGATAGAAAAATCCTTATAAACTAAACAATAAATAGGGTGTTTTGAAATCATTCAATCTGATTACCGTATTTTACGGACCATAAGACGCACTTTTTTACCTTGAAAACAGAGCCTTGAAAGTTGGGCGCGTCTAATGGTCTGAAGTACACTAAAAAATTAAAATAATGGTAAATATTGCCGGAATATTACAGTATAAACAAGGTGTAACAGACTGTACATCAATGCACTTGTCACAATCATTGAGGGTAGCTGGAAGCCAGTTAGGCCTATACAATGCGAAAATTGAAATGTTGAGTTCTTTTATACGAAAAGAGTTGTCTCCGCCGGGTGGTTTAAATGAAGACAATGACCTCTAAACAGCCTTGTCCCGTTACACTTACCGTATGCTGAATTGAGGGTCAGAGTGTGTAAAGGTATTTTCAGTCTTTCATGAGGAATCAATTCAATTGTTAAAATTTACGAGATGCCACTTATACAGAAGAGATTTTCGTACAATGCAGATTTTAAGTTAAAAGTTATTTACACTGATTCCATCGTACAAGGTTATAATTTGTTTATGCAGTGAAGTATATTTTTCCCTTTAAAATTTTTCGTTTAGAGTCACATTAAATTTCTTTTTCTTTAAATTTCCATCTTAAAATCAAGGCGCGTCTTATGGTCCGCAGCGTCTTATAGTCTGTAAAATACGATGTAATTATTAAAACTATGAATGAATTGAGATTACGTCTACACTAGGCCTATAGTATAGGCCTATTCATTAAAATGATTGTGTCTATAAACCTTAATATTTTGTTAGGGATTGGTTCATTAGACCATTTGATTGTTTGTATTTTTGTCATCTTCAGTGATGAAAAGTGACGAATTTGATATGTGATTATAGACATGCATTATTAAAAATTGCCTGAATATAAATAATCTTTCTAATCTGAAGCCAGTTCACGTCATCAGGTGGGCTAAAAGCTGCTCACAAGACATTGATTGAAATTACGGCTTGCCTGCTCCCTAGGATACAAGACAGAGAAGAGATCGAAGGTTTGTTAACGACTACTGAAGTTGGTGCTATAGAAAAGGGGACCTACATTTTAATGTGGGATCCTAATACAAATAGAGTTCCAGTAAATTTTCACGTGTCTAAATTAGAGATGAGATAGGATATGGGAGCTGAAGGATATACATAAGAAATTAAGGATTTGAACGAGGATCCTAGCACAGAGGTCACACATCTGACTAGAGCAGGTATCTAATCGAGGATATTTTATAACTGAACACTTAAAAACGAGGTGTACTACTTCTCGTTTTCACAAGAATTTGATTGAGGAAACAAACAGAATCAACAGAAAAACCTACTGTAATAACTAATTTTTAAAGCGTAATTTTCCTACTGTAATAGAATTACTCAGTCTTCAAAAAGTATCTAAAATAATTTCATAAAGGCCCTTGAAATGTGGGACAAAGCAGTTAGCAGAATGAAGAAAACTGTTTCCTATGGGTTTGTATAAATTATCTTTATGGTGCACTTGAGTATTACAGTGTAACATAATTAACTTTGTGTCAATATGTACTTAAGTGCTATTTAACAGGTACTGTATATGGAATGCTATTATGGTAGTAACGAAATAATTTTGAAAAGGTTTCTTAGTTCATTAACCTTCTTTCAGAAACAGCTTATATGTGATCAAAATAAAGAGATGGCAACAGACAGACGGCCGTGGCTATCTCGACAAGGCATCGCCTTTAGATAGAGGGAGAGAGAATGAAGGGCCTTCACCTGCTATATAGGGACCATTTTACTTTTAACATTGGACTTTATCTTTTAGTTCTTAAAATGTGTTTTCTATAATTTTTGTCATTCATTCCATTAATATTAAATTGAATAAATTGATCATAATACTTTTTCGAGAATTATAGGCCTATATTATATAAGTAAAATTTATAATGGTTTTGAGGCTAACTTAATTTATCATTTTTAAATGATGAAATCTAATTGGACTACAGTCTTATTTAAGAAATAATAAAAGTTATTTTAACATTGTGCAAAATGGTACATAGGATTTATCTTTCATAAAACATAGTCTAAAAAATCTGTCAATCCTACAATTAAACGCCCATATTCTAGAACACGTTAAGTAAATTGTTTCTTGTTCTAAGACACTCTGCCTACTTATCTATTCATAAACACGAGGTGAGGAAAACCACGGCCTGCCTAGCAAAACAAGAAGCCATGGAATGTTTATCACTGTGTAAAACTGGACACATTGTGTCGGTGTGTCGGGCTGAAGACAGCGAGTTCCTTGCCTTCGTCCCCTCAGCAGCGTGATGCAAGTCTCCTCTGTTAATTACCGCGCTGTCAGGACCAGTACAAGGAAGGGGTGATGCCAAGGCTAGGGAGATTACCGATGGCCCCAGGTTCTACGGGATTAAGGCCCAAAAGGCGAGTCAGGGGAAACAGGATCGCACAACCGTGAAAGAGAGAGAAAAAAAAGGATAAAACACGGACTTAAAGACACATCACGCCTTCTCTAGTCTTCGTTGCTGGTTATGTGATGCGAAACGAGGCTAGGATCAGGTTAATGTAATGAGCAGTGACTGCAAGCATAGCGAATTTACTCAGGAACGTACTTTAACTTACGTCCAGAATTACAAGTAAGTAGAAATACAACCCTTGAATGAATCAGGGAACAGAATAACAAAATAGTGAAATACAGAAAAAGGATTATTTTTTGTGTAGGCCGATTCCTCTTTAATTTTTTCGCAAAACGTTTTCTAGAATTTTGAGCTCTGTTTGAGAAACTAGTCATTGCAGCTTACTATGAAAGAACAAATCTGGTAGATTCTAAAGGAAGAAATTATTCGTTTTCCTAAAACGAGAAATAACATCTTACTGAAGCAAAGATTTGAATAAAGAAATATTTTAGGATTGCAGCAGCAGAGTACGCGAAACTTCGTGTGGTACAGCATGCAGCGGACTCCATATGTTACATGTTTTGATATTTGTAATAAATTGTTATATCATATTATTTAGTTAATATTTTAACAAAATGAATGTAGCTATAATCTAAGAATACCCTTTTTCTGTTATGTTTGTAGAGGCAGAATGTATACTAGCTTTTCGTAGGCTATGTTAAAATATAGCTATAATTTAACAAACATTCCAATACAAGTTTCATGAAAATCCGATAAAGCATATTTGAGTTATCGCGTGTACAGACACACGGACAGACAGACAAACATATATTTTCCCGTCCCCCACAGAATCTCATAAAGTACCATTCTGGCACTTAATAATTATTTTCTATTGTTGTGGGCATGCATGCTACTGGTTACTGTAAAATTAAAAAATAGAGAATAGAACACACAAACGATCATTTTTCGTCTTTGCAGGTATGCTTTCAGTCCTGCGCTTACTGAAAGCAGAACGGTTCACTATCCCTACGTTCACTGCAAGCTGATGAAAATTTCAATGAATGTTACTTGGGATCTTAAGATAGGCCTACTGGAACGACACCAAGATGATTATAAAATTAAAAAGCAATGAAACTCAAAGGTCATCGGCTATAAACTATGAAATGCACTTTAGAAGAATATTAAAAAGCAGCAGTACATTACCAAAAAAGGGAGGAAAGAAGATTCTGGGTATGGTGGAGAAAAAAGTTTTAAATATCCTAAAAGGAGAGAAAAGATGCTAGAAAATTTCCTTCATTCTCAACTAGAGATAACATTTCACATTGTGGTATCTTTCACAGGATCTCTAATTTGCTCTTCAAAAAAAGGTGCGCACCTAAAATCCCAACCCTGGATATGAGTAAGATTTCCAGGGAAAGCCAGCCCACCCCTGAATATCGCGTATGATGATGTCTTATTCGGAGTGAAGCAAGGCCTAATGATGGGATGGAATCCGATATAATGTGACCTAACAAACTGGTGAGGCGTGAACGGAACGTGGCCCATTAGCTGCCTCCTTCACTGTAGATGCATGCTATGGATTCACCCGCTCACTACTAATTTGACTCTGTTATACAATACCAGGACCTTTCCCTTGCTAATATCTTTTAAAACAAAATTCAAGTAGGGAAACTTCAGTATCTTTTGTTCTTTCCTCTTTGCTCTCTTGATACCAGTGGCGTATAGGCTTACTCTTTCGAAAATTAGGCGGGAAAACGCTAATATTTGCATTACAGTGATATAATTATTACGAACGCAGGGCAGAAGTTTGAGAGAATTTGTACTTTTAGCGATTTTTCTCAGAGAATTTATTTAGAGCATTTAGGTTGAATAAATAATAGTTCAAATTTTACACATCACTGATGATAGTAAGACGTAGACTAAACATGTGGTTACTGCAGATTAAGAGTACCTAGAATCATATACGGAACATCCACTTCAATTCTGGTTAAGCTGCAGATTTCTCCTTCACTAGAATTCGAACCCATGACTATCAGCTTTCCGTGCCGCTGATCTACCAACTGAGCTAGCCAGAGTTTGCTTCACCGTCAGATGGAATCTCCCTCCCATGACTGATTACCCTTAATGGTCTATCTCAATGAAAGAGACAATTACGTCATATGTAGTATAAATTGTCAGCTACACTAATTAGTGACTTTTTTGATCGGGTTTCCACTGTTATTTACAGTAACATTTAAAATAGAGATATGCATTCATGAACCATAGAGCACTGTCTCTGCTGGACGTTCCCTTTTTTTTTATTCACAATAACAACAAGTATTCAAGGTTCTATGTACAGCAATATATACAGATATATCTTCTTCTTTCTCGGCACTACAGCCCTTGATGTGCTTTGGCCTCCTTCACAATTTTCTTCCATGCATCTCTTTCCTGAGCCTGTCTTTTCCAATTCTTTACACCCATCTTTTTTAAGTCCTGTTCTACATCCTGTATCCATCTTTTTCTTGGTCTACCCTTTCTTCTGGTCCCCATTATGTCTCCATGCAGTAGATGTTTTGGTGTTCTTTCTTTTCCCATTCTTTCTACATGACCTAGCCAGCTAAGTCTTAATGATTTCACATGCCTAACAATGTCCTCTCCATGTAATATCTTATTTATTTCTAGGTTTGACCTTATTCTCCATATTCCTGCTTCATTAATCGGACCATATATGCGTCTAATGATTTTTCTTTCAAAAATTCTTAGAGCATTCTCATCGTTTGTATTTAGTGTCCAGCTTTCAGCAGCATATGATACTACAGGTCTTATCAATGTTCTATATAGCTTCATTTTGGATGCTTTAGATAACAAGCTTGACTTTATTAAACTCAAGTTTGCGTAGTATGCTCTATTTCCGGCTATTATTCTTTTATTAATTTCTTCGGACACTGTTCCTTTGCTATTAATTTCCACTCCCAAATATGTGTAGTTTGTTACTGTATCAAATGTGTATGTTCCAATTTGTATGTTTTGCGGCATGTTCCCACATTGATTAATTTCCATCTTCATGTATTTTGTCTTATTTTGGTTAACTATTAATCCTGATGTTTTCCCTAGCTCTCAAGGTTCTATGTACAGCAATATATACATATATATACAATAATAATAACATGAATAAAATTTAAGTTATAGAAACTTGATATTAATATTATGGTCACATGTTCTACCAGGTGTTAGTGGCAGTGTTAAATTAAAAAGAAAATGCGTTAAGTTACAGTATTCTAAAGTACATTAAGTAAGTTGGAAATGTATTACATCCTTAAGGAGCATTTGATAATTTAATTTAACAAGAATCATACAAAACACTGTAACGAAAATAAAACTAGCACAACATAAAACAACCATTCACACACTTACAGAGGGTGTTTGTCAGTACGGTACCTTTACACTCAAGGAAATCGAAACAGGGTCTTGTAAGTGAAAATTCTTACGGAATTTCAGAATCAAGTACTTTTCTGTGCTTAGTACGTATTAGAGAGGAAGAGATGAGAAAGTACAGAAAAAAACAATCATAATTCTCTAAAAACAACGTTGTGTTTGTCAGTACGGTACCTTTACACTCAAGGAAATCGAAACAGGGTCTTGTAAGTGAAAATTCTTACGGAATTTCAGAATCAAGTACTTTTCTGTGCTTAGTACGTATTAGAGAGGAAGAGATGAGAAAGTACAGAAAAAAAAGCAATCATAATTCTCTAAAAACAACGTTATGCTACATTAGACACACAAGTGAAGCTGTGGAATGCCTAGAGAGTTGACTAACTGACCTCCACGATCATTTAGGGAAGTTGAGGTTTATTAATGAGGCCATATTCACGCCACTGTTGGGAGGACGCATGCACAAGGGCGCCAGTAAATTCTTGTTGGCACTCGCTACTTACTTACATTACTTGGGGTAGTAGGCTCGCCCTTTCGGCGTGAACACTAAGAGCATTAAAGGGACATTTTCTCTCCTTTCCCTCTTGCAAGCCTCCTCGCTCCCAAGATTCACTAACAACACGAAGCACTACATTGTCGCAGAACACTTCATATTTCACCATAAAGCTGGAAATAGTAACAGCGGAATTCTAGACACGTAGGGATTTTCTCGGTTCAACTTTCTCTTTAAAGGACTGCTTGCATATTGTTCTCTTCACAACGGGTAACAAATTTAGCGTAAAGAATAGGATATGCCGTTCAAGGTGAATTGCCCAACATGCGAATTATAATTGAAGCATGACCATACACGAAGAAATGAACTTACGTTCAATCTTCAAAACAAAAGACACATAACTTACAGCAAGCTTCCGACAAATAAGTCATCTTTACATCATAAATATGTAATGTAAGATTATTTTCTTCCTTTAAAGGTATAAATCTTTTCTTTGAATTGCCTACTGGTTGGAATATATCAGGCCTAATTTAATACAAATTTACTATCAAATTACATATATTTCCATTTGGTTAGTACAGAGTTAATGTTTACTTTTGTATATTGTTTATTGCGTACATATTATTCATTACAGAAGTAAAGAAATTGTATTACAACATATAAAAATAGTAAAAAATGATAAATGACAATAAATTACACACAACAATTGCATGAACGTAAAAAGTTCACAAATGCACAAAACTTGAATGTCAGCATTGTAGATTATCATTTTAGAGCGTATTATGTTTGTGAGAATCGAGAAAGTGACAAGAAATTAATTTAATGGATAGAACTAAACGAGTGGAAGAAAGTGGGAATTTACGAAAGTTAGCAATTAATAGTATCTTCATAATACAATAATTTGTAACGTTAAATACTGCTGTTAAGCATTTCATTAAATCCTTTGAGTTTTGTTAAAAGAAAGAAATGTTAAACACAAAACGTATCATGGGGGAAGATGAAAAGAGAATGGCAAACAGGAAGAAGAGCGTTTGAATGAAAATGTTCTAATTTTATAAAGTGTATAAGTGGTAAAACGAGAAACATATGCATTGTTTTAAATTCACTTAACAAAAGAATATAATGTGTTATGAAATTCTCCTCACCATCACTTCCATAAAAGAGATTCATACGGGTTCTATCTGTTCCCTCATCGGCATCATAAAGCGCCCGTATTTGTGCTTCAGAATCTTATGTGGGATCTATACACATATTTTCAGGAATTAGTCTATAGCGATGAACACAGTAGACTTCAAAAGATGATCTATAAACTAAATGTATTGCATGGAAAGTATAAAGGCGAAGATGATACAAGAGATTGTGATTACGAATATGGCTTAATGGTGACGTGTTTCCTAATATGTAAACTAGTTGTTCTTAGAACGACCAATAATACAGAGGTAAGATACATTGTATAAGTTCTTATTCTTTTTCTGATTCCTTCAGGCATATTCAAAGAAACTGCTTTCAAGTTGGTCTCAGTATGTAGAAGAAAATCTAAAAAACTTGCAACGCATAATATTAAGAGAAAATGCCATGTGCGACAAACAAGTTGCGAAGTAAAGTAATAAAAATCAAATATAGAGCCAGTCACATTTGAAGAACAGAGATGGCCAGTTTAGATGAACTCTGAACTGCATGAATAAGTCCCAGCCCAATTCCAATAAATACTGAACATTTTCTTAAATAGAGAAATTACATAGTAATTAGCTGCAATATAATTCACTCGCGATCCAGTTGAATGGAGAATTGGGAGAAATTTCGATAAAAGAAATTAAATCTAGTCCAAGCAATAATACTATGTTGTAGTGTAACATTTTGCATAAAATAAATATACATACAAATAATTCAACAACATAAGTCGCAGACAAGATAAATAACGATACGACACAATATTAAATAAAGCGAAACGAGTGAAATAAAATAAAACAAGGAAAAAATACTGAAAGGTAAACTACGAAGATGAAAATGTAGTTTGCCTTAATTATAGACGTAACTATAGTGGTATAGGATAGTTATTACTTTAGTCTAAATCTAAAGAAATAGGCTTGCAAGAAAGCAAGAAACCAATAGAACAGCATTCGCTGAATACAGTAAGTACGGTTCTTTCCGGAAAGTTTATCTAGAAAGTTTTTTGATTTACCATATTTTTTCGGCGAATTGTCAAGATATTTCACATACAACTACAGTGTTAGCAAGTTTAGTAATAAACAGTATGCTATGTAGCAAAAAATATTTCTCTATTTATGTGCAATTTATAAAAACTGAAAACATAACAAAATTATGTATTATTACTGTCGAATTAAACAAGGTAACATAAGCCGTAATAGGCTATATTAATAACTCCTTAACAACAACATAAGATAAATAATTGAAAGCAGATAAAGGTAGTCGCTTTTTACTACAGTGCTGTATAAGATGAATAAGATTAAAAATAGAAAAAAATTCAAAAAATTAGAAATGCATTTTATGACTTTCAAAAAATGTGAAGCAAATTGTTCGGAAAATAGAGCTGAATGTAAACATGGTTTCTTATGAAAAAAAACCTTGCCTATGTGGAGAAAAAGGAAGTAGGAAAAGGCAGAGATAAGAGAAACATTGATTTGAAGGAGGTGTACCCTCCATAGCTCTGAGGGACCCGCAGCTCTTCCAGATTAGAAATTCATTTGAATATTTCCGACCCCGCGGTCGGGTAGAAGACGGCGACGACGACGAAAAGGGGGAAGCGAAGGCGGCGGAGGAGGTAGTTAGTGGAAGTATTGTGAAGTGACAACAGAGAGAAATTCAAGTAGCTAACACTTTGCATCTCCTCTTGAGAACTAGGTGAGGATCTGTACATATAAACCACAAGTACTCTTGTTGCTACCAACTAAGTGAAATCTTCACGAGAGATTTCCATATGAAAATGATTAACGTAAACTACTTCTACGCCTGCAATTCTTCGACTTTTCGCCATTAAGCAAAATTCAAGCCCTGCGTTATAATAATAACGTATAATGATATATCAGGGCGGAAATAGTATAGCAGTACAGATTTTAACAGCTCACTCCTTCGGTAGAAACAAAGAATTCCAATTCCTTTATATGTCCCAAGTGAACACTATTTTTAGACAGAAATATTTTATACCTAACCCTTAACCGCGTGCTTTAATGGATAAATATTAACCCCCTGTTTTTTTACTGTATCTACTGTAGCACAGTTTCTACTGGATATTATGCTTCTAAGCAGAACGAAAGATTGCGTACCGGTATACGGAATATAGTTTTTAGTCCAATATATGTTTAATCGGATTTTATAAAAATACGAAACATGATATTCTTGATATTTATAATAAGTTTAGCATACATTCAGCACTCCAAAAATCTCTATTCTTTCTTAATTTTGGGATGATACCTATTCTCATGTAAAATCAAAGCAAACGTTATGGCAGGATTATGGAAAAAAGCGATATTATGATTTTGATGGCGATGTCAGAAATGAACATGTTAACTATGAAGAGGTACAGAATGCGAATTCCCGAGTTGAGTTTCTAAGGCAAGAGACCAGAGTTTCTTTCCTTTCCTTTCATGAATATTCAGTTTCCCCAAGTCCCCAGATCGCTTCCCTTTAAAATTATCTAATAGAATATTGAAACGGAAGAACAGTTTGATGAATTTTTCATAACCCGGTATGTATTCTATTTAAAGAGAAAGTATCTTATATTTATGGTATGACTGCATCTTTGGTCCATTGAAAGATATTATCCGCCTAAGTAAAAGATATCATAATCAATGAAACAATTTCCGGCAGTCGTATCGGGTAAAGATGAGATTTCGGAAGCACAATCATATAAATTCCAAGCTATTATCATTTCAATAATCCAAAAAAAAAAAGCATACTGAACTCGATAAGTGAAATTAAAACGTATAATGAATCAAAGAAACTGCCAATTTAGAATGCACATATTATGACAGACACACATGCATTTTTCCCAAGCTTATCTTACTTTTCAGATATTATCACTTTACATTCCGAGAAAGAGTAAGAGGCATTCTGGAGTTGAGAGAATTCCAATGCCTCTCCACTCACGTAAGACTGAGTTGCTAGCGAGTGAACTTCTGTGCGTTCAGTATTGTAATAATGACGGGAAGTTTATATTTACCTTTCAGAGAATTTATTCAAATAAACGTTTAAAAAATAAAAACTTGTAGCTACAAAAGCAACCATATTGTAGACAACATTGGAAGGATGTAATTAGAGCCTTTTTGAGAAAAATTTGAAAAGCTTTTTGGGTTCAATAGTAGTAAAAGAAACGAAGCATAGGCCTACCAAATGACTTTCTCTCACGCTTGTAAGTAGTAGTTAGTAGTAAGTAAGTTACATAAGTTTGGCAAGTCTAGGACTCTTTATGACAACTGAGTTCAAGTTCTTTTATACATCAAAAACAGATGAGAATAATAAGCAACGGATTGACAACTTTCCATTCAGAATTTCCATCAGTCGGCAACTTGTATCCTTGACTGGAGTGTTTTCTTTCCTTAATCTTTCCAGAAAAAAAAAACTAGAAGAAACTAACATCTATATTTATAAATATCGTATGAAAATAGGCATATCGAGATAGAGAACTTAGCCTATTTACATTTTATAATGTAAAAGTAAAAAATAACCATTTTTTTACAACACATACAAATGCTAACTGTGAAAGGATAAATCATCTCTATTGCTAAAACTTCGTTGTACAGCCATAATTGAATCTTAGAATGCAATAAATTATTAAATAAAACCTTTAAAGGAAACTTAAATAATGTAATTAATTTATACATCTTTCAAGCGGTGTAAAGAAAGATATGAAGTACGCACAACGATTCACAGTCATGTCTTTATGGATCTGCAGCTTTCGCCTTAAGAGTATATGTCACGCAGTACAGCTAAAGCAGAGAAGTTGCCGATACAGTAGGCCAGTAGGGATTTAGAATGTATATAAGCCTATGCTTTTCCGAAGCATCGATTATACTTAGGCTACACAATTTACAGAATAGTTATCTGTTATGCCCTGTACGTAGAGATTATTAACAGTAAAAGTAACTTAAAATTATGAAAGATGAGCAGAATAAGCAATTGCTACATGCGTATCTTTTCTGTGATGCAGCAAGAAGACGTAAAACATTGCTTTTCTGAATCTGTGGTCTACAGATTGTGTATTTTTCTGTGATGCAGCCAGAAGGAATAAAATAGTGCTGTTCAGATTCCAAGGTATGCAGATTCATTACAATCATAGGGAGAAATTATCAGTACTTTAGGAGAGAATGACGAACTGTGTCCAAGAAGAAGGAGGGGAGAAAATAAAAGTGAAAATGCCTGAAGCAACAACTTCCAGGAGTTTCACCATCAGGAAGAGAGATAGAAAGTTCTTTGTTTGAAATATTTAAGGCAGAGACGGTCATGCGTGATTTCTTAATTTTTTCTTCTCTGTTCCCGCGGGTGAGAAGGGAGACGCTCGGCAGCTGTGTCTGAGCCTGACATCGTCGCATTATGCCCTTCCGAGCCACTTACTCTACTGCTCATGCAACTCAGGAAAAAAGAAAGCAATGAAGATGATGAAGTAAAGGAGGGTGGGACAAAACCTGGCGAAATAACTGCGATATTTTTTTCTCTCCTTACCCTTCTCTCGTTTCTCTTAAGGCTAGCTTAAGTAGTTTTTGTGTCATACGGGTACACTTTAACCTGATGCCTTGCGAGAAAGCTTGACACGGTCAAGTGCGCTTCACTGTGCTTTCTAAACGCCAAGTCTGCTCAAGTAGCGTGCAAGTTTACAAAACAGCGTACAACGCCTTCACCTTTACTAAAGTAACCTTCTTCAGCTAAGAAATTTCCGAATAAACAGTAAACGGTAAAGGTACATCGGAGTAAGTTCTTTCTTTCAACCAAATCTGTAGCTACTTTCCAACAATGCTTCCACATTTCATCTAAGCTCATAAATACATTACAACCCTAAATTCTAGATGGATTATCCAGAAAAGCAGTGTTTGGTCACTTGAATAGCTAAATTCTAGAAATAATATTTATAAATTCTTCTCGGTTTTAAGCCAGGTGAGAAGTCTGCTTACATCCGACGTTTCAGAGCTGAAGATGGCTCCATCATCAGGGATCTTCTCATCTGGCTGCAAACCCGAGAATTTCTACATACGCCAGGAAAACCTCAAACCATATGGAGATAATCTGTTAATGTAGAATTAGAACTCACAATTAGCCCAACATATTCTAGCTACCTGCCAAAACTAACTGTAAACGCAGTATCCTGAGCGGTCTATGTCATAAAATGAAAAATTCTGTTTACCAGCGATAGTTTTGAACATTGGGCATTATTATGGAACAACTTGGATAGAAAAAATAAAAACTGGAAGATCTTGAGAATACTTATTGCTTTTAACTTTGAATGCTCAACGTTTTGCCAGTGAGTTAATAAGCTACTGTAAAAGTGAGTGATTCAATATTAAATTATTGCACATTAAATTAGTATAGTGATTTAAATTTATGTACAACAATTTTTATGGTATTTAATTATTCTGGCGGAGCTAAGCTCACTTGGTCATAATTGCACTTGAGTACAGAAGAAAAGGAGGAAAAGAAGAGAAAAATGGGAAAATTATGCAGGAAGAGGAGACGAGGCGAGGTGAGAAGAGAAACTGAGGTAAACAAGAAAGGAAAGGAAAGTAGAAGGGGATATGCTATTAACACTTTATCTCGATATGAAGTACCGGTATTCAAGATTTTAACAAAAGAATTAATAAAATATATAATCAAAACAATTACATAACTTTTCATGCATAAATATAGAAAACTTCCTTTCAATACTGGCAGAAATGATAACAGCACATTATTCAACGAACCTATAATGGTATTCATCAAGATACGAGTAATGTTTATGAAATGAGCAAATTATGAGACGAGCAAAGCGAGTTAAAAATTTTCATATGAGTATCTTAATTGCCATTATGCGCAAGTTGCTGCGACTGTTTTCATTTGATCATAATTAAATGTATATGTATTGAGATTTTGGATTCACTGAAACAAACGGAGAAGGATACAATTCGTAATCAGCTGTTACCGTAGTTCTTGTCTTCTGTGATAGATGGTAGCAGATGACGTACGGTCAAGTCGAAGTTTTTACAACACGAAATCAACTCAATTTAGTATAATATTAAAATTAACACGAACAGGATTGATATTGTTTTAATAAAGATTTTAACTAAAGCAGTTTCATTTGCTGCTCTCAAAGATTCATGATCGTTCCGTTTTCGATAATAATCGAACCACACAAGTGTTATAATGAAAATCTGTAACTTAATGGATATCAATTATGGTACCGTTACGTCAAAAGTGATAAGCATATTATGGTACTGTCGAACAAAAACTATTATTCCCCCTGTTTGCTAGTTTAATAATGTAACAGAACTGCGAGATGCGCATTTTGTATTTCAACACACGTACAGTAGATAAGTGACAAAATAGTTACAGAGGTATCAATCGCGGTAGCAATGGATGATCCGATTAGTGCTTGCGGAAATGTAACATGTTGCATATCCTGTGTCGGCACTGATAGGTGTTATCGAGGGCTTCTGTATTCCTACATGTATATAGGCCTATTCCACACTGAGGTCGTTGACGGAAATTATCTCTGCTCATTTCTCTTGCTCCCTACCTAACTACACTACCCGCCCACCGTGTACGTAGTGTGGGAGCGAGATAGACAAGGCCTTCTGATGAAGTAAACCCATCGATCATCCAATTAGCTCGCCGATCAATCATCTGCTGTCATTTGCCCTCTCTCCATCTCATACAACCCACTCTTCTTTGTTCATCCAACTTCCTTTCCCTGTCTCCTTTTGCCTCTAACCCGCTCTCTACTCAAGTCGAGAAGTACAAAGCGGCCCAACCAGTACCATTCACGTCACCGGCACCCTCCACCTACCAATACAGTCAAGAACAGTATCCGCTGTTTCGCACAACCTTTATGATCTCAAAAATCAAGTTTATCATGACGGGAATATAAGTCTCATAAAAATAATTCTTTAAGCGACGTGATCGTTCGGAATTTACACAAAAAAAGGCAATCGGTTAGAAAAGAAATAAGTTCATCATATTATAAATTCCATGCACTCTTTATTCGTAGAAGCAACCGGTACTGTTTTTTTGTTTGTTATATGTTGATTAAAGCGAGTGAAACTTCAATTAATAATTAACATACATGTAAGAGTCAACGTATAAAATAAATTGCGGGAAGTATTGTTCTATTAATAGGACATCATAACGAAACGGGAATAAAGTAAGATCTAGCTTTCAAAAATCATATTAAAGCTTAAATCTTTAAGAACTTAAATTAAAAAAGAGTGGCGTAAAAAGCTTATTATTATTATTATTACTATTATTATTATTATTATTATTATTATTAATCAACCATGAATGTCAAAAAGACATTCGTAATGAAAAAGTCTAATTATCTGAAGTGTTGCTAAGGTAAAAAATATAGAATTCAAAATTTGTACATTTTATTCACGACCGTAGCAGTATTACAAACTTAATTCGCACTTTCAAAATTCCCTAGATATCGTCAACATAGAAGTTCTTGTTCCATTACCTGTGTTAACCCAGTAACCTAGTCTTCTGTGAACTGTCATATCACTTTCAAACTGATCGCCCAGGTTAAGCAACACTGGTTTAAGAAGGATTACCTTGTTCTGGATTCTACGTTAAGCTGTAGGTTTCGGCTGCTCTATTAAAATTCTTCAACAGTTGTAAGTTATGTCAACTATAGGGCAGCAACGCTCCCACGGAAACTCGTCGAAAACTCATGGTAAGCCTAATACATAGGTGAAATTGGGAGGCCCTAGGCTCAAAATAATAAAGGTAACAACAAGAACAAAGCTACTAAAGAAAAATAGCTTATACGAATACAAGATTAGGAAGATATAATTTACTATTTTTGTATTAAATTACTTTTTGCTTAATTTATGTTTATTAAAAGCTTATTATCAAAGCTTATCCCTCATAGTATTGATAAACATTCAAACTAAATTTTCAAAAATAATTAAATGTAATACTTTAACCTTCTACGAATTTAATTGCTAGTAAAGTAAATGTTCTCATTACTACAAAGTAAGAAAGGAATCCGGTTGACCTCCTTTCCTGTAATTCTTGAACTAGTAAGTATTGTTGTAATGAAAAGAAAATTACCAATAATTAAGACCTTTGGATTTTTGAAACACTATACATAGGCCTACATGTGAATTTTATTATTAAAAAGATTGTAGTTAAACCTATTTTTTTATTTAATAAATAATTTTCAAATTGTTTGTTAGTAACGTAATCTATAATGCTCACAAATAAAATAAAATTTAACTTCTATAAGCACCAAAACTAGGGCTGAAAATCGATTAAAATTTCTAATAGAGTTAACGCTTGACTTTAATCGATTAATCGACTGATTAATCGACAAACAGGTCGGTATTTTAAACGAAACCAAAGTGTACATTTAATATTGTTTTACACGTTTAATAACTACTACACTACAGATAATCAGAAGAAATCCTGAATTAATGAATATCATTATTAGTTAATTAGTGAAAAAAATATATAAAACGTACATTTCCGGTTACTTTTTCAGCCAAGACTTGCAAAACTAAACTACCCTTCAGGTTTATGAATAACGGGAATTGTTTGGACACAATAGGCTGAATGGCACATGATGTGCCAAGGCCGGAGAAGCGGGAGAAAGAAGTTTGGTCATTTGACCCATTTCTCGAAAAACGTTTTTCGGAATTCGACTAAACCGATTAATCGGAAAATTTAATTGATCGACGATTAAATTTTTAATCGATTAATCGAGCCGGTTAATCGATTAAACGGTACAGCCCTAACTAGGGCTGAAAATCGATTAAAATATCTAATCGAGTTAACGCTTGACTTTAATCGATTAATCGACCGATTAATCGACAAACAGGTCGGTATTTTAAACGAAACCAAAGTGTACATTTAATATTGTTTTACACGTTTAATAACTACTACACTACAGATAATCATAAGAAATCCTGAATTAATGAATACCATTATTAGTTAATTAGTGAAAAAATATATACAAAACTTTCATTTCCGGTTACTTTTTCAGTCAAGACTTGCAAAACTAAACTACCCTTCGGGTTTATGAATAACGGGAATTGTTTGGACACAATAGGCTGAATGGCACATGATGTGCCAAGGCCGGAGAAGCGAGAGAAAGAAGTTTGGTCATTTGACCCATTTCTCGAAAAACGTTTTTCGGAATTCGACTAAACCGATTAATCGGAAAATGTAATTGATCGACGATTAAATGTTTAATCGATTAATCGAGCCGGTTAATCGATTAATCGGTACAGCCCTAACCAAAACCAAACACATTATTCATATGAAAAATATGGAAACTGAAATTTGAATAAAGTGTTTATTAAGTTGGTTGGTTTCACGGTTATTTAACGACGGGGCTACAATGCAATTTAGGCCTGCGGCCGTATTTATTAGGCTTTCAGCTGCGAGTGATAATCACGTCACCAATAGAAAACAGGTGAACATTGATAGTTGCATGGTCTACTGGTATAAGCCTACACACAGAACCTGAACTCCTGATATAGCTTCGACAATCAACGGAGTATAAATAAAGCTGAATTTTAAAAAATCTGTTAATTTCACAAGAAATAAAAACGAAGGCGGGTTTTTCATTCACGATGTTAAGATAAACAAAGTGAGTTAATAAATATAAAAAGAGAATACAATAATTGTGTGTTGTATGGCGCGTGTATTAATGAGGGGTTAGACGTATGTTGTATAACGACTTGCTGTGGACATTAGCATATCGGCTAGACATGTGATACTGTCATAATAGTCACGGTTGTTCACACGCGTGAGCTCATTAGGTATGCCGCAAGAGTAACTACTGTGACTCATATTGACCGGACTGCAAGTAATTAGTGTACTAAACACTTCACTTGATTGTCGCAAATAGTCTAGCCCATTAGCAGCTCTAAGTGATGCGGTGAAAAACGATATATCTCACATTGTGCTTCATTAATTGCTATGATATTAGTAGCCCTGATTCATTCTGTAAAGAATGCAGTGATAAAGGGAATTTCCAATAATGTATTCTTATTATCCCATTATTAATTGACCAGTCGAGTATAAGACTAATTCACAACTAATTGATGACGTATTATTTTGTCGCTGAGGTATTACTATTTTTTATTATTTCAGGCTGACTCGTCTTAGTTCGGTTTAACATAAAGCGATAACTTATCTTCCAAACCGTAGTTTAATGTGAAATAACTAATTGATTTATTGGTTCAATTATTTATGTACACTGTCAATTGGAATTTGATAACTTTTTCCGCAATGTTTTGAGAACTTTTTACGCAATATTAAAATTTTGTTTCTGACATATTCAAAGCTTAAAGTGGCCTTAAGTGTATCTTTCGCGCACAAGACAGAGATTTGCTTGAATCGACCGCCAAAATCTATACCTAAAGGTTCCTATGGTATCAATTTTATCATATTACAAAAAAGGTAAGGAAATAATTCTTTTTATTAATTACGATTTCCCGCACAACTTGTGCCCCATTCCTATAAATTACATTAAGTAAACTACATGACATAAATTACATTATAATAGCGGTAAATCAAGCCGAATTAACTGAGACGAAAAGCTGTGAAAAAAAGAAAACAATTTTCTTCTCTTTAAATTGTCTTTACACAATTGTATCTACAAGAACAGGAGCTGAAATTGAAAACTGACATGCTCATACGGCTACACAATTTATTTATGTTAAACAATTTCAAAATTATGTAATCAGAAATATGAAAACGTGAAATAGGATGTTTTCCGTACACGAAATCATTTCGCATGCAAGTTTACACTATACAAGAACGAATGAAATTGTAATAGAAAAACTTGTATTAAAAAATATGTATTTTGTCAAAACTTTTAATTTTAAAACAGCGCAATTTTCGTATCTTTAAACAAATTAAAGGAGGCTTAAGAGGATTCAAAACTATTCGGGTTTAGATTTATGTTATTAATATTTTTAGGCAGGTTTCGAGACCTGCGAGATTTTAGATAAACTGGTTTTCTACTTTATGCGATTTCCATAGCATTCATAGCTTATTATATCTTAAATAATAGTATATATCTTAAATAATAATATAAAATAAGCTATACTGCAATAAGATAGCCGAACTATCACATGAAGACAGTTCTTGTTGTAATTCTTATAGATTAATTAGTAACGAAAAGTTATGTGAGTTATTCCTCAATCGCCCCTTCCTTCGTTATAAAGCTGAAGTGTTTTAAAAAGTGGAAAATTAGGCGGAAAATTACTACACCCTTCCATTCTGACATTTTACTAATGAAAATATGAAATTCATCAACTTCAAGTCAATGGAATTTTCAATTTCAATTCGTTAAACTACGAGTAGGCCTCTGAAATTACATGAAATCTAAGTTTACTCATGATCATTAGGTTCGTCATGGAAGATTATTTTTACTTGTGAAAATATTAAGGTGCTTTCTACATCATAATACGAATGAAAGAAACGACATACAGAGGGCGCGAAGGTGAAGAAATAAAGCCAGAAGGAAGCAGGATTGGTGATAAAAGGATGCGCTGAGGTGATGACTCCCGCTTCTCTGGCAAAGAACAGCAGCAGGCACTGTACATAGCAGAAAATCCCATCAAAACATTTGCAAGTTAAATGCTATAAACGCCCTGTAGAGAAACATTTTTTTGTTTCGGTGCTTCCCTCTCTCTCTTTTGAATCTGCCCATTGCTTTATAGGGCTATATCTGTATATTTTCTTCTAGTAGGGATTTCACTGGGCTGTACACAAACATACAGACACAGACTAGCATGGACTTTGGACTATTCTCAAGAGGGTAAGGAAAAGCCAACCGTCGACTATTGGGGCAGGGGTAGAAGGAAAGAAACTGGGGATCTTGAAGTAGGGTAAAAGTGAAGAAAATCTCTTCTAAAGGAACAGAATACTCTCTTGAAACACAGACCTATAAAAATACGAGATATTTATACAATAGGCTACATAGAGAAACATTACAATTCAGTTCATATTTAGACTTTCGCATACATTAATGGGCCTACTAAGACACGTGATACTAAATTAATTTCATAACTTGTACATAAAATATGCCTACAACCTGGTTAGACATAAACGTATAGCTACTTCGAAAGGTCAGTCAGTTTTTAAACTGAAATTAATTTAAATTACATTTAAAAGACCTCTAATAAAAACATATTATTACTAATAAGAATTTCTGCCATAAGCTGATAGAAATGTATTAAAAGATAGATAGCTACAAGGTTTATTTCGGAGGAAATCTAATTTAGAAAGAAAGTTTCGTTTTGTTGCAACGAATTTATCCGAGGGTAAATTATAGTTCTCAGTGCGTATGTTAGATGGGGAAGATCGGATTAGTTAGTTGGATTTCCCTTTACTGCGATTTAAGATCTTAGAACGGAGATATTAGAAACGTTAAGAGATTACGTAATTCTGGACGATCTTCCTTAACTTAGGCCTATGAGACGCAAACATCGGGTTAGGTTAAACTATGAATTCTAATAGTTTAGAATAATATCAATTACATTTATTATGGTTATTTGTTTAAAATCTATGGTTTTTAGAAATTTAAAGCTTATATTCAGCAATTTATTTCCGTAGACCTACTACTAGGCTTAAATTAGCTAGAATATATTACTATTATTTAAGGGGAACTTGAAAAATAAAGTATATAGGTCAGTACCACATACATTAGAAGAACATTAAGACAATCCCACAAGAGAAATGAACTCTTATCTCGGAAGCTGAACTTACATTTCCTAAAAAGGCGCCAGTGTTGTGTGGATGCAAGAGGAGGACATTTCTAACGTCTCTTGTCATGAGGTACGTGGTTATTTTCATTGTAATTTTAACTTTAATTGTGAGACCCTGAATCATTATACCGTTAACGGCTCTTTTTGCGTAGATATTTCACCCGATTGCTCGGGAGTTAGAGCTGTGGCAGCTGCGACGCAGAAACCCGCATGACTGGCCAACTCTTACGTGAAACGCACTGTAGAATCTCAAATACGTTTAATCTTGTGCTTAGCATACATACTATAATATTAAGTGCATTTGACCTAATTTATTGGTATATAGATGATCACATTTTTAGTAGAATGCATAATATGTTTACATATTAGCAGAGTTGTCACATATCTTACAAACAAAAAGTGTCAAAGTCTTTTTTCCTGAAATTTTGGAGCCCGAATTATTATGCTGTAACAAAACTATACGGACGGTAGCTAATTTTCATGCATAAGCCATAAAACAGAGTCATGGATTACGAATGCAAGAGAAAAGAAACGATAGACATAGCTATTGTTTGGCCCGAGTGTCTTTTGTGTCGTGTTATCCAGTTATTTGCCCCAGTCCAACATGTTGCACATGGAATGTTCTTCGTTGCTTTAAGTCTAAAATTTTATTCTTTCCTGTATTCGTTATTACAGTTATTACAGTTTCATAATACTGATAGTTGCAGCGAAATGTAAGAATGTTTTTTTTTCGGACAAAAGCTGAAATAGCAGTCATGATTTCACGAGTACTCTCACAGTCATGATAGTGCCTGTTAGGCCTACCTATATCGGTCGCACTTCATATACGGTATTCCCTCCTTGTATTCCTACGAGGTGAACTTAAAATGTGTAGTTACTGAAATCTAGAGAGAACTTATAAGGTAGAGGCCTATCGGAATTCTACGGTATAAGTACTATTTTTGTGTTAACTTTGCCGGCGAAAAGCGATGGATATGCAAAAAAGAGGCCTTAAAGTATACATTTTGGTGATGCAGTATAACCATAAACAACTATGACGATGATAAAACAATGATGATGATGATGATAATAATAAGTATGAAACGCATAAACACAAATATCATGCCTGCACAACCTACTACCCACGTAAACTGACACTATTGACCTTGAGCATAATACCCAAAAGATGTATAGCCTATGCACATTGTAGACTCAAGTTATAAAGACAGAAAATCGAAAGAATTTTAAGATTTGAAATCAGACGCATTTGAAGAGTACAACTTTGTGTACTCAAAGAAAGCATGAGTCAACTAGAGTATAAGTAAGCTCTGCACGTGGAAGTTAAAAATCCGTTATCAGTACATGAAATGAAATATATTAATAATAATGTAGCAGTTTTTTAGTAATTATAATCCTTGTGGGAAAAGCGTAATTTTCAAAATATATCTCTTTAGAATTGTATGCAGTAGTTTAATATTAATCCTACAACATACCTGGTATCTTCAGAAAAAAACCTTTTTTCTTAATTTAAACAAAAAATAGTATAACAATTTTGCTATACTTGATTTGAAACTTCAGTTTTTAAAATTGTACACGGTGATCTAATTTAATTATAATTAAAAAATATAGCTCTTAACTTATTTAAAAATGATATTGTTAACCATTATTTAGGCCTAATGCATTCTACAACATCTTCATAAGTCTGGAATACAATATACAGAAGCCTCTACTTTTGAACACTTGAAAATAATTTGGAAGTAAATTCGTAAAAAAAAAGGCTTTACAATTTTGCGGTTATGGAAATTTAAACAGTTGACCCCTCTAAGGGAAATAATTAAAATTACTTCATTGCTCCATTCATCATAATATGACCATTCAGTTGCAGTAAAGAACTTATTAAGGTTATTTCCAATTATCGCACAACTTTTAAAATGGTCATGTGATCACTGTGATGAACTATTCGTTGAACACGAAAAGAAGATTCTTTTATCAAAAATATTTTACCTATACATCACTTTAAATTTAATTTTGTGATGTCATAAAATATTTCATATGCTGTAACGTTTTGACTGCAGCTTGAGAGAGTCCTGAGAGACATTCTAGTAAAATTTCTCGCAATTACGTGCAGTAAGCATGCCATATAACGGCGCTGTTCCGAGGCATGTTTATTGCCAGGGTTTCTACTTATCCGAGCAGGGATTGCAGTAGCTAGTGATGGTATATGGTGGCCTCGAGTATTGCTTCTGTCTCACCCATTTTCGTGCGGATTGGTTTTTCAGGCCACGTTATATAGCTCGGGGAGGTCCCTGTGCCAGTTAACGCGGTCTCCAGCTCCCCGGAGCCCCCTTCATGCCGCCCCCTTATCGTCTTGGAGACCTAGACTCATCCTCTCCTACCCACTGTCTTGGTCATCTGTGTCAGGTTATCAAGACAAAACCCCATTATAAGGCATAAGAAATAAATACGTATACGTGATACAAAATAACTAAGATAAAATAAATAAATAAAACAATAAATAAATAAATAAATAAATAAGATGTTAGTAATTCTTTTCTGCAAACTCATTGCTACAATTTTGAAAATAAAAAATTTCATGCTTTTGATGTTTAAAACCATGTAATGCAGTAAAAGGGGGATACGCCATGGAGAGTTGTTTGAGACACTGGGCTATGTACTGAAATATACCTGGGCCCTATTTCATAAAACTCTACAGGTGTGACAAATACGACAATTATGTCAAGTCTGACAAATTTGTCAATATGTCATGAAAATTGTATTTTTCATAAATATTACAACACTGGGTGGTTTCATGTCTATTTCTTTACCACTTTCACTACTACCAATATCAGTACTGTACTACTAGTGTTCATTATTAACAAGACAATTTCCAAGTTTATTAACAAAGTTTAAATCACAAGAAAGTTTGCCAAGTTATGCCACACATTTACATAACCTACTGACTTGGCCTACACATGAAAGATTGCCTGTCACTTCTGTAATGACAATTCTACATTTTTTGTAAATTTGTAAATATGTCAGCAAAAATTAATGTTTCATAAATGATAGGTATCCTAAGATTTGACATATTTGTCAGATTTTTACCTGTAAACTCAAAAGTTTTGAGAAACAACAATATGTAAAATTGTCATACAAATCTATAATATTGTCATGACATTTATGTAAAGTTGTCAGCTTTTATGAAAAACACAATTGTCAAAATGTAAACCTGTAAGACAATTCTATGTCACTTGTCACCTGTAAAATTGTAACTTTTATGAAATAGGGCCCAGGTTCGTTCCCCGATGAGGACATCGAGTTTTTTCAATTGGTATAATCCTTGTGAATACACTAGCGGCTTGGGGTCGACTCAGACCATAATAGAAATGAGTACCAGGAGCAATATTTGGGGTAAAAGCGGCCGGTGGTTAAGCCTGACAACCTTCCCACTTTCATGTATCTGGGAGCCCGAACCTCCTGGAACTCTATGGGCCTCCATGACCTGTATAAGGAACTATTTTAATGTAGGTAGCGAAAAGTCATGAAAATGATAACAAAGAGTGATAAAGGTGATGATTATGTTATAATTTTTTCTATCTGTAGGAAATGGAGATTAGGGTGGTATCGCACGGTGCATGGAGGAAGACGCAGGGTCAACCAGATTAGCATTACAAGTTACAATATTGCTGTAACAGGATTTATTGACTTCAATATCTATTTTAAAAAATCAGGTATTTCATTTTATTTTTATAACTAGAACCTTCTTTTGTTGTCCTATTAGTTATATAGCGTATAGGCCTATGTGTTTCAGTAGTTTAGCAAAATGACAGTTTCAATGTCGTTGAAATTCGCGTATTATAGCCTATTTGTCATCTACCACTGTTATTATATACTAATGCTATTCCGTGTCCACCTTGAAGTCTGGATCTCACTCCCTTAGAGTTATTCTTTTGGGGGCATGTAAAGAACCTTCTTTAAACGGAGAAGATTCAAGACGTAAACCATCTACTCAAAGGATCATCGCTTCTGTGGCATCCATCATCTCAGATATTTTGGCCAGGACGTGGCTGGCAAGAGCTTGATTACCGCTTGGATGTACGCCGTGCCCCTAATAGGGCACATATTGAAAGGCACTAAATTGTAAAAAGAAATGACAACATTGTCGTTCAAACAATATTAAAAACATTACCCTTAATTTTTAATTTCGTTAAAATTTTCACTTCAAATCCCCGGAGTTCTTTTATGGATACCCTGTAGACTACAGAGCATGAAGATAATAAAAATGATTTATCAAGTCTCATGTATATGGAGAACACAATTAGAAACAGAACAATCTAATACAAAAAAAATATTATCAATTTATCATCATCATTAGTATTCTGCCATAATTACAGTGGGCTATTTATAGAGAACTTATATTTTACACCGTTCCTATTTTCTGCATTGCATTTTTAGTAGCAAACTACAAATAATAATGAAGTTGTGATTTGTTCACCTATGAATTATTATGGGCCAAGAAGTTATAGGGTTTTCAGAGAAATGAATAAAACAGAAAACGGTTAATATAAAGAAGAAAAATATATGTTATAATAATTAAAAAGTTACATGAATCTACAGTATAAGCATATAGCCTACGTATCGTACGCTATTTTAGCATTTACTGCTGGATAGGATATACAATTAAACCGTGGTATCATGCAGCGAACTGAAGAGAGGTTTGGGTTAATGGCTTGAAGCTCAGAACACAAAGTGGTATAACCTGATTTTCTAACCTTCCTCACTGAAAAGAGGGCTTGAAAATGCTAAGGGGTCATGAGAAAGGTTGCTACACCTTAGACTTTAGGTGTAGATGTCGGACGTAAAGACAAGATCCTCTTACTTAGAGCTTTATTTTTCCTTAAAGTCCGTCCTCCTTTATTCCGTACATAAAATTTCCCTCTCTTGGTAAGAGGCTTTATTTTTTTCACATAAAACAGCATTTATTAGAATTATTGCTTTTTATAACAGAGTTAGTAAAGAAGGCATCTTTGCAGCTTCATTTTCATTTATAATCGTAGAATTTATTTTATAAGAAGAAGAAACAGACGATATTGCACAAATATTACAAAAAATAAAGCTGATGTTTGAAATATTTTTGTTTGCTTTCCGATAAATACATGGTTGAAATGGGATTGCTTGCATCTATCAGTAAAGGAATATCTTTTTAAGATTTAAGGGTCAAACTCTTTGATAGTATAATTTTTGTATGATTACGAAAGGTAATACCACGAGAGATTCGAAATTTATCTTGAGAAAATCCGGTCCTCGAGTAATATTTGTTTTGACTATCTAGTGAATACTCACAGGGTTAAGCATGTAAAGAATAATAAAAAGAAATAACGAACATGAATAAGGTTATAGTATATGTAGTATAAGTATATTGTTATAATGAATAAGGTGTTTCTGTCATTCTGGTGGTCATTGTAAGCGAGATAAACTTTGGGTAAGCAATCCATATAGATTGTCGCGCCATCGTCAATAGTGGCTCTTCGTGTGATTCGGGCGAGGAATTGACAATAGACTGTTTTTTGAAATCGTCTGTGACGGTTATGTCGCGGCGACAACAGTGAGAAACTGGAGCCTAATTACAGTAGGTGCAGAACTATTAAGCATTTGATAGAGTTCAGTTAGGGAGTATAATAGGCGTCTGTCCATTAATCGAAGCCAGAATAATTGCTCAAAATAACCTGAAACATGATCATATCGATGTACTTATGTAGTTCGTACATATTCTACTGGTTGATGCCTTTCTTTATTTAAAATGAACCTGATTTATGTGTGAATAAACCAGACCTCGATATCGACAGCCAGAGACAATAAATTTCAAGATTTTATGACTACACTTAATAGTTGTTTCACCTTAATGGTAAGCAAACAGTTTACCATCCATACGTGAGAATAATATAGGAGAAAAATTCCTCTAACACTGGGATTTGAACCCAGGACCTTTGGCTACTCGTGCCAATGCTCTACCAACTGAGCTAAGCTAGAGTTCACTTCACAACACCAGATGGAACCTCTATCCTATGACTGATTGCCCTTAATGGTCTACCTCACTGACAGACAAATTATGTCATATGCAGTACTGTGAGGCACACTAATTAGTGACTTTTGTGACCGGCATTGGTCAAAGGTCCTGGGAATTTTTCTCCTATAATATTCTTATGTAATGTCCAACAGAGACAATCTGTGGTTCATGAATGCTTATATATCCATCCATATGTGAGGTAAACATTAGATATTACAGCAATTTATTCAGCGTGAAAAGGTGATGTCATATCATCATATTGATTATAAGTATTAAAAATAAAATTATCGGTTACAAACGATTTGAAAAGAGTCGAGGCTTGAAATCCCTTGAGAGAAACTTGAGCCGGATAATATTTTGAACCCGTCTGTATTTTTTCCTAGAGGTGTTGAGAAGCGTTCAAAGATAACTGTAGTATATTGTTATAAAGAGTAAAAGAAGTGTTATTCAAGAAGAGTTTGTTTGTACTATTAAAACATCATCATGAGATGCAAAGAAGGGTGCGAACAGGCTTCTTCTATCACGAGCTTTCACAGCGTTACTGATATTAAATATTAAAGTGGTGGGAGCTGAAGTGACATGAGAACGCAGTTTTTTAAGGAAGAGAAAAGGGAGAGACAAAAAATGGTAAAGGTGTTTTAAGATGATGGGTAGCTGAATGTCAGGAAGGATGAGATGTCCTGAGCAGTCTAATCTCTGCATTAAGAAAGTATAAAAATACTGGTAGTAAATTCTACACTCAATAAGCTATGTTTGAATTAAAAATGAAAGAACGAAAGACGAAAACAAATAAATACATAAAAGTGGTGAAAAGAGAAAATAGATTCCAAGTTAACTTGGACGAACGTGAGAATATTATTGCCCAACAGAGACAATAATCTGTGGTTCATGAATGCTTATGTATATATATCTTGGACAAACGGTAAAATAGCAAAGTTTTCTCAATATAGTTGAAGAAAAAATGCATTAATCCAATAACAATTTTCTGTTACCGATTAACTTTTTACCAAACGAATAGAACAAGGATAATCTGTCTGAAGCTCGTGAAATCATTACTAATGTTAATATTTGACGTAGTAATATATATAATTAATAATCTCAGCAAAGAAGTTAAACACCAAAGAGAATACAGAGAGGGAGGCAGAATGTGATAGAAAGAGAAAAAACAGAAAATGGAAAGACAGCAAAAAAGAATGAGAAGAGAAAATGAGCGAGAGCAAAAGGGAGATAAGAGAGAGTGAGAGTGTGTTCTGTATGAATGAGAGAGAGAAGTCGATAGGCTGATAGTTTGACAGACAGGGGCACGAGGTCGAGTTTAATAGGCATGCATATACACGGGATTGACAAATGAGATCAGGAAGGTGGATTACTGACACATAACTCCAAATGAAAATCGTATAAAATGCGTGGGAAGCCGTATTTAGCCATTGTGTTGACAACTTAGTTAGGACTGCATTGAGGAGTAGGCGACAGAATACAGAAATGCAATAATTATTCCATTCTTATGGGATAGGAACTTTAAAACATTAATTTATTTTACGTCACTAGGTATTTGTTGAACCAATAATACGACTGTATTGTAATAAAATTAAACTGAACACATTTTATCCGAAAATAGCTTTTCATCGTATCATTATAAAGGCACATGTGGATGGAGGGTGAGACTAGATGAAGATAGTCGAGAAATAACATCCATTTATTGTGTTGAACATCAAAATATGAAAGTTATTGCTCAATGAAATCTTGCTTTCAAATAGTCAGAAGGAAGCGTTCCATAATAATATGCGAATACCATCTATCAACGAAATGCAATCCCACTTCTCTCTTCTCACGTTTTCACATTACTAGACCACAGTATGAAAATTAGTGCACGCTTTGTGATATTTCAACAAAGGACGAATGTATGAATCCAGAGGTGTTGGTGTGTGGCTGTTGGTTTCAGGTATCTCACATTAATTACAGAACTGGCTTAGGCAGTTCTGTGAGGCAGGAAGCTATATGGCAGTGAAAGAGTGCTGTACGTATAAGGGGCGGTTTGGATAGAATGAACGACGTCCCAAAGCATGGTGGCGGCGGTAGGCACCTTGCAACAGGACGATGACAAGAGGAGGAAGCGAAAAGGCGGAGAAGAAGAGGAGACGGAACTAAGAGGGATAAACGTGATCCCATTATCCTTCTTGACTACAACAGAAGAGGTTTCTTCCTTCTTGTGAAGTTGAGGAGAGACTCTTTCACTTGGCACACTTTGATAAAAAGTAGAGTGGGGCACATCTTTCCATGTACAAGAAATCCTTTCATTTAAGGACAATGCAGTTGTAATGATCTGAAATATTTGAACTCTTGGCATTTCAGTAATTTCGAACTTATTTTAGCAGAAAATTAGTAGCCTACATAGGTTAGCTCTTAGAAAACGAATTAGGTTTAAATTGCTTAGGCAGTGTGGTTAGTATATACTTCACATTAAGTGTTATTCATATACACATATTATTACTAAAGTTATGTTGATTTACATAGCAGATGCGAGAGAAACATGTTTTATGTTCAATTGTCTTAGCGTATTATGCCTACAACGATAAGAAAAAATAACTATATCACAAATCACAAGTTTTACAGGTTATACGAAGATGTTCGTTTGTTAGATATTAAATATTAACAATGCGATTGCAACAAAAGTTTACAAATAATATTAATAATACAAGTTCGATTTATATTCTTGTATAAAATCATGTGGTAACTGTTCATGTGATTGTAAAGATTTACTGCAATAGAAAAATATGAAAGTTGCTTGTCTGGCATATTCAGAAAGCATAAAAAGAAATATTTATTATGCGTTGAATTATATTACAGTAAGATGCATAATTGATTTAGTTTTGTAGGTTAGTGGATTCCATATTGTTGCAAACAGATATTACCACACCGTAATAAGTGGTAAATGGGCCTGGTGAATACAGTAACAGAAAAATGTGATAAATGCTCAAAGATGACAGATAGGAACTGTTGCATATTATCAAAATTAGCGTTATTAATAATTCCTTTATTGCAATCAAATAGTCATATTATGATGGAAGGAGAAACGGCGGAATGACATATGGCAGGAAAACCGGGAGCACCCCATAAAAACCTGCCCCGACAGCATTCTATCCATCACAAATTCCATATGGATCCACCGAGATTGGAACCCGGGTACCAGCGATGGAAGGAGAGTGTCTAATCACTCATATATGGGGGAAATAATCTGTATTGATCCAAATTAATAGAGTGATGTTCGGCTAGCTTAAGAAATGAATGATAGAAATAATTTAGTTACCGATATGATGGTGCCGTTGTTAGTTTCACCCAATCCAATTTTAATTTGATTTACAGTACTTGATACATGACAAGAACGTGGGTTGTAGTGTGTTATATGTTACTCTGGAAAGAAACCCCCTCTAGAAAGATTTGTAGACTGGAACTGGATAAGACTTATGGGAAGTCTAGGGGCGAAGCTAGGGTTCGTAGGTAGGAGTTGGGAGGTATGGCAACACTAGATTGTGTTGTTTGACACCTGATAGATGAATGGCTATTGGAATCCAAGTAGTAAGTTTTCTCTTTTATATATTTCTAACGTTTGCTTGTTTGCTTTGGAGCGCGTAAATCAGTTGCAATGTCGACTTTCACTATTTTTTTTTTCCAGAGAGGTCTGTTGTACGCCGGAGACGGAAAAGAAGTCAAGAGGGTGGTAAGGAACTATATTAGACTCGGCATGGAATCACTGCAACTGCCACACCGCTAGTACCCTGCTTGTACAATTCTTTTGGGAGGGGGCGAAACAGAGGAAAAAGTTCATCTACCTTCCTTATTCCATTACCTTTATCCTCGGCACTTCATTTCTACCAAAATTATCAAGCGCAGTCTCCTCCTCTTTTCATTTATTTTCGTGTTCTGTAATTTTACTTTTTTTATTTTTTCTCTTTTGCTTAACGAAATAAAATTTTTGTTATTATCCCAAGTTTCTGTAAGCCTGCATTTATGATAGTCCTAGAACAACCTGAAATATATAATTACTAAATATAATAAATATTACAGTGTTGTTAAAGCAATCACCGTGAATCAACATCTGTAGGCCTACTGGGAATGAATTTTTAGTGATACATGATGGGAATTCAAATTCCCTTGCCTGAATAAAAATACTTAGAAGTATTTTACCTTAATTGACATCCTTCTCAAAATAGGAAAGCTGAGAACAACTCATGTCATTAATAATTAGTCTAAGATACAATTTTTAGAGAAAATTCACAATGACAAAAAATAAAACACCATTTATTTGTAGGAAGAGACATAGGCCTACTATTGGCTACTGTATGCGAAAAAAGTGTGTATTTTCAAAAATTTCTAAAATAATTTCTTTCATTTGTTGTAATGAAATGTAGAATATATAATGTGAAAATAAACAGAAATAATAATGTCTGTATATATATATATATATATATATATATATATATATATATTCAGCCCAGAAAATAATATATACCGAAAGGTTACACTATAGATCGAAATAATAATCATATGATTATAATTATTTATGATAAAATATACTACTAAAAATAGCTGTATACAACTATACAGTTATACAATATTGATGTAACGATGATTTGGTGATAAATCCTCAAGATAAGACGACGAGGAACGAGGAGAAGATAGAGGACGTGAAGGGACGAACTGGAGTTGGATTGGGAAAAATAATAGGAGTACCAGAAAAGTTGTAGAAAGATGAATGAGAAAACCCTTTTTAGAAGAAAAGCGAAAAAGGAGAAATAGAAGGTGGAAGAACGAAAGGAAATCTAAATAACCAAAAAACAACAGAACAATGTTGGAGACGAATAGCCGATAAAAGTGAAAGTGAACCACCATGAAAAATATCGATGGTCGCGGCAATTAGGAAGGTGGTAGCACTGAATAAATTAATAGTACATAAAGCAACGAGCCTATAATGACATTTAATAAGGTACAAGCATGTTTATGAAACGAGCGAAGCCAGTTCCATAATTTTCATACGAATTCTTAATTATCATTGTAGGCAAGTTGAATTAGACTGTTCTCGTTGAACCATAATTAAATGCTTAAGTTTTGAGATTTTAGATTTATCAGATAAACGGAGATTGCTGGCCTCGACAATCGGCTGTTAGTAAGTTCTCGAATTTCTCATATTTTGCAATAGATGGCAGCTGATGGCGCGCGGTCAAGTTGAAGCTTTTTCTGGGTCATTTTAGTTGAAAACAACGGACCAACACGAAATGACTTTAATTTAGTATAATATTAAAATTAACACGAATAAAATTGATTTTAATGTAAACACAGGTTATTTATTACGCAGTTTCATTTGCTGCTTTCAAGGATTCAAGATCGTTCCATGTTCGATATTAATCGATGGTTTAATGAAAATCTGTCCTTTAATGACTGTCATTAAGATTATGTAATGCCACATACAAGTATGGTCGAACAAAAGCATTCCTCCTCATTTGAAAAGACTGATTTTGATATCAAAATATTTATTTGTCATATTTACAATTATTTATTTTAAGATTATGTTTTAGACGCAGTAGTGGAATATAAAGTGAACCATCGTTTGTTTCTGAAAGTTCTTGACGTACCTTACATTTGGCGAACCGTGGTTTGTTCTGGAATGTTTTAGAGTAGATGTGCATAGATAATTTTCGTACGACAAAGGCATAGAAAGTCATCTTAGGGTCGTGTAATTTAATTATGGAAGAAGCTGTCACTTGACTTCTAGTGCGAAACCACATCGTGTGGATGAAGAGTGTTTACCAAGACTTGAAATATTTACACACATTTACACTGACCAAACCTAAGAAGAAGATATCTACCTACCAAGGGAAGAGGAATAGGGTTCGGGTAGTATCTTTTGACTAATTCATAATGAATGATTCCCTCCCTTTCTGAGTTCGTTAAACTGGGATGGTGTGTCATCATAGGACTTTTTTTTTAATTCAAATGTTGCAGTAAATGGATGTACTCAATTTATTGTGATGTAGTTCAGTTTTATTGAATTCTTGTCAGTCGTCACTTTGGTCGTCTTATAAAATTATAATTAGGCTACAATAGGACTAGGGATGGGTCATCTATATAGATTTATCGAAGTATCGATATTTTGTTTTTCATTTAAGATATTCCGACATCGATATTTCAGTTGCGATGATATCGTGATATTTATATTTCTCTTCCATAATATCGATTTTCTCAATTCTAGAACAAGAAAAATGGAGTGTGATAGTGACAAAATACACTATTGTAACATATATATTTATAAAAATGAGTATAATCATTTTAGGCAATGTGAAGTTAAAAATTAATACAATTAAAATTTATGTATAACATATTGAATCGACGACTATGAACGTGTAATTACATTTAATTTCAGCTTTTATCTGGCCGAAAATTCGAGTTTTGCTGCCACAAGGGCGTCTTAGTTACACTTTCTTGTCAAAATTAACAAGAAGAAGGTGTGATGCTAAACCATTCCCTAAACCGCTATAGGGTACAAATTTCCATTAAACGACAGTAGGTTTGTTCCTAAGGCAATGACACCATAAACACATAATTCACGCATGTGCGTAATGCCAGTTTCCATACGTTGCGTAGCGAAACTGTCAATGTGTGCATACGTAAACTATGTGTTAACGGTTTCTGAGTGATCTCTGAACAAACCTGTTATCATAGGTAATCCCACGAGAGTTGACGAGTTTATCGATAGATTCGCGACTGCGCAGCAGGAGCGAATTTATCTGATGAAACTCGTCAACTCGAGTTGGATTTATTAAGACTATTCAATGAATAAAAATCCACCAGATTATACAAATAATAATAACTTTCGTGCTTTGTTCTATAAAAACAAAACTAAGAGCTGCGAGATCACGGCATACTATGAATCAACCGTCCATGAATCGATTCGAGCTGTTTTGGTGTAATCAGTACTACCACCAGAGCATATAAGACATAGTTAACTTCATTCAATTAAGCTAAAAGCAGAACAGAATAAACGCACACGAACTGGCTTGCACAGAATCGAAATTGTGTTCTTAATCAATGTACATTTCTATTATTTCAATTTCCAAACAAATTATCTTGTATGAAATAATCTGTTTTCGTGCCGGTTAGTGGCACCATCTGACTATTAATCACTGCACACTGATACTCGCGTCTCCAGTAACGACCAGACCATTTTACCCGATAAAATGCCATCCTCGCGATTCCTACAAGAATATTGTAAGATAAACGGCCGTGATTGGTCTATATCCAAGGAATTGCTAAACGTTATTGGTCAATATCAAACACGCGACGTATGAGTTGAATAGTCTTAGTAAAACGGTTTTTCCAACCGGCTGTACATTTAAAAAATACTTCTCTTCTTTAATTCGTAAAATATCCTTATTAAATATGCTTTGAATTAAAATTGTTTACATAAAATACATCGTTAGTAGAAACTTGTCTTGGTAGTGCGTCTACCTATGGAATGTAAGTATCGTGCGTGTGAGTATATAAGTCAGTGAGGAATAAGCCGGGATAATGTTGATGTTCACACCGAATCTACTCACGTATGCGGTTCAGATAGAAAATAAAACGCCCGTTACATATTTCAGTAGGCAAAGTGTTATACACATGTGGTAAATATTTTATAGAGGCTGCTTGTTTCAGTTCTCAAGCTTCACACCACTGAGCTATCTCCCTTAAGTCTCTTCTCTCCCCTTTTACAGAAAGGAAGAAAAAAAAAAGTGGCAAGTAAAAAAAGTCTCTAAGCAGAAAAAATGGGTATAGTTGGGTAGTACGATTTGTGTTACACCTTGCTGTATTAAGATTGGGAAAGGAAGGAAGCCTTCCCTGCTTTGCAGATAGGCAGATGGGATGGTGAAAAATATCACGTAATTAGTCTAGCGGACATATCGGCTGCTGCACCTGCCTCAAGATGGAGGGAGTGTGGTGACGACGCCTTCTTCAGGGAACTATAACCATCTACATGCGGTGAGTAAGCCCCATAGGACCTGCTTGTCTGATAGCATACAGGATACCTGTTCTACATACACTGCCTATACTTTAGCAAACCCCTCTCCATATGTGTCCACTAGACTATGCAAGAAAACTTAAATGGAAACATGTAGGTGGAGTTCTTCAACATCCTTAATAGGACTATTAAGAATCAATAAATTAATAGTAAATTAAGCATTGAAGTATCGTAATAATTGATTAATATAGCATGTCTTGACATTTTAAATAGCTTGCAAACAACGAAAACCTTTAAATTGTATGAAAGATATGAAGAAATTTCATTTAATGAAACAATTATTTAAAAATGTATGAATTTGAATTGAGCTATTATGTCTTTATGATAACATTATTTCTTCCACCTGTGTTCATTTATTAACTAAACAATCTAATTTAAAATTTGTCTCGTTATAAAAGCATTGTGAAGTAACATAAGTTACTTGTCTAAATTATTAACCAAATTATTAATTTTAATTGTTGGGTATAGGCCTATATATATAACGATAAGTAGTCTTAAAACCAACAATTAAAATCCCTTTATAATGTTAAAATTTGGTTTTAACTTCCATAAAAATGCCTATTGTAAAATTAAAATTGTTAACTGTAGTCTTCGTTTCCTATGACGCGTTTCGACATTAATTCACAATTTAACAGAAGGACAAGCATGCATTTCTGGACATGATACAATAGCTCCACACCAAAATAAGTTACCTGAAGATGGCGAATTTGCGCCGAAACGCGTCGTAGAAAACGAAGGAACGAAGACTACAATTACAATTTAACTTAGAATAGGCAATTTTATGAAAGTTATAACAAAATTGTAAAATTTTAAAATAATATATAACTGCTGGTTTTCAAGACAGCTTATTGTTAATATACATAAGTCAATTTTTAGACAAGTAACTTATGTTAAGATCACAATGATTTTATAATAAGACATACTTAAAATTAGATTGTATAATTAATAATTGAGTACAGGTGGAAGTATTGACATTGTCACTGATGTATTTCTTATGAAAACGAATGTAGAACTCTATGGTACATATCACGATCTTATTGAAATATTTAATAACACGCGATATATTTATTATAATTATTATTATTATTATTAAGAAAATTTCCTATAATTTAAAATATATAAGCTAAACAAATACTAAAGCTAACTTTTAAATTTAAATATTACTCTCCAGTTCATACATCAAAACAGAAACATTTCCGGTACTGAAATTCATTCAAGAAATCGTTTAAGACTTTATAACGCCGTACAATGATTACACTGAATGGCAATAGAACCTTTCAAGGCCGACAGTCCAATTGCCTTAATCTCTGTGCTTGGTATGCCAAACGTATTTATTAAACTTTATTCAATATTCTACTTCATGTAAACAGTCATTTACCTCAGGAGTTGAAAACATTCTACATAAATTGGGTTATTGCGTACTCAACGGATATATGAGAAATTCAACCAAATTAATATTCCACTTTTCTGTCGTGATCTGACGTTTGCAGTACAATAGAAATGTTTATTTCGAGTGTTAAAATGACGTTTTCAGGCTAGGTCTCTTGTTAGCAAGAGGTGAGACAAAATTTGATGTCAATATATAGAAGCCCCCTCCCCGTGGTTCAACTTTAAGCAGTAGGATCCGGCATCTGTAATAACAGTTTCTGCAGTCTCCAACTCACAACAGTGGGTTATTCTCTATTCCCTAATACACCGGCTAGCGACGATCTCTCCGTCATATTTGGCTCTGAGTCCACCATGTATTATATTGTGATGGAAAGAACCATTAGGACTACAAATAGTAGGAAGAAAAATAATTATAAGAGCAATTTAAACGAAAGTGTTATTAAAAAATATTACAGTAAAGTGCAATTAAAATTCAAGAGGTTGAAAGAAGAGCCAAAGGAGAAATTCTCAAGTGCACTTATAACGTAACTTTTGTGTATTGCATACAATTTTTTAATTTTATCATCCACTTCCCGGTCATGCTATCAAGGTAGAAACTCGAATTTCCTACACCTAATGCAGGTAACGTAACCTACTAGAATCTTTTTTGAATAATTACAGCACATGCTGTCACTGTAGAAAGCCTTTATCTTTTGATATAGGCTATTTGCTAGTTGAAATTTGTAATTTCAATATCGATTAATTTATAAGCTCCGTGAATACGTTATTTTCATATAACAGACACCTAATATTAAACGCATGTAACATAGTTTCGATCGTATGAAAGAGGGATGATGATAATGATGAAAATCTTGCCAATGAGAGTAATAATAAAAGGAGAAATTATTTTTAAAAAAAGATCAAATAATAGTATATATATTTTTTTTAGATTTATAATCGAGCGCAAAACCACATAGTTTTGTATTGAGTCAACTTCAAACTGTGAATCACGACATGATGTAAGTTAAAGTAAAAGGGGAAATAAAATCTTACTAAAACCGGTAAATAAGAACATAAAGTGGGCTTAAATGCATGGACCAACTAATCACAAGAAATATTTTTTTCCCCAAGTGCTGTATCCTGCAGATGAACTCAATACTGACCAACAGTTCTTGTTATTTCCTTGTCTCCTCGCTTTGTTATATATAGTGGCTTCTAGAGCTACCTCCCTTCCAACAAGTCTGTTGGGAAATATGTAAAACTTAAGGGAAAAAATCGAACTTTTGGTTTAGGTTAGCTTGGTTCTGTAGTAGTGGTAGTCTAGTAGTGATGATGATGTGGTGGTGGCGAAGGTGGTGACAAATACAGAATTTGCATTTAAATAGGGTATTTCCATCTGTGATACGCCAACACACCCTTTCCTTTTCCAACCCTCCTCCATCTTCTCCAGGACCACCTCGTCCCCGTCCGATATTAAACATCGTATTATTTAAATTGCAAACGGACGACCACAGAGGAAAACCTGTCATCTTTTTCCTTCTTCTTCTTCGTCATCGTTGCCGCCTCATATACACTTACTATGTTTGTATATTATATTTATATATATATATTTATTTATTTATTTAAATTACAATTACAAACTTATGTACAAATACAAATACAAAAATACACAAATAAACAAAAAAAATTTACAAATTTCAAAATTAAAGTACAGAAAAGAAAAAGAAAGAAAAGAACCAAATATTTATTTAGAAATACATCCGAATGAGCAGACTGCTCGTGCTCGGGTGTAGATTCAGAACATCAGAGTGGAGAAAGAGGAGAAACAAAAAACAAAATGAGAAAGAATGACACACTTATAAAATAGGTGAAAAATGAAAAACAGAGCTAGAAAAAGAAAATATAAATTTATAAAAAAGGAGACAAAAATATTTGTTTGTTTGTTGTCTATTTAATATTCCCTCTTCCGGATAAATTTCTTTCGAAAACATGGATAACTAAATTTCGCTTCAAGCAATTCCAATATGTGCATAGGTTTATCTGAAAGTACAGGAATCATAATATGAAATGTGTTTTCGTAATAAACTGACATAATCGTCTTATCTGGATGTACCTACGTACAGTGTCTTTAGCGTTGAAGCAAACAGCTAGCTAAGCATATATTTCCCCATTCATATAGGTTATACAAGGACGGAAATGGAAAAATAGGGCCGAAAAACTGTTGGGACCGGAGAAAGGCCTACGGAGTACGGAGGTGGTGCCTAACTCAAGTTTAAAACTATTTGCTTATTTCTCATTTTAGAAATCTTGGTCTTAAATTTGTTCAAACCTTGAAATGAATATTTCTCAAATAATTTAGTCAATTACGAAAATATGTATGTAAAAACACTTAAATATTACAAAAGTTGTGCGGACCTTTTGGAGAAAAGGGAAAAATCCCATGCTCTTATTGGTTCCCCTCTGTTATTCCCAAAATTTTGCCTAGTTGTTGGCACCACAATGAAATTATTCTTATACGTCAAATTATTACACAGAAGTAGTTTTATATAAAATATGTTATTCATGTATGATTATATATTTAGTATTTGATATTTATTAATATCATTTCATTTATTCGTAGGACAATAATAAAACCAAGTTGTTTGGATATTAATTTTTAATCATTGCCCATTTGTGGTTTAATGAATAAAACACTTTATGAATACGCAATAAATAATATATTTTCAATGTAAGTAAACGATTATATAATATATATATATATATGTGTGTGTGTGGGGGGATTTATGTTACTGAGTAATTTAATAAGATCAGATTTTGTGAGCACTAGAATGAAATTAAAATTTGTTAGGAAGACTATCGTAAAGGTAAATATTGAGATATTATATGTTACAAGAACCCCTTCTCTCCAAGCAATGCAGAGTGGGAACGGTGATTCATCTCCACTTTGTTAGCAAGTTTAATCTTTAACAGCTGTACCGTAACAAGAATGGGCAAGATCGATCACATTTTATTGTGTTTTACAACGGGGACCTCTTTTTATCCCCTCATACTTTTTAAACAAAGAGATTTAGTGGAAAACACTAAAGGGGGAGAGGAATGCGGTTTTTTTTAAAAGGAAGGTAATAACAAAATAAGCTACAGGTTGTGGGTTTCAGTGGGAGTCATATTATTTGCTACGTTCCACTCTTCTCTTTTTAGGATCGGTTTAAAAAGAATAAAAAGGGTCAAAGAGATCACTTAATGAAATTATCAGCGCACCTGATATTTTAAGCAAGATCTTTTTCTATGTGCAAGAGCCTTAGCACAAAAATGAATTATCAGTTTATGGGATGTTTCATTCCTTTTTTATTACACTTTTCAATGTTAAATTACATCTTTGCCTAGTATTAACATAATGCAGAATATGAAAATCCCGCTAACTCCGGTATCAAAGTAAAATCTGCAATTCATATTGAGAATATTCTTATAATCGTATTTAATTATTTTAGTACAATACAAAAATATTAATTAATTAACCATGATTTGCAAATAGATCAGCATAATTTAAAAATTATACAAAAATGATTATCTAAAGTATATAACGAACAGCCAAATTCTAAAAAAAACTGCTTTCATACTTATTTAATGGCAATAGACAAGCAAGGTAAAATAATATTATATGTTTTATAGAACCTGGAGGTTCGATGCCGCGCTTAGCTGAGCCCGCCATCCAACCCTATTCTGGGCTAACTCCATCCAACCATCCTCAGCAAATCGTACTTCCCTTAAATCTATCCTAATATTGCCCTCACACCTACGTCTAGGACTTCCGGGTGGTCCTCTTCCTTCGGGTCTCCCAATCAATATTTTTGAGATATGTTTTCCTCCCCCATGCGTGCAGCATGTCCAGCCCATTTCATCCTCCGTGATTTAATTATCCTTACTATATCTGGTGACGAGTAGAGGTTATGAAGCTAGTCGTTACGCAGTTTTACCCAGTCCCTATTTACATCTTTCTTTGCCCAAACATTTTCCTAAACACCCTGTTTTCGAACACTGCTTTGATATATAGAAAAAAATTTAACCTTACTGCAAAAAAAGAAATGGATGGAACCAGAGCTAAACTTTGGAGAAAAATTCATACACACCAGCAGACAATTACTATTCCACGTATTATAAAACGTAGAAAAAAATCAGGCCATAACTTCACAATAAATTCCAATTATTCTCATCAATATTGAAAAGGATTTCTGGAAATGACCGAGATGAAAGTAATAGAAAATCTATTATAAATAAGACCGTAAAAGCATGCGTTCTTTACTTGGCCGTTTTTGAAAACGCGTTCAATAACAATTATCCATAGTACCACGAGGCTTTGTCGAGGAAACTTAGCCATATAATTATATTACCACAGACGTAGGTGAAAAGCAGGAACAACATCCGATAGACACAACTTTATATCTCAGAAAGTTTCAAGTCTTTCTATACTTTGTGTAAAGGCCACAAAGTAGAATGTATTTAATAAAATATTTAAGAATACTTTTCTATTGATAAATGACATAAACCTTCCTAAAAATATTACTAGCACAGGTGCTAAAATGAGGTCATATGCTAGTACAAATTTATAATAATGTAGTGTATTGGACATAATATCGTAAGAAACATGTCTATGAAATACGGTGAAGGCGCGCTTCATTTTACTTGTTACTTCTAAGAGTCTTTTCAAATCTGGTTAAGTTAAAACAGGACACTCTGAATTTAACAAGATAATTTGCACTGAAATAATAGCAACTACTCTAAATTTAATAGAATAACAAAATACTTCGAAAGTTTCTTTCCTATAAATTTATGTTAAGAAATCTGTGACGAAATGGACAATTCAATTTTCCAGAAAAGTCAAGGACAAAGTTAAATTTCCGCACTAGCATCCCCATAGACATCATCAGTAGAGGAGTGTTCAGGTTCAAATGTTTACGTGGCACTGAGAGGGAGGATGGGATACTGTTGTGAGTCTTGTTCTTTATTTTTTATCTTTTCTTCCCGTCGTGCCAGCCACATGAATATTTAACAAGGAAGCCGGCTTAATCTGTGTCAGGGGAGTAGAAAATAGCCAATATGAGTTTCTTAAAGCCTCAGCCTGCATGTATATGTTTCTGCAGCCTGATTTATGAAGGAGGCTATATTACTGACTCCACTACACCCTTGTGAATGCAGTACACCAACCGCTGTAAAATACTTAAGGCAATGGCGTTCATTCATTTACTACCTGCTTTACATAATATCTAAGTGTCAAATATTTAATGTTATTTGTTCCTATTTCTTCACTCATGCACCATTTGGTGAAGAAAAATGTAACGTTTAAACGGTAACTATAGCTATAAGTTCTACAGAAATAGCAGTTGAAGAATATGCAGCACAAAAATAATAGTCTATCATTCGCAAGCTTACGATGTTAACTATGAACTGTTCCACGAGCCTAACATGTATTTTCTTCATTCCACAAACATATTCATAGACCGATATAAATATGGGGATTTTTAGAGTTTGAATGGCAGTCCGATTACGGAGCAATGAGGGCTTAACACCAAGTGACGATTATATGGTACTTAAACTACAAAAAACCTCAGGACTATATAAACTTGGATTGTCAAAATGTTATACAAATTTGTAAAAACATAAAAATAAATTTTCGTCACACTTTTGATATAAATATAATAATTTGAATTAAGGAGAATTTCTATATTCAAGTAGGATTACAGACAATGCATATTATTGTTTAAGGTCCTCTCGGTAGCTTATGTAATTCGGGTTTATTTCCATTTATTATATCCATCTACGTTTAAAACAAGGGTAAGTACAATGTTCTTCTGGCCTAGGCCTACTCATTTGTGAACGAGAAAACTCTGAAAAGAGCAATCAGAATGGCATGTGGACTTGAACTTGGGACTTACTGAAAGCGAGTCCGCGGCGTTACTGCCTCGAGAAAATATATATTAACTTACATTACATATTGCAAGGTAAATTTAATAAATGGCAATGTCTTATACTAAGAAAATAAATATAATTATATTGCAAGATTTTTCTTCCTTTGTAAGCAGAATTTCACTTAAAAAACATAAGAAAGTGTACGAGCACAGTCTATATAGATTTTAATATTCACTTAAATCGCTTTGAATTTACCTTAATTACATTCAACCACATGGACAGAAATCAGTTTAATTTCGATGAATAATGTATGCATTGCAAACGTACCGGTACGTTAAAAGACATGTTTAGAGAACGGTCTGAAGTTCGTCTTAACATACCAGAGCTGATGTACGATTAATATTCATTATAGAGCTATGCCTCTAGGGGACTAATTATTCCATACTGAGATATTATACTCGAAGTGATATATGCTATTACGAAGCAGGTTTACTTATTGAATAGTAATAATTGAAAGGCTGCTTAACATGGACAAGGGGAATTCGTTGCTATATATAATAATTTAGCGTCGATTGCAGGAATGGATGCTAAATCAATTGTGAAGTATCTTAGACGGAAAATCTCCAGCGGTCCATTCCACATAATACCATAGAGGGTTACTTAAGCTCATACCGCCCTTTCCAAAGAGATCCCTGGTTGTATGTCAATCAAAAGGATCAGTACAAGTCAGATATATTCCCAATTGAAAGCAGCGGCGTCTTCATGAAGGAAATCACGTTGGCAAGAGAGAAAACCACTTATATAGCCAATACAATATTGAAAGGCAAGTAAATGTAGGAATGAGAGAGAACAGATAGATCCTCTTCGGGAATAGTAGCAATATGAAAGTGGAGCAAGTCCGCCTTGGATAGAGTCTTGAGAGATATAGGCCTATACAACAGGATACGTCAACCCGTGAGCACTGTAGGCTTACTACTGGGTGGAAGGCAAAGGAGAGGGTTAAAATTACACGTGTATATATATAACTCCGATATGATATGAAACCAATGCCCTATAGGGCTAGACCTAGACCAAAGCCTAGGTTAGATTAGAAAGAGACGGTTTCTGCGATATTCTGCTTTACGCTACTTCCCTGAACAAGCTTCAGCTCGGTGGCAAGTGTGTAATTGAATTCAATATTCCTCTTTACATCCTGAAGCCACCCACGAGCCAGCTCTCTCTCTCTCTCTCTCTCTCTCTCTCTCTCTCTCTCTCTCACTCTCCCTTTCTCTCCCAGTGCAGCCACCGCAATTTCTCTGCCTTCTTGTGGTACATGTCTCCCCAAGCGTATGCACAAGCAAATAAAAAAAAAACTCCTCTTAGTGCGTCCTATAACCTCTTTTCATATAGGCCTACATTTTTGTCTAAAACAGAACCTTAATAATTATATAGGTATATTTTTTAAAATATTAAAATTCTTCCACTTCCTTCCTAACCCTACAACAAATTTCCACTTTTTTTTTGGATCGAAAACTACTACCCTTCACCCCTTGAAAAACATTCCCTTACCCCTTACACTTCAAAATATTTTCCACTAAACTTCCCCTCCCCTCTCCATGCCCTCTAACTCTCACATCTTTCTCATATACATGTTATGTTGTTAAAAAAATGAAGCCACGTTTATTGTTTATATCTATGTAGTAGATACAGTGTTCTGTTAACATGGTCAGTATAGGCAGCTACCATTGAACTCTCTTCTTTCTGTCTGCGCGTTTTTTATGGAAACAAGAGGGCAAATACAATATAGCCAGTAGCGAACTAGAGCGGTCAGCGGAGCTCATATCTCCACCCCTCTTTTTTCACATTCACCCCCAAGCAACGACCAGGTGGTTACGATATAAAAAAGTGCATTTCATAATCGGTTCATCTTTAAGTTAGTTTTATATTTAATATCCCAGCTCGGCTATTAATAAATTTAAAACGCCAAAAACTCTTTGAAGTTAAACGCACTCTGAAGCAAGAATCTCATATTAGAACGCCCTCTACATGCTCAGTGGGATTAGACTGTAAAGTGATATATATAGCAACGACGGATTATTAATTATAATATTGCTTTATGAAAAATACAATATAAGTGAAATAAAATTTATCCGGCAGAGAACTGTAAAATTTTTATATTTCAATGACATTTTCTACAAGATAAGTACAAGTCTACAATATAATTTCATTTGATTATCCCTAATTGATTAAAAATGCACATTTACGTCGACCAATAGGCTACATTCTTTGCAGTAATGTTTATAGAATAATGTCTATTAAATAGTGAACTATATCCGGTAGTGTTGAATTTGTTCCCCCCGAGAATGGAAGCAGGATTTTTAGCTTGGTCCTTAGGCACCGGCCGCCTTTACCCCCAGGATTGTTCCTGGTACTCATTTCTGTTAGAGGCTTAGTCGACCCCAAGGCCAAAATGCCACCAGAAGGATTAAGCCAATTGAAAAACTCTGACCTCATCGGGGATCAAACCCCGACCTCAAGCACTACGCTACGGCGTACCCCAGTAAAACTAAGTACCTTTCTTAAATAAAGTAAATAGTTTCAAAAATAAAATAATTAATTTACTGCTTGCAATGTATAACATTTAAGTCTCAAGTAAAATGAAGTCAAATAAAATTAAGTAAAATAAAATAGTATCTAATATATATGAAGCGTCCAATTCCAAAACTGTCTCAATCCATTTTTAAAAAAATTGAGATAATGGCGGTTTCGTCATCTACCTTCATATCTCTAACAATGTAGTAATGAATATTGTGCCTAAACTTCCTCTTTCCTTCCAAAATTAAGCTTCAGAAAAGACAAACAGTTCCAAAACTTTCTCATTCCATCCCATGTACTGTTACAAAACTGTCTCGTTCCATACATGAATTTCTTTTTCCTTATAAATAACCTTTCATTTTATGTTTCCAGCTGTTGTCAGCAGTGTATTAGCACAAATTATAATTATGAACGTTGTAACTCTCATATACCCATTGTTAGAAGGCAACAAATAGTACAGACTCTGTAAATAAGAAGATAGTGTTTTCTATGCATTGCTCACAAATACAAGCTAATTAAGCACTATTATTAAGAAATGGATAGTAATAGGCTATCACCTAGTGGTAAAGGACGGAAGAAATGGAAAGATCCTTCGAAATGGGGGGAAAAAATAAAGAAAAACGCAAGAAGTGGGGGGGGGGAGAAACTAAGGTCATGAAAGAGTATGCAGACGGGTGCCCAGGACAAAATAAAAATACTACAATAATGGGAATGTTAATGTCTTGACTCTATAATAGCATACCAACTGTAAAGAACTCCATGTTATTTTCCCAATTGTCGGCCACTCTTTTCTCCCAGCCATTAGAGTTTTTGTGAGAATAGAAAATATCATTAGGAAGAGGGATACTATTATTAAACCATGTGAATATAGAGACATTATTGCACAAAGTGCAAATCTGAAGGAACTGGGAGAGGATTTTGTTATCATTGATTGGAAGAAAATAGTGCAAGCTACTCTCAAACCTAGTGGGGCATTTCCATTTTTCCACAGCTAAGCGAATCATTCTAAGAAAACTGCATCTGGAAAAAATGTGATTGTAAGAGGGGAAGTAAATTAATAGACATAGGAGCATTCAAATCGGTGTTAAAGAGAGGAAAAACATTTTGCAGATGACCCCAGAATCTCAGAATCAAAAGGAAGAGAAACTATCCGATCTCATCACTTTGGTTCCGAGTGGAGAAAAATGACTGATTTATCATTTTACAAGAGCGTAATAGAGGGTGATTCAAGGTTAAACAGAGAAGAAAATGCAAATGAGGATTTATTTATGGAAAAAGAAGACTTAAAAATTTGAACTGAAGTGTAATAACCAAACAGAATAATCTATTCATTCTGTATGACCATTACTTTAATATTTGAATTCAATGTCATAGACAAAATAGAAATTGAAGTAATAGATTATTGTATTTACATTAATAAGAAGCCTCTTCTAAAATATTAGAAACAAAAAAGACTCTCTCGTTTCACCCTACAGTTTCAAAACTCTCTCAATCCAACCAAAAATATGAAATAACTCCTGAAATATTGATCCCTGATTTTCAGGAATATCACTCATGATAAGAGTGTTTCTCAACTGTAAAATTAAAAAAAAATTGGAACACTGCAAACAGTTAGGAAAAAGTTATCAGTTTTTGACGTTTCCTGAAAATTGTTAAAACTGGATTGAGACAGTTTTGGAATTGGATGCTTCATATAATCGAAAGTGTGTATGTATGTATGTATGTATGTTTGTTCCTTATACAAATCTACATTTCTTTACCAATTTACACGAAATTTTGCACACATACCCAGTTAAGCCCGGGAAGTATAGCTGTCAACATTAAAATTGAAACAAATCAGTCCTTCCCTTGAAAATTATATAATTTCTGAGAATATTATGCAAACAAAATGAAATCCCATTCAGTTGTCAAGACAACAGTGTATTGTTTACACAGTTCATATAGGGCTTTGGACATTACATAACATTGGACTTTAACGAATTCTGATGCTAACGTTTTGTAAAAATAATTCTTGAAGAATAAAATCCACGAGAATAAAGCACATTGTAATGCAGTCACATAACTTTCTCTACCCTCGACACAAGAAATATTTTCTCACTTCACATTTTGATGTAGAATAAGAGGTCGTATTGCTGGGATAACTTAAGTGTGTGAGTATGCTATATCAGAAGTAGGTAAATAATCCTTATACCTTCTTATCCTTATCCTTATCCTTATACCGTTATACCGCTTATACCTTATCCATAGCTGTATGCTTTGTATTAGTTGAGAAATAAGGATGTTTATCATAGGCCCTAAGCATGGGATGGAACATTTTGAGTCCTATGCTCGCAGTATTTTATGTCCCGGGTTTTAGGGGAGGAAAGTATGAAAGTGATACTGCATTTCTCTTATTTCAGAACCGAAACGGTTGTATGGTAACATGAGAATGAGAAATAAAATTTTCCGACAAGTCAATACAATCTTATTTAATTTATGTTTCTTCTTATTTCAAATCCTCCCAAGCATGATGTGTAGAAGCAACGGAATGAAGCTTTCAACATCCTCTATGAGCCATACAAAAGCTATATCTAGCGTTTTCTGATGGAATAGTTTGATTGTGATAAATCTTTTTCTTCATTTCAAGTTCTACATACATATTATATAAGCACCTAGAGTTTCAAAATCGAAAGTCCTCCAAAAGTTAATTTCAAATTACAAAATACAAAGCCCGGGCGATGCCGGGCCTTTTCAGCTAGTAGAAGATAAAATTTAAAAATATCTTTTATTTAAATTTAATAATACTATTTCTATTCTTCTAAGCACAAGGAGTTGCAAATGAATAAAACATTTCGTATACATTTTATGACAAGATGCATTCTGAAAATATGGAAATGTTTTTAAAAATTGCTCAAATGCTCAAGAACCATTACATTAAATATACCGGCTGTCGTAAGTTCATATGTCACATTCCATATACGGCACCGAAAGGAAAGTACGATATGTACAAGTTAAAAAAATTCCTATCAAAATCGTGGTAAAATACAATTTTACCTTAATGCGGCCATATTATTTTCTGTTAAGATTCATACAGATCTAACCTAATGAAAAGTGAGATTTTTTGAATTGTCAGTTAGAAAAATTTAAATAAGGCAACTTAAGACCGTTGATCGAAATGATCGGGAAATGTTTTGGCTTTCTTCAGGTTTCAACTTAACCCTCAGGACCTTCCCTTCATCCGATGCTCTGTAAACTTCTCGGCGGGGGCGGCGGTGGTGGAATGAAAAATTTAGATTGCATTAGCGCAGTAGAGAAGCCTTGGAGTGGGTCGACCCCTTGAGCCACTACAAATCAACTAATTAGCTTGCAACTGGCCGTCTCGCTTCAACCCTCTTTCTTGCTCTCAGCCTCTATCGCTCTCCACGGGGTCGTCCCGCTGAATCAGATTCATCCCCTCACCTCCCCATGTATCCCCCTACCAGCCATTCCAGCATCACACACATACTACAATCTGATATCATGATTATATTCGCCATCACGATATTCCGTCATCTGTTGATAAACATACTGAATAATGCGAGAATTACGTACGTCGTTGAGCAACTTAAAAGACGTGAACTGTGAAATACATTCGCTGGGTATAGTCTAACCAAAACCACTACACAAATTAAAAATAATACCCTAGTTATTCTAAATGGCTTTAATGTTTTCAAATGTATTGAAGATTCACATTTCCAATTTTTAAACTAACACTGTACCCAATATACGAAATTTTATGTGTAAAATTTTAGTATGATTCGGTTTCCGTATTATCAATAATTATATCCCGTTTTCAATATGAAACAATCACTTTTATTTACACGGAGATATTCAAGTAACTTACTTTTTATGATAATGATTTTTAACTCATTTCCTAGATCTCGAAGTTTTAAATCTTCTACAGTTTTGATTCCACTTTACTGTAAGGTTTGAGTGGAAACGTGAAATGGTTCACTTAGTAAATGTAAAGAGAAAAATACTACTGTAGGATTGCGAGAGAAGCGTAGATTTAGCCTAATAGCAAATACGTTAAAGGTCCTTCTTGTAGTCTCAAATAACAGAAAATATGAAATTTTAATGAAAGTGGCTAAAAGGTGAAAAATATTTATTATATTTCTGTATTCTTTTCAAAATTCTAAGTGTACTTTAAAGAATAATATTATTTTGATTTTTTGTAATTAATTCTTGGGAGATGTAAAATTTATAAATTTATAATGTATGTTAAAAATTTATTTAATAAAACGGAATGGCTGAAAATGTCAGTTCTTTTTTATAAGAAAAGGAAGTTAATTTTTTGATGTACCACTTCAGTTTCAACTATGAAACCTTATCATGTGTTTGCTTTGGAATCGAAGCAGGTTTTATCTCGTTGCTAAACCCTGGCAGGTAGGCCTCACATCTTACGTCTTACTAACAACATCAAGGCAGAAGAGGCTAATCTTCAGCCAGCTCCAGGCCACTGCTAATTCCACACAAAACAAGAGAAAGACTAGCAGCTAGTCCCCACCGGTCATGTTCAAGACGAAAGAGAAGAGGCCAACACTTACAAGGCTGCAGCTAAGAATCCAGTTCCTCTGATTACTCCCAGGTAATTTACCAAATAAAATATCAAATTGAAAGAGGGATTTCGTCGATGATACTAAAAAATTAATAAAAATTAGGTTTATGCAATTGAAAAACTGATGTTTTTGCATTATATTCTGATGTGTATACCACTGCAATAAATTCATCCAATGACGAAGAACCATTTAATTAAAACATGTTCAGCTTATCACCATCTAGTGTCAAAAACAGAACTAAATATGTTTTCTACCGTTTTAGCTGTTAACTCAAGATTTTTAAAAATTATACTTAGGTCTATAATAAAATTATTTACATTAAGACGTTCTTTTATTACATAATTTTGTAGAAATCATTATCGATTCAAAGATATGGGCGAATAAATTCAAAATTGAGATGAAAATTTCGAGAAAATGTGAATATACAAGGACCGATTACTTATCTAATTACAATTTACAATTTATTGTTTCAAATTACACGAAAAATATACATAAAAAGTTGATACACCACCCGAAGAAGCAGAGCTTGTGTTCGGGGGTGGTTCAGTTCTATATATGAGAAAAACTTATACTAAATAATTACTTAAAACAATAAAAAATTTGGAGAAGTATGACAGAATATTATGTATAAAAGGTTAGAACATGTTCTTTTTACAATACAAAGGTACAAGGTAATACAATATTAATACATAACAATTTATTTGTTCAAATTTTAGTAAAAAACAAACAAATTAAGTTCTATCCAAATTTTAAATTTTAATATGAAAAATGTTATAACAGCAATAGTAGAAAACAGAAGTAATAATTATAAAAATTTTCTAATTTTAGACCTTAAAAATATATTCTAGTAATAATTTTCTACAGCAGTTTCCCATTCTTCTGCAAAAAAGGTTAGGATACTTCCATAAAGTAAACTGGTTTTTCTGGTAAGGCATAATTGAAGAGTGGATGGGGAAAAGGGTAGGCCCTGTAAGACTATAAGTACCAGAACTATCATTTAGAGAAAGTGAAGAAAACACCTCTCAGTTCTTTCTGAACATAATAATGATTAAATACTGCCTACTTTAGTAATTGTTTATACAAGAAAAAAGATTTTTGCCTTACAGGATTTCAGTTCCTACATAAATCATGAAATTTTACATCCAACTTGCCCCATTTAGTGAGAACATATAATTTACTACTAGTACGTAGCTAACCAATGATAAAATAAAATAATGAATACATGAATAGGTAGACAGAAGGTAAATGATACAGATATAAGGAAAATAAGAGGGACAGAGAGACAGAAGATAAAGTTCGAATAATGGGTGAATGAATAGATAGATAGATGGGCATTTTATTATTATTATTGTAACTCACATACTATTATTATTGGATACGTGTAAAACCCTATTCAATAAACAGTCCGCTTATAATTCATATTGCAGCCAATAAGCGGGACACTAAACACTTCCTTCGAGTGCGTAACATTGTATATTGGGTTACTTAGTCTGGAAAGAGCCAACTGGCACGGCGCCTAGGGCTATGCGTACCAGCAGTGACGTCATATATTCTTTACAGCCTCGGCCTTTTGCCATCTCATAGCTTCAAAATATTAATTAACGTTATTAACACCCTTCTTGCTCTTTCCCAAGAGAAAACGCGAAGGAGAGCAACCAGAAGAAAAAAGGCCATTATCGTAAATCATCGTTTTCCAATATTCCTGCCAGGGATTCTTTTCCCCTAGTTTTTTATATCTTCCTACTAAATACGACCTCTCTTTCTCTTTTGAATAAATTTTAAAATAAACGTTTATTCTCCAACCCGACCCTTCTCCTTTGTTTCCAGTTGGATACGGCTTAAACGTCTGGTTGAATGCACCAGTGTAATCTCAGATAGTAAATGTCTGGTGTACGTGATTGCAAATCCAATCCTATATGCAAATATATTCTCCCATCAAATAAAACTATTTTAATATTCCGTATTCATTTATTAACATAACGCAAAAAGTCTACATCTTATTCATACAACGTCTAATTTAACTCGTTTAAGGTCTTCTATATAGCTGGAAACATAACTGCATGGTAGATCTTTACTGGAAGGCATAACATTCTTTAATTTATTTTCTAAAAGAAATATGATTTGCAACAGTCACATTATTTTATTTACAATTACCATTCATAAGTGTGTTATTTTCCAGCTTCGCATAATAAGTGATCACATTGTGGGAATCCACATCAGCTATCTTAGCCCACAGCAATTCTAAATTGTTCCCGAAACAGAATTTTCGATATTGTGGAAGATATATCTAGGAGCAAATCAGCAAACGTTGTAGACATAGACTATTTGCTGTCATGAGAGATATTAAAATTAATGAGCATTAATTTTGGAAATCGTATGTTTTTGTTATTTGCTGTTTGGATACTAGTGCTACGTATAGCCGACATTTTTATAACTGTAACCATTAAACATTACTATAAACATTGTAATACTGTATTTAATTATTTATCAGCAAACTGGGGAAAATCATAAACACGAATATATACGCAATGTGTATCTTTCATTATGGGAAACGAGCCAATGAAAAGTAAATTAAACTACGACAAAGTTTTTTTTATTATTATTACTTGTTTGAATCTGTAACTACATAATACAGAAAAGAGGCTCTGAAATATATAACTAGAGATTAAGTGACGAAGATGAAGCTTTATAAAGAACACTTTCAAGGAGAAAATAGATGTTTTGTAGTCATCAGCAATTTCTTGTCATACAAAAATAATAATATGAACAACATAACAGCTACAACTAACTAGTTTAACGTAATGAGAACTGTTAGCCTAATTCTCACTAACACTTCTTCCTCCCCTACACACAGAATAAAAAGGGAAGAGGAAAAAGTAAAAAAAAAAAGCAGAAGGAAAAGACGTCTTATAATTAGCATAATGAGTCTAATTAAAATACGTATTAAAGAAGACTTGCCTGCACTCTTCAGTACTTTATTTCATCTGGATGGCATATCCCACGAGTACAAGCCCACACCAGTCACATTTTCCTGACACTTGCAAATCTAATTAGTTTAAACAAGTCCTCCACCTCTTCCACCTACACTACCTACACTACTTACACTTTCGTCTTTTCTTAACCCCTTCTTTCGAGGCCTCACTTCTTTCTTTTTTTTAGAAGTGGTATGCGCTTTCTAGTTGGTAATAATCATTCCTCTGATGCACTCGAAACTCTTATTCGTTACACTCGGAGAAAAAAAGAAGAGGTTGTTAGGAAAAGGGATGAGTAAAGGTTGGGTGGAAAGTTGAAGAATGACTGCTACTAGATGAGACTAAGTGGATATTTAACCTGTGCCAGAACATGTTTTCCCCATCCCTCTCATAAGTATTTTAAAATTTATCCCACCCTTTTACCCTCTTATACCCTTTCTTATAACATTTTATAATAATTGCCTCTTCTTTATTCTGTTCTTAATTATTACGTTGTTGCATAAAATTAAACGGTTCTTTGTCATGGGCAGAAATCTTAAAACTAATGTTGTAGCAGAGGCAAGAAATGGCGGCTAAATTATTATACCTCCAGGCGAAACATCGCTTAGGATGGAACTCTGTGTAACAAAAACTTAGTAGAAATTAGGTAAGTTATTTAAGGAGCTTAATTATGCAAAAAAGTGGTCACGTGGATATTTTATTCTCTGTTTTATCCTTTGTAACTTAATACAAATGTTATCTTTTATCATTGATCAAAATGAAAAGCTGCGAAATAAATAACTTTTTGAAGGTTAAATTAATTTTTATCCTGAAATTTATACATTAACAACATTGTACATGTTTTATTATTGATAAAATTACACAAAAATAAGATTATCTCACCATTCTAATAAGAGGTTGAAAATGTGATGTGAGGTACTTGAAGAGTCAGTGAATTGTAACAAATGATAAGGAGATAATGACGTAAATAGTATATGCAGAAAAAGTAAACTAATTTGTCTAAACCTAGACACACTGCTCTTTTGTTAATATCAGCTCTTTAATACGGATCGTTTAATACGATAAACAGGTCTCACCAGTAGTTGAAGTTCTTACTTATAATTAGGAGCGGATTTCTATGACCTAAAAAATAGGATATATGCATGCATTTATGACCTAAAAAATATTAAAATATGACCAATAAAATTTAAAATATGTCTTTACCACTTACACATTGTGTATATATTTTTAAGTTTCATTACAATACATTTTATTAAAATATAATGATAATTATTTAAAATATCTGTAAATTCTCAAAAAGTATCATTATAATGCAAAATTTACAATATATGATATGAAACTTCAAAATGTCTTTAATATGCACACAAATATGCAAAAAAATATGACCTAAATATGCATATTCATACTAAATATGCTACAATAGTTGAACATTTTCTAAATATGCAGTTATATGCACAATAAAAGCCGTTCCATTTTCACCAGAATGCTTAGAATCGGGTTTAAATTAGTCGGAAACCTGAAATAATGCAAAGGGGAAAAATATGACATGTCATAGAAATCCGCCCCTACTTATAATCTTCATACATAGTTTTAGGTATTTAAAAGTCACAGCTTCAATTTAATTCACTCATACGTAATAAATAGAACATAGCTTCGTATATTAGTCAAAAAAATTTACACGATATTCTACTACACCAGCTATCAATATTATAATAATACATTATGCAACAAACCTATAATGGCATTTATTAAGATACGAGTAAGTTTATGAAACGAGCAAAGAGAGTTTCATAATTTAAATACGATTATCTTAATTACCATTATATGCAAATATCATACGGCCGGTTTTGTTCGACCATAAATGTTTAAATTTTGAGATTTTAGATTCACTCAAATAAACGCCGCGCTGTCCTTCGCATCGGCTGGCTGTTGTAGTTCTTGTCTTCTACGATAGAGGCAGCTTACGGCATAGGTCAAATGGAGGCTTCCTCTTACTCGTTTTCTTGAAACCAACGGATTTTGACAACACGAAATGAATTCAATTTAATATGATATTAAAATTAACACGAACAGAATTGATTTTATGTTAAATAAAGGCTATTTATTAGGCAGTTTTCAGGTGATACTCCCGAGATCTCAAGATCGTTCCATTTTCGATAATAATCGATAGTACACCGATGTCATAATGGAAATATGTATCGTTATGAAATCATTATGATACCGTTACGTCGCACAAAATAAGAGTTTTATAATGTGGTCGACCAAAAATAAGTTTTTAATTAGCAAGTTAACGGATATTCAAGGATAAAATGCCTTCTCTACATCCTTTCAGATGCAATCCTCTCCTTGAAATGGAAAAAAAGGTCAGAAACCGAAATGATTTTCAGAGAGAATATACCAAACATTTTGGACGACGTCTTTATAGTACTTCTCATTATAAAAATGATATAATTTCAGGATTTTAGATGCTACAGTTCTAAAGATAAGTTTTTGACAACTGAAATGATAATAAAAATAAATAATAGTTATGATGTACCTTTCTTTTTATCTATGATATATGACTTTTTTAAGTAAAATTATCAATTTAGTAGAAAGCTTAAAAGTGTGACTGGGGCTTCCCCTGAAGATAGTAGCTGAGCGAGCTTCCGAAAGCACGGAAACAATCCTTTTGCTCACCCGACTGAAAGCCCGAGAATCCATTATCCATAAAAAAAATATATTTATTGTTTATTTGTATTATTACATTTTAACATTTTAAACACAATTTTTAGAATATATAGAAGAATTAAGTAGACTTTTTATTTCTGTACCAGAAATACTAAAATACTGATTGGGTTCTCAGTGACTTAAAAGATAGTCGACGAGTGTAGTCATTTGCTTATGGCACGAAAGTATTAAACACATTCGGTCGATCCTCTACATGTCTTATCTATTCTTTATACACCGAATCAAGAACGTGCTCTCGACATGCAATACCCATATCCATTAGCGTTCAATAACAATTGGCTGAAACCACTCACTGCAATGTGCTATATTATAGAGCTAAGAGACAAAAGCTTATGAATATTTTATTTTATATCGGGAGGTTATTGTCTCAAATGGCATATTCATTAGGTTTTATACTTTGCAATTTTACGACCCTATTCCATCAGCAAAACATTTTATTTCAGTCAAGCTTTCTCACACTTAACAGGTTTCTACGTTATAAACTTATAATGTGGTGAACTAGCACATTTTTTCGCAACCTGATATGTATCGAGTTTTTGTTGCAAATTCTTGTTGTATTAGTGAATAACATGTATTTTTTTCAGGAATTCTAACTGTTATGCTTTCTTTTTATTTCCCTCAGAACCTGCGCCACAAACGCAACATTTACTCTTTTTAGTGAAAGATGGAAAAAGAGTTCTAAAATATAAAATATTCTATTTACCATTTTCACGAAATATTAAAATATTATTAAAATTAGATTGATCGTATCTGTAGGCGTCAAAGTGATTAAATAATATTGAAGACAAACAACCGCCATTTCAGAATGGTAAGCTTTGGGCAGGAAATGTTTCAAATTGAATATTCAATATGGATTAAACTTAAATGCTCCAATCTACACCATTCCACATGCAGGCCTTTTAAAATAATTTTTTTTGCAAACAATTTATTTCTACCGTAATCTTGAAATCTGTTAAAATTCCCCCTTAGAAATTCATTATGTAGATTTTTTGTGTGACCGTATTAACATGCTTATTACAAGTCAAGTAACAGTATCTTAATGACATCCATTAAAGTACATATTTTCACTACCACTGTTGCTATATCGATTAATATGGAACACGGATAAATCTTTAAGCCTTGAGAGTAGTAAATCGAATAGCTTAAAGTTAGGGGTGGGTCCTCGATACTTTTTCGATACTTTTGTAATCCTGCAATTCTGCAATTAAGTGAGAATGCTAGTATTTTTAACAGAAACTTGTAAGTGGACTGATTAAAAAACTAATTTTAGTTTTAATGTAGAGTTTAAAAATAATTATAGGCTACTGATGATATTAAATTTTGTCTCATTGAATATGCAGACTTAAATAATTTAGTTTGTATTAAGCAGTTCTCTCAAATTTTAATTTTTAATGTACCTATTTATTGAAACTGGAAATGTTGAAGGTATCCAGTATCGAGGAAAAAATCATGTATCGGTATCGAGTATCGAGAAAATCTGGTATCGACCCATCCCTACTTAAAATTCAACTGTACTTGAAATAAAATAAGTTCTGTTTGTGTTAATTTTAATATTATACTGGAGTTCATTTCGTGTTTGAGGTTAAAATAACAAGAAATGCTTCCATTTTCCCGCACGCCATCAACTGCCGTCTATCACCAAAGACAACATCGAGGAAAACTTACTAACAGCTGATCGCCTATGCTAGCCGTCACATTAAATTTTAAAACTCGAAACTTAAACATTTAATTATGGTCGAACCTGCCTACAATGATAATTAAGACACTCGTATGGAAAATTATGAAAATCGCTTTGCTCATTTCATAAACATACTCGTGTGTTAATACATGTCATTATATTCTCGTTGCATAATGTACTAATCTCTAGCAATAGTGATAATAAATCATTCATACTCTTAACAAAGCGCTCCTCACTGTATTTCTCTTTCAAAAAGTGTGACGGCTAAGAAAATTAATTCCATAAATGATCTCGTGAATCAACCAAATTTTAGAGGATTAAGAATTCTGTCATATTTTATATAATAGTATTTAATTTTTAATAATAAAAATATAATAATAATAATAATAATAATAATAATAATAATAATAATAATAAGAAGAAGAAGAAGAAGAATATTGACGGTGATGGGGAAGGTGCTCGTGTTGATATTACTATTTTGAGAAGACAACCTACTATCCAGTAATATTACAAAATAGGCTATGTAGGCCTACTATCATTCAGTAATATGATGAACATGCATGGAGATTATTAATAAACTTCTATATAACGTTGCTTTAACTCACTCATATGAACATTTCTGATAGCGAGTTTTTATTTCGACCAGTATAAGGAAATTTCCAGACCACCTCAAGAGACATTACTTACTCTACCTCAAAACCTAAATTCAAACAATTATTTATGGCATTGGGAAAATTAACTTTTTGGCCTCCCTCCCCCTTTCCTGTATTTAACGTATAAGCGTTCGGGTTAGTTTTCTGTCGGATGCAGGGTTAAAATTGCTGTACACAGCTTCGTTTCCATAGAAACAAATAACAAACCTAGAGAGGAAGGGTATGGCAGAAGGGTAGGATTTTTTTAGCCGTCTAAGGTTGGTTGGTTTTGGGCAGCATTAGAGAGTAGAGATCTGTTAATATAAAAAAAGAGAGAGCTCACCAAACGACGTTTTGCGACAGAAGCTTAATTAGCTAACGTTTGAGAGTTGCTTTAAATCATGAAGCGAGACTACTAGCAGGCAGTAACACTAAAGCATTGAATGAATTCAAAGCCATTTATGTTGCGTCCTTTGAGTTTCAGATGTAACGCACCTCTTTATAACCCCCTAACCCCTCTTGCTCCAGCTACTTCAACCTTAACCACTAGCGTGGATAGAGATAAAAAGGGTAACGTTTAAACTTATTAGCAAAATACTTTTTTACAACTTGACCATAATTTTTAAAATGTTCAGGTACAGCTCAGTGATATTAATTTTAACTAATTCACTTCTATTCCAGTCATGGATTTAATGGTTTAGAATGAATTAATGAATTTCATTTTTTATTCTTTGAGGGATGTAATAGTTAAGGAACTAGTGTGCAGTTTTTCGCCTCATACCCTCAAAAATTAGATCGATAAACCAAGGCATTTTTTATCTTCAGTAGCCTCCAATATTTATTAATGATATAGCAGAAAAAAATTTCGAGTTGTGATTCATCTAAAATATTTAAATTCAATATTCTTAAAATTCTAATGACATGATTAAATTACTAAAAAAACACATATTTACATAATCGTTAAAATACTTATTTACATTGTCTTTAGTTTAAAATATTTGCATAATCGTTAAAATACCTATTTACATTGTCTTTAGAGCAACATTTCTAAATGTATACAGCTTTTCTTGTTGGTGTATACTATAATTACTAAGAATATTGAATTTAAATATATTAGATGAATCACAACTCAAAATTGTTTCTGCTATATTATTAATAAATATTTGAGGCTACTGCAGATAAAAATTTCCTTGGTTTATCTATCTCACTTTTGAGGGTATACGGCGAAAAACTGCCCACTAGTTCCTTGGTTTAGAATGGTTCGTGATTAGACCTAATTAACTATCCGTACTTAATTCCATTAAATATCCTCTCTCTCTGAGTTTATCGTAGGTAACTTAATATACAATAGCATTATATCGATTTTTTTTGTTCAGTATTAACATTTTGAACCATTTATTTACAATTTGCAATATAATACATTGAAGTTTAAATGAGCTGAAATAATATAAGAAATTGAATTGTGGATTTATTTGAAAAGCAGCGTTCTGTGAAAGAAAATGTAATACCAAGCATTTTTAGAATTAATTATTAAGTTACAGTTTTTGGAAATGTTTAAGAGAATTTACATCTAGCCAAAAGAACCGATTGCCAAAGCTTCCGTATATATTGCCAAGATATAGCCTATTACGTATCGTAATTGATAATATGACTTTAGATAGTTATTAAGATACAAGTTTCTAAAGTGTGTTTTTAATGAGTGTGGAGTTCAGCAGGGAGGCGAAGCCAAAGTAAAAAAAAAAGTTTATGATCGAATATCACACATTGTTAAATTTACATTAAATAAATACTTATATTTACAGTAAATAAATATTTCAAAATAGAGAGGCTATATTGATGGCTTAGCGAACATGTGTGCGCAATTTTGGGTACAATTTTTGGGTTAGGTTTGGAAGCTCCTGAGGCATGTCTTAACTCTATACAAATGCGAGAAGTGAAAAGAAACCAGAAGCTTATTATAGTTTCTGAAAGGGCAAAATATGGTAAGTTACTTTTCCTGGGTGCACATTTCTGGTAATTAGGCATTAAATTGGATTTACTAATAACTGTAATTGGTACTTAACACATATATGCATTCAGCCGTGATCGTGATAACTTTCTGAGGGTGTTTAAAATGAATAAAATTTCTTCACTTCTTTAGAAGTTTGTGTTTTATGGCTCACCTCAGGTACTAACAATAGTAATTGGCCAAATTTATTTCAACGTTACGCACAATCGTAGGAAACAAACGTACTGTTTTTTCAGAAAAATGGATTTTCTAACAAATATAGATCAGATGTTGTTAGATGTTAGATTAATACAAGCATTCATCATGTGGTATCAGCGGGTTTGTAAGTTTGAAATCAATGAAGAACATTTTAATGGAATAACTGGTTTTCATGAATAGCACTTCTAACAGGTATGTAAAATTCTCCATATTATAACATAAAGAATTGCTATATAGATTTAATATCTCTGTTTTTATTTAATTGTTCGATGGCGCATATATACGTCAATAGCAGTGAATAGGAGATATCTCAGCGCATTGGTAAAGTTGTAGAGGCTTACAACATAAAATACCTAAATACCATACCATGTTACAATATACCATACCGAAAAATATTATGGTAAAAACAGAAGAAAGTAATATGAGTAGGCTAACAAGGGCGAGAAACTTTCTAAAGACACTCTATTTCCAAATAATTACTTGTGATATTTTGTTGCTTGTTCCAATAAATACTTTTTCGAAAATCTATAGACAACCAGTTAAATGCGCATAAGAAATGTGTTCAAACAACCTAATAAGAAACGACCTAGTTTAGTTATCATTAGCCTTATCAGTTAGATTATAGGATGGAGTAGTTTTTCCTGGCAAAGTAATGAAAATAAGCTGATTCGTTATACAGTATTGCATGTATTTTTCACATAAAACATGACTGATTCAGATCAACAGTTAAATATGTTATGTCTAACATGAAAAAAGGAGTGCAGTGTTCATGGACGCTGGATAGCATTTCCTAAAATATCTTAAACAGATAATTTTACAACTCTGAGAAAATATTTATAATGCTCAAACAGAACTAAACGGCTATATCGGTACAACGAGTCACAGCATGAACCCGATTCCCTCTCTACCAGACAAGACTAATAGATAAATTTTCCACCCGATTTGAAACCTAGATAATGAATGTAATTATTACGGTTGACTTCAAACATGATCCATACGCTGTAAAATGAATATAAATCTACGTGCTTTATGGGCATTTTCAGAGCTTGCCTGTGGCGAAAAACAAGCTAAAGCATTTCCCCATTGATAAAGCATCAAACACAGAGGAAATTCAAGACACCGAAAGGCATGTATTGATGCGGTGACTAACAGAAGAGTAGCAAAGACTCGTTAGACAAATAAACTAGATGCGTGGCTGAGGCAACAGCTAAATCCTTGATATAACAAAGTTGGTGTTACCACAGAGATCTTTTATTCGAAAATGTTTTGCCTGAAGCCTCCTCCGGTTAGAACTAGAGATACCAGCAAGCATGATGTTCTCTGTTTGTAGGGCTGAATGGCTACATCGCAACGCCGAGTAAGATCCTGCTACTCTACGCGGATACGGCTGCTGCGAAATCGCGGAAATTAAGTGTCAACATAGAATAAAGAGGGAGAAATAGACTGTAACAAAATGAAGAGATATCTAACTGTGGAAGCCGCTGTATTCTCACCCTAAAGCTTACCTACACCGAGGTATATACGCACACTGTGGAGCTTGTCTTCCTCTTACAGTCTGTAAACACAAGCCTTTGCTTCATTTCAAATTGTTGATTTTATGTTAGTGCGAGTGTGACAGTAGAAATTTCTAAGTTTCTATCATTAAATTTAAATGCTCTTCCGTGTTATTCGATTTGATCTGCGACTTCACGATCAAGTCACACGAAAATATCTATTTTTAAAGAATTACATATCACAACAATAATCCTGGATACATTAAATGACCTTCAAGAATGTTTTCACATGAGTAAAATATGAAAAAAAAAGGTTTTTACTAAAGCTAGGGTGCACAAGTAGAATGCTTATATTTGTACTATATATAATATGCAGGTCTAGGGGATAAAATGCCCAATAAAACCTCCAAGGTCCTTGAAAATACGTCGGTAACAAGAAATGTCCTAAGACTTCATGTCCACATCTCCCTTGAAATGTTTTTGTCAGGTTTAATTTGCTACATAAAATCAACATAATTAAGAAAGAACAACTAGGCTATTTCCATCTTAACTGTCCTGAACTACACACATAAATGCTATTGCTATTCTTAAGCCGAGTTCACTATTGACACATCATTTAAATTTTTCACTTAAATTTCAGAGGCTTATAGTTCAAATACGCAGAAGATATTTTTGGCATGAGGTCTTCTTAAGATCAATTGCTACTGTCGCTAATACTGCAAAGTAGATTTCAGCAGAAAGGTTTAGGTATAAAATGAAGAAATCTGTATTTTATATACCATAGCCTGTACAAGAATCAACATACTATACCATGGGTACTCAACTACCAGTGTGTTGGGAGCCACGTTTTGAGAGAGGAGTTTGGAAAGAGCCGCACATATTTTATAAGGTTTAATGTGAATTTCTTGCAGGAATGATTATATTTATCCACAAACCTACATCTCATCAGTATCAATATAACACACTAATAAACATTTCTATAACTTCCACAAATTAGAAGACTATTTAATATGAACTTTTTCTACTGTCTACTTTGCTTGCTAGTAGCTTGAAATATGGTAGGTGGCCAGTTAAGGTGGTTCTCAAGAGTTCAGTAAAATGTGTATCGAAAATGATCTATACTTAAATTTAATGAACTTCATCACTGATTACAATGACTCGCACGAATAGGTTGTCCCAAAAATAGAAATTAGTCTTTTTACACATTGATTTATATTCGGATGTATCTGTTCTAGAACCTGCTTCCAAACCAACCACTAGAACCAAACACTGCACATCCATTTTCCTTTAACTGTTTTAATCCAAGAGATTGGTTTTTGAGAAAACAAATTAAAACGCTAGGCCAAAAAATTAAACAATTTTTAATTTAGCTTCATAATTTTTTAAGAGCCACATGAGAATGTCAGAAGAGCCGCATTCGGCTCGCGAGCCAGGATAAGGCCACAGTGGTGTTACACTGTAAATAGTTGAATTGAACGATGGTTTGTGTGTATATTTGTGCGATGGTGGGTAGGGGAGATTACAACTAAAGCTTGACCATTCTAAGACAGAAACCTAAAATAAACACCTAAGAGTGAGACAAGACATACTCGTTTTTGTTTACTTCAGGTTTCTTCTTAGAATGGTCAGACATAAGTTTCACTGTTTCGCCATTGATTAGGAAAGACCTAGGGAAGAGAGAGAAAGAGAGATAAAGAGAGAGAGAGAGAGATCAGATTGGGTTTGAACTGGCAGTCATTCCCTTTCAAGGTGTGGGAGTATGTGACATGATAAATCTGGGCTTTATGTCCCTTAAAAATAACCTAGAGAAGATTTTTATTGTTTTACTGAGACATTTAGTTGAAAGAAGGGTAGGAATGTAGGCCTATATTGCATGTTTGAAATGCCCAGAACATCGGTTCTTAGACCCAGCGAGCTAACGTGAGGCTAACTAGCCTATAGTGATTCCACCATTTCTGTGATATATTTTCTTTTTAAATCTCCTCCCAAGTTTCTCTATCCGATGCAGACTTGAAATAATAGCAAAAATACCAGTGTTTACATTAATAGGATACGCAAACACCTCTATTAAAATATTAAATATATCCATATATACCGAAAATATAGAACTAAACCGATCTATGGTACTGTGTCATACTGTGTTATGATCAACTGTTCAGAATTAGCCTCAATGAAATGAGTGTACGTTTTTAAGTTTCCCCCAAAGAAAACTTCAAGAATTAAATGATTAGTTGGTTTTATGGTTAACTAATGAAGGTGGTGTACTGCAACTTAAGCTTGTGACCGTCGCCAATCTGCCGCAATTTGTCCCAGGAGTTCTTTATATGTCCGTAGATCTACAGACTGTCACATTTATGCACACATAAATGCCTCGGCCGGGATCAAACTCGCGATTTTGGGCAAGGAAAGCAAGTGCCATACAGACTGCACCATCCAGACTTACTCAATAATTAAATGAACGAGGTAGTGAATCCTTGACATTTGTCTGAATGGGCACTTATTTAGAGAGAATTTTTTCCTCCCAAAGGAAAATTTACTGCAACAATAGTCTCTATCGAGCATTCAGTCAGCAAGATCTTTTTATTTTGTCGCCCTCGCAGGAAAACACGGAGGATTTATGACAGCTTTGGTGTATATGAAGTAGAGTCGGCTAAATGGGGTCGAGGGAGTGTCTTCAATATAAAGAGATTCGTCTCCCTGCACCCTTTCCTCCCTGAAGACACCATGACCATATATTGTAAGCGGCGCCAGAACTAACTGTTTTCTCGAACGTGGGGAATTAGTTGCTAATTTGATTTGCCTTAATTTCATCAGGTTCAAGTTTAAAAATAATCACTTTCTACACCCTTTGTGTATCTCACGTTGGAAGTGAATAAGGGCGTATGTGGTAATGAGCACATCTTTCTTCAACACCTTTACAGTTCCTAATATCCTCAAATTGCTACCATTTAAAATGTTTACAACAATATCGTTCAAACGATATCTATTCTATCTAGTAATGAATCGGTGATTAAAAATATATCCCATTTAAAAAAATGTATTTATGTATATATCCTGATGTATTTAAATGCTTTTCATTATGAAAACAACGTGCCCGACGTTATATCGGTTATAACAAAGATTTCCGTAAATTATATAGGCCTATTGTTCAAGTACGGAACCACTCGTTGGTCCAAATACATCCTGAAAATCAGCCCACAGGATAAAACACTGTATAACCTGTATGTTAAACCGTGCTGTACACCTGTATCCAGTGGCGTAGCCAGAAAACAATTTCGGGGAGGAACGAAAGTGCCGGGGGGTTTGGAGGCTCACCCCCTTTAAATGTTTAAATATTGAACCAATGGAAATCACATTTTAAGCTATTTTAGCACTGAAAAACTAATTAGCAAATTTGTTTACTATGATCTAATACGTGCCAACTTAAAGAAGAAATCGTTACCTAAGTTATAATACTTATTACTATTTATAAAAAAGTTAAATAACACATGAGACAGTGTAAATAATATGCCTACATTTAAAAGGTTATTATTATATAAAATTATTAAATATTTGACAAAATAAAGCTTAAATACCTTGAATAGAATATTAGGTTTTGATTTCGGGGGAGATCAGGACCCCTGGACCCCCCTTCCCTATTCCACTACGAATACCTGTACCATAATGATTTCTGACGAATTTAGATTGAGAGTAAGGGTGCACTATTGAAAAATTTATCATTCACACATAGTTTTAAGTTTTTTGAATCATTATACATTTACGTGCGAATTTTTTAGACTGCTTTCCTGTTTGGACGATCTCTTTCTGGCTCTCACTCTCTATTTTTCTCTATTTTCATTTTTATGTTTCTATTACTTTGTATAATAGGCCTATATAAACATATAATATATGTATATATATATATATATATATATATGTACATGCTAATAATAATTGTTTAAAATAGTTCTATCGTTTCAAAAAGTTCTGTTTGTTGAAACAGGAGTTTACCGTTTGGTGGATGCATAAAATATAATTAAACTAAAAGAAAATATATCTCCAAAATCAGTGTTGTTAACATCCTAAAGCAGTGTTAGAGAATATTAATCTACATCTCAATATACTTCTTCTGAGCTTAGAAATTGCAATATCGAGCGACTGTGCATAAAATTCGTTTCAATATTTTAAAATAAATCTTAATAACGTGAGAAAACTTAAGCTAACGTTTGAAGAGTTATGATTCAAAATACAAATATACTTTGGAAGTTTTGTTGAAATAAAGACCGTAATCGATCGTATAATACACAGGGGACCCTTCAGCTATGGACAGAATGTTATTGTGTGAGCTAATGCACGTGTTATCTAAACATGGCAGCGAGCGGAAAGAACATCGATCATCTGAAATATATACACTTAGTGACAAAAAATTACCCTTTTGGTTTATCACTTTCTTGTGGCATGTAAGTGTAAACATATTATAAAAGTTTGTACACTTGGTGACCAGGTCGGCAGATTGTTACACCTACAATACTAAATTGAAATTCATATCCAAGGCAAACGCTATTTTTAAATATAAATGAAACTAACTGCAGTGAGAGTATTCGATAAGCGTCACATATTCAAAAAAAGTAAAAAAAAATTATAAATTGTAAAATAAAAGTATTTGTACGGGAGAAACTGTTCCTTGAATTATGAAGAATGCCCCCCAATCCAATGGATTTTAATGATTATGATAATAGGTGAAATAGTGAAAAAGAATCAACGACTATAGTCCTATGTTATCTGCTGGTATAAGAACTGTGTTTATGCAACATTTCAGCTCTATTGGTTTAGTAGTTTTTGTGACAAATCGGAACAGATATTTTAAGTAGGCCTATATATATTAGGGATGGGTCCTCGATACTTGCATGGTATCGTTATCGAACGATACTTCAGAAAACTCGCTCGATACTTTTCCGATACTTTTGTAATTCTGCAATTCTGCAATTAAGTGAGAATGCTAGTATTTTTTAACAAAAACTTGTAAGTGGACTGTTTAAAAAACTAATTTTAGTTTTAATGTAGAGTTTAAAAATAATTATAGACTACTGATGATATTAAATTTTGTCTTATTAAATATGCAGACTTAATTAATTTAGTTGGTATTATATAGATCTCTAAAATTTTAATTTTTAACGTACCTATTTATTGAAACTGGAAATGTTGAAGGTATCGAGTATCGAGGAAAAAATCATGTATCGTTATCGAGTATCGAGTATCGAGAAAATCTGGTATCGACCCATCCCTAATATATATATAAAAGCAAATATGTATACATGTATATATGAGTATATATTTTTGTATAAGTACATGATATATCTACTAACATACACATATCTAGTTGTATAATTTATTTGTCGTTGGTACACATCACCAGGTCAGCATGTAAAAGTATAGTAGTAATTCCTTTAAGATGCAATATAACCGCATGTACTCATTTTTACGTAAAGATACATGGCTACTCTTGATAATAACAAGTTAGGCGAAATATGTGTAGAGATTAGGTAGATTAAATATCAAACAGGGAGGTCAATATATATATATATATATATATATATATATATATATATATATATATTTATATTTATATTTATTAATTTTAAATACTTTCACATTGGCGAGGACAGTCCGTAGCAACAGAACTCGTTATTTCTGAAATAGCAATAGGAAATTTTATAAATAAACACGATGAGATGCTAACGATAAAAAAATAATTTTTCATTAGATACTATGATTATGGACTTTTTCTTACTAAAAAATTACATTTATTTATACTAGTTATGTATTTCACAAAATTATTATTGTTATTATTAATAGTAGTATTAACAATTAAGTGAAAAATGAGTATCAAGAATTCTAAATCGAACTTTGTAAGATATAAACAATTAAATTGGCTAGGGCATGTAAGAAGAAAGGAAGAAGAAAGGGTATCAGGAAGGGTATGGGAATGACGACCACCTCGAAGAAGAACCAGAGGCAGGCCTCGAAACTCAAGGATGCAGGAGATCAGTACAAGACTGAAAGAGAGAGAACTACAATTGGAGGGACAGAGACGAATGGAAGAAAAAATAAAACTTTTAGCACAGAAAGATGTTAAGGTTGTACTCTGGATATAAATAAATTACTAGTTAATATTTATTCAAAAATTAAATATCACTAAAGGTGTTGCGTATATACATATGTATATTTATACATACACATAGGCCTATGACTGATATATATGTCTGTAGATATCCTGATTCTTCTTACGATACTCGTTGTAAACTCGGAAAATCGAAGTTGATTCACCTCATTATAAAGATGATACACAGGTTTTATAGCAATATTTACACTAACATTAATTTGTGAAATAATTTAATTGGAACCTTTGATGCAAAAGTGAATTTACGAAGGGCTGCTATAAGACTACAGCTCCATGGCAACAGAGCAAATATTTGAGTAAACCGTGTTGTAGCTCGAAGGGGCCAGTAAGGGAAGGCAGCAGAGATTCTGCAAAGATCAGAAACTTGCAATTCGACATAAATAAGAGAGACCTGACGATCACTTCTTCCGCCTGCTTGTTTTTCTCTGACGTGTGCCAATAAGATGATGTTTTACTTAGTTGCAAGGACAAATGATGGGAAGAAAGGGAAGAGAACGCAGCTAAAAGAAAATGTCTTTGTGGACTTACCAACTGTAGGGTATTGTCCCAAGTCTACAAGATGGTTTTCTTACATAAAGTTATAAAGAGACTGTGCTAAAATCAGAGTAATGTTATTTTTTCTTTGTATATTGCAAAGGGAAACAGATTCCGCGGTTTTGGTTACAAACTCTCTTAAGACTTCTTCCTTCTTCTCGAGTTAGTTCGGTCCGTTCGCCAGACGGTTTGACTCTGTACTATCCTCTTACTAAAGACTTTAAATAAGAATCAAGGGAAGGGAATAACGTGGCGAGATCACAGAGTGAGCGAGAAAGGAATAAAGGAAACCCTTCTCAGAGACAAAAAGTTAAAAATTCCTTAAAACGTTCCTACGCTACACTGTAATAATGAGTTCTAAATAATTAGTATGAAATCAACTTATACTCCATGAAGAAAGTTACTAGTTGGAAATAGTTATGTTTGACACAGGTGGTAAAAATGGGATTTTATTTTGCGAGTATGTTTGCGAAACTAGCCTCTGAGGGTGAGCGTAGCAATCCTACGAGTAAAATAGTCAATAGTTAAAAATAAAAAATAGAAAGGTAAATACATTTCGGGGCGTTTGTGCCCGTTTTTAAAAGTTTAAATAAAAATACAAAACCACGTTATAAGCTCTATAAAATTTGACTAAATGTTGTGTTTTCCTTTTTCTAGTGCAAGCATTTTAACAATGACAAAAGGCAAAATACTACTTTCAGTGTGGCACTGAATTGGCAGCACATAATGTGCATTATTTCGCAATTTACTAATTACGTCATTAGCATTAACATATACTATACTAATAATGAATTAAACTAGCCAAACATGCAATATAGGAGATACGGTAAACTATTTACGGTAAAGATATGGAACGGTGCATTCTTGAAAATAAGGTGGAATAAGCGATTTAAATAAATTATATAGCCCATATGAATCCAAGCAGTCTACGTAATTCTTGAAAATTAGCTGGACTAAGCGATTTAAATAAATTATATAGCTCCTATGAATCTAAGCAGTCTACGTAATAATGATTTTATAAGTTTGGGGTTCGGTGTTCATTTATTTGAGACAAAGTGCTAGAATTTGGAAGGTTTGGTGTTCGATCCCCGGACAGGACAATTGGGATTTGGATTTTTCAATTGGACTCATTCTTCCGGCGGCACTATGATACTCAAGGTTACCTCAGCATGGTAAGATCAGGCACCAATTAGGCTGACTACGTTTTCACGCCAACTGTCTTGTAAAATCTCAACCTCCGGCAATCTTAAAGAGCTGTATATACCTAGGTATAGAGCACTTATATATATATTTTTTTTTACTTTTGCAGTACTAAAAGTATTAATAGCATAACGGTATTTAATTCCAATGGGGTTTGGATTAGTGACAAACATACACTTATAAATGTAATAGAGTAGTAGATAACACTGAAATTAAAATAAAATCTATTTTGAATTTTGTGATTAAGTCTATGTTTAATATATCCGCACGATCTGCTCGCCCAAACGCACTGCGTGATGGACTATGTGATCCATGTATTAATATTTTTTGAACGAAAACTGCCGACTTTATTAAAAATAGCAGAGAATATAATTTAATTTTTACTCTTTCATTTTCTGATGTGCAAATAAACCTATGTCTAGTGTCATAGCCGAAACTAGAGCCTCCGGACAGAATTTCCCGAACCTTTCACAACCTGGTAATACATTATTCTCCTTTTAGAGGCACTTCAAGTTGATGGACTACCACCTGACATTGTGCAATTTACAAGAAAATAAAACTAACTAAACTACCTTTTTCGGCAATGAAACCTTTCCTGGCAGGCCTCGAAGCTCCGGACAAGGAGTATAGGTTGATTGATTCTTTCATGAAGTGATCTAATAATAAATATCTCGTATAGCACTGTATAGTGACATGTAGCACTTCAATATGGTAATTTTGAATTCTGTGAAATAGATACTTTAATCTAAAGGGGAGATTGCTTTCTGTAAAGTAACATGTGGTACTGAGCATAAAGATGTTCCCTATGCCCCTTATTTTAATATTAGATCCAGCCATGTGTATGCTGGTTTTTCTAACAGTGTACAGTTACAATATTAGGAGGTATCTCACCCCAAAGTCTTCGCCAGTGATATAATGAAGTTTTAATCGCCACCACAGAGGATGGCGTAGGAAAATGGAGACAGAAAAGGAGCGGAGAAGAAATTGTAAGAAATCTTCTTTTCACAAGAAAGCGTTAGCTGTAGGAGGAGAGAAGCCACTGGATTAGAACCATGGGCGGTGGATTGCTAAAGGATTCACAGGCTATGAGAAGCACGAGAAAAATATTTTAATTCTTGCTAAATAAGACATGCTAGGCTTCCAGAATCATAAAGAAGAGCACTTTACTCAATTTTACGACTACGTTAGGTTTAAAACAACATTACTAAGGATTTAAATTTCGTTTTGAATACCATCTATGTTGCATATATTTGTAGAATGGTTCCACATATTCCTTCGTATATTTACTTTTATTTGTATTTTGATTACATCAATTCTGCTACAAATCAAGTAGTTCCAAGTATTTTATTGTAAGATTATAGGCCTAATTGTGAATAATATTAGGATATATGTATAGAAATGTATTATAAATTATGTCAATAAAGTGATGTATAATATTGTAGTTTAAGATATTATAAAAATAACAGACAGCTATGACAGCTTTGAGGTGAAAATGAATGCCGGCCAAGCATTTGGCACCGTAAGATCGACAAGCCATTGAGAGTGTTCCATTTGCACACTCTTTTCTCGCAAGAATCTAATTTATAACAATTCGATAATCTTAAACCACGAAAAGTTTACAGAAATCTGACTTAAAATTATAACGCTACGTTCAAAAATACCAATGTCTTATTTCAATGGTAAATGTTATGATTTACAAACTTCATTTTTCTCTAATTCAATTGGTTAAGATACTTGCCCCAAATTGAAGTCTATATACTCTCCACATTTTAGGATATTTTATTGGTGAAACAATATAGATGACTACTACTATCAGAGTGTGTGAGTTAAGGACGTAATTTTTTTGTCGATGAAATTCGTGACTTAAAGTAAATGACTTTTCTTCTAAAAGGTGCAACATAAGTAAATACATTAGCTTTACTTACCAAGTTAAGTATATTTTGTTACAGGTTGTAATGATTCCACATACCTGGAACAAAAAAAATACATATGATAAAAAAGATAATTTTAACAATAGACCGAACATTTGGGTGAAGATAATCTTAAGATATATCTAAAGTAAATTTTTAGGTAAAATAGTCAGATAAAATTTTAAGGATAATAATAATTATATGAAATGAATATGTAAAATAAGAAAACGACAATGTTTAAGTGCATTAGTAGCCTATTCTCTCAATAAAAATGCTTACGATGTTCAGAAACCTAAAAACATATCTTGAATACCTTCAAAGTATTTTAGCATTAACAATATTACATAAAATATTAATGTCCTAAACAAATAAACGTTCATTACTTGATGATCCTTCTCATTTACGCTATTACTATAGGAAGAAAGATCAAGAAGGCCGTACTTCCATCCTTCCTGAACACCATATAGCTTCCTTATAAGAAACTTGTTTGTATTTTTGAGTTCAGTTAATCTTAATGCAATTTTAATGCCATTCACTGAATGTTACATGTACACCAATGACATTTATTAAGATAAGAGTATGTTTATGAAGCGAGCTAAGAGAGTTTCATAACTTTCATACGACTATCTTAATTATCAATATAGGCAAATTGCGTAAACTGTTTTTATTCGACCATAAATAAATGTTTAGGTTTTGAGATTTTGATTCATAAGAAAACAAGAAATCACCTGACCGCGACAATAAGCTATTAGCAAGTTCTCGTAGTTGTTGGCTTCCGCGATAGATGGCAAATGATGTCGTAGAATCAAATCGGATCTTGTTATTGGCCGTTTTCCTGAAACGAACTGATATTTCCAAAACGAAATAAACTCAATTTAGTATAATATTAAAATTAGCACGAACAGAATTTATTTTATTTTAAACACAGGTTGCTTATTAGGCAGTTTAATTTGCTGTTCTCAAGGTTTCAAGATCGTTCAGTGTTCGATAATAACCGATACCGGTACCAGGCCTGTGTTATAATGGAAATATGTATCGTAATGGATATCATTATTATACCGTTACGTCACATAATTATAATAAGCTTATTTTAGTATGGTCGAACAAAAAAGTATGAATTACATTACTTATGAATATCCAGCAAATCTATTCAAATATATACGGGATATTAATATTCCCCCGGTGTGCAATATAAGCAATTTAAAAAATACATAGAAAAAATAGCACTTATAAGATCTCTCAACCTTTACCTCCAATTACCGCTCTCATAAGCTGGAGTTTTTTCCTCAACGTAACTGAGAGAATTTGTGGGTTATCGCGTTGCTTACGAAACGTAAAGAAGCCCTTTGCATCCGCGGTCTTCACCGCACAAACAAGAAAGCCAAAGCTTTTCTATTCGTTAGGATGCTACACCTCATATGCACTCCTCTCAGCAACAACACAAGCAAGGAGCAACAGCAGGTTCATTGTATTTCCATTTCGCCTTCGTCACGTAAGTAAAATAAGGAAGCATCACATCCCAATGCAAAATTTTCGTGTCTCTTTTCTTCAACAAAAACCTTACCCTCTCACCTACCAGCCCTCATACCTTTGTCGCAAGCTTTTTCCTTTTCTAACCTACTAGACCCAGCTATCTCTATCTCTGCCCTTGTCTCTAACCCCTAGGAAACAGTTGATGCTGGGAAGTCGAACAACATTTGCATATAGCCGACAGCTGTGTGAAGCTTTCCTTCAACTTTTACTCCTAGGAGTATAGAAGGCACATAGTCAAGTACTGACATCTCCATCCCTGTCTATTTCTCTATCTATCTTCCTCTTTCATATATACATACGTTGCAGAGAATGTGAGATGACAATACTCTGGAAAAAGAAGTTACTCCACTACTACTCAGAATATCCCTTCCCCTTACACATATCCCTCCCTTTCCCCACCCTTTCTATCCACTTCTGTCATCTGTGTGGATGCTCATCTCGACTACAGTATGCATTGCCATAAGGTGGAAGTTTAGTTAGCTACGGTTTTCGTTAAGGGGGAGGATTCAAGGTGTAGGAGTGTGGGGACTACGAGGAGGATCTCTTATGGTGTCAGAGGTTTTGGAATGATGCATTTCAAATAACCTCTTCCTTTCCTCTACGATTCGTTTTCAATTCCTTTCAGCTCTAGCTAGCTAAGCCTATGCCTACATTATCCGTTCTCTGATAAGATGCAGCAATGGAAATGTAGAGGATGTAGAAAGATATAAATAATTCGTAAAGTTTAAGAATAATATTATGAGTAGGGATATATGCTTTCAAAGCAAAATATACCGGATCCAAATTCTATAGTAGTACCAGAAGATGAAATAGAAATAAATACATTAAAATCAACATTCATATACATGGTTGGTATACTTAGCATTACAAATATTACGACGATGGTAGAAAATTAATAATATTTAATTCTGGAGCTCTCTTTGGGCACTAAAATAGCTAGTGGTTTTCTGTGATTTCATAGTAAGAATGATTCCGATTACACTGTAACCATAATTTGATTGGTTAAAGAATATTAAACAAGAAAAATAAAGAAACGGGTAGTATGTATCACGTACATTTGACAGCCTAAAATTATCGACGTATTATCCTTTACAAGTTGCAGTCAATTATATACAAAATATTTCCGATACTAATTCATTGTAGCTGTAAACGTCAGAAATAGGTACGAAATATGAAAATTATTGTAAAAAGCATCATCACATTTAAACTGTTGTGTATTAATTGTTAATGTAATACCTATTAAATATTAAAATGAAGTGCTATATCAATGTGTTTTAAATTACCATTTAAAAATTTTTTTTTAAATATTGGCTAATAATAAATGCTTATCATTAAACAAAACAAAACTTAATAACATAAACATATAGTTTAAAACAATCAAGGGAAATGTAAACATCGAACGAACAATATAGTCATATTTTATATTAACGAACAATATAATAATATTTTATAATATCTACATGTGACTCATATTTAATTAGCATAGTCAATGAGTTAATGTCAATAATTAAAGATCAAAATAGATCTTTGAAATCACTTAACCAACTTAAATTGGAATCTGTACTAATGGTTCATATATAGAGACAAACGTAAGTAATTGCAGTAATAAACTCAAGATATTCAATAAAGAATGAACTCAACACATAAGGATATTTCAATAGCATCAGTGCTATACTTTAGTAAAGTAACAAATAATAATACAATTACGCAGAGAATAAAACAAATTATGTGGCAAATTATCGTAGCAACCTCAACGAAATACGTTATTATATTTCGGAATATATTTCCCACATTTCACAATTTATAAAATAGTTAAAAATTATTTTTACTGTGTACATTAATTAAATCAATTTATAAATACTATTACTTTATAAATAGTATAAATAGTATTACGCAACGAGCCTATAATGCATTTATTAATGACATTTAAGGAAACGAGCAAACAAACGTCAGCGCTGTCCTTCACATCGACTGACAGCTGGTTGTTGTAGCTTTTGTCTTCTACGACAGATGGCAACTTACGGCGTCGGTCAAATTGAAGCTTCCTTTTGCTTCCGCGGCTTTTGCAACGGATTTTTACAACACGAAATGAATTTATTTTAATATATTAAAATTAACACGAACAAAATTGATTTCATTTTAAATACAAGCTATTTATTACGCAGTTTTCAGGTAATAGCTTACACCCAATGACGCAAGATTGCTCCGTGTTCGATAATAATCGATACCACAGCGTTGTTATAATGTAATTCTGTATCGTTATGGATATAATTATGATACTGTTACATCACGCATAATTAGCTTATTATAGGTAGTATGCTATGGTCGAACAAAAATAATTACATCATAGGTATGCCATACAATGAAATGCATTTACATTATGCTGGCAAAAGTATACATGTACAAGAAAATGCAATTCGTTGGGTTTCATAAGGTTACTTCTGAATTGAAACAACATAGGCCTATTCCCACAATTCTTAGGGCGCTTGACTTTAACTCTTGAGATCAGAATCTCGTGGAAATGAAACTGTACCGGCATTTCGCTTTAACCATCAAGGGAGGTTTAATGTCTTCTGCTCATAAGCGGGAGGAAGCATTCAGTCGCAGTTTAGCTGTTAGATTCCAGCGCTTCCCATATTTAAGCTACATCTTAACCAGTGCCTTATATTCATGACCAAGAACCTCCTGTAATTTCATAGTATACTTCAAGGTCCTATAATCATGCGCCTTGATTAGTAAAAGGATATACCTTCCTTGTGTTATTATAATAGTGCGCTCGCTAAAGGTTTTCCACGGAATGGAGGAAAGCGTTGGCTTTCAGAGTTCAACGCTATCATAGACCACAGGGAGAATATCAGGTTATACTGGCTTCTACCGGTGAAGAATTACTGTGAGGTTTATAAGTCATGTAGCAGACGTGAAGCTTGTCTCATGACAGCATTTTCATAAACTTTTTGTTATTCATGGAGTGTGTCGTACTGTTATTCTTGGAGAGGAGTAATCTACCGGGTGAGGATTCTACACTTTTCTTGTGACATTAGCGCTAAAAGAGACGTGTAAGCATTTTACCGATGTAAGCAATAATTGTAATGAGGGAATGTAATAGTAAGGTAAAATAACATACATTTATAAGTTTTTGCATTACAACAAACACCTATAAAAAGTATTAGAATTTACCAAAATGTGCACGATGGGAGATGTTATGCTGCTCTATAACAGTAAACATATTTAATAGGGTTGTACCGATTAATCGATTAAATATTTAATCGTCGATCAATTACATTTTCCGATTAATCTGTTTAGTCGAATTCTGAAAAACGTTTTTCGAGAAATGGGTCAAATGGCCAAACTCCTTTCTCAGTGCCGAGTGAGAGAGTTTTTAGTGCTGCCGGCATTATTATAAACAAGCTACGATCATGTCTTGCAGATTCAAATGTCAACAAACACGTGTGTCTCAAGTCTTGGCTGAAAAAGTAACCGGAAATGTACGTTTTGTATATATTTTTTCACTAGTTAACTAATAATGGCATTCATTAACTCAGGATTTCTTCTGATTATCTGTAGTGTAGTAGTTATTAAACGTGTAAAACAATATTAAATGTACCCTTTGGTTTCGTTTAAAATACCGACCTGTTTGTCGATTAATGAGTCGATTAATCGGTCGATTAATCGAATAAAAGTAAAGCGTTAACTCGATTAAAAATTTTAATCGATTTTCAGCCGTAAATATTTAAAGCAACTTTTTAACTACTGCAGTAACGGCGGAAGGCAATTTTTAAATCACACAGGAAATTTTCAATAATATAGCTTTGTTTTATGAGTGACATTTGTTACACAAAGATAATGATTTGCACTTTTTAACATAAAGCATGATTATATAACTTACTTATGTTTTATAAGTGTTACCTAATGGGATATTTAATGCTTTAAGAGGCAAGAAAAACTATTTTTATACCATGAAGATCAGTATGTACGTTTCCAATGTGAAAAGCTAAAATCATAACATGAATAATTTTATTGACTAATTTTATTGTGACTACGATTAGCTCGAATATCATTTAGACTGGAATAGGACTCCTGGTGAATACATTGGAATTTTTTTAATCTTTCAGGCTTCCCCCATTTTGCTAAACTTCCTAACAAGATTCCATCGGATATATTTAGATTCAGCAGATTCCATTTAAAAGGACAATGTTGGTTGACGATGAAGGCATCTTATAACATAATTTATTATTTTATTGTGCTGTAATTTACTTAACTTAATAGCTTTACCTTTTGACAATGTCTATAGACTATATTATAGTCTATCTTTTACGATAACCTTGTAATTAAATTAAACTAAATTCACATAATATTATTCCACCAATCCACTTCATATCCATCCCCTTATATTCATATTTTCACCACTAGAGCGTCTCACAAGATCTCCGACTGAACTAGAAGTAATTTTATAATATAACTTTTAGAGGATTTAATGAAGATAACTTTGTTAGGAAGATACGAGTATTTAATTTAGGCCTACATTAAAATTGTTGTTGAACAAATACAACAAATATGTAAACTATTTAATTATATTCTTAACTTCTCAACAAACAGCTTACTATTATTATTAATGAAAATATTAGTGTCATAAGATAAATCAATATAATTTAACTGCAAAATCTATTAATGTTATTACATGCATAGGGATAAACAAAACAAAAAAGGGCCGTTTATGTGATGAATTCAGAGATGAGCTCTCAGATCGAGATGCAGGGGAGGTAGCGAGCAATCTGTGGCTGCGAAGAGGTTTGTGATGACAGTAGGAGGCTGGGTACGAACATCACGTTACGCAGGAAAATGTGTGTTGTTTTACGTGCCGGAGAGAAACGTCGTCGTCCTAGTCTAAAACGGGAGAAAATTATTATATAGAGTAATTAGCTCGTGTTGCCTGTGAAAGCTGCCTACTACACTGACATATTTATCGGCTGTCTAATCTTTACCATGCCTGTACATGTTTCAGACTGAAGCCGACTTCTCTATTGATCTTCAAAATATGTTTATTATAAATAGACTTAAAGTTAACTACGTACGGTTTTATGTTTTCGAGAGATCATATTATTGTTTGTGTGTAATAGTCGTTACAATGTTTTGTACGGAAAACGACGTAGAGGCTGCAGATAAAAAAAAAAAAAACCAAGCAAATATTTTTCATTTAGCTACGTATGTACGAGGGCCGTCCAGAAAATAAGGAACGATTTGGTCTAACTAGGCCTAAATACAAACGAAAGATATCAACACAAAACATTATTTACAAAGATTGGTAATGCGGTACCAGTTTTTCAATGTCGACGTTATACTCTTCTGCCGCAAAAGATCTGAGCCTAGAGTTTCTGCCAAGAAGACTAGGAATAAACGAAGAGGCATATTGTGCAACATTTGAACGACTAGGATGCGTTATCCAAAACAAGAGACGTGAAAAGTTGTCTGAAGAAGTGTTTTTCATTCACAATGCTCGGCCTCGTTCGGCTGCTCAAACATAGGCACAACTTCAACGTTTTAAGTGGGAAATTTTTGGACATCCTCCTTACAGCCTTGACCTGGCCCCAAGCAATTTTCAATTGTTTCCGAAACTAAAGGACTTTTATGGTGGAAAAGAGTTCCCAACCGATGAAGACCTCAAAGCGGTACTGGCATCCTGGCTCAGGCCTTTGGCGACGCTGCATCAACTCCCATAGGAAGAAGGCAGGATTGAAGGGCATGTGGTCAGCATACCAACACCCACGGCCGTTAATGATGGCCTCCGTTCCCGCAGCCGCTACTTTTCTATTGGGTAGCTCCTCATTTTGAATCAAGAGGCTGAGTGCATCCCGTACCAGACCTCTATAACTCAGAAAAATCCGAGGTGGTATCGAGCATCAAATACAGTCCTGCAGATCCGTAGCCAGCGTAGCTAACCATGAGACCACGCAGGCAGTCTACATATAGGCCTATAATCCTTTAAATTTTATTCATGGAACAGTCTTAATAAATCCCACAAGAGATTACGAGTTTCATAAAATAAATTCACAATCGTGGGATTGCCTGTGATAAATTACATAATATTAAGTTAACAATAGGAATCTCTGCAAAGCTATTTATGTTCTTAGTTAAACAGTAATACTACTGTTATTTAATTAGCATGTTGCTGCCTATAAGTACAAATCATTGTTTCAGTTATTTCCTGAACCATCGCTGTCTGCTAGCCTAACCTGAACATTTGATTTTCTCACTATTTTAATTAACAAACATACGGAAAGACTAAATAAGATTAGGCAGTTAAGGCGGTCCTGTTAACACGTACGTAGACTGTAGGGTTTTATTTCTCAAGGGGTCAGATTTGGCGCACGGAATCCGTGTTTTAAATTACATATAAAATAACACGCGAGTCTATTACAAGTTACCGTTGCGTTTAGCACGCAGGAAATCGAAGTAAATAATCGCATCCTACTTTGTTTTAAACACAAATAGAGCGAATATTTTATATAATTTTCAAAATTTCGTGCAATAAAGCCACTTTTATATATTCTTCAACAGGTATATACGATATAATATTCTCATAAATCTGAACTATGCATTATGGTTTGAAATTTGGGATAGTTAAAAGATAATACAAACACTAGAAATGTTTTTATGATTGCATCTACTGTAGATAGGAATAGCTTTTAATAAATCGGTACGGTAATGATAAAGATACAAAAACATACTGTGAAATCTGATGTTAACGATATATCCCGAATGCTAGTAGGCCAATATCTTATCCTTTGAAAGTATTGAATTATAATGTCCTTACGACTTACAATCACAACTTCAATCAATTAATTTATTCTGAACTGAAAGTTAAAGTTATTAGAAATAATAACCCAGGATAAATAGAGAGGATGTAGCCTATTCACATTGAGTTAATACAAAGAAAATATTATTTTCACGTTGCGAAATGTCTATAATGTTTGTTATTTTCTTGTGTTTCATACTAAGCCATAAGACGGGGAGAATTTAATTTAAAGAATTCTTTGTGCTTTTCCGGAAACTTTCACATGCAAAATCATAAATTTAGAATTTAAGAAGAATTCTACCCCAGAACTGAGTCTTAAGCTAACAAAATTAATATTACAACAGGAAACTAAATTTATAAGCAATTATATTTATTAGAAGGTCTGAATAATGATATTTAAATAGTGAATGAATAATTAGGTGAAAACAAGTCGATTAGTCTCGATTATAACTTCCTTTATAATTATATTTGGAGTAGTGAATACAGAGAGATATTGTTGGGCTGTAATGACTAATAAGTTTCCCCATTTCTTATACTGTACTTAAACAAAATGACGTGCCATTTATTACAGAAAACCACTTAAATTTATCAATTTCACAGTTTGGTATTCTATTTTGCCTGATGATTTAAATCACACTGTAAATAATATTGCAAATATACGTCCACATAAACAAAAATGTGCTTTAATCATACAATTCATCCCAATTTAAAATTACAAAAATAACTGAAATACAAGAATGACCGATTGCAAAGGAATCAGAAATTGAAATGAAGTTGTAAATAATTCACTGAATAAACATGAACTAGGTTCATTTAACCAGTAGGAGTGCATATGCCTCAATGGAAGTACGTATACATGTATTTAACTTGGCTATTCTGGAATGCATCCGCCACCCTACATAAACGCAATGCTTTATAAATAATCCTTTCCGTACTTTTTAATTTTATTCTTTCCGTACAACCCCTTATTCTGCTTTCACCCCTTCGGTGGTTCAACTGTGCATTCAACCCTACTTGCTAATAGAACTACATCTTTGGTCTCCCGTTTGAGGGTGGTTAGCTAATGGGAAACAGTGGGATAAGGATATTCGTTCATCTTTGCTCTGAAGATCCAAAATGTACATATACAGGGTGTTAGATACGTAGGGGAAGTATTACGTTACATAAGACCATTCGATCAATGTGTGCGTATAATAAGATGGCTGAGAAATGGTGCAGAAACGAGAGCTACTTGGGTTTTGGCGCCTTGAAGGGTAAGCAATAGGGGAAAGAAGAAACCCAGTGTTAGTGTCGCTATGGGGAGGTAAAGAGAGAAAACCCCCGCTACAATTAGATATCTTTGTGCCATAATTCAAGTGTAATCTCAAGGCTAGCCAAGCTACTGTCTCTACAACCACCAACCACCTCCTTTTCCTTCTCCCCCACACCATTCTCAAAGAAGAGATCACGACTCAGGATAAAACGGCCGTCTTCTGAACCTCGCTTGCTTGCTTGCTTGCTTACTACATCTTTTGCTACATCGTATATGTTCCTAAGGAAAAGGAGGTTTAGCTTTAGGAATTAAGAGACGTAAAAGGGGATGAGGGGTTAGTCTTAATGGAATTAAAAGTATATATGTATGCTGCTTGAAGCTTCCACAGCGCTAGAGTAAACTGACTCTTAGTGCAAGCTTCATCGTCATCGTCTTTGGGGGTTGAGATTGGCCTCTTTAACCTTCTTCAAGGAGAGTTTACTTGCTGCTGGTAATGAAGCAACTAAGGTACTGAGTGGGATTGAGTAAAAGAGCAAAGAAGATGTCATCAGACGTGGTTACACGTGGTTGTTACGCTCAGTTTAACACCGGGGAGTCTACCACTCTCCCTAGCATAGGCAAAGGAACACCAATAGAAACCTCCATCTTATGACTGAGATAAAGCGTCGAGGATTAAAATTATGTTCTCTATTTTTGTTAAAAGAGTAATAAAGTTAAACAAGTCTGCTTGGTGAAGCGGAATTTCCTGTATTTTCATAAGAACTACATTCAGTGGCAGTGTTTAATGAAAGCGATTACACAGCTTAGTTATTCATTAAGGAAGACAAAAGACATGATTTTTGTATAAGCCAAATTGGAGTTCAAGGAGCAATAATTCTCTGTCAGTCACAATAAAATAATCCAAGCCTTTTAAAAGTGCTTCCTGTTGAAAGAGTCTAAATACAGTACAATATATTAAGAAATACACAATAACAGAATAACGACTGAGGATGATAGGGAGAAAAATTTCTCTGGATTACAGCTGCCAACATTTTGCCATGTAGCAAAATGGGTCGAATATCTGCGAGGTAGACTTAGACATTTTCCTCCCAAAAATTCATGTATTTATCGGTATCTATGTCATCTGCGGAAACGAAATAACTCACATCTATAACTTCAAAGAAAAGCCTGCTTAATGTCACAATTTCTAATCGCACTTTTTGTATTCCACGTAATACCGTCTGTCCGTCTGTTCATATTGTCCCCAGTGATGAGGCATAGGGCCTTCCAAGTAGAGGTTTCCATTACTTAGATAAATTTTATTACGCCTATTTTCCAAGAGAGGGCAGAATATCACGTAATACTGCATACCTATTAATTAGCAACATCGTATAGTAAACAGGGACATGGAAGAATAACTTTTAGAGATCAACAAAATGTACGGCCTCCTCCGTAAAATGTCCGAATACTCATTAGATCCCTAATGAGAGAATCCTAGACTAAAATCTAACATTCGACTAATTGAAAGGTGTAAATCAAAAGACGAAATTAAATTTAAAGTACTTTAAAATTTTGGAAGACTGAGTTTACGTTTTTATATAAGTTACCATCAAGTGCAATCATCACTGTGCTCTAAGTTTGAAATCAATGAGGAAAATTTCAATGGAATAGCTGGCTTCCGTAAATGACAATCGTAACTTTTGTATAAAAAATTCTCATATTTTGTTTCAAGGACTAATGTATTGATCTTATATTTATGCTTTTATACAGTTTTTAAGGTGGCGAATTTATACGTCAGTAGGAGTGATAAGGATTTAATAACAGATGCTTAAAGAGTACCTTCCTTCAACGAATAATGAATATTTCATTTCCAAAGCTATGTTAATACAATGTTGAAGAGTCATCTGTATTATTTATAATTTTAATATTAAAACGTAAATTTTAAATAAATTACAGAACTATGTGTTTAGTAGAGCTTGATTGTATGACCATGTTTAATTCATATCGACATTAATCAACCTTCTCGTCTGACATTTTAATTGTATTAAATAATTCAGTACTAAATATTTTGGTAGATATCCTGGCTTATTATAACATCAATATGCCGTATTATATTATATTATTTTCTTTAAAAAATTATTGAATTCTTTATTTATTACAGTGAAAATGTACACTAAAGATTTGTTTACTATCTAAACAACTTAAATCTTAGACATGTAACCCACGGTTTTGAAATGCTGTCTCTTATACTTGTCTAAATTGTCAATGATAAAAAGACGCAACTGGCAAAAATAAAGTTTATATCATAATCTTAAAACTACAATGGGTTATTTTAAATTCCTCTCTTGTTAACATTGTTATTTCATGAAGAAAAATCGCTTTGTAAGTAAGTCCTTCAATTTATGACTGAAAATAAGGCCTACAGCTCATGACGGGATAAGATTTATATTATGTACATTTCAAGAAAAATCTCTAATCCTGACAGATACACTATTTGTAAGTAAACACCTGTGGCTTTCACCTGAAGAATTCTAGAGGTCTCAAAAAGGGAACCTTGCACATCAAATCCCAAATTACTTTTATTCATTTTATTGAAGAAATAAGAAGGAAAAAATCAGACGTAAAGAGGATTTCCATAAATTTTATAAAACCTGCTCTTCAAAATTATGAGGCACGTATAAACTACATATTATGTGAAACATGCATAGACTATAATAATGTAGTATGATATGAAAACACTGAGCAGTTTCTCTTTCTCTCCCTAGCGAAGCAGGAGCCAGTCCTGCGGTGTTCGTTTCCGACCCGGAATAACTATATGACTAAAGTGGCGAGAGACGCGATAATAACACGAAATATAGTCCCCACCCACCGGCGGCGGAGGAGAAAGATGCATACTACCCAGCCCGAGAACAGCAATCTACTTTGTCCCTACTGAGGCGTCAGGAATATATTGTTCATGGGGTGAAGATGTAGCCATGTTGCGAGAAAGAATAATCAAGACTCCATAGACTGTTCACAATAATAATAATGATAATAATAATAACAATAATAATCACAATGGTAACAATAAAAAAATAATAATGAAATAAGAATGCAATAATATAATAATAACAATAATACCTGCAGAAACTTTTCTATACCGGTATAGAACCGAAAAACACTGGCAGAATTGGAGATTATTTATATGTTACTGATCTGGCAGTCACGTAGTAATTTCCATGTGACCACACACCTCCATTTTCGTGGATTTTTCAACCCATTTCCCGGAAAGGAATTATTTATCTATGGATTGCGTGTGATCAGCAAGAAGCAAGGCTGGTATGCTTTTAAGTAAATAAATAAAACGAAGATAATAAATTGGCAATGAAACTTAGCTGTAGCAAAATGAGCCTTTAAATCATTTCAACTCTAATCGCTATTGAAAAAAAAAAATCTTTAAATCAAGATCACCTGGGTGTCCCTACGCATTCCGAATGCCTAATATTAAATAACTGTTGTTTTATGAAAATGTTTCTATTTGATGGTATGAATTTTTGTTTTACCTGCTTGACATTCTGATGAAGTCAGCAATGCCTATCAGCTAACTGCTTGCGTCACATCCATTTACACCTCCATTTTTATGCCAGTTAAATTAATGTTTTATTAATGTTTAAAGGCAACTCGATTCGTTATTTTGGTTATTTAACGAGTGTTTTGCAACATAGGCTTAGAATTGAAACCGAGACATGGACGTATAACATTTATGCTTTTTTCCTGGGTCGGGATCGAACATGCGACCATGGACACATAAAGTCAGTGCCATACTGACTACGCCACGCTGACTGATATTGGAATCATTTCAAGAGCGGTCACTTTAGTCTATTTCCATTCGTTATACATAGGCCTACAGCAACTAAATTTATTCTGACTTCAAAGATAAGTAATCTGCAAGCCGGCTTTCGTCGAACCCAAAAAATCAGAATCCCACTTCATACGTCGGCCATGGAATTTAAGCAAGCGATCACTTAAACGTTACTCTATTCTAACGACGCTAAAAATGTCATAATTACCGTACCTAAATTACTTACTTTTATGGCATAGAGGAATAGGTTATAGGCATTAAGGTAATATAACTTCACAAATAAAATTATGTTAATCGTTTCTGTAATTATTTATGAATCACTATTAATACAATCTAATGCCAGTACATGAGAGGTCAGAGTCCCAATGACGGGAGTCACATCTCGCGCTATGCAGGTTCGCACGATGTGATTTTTTGCCTACTGAAGCAGGCTGTCCAACTATGTTTGGTTAGATTACGAACAGTGATATTAGTTTATCAGGGGCATCCCTCTTTGAGACATCACACCGCAACCGTCCAATCATGAGTTTCTTTTCTTTTCTCTAACATTTCCTTTTACTGCAACTAAAGGTATTTTTATAATGAATGGAGTAATGGTAGAATGGCAGGGTGAACGGGAACACTCCGAGAAAACCTACCTAGACCTCAATTTACCCTGGTCCCAATCACTATGCCATGGGGCGGCCTTTCCTTTTCGGTTACGGCGGAAATTATTCCATTTTCTGCCAGACCGTTATACAAAAGAACTGTGTATTTTAGGGCGAGTGGGTTGGACTCAGTCGTTCGCCAAGCTAACATTCTTCTCCATAGATCGATTTATAACGAAATATGTGTGACGTTAGGTATTTTATGAAGAAAATACTTTAAAGTAAGAGTCTCCCTACAATTGAATTTTACGCATGAAAGGACTGACATGAAATTAATAATATAGTTCCAAATACAATCCTAAGATACCGCAAGGATTCTTGTAACTTTGAGATTCAGCAACAACTTTCAAGAACTTATTACATTTATACTCTACTGAAAAACGTAAGTAAAAAATAAGTAAAATGTTAGTTACTGGCTTTTCCCCTTCAAGTAACACTCATTCTATGTAATGGTTCAATATGGACAAGAGTTACATGAAGTTTAAAACGCATCCAGTATGGTTTACCTTCCCGTAGGAGTTAACTGCTGATGCACTCTATCAGTAGGAAAACTAATTACCGCAATAGACTGTTAATATACGGATATGCCGCGCTGCAAGATCGTACGGCCAACACTAATCCAGCACTTTGCTCAAATTGCTAAAGGAAAGCACAAAAAATCTCTTTATTGTACAACATGAACACCGTGTCTAAAAAATCTTGCTTATAACTTGCAATTATTACTAGAAAATCATTACCTGGACTGTTTGGCCTGCAGATAACGCTAGAGAAACCATTAAATTCCTATCTCAGACATTATGATCTTCTGTTTACTACCAAGCATAATAAACCTAATAGAAATCAGTCGTGCAACTATGTAAACTTACTGCACGTTAATTCTTTTCGGAAACATTAATAGTGTTCAAAAATGGCTGAATAAGGAAATCAGCAGTAATTTTACAAGGAAACATTTACCATTGAGAATTAACAGCATAGTGTGCACATTTCTACTAGATAAAACGAAAACATCACGATGTCGAGACTGAACTTTTATACACTCACCAAATACATTGTTTGATCAAATTATTAAAGAAAAAATTCTAATGATATATACATGAATAGAGCTAGTGAACAGTGTAAAATTTTAAAGTACGCCTCGTTTCCCTGGGGTCGTTTCCAGAAACAAAACACAGTTTCCTGGACATATATATTCCAATAGATACAGCAAGTATTCAGCAATTATTCAACATATTTGCAACAGGAATTGAAACACTTGTCATGCCGTGGAACCAATTTTTGAATACCTGTGTCGTACAAGTCTGCCGCCAGGGATTTGAACCACTGTGTTAAAATCATCTCCTCTCTGTCATTCTCTGTCATTCCCTGTCATTTCTTGAGGTGTAGGAAAAGATGGAATTCACTGGGAGCGAGGGACGAGCTGTAGGGTGGATGTTTAAACACCTCCTAGCAAGTCTTCTTCAGAAATATATATATATATATATATATTAGGGATGGGTCGATACCAGATTTTCTCGATACTCGATACTCGATACCGATACATGATTTTTTCCTCGATACTCGATACTTCGATACTCGATACTTCGATACTCGATACCTTCAACATTTCCAGTTTCAATAAATAGGTTCATTAAAAATTATCATTTGAGAGAACTGTGTAATACCAACTAAATAAATTAAGTTTGCATATTTAATGAGACAAAATTTAATATCATCAGTAGCCTATAATTATTTTTAAACTCTACATTAAAACTAAAACTAGTTTTTTAAACAGTCCACTTACAAGTTTTTGTTAAAAAATACCAGCATTCTCACTTAATTGCAGAATTACAAAAGTATCGAAAAAGTATCAACCTAGTTTTCTGAAGTATCGTTCGATGCCGATACCATGCAAGTATCGAGAGTATCGTGGTATCGAAAGTATCGAGGACCCATCCCTAATATATATATATATATATATATATATATATATCCACGAAATTGTGTTTTTTTTTCTGTAAACGGCCCCAGGGAAACTTAGTTTATGGACGCGCCTCGTTGAAATTTTACAGAATAAGACAGAAAAATGTAAGATTGCAGATTGTTGACGACGTGCAGAGGACAGAAAAACTGTGTTCTTTGCTACGGTGTGCTCGAGTTCTCGACTGGATAATATGATAACTTAGTTTTCTTGCTACACGGACGGTAATTTGGAAAGCAAATTGATCGCAGATCGCAAAAGAGTGCACCGCATGGAGAATTTTTACGTAATGTGTACTCACAATATATAGTCACTGATTTCACGTCGCATTTCCTCTGTCTCTTTTATTTTTGACTTAATTGACTAATTCTTTTATTATGTTAAAATAAAAAGAATTACATCTGTGTTAATCTTTTAAAATAGTTTTTCTCATTCACTCTTTGTAAAGAAACATATATTGTGAATTATAAATTTCTCATAATCAGCAGTTTATTCTTAGGATACCACATACTTAGCGGACACAAATCTTACTGTCAAGGTTCCTGGAAATTATGGAAAGGAACTCATGGTGGTTTCTCGTTGCTTTATGTGAGACAATATAGCTCAATATTGAGATTAATCCACATTTACAATACGACATAGACATTTTCTAGCGTAAATGGATCTCTAAGATAGTGTCAAGATTGAATGGTAGTAAGAAAAACTTGGCTTGGGTTCAGCCTGGAACATTCTAAAGAATGCAGTGTAAAGAATTACAAATAATGCAAGTATTCATTCTGAATAGTGGGTTTCATAGCGAATAGAAATTATAAAATAAAATATTTATTACAAATTATTTACAACAAAAGGAACTTATTTTTACAAATTATAAAATACATGATATTAAGAAAACGTACTGACAGTTCTTCGTAATAACATGCTGGGCAGTTTGTCATGTATTATTAGTAGGAATCTGAAACATTTGATTTTTTATCATATGCCACGATATGACGGATTAGAATAATAATCTTCTCGAATAGTCAGCCCAGATAATTCGTTTCTACATCTATATACTATATATTAACGTAACATTTTTGACGTCTATCAGCCAGCCCTATAAGAACTGTCTGTTACACTCACCTCAGTTCCTACTGTAATGGCTATTATTATCATCACACTTCTTTCCCACTTTTATTTGTGTTCCTGACACTCCTAAAATTTTTTTTTTTTCAAGATGGATGTTAGTTCGTAGAAACTTGAAGGTTCGTAGAAGTTCTAACGTGAATTGGTCTGAATGATTAGATTCTTGAGTTGTTCAGTTACAACCACGTTATCAAGAAATAAAGAAGGAATACTGCCTGGAATCCTATTTTCTATGGAGTATGCCTTGGAGTTTGGCAAATAGAAATATGTAAATGAAAGAATCTATTGGTAAATGTGTACAATTCAAACGCTTTGATTATTCTAGTACTTAACGGAGTAGGTACAGCTTACAACTTTTTTTTTCAAAATAAGTTTCAACATAACATTTCAGTTCATTTTGGTGCAAAAATTATTTAAATATCTAAATTTTATTGATAAGAAGAAATGAATTAAAATACAATATCCTAGATTTATTGAAAAAAGCTGTCAGCCACCTATGCAATATTATAATATGTTTAATGCTCAAAATACCATTTTACAGAATATTTTGCTTGATAACTGAGAAACTGGTGAACAAAATTTCATGCATTTTTGTGCAAGTCACCACATATAATATTAAAAAATGACCTAAACCATGAGTTTCTTTTGCCTAGAAAAATAATTTAGTGATTAAAATACATTTGAAAATCCTTACGTAATGTAAGACATTTAATCATGTTAAACATATTATTTATTCCGGTCACGGAAACCACTATTAACGGCCGTGGGTACCTGCATACTAACTACGTGCCCCTAATCCTACCATCTGCTTATGGTAGATGACGCAGCGGTCGGGTGGCAGGCCTAGCCTCTTCAGGGATATACCGCCAAGGAGTTCAGTTTAGTTTTACATTGTCTGTTATCTAAAAGGAAAAATTGCAACTGCTGGAGTAAAGCCCTGTTCAAGTTTTGGCCATTCTGAATTAACTGGGTCAAACGACAAACAATGAAGTCTAAAATTAGAAAATTTATATTATTACATAAATTACTACCTTACTTCTGTCATTGTAACAAGATTTTCAATATTTAAAATATAGAAGCAATTGCTTTATCTTTTCTTAAAATTCGTTTACCTTAAATTTTTATGAATTATTATTGATAAACCCATATATTTTCATTGTTGTAAATAGTCCGGTAACATGTTCTGTTCTTAATGTAAATAATATTAACTCATACTTTTTCTATATATGTAAATATTTTTTTTTTGTATTACTAATTATTTTAGTGTAAGTTTTTCATTGCACTGAACTGAACCGCCCCCGAGCACAATCTTTGCTTTTCGGGTGGCTTTTGAATTCACATTTGCAAATATTTTATATCGTAATTTGTAGCAATATATTTATTACTATTATTATTATTATTATTATTATTATTATTATTATTATTATTATTATTATTATTATTATTATCATCATCATCATCATCAATATTAAGCTTAAAATTTGACGGCGAACATTTTTATCTATCTTTAAGTTTTAAAATGAAAATGTTAAAAATGGTTTGAAAATTCTAAATTCTGACATAGGCTACCAAATCACAGTACACAAGAGAGGAAAGTAGAGCAATAGAACACAAGCGCCAAAAAGTTGTCGGGACCGGAGTATAGCCTATGGTCAAGGGCTCGGGGGCGGTGGAGGGCCAAAAAAAAAAATCACAGCCATTTTGAAAATCTTATGTATAAAATTAATTGCGTGTTTGAAATTTTAAAATGGTCTAAATGTATTATCAATGGTTTCCAATGTATTAAATTTCACTTCTTATGAGCCATGTCACTAAGAAAAATAAAATGAATTCGGTCAAGTTTTCAGTGCTTTAAGCTGTAAAGGTTTATATAGTAGTATTTTCGTTATGTGATTTACAACTCATTTTGCTTTAGTCTTGTTACAAATGTCACAGTCAATTGAGCATGGCTAATTATCTAAATCGAAGACTTCTATTTCCTAAGATGTTTTATCCGAGTGAATGAAAATCATCCAAATTGAACGGAGCGTTCAAAATTTGATGGTTAAGATATTTTGTTGGTTGCTGGGAGTGGTTGTTGTTCTATACAGTGGGATGGTACACCACTTCTGCAGGAGCTACCCGCTACACAAATCGGTTTGTAAAAGTTTGAGGCGCACACTGAGCGAGGTTTGGGCTGTGGTTACCGTAGACTGAGACAAGAGGAGCTACACAGGTGGAAACCGCACGGTGAGCATCACACTTAAGAGGCAGACAGGTATCAAAGGAAACCGCATCATCTAGACTAGAAAACCAGACGAAAAAACAAAAAAGAAGTAGTAGCGAAAATTATAATTTTCACAAAATTAATAGGACTTAATAAAAACTTAATGTTGCTGTCCTACAAAGGCTTGCGGTCTTACGCTGTCATCTGTTATTTTCGTTTGAATACTCAGTAAGTTTGGGTCATAGGAAATCGCACAGGGATTACCTCAGTATTTGCGAGGACCTTTCCGGTGAACTCTATTTGTGGAGTATGTGTGCATTTGTGATTATGTCACAGTGAACTGCGTTTCTCTTGATTTTATGAAAATACAGGTTTTACTTGTACCCAATTTATAAGTACATTATTGCCTTTTGCGATAAATAAAGTATCACTGAATGTTTGGAAACGTCGCGACATTCACGTAGCCAAGACAATTTTGTTATTATTGTTATAGTTATTATTGTTGTTATTGTTATTATCATTATTAGTAGTAGTAGCAGAAGCAGTATGGTATTATTATTATTATAATTATTGTTATTATCATTATTAATTTTACTGTTATTATCATCTCTATTACTGTTGTTGTTATTAGAATATCGGTGAGATATGCATTCCATGTCTTTACAAGTGTAATTTCTTGGTTTTGATGTTCTGTATTTTTACTTTCTAGAATTTTTGCCTTGAACTCCGCATTCGATAATAATTATGAAGAGGTTTTTAAAGAATTTGATTCAGGGTATTGTTAATTAAATTAATACATAGTAGATTTCACCCAAAAATTAAGTTATAGGATATTTTCTATACCTAATATTTGCTCACACAAAGATTTCATTCACTTATCGAAACTAGTGTTCCACTGATAATACTTCTCACTTGCTTAAGACTCTTTAACAGTTCCCTCTATTCCATAGGAAGCCAAATTCTAAAACAGGAAACTAAGTTAATTATAGTAGAAATTTGAAAAGCATACATCAGCAGCGCTGTGGATGATTAGCGGCATTATTTCTGTATCCCTTTTCCTTCTTATTTTCATCTGAGAACTGGCTGGTGCAGATTCCACATTTCGATATTAGGAAAAGTAATGAGAAATGCCGGCAGCTCGTACATACAAAATGAGATCGAAGGCCTCCGTCGTCGTATGCAAGAGAAATGTCAAAATGCGGTAATGGCTGTAAAGGACAACTTTTGTTTTTTTGAGGGATGACGGAGGAGAAAGCAGTGAAGGAAGTGGAAGGGAGACAGAAGAGTTTGGCATGTTTTAGGTTTCTCTTTTCCTTCCCTTCAACATTTCTCTGAGTTAAAAATCTCCCTTTCCTAGCTTGGTGGGAGGGATGGAGGGATGGGATTTTTAGGTTTGTAGATTTTCCAACGGTGTAAATTCATTTCTACCAGTTTTATGAAACTAAAAGAAAGGAAAGGAGTTGAGTCTGGCATGGTGACGCCACGTGCTGACCCAAGTTCAAGCCACATGCGGTTTCCTCACTTCATTTTTACATCCTTCCGCGATTTTATTCTGGTGGAAAAGAAGAGCTTGGATACATTCGTGTAATTAATTTCATTAAAAGTTTAGTATACCTCGTTTTCGTTTCTTTTAAATCCGGTACCCATAACACATGGCTGAGGATTATGAACCTTCTCTTAATTTATTCACGACTGGAGTGTACTAATTTAAGTACATGAGTACTCTTGTGTTTAACTCATTAGGATTTAGCCGCACAGCGTAGGTGTAGCATAATTATACAAGTGTGGTAATTCGTGGTAAGAGAGCGGAATTCTAGATTGTAAATTTACCATGTCAAAGATACTTCAGGGGGATGCTAAATAAAAAATGGAAACTATAAAAGTTCATGAAATCATTATAACCGAAATGATAGTACTATACTATTTACTATTTTTATTATTTACTTATTATTGAGCGCTGAAGTTATATAAAATGTTATACCAAAATTCCATTATCTAAGAAATTCTATGTCGAAAGACGCCATGAAGGCACTCAGCAATAAAATAAAACAAAGACATACTAAATGATGGATCTGTGGATGAGTGGGTTACTTAAATCTGATGGCTATCAAAAGGCTATTCTTAGGCTTATTATTTTTCTTAAAGGATACGTGAAAATCATAATTGTATGGATAATACATGAATAAAAAAATGTTTGAATTATCTGAAACAATATTTTTTTATATAATACATTAAACTTGTGTTGCAAAAAACATGATCAATGCACCTTGGAAGAAGGTACAGTTACAGGACCTCCAATTTCTAATGTATTAAATATGTTTACGTATTACAGACTACATTAATATTAAATTATAAAGATTCAGGGTGTATGATTACAATTGCCAAATATTTATGGGACATGTTCATTAAAAATAAACATGAAAAGTCTTATAAAAAAGTGAAATTGAATAATCTGAATTACGGGAAATTTATAATTTAACAACCAGAATACTAAATGTCTCACTTTTGGAACAATGAAACAATTAATGACCAGCCAGTCAAAAGCAATCAGAATAAAAGTAAAAAAAAAATCCCATTATATGCTCTAAAATATGTAACCAAAGTACGAAAAACCTAAAAATTAATAAAAGAAAAAAATTAATTAAGGATTAGTATTACATTGTGTGTATGACTTTTGAATAAGACACGGTCTGTGATTATATTACGAAATTATGAGGCTTCTTTACATTATACCATCCTAATTTTTTGTGTGTTAATTTAAGTGAATTAAGAAACAATATTTAGAACAAAAGACCGGAGGTAATAATTATCTTCAACCGACATTTACTCAGTTTAACGTCTCATAAAAATTTAAAAGTTCTTAACGTCCTTCATCTCAGAGCTATGATTAAAACGAAGACTTTATGCCAAAAGTATACACACTGTACGTAATAAGTAAATATTATAACAGTACAGGGCACAGAGATGGTACAAAAGAGGGAGCAGTACTGAAAATGAAGAAGAAAATGAAAGAGAAGGGGTACCCTACAGAACATGGAGATGAGTTCTGGTTGACTCTTACGAAGGAACAGTCTCAAGAAGACTTGGTTTTTGTTCTAAGTACTTAGAGAGAAAATGAGATAGAAGACATTTCTTGAGACAGTAGAACCTTCACCGCCATAAGCAGCGAACGTCAGCTTAAGACACTTGCTGCCATAACCTAACCTCGACGCTCTTGCGGCCGTGTTAACCAGGCCTTATGTTTGTCCGTGGCTAATTTTAAAACCTGCTACACTGACAGCAGAGATGAGTAGAATTAATAATTCTGTTCATATCCCCCTCTGGAAGGAATTGTGATGCAGTGTGTACAGCAGTCTCTGACAAGAAGAGGTTACTGCTGGTGAGATTGTTTTTCAAGATGAGAATATATTCTTTAAGAAAGAGGATTCATTTTAAACAAACAAGCAGTTAATTTTTAGACAATTCTTCCAGTAAAAACATCAGATAATGATGAGATCACTTATAATTCTGTAGATTCTACATTCTGCATTTCTGCATTTATTGTATGGGTAGATTCTATAACGAATGCAAAATGAAAAACTTCAAATTTGAAACGCTTTAAAAAGTAATATGAAAAATTATTTATATATACTAAAGGAAGAAAAGAAAGTAAATTAAGGAGCTTAATACATTTGATTTAAAAAATACTTGTGGTGGATAGATTAAAAAAATAAAATTTGCATTTGAATTTTCCATAGAAGCCCCATTTATTCACAGTTTTTGGGTAAAAAGGAGCATTTTATCAATTTTCCATATCTTTTTTTGTGCATTAACGTTCAGTCATTATCATAATAGATATAAACAAACTACGGTATTAGATTGTATTGTCTCACATTTCAGTTCAAAAATGTTTACTGTACCTATGCTGCAGCAGTATTGCGTCAACTTTATGGTTGATTTACATACCGATATGAAGATATTTCATGAAAAACTTCGCTATTGTATATTACTTTGAAGAAATATTTTATTAAAATATAACAAAAACGTGATAGATATATAAGCTTTCATGAACCACAGATTATTGTCTCTGTTGGACACTACATGAGAGGTTCCATCTGGCGCTGTGAATTGAACTCCGGCTTAGCTCAGTTGGTAGAGCATTGGCTCGAATAGCCAAAGGTACTGGGTTCAAGTCCCAGTGTCGGAGGAATTTTTCTCCTATAATATTCTCATTAACAAAAACATTCTTGTGCAATTGACGAATTCAAATACTAAAGGATACAAGAACACTTAAAGAGCTAGTTTACGTATTAATTACAAAGCATCATGATAGGAAAGTTTTTAAATACAGATTCATGCGGAGGAATTGTAGGTAATTAATAAAACCGTATAAAAATAATTAAAAGTCTATTTAAATGACTATAGTGGAGAAATAGAAAGGTAGGCACTTTTTCAGATAAAGTTACACTGATCTAAGATGATCCCAAACACATACAACACCCCGCCCTAGATTAACCTAACGCCCGAACTGCATAAGCAGAAGCAACTTCTCCGACAGTAACGTAATGCACGTAGTCTAATTAATAGCCTGCAGGGGCAGATGCAGTTTTCAGCGCCCGAACTCCATAAGCAGAAGCAACTTCTCCGACAGTAACGTAATGCACGTAGTCTAATTAATAGCTTGCAGGGGCAGATGCAGTTTTCATTCGTGAAATGAGGTACAAGTTGAATCGCTAATGCCTGCAAACGCATTTTCCTGTAATAGCTTAACACATTACCAGATAAAAATACGGCATTATCGGCGATTGAACTCAACCACCTATGCCAAGGTTACTGCTGTCAACTAATAAGAGGAAAAATTTGATGGGTGAATGTCGCAAACGCGAAATGTGTTAGTAGGCACAAAAGTTAAATTAGGGAATTAAAAGGTTCCTGACCGCCAAAACATAATTTTATGATTACGAATAAAACACGAAATCTGGGTTATTTATATATGTTAATGGTCTATATATTTTTATCACGAAATATTTGGTTTATTCATGAATTATGGGAAAATTCGGTAATCAAGAATATTTCTATCTTCGACTCAATTAACATAAGGCTTTTTTTTCAAGGATTGTTATGCTATTGACTGAGCGAAGCGAGGTCTTGTTTTGACAGCAGAATTTCATCCGTTTGTAAACTTGTTTGTTGTGCAGTCTGGCCCAAACGCGTTCTACCTTCTTTCAGTTTTGTATAAATGTTTCTCGAAGCCATTAGGCCTAAAAGCGACATATGTGTAAGGTGTTTTATTTTTTGATCCCGTTTCAAGATGGTGGTGGCCGTTTTAATGGTTCCGTTTCATGAAATGTTCAGCTTCTTTCAACGATTCAATGAAACTATTTCCGTGGAAACAATGTTGTCTTAAAAAGTGAATGACAACGTTGGCTAAACCTTCAAAAACTGCGATGAAGGGGAGATGTTAGATATTTTTGGACGCGAGGTCTACTTTTCACGGAACACCTAGTTTGTATTTGTAAGCAGAAACTAATTTCTCAGAGGGAAATAATAATATGCTTTTGGGAGTGCTGTCCCGAAAGTTTTATTAGGGACTGTCATTTCCCCTCTATTTTTGTGAATCTACTTAGCAGTGTATTTTATACTACATTATGAAAGTTGCAACAGTGAAGATCTTGCTCATTCTTAAAACACACTTAGTGGGGTATCGTGTGCTGACTTTTGTGACAAAATATCAGAATAAAATGCACTTCTTGATAAAATTCATAAAGTTGAAAAAAAATGTCAATGAGTCATCTATACCAATCGGAAGAAGAAATTTAAGAAGTAATTTAAGTAATTTGGGATAATTGTGTGCACTAGACAAAGACAAGTTGTCAGTGTTCACTAAATTTTGTGGACGAAATTCTTGTCCCCTTTTTCCTTACTTATCCTAGATTTAAAATGTCTCCTTTTTATGTATACAATGACTCCCTAAAGTAGGGCGACCATGGGATTGCCTCATTCTGAGGACCCAAAAATTGGTCTCACGTATTTATTTTGGTGAAACTTGTTTTTTTATTTTTTTAACTTGTTTTTAAAATTAGTACACTGCAATTATTTGTCACATATCCTACCATTTATTAGCATAAGCAAGAATTCGTCTTTGAAAATCGTTGGAAGTTTAGTTACCGTGGCATATTATAAATACGTTGGCCTACTTGTTATACATGATTCATTGAAGCTGTAGGGACTTCGGTAAATATAACTGGAGTGGTAAACCAATGTAAAACTCTGTCTTGACATATTAGCGCAGAAGAATATTTGGAAAGAGATTCCATCTGGCGCCGTGAATTTAACTCTGGCTAGCTCGGTTGTGAGAGCATCAGTACCGATAGGCGGAAGTCACTACCTTGAATCCCGGTGTCAAGGGAATTTTTCTTCTAAAATATTCTAATGTAAAATTCATTAGAAATGAATCTAGGCGTAAATAGCAATTTATTCACACATCTACGTGCCTAATGGTTAGCGATGCTGACTATGGATCCGCAGGTGTAGGTTCGATCTCCGGATTTTTCTGAAGTAGGGAAATCTGGAACGGGGTGTACTCAGCCTCGTGACAAAACCAAGGCGATACTTCATAAAAAAAAGTACCTGCTCCGATCACGAAAGCCATCAATAACTGCCGTAGGAGTCGGCATGCTGGGAATACATTACACCAAGTTACCAAGTTACACTTGCCTGTAAGAACAATTACATGTGACCATCCCTATAGTAAGGCGTAGCCTACATCTCGACATAATTTATCTTTCCGTTCAATAATATTCATTCTCACAGCAACTTAAGTCACTAAACTAAACTCCGTGGCGCTACATCACTTGTGGGAACAGACCTACCATCCAACAGCTGCATTATCTACCGTAGGCAAAATATGACAGTATTGGGGGAACGTGATCAGTAGGGGGCGGATTTCTATGACCTAAAAATAGGATATATGCATGCATTTATGACTTAAAAAATGTTAAAATATCACCAATAATATTTAAAATATGACTTTACCACTTACACATTGAGTATCTATTTTTGAGTTTCATTACAATACATTTTATTAAAATATAGTGTTAATTATTTAAAATATCTGTCAATTCTCAAAAAGTATCATTATAATGCAAAATTTACAAAATATGATATGAAACTTCAAAACATCTTTAATATGCACACAAATATGCCAAAAATATGACCTAAATATGTATATACATACTAAATATGCTACAATAGTTAAAAATTTCCTAAATATGCAGTTATAGGCACAATAAAAGCCGTTCCATTTTCACCAGGATGCTTGGAATCGGATTTAAATTAGTCGGAAACCTGAAATAATGCAAAGGGGAAAAATATGACATGTCATAGAAATCCTCCCCCTAATCGTAACTTATTTGAAAATCGTAACTTAATGCGCATTGATTAAAAACACAAGTTCAATTCGCTGCATGCCGATGAGACTGTTAGGTAGATTTCGAAGAAAAATTTACCTATTGCAATGGATACCATGTCATGATTTTCAAAAAATTCTTTCATATCTTTACGTTTCATGCTCCCCTAAGTACGAAACCACCGCCGTTCAAAAAAAATTTTTGTGATATTTATATATATATATATATATATATATATATATATATATATATATATACACGATCTTTACACGATAGCGGCCGTAATTTTGAAGATATTTGAACCAAATTTTAATATGTTATTTCTAGGCCCAATAGTTCGGACAAGTTCGTTAATGAGCAAAATTGGCCCAAGGGGGTGGTCGGGGGAGGGGGTTGAAATGTTTAAAAATGTATATCTCGGCCCCTATGAAGTATAGAGGGAAACTTTATTTGAATAAATTAGAGTACTCCCTATGGAATTCACAGTGACATCAACGATTCGGGGGTTCGAGTGAGGGTGGGGGTGGGGTGGGGGGATGAAAATTAGAAACTTTTGAAACCACGTCTTGTGGGGTATCGTTGAAAAGCTCTTGATGAGTACTCTACAAATCAATAACTAGTTTCTTTATAGCTCTCATATGACGCGAGATTTTAATGTTTGAAAATAATAACACTTAAAAGAATTATTATAATATCATAATTTTGTCTTGTTTAGCGGCTTTGCTAATTTTATTCATTGCTGATCTTGCGCACGGCCTCCCAGAATATTATATCCTATTCAAAACAAATGATTGTAGGCTCTTCCTCTTTACCGAATTCAGTTCTTATTACTGCGGGTTTGCCATGCCAAGGCTAAAAAAGAAGAGTGCTGCGCAGCGATAATAAATTAAACCAAAAGCACTTTGAAATCTACCTCAGCCTGTAGGCCTGCCTAAAGGGATTTTTTTTATTCTGTTTTAATTTTAACTTATCTTCATTGGGTTATCCCATTGTTGGTAGTATTGGTTAGTATCTCATAACTAATTCGAATATTCATTCGTTTGGTGTACCGTGATCTGATAGCTGACACAATGGTGATTTCATTTTAAGCAACGCAAGTAAGAAAGGAATTATCACTTATTAGTATTAGTATTAGCCCATAAAGTCCCCATGGGGCTCGGGTCTCTCTCCTGAAAGAGGAGGCTTGATTGTAGCCATCCCGGTTAGCCATTCCGGGAGGGATCTTCATAATGTTGCTTCTGGTTCAGTAATATAATCCATTAAATAGTCTTAATAAATCTTACTCGAGATTAAGAGTTTCATCGGATAAATTCGCTCGCGCTTCCACTCTCGAATGTATCGATAAACTCGCAACCCCACGTGGGATCACCTATGATAAATTCATCGTAATTTGTTAATTTATAAGAGTATAGTAACATCTGAATTCCATTAAGTAGGCTAATGATGTTTAAATTCATGATTTAGTACGTGGAAACACCACAATTCCGACAAAGGAGCTGTTTGAACAGGAAAATTTACAAGGAAGTAATAAAGAAACAAGTGTCTATAAGTCAAAGAAGAAGAGTTGGGGATGGAAAAAAAATGGGTTGGTTTAATCCTGATGCCTCGCAGGTAAGTACACAATAGGCGCGATCTATGTCGGATCGATTTGAGTAAGGAAAGTGAAGCCGCTGGGATTGTTTGAGCCAACGAAGCGAGAAACAGAGAAATCCGATATCAACCCTACCTTACCCTATCTCACCCCGCTCTACCGGATACACAACCACACGGAGGTAGTGGAATGGCATTTATTATCAACTCGAAACCTCCCCCTCCCGATCAGGAAGCGCGACGCATCAGGACGCTTCTTAAATAAAAAGAGCAGGAAAGCCCCTGGTTTACTTGTCTTCAAATGTGTACCGAACACCCTTTACTTCTTTGCTCTCAAATATTAGCATCTTATATATTTAATCCTTTATTTTTAATTCCAATTTGAGGGTAAGAATGAATTTGCAGAGATACTGTGGAATAAAGGAGAAAGGTTGGCCCCCTGCAAGTTTAATTTTGGCTCCCAAACAAAAGCTTCATGTTCAAGCATATGGATTCAGTAGCATGTCTTCGACCACGGAAAATATGAAATTTGACAGGCTGGCAGGATCTCTGAGGCATTAAAATTTTGCTGTATTATTATTACCGGTAGGCGGAATTATTATTGTTACTTTTAGTATTATTATTATTATTATTATGATTAATAATATTAGTAGAAGTGGTAGTAATAGTAGTATTATTAATACTAATAGTACCATAATTATGTTGTTAATATAGTTGTAACATTAAAGTTAAGTGATCCATATATAGACCATGAAGACCGTTAGGGTTCCAGGAGGTTGAGGCTCGAGCCAAACAAGAGGCTTGTGTTAGATTATTTTCAAACTTAATTTCGCAATACCTAGTTTGCTGATAATTGACATGTACCTGTGTGATCACTGGAAGTTGCGAACTCTTTTTATTTTACTGCTTTGCATGTCCCCCCCCCCATTATGACAACTTTACATTCCTTTCTTCTGGTTTTCATTTTGGACCCCCTAGGATCTCGCCCCTCCCCCCTGCATCGCGGAGTCTACGAGTCCTTCAGTTACTCCTTTGCAGAGAGATATTTTCTTTCAAGAATAAAACATTATTAATGTTCTGTACACACGAGATAAACCTGCTGACCGAAATTTGACAGCGAGATTGTTAATGAAAAGAAAAATAAGACATATTTTTAAATAGTATCCTTTTTTGTTCTTAAATTTAAATTCATGGGCCATTGGCTCTATCCCTGCAGAGAGCGACAGACTTTTCGTGGCGTGAATATCTTCAGCACGGTTCTCATAGACGGAATATAATCCGTGGACCCTGAGTCTACGAACTCAGGCTATTTACAGATTCTCATGTCTACAGAGATATTAATCTTTCTTAACGCTTCATATTTATTTAAGATTTCAACTGACTCATGTGGTAACAGGCTTGTGTCGCTCACATCGCAACCAAATAAATAGATAGCTAAATATAATCGGAAATTGATAGGGAAAAGCTGCAGCTCAAGAAACGATAAATGAAATGACTAACAGGTGCATAATCTGATGAAACAGTGGTTAGACAGGCTGGGGGGAAGACGGGTTGGAAAGCTGATATTTGATAATTTATTTATTTAATTAAACAATAGTCTACAGTGTTTATATAGTAATTCAGAAATTATAACGACAGGACTAGAAAATTAATATTTACAGTCCAGTAATTTTAGCAAAAGGACTAGGTGGATAAACTGATATAATCGACTAATCAGAGAAACAGACGAAGGGAGCCTGCAAAACACTGTGTGTTGGGTGTCCGTTGTCTGGTATCGGACGTCGGTACTAGGGTCGGTTATTGGTGGTAGGTGTATGTTTTTAGGTATCGGGTAGTCGGTTGTTAGGTATCTAGTGTCGACTGTTGGGTGTTTAGGTTCATATGTATTGAGTGTACCCGCACCTTATTCTTCAACGTTTCAAATCTCCGCTTTAGTAAGTGTCCATAATGACATTTTAAAATCGTAAAAACTATCTTATAATTTATTTATAATGAGATGTAAAATATCAAAGCCTCGAAAATGTCGATACTAGAAATAAGAAGTTTTTTTTTGCGTATTCTGTAGCATTTGTAGCGAATTAGCCCATTAGCAAACTCACTCATCTACCCCTTAAATCCGTTGGTAAGTAGAACACACAAACAAAAAAGTTGTATGTGGGATTTACGTATTTGGTACCGTCGTATTGCTGATAAAGGAAGTATTAGTGTCATTAAGAACATAGCATAACGTAGAAAACTGATTGGAAATTCCATGGGTTTATATTCTTGCAGGAAGAAGTTGTAACATACTTTCAGACAAATGAAACCACTTAATAAATTACTGCTGATATATTTCCCATATATGAAGCAACCTTTATAATTTTATCTACGAAGGATAATAATATTTTATGAATCATCTTGATAATGAGAATTGTACTCATTTAGCATTAAAAATTTAATCGAACATTTTATTAGGTGAAGTGTGTGCTTAGCATCTACTATCCTATGTTTGAACTGTGATGCGTTATTGAATTTTAAATTTGTCTTCTCTCTCCCTGTGTAATAATACAGCAGTATTTGAACATCACCATGTGGTAAATTCCGAAACGAGCAATTCTATTAGTCTGAATTTCAATCTTTTTTTTCCTCTCCCCAGCAAGTTAGCTTGCAGCTAACTGGAGTCAGTCGAGGCTCACTTTTCCACTTCTATGGGGTCGAAGGGGAGGAGGTAAGGGGATGAACCGGAATGGCTTTCCGGGTCTGAGAGGCGGAATGGGACCGGGGTCGTCTCTGGGGACAGGCACCCGCCGGAAACAACGGTGTTCCCGGCATGCTGACTTGAGCGCATCACTGTACTATAGCTGAATGAGTAAAAGGGGAAACCTTATGTTTTTATTTACGTATTTGATATTCAGATGTTTTTCTTAGTTAAAATATTCTTGGTTGAGTTAAATGTCATGGCTTGCTTTGTTTAATGAACAAGTCGTGACATTTAACCTTTTCTGGTACTGTAAACATGAGGATATATGTAAAATATGTAGGCTACATATCAAATATCGAGATTGTTTTCCCTGTGTTACCATTATAATTCGTAGAAACTAACTATCCTACTGAAATTTTATCCATTAATTTTAAACTTAAATCCTACCGATGGTTTTACTTGATGGTTGCTTATGTTATTGTTTAATACAGCTTTGTAGAGGTGAACACGGGTAATGTTTACTATCATCCTTTGCTGTTAAACAGATCAAAACTATACGATAGTAATGTTCACAGACTGAACGACGTGGAGGTTAGGTCGTGGTGGTGTTATTCTATTCGTGATACTTATTTAATGACGGTGTATTCTGCTACTGAAGAGTGTAACCGTCGCAGGAGAATAGGAATTCTGTCAAGCAGTTTTATTGTGATTGAATCATGAACCTAGTGTCTTAATGACTGCCCCATTCAGACTGACTTTTTTTTTATCATTTGGTAGCCCTCTTTTACTACAGTGGATTTTAGATTATTGAAAATAAAAGTTCTTTGTAAGAAGCAAAAATAAATACATACATTAAAATAAAATAAAATGGATAAATAGAGGACGTGTGATATTCTGGAGTTGCAAAGGGAGCACCTGGTAGAAATGGTTGGAAACCACTGATTTAAATAAAGTTTCAAAATCCGAAATACAAAAATGCAAAAAATCATAAATGAGATATGTGTTTGAACTCAATGAAGAACATTTTAGTAAAAAGCTGGTTTCCATAAATGATAGCTGTAAACAATGGGATAAAAATTCTCACATTTTAACATAAATCATAAGGCCTACTTTCATAATATTAGATACCACTGTTATTGTACAGTTAACATTCAAGACAGATATATAAGCATTCATGAGCCACAGATTATTGTCTCTGTTGGACACTACATGAGAATATTAGGCCTATAGGAGAAAAATTCCTCCGGCACTGGGACTTGAACCCAGGACCTTTGGCTATTCGCGCCAATGCTCTACCAACTGAGCTAAGCCGGAGCTCAATTCACAGCGCCAGATGGAGCTTCTCTCCTATGGCCGATTGCCCTAATGGTCTACCTCACAGACAGACAAGTTATGTCATATGCAGTACTGTGATGCACACTAAGTAGTGATTTTTGTGACCGGGCTCCCACTGTTATTGTACAGTTAACATTCAAGACAGATATATAAGCATTCATGAGCCACAGATTTTGCAATTTTTGTAGTGACGCTATATAAGGGAGTATAAGGGGTTAACAAAAAGACAGTATAGACGAATTGACACAAAAAGGGGGCCAAAGTGTAACGAATAGGATCACTTTCCTTTTACATTATGTAAAGTATCTGAAATTACTGAAATTACACAAAGACGCTGCACCTTTATTTTATAGCAGAGTCATGTTCAGGCAGGATAGAGGTCATTTTTTGTGCATTTCCTAATCTCCATCAGCACGATTGCCGGAAGCTCTTACGACACGTCCTTCCCTAATATGAGCAATTGCCAACAAAATTGTGTAATCCATTTTCACCCATGAGTGCTCCGATGTTCCCGTTGCGCCAGCTTCCCTCCGTTACCTTACCACTGCCACAGCCATAAGCCCTCAACCCGTCAGGCCAAGCTTTCACCTGCCAAACTCTCTCTGCCTCTAGCCACAACCCCGTCAGCTTTCCTTGTACGCCGCTTCGGTTACATCGGGCCGCCAGCTTTTGCGGTGTAGTACGACCTGTTTTCCCGCACCTTCCCTGACGCGAGCGGGATTAATGTCCGGGAATAATGACGTGGTGTGTGACTGCAGTCATGCGTCAGGGGACCACTGGTCCATCAGTCAGAAACAGAAAGACACAGAGGACGTTTAAAGTGTAATAAGTTTCAAAGTTAACAAAAACGTATTATAATATTGACTAAGTACCTGTAAGATTGCGTTCATTGGATGCTAAAGAAGATGTATGCTCTCCATACATTTATAATGAAGACAGGAAGTTACACTCGAAAGACGAACCAGTCTAACATGTGTAAGTAAATAAAATTAAAGTCTATAAAAGCATAAATTAAAATAGACAATTAAGAGCAATTTCTTTTTCTACATGGAAGGGAAGGGTACAATTAAACGATATTAATTCTAAATAAAATATTAATTTCTTGATACATGAATTTAAAATAAATTGTACAAAATATGTTGCACAAATTTTCTCAACATTTGATGTTTTAAGATTTGGATTAACGAGGATTTTTCTTGACAAAAGAAACTGGTATGTAGCCTATAATTTAAAAATTAATATACTAATTCTGAAATCAACCTCTAACAAATTGACTGAATAAATAAATTTATCAAACTTTCCTAGGTCAAGAGAATAAATCATTGAAGGCAGTGCAATGAAATAAAGAAAATATAATATCACTTAGTTTTACTTATATTATTTTGATTTGTAATTGGGATATTTTGATGGATTTTCGAAGTAAAATATCTGAATACTTTTAATTTATAAGATTCAGATTTGTCCAAGACACTCCAGTAATAGTTAGGCCAGTTATTTTATTTGTTAACATAATTACGATTGTTTATTAATATTATCATTAAAATTATTATTAATTAGCTTATTTTGTATGCTATAACTGCATTTGGTCAAATCGCTTGATTAGGGTCTTCGAGATTACCACTAAGCTCATGTAATATCAGTTCAGTTTAAATGATTGCGATATTGGGTGTTTCTTTTAGAAACATTTATTAAAAACTATACTTTCTTAAAGCAGTATCAATTTTGAGAGAAAATAACTTGATTAATTTTACTCCAAAATTGGAGAACAGTGTGTTTGATGTTAGGTATCAGGTGAATATGTACACACATTAATTATGCATAGTGTAATTCTGGTTGTAATTTTGCGGAATTTAAATAACATTATGTATACGTGTACAACCAATATAATTAATGTAGTAATTTTCAGCTTTCTATAGATATAAGTCATATGGGTCTTTGGAACTTGGAAGGTTAAATCAATAGCTGTGGATACTAACAAATAAATAAAAACTAAAGAGAGAAAATCGTTTTAAAAGATTATGAAAGAATCTTTTTCTAATGATCAAACATTCGCGAGTATTCGGCCTTTAAAGAGATTTAGTTCAAAACACACGCGTTTTGAACAGGAGAAAATTCATATTTAATTTCTCCCTCTGCAAATATTTTAATTTCCCATAAGCCGTATGTGTTATAAAAGGCTAGTAGAAGCTACGTTTCACCAGGAAAGAGCCTCAGAGACGATGTTATACATTAAACAGAGATAAAAGACCTATTCCATTTTATAAACCTCATCACTATGTCATGATACGGAAGGAAGGCTACAGGAAAAAGTGGCGAGAAGATTCTATATATTTTTTTTACAAATGCCCTTTCACCCTCATATCCTGCCCTTCCTATATGGTGTCTCTTATCCACTTTCACCACTCCCACCCCCACCCCGGCAAAGATCCACAGGTGGTAGTACACAGACAGAATTTTTCAGTGTGCTTTTCTGAATGGGAGCGTGACATTTTTTTACCCTCTTCTCGTACAGTTTTTTCGGCATTCCTCCCTCACCAACGCTTGGTGGGAAGGGTTTGGAGAGGAAAAAGAGAGAAAGAGTAAATAAAGAAATAGACTAATACAAACGAATTTCAGGAACGAATTGTGCAAAACGTCGGAGAAAATGACTGTGTTGAAGTGACAAATCTACTTAAAAAACTGACAAAATATACAAAGAGAGAATTGTGTTCGGAGAGTAAAGGGATTTTAGTTTAGCTATTGTACTGTCCTGAAATCGTAACTTAATTTAAAATATACAAACTCCAACAATCACGTATTTACATAAAAGTTCTGATTTTAATATAATCATTAGTTAATAATATTTATTTATATTTGATTATTATAATAATTAATAAAGTATAATAAAATAATTCATTGACGAGAGGTTCTACAAGCAAAGAGTAGACTTTGAGTTCAGAAAAAAACGGCGATAATAATTAAATCAGAATGGAATTACAATACCGGTAGTTAGTGCTAAGCATGACATACTTCCAGCAATTATTGAATTTCTGTACTACATTACATTACATCATTGTATCTTTCCACTTTACCAAATCACTGCATTTTGAAAGTTGGAAAGTTTAGGAATCTTAATGAAAATTTTATTCTCAAGAGAATGGAACTAATGTGCATTCATATAATTATAATAAAAATATGAATAGTAATAATAATAATAACTATAATAGCAATTATAATATTAATAAAGTATAGTAACCAATCAACGCACATTTTAAGCTTCTTATCTCATTCCTCACTTCTTGCGCTAGGGTTAAGGTATACGCAGCGTTGACAACCTGTGACGAACAAATTTTGTCAAACGAGGGTAAAATATCAATAGATCAGAGCCAAAATAGGTAGATTATTTTTTTTTAGGTGTAAGTGAATATTCAATAATGAAAAATATTAAAATGTCTCACCAATTATCTTACAAATACAATGGAGATTTTAGTAAAACAATCATCACGTTTTAGGCCTATAACATGAGTTTTTTTTAAAGAGAACAATTAAGTAATCTATGCTTTATAATCAGAAATCCAATTCCACGGCCAGTAAAAATTAAAGAAGGGAGATAAATTCGGTTTCAAAATTGAAATAGGTCTAAGTATTGTTTTAGTTCCTTACACTCTTATTATACCACTGGATGGCTGCTAACGTAGTGGTATTTTGAATATTTATGGACGTATTAAAATATACACATAATTGATTCGATTTGCAATAAATATAGTATTTAAGTCATTTTGTAAAATATATTTTTAAATTAGAGATCGCCTTTTAAAAATAAAATGTTCTTTAGAAAATTAGCATTAAAGCAAAAATAGTTTTTTTTTTCGCGAATATAAAACGATAATATTTTGGTCTAGAATAATTATTTCAAGAAAAATATTTTGAACTTTATTAATGATAATTTTTGCGTGAATCTGTCACTCATGAGAACTAGTATGTCTATCTATAACATTTAACACTTCTTAATGCTAGTTTACTCGCTATTAAAAGTAATTTACATTCACCTTACTTAAAAATAAACCCTTGTTCATTGTTAAAATAAGAACGTAATTGTACTCTTATTGCTTGCAAATAATTAATGATTATAAATATCTTCACAGTCAAAGGAAACTTGTCACTTTCTCACAAACTAAAGTCAATAGGCTACTAGGACGTACTCGTTGTGACAGTGTTTTTCAGTTCCTATCTTTGTGTTTATGACGTTAGTTAATAGTTCTTGAATAAAACAATATAAATTATTAAGGAAATTGGAAATTCGGTAGAAATTAAAATTTATTCATAGATATGTACGATTCCTACGGTTTAAATAGATCTCCTAAAATATTGGGAGGATTTTGAGCAAGTTGTATTAACTTGTTAAATTTTACAAGTATCATAATATTTTAACACAAACCGGACATACGAAGAAGGTATCGATTTTTAAGCCTTTGAGAACTAAAATTATGTAACTTATTAATATAAACAATCATCCGGTGGGATCATCAATGGGTTTAAATTTAAATCCATGTGAAATATGAGAATAGAATATCTTGTTTCTATAAATGATATTCCTCACATTTTAACAAAAAAATATATATATATTGTATTAATCTTCTATCCCTGCTTTTCTGTAATTTTTTGTGCAGTGGTTAATATTAACATAAATTTACAAAAAATAATACATAATCTGAATTTAACTATTTATAATCTGAGGAATTAATACTTTCTTATGATAACTAAATGATTATATATTTTTTAAACTAAAAAACGTAAATACTCAATTTTTTAAAGAAATGAAAACAATAAAAAGAGGAAATATTTAATTACTACATACAACAACCAGCACATGTACCCAAGTTGTAGATCTAATAATGGAGGTATAGATTGCATTCTCTCCGGAACATATTATCTATGTAAACTAGCATTTTGATATAGGTCCGAGTTCCTGTGGGGCAGAAAGCGACACTGCTGTTCGGGACTTAATAGTTAAGACTCTGGGATCCTTCGACCCCGACACTTGGGTTAGGTCAGTCTACATAATTAGTGTATTAACAAACCTAGTATGTATTCTGCATGGGGAAGGGAATTCAGATATTTATGTGGGTCCATGGGGAGAATTGTAGCATAAGGTGGGAGACCGTACTACTTCCTTGTTCGGCACCCTTTGCATGAAATATACCTCACATAAATTCAGTTCAGCAAAAGCCTTGCAAAGAGGCTGAAATCTACTGTGCCAGCTTTACTGCTGTAGTGTACCAGCATGGTCATTAGAATTCACAACATCTACTCCTTGTTACTTCTAAGCACTACACTACCTCTTGCATTTATGACCTATTATAGCAGATGCTGTGCAATGGTTTAATGGATATAGGAATATCTAAAATGTGCCTTTGAAATATACTAGCTGTGAAATCATTATTTAAAATATTATTATTCATCGGCACAATTAAAATAGGCCTGCTTAATTTGATGTCTACTGTGACGAAATAAAAATCAAGAAATTTTCAGTGTCATTCCGCCCTACAATTGCGTGATAAAATATTAATTTAAAATACACTGAAATATAAATATATTTTATAGGAAAATTCTTGAACGATGAAACTTATAACTGGTAATACATTTACCAGCCTCAAGACTATAAACCACATATATTTATTTATTTATGGAAGCAAAGTTCAGTCTTACGTGAAAATGCAAATTATTCAAAATGCAACCGTGTTTTTGAATAGAATAAATACCTAAGCCTATATCAAATTTCGCTCAGTGACTAAGAACATAAAAAAAATACTTCAACACTAGATGTAGCAGTAAGAAATAACAATTGCAAAACTAAGTCACATATTTGACTTTTAACTTTTACACTTGTACGGGCCTAATTAAATATTGAGTTTATAGGCCTCTTGGCAAAGATAATTCATGTCTCGTTTCTTATGATATCATATTCCTCTTTCAAAACAAAGGGTAAGTTATTTAAAAACTCAAGTTCACCTCCAAACCCCCCTCTGATTAAGGGACATGGGAATTTAACCTCCCAGACGTGGGTCTACTTAGGTTACCGCCCCGACCATCTCGCTCGATGTTTTATGATTTTGACTATATTCTATTGAAATATGAAGCTATGCAAAAGGGATTATTAAATAAGAAACGAAGAAAATTTAGTGTATTTGGAATAATATAATATAACATATTTGGGTATGAATATATATCTTATGGTTTAATTTCATTGAGAATTTGAATTTGTGTATTAATAATTATGGCCTGAAAATCTATTTTTATTTGAATTATTTTTGTACATTTTTTGGTTGTTATTGTATTATTATTAATGATACTATATTGTGCTTTTGGAAGATCTTTTTAAATTGTATAGTTGATCTTGGTTTATTTTTTGTGTAAATATAGGTTAGTGTACGTAGAACCTAAGCACGTATTATATGCACATTTATTTGCGATCGTACATTTAGGCCTTTACTTTGTACGTAGGCTACATGAATCGAATTGAGAGTAAAATTTATATTACAGGCCCAATGTAGATTTCTTGTGTGTGGTCTAGTGGCCTTAACTACGTCAGATGAATGATTTATTATTATTATTATTATTATTATTATTATTATTATTATTATTATTATTATTAGCACCAGTTGCCTGCATTCCCATTCTTTGGAGGAGTATGTAGAAAACTTAAATTATCAGAAAATTTTAAATGAGCCTAATGTTTCTTTAAGACTTCCAAGGGGTATTTGTTGGATAGTGTCAGAAAATGACTTTTGTTAAATATTCATTTTGATAATGAATATTATTTTTAGTTAAGTTGGTAAATCTTTAAAAGAAGACAACAGTAAATATAAAATCTCGTCAAACTCTTGCTTATGTGATACTACTTCTCATTATATTTCCCAAGACTATTTAAAATAGATTTTATTCCGGAATCAATTACAGAGAACAAAGCCAAGCAAGGGGAAGAGAAATTAAATACGTAGGCCATCGCTCAGGCTATAATCCAGACTGTATTATTAATATCGGAACCCAATCATCTCATATCGACTACGGTGTAATGGCTACTTAGCAATGTGAATATACTGAATACTACTAGCTTAGGAGGCCAAACAAAAATACATTATTATTAATTATTGAGTCCTGGGAACCAGATATTGCATTTTTATTACATTGGAATTTATAATTAATTTGAAAGCGTTCTACAGGAAAATATAAATGCTTTATGAATCTCTGAACTACTGAGATATTTTTAGGATCGCTGTTTAATTTTAGGTTGAAAATATATCAAAACCTCCCACAATTTTATAACCGCTCTTTTGCGGTCATACAGTAATTCTACTCGCATATAGAGGCTACGCTTGTATATGTAGGTTGTTTATGAAACCAAAAATCAAAAGGTTAAGATCTCTAATGAAATAACTGTAGAGTTATGAAGATTTTTATAACCAGTTTTACCAATCACAGAAAAAGTGACCATATGTTTTTAATTATTTTTAAGAAAACATGCAAGACAAACTGGTGACCAATAAAAATAGTCTCATTATTTCCTGATTAAGTAATGCGTATTTTTAATATAGCATCTGAAATAAGATACAAACTCATTGAAATCCAGGGTCTAGTACACTAAACATGTAATGTAACGGGACCGGGATCATAGTCAGATTATCAAACACTTTTATTTATTTAAAAAAAGGCAATATTTTACAAAACTGAAAATGTTGATAGTATAACAAATTATGAACTAAATATGCACTGTAAACAGTACTGAAAACTACTTTTCAAAACACATAGACCTAAAAACACAACCATGAACTGTTTATAAACACGCAGTACTATCACAAAACAATCCGGACAACACATTGTTAAAGTTCATGGCGTTGATGGAAGCATGGACGGGCTAAGCGGAGAATCGGACCATCAGAAGTGGGACTAACGGGGTTATACTGTACAGCTGCGTTAAATATAATATTTTTGCTCAAGTAAAAGATATGATCATATTTTTATCTTGCTTGGCAACACTAGGAATATATCTTAACGGGGGACATACAGCTGTCGACGAAATTCATTGTTGAGAAATATGTGAATTTTATTATTTTTTTCTCAGCAATGAATTGCTCTACAGTCTTCAATCTGACATACTCTTTATTGACTATTTCTACAATTGCATACTATTTTCAAAATTAATCACACTGTTACAGTTACGGGTAATTATCGTTTCAAAATGGCTGCCACGTTTCATGCACTGAACAGCCGTTTCCCTGATAACTTCCACAAATATATATATATATATATATATATATATATTTCTCAGTGATTATTTTTCTGTCTGTTTGTTAATATCATGTGAACAACCTAATGTAGGATCTTTGAAATGTCTTCAGTATAAGTATTCTTTAAAATAATTTTTTTGAAATTTTCTTTTTCGTTAGATTATATATATGTCCCCCCCTTAAGAAAAGTAAGACTCACAGAGAACCTAAATTCACAGATAAGGCTACGGATCCCGTGCAAGGGTTGATAGCCTGCATAGGAGCAGACAAGTGGATTGAGGACCAAGTAAGCATGAGGCAGACGAGCTAGTGGTGGCCGCACAAGAACTGCACCCACCCACCCTAGCAAATTATATCGGCCTTGCTTTGTAAAGAGATTTAGCCAGACAAAGTCAGTGGATTAACGTGTATTAAGAGGGGTTGCTGCTGCTTCCAGGTTCCTATACGATACGACACAAGAGTACGTAAAGGTGAAATTCACTTTCGCTCCTCTTGGTAATACACAGACAGTAAATTACCGGAACACGAAACCCTCGTTAGCAACGAATTTCAGCTCTGGCGTTCTGCTAACGAATCTTCAATTTTCTAGATATTGGACGAGACGTTCAGAGAGCTATCGTAAAGGTACTTTTCCTATTTACAACTGGATAAGAACATCGTGGAACAGTATTGTTTCTATCCCTCTTTCTCACACATACATAAGGCCTATTCACAATATTCACATATCTCATTAATAAATAATTACCTCAAAGCTGTATTTTTTAAATTATAAATAATAAATAAATCGATATTACATTATTTTGTGAGAATGAAATAATAAATTTTATCCCCGCACACTTTCTGTTGTAGACCTACTGCTACATAGGCTATAGAAACTTCTATTAAGACCATGCATTGTGTTAAATAACGTATTATTAACTGTGTAACACTGATCATGAAAGAGAAAAGTAATTTTTATCACATAGTCTTAGCTATTGTAAACATATCGGTCTTTGAGGAACTTGTTCTTCAGTTTTATGACCTATACCTTTATTATTCCGTTCATGCATGCCTAATATACTTCCAACAAACTTAATAAACGACCACTGAAAAAGTTTGAAATATATGATTTATTTGTGTTATTTTTTTCACGTCCTGTCATCTCGTTTTATCCATTTATTTATAACATAGTTAATTTATCGGCCACAAACAGTAACATTCTTGGGAGTGATGCCTTGCAATTATAGGCTAAGTATAAAATTGTAAATTATAAATTCAAATATAGAACTACAAAAACTAGAATAAAACATCCACAGACTATAGATACGTATCACACAAAGATCTTTCAATGAAAGATGTACGTAGCCTAACATGGGTAAAATGCAATTATGGGAAATGTAACAAAATAACTAAATATATTACTCTTTATTATAAAAAGGTAAAGTGATGCCAGTATGGGCCGTGGAGACCCCTTAAGGGTTCCGAGAGTTTGAGGCTCCCAGATTGAGACATTCGGCTCAAGAAGAAGGTAAGGTTGTCGATCCAACGCACCGGCCGTTTTTATCCCCAGGAATACTCGTGGTACTCATTTCTGCAGAGGCTAAGCCAACCCCAGTGCTAATAGTGCCATTAAAAGGATTCGGTCAATGGAAAAATCCCACCGACCTCACAGGGGATCGAAGCCCAACCTTCCGGTTTGTAGAGCAGTACCTCAATGAATACGCCGCGACGTACCCCTCTCTTCATTATACAGGCCATGAATGCTTTTAGTGTGCTTGTAGTTGAAGCTCTCGGATGTGTAGGCAATTTTGAATTTGAAGGTTGTCAGCCTTAAGCGCAGGTCTCATTTACCCTAAGGATTGTTTATGGTACAAATGCTAGAGGATGAGTCGACCTTAGGGCCGTAGTTATTAGAAGTATCAGGGCTATTGGAAAATCCCATCGGGGATCCAATCCATTATCTACGGGTTTGTAACTCCTTTCTTCATCCAAGTGCCCCACGGCGTATCTTATTCCATGCACTAAGTTCATAACTATATTATCCAATATCCTCTATCTTACAAGAAGTAATCATAATTATAAAGTTATAGTTGGCGCACAAATGTTTTAGACAGTGTAATGGTACTGTCTGCTCTAGAACGGGTCCTGAAGTAAAGAAATAAGTTTTCTCACTCAAGCGCAATATATTGAGATGTATATTTCCTTATTCAGAGCCGTTCTAGACCGGACAACGCCTACCCATTTAGGCTACCCACTGTCTGAACTCTGAAACGTTGCGCGCAGACTATACTGCACAATCAATGGACGGGCAGCTGAAGATAAAATATGATGAGAATACAATTTCACATGTGATACGAACAAGACCAGAAGGAAGGGGTGTACGACAAAAATAAAAAGACGTTGTGGAAACAAGGGAAGGCAAGCAGGCGTGGTGTATCACCCGGAGGACGGAAGGAGAAGAGAGGAAAATTCGTCGTACTGTTGCTGTTGTAACCACCACCAGCTTCCAGGAGCCCCCGAGATGCCAGACCCTGCACCACAGCAGCCCTTGGAACTCCCAGAAAACCGCACGACTTGCCTGCCCTACAGGCTTCAGCACAAGAGCTACAATCCCTCCCTTTCGCTTAGTATTTAAATAACCGGACTACTATCTCTTCACATGTATATTGCCATCTCATGCCAAATAAACTAGAGCCTTATGTCAATTCTATAGTTAAAATACTAATACAATCAGTGGCGTAAAGTTATTTGGGCCCGTGGGGCTCAAGCCTACCCGATACATATATAACTGGCATTGACCTGGACTAGTCGAACTCGCGAACTTGGGAATGGAAAGCCAATGGTTAACTTATGACGGTCGTGGTCCGGGGAGCCAATTAAAAGGGGTGCGAAAAATCATACAAGGAAACTTGATGTAAATTATTAAAATACCTTGGAATATCTTTAATGTGAACATTTTTTATATTCATATTAAATATTTGTTAAGAAATATAAGTAAAACTATCGGCATATTTCCAGAGGAAAAGACGTGAAGTCATGATCAAATTTACAAAATTTTCCAAAATTCAAAGATAGTCTAGGCAAAACTATGAGTAATTTTACGAAGAAAGTACTAAATTCTCCTTCTTGCTTATTCTGTAGTCTAAGAGTGGAATCGCGCTTGAAGGATTAAAAGAGATATCGTTGAAGTCTACAGGAAACGGTACGGGTTTAAGACCATGCTTAGTACGTATAAACTTAGTTGATGACGATATTTAATATAATGATCATATTAATGATGATGATGATGATGACGACGATTGAGAACGAAGTCAATGTTTAAGGATCCCAGAACACGAAGACTGCTGGTGTGGGCGTCAATTCTATTAGTGGCCCTGTGTAAAAATTAGTTTGAGCCGTCTCTGCCTTAACTACTTTTACATCCAGGCTGACACAAAACATGCTAAAAGAAGGTGAAAAACATTATGCTTCTTCAACTATAGTTTACTTAATTATGTAAGGAGTTGTAAAACCTTGAAAGAAACGTTGCAAAATATTTCTTGTAGTGCTTTACAAGAGTATTCCCCTTTCATATAATTGAAACCATGAAGTTGAGAGTGACTTAAGAAATTAAACTCGACATTGCCGATCTAAGTGCTCACAAGCAGCATCAATATTCACAATCAATATAAAAATTTAACTACACGTTTGTCATTGATAGCCTACTATAATTTTACCTTGTCAGTCTTAATACTTTTTTGTATTTGCATTGTCTTCAAAATCGTATGCATTTTGATGAAAATATGCTATTTGTGAATTAATGTTATGTATTGCTTGGTTAATGTCAAAATTCAGAAGTGGTCCGGAAAATTCTCCTTTCTTTCAAGGGGTCCAGGGACTGACAAGTTTGGGAACCAATGCTCTAGCAGGTCTCAATGAGTGGATAAGTGTAAACAGATACCGCATTTAAACACCAGTAACTGTTACAAAGATTTCCGAAATAGCTTCAGCTAGACCTTAAGGGATGCTTTCTTATATTTTCCTCTAGTCACATGAGATTAAGGAGATATGAGTGTCCATATGAACAATGCCGTGACTGTACCGTGTATCTTGTGTGCCTCCCACTCCTATCTGTAATAGCGGAGCCGCAAGCACGTCTGCTGCTGAGATATCGAGCAATCTTCTCATGCCCCATATGATGCTATTCCATCGCAATAACTACCATTAACCAGTCTGCATGCACTTATATTTCAAGTGATTTTATTAAATAAAAGAAATTTACACATAATTAATAAGGTAGTAACGCATAATGCTCATCTTTCATAGAAGATCTTGGGAAGATCATTTTACAAAGGAGATATCCTATTCGATATTAATACGATTTTGAAAAATTATTAGTTTTAGGAATTGAACAACATTTGAACTTCTTCATATTCATTTCAAACATAAAAATTTTGCAATGTTCTTCAAAATATTGGTATTATCAACTTACTTGTATTTATTTTGAGCCTATTTTTCACGTTGTAGGAAGTACAAGCTTTTTTTTATTTATATTGAATCACCTGTTTTACCTAATTATTAAATTAGTTCTATTTAACTGTTGGCCCTTGTTCAAATAAAACCATTACCCAACTGGACTGAAACACCGGTCTGGGCGAAGTTACTGTTTCATATGAAACAATATTTAAATTTATTACTATTACCCGAATGCCAAAAATATAAATTTATTATTATAATAATGTGAATGAATTAATTTAATATCAAAATTTTCCTCTTAAATTTGCAGTTTATTATTAACAGTGCATTTAAAACATAATTTTCAGGATATGAACATCACCTTGGTTATTTTCATGATATTTCACAGTTGGAGTATTGTAGGCTATATTTAATAGACTTGTTCTCAAATCCAAGAACTCACCCTCTAGTCACTGAAACAAGTATGTTAGATCAATTCAATTTTGTTTTATTGGATTGAAGTGAATTTCCTTCACTTCCCAGCAAATAAGGGTCATATTGAAATATTGGTGGGCTTCCACGCGTACACAATCGATCAAAACCTGTCATGTTGACACAACAAATAAAACACACTCAACTCAATACTGCGACTTTTTATAAAGAAATCATATTTCGTAAGGCAAATATATACTTAGTGACATATATTTCAAGTTTCTATTACAAAAAAGATATTGTTGGACGAAATGCTACTAAATGAAATTTCTTTTCATGAAAGAGAAAATAAACTATACAGAAAGGAATAAGATATTATGAGAAAGAATGAATGGAAGGAATATCCAGCAGTTTCTTTCATCTAAAAGACATAATGGAGTAAAATACTTGGGAATGTTGTAATATTTTGTATCCTTTTTTCATACATAGACCTACAGCTATTATAATAAAACGTAGGTCTATATGTCTTATATGTCATATGAACAAATATTTTCGTACTGGATTATGATAATACTACTGTTCAACAAATTCAAAACTGCAATATATGATTTCATAACTCGAATAAATTTTGTAAAATAATATTATTGGTTTTTTAGGAATACTTTGTATAGGAAACAGCACTTTCTGCTGGTTTTGAGAATCTGTGTAAATTTTGTAAAAATAATATAAGTGACTAGAATTATACTGTTATGAACTCCAGTATTACATTTTTTGGTGCCTTTGAAGCCCACAAATAGACATTTCATTACATTTACTCAAATGTGTCCTCATTCGATTATGTGTTTATCGGCGGATATGTAGTTGTACGTAGCAAATTGTCATGAATCTATATTTGAAATGAATTAATATCAGTTTAAAAATGCATTTTTGCATGTGCCAATTAGCCTTAGAAAATAAATAACCAGAATTTGCCAGAAACGCTTGCAGGAATGTACAAACATTTTTAAGAGTTCGTTAATAAATATACTTTTTTATATGTTACGTTGTTACAGAACAGTTTTTACTAATTTTCCGTATCACCCCTACTTTATTCCCCTCGTTTCTTCTTCCTTATTATATTCTAAGCCTATTTCACCGTTATCTTTTTTGTAAATCGACATGAGTATTTCCAACCCCGTGCGAACCCCTCTCTTTCTTTTTCCATCATCTTTACCGGTTAAAAAGTTTAACAACTTTTGTATCCCATAACTCTTGTATAATATTATAATGACGAAATTCCTATATAAGTTAGCTCAGTAATATACACAAGACATCAAATGAAAGAGATGGAGTAAAAAAAGAAAAACAAAAGCAAGCTTTTCGAGGCTCTATCATCTCCCAACTTCTTTTTCTTACTATTCCTCCCTTGTTCTTTTACGCAGCTCGTTTTAAATAATGATGGACAAAATTCTTTAGCAGATTGTTTAGAAACTTACAAGTGATGGTAGAGAGAACTTTCTTTTCCTTTCCGATATTATAAAAGAAGCGAGAGAAAAATGTGTCCGACAGCTCAGAAAGAACAAAAGAGTGCTACTATGGACTGTTAACTAAAACGAGATGTAAAGACTTTCTTCATTGATCCATCTTTAGTCAACTGGCAAAATGCCTTCTATGTAGTATCAAAAATTAATGTCGAGGGTGGTATACAACAAATGGAAAAGTGGGATTGAGTCAAGAAAAGTGAAAAAAATCTAGGGTAAAAATCTCATCATCGAATACATACAAAAGGCTGCCTGTTGGCGTATTATTGAAAAATACCATAAATATCAAAAGATGAAGTTTCTATTTTACTCTCACATAAAAGGAATGAAAAGTTTTTTTCTCGTCTTAGCTTACCTTCTGTTCTAAGGGTCGTCAATGATGTTCCGGTTCCAGATTTCGTTGAGAACTGATGAAGACTTCCTTTTTGTTTGAGGTACTGTGAACAAAAAGAGAAAAATATTTTAGGACAATCTAGAGTATGTTTGAGCATTATTTTTAAGTTATATCTAGGTAAGCTAAACACACAGAAAAAAGTACGTAATAAAATTATAATAGGGGACATTTCTAAATACAACAAAATGAACATTTCTTGTTTTAGCAGTTATCAATCCCTAAGTTATTTTAATATCTACGTCAAACGAAAATTTAAGGGGAAAGGATCACCTTTATAGCAATTGGAAGGAGAAATTTGACACACATCCATTACATCATCAACTGACACATGAGAATGATGAAATAAGAAATACGTTTAGTTTGCAATTAATTGTGAATGTTTTAATAAATATGTAAAAGAAACGTTATATAAAATTGGGAGTGAAAATTTTCCCAGAACTGAATTTAATGAAATGTAAACTGATATTCTAGTGTTTTTTAAAATGTGACCTAACTACAGATAAATTAAAATCGGGCATGTAGATTGCGAATGAAACATTATCCACCTTTTCTCAGGGAGCTTGTAAATTGCGACATGCTGAAAAGTCAAAGTGGGCAATTTTGTTTCATTATTACAAAGCAATTTTGGCACTATTTTGGGTTTGTTGTTGTAAACATTTCGGCAAATGTAAGAAATGTCGCGTTCATAAATTAATTCTAAAAATAAACTTTTTTTAAAGTACGATCATTTATTTTAAATGGTCGTTGGGTATTATCATCTTTGGTTCTCCTATTTTGCAGTGTTACTAATTGTTTTTCTATTGATGCTTCTATAGACTCTAACATCTCTAAAAATTGCCGTAGCTTATATTATTAATACTATTATATTAATACAAATTTAAGAATGCACTCCCTGCACCTTAATACGATTATCTCATCCCTTGGATACACTCCCTTGCATTATTACTGTTTTGTTTTTCTACAGAACGCAGAAAGCGCTTTTGATGGTTGCTGCCGGGAGAAAGTCAAAGCCCATCTATTCATCCAACATTGGCTTCTTTTTCCCTGGGCTCTTCTTATCCACCTTCGTGATCTGGATGAGTAAGAGGTGACGGAGCGTCATCAAGCTTGCAGACCACGTGGACTACACCCGGTCTTCATTTCGGTTGCACTAAACCCGCTTAAAGCCGGTTTAAGAGAGGACGTTACTTGTCGGGAATCTAGAAAGCTTCTTTCACCCCATATATTCATCATATCACTTCAAATGTAGGTACGGAATTACTTTATAGGAAAGGGATCTAATAAGGTTGCTTCTTACTATTATGTCTGCGTATGCTGCCTTCGTTATTTTCATTTGTTCTTTTTGTTATATCCACTGAAATCTGAACAACTGCAAAAAAGAATATTCCTTAACAGAATGCTCTGGCACAAATGAGAAAACATATTTGATTGCCTTTTAAAACATACAAAATTCTACATCCTGGAATCTAAATAAGTTTTGTTATTTCTTAAATTTCTTTCAATCACTTTAAAATCCCAATTGAGCTAGTTCGTTTGTAATTACACTAATTTTTATCATAAATGCTCAATTCAGGTTATAAATATTTATCGCTTATAAAAGGTAATTACTATCATAAAGTTGCTAGTCAAACTACAATAAAATTTCGATGTACACAATTTAAAGTGAGTAACTCTCCTGAGTAACTTCTGCGAATTACCAAGGCATAGGCCTACAGAACCACATCAACTGAAGCGGCTTTGGTTATCGCAGGCATTGAACCTTTATATTTAACTGGTATAGCCAAGGCAGAACTAACACTACTCCGGAAGGGATATACTTATGATGATCCAACTCTGCAGCTACAAATTGAGAAACCAGCAAATTTTACAACAACTGGACACCCATCTGCAGTCCCCGACTTTGTAAATTTCGACAGTTGTTTTAGACATCATGAGCTCCAAATCTTCACTGACGGATCTAAAATATCTAAAGAAGGAAAACCGGATCAAGTTGGATGTGCCTTCATATGCTTCTTAAATGGCCAGGAAATCCACTCACAGATGAATCGACTTTCACCAGAATGCTCAATAGTACAAGCCGAATTATTCGCAATTAAAGAGGCTATAATTTGGGCCAAACTTTATGATTCTAGCTGCTGTTTATATAGTGATTCCCAGACGGCACTGAAGTGTACAAACAATAGAAATAATCTAAATCCGATGGCAGTGGAAATTAGGAATGTTTTACTATCATACACACGACATATTTGCTTAACATGGGTGAGAGGCCATCATGGAGTTGCCGGTAACGAGAGAGCCGATGCTGCTGCCAAATCAGCCGCAGTTTCGAGTCTAAATTATAGCTACTCTCTTTGTCCTTACTCTTATGCACGAAGAAAGATGTGGGATCTCATTAAGACTAGGTGGAACAATCAGTGGCTATCTAGTGTTAAAGGAACAGTTACAAAAGAATTATTTTTTCCAAATATTGAATCCCGACTTCAAAGCAAAATTGAACCTGAATTTGTATTAACACAATTCTTGTCAGGTCATGGAATTTTTGGCTCTTACTTTGAAAGGTTTAATATTATAAGGGAGAATGGTTATTTATGTATTTGTAAAGAAAACCAGACCGTAGAACATCTACTTTTTGATTGCCCACTCTTTGAAAGGAAAAGATTTTCTTTAACAGGACACTTAAACTATTGTGGTGTTAATTATGATAAACCACTCTTAAAAATTTTTAGCAAGGATTGTTGTTGTAGAAAATTTCACTATTTCATATGTTTTATATTTAAGAGTTTATGATAATTTTATTTAAACTTTAGCAAAACAGGCTACTCTAGTATACAAGATAACAGGTATGTTATAAATTGTAATTGACATAAAACTATAGCCCTAATGTACCTTATGGTGAAATAGGGCTAAATGAAATTGTATATTAAATAAATAAATAATAACTTCAAGCCGTATTCTCTAATGGAAAACATGCAAAATAAAATTAAATGAAAAAGGATTCTTCGATTGTGTCAGATATCTTGCCCCAAATAATTCATTAGCTCTTTACAGGACGGCTTACGTGGTGACAGACTCACTTTTTTGGGGGTACTAATTGTAAGGTATCACAAATTTAATAACCTAATAGGTATAAATATTTAAACCTTGGATCACTTATATTTAGGCCTATATATCGATTACGGAAAATGATATGCAGCCCGTTTGGGATATAGCGATACTTGAATCGGAGATTAGAAAGGTGAATTTTTAACAAGTAAATTTATAGAGAACAGTATTACTTCGGAGATACCGGGAGAGGTGGGGTCAAAAAGCATGAAGTGGACAAGGTAATTCGTTATATATAGACCTATCCTATCCTCGATAACGCATTTTTAAGCATTTTTTAAATTAATGCCAAAGAAGATACTTACACTGAAATCGTTACCTAATTTTAAAAACTACTCCCAAGTTTTATTTAATCCGAATGGGTTCCCATGTGATTATGTGGCATCAAATTTTGATTAGAGATATAGACTACAATATGTCGGTCAGGTTCGAAATGTCATTACAGCACTTCGGGCAATACCCTCGTTTTAAAGCATTTAATAATAATTCTACATAACAAAAGTTCATTTTAAACTGCACCTATTTAACATTATCTCTTAGTGTATTCTACATAGTTTCAATAATTACATTTACGTTCCGAGTAGTTGTTTAAGATTACCAGCATTTATTCAGCTCGGCACGTTACGTGTACTATATAAAACAATATATATATATATATACATATACAGTATATGTATATAATGTTAGGCATGATATATAAGGCCTATTAGGCCACGATTATGCGTTTCTTTGGATATTCTATTCGGAAACAGGGGATTATGAGAGGAATATTAATCTACAATCAGCTTCGTACAGTATACTGTACCGTCCGCTCAAGGAACCGAATCTTAAGTAAATAAAATATTGCACATCTGTCTCATTCTTGCGTTACTTGTATGACCCAACAGTGATTCTGACGTAAAATATATGGAATTCACATATTCCATACATGTCATACGAAATCGCATTAGTACCCTTAATATTTCAAGTATTTCATATATCACACACAATACCGTACCATTCTTTTGTAGGCAAATGGATGTAGATTATTAATTATTGCGCTGTTTTTATGGAATTCACGGATGTCAAACGAACAAATACATGCTAAATATTAATCCCAGAGAGAAACTAGTCCACCACAGTGAAACAACGTTCCACTTTGGATATCTGTCTTTTGGGAATAGTCTGCATGCACATTATTTTGTGTTCCCATACGTTATAAATTATGTTCTCTATGATAAGCCCATATATTTTAAGTAGAAATATCAGCACATTGCACTGAAGCCTAGTATATAAATGTTGAACAAGATTGTAAAATTAATATTAACAAACTACATTATATTACATACTTTGTATATTAAAAGTAGAACCTAGATTTATATTCAATTATATTCGTATTTCACCTGTCCCTCTACCCTCTCTCGGAAAATAAGCATATCAAAATTAGTATAGGTAATGAAACCTCCGCTTGGAGGCCCCTTCGCCCCACCTGGGGATCATAGGGTACCAGATACAGATACAGATATTCGTATTTAAAGCGAGCCCTTGACGTTCTATAGTACTAAGGGTTAAAAAGCGTACAGTACGTTTTAAAACTTTGATTAGTGGGGTTAAGAAAAAAACAGGAAATGCAATGTAGAAACGCAGCTTCAATTCCTTGCTCTTGGATATTATAAACTCATTCCTAGCTAAAAGATTCACAAAGACACAGACCATGTTTCACCCATACCTCGATGCTATAGCTTATACATTAACAAAACCTAATATTAGTTGCTACTAAATAATTATATTTACGTGATGAAATGTCAATAGCGAAAGGCATTAAAGGTTACTGTTTTACAAGAGTGTGAAAATTGCATGTACCAGGTGGCAGTTTACTTCATCACATCATGCTTATGTTTTGACAGACAGCACCTATCAGATTGGACAGGGGTGTGTCTAACTGTCGATTAGTTTACAAACTACTAACCTCGAAGCCAAAAGGAAAGTTTTCAGCAGGTCTGCATGTCCAATATGAATGTTGAAAGACAAAAACTCGACATGATCGATATAGGGGACGGCATTTTCAATTTGTCAACAGTAGGTTTATGCTTTGTATGACAGTTGAAGAAAAAAAAAATCCCATTTCATCCCATGCTTTAGGACAAAAGCGGCATAAAGTGTATTATGCTTAAAGTTCTCTTTGGAGTGGAATTTAGCATATTCTATTATTATGCAAAAGGTTCTTATAACAAGTAAGTTATATCAATTTATGCACAAACATAACACTTGCACTTAATAGATCTTAAACATCAAGTTAGACAGTATCGCTCAATACAGTAATCGGACAATGATTGACTAATCTATCATAAGTTTTAAACAGGTTATGAGTAATCTTATAACTTTTAGTATACAGATATTTCATTAATTCTTTTGAATTACTAGGGGTTCTTCGACAATCTGTATGCTGTATGTTTTCAGGCCAATGAAAAACGGCCAAATCTGAGGTCATAATATTCTTTAGAGCTCATAGAATTCATATGTAATCTCAGTTTATCCTTAAAATTTTGTGAAATGAAAGAAAAATCTGAAAGAAAAATCTAGAAAATGTGTAATTTGTACTAGTTACCTGCAAGAATCGGCAGGTGTGCAGAATCGATCTCATCGTGAAACTTTGTAGGCAACTTGAAGTTGATGATGGTTATGGTGTTGCTGCTAGAGCTACCTGTCACTATACTATACTAAACTAAGTTAAGTTAAGTTAACATAACCTAACCTGTAACAAACCTAGATATGACACAAACCTCGCACATAGCACAAACCTTTTGCTACCTGTCACTAACCTCCCGCTTGTTCTTCCCGCGTGTAAAACTATTGAAATAGAAATAAGTAGAATGATCATAGCCAGCCAATCAGAGTGTTTGGGAGACAATCTACCTGGTACTCAACGTGCGCTGCAACATTTACCAAATTTCCTGAAGAGTGTCGAAGCAGACCCGAATTAATAAACATTTTAGCTTTGAATAAGTTTTACCTTCGATAAATCACAGAACACAGATGTCAGAACACAGCTATAATCTAGTACAACGGAACTCTGATTCACTGCTACATTATCACTACACTGCCTGAACGAGACTGAAAGAAGAAACGACAATCCTGATCAAGTTCGGTAATTGACCTACAGGTTGTGCTCTAGTATTCAGCACTCCTTGGCGAGTTTCTTAAATTTGTCATTGCGAAAACGCATGGATTTATTATTATTATTATTATTATATTATTATAGAAAGGAAATCTAGTACGTTATTTTATGACTAGTTCATGGTGTAACACTGGTGAATGCGAAGTGTAGAGATTGGTATAAAAAACAATTCTTTTAAAATATAAACATTTCCTATTCATTACGATTACTTACTTACCCAATGGCAACAGACAATTCCTAAGTAAGCTAAGGGAATATTATCTATTTTACGGAACCCGAAGGTTCATTGCCGCGCTTACGTGAGCCCGCCATTCAACCCTATTCTGTGCTAACTATATCCAATCATCCCTCGCAAATCCTACTTCCCTTAAATCTATCCTAATATTGTCCTCCCACCTACGCCTAGGTCTTCCAGGTGGTCTTTTCCCTTCGGGTCTGCCAGTCAATACTTTTGAGATATGCCTTTCCTCCCCCATGCGCGCAACATGCCCAGCCCATTTTATCCTCCGTGATTTAATTACCCTTACTATATATGGTGAAGAGTACAAGTCATGAAGCTCGTCGTTATGCAGTTTTCTCCAGTCCCCATTTTCATCTCTCTTAGGCCCAAATATTTTCCTAAGCACCCTGTTTTCGCACACTCTCAGATTATGTTCTTTCCGAAGAGTAAGCGACCATGTCTCACATCCATATAATACAATCGGCATCATAATAGTCTTATAAATCGATATTTTTAGATTTCTGTATAGAAGATAAAAGTTGAACTGAACGGCATAAAAACAAGCATTTCCTGATTTGAGTCTACCCTTAACTTCTGCCGTAATAGTATTCGTCTATGCATTATGATTACATGTACTAACTTGAAACTTTAATTTAAGGGGAGAGAGTAACCTTTTTAGCATTTAAGGGAGGGATTTGACACACTTCCTTTACATCATGAACTGATCACTGAAAATGACAAATTTAAGAAATAAATTTAATGATCAATGCTTCAATATTAATTTTTTTCAAAGGAACCTAACATAGGCCTAAAGTTGGGAACTAAAATTTTCCGAAAACTTAAATTATTGAAATATGAATTGATATTTTGGAGTTTTGTGAACTGTGACCTAACTAATTTTTTTACACAAATTAAATATATAAAGGCCTAATATATCACAAGTAATTGTTACAAATTGAATGCACCAGCAGCCAATCTTAATGCATTTCGAAAAGATTTCATATATTTAGGAGTAAAGACTACCTCAGCATAATATAAATCTTTCCAAAGAATACAGTAATTCAAGAAAAAATGTGCATTTAAACTCTTGACTGTTTTCTTATTTGTGATTTTAATTTTTAATTTGTTTTTGATTTTGCATTTATATCTTTATTTGTAACCCATTTCGAATTAACTTAGCTTGCTCTATATCCTATGAATTCTTTTCACTGAATGTGAAATACTGAAATATTGTTTCAAAACTGACATTCATAATCCGTTGTGGTCAGTCTTTAGCTCGGAATAACAGTTTCTATGCCATAAAGTCGCTTTTGAGAGGATTGGGACTTAGGAGTCAGGTCATAAATGTGGAGCAGGTTTGGAGCCAAGGTCCTTTACCGGTAGGTGCACTAGCAATATTGACATCTAATTCGTTAGTGCATTTATAAACAGATACCTCTCTACACGTTCAATAGATTCAATAACTACTTCTACACGCTTACTACGGACTTCATTTTATTTGCTTGTGCTGTTATAGCTGTCTGTATTCTAGTTGACAACTTGTCCCTTGTCGTAAGAGCTTGCTACTTTGTATTCCGGCCCTGGTATGTTGATCTGTCATATCTGAAGTCCCAAAAGGGAAAAACAACACAATGCTGCAACTTTTTTGTTCCTTCTTCAGTTTTTCTTTCTCCCATTTGTTTCCGCTTTCATATGTGTCATATAACCGAAATAAACTGGCAGATTTATTTTACGGAAAATAGGACCATACAATGAAGTAGATGTCATTGGAAATTTGATGAATTTGAATTACAGACAGAAGTATCCGGAAATGTGTTTCAGTTCTGCGGGCAGATAAAATTCACGTTTGAAGCCATTATGTTGGATGTTGACAGATCTTTCCTAAAGAAGTGTTCTCTAATACTACGTCCTATGACGTCATGTCAGGGGACAGTCTTGACCGGTGAACGAGAAACACTTGGATATATATATATATATATAAGTTATAAATAGTATGTTACTACGCTTTTCAGGATCCATTAGGCTGGAGGTAGCGTCAGCCTCTGAAACGTCGGATAACGCCAGACTTCTCACGTGGTTGCAAAAACGAGAATAATTTTTACATTTGGTTCGCCAGGAAAACCACAAACCATACATCATATATTTCCTAGTAACCTAGCAGTATAAGGTAGAAGATTCGGATACTATTTAAATCACTAATTTTAGACAAATAAAAGCTTAGTTAAAAAATGTGAAGAGATAAACATGAAATACTACTTTAAAACAAAGTTCATATTACTGTTTGGAAAATTAGTTCACGTATATTCTATTTTAGTTGCCTATGTTGTTAGACGTATGAATTTCGCAGTATATTTCATAGTTCTACTGCAATCTATTTTACAGAATATTATTAATATATTGCTCTGGACAGAGGTTTCCCTGAGCATTTCAAAGTCTATTTAATTAACATCATTTTAAATTGAGTCGTAGTTCAATACTCATAAACGACATATTTGCTTTCATATCATACAACTGGTTTCCAAACAACTTCAAACTAGCCAGTCAAAGTAAATACTGCATAATAAATTTTATCAGCTATTATGAGGAATGCAGAAGTGTCCTTCCTGTCGTCTCTTTGACTCGTGTCTTCGCTAATTATGTCTCTGCCTGGAATGGCTACATTACTACGATCGTTTGATTTCACCGTAGAAATGTTTAGAATCAACATTCTCTTTTTCAGCGACGGATTCACAAACATCAAACCGTGTCAGGAAAGAAAATATGCTGATATTAATTCTGGTATTCACTCAGACATATTATATTGCATTCGCAAAGATAGTTTGTTGAAACACATGCTGATTACACGATTATGAAACAAAAATAGAATAAACCAGTGATGACCAACTGGTGGCACGCAGCCAGCATGTTGCCCTGATATAATAATTTTCAGCCTGCGGTTAGGTTAAATGGTATATTGCGATCCTAGTGTCGTAAGTTCACTGGAGAATAGAGGGAAAGCTTGAAAAGACATGCGTCGTCTTTTTAAAATCCCGAGACTCTCCAGTGCGCCTATGGCACCTATATCGATTACTGCTTTTTCTAGGATAGCGATTTTCCTAGTAATAAAAATGTTACTTATGTGAAAAAAGAATTAGTAATTAAATTTTATACTGGTGTCATGGAATAGAATGGATATGTGGGCTAATTGATCATCATTGTCATTAGAAGTTTTCCTGTACTTCAATAAAGTAAAATCAGCACGATCCTACCCACCATTAAACGAACACACAAACTAAAAGAAAATTCAATTAAGAATAAAATTATTGTCCGTGAAATCGTACAATTGAAGCAATGAAAAGTAGAGAGCACACAGCCCTACTAATAACGTAACCTACAACATGAAAAACTAGGTTATTATGTTTTAATAAACTAGTGTGTTATGTACAGTGCGATGCCAACCGTGATTATTATTTATATTTTAAATATTTAATACTTTATATTTCATAAATATTGTATTTTATATTATATTTTAAACATTTTTTATTATTTTTATTTATTTTTTAATTATAAGACGCACCCAAAAGCAGTAGCAATAGCAATTTTTTTTCTTTCTGTGATATTTGTATCCGGTATGACATATCTAGGTTACCATGACATCAGATGTACGGATCTTAATAGATCGGCTCGTAGGATTTTTGTAAAATGGATGATGCTTCAGTGGGGAGAACATTTTTTATACAGGGAAGGGCTAAAAGGAAATATGACTGGTTAGTTTGTGGGGAAACGGGGTAGCTTTTAAGGAGGGTTCTATCAGGAAAAAAGGAGGAAATGCACAAGGAAATGAAGCAGATAGAAAGAGAAAGAAAGAATTGAGGGAGACAGCTCCAATTTCTCAAAGCTGTCCGAACCGTGTCGCATGCAAAATCAATCACTATGCACCCCTTATCTCAGTCAGGCCTACACAACCACGCACATTCTCTCTTCTGATACAATTTTTTATCTATTTTTCTTTCTGATTTTCTTTCGGTGTCTTCCCATATGGATAAGTCACAGCAAATTGTGACAAAACTTCGCGCTAACTATGTTTGAAATCTCAATTTCTCAATGTCGGTTGATGGATGACTCGCCGTTCTTAACTTCCATGTCAGAATTAATCCTTCAACAATCACAATAGATCCAGCCTTGCATGCAAGATTCAATCTGTGGTGTTATGGAAAAAGCTGATATGTATATACCGTAAGATAGAAAATCTTATGTTACATATCAAATTATGACATAACATTTATCTACAGAAAATGAAATATGAATGGCTATTAAAAGCAATAGCTTTCCAATTAACATGAATAGACATTATCGTGTTTTCCGCACCAGTGTTGCTTTTAAGCTACAGCATATCTAAGACAATAACAATTGCAAAATCCTACAGAGCAGCTTTTGCCGTAACACCACAGAAATATACATAGATGTTCCAAGAGTGGTACATAAATTTATTAAGTTCATGAACTATGTAATTTCTATATGTTTATATTACCTTACTACTAGTTGTTACATTATTTGGGAATGACATATTTTATGTTATACAAACTACTAAAGAGGCCCTGGCCCGTATCCGGATGTTTATGGGCTAATTCTAACTATTAGACAATTTACTGTGGCAATATTATTTATCATATATATCATACATATAGCTTTAAATACTTATAATAAAAGAGATATATCTCAGTACGTGTTACCAGGAAAAGCACAATAAATGGAAAATGCACTACAGAAAGAAATTAACAAAGGAATAAGGAAATCAAAATAACTTAAGTCAGAGATTATTGTTATAGAAATGAAAGGAAGAAGAAATGTGATATATTAAACAAAATTGTATTATTTATTAATTTTATTAAATTAACCTGTGAGATTATCGTCATAAAGCTTTCTCTACCTCCCAACCTGTACAAAAATTGTACAACGTGGTTATAAAAATGTATAGAATTGATTTACAACTATAAAAGAAAAATAAAAACTAAATAATATAGCCTATTAAATTACCATAAATTAGTAAAATTATGACTATAAGTGCTGTAAAAATGATAAAATATTCACTTCTTAGTACCACTTTTAACCAGATAAATGTTAATAAATATTAAATGTTACTAAATGTTACTAAATGAGTTCCAGAAGCGAATAGCTGTTGCTGTAAAGTAACACGAATATAGCATTATCTGATTAATTTGAAGTCCATTTTCTACTTAGACTCACAGACTGTACATTTCTTCAAATAAGAGAAATAATCATATTGTTACAATAGTCCTAAACGAATAAGAGTAGTATTGATTTAACAGTTTTGAGTTTACCACGGTTTATTTTTTACTTTGTAGAAATGCTGAAGGAAGAGCCTTTGTCATAACCCAGACGCTTAGAAGTACGTTTGTTATCATCATGGATCCTGATGTTCGTTCCTCGACAGCCAAGATTGCACAATTCAAGTCTTCAGACACCCAAGTCTCCCAAGAGATTTCCCTACCTTAAGCTATAGTTCAGAATAAAATTAAGACACCTTGCTGGTGCTGTAGTATTCTTAGAAGTTCCTGGTTCAGCACAAACAATTTTGTATAAAATCAAACGGCATTCAATGTACTGTATGTAACCAATGTTCCTAGGAAATGTCTTTTTTCAGCTTCCAACCAAAATATTAAATTCATAGCATACGTGAAAAACGCAGTGTCAGTGGAGGAATTATATGAAGAGGTTCAGATTTTTTAAACAGTTCAACTATAGCCTTCTGACATAAGCAGCTAAACTTTTCATTAAAGACTAGGCTATATGCTGGAGCTTTTACAGTTGCTGACAGCGAAGATTTACGAAACAAGTTGCTAAAGCTTCTAGCACTGCCTCATACGAACGTATGCAACCTTTAGAACGAGATGCTGGATGAGGAACTAGCATTTTTCAACTAGGAACAGAAATACGAAATTTCCTAGCAAAGTTTCAAAGAAGAAAACAGCACCAGGGGATGAAATGTATGCTGGATCGACATTTTCTTGTGCCGTATCTTTGTCTCAGTGTTTCGCCGCTGGGGAGGAAGATCTGGATGCTGGTACAGTGGGATGGGAAAAGCAGCAGCAACCCTGATGACCCCTCCTTCCATCGTGACGCGGCGATGAGTACCAAGTGAGAGAGCAACATGCTCTAGGAAAGAAAAGCGAGCGAGACACCGAAGAGGAGAGAGCGTTTCTTGCCCGAAGAGACGATAAGATAAGGTACAGCTACGTTATGGAATGGCACTTTAATTACTCTAATGGGAGAACCAAATGTTAATTACAATTCAAAGTCTAAAAGAGAGAAGGATCGCAATTTATAGAGAGGGAAGGGGGAAGAAGGAAGAGAAGATGGGAAGGATTCTCATCGACGGCCTGGTTTCACGTCCTTGTGCAGACTCCTTTTCCTGCTAGTTGTGCCCCCCGCCTTATTTTCTCCCCCTTTATAGCATAGCATTTTCGCTTCTCTTAGTTTTAACGTATTTTCTACGGGAATCCGAAAACGAGATTTCCCCATTTCCATATATATGTGGCACATTGCACATTAGAGTCGCATTAGTGGAATAAATACCATGACGTGTCACTTTGCAGGAATGCTTGTTCATTAAACGCTTGAAAACACTGCTTTATTGAATTTTTAAGCAAGTTTTTAAACACGAGTAAGCTTATAGAGTAAATACAGGAAACTTCCATAGTGTATGAATTATAAAAATGCAAGTCAATTCCCCCCCCCCTACTGGAAAGTCATGAAATACAATTAATCATAGCTCTTGAAGTGATGGTTCTCGAAGCCAAATCACTTCCCCCCTTATTTTGGTTATAATAACAAATCCGTTAATGAATTTATTTAACCTCTTAATGCTCAGCGTATCATGTATCACACAAATCTCTTCCTGGCAATTTTTCTTGGCTTTCAGCATAGCCTAGGGCTCCAAATCGCTTAAATTTACTGTCTGCTTATTCTAGGATTCAAAATAGGTTAATTGCTTATTAATTTGTCATATGAAATAACACTTGTTATGACATAAAATTGGAATATAACCCAAATACGTAGTGTGTTTTTTCACCTAAAGCAAAATATTTATTTGCTAATGCAGTGATAACGCAACATCCACGCTTGCTTTACACCGCTTATTTTATGTGAAAATCTGGATACTGGTACGTGGTACGTGAAAAACTCACTAAATTTATAATTATTATAAAAATTCACTGTAGAGAAAAAAACTAAAGAAATACAGGTTGATCACTCTGCTCTGCCTCTGAAGTGAATAAGAGACATGGTCAGTGGTACCAATTTCTCTCGAAACGAAGAGGGATAGCATTGTTGGGGGGGGGGATGAGTAAGAAAGACAACGGTCCACCCTGATAGAGGGATTTTATATAGAATTAGCCAATCAGAAGAAAGAGTACTTGAAAAAATCTACACAAAGGATCGGTTATTCACCTCTACGCTGTAATGGTACCAACATTACAGTTAAATTTTACTTAAACTTAAACCATTGGCCTCGAGAGCCTGAAACAAATATCCCCGGGTATGAACAACATGACAAGGTAAAATGTAATAAAAATAAAATCTCTCGCGGACCCCTATTCAATCTCTCGCGGACCCCCGGGCTCCGTGAACCACAGATTGGGAAACGCTGCCCTATAGTGTCTTTGTAACTTCCCCATGGATGTGTCTACATCGAACATTAAAAGTTGAACTGAATTGTGTAGAAACTATTTATTTCATAACTAATAATTTCACAAATATAATATTTAGAATTAATGTGGCATATCTAGCTGCAATAAGAAAATCAAAGTGAAAACAAACAGGTCTAATACATTTCAACTTAGTAAGCATTCGCTTTAAGCGAAACAATACGTATCATATTACCATAACATAATCTTGCGTAGTTTTTAAATTTTATTTCGTTATAAACTTGAGAAAAAACACACTTGCTAACAACTTTATTTTCTTTGTAAATTTACATGCATACAAGATAAAGATCCAATTAGAATTTAAATGGTGCTGAAAGCAAGGGCATTTGAATAATAGGATTCTCTGGTGCATAAAGAATCTTGCACACACACACTCACACGTAAGCACAATGGATGTAGAAATAAAAAAAGGTTTTAATCACAATATGGATAGCAGAATAGTGAAACTTCCCGTTCTCCCCTCAATTTTCCGGCATTTGAATTCTTTCCTTTTCTCTTTGATACTCATATACCAGAGAAAAATAAATATCTTGTTCCTTTTCCACATTCACGCTTTGACAAAATAGAAAAAAAGTAAAAAGAATACCGCAACAGTACATATGAAAAAAGAGGAAGAAAGAAGTTTGCAAATATTTACCAAAGGCATTGTGAGAGTTCATAAGCCTTCAGATAAAAAATGAAAAAAGTAGGAAAAGAAGAACCGACGACCACAAAAAGGGGGAGTAAAGAACGTGAGGGCAGAAGAGTATTTATTCAAGACATATATAAAGCAATACACTGGGCATTGCAGACAGGCAAATCTCAGAAGGGTGAGTCTTCCGAGAACATTGCAAAAGGCTTACTTCTGTTCCTCACTTCCCACTTGCCTTTGATCCATGGAAAAGGCGTTTATTTCATGGCAAAGAGAAAAGAATAGACCTAAAAAGAGCGATACTTCGGAGGGAACGAGACAGAAGAACACCCACAACAAGGAGCCGATTAGCATTATCCAGAATTTAAAACGTGTAAGAGAAGGACAAAGAGATTGTAGACAGAGATGGGAATTGTATAGAAGACAAGCCATATTCCGAACATTATATATATATAGTCAGAGATAAAATCCCTTTGTCCGCTCATGATTTTTCTTTTAAATTTTCGGGATTAGGAAATACTGTTCTCCCTTTATAGTTGAGAAGCAGTGCCGATAGAGGACTGCGGCAGCGGTCTTGTCTGTCTCGTGTATTATAATATAAGTCATCTCAGTCACAAAGACAGGCAGTAATAATCGGAAGCCGTTCACGTTGCTTTGTAGATGAATTCGCAGAGGAAGGCGTCGGCAAAGAGGTTTCAGCAGTCGATCACATACAGGTATGAGCTTTTCATTATAAAATTTACCGCCAATGGAGAGAAGTTGAGCGATTTTCAGAAGTATCTTCCAGGAATGTTTTAAGTGTGTTTATTGCTTCAAGGGATTTTATAGGAAGAGCACAATGAAAGCCCTTCTTTTGTGGGAATTGGGAATCTTATGTTATTAACTTTGAAGTTACTTGTGCCAAGTTATACAAATAAAGGTAAATTACAGTTTTACATGTGTTTTAAAAATTAAATTAAATATTGCATTAACTATTACTAGTATTTCAATAAGTTAAAATATGGGCCACATTCTCTTCGACCATGAACTGACCATATGGAGATGATCGGCTGTGAAGAAACTAGAATCATTATAGTTACAGAAGCTCGTTAAGGTACAATGGGAGACGGGTTTTAACTGTAAATTCAGTTAAAAATTGTCAATGCTATCTGTTTATAAATAAAAATTGCAATTTATGAAAATTCCGTAGCGTACTTTGAATAAATACGAATGCCATTGTAAGTCAAAGAAAGTGAGGAAGGAATCAAGCAAGATAAGTAAATGTAAAGAAATACGATGGTAAAAAGAAAAGGATTAAATGTAGAAAGAAAGGAAGAAGGAAATGAAGAAACAATACATAGAAAGTTGATAGACAGATTGATAGATATAAATAGATAAATAAATAGGAAAAATCAAATAACAAAAATAAGTAAGAGGAAAACTGGAAAAGAGAGTATAATACTGAATACCCACTTTGTAAATGTATATAATAAATTAATAAATCAATGAATGAAAACAAATAGAGTTCGATAGGACGTAAACAAACGAAGAAGACAGGAGATTAAATGTACAGAGGGGAAGTAATCTCGTTGAAACTATTTTACGGACCATAAGACGCACTTTTTTTACTTTGAAAACAGAACCTTGAAAGTTGGGTGCGTCTAATGGTCCGAAGTACACAAAAAAAAGTAAAAATATGGTAAATATTGCCAGAATCAAGATATTGTAAACAATAGGATAATTACAAATGTTTGCACAGACTGTACATTAGTGAATTTGTCACAATTGTGAAATGAGGGTAGCTGGAAGGTATACAATGTGGGTATACAATGCGCAAAGAAAGGAATGTTGAGATCTTTTATATGAAAGGAGTTGTCTCCGCCGGGTGGTTTAAATGAAGGCAGTGACCTCTAAACAGCCTTCTCCCGTTAGAGGGTGTAAAATATTTTCAGTCTTTCATGAGAAAACAGTTCGGTAGTTAAAATTTATGCGATGCCACCTGTACAAAGGGCTTTTCGTACAACGCAGGTTATATGTTAGAAGTGATTTACACTGATTCCATTCTACAAGGTTATAATCTGTTTATGCAATAAAGTAAATGATTGCCTTTAAAATTTGTCGTTTAGAATCTAATTAAATTTCGTTTCCTTTAAATTTCCATTCTAAAATCGAGGTGCGTCTTATGGTTCGGAGCGTCTTATAGTCCGAAAACTACGATCCAACAGCTGAACGAATTCCGAGAATTTAATGCTACAGAAACAAAAAGAAAACAAGTATTAGAAATACGAATAGCCTATGCACAAAATAACCATAGGGGACAAATATAAGATAAGGGAAGGACACGAGGTGGGATACCGTAGTTGTATGAAAGAAATATCAGATAATATATATTTCTTAGAAAAAACAGGTGTATAGAGAATGCATCCTGTTTAGGTTAGGCTACAATGTAATACATTAAATATATTTTCGTAGGCGTGCCTACGTGAATACCGTGAGACAAAGTGAACGCACGGACTACTACTACTATATAAACCACACGTGCAAGGGAATGAATCGTGTATCGACAGGTTACCGTGCTGGCGGGCCTGACATTGCACACCCAAGGGACAATGGTCAGTCTACAAGCCGGGGAAGACGTCCCCTTCACTCACGAAAGAAACCCTCCTTCTTCAACACAGTGGCGGACAACATGTTTAAAGCATTGAATCGAATGCTTATCTCGAATATTAGGCAAAATTATCGTGAAATATGTCCCTGCAATCCATACTTTCTTTCATTCTGCGCACAGTGTACACGCATAAACTAAATATAAGAACGGTAATATAACTTTTATGTCGAAAATGTTCAATAGGATAACATTTAATTTTTTTTGCACGACTTAACTAATTAGTGGTACTTACGAATGTTGTTGCCGTGGATCGTAAGTTGACATTCCCACACGCAATCTTGTTGCTATGTGCGGTAAGTGTTTCCGTGCGGTTATGAATTTGCTTACGGCACATCATAATACAAGTCTTAATGGACAAGGCTCCCAGGACAAATATTCGGTTCGCATAACAACAAACACATGCGAATCACTTTCTGAAATAAACATCTATCTTCAAGAATGTATATACATAATATTTTCAGGTAATATCACAACAATTAATATAATTAAATTGATATAAATAATCATCGTGCAAAAAATAGCATGCTATACTCGTGCCGTAAGCGTTTTTTCAAACTCTTTCCTCAATCCGTATGCATCGCTTACGGCACTTGTATCGCAATATACTATATAATACTGACTCACTGACGAAGTATCTGATTATAGTCGGCTTTGGCTGTTATGCAAATCATAAGAGCAGTCCGTTATCAGATTAACATTTAAAAAAAAATCATTTGTTTTACATAAGGAAGTTGTATGGTATATATCTATGATAACAAAAGAGATCTCAGAACTTTTTGTCATACTGATCTGAAATAATATTTTAGGCACAGATTACTCTTAAATTGTAAGTTATGTTTATATTTATATTAATATTTATTTATTTATTTATATTTCCCTCTGGTGTAGTTAAGGCCTTAAGGCCTTCTCTTCCACTAACCAGAGGTGGATACATTCAAACCTTACCAAGTAATCTAATTAAGAATAAAAGAATTATAGTAAAAAGAGAAACATGATTATATTATATAGATGTAGGCTAGATTATGTTGGTGAAAACTATAATTAAGACTATATCAAACTATATCCTAGTAATAGAAATTCAACATTGTAAGTACAACAAATTAGTGAGAAAAATAATAATAATACGTAAAAAAGAAGAAACGTAAAATAAAAATAAGTGAAACTAATACATAACTAATATTCAATTATACAGGAGTTTTTTGTTCTCATGTTTAAAATGCTCTTCTAGGGATTTTCGGAATATAAAAAAGCCAGGTAGGCTATATACGCGACGTGGCTGCAGGGTACGTAAACGTCTTGCGCATGCTGCCTAAATATAATGTAGATTTAACGCTACAGGTAGGAAATGTTAAGAAAATAAGTTGTAACGTAGAAGTCATGGGTTCAAGAATTCGTAAAAGGAATACACCTTATGCACGTGAACATACTATGGTAAATAACAAATAGAGAAAAAAACTAAATAGTTCTATAAATAAAAGCGAATTCTAGAAACATCCATTTATTGCAGGACCGGGAGACGAGGCACTGAAAGTGTGAAATGCTCTAACCCCTACATTCGCCCTTCCTTTTTCCTTCTACCTGCCACGCGTCTAGTCCCAGAATCAACCGGTTTAGTTCCTTTGCCTGCTGTTGAACGAGAGTAAAGGGATGAGAGGGAGGGTAATTTCACACTTCCAGTGCCTCATTTGCCGGGCCTGACCTACTGTTCGTAAAACGCTATTTCCATGTGTAATATATTACTCGAAGCAGCGAAGTTAGAAAGTGAGTAAATATTTATGGTATAAGTCAATAAATGTCTTTCCGTAACAAAGTTTTCGAACACTTCGTAACCATAAGATATTTTGCAGTTTTTATTTGTATTAGTACTTTGAAAAAAATATAAAAATCCTTAGGTGGTAATAATGTAGGCCTAAATATTCATGGATTCGACTATTTTAATTACATAATTTATCTCAAGTCTCCCTTACACTGGTTGATATTTATGGTTGTTATCGTTATGGACATGTTACTATAAGTATGTAAAGATAGGACGTAAGTCAAAACAGATATGCAGTGTGGCGTAATGCACTAACCGACACTGAATATGGTGTAAGGAGGAGGACAGGCGAAAACAATAAAGACGCTTGTGAGGATTGGCAGACTTAACTGGACTTCACGTGCTAATGATTGTTAGGGTGGGAAGATCGTAAGCAAGCATGACAGCTTTCTATAGAAACTGGAGACATTGCTATCGTTACTTAACCATAAATTGTCTTTGATAGCACTCCCCAGGAGTTCTTTTTTATATTTGAAACAGAAAAGTACATTTTCTTAGCTGAACCACGATATTATTTTTGTTCGATCATATTATAATCCGCTTACTATAGGCCTACATGACGAAACAATATCATAACCACACCCTTTAAGTACAGAACTTCATTACAACACTGTTATCCCACTTTCTATTTTAATATTGTACTAAATTGAGCTCGTTTTAATGTGCGCTGTTTGACATTAAAACGTCAAGAGAATCCCTGCGGCCTGCGTGCCTTGTAGCCTGCCATCTATCGGATAATACGAGAACTACTAACAACTGATGGCGGAGAGTCGTTTTCTCCATCAATTACGAGGCACATTACAGTCCCGCTAATCCGGATTACATGGGATCGGACCCTGTCCGGATCACCGGAAGCCTGGATTATCGGAGTTTGCCTTCAATGCAAACACGGAACTGGAGTACAAGTTTTAGATGGGTAAAACTATAAAAATCGATATTTTTCATAAATATACCTTTTCTTACAACTTAATTTTAGTTTTAATACTACTGTATGTGCAGACCTAAGGTTTTTACCTACGAACTAATGTAAGATTAACAAAACAAAGCCTCTTTGTGATTAAATTTATTTTCATATTTTAAAATACTGACCGGATTAACTGAATGTCCTGACAAGTGGAGTCCGGATTAGCGGGACGGTACTGTATTCTAAAATCCCAAACTTTTATGCTACATTTAATTATGGTCAAACAAAAACACTCGTATACAACTTCTCTGTAATAGTAATTAAGACACTCGTACGAAAATTATGTAACTCGCTGTGCTGATTTCATACTTTTAAAATATGCCATTATAGGCTCGTTGCATTATAATTATATTACTTATATATGCGGCCTATACAATGATTTATGTTAATATTTTTCCGGATTGCTATTTGCCATTGACCAGTCGTTCACGAAATTTTTATTTAAAAAATAACACTTGTAATTAATTTTTCAATAAATGCTTTGTGAGAAAATCGTTGGACCATTACTTCGATATCAATATTTTGAAAAGAGTACCATATCTTACTATGGGTAATATAAAGAATATTTGAAAAGATACAAAAAGAAACACATGAGGGCTAAAATAGAAAATTGTGAAACATATAATGCACCATTTTTGGCAATAGGCCATATAGACAAATAGGGACAGAAATACAGAAATAAAAATTTAAAAAGCTATTTTTAAAAGTTCTAGGCAGTATATTTATATTTCAAAATGATTACAGTATTCTCAACATTCTTACGTTGGCAATTCTCCGTTAATGTCTGGGTATTCGCAGGAAGAGAGAGATTTAATCTAACCGTCTTCAGTCTCTCACAAATTTGCATTTCCCTGTAATTCTAAACTGCAATTATTAAACCTTTTTAAATAAAAGGTAAAAATCTTCCGGGTTGTTGGGCTCAGGTTAGGGCCTGACGTTTCGCCCATGGTTGTGATGGCATCTTCGGAGGAATAGGCGATGTATTCTAGCCCTTGCTAGTGAATTCTTTGAACAATTAAAAGAATAAACTTTATTTTAGAACAAAATCATCTTGGTGCGATTAGACACACACACATACATATATACACTATATATGTGTATACATATATATATTTTTTAAGAAATTGGAATTACAGCACAAACCGGGTTTCAAATACTTCTTACGGGAAAAATATTAGTAGACAAATCATGTTCCCTTATTCATTTATAAATAGGGAAGGTTTCACACATATTGAAAGAATTTGGAAATTAGAAGTTATTTAACATGCTCAAAACCTGTGATTTGGAACAGCAGCTACATGCGTACCAGAAATAAGATTAAATATTAAAAATAAATAAATAAATAAAATGAACACGTTGTTCAGTTCGAAAATTGAGCACACCTTTTTTTGTATTAATGGATTTTAGTATTTGGATAAATCCCTAGCTTTATCTGAAAGTAGAGGTCTTTCTCGTTGGAGATTGAACAATAACATTCAGTTTGAAACCATGCATAATAGGTCCCCTGGTAGGGCGAATTTATTATTTTTTTAATAATAAAATATTTATTTTTTTACTCAGGACCATAAAAAATGAAAGCATTATTGAGCACCCAGTGAGAAGAGGTATGAGTCCCTAATAGCGACACACTCTAGCTGTTCTCCTTCCTTCAGTTTGATCCCTTTCGTAGAAGTCTTGCCAGCCAGTTGCAGTTCCCAAGGGAGCGGCAGTCGAGATCAGGAGAGCCTGCACGGAATTCTCCTTAGGGATAGAAAGGAGAGCCAGGAAACCCGGGCATTTATCTCACTATTGATCTATTTTAGTTAACCTTCATGGCGAGGATACCGTAAAGGATATAAAATGCCGTATTTTATAGGTTTCATAATTTGAATTCCAAAATTTTAGCTTAATAATTTGCATTTGTCATTAGTAACAAAACAAGGGCTTATGCACGAAAATAAAGTTACGATTTGAAATAGATTGTTTATTAGACTATGAAAGAGAAAAATACAAACATTTTAGTATAAGGTCATCTAAAATATTTGAATTACATAAATAACAGTGACTATATGACTCGGGGTACGCAAATATTTCACTACTAGGATCCGTCTAGCTAATTTTAGTGCATGATTTTAGATTCATTAATTTATCAGTATGGTAGAGGGCGTGAAAAGTAGCTTCTGGCCAATAGGAACCAAGAAGACATAAAACACCAGACGAAAGCATTGAAAAACAATATTCAGACCGAGAATATTGATTGTTGTAACTATAAGAAGGATAATAATAAATTGTAAGCTGCCGACAATTTCCTGGAGAAAGTATTGTCTAGTTTGAAAAATAATATATTTGCTATAAATAGACTAACTTCTTTAAGACCATGATGCTATTATTTTTTCTTATTTATTTATTTATTTAATTGTTGTAATTCTTGAACCTCCAAGTATAATTAACCCTTTTTCACCTTTCGGTATACTAGAGTTTTAGTTACAGTACGGTATTAATTAATGCAATTTACATTAATTTACAGTTTGCTTAATTTATATACTTACAAATTAACAATATAGCAGATATGAATAAAATTAAGTAACAATCTGATACTAAATACTGAATCAAAGTTTCTTAAAACTAGAATGTAAATCGTCACATAACTTCTTGTAGCAGCATTTCTTATGCAAAGCATTTGTCAAAGGCTGTTGACATCTATTTTGGCAATAATCTTATTGAGTAATAATTCCCAAAGCAGAGCATTCAAATATAAGATATGATACAGTCTGATTTGTGTTCTTGTGCTCTATTTTGAATCGTTCCAGACAGTGGCCAAATTTTCGTGACAAGTTATAAATTGTGTTAGTATAAAATTTGGTTCTATGTATTTGCTTTTTAACCAGTCAAACACTGAAGGAAGAGATATTTGGATTAATCTGTGTATACCCAGAACAAATTTTAAACGGGTCTGAATAATAGTTTTTTTAAACAAACACAACAACTTTTAATACATATTTCAATATCAAAGTAAGATTTGGAAAAAATTATTTATTGTTAAAAGGAAGTTCTAAATATTGTGCCGTAAATTTCTAAAACATCCTCGCTGAGCAAGTACAACTACTTTCTTATAACTTCTGCAGTAACGTTAACAGAAAGCATGAAATAATAGTTTCACCGAAAAACAGAAAATGGGGTGTCTGAAAATAATATAGCCTACACTCGGAGAGTATGGTAGGCCCTACCTTATTCCTGCAAGGATTTGACATTGCTAACATAATTTTCTTCATTGGAACGTTCTCGGAGGGGCCTCGGAAGAAAGAAGTTTGCTAAAGAAACACGTGTCCTCCGTTCTTCATGCTCGGCGGGCGGCTATAAAGCATAGGGGTCATGGCTTGTATTGCTCGGGTCCACAATATACTTCCCCTGCTCTCGTACTACAACATAAATCCTAGAAATCGTCGCTTTTTGTCAGAATCAATGTAGATTGCGCCATTCCAACAGCACTTCAGGTCATAAGCCATATCCTCTCTTCTCCTACTGGGGCGAATATATTGCAGTATAGTCGCACGCACTCGTTCATTGTCAATTCAAGGAAGCCAAGAAAGTTGTAGATGAACTTAATAAAACTATATTTACCGTGTGGAATATATATTATCATGGAATTAAAATAAAATTATTAATGAATTTCAGAGCAGGTTAATAAAGCAATTTCGGTTTTATTTTATTATTATTATTATTATTATTATTATTGAATTTATTATTATTATTTAATTATGTATACATATTGCCAGTAAAACTATACATATTACAAATAATACAACATTTGATAGAGATTTAGAAATTAAAGTCCAAACATGTTAAAGACAATAAAATTTTATAAGTTACAATGATTTAATTACAAATTTGGTAAAACTAAATAAAATGGAATATAATTAAAAATAATGCTAATTAATTAGTGACTAATAAAACGAATATTCAATTTATTTATAAATTATTTTACCTTTTACCTTTCATCAAGACCCTTTATCACCCCATATGTACCACATACCCATCAATGTTAGTGGAGCCGTGTTAGAAAACAGTTTATTCTTATACCGGTCTGTGAGACCTCACGTAAGTTTTCTTATGTGTATTATTTTGTCAATAATAATGACCGAACGGCCGAAACCATAAAGAAACTGTTAGGTCTAGAGTTTTAAGAGTATGATTGCGGTGAAATTTTGCATTGAAAGGTTGACTCTATGCCATATTTCTTAAGGGGAAAATGTTGTAAGTTAAGCAACTGCAGTTTTGAACACAACCACTTACTTTGGTGAACTGCGATCAATACCTGGTAGGGAGTGATGTGAATGATAATACTAAATAAGCTTTTGGGTATATTAACTATTCATTTTAAAAATACTGACATATCTTTGAAACTTTGCAAATCATTCCATTTGTGGTGAAGTGACTCAACTGTATACCCTCAAAATCCCAATCAAATTATGGTATAAGAATAATGTTTCGTTAATTAAACATTTTAGAAATCAATTTGCTTGAATAAAAATTACAATTACCATATTTTAAGTTATTTTCATTGTTAAAGTCCTTTAATTCTGAGCGGTCACTCAGACCTCACGCCCATGTTAATGTAACAGAATAATCACATCCATAGTTAAGGATTAACCTATAATGCGGGTCCCTAAGGCTTTGTGGCCAGAATAATTAGGTCCTGTAAAATCTATCAACTTTCATTGGTGTTGTTAAATATACATTTTGAAAGAGCTGATTTTAGAACACGTGTGTTTTGGATTAAATAATCTAGTACAATCAAGAATCTTAAGAAATTATTCTTAATTCTTTTTAGAAATGATAATATACTGAATCTCAAACTTTTAACTCTTGTTTTCACATTATAGCTTTTTTTTTAAACTCTCCCTTCTGATATAATATTCAGATATATATTCTTTAAACCAGATGGAATTCAGGCATAGCAACTTCAATCTGTAATGCACCCAGAGGCCACAATAGACTACTGAGTGATAAAGCAAAGCCGCGCACACAGAGCTACACAAGAAAGGCATTAGTAGCTCCAGAAGCTTCTTCTCCATTTCCAATGTCGCAACCTTAGGGATGCACAATGAGGTTGGCATGGAGGACAAATTGCATGGAAGGTGAGATGACGCTGAAAAAGGGGGAGAGAGAGAAGGTAATATAGCCCATTTTCATATTACAATACGAAACAAACCTACCAACCCCTTGGAAATAGAAAACTTTTCCCATGACAACAGTCAAGTTTGGAAGCGGGAAGAAGAGTGGAGCATTGAAAAATGTTACTACGCAACGAAAAGGACTGTACTACATTGTGAAGAGGTGAATGAAAGTCTCCGAATTGCAATAACTTACGATTTCTTTGTTGAACATAGGATAAGCCCTATACGTATGCTATACATTCACTATCTTAACAAGAAATTATGAGTAGAATCCATTGTCTTTCCATCTCTTGATTACATTATCAGAAGGCGCCAGAAAGGTATTTCTTACATAGTATTTTTATGAAACAAAGTGCTAAGTTTCCCCTTTATAAAGTTCTATGGTATAAGATATACTTGTTTCCAAAAACAAGTACAGTATTCATACAATCTGTTATAGAGAAATCACATGTACGTTTAATATGATTTATACCGCACTTAATTCATATGACTTGTTTCCGTATACAGATGTTAAGAGTTACATATTTATATTTCAATAATAAAGTAAATTATACTTTATGTGTATTTTGTAACAGTAGTAGACTTAATGTCCACTACACAATGAATATCATAAAATTATATTAGTAATTTGCGTAGGCCTACCTATTTTGACCTATAGGCCTATTATAACACATTTGAACTCCAGTAAAACTTTTCGTGGATGGTAAACATAATAAAAATTTTAAAAATGTTTCTTACAATTGTATTTTTAATTATTGTGGAACAAAAAGAAGCATTATTGAGATGCCAAAGATAGGTAAAATTCGCTTCTTGTTTCTTATTGTATTTATTTTTTAACGTTTAATTATTAGTCCCATAGACGATTGAAATATAAGCTTACTTCCGTTAATATTTTCCCCTTATTTCACATCCTGAATAGTTGAAAATCTACATTATTTTTAGTTATACTATCTAAATTAATATAAATTAAGTCTATTGAATTACAGAAAAAAATAAGAATACAAAGAAGAAAAGGAAACAAATTATAGTATTTCAAATGGGGATTTAGTACGGCAAGAAGACGTACGGAAAACTGGAGGAGCTAAATTAAGGGATGGACAAAAGGAAAAGGAAGAGAAGAAAAATGAAGAAAGAAAATACGAAGAAAATTATAAGCATAAAGAAAAAGGAAGGGAAGGAAAAGGCACGAATGAAAGAAATGTGATGAAAGTAACAAAGTGAAAACAGTTTGAAATATATCAACAAAGAACAGACCGTTTGGATGAATTTTTAGCAACACAGATACGGTAGGGGATGCCGGAATCCAGCATTTGCTAATAGCCATCGGTATGGGGAGAGGACAAGCAGTTAGAAGCTAACTAGAGGGCAGTGGTGTAAATTACACGCGCAGGCACGTCCAGCAGAAACTCATGTGTCTTGTGCGAGGAGATGCCTTCCTTCAGGAGTTGGTGACTGTCAGGAGCAATTAGCAAACTACCCACCATGCCATGTCTTCCCTTTTCTCTGTCCGTCCGACCACCAGCCGTCCTGAATCCTCACTCGTAGTCAGTACTGTCTTGTACCAACTACACTTACAAGAACAAAGCCGTATTTGCATGGGCCAGCAATATATTTTTTATTTTATAACCATATGACAAATTATCATGTGCGTAATACGCAAACAATATTATGGTACAAATTAACTATCGACTAAAATCAGGAAATGCTGTTTTTTATGAAATTCAGAAACTTTTGTCTTCTTGTCTTTTAACCAGAAATATAAAAATAAACATTTAAAGACTGCCGATTGCATTATGTGGATGTGATAGGCTATATGGTCCCTTACTCTTCGGGAAGAGCATAATCTGAGAGTTTTCTAAAACGGTGCTTAGGAAAATATTTGGATCTAAGAGAGATGAAAATGGGGATTAGCGAAAACTACATAATGACGAGCTTCATAACCTGCACTCTTCACCGAACACAGTAAGCGTAATTAAAACATGGAGAATGAAATAGGTTGTACATGTTGCGCACATGGGGGAGGAAAGACATAGACCTAATTATCTAAAAAATATTGACAGGGAGACCCGAAGGGAAAAGTCCACTTGAAAGACCTAGAAATATTTGGGACATAGGCGGAGGACAATTTTAGAATATATTTAAGAAAAGTAGAATTTTCAAGAGATGAGTAGACAGAGTTAGTACAGAATATTGTTGAGTGGCGGGCTCATGTAAGCGCGGCAATGAACCTCTGAATTCCATAAAATAGATAGTATTCTTTTAGCTTACTTAGGAATTATCTATTGTCATTGAGTACATAAGTAACAATAATAATAATAATAATAATAATAATAATAATAATAATAATAATAAATGTAATAAAATATCATTCAAACGCATTACATAGATCAGGCTACAATTTACGAAGAAAGGGGAACGATATAAAATAGGCAATCAATACATTTATACATAAAGTTAAAAGGAAATCATAGAGTGGCAAAACTATATTAAGAAAAAATCATAGAGAAGTTCAAGATGTTCCAATAAATAAGCATCAGTATGAGAAGCTATTGCTCATCTGGGGGCAAAAAAATTGTTTTGTTTGATTTTGTATTTTGCAAGAACATTTTTGTATATGTACATCTACATATCTAAATAATAAATAATAAATAGAAAGAAATTGAGACACTCGCACGTTGTTCTTTACTTTAGAAATGAATATTAGGACATTATTTTTTGTTTCATTGCTGAAAAAGCATACAATAATGTATATATTCCTAACTCCAAAACACAGGGTATTTCAGAACACTTATGTAACCTGCTTTTGTTGTGGATTTTCATCGTGCAAGATGACCAGAATCAGAGGAGCAGCTACTGGGTTAAGCTTGTCCATTGAATACTGCTTAAAATGATGGAGCAATCATCTACTAGCGAAACCTATGATAGGCCTATCCAAGGTCAACCTTTTTACTGCTAACTGACGTATAAACGTGTCATCTAAAAACTTTAAGAAAGTTGATATTGGGTAATATTTGATTGTAAAATGTAGCGATTTTTATCAGTATGTTAAGATTGTATTTACATAAACCAGCTATTCTATTGAAATTTTCTCCATTGATTTTAGACTTAGGACCCACTGATGACATCACCTAATAATTGCTTATGTAACTCTACATGGTTCAGCTCTGAAAGAATTTTTGGGCGCTACCAAGTGTATCAATGAAGGAAAATAGTGCATTACACTGTAATCAGACATCAAAACTGTATGTTTTAAAATCAACAATACTCGTACGTTTTATAATAGGTTTGTTCGCAAAGCAAATCCGTGACCGCTTGAGAATTTGTTGTACTGCGCATGTCCAGTCTGTAACTTACCCGTGATTTGTACTTTGCGAACGGTTACAAGAATTTGGAATCGATAGTTTCTGCGTTTAATCGATATGATATGCAAATAAAATATATATTTCCCTTTGACATGTTATAAATGCAATATACATCGACAATGTAATCTATATTTTGGGAAACTTAATTATCTTCCATTATTCATACATATAAGTAGCCTATGTTTATAAATCTGGCGCAATGGTATAGGAGGGAGGAGTCAGGCGCATGAAAATAGGTTACTGCGCATGTCTCTGATAACAATTCATGCTAGAGCCTGCAAACTTTTCTTATAGTACAGAAACTGTCCGTGAGAGCTTTGCGAACAGAAGATTGAAATCAGAATCACGGATTCTCGCTTTGCGAACGCTTGTGGTGAAAGAGCGCATGCGCGAACGATATGTTCCTGGTTTCTGACTGCGTTGCGAACAAACCTATTATAACCTACAAACGATACTGGCCATCAATTTACTATATCTGAATTAAACAGGAAAATTCACAGCATAGAAAACATGCAGATAGAAAACAAAGTTTAATGAATGATAAAAATATTAATGCACTCTAATCCAAGTTGTCTATGGTCCACGTACTAATAAGACAGTTTATAAAGGCCGCATATGATTCGAAAGATGAAATACTGAAGCATAACAACAATTTAACCTAACAATTTAAGACTTCATGCGCACATAATTATAATAGGCAATAGAACCGGTACATCATCCATATGAATTCTTATCCGCTCAGATTGATGAATGTGCTATTTATTCTAATAGATTTAAATGTATTTTGCAACCTATATGTACTGATACGTCATTGTTAGCAAATCTTGTATATAATATTAAGAACGAAACTAGGCTTAACTACTCCACGATAAGATTTTTAAAACTGGCTTTACCCCATTTTTGTATCCTTGTATACAATTTAACGATTTTATGTAAATAGGTTATACATATTGTATATTACAATACAACTGAATAACTTTATAAAACAAGAATAACTTAACCACTAAGTCTTGACTGAAGCAAGGAAAAACTTAACTATACTTTAAGTAGTATTACGATATATTGTTAATCTTGTCATCCTAATAAAACAATATTAGTAGCATAAGGTAGAATCTCCAATTAGAACTATTCATGCTTCAAAAACTAGCTGAAGTGAAATTCGTCAGTCATGTAGTATTTAAGTTTATACCTTTATGTCTCACAAAACATTGCTAAATCCTACCTAATTAGAGTAAAAATAAGAAATGGTATTTTGTCATTGGACATTTTTACGTAATTTCCGCTTTACTCAAGCACATCAGTGTGTTGTGTTATAATTTGTTTTCGGGTAATCAGTTGCATGAGGCTGAATAATTAGCTTCCCTTATGCCCTTGTATAATGGGAATATCAAATAAATTATAGCATTTTAGTAGATGGTGTCACTCATAATACCCTTACTTATAGAGAAGTTAATATCGTGGAAATCCAGGGAAGTGAATGATTTAAACGCAGCAGGCATCGGTAAATCTGAACAGCTGAAGTGGAGAACAATGTAAAGATTATTTAGTGAGCATGAATGACCGTCACTGAGTGTTGGATATAAACTGTTGTCGCCTGCAATTTGTGGCACAGATGTGTGGTGGTCATCAAGTCATCGCCATGACCTGGACTTTGCAATCCCTCAGACCAAACACCAGATGTGGCCTCTCACAATCACGAGGCGTGTCTTTTCAAAACGAAACATCACCTCCCCTTCCAGTTTCAATTTACAACTACAATACTCATGTTTATGAATGTGTCAGAACGTGAAGAATGATATTTGCAAAGTGGTCTGTAATATGAATATGGATTATTGCTTGAATTTTGTTACTGCAAAAATGCACTATTAACAGGCTTTTTATATTATTATTTATTTATCATTATTTATTTATTATTATTTATTTATTTATACAGGCGAAGTTAAGGCCATAAGGCCTTTGCTTCCTCTGCACCAGTAAAACTATACATATCGTAAATAATACATACTACAAATAATACAAGAATTGATAAATTATAAATTAAAACTAAACATGCTACGACACAGCGTAAAATATTAAGGAATTTCATGTTGACCAACAAAAGGCTAATATAACTTACAGACGTAAATAATCCACCTTATACCCTCGCTAACCTAAGAACCTTCGAAATCTAAAAACTAATAATGTATAAGTACTAAACTGTCAGATGATGAGACTTATTTCTAATACAAATTATAACATGTGTAAAGTTTTATTTAGAAGTGATGTGTAAATAATATAATTTAAAATTACAAAATCAGACATATATGTCTGTTAAAAAATGTAATGTACACAATTTTTTTGTTTTTTGACACACACTATTACATGGCGACGATCTTCTCTTACTTTGCTTACAGGAAAATGATTTTGTTTTTGCTATAGTCACCAAAATGGCTCTAACGATTTGGCTTAAATTTTATACATGAGGTGCTTATACTAAGAGTTAAAACATTTATTTGAAATATATTTAGATACAAATTATTTAATGGCGAACAATATTCCTAAACGTTAAAAAAGAGGGAATATGCTGTCCCTGCAATACGGCCTCTTATTCTATACAAGAATTTGAAGAGAGAAAGTTGTATTGACCAAGATAATGGTAGACAAACCGTGCCGTAAGTACTATAGGTGAAATAATTGTGCTCGGCACCGAAATTAAACAAGTTTTCAGCGTAAATACATCATTTTGAGACCCCCGAATCTGTGACTGTCTGCCTGTCTATATGTGAGTCTGCCAACAGCATTGCTAAAGAACGAAAAATAGAATCCAAATTAAATTTAAATTTTGGGTTAGATTTCGACTGCGCATATGACACGAACACTGGAGATGAATTTATCTTCGTTTTACTACCACTACTACTACATTCACTTCCCGAAAATTTATCAAAATTGGCTCTAATGGTTTTCTTCAAATTTTGTATATGATGGGCTTGAAACATTTTCCGCAATAATTATCTGAAAGGAATTTATAATCCAGTTATCGTTTTTCCAGCTCCGGCGTTCAGAATTGCGCCTATACGCCTATACTCCTTTGAATGAGGCTGAGACAACTGAGTGCTCAAACGTAACTCAGAGATAGCTATGTGAGCGTAACACGTAAATTTTTTTAATTGATAGCAAAATTAAATAAATACTTTAATTGACTCTGCTCTATGAATATGAGAGATGATTCTTATTATAATTTTAGCTTGATATACACTATAAGTTAATGTTGTAACATATAACACTTTTACAAGCTAATACAAAGTTAAATACTTGAAATATTACGTAAGAATGATTTTAAAATGGGGAAAATGTGAAGCTATTTTGAACACAGAAATAAAACATATCCTACATAAATAAACAAACGTTTGGCATTAAAGATAATCCTTGAAATAAGAATGAAGACCACTGCAACTAAACCTGAATTCATACATATATAATCATTTATTTTCTGAATTGATCATATGTGGAAACAATAAAAAAGTAGCCATTATTATGTAATTTGATTATGCATAAAATAATTATTTTATTTTCATTATATAAGGTTTATATTTGCATCTGAATATATCATAAATTCTTTATAGTATAAAACTATATACACATACAGGGAGCTTGAGGAGTATTTGTTAAATAAAAGAAGAGTCATCCCATAGAATGACGATTACGTCACGACAATACAGTCGTTAGTGATGGAAATATAAGCAAGACCAAGGGCTAAAATTTTTCCCTTATGAAAACCGCGAATCGTGTACTCCAAAGTAAAGAATTCTCCAATTATCACAACCACACTTGTCCATTAATTGTACCTGCAGTTGGTATTGGGAATCCCAGAAGAAAATATTGAGGCACTTCAGCATGTCCGACCTCTATAATGGTGAAGACAAGGTGTTGAAAGAGACAGAACATTAGGGAGAGGGAGTTTATTGAAGCTGAGATTGAAAACGTGAAATGTTCTATTTTGAACGACGTGGACAGAGAAAGAGAGGGAGAAATATTCAGCAGAGCCCTCCAAACAACTTAGCTTCGTCTCTATCTTTCTCTCTCACCCTCAAGGGATCCAGAGGTCTCCACTGGAGATCTATTCTCTTCTTCCTCGAGGCAGAACCCTGACCGAATGGAACGTCCACCAAGTGAACGACGACGACTGGCATAGAAGCACGTCCTAGGTCTCCTCTAGTGGCATCTCTTGTCGTTCAGTGGACACTAACGAGGGGCCTTTGTGAGATGAGGGAGGGCTCCGACTTAATGGCAAAAGGGAAAGTGAACGAACTCCTCTACGTTGTCGTAGCACTGAAGAGATGTTTTGTATGAGAGATTGTAGCTGGTGTTGCAGTAGCAGTGATGATGGAAAGGGGGTGGATGCGGTGAAGGGAGGGTGGTTTCGGAGGTGGGTAGCAGGAGAAAAGGGAAGGGGTGTTAATATCTGTGTTTGTACGCCAAGCTATGTCCTATATATGAAAGGCAGTGGCATTGAAAATGGGATGGGTGGAGAAATAGTACGAGAGAAGAAGACTCATTTTGCTGCGATGGCAGGGAAAGTTTTAGCTGGACATGGTTAGATGGCGTCAGATTGTCCATCGTCTATATACTATAAAAAAGGAATAGGAGGTTGAGAGGGGGTGAAGCTTCAACGTCGTTGTCGTTTTTTGAAAAAAAGAAAGAAAGGACATGTTTGTCCGGTGGGTCCGGTGTTTGGTATTATACTATAGTGAACTGAAGTTCCTCTCTCCGTTTCCGCAAGCAGTCAACATCAGGGGTGAAAGGAGCGTGAAGGGGGCTAAAGAAGATGACGTCGACAGTGTTACGTCGTACAGAAGCAAATTTTGAACATGCATACATATGCAAACATCGGTGGAGCCACGACATTTGTGCATGTAAAGTACAAGTAAGAAGATGGAGGTATGAGCATGGGCAAGAAAGAATACGAAAATTACATAGAACAGAATAACAAAAAAATAGCCATCGGTCTTTACATTACAGGAACAAGTAGTGGTGCAATATTCGTTTCTATTTTTTATTTCACTGACCTTCCTCTTCCATGACATTGCTCTCTTTGAAATAAACGTCTAAACTTACCCTTCACGAATTCCGCGCGCCTATAAGGAATTCATGTAACGTTTCCTACATTTAAAAAAGGGAAAAATTCAAGAAATCTGCTGGTCAGAATAGTCTAGGACATGTAAATTCAAGTATGTCCAGTGAAAGACCATCGTCTTGAAAGAAATATACATCGAATAAAGAATTACTTACTAGGGAGGAGCATCACAAAACTTTCTTAATTTCGTTCTCTTTTATGTTTTTCTTTTATCCAGTATGAAGTCTTTGTGCCTTGCCAGCAATCTTTTTCATTTTAGTAACTTTTTTCTTTTTCTTCTCTTGAACTGATGTTTCCCATTTGTCTGTGTCTTTCTTCGATTTAATCACATCGAGTCATCGTTTTTGGTCTACCGACTATTTGAATGCACGCCCACATACGAGGACTATCTAGCATGAGGGTCAACTTCAGTAGTGATAAACGTCGCATGCACCAGTGAGTAGAAGGTCCTTGCAATATTTCATGACCATTTACCCTGTTTTAACCGGCCTCTTCTGTCATGGTAATTTATCAATAAATTTATTAGTATGCACCTACTGTACATTCCTCAGTCATTTACTCAATTCGCTACTAATATTACCTGTACTGATATTTTAATTTTTTTAGAAAGTCATAAGATCAGTCGCTTAAATTATGAAAACCGAAGAATAGTTTTAAAACTGACATTTATCTGCTATATTAAGTGGTCATTAAATTATATAAATTGTTATTAATTTTATTTTTATTTTATTTATTCATTCATTTATATATTATCAAATTTATCAAATTAAATGATCAAACGTAACAAAATATTACATCTGTACTTTTTTTTGAATTCCCCAAGATTAGAAAAGATCGTATTTAGGGGCTGCAATTATTACTAAATACAGAACAATTTTTACAAAAGAAATTTAAATAAAAATAAAAAAATAAACAGAACTCCATTTCACATTATGTTTATATCTAGAAACAGAAGAAAGAAGAAAAAAGAAATAAAATTAGGAAAACAATTATAACATTTTATTATTAATATTAAGTTAAATAGATTTTTATAATTTTATCTTAAATTGGTTGGCATTATATTTTATAAAGTTAGGATTCTCAGCAATAAGAGAAAGTTTAAACATTATTAAGACCATGTACTTTAAAAGTAGTATTGCATTCTGTTTCCGAAAAAAGAAACGTGTTTTTTTCTTGCATTTTGACAATGTTTCAAGAAATTAAATTTTGATCGATTCTTATGGTAATAAGATAATACACTACATTGTACATGCGATTGATTTTTCTTTGTTTAGTACATTTAAATACATTGTACTTTCAGCACAACATTTCTTTAGGGGAGTATAATATAAATGTTCTACACTTTATAAGAAGATAAGTAGTAAAATATAGCCTTCCAGCTGGTTAGTCAGCCTTCGTGCGGGTGGAAAAGTATTTAAGTATATAAATAAGACCAAATTTCTGTAGTATAGACATTCACTCCTTCAAATATAGTTTTAAAACTTTACCACCCCTGATAATACATAAATAGAATCCGATTTATAACTAGTGACGTAGAGGATGTCACTATACTAGAGAAGTGCTATATTCACTATGACTTCTACTTAACATTATTCATAACCCGCTTGAGTCCGAGCCTTAAAAAAGAACAAATCATTTCATTATTCGTAAATGCTAAGAAAACCATTTGCTCGCCCCATAACTACAGGGAGCCTAGTGCTGACACGTCATTCTGTCTGTCCGCGCGTTGAGTAAAGCCAAGCTTCTCTTTTTACTAGGTCTTTAACACCCTCTTTGTAGGCCCTCTTGATCTCGTTTTATTGGTTGTATAAAGTGGCATTACATTAACCACCGCGGCTGGGTATGGCGTAAACCAGACTTTGTTGCTTCCCTTATAATGGAGACACTGACTTACAGCAGGATATACACCTCAATCTTCACCAGTCACATAAAAGAAAAATTGATTCATAAAAGTGACAGGGAATTAATAAAATAGGAAGAAGTGAAAACATGAGTGAAAAATAGCATCTGACACTGGGAACATGGTTCCGAAGGTAATTTTGAATAAAATGTTCTATAAATTATTATGTAATGGTCTCCTGTATTTAGGTCCAACGATTTACATCACACACTAAGGAAAGAAGATAGAATACGCACATAGCATTCATTCTTTGGTCAAACAAATCTGTCAAATTTCAGAGCAATTGAACTGAGGTCGTATATTTAAGCATATCCCAGTAAACATATGTTACGTTCAAGTCCAAAAATGGTTCATTTAAATGTTGAATGAACTTGGATTAATTGGGGGAGTTAATCACTTTCATAAGTTAAGAAGTTCCGTAATACTCTTCGCATTAATGTAATGTAAATACAAGTCACTGGCTGTTATATTTTACACAAGTTACTTTTTAAATCCCCTAGATTTACAATGAAAGGGTATACTAAAGAAGTTTTCCTTTCATTTATAGATATACAAATATCTTCAGGGAAGAGTTTCTCTATCGTATCAGAACTTGAAATTACAAGTTTGTAGTACTTAAGTCTTCTTTAAAAACATGTTTTAAAAAAGGATAAGAACTTTTCCATCGATGGAATTTAGAAAATCGACTTCATTCTATTTGTTAAAAAAATATACCCCTTCTTTCTCTGGGAGACAATTTCAAAAGAAATACTGATTGTAGCGTGTAGGAAGCTTTTGAATACATGGGAGTTTCGGGTTTATTGCATTGAGACTTAACACGGGATTTCATCTAGTTTTCTTTCTCTCTCACTGGTAATATAAAAGTATTAGTCCCACGGCCATGTAGTAAAACTAAGCGAAGATGTCACAAAGGTAGGTACGAAGATGAAAGAGACAAAAGAAAACAAGACAGAAGTATAACAATAAAATAAAGTGAAAAAAGGAAAAAGACCCTTGCAATCTGTACGGATTTGTCTCAATAGCATTTTTATATACCAATACACTTTTTTACCTTTACTTCGTTTTCCAACTTTAAACGGTTTGACGATCAGCAAGAATCGAATCAAACTTACGAGAAATGGCGGGGAAATGTGCGGAGAAGGGGACGAAATACAAAAGAAAGACAAAGGAACGGTTGAATTTCGTAACGACCTGTGTGTTTCTTTGTCTCGAAAACTAATGACTGTCTGCACTTTCGACTGATCAAATTGATTAAATAACTTCTTCTTTGCTTTTAAAGACTTTAAGTAGAAAAAGACATACATTTTCTTTCACAAGAGCCTGAATGAGAAAGTGTTTGACTGCTTTCGATTCTTCAGCATTCAAATAATATACTTTATACTGAATTCACTATAGGCCTAACAGTTACAAATGGCACACAACGATCTTTATTGTTTGTAAATGTTTATATTTCCTTGTTAAATTTGTCATTTCAATTCAATATTACATTAGCCAGAAAATTTCTATTTATTCCCTGATTTTCTATGTACAGAAAAATGTAAATGTAAAATATTCAAATGTATAGTGTTAATAAAGTATAAGTTTGTAAAAATGTAGCTAGTTTTGCATATTTTGTATTTAAAGAGTACTGTAGTAAAATTTAATGTATTAATTTTTTAAAATTGTAATAATATGTATATGTATGTTATATTGAAAAACATTGTGTAAGCAGCTAACTAGCTAACCATCTAACGAGATACCACAGAGAAATACCATGAGGGGTTGCGAAAACCCTGCCAAAGTAACCTCAAATGAATAAACATCTAAAACTGAGCTAAATTAAATTAATAATGTTTTTATTATTAATCAATCCCAGATGAAAGAAGAAAATAATTTGAGACAGAGCCGTTTTTCAGGCTGTATGACAAGATAGTTCCTGATCAGGCAATTTAGGAACAGGCTTATTCAAAGCAATCAGCACAAAAGGGGATTAAAAGTGGCACTTTCTGGCAAACACTCATAAAAAATCTTTTATATTTATGTACCAATAGATAATCTGTTCCTAACAAGCATAAAAAAGCATTATAATAGACGATACTATGGTTTAGAGGAATAATAGTTACAAATAGGCCTATAAAACGTTTCATAACATATTAATGTCAAAGTCATAATTAGTTCGTTTATAAAAGAAAAATGTCTTAATTTATATTTTCATAAAAATAGTCCAACAAATAGCTTATAGTTTAGACTTCATTGAACCTTTAACTTTTAATAATAATTAAGGAATCGCGCACAATGTGCATTATATTATGATTTGTGTCTTATATTGACATATAACACAATATTTCACTAATAAAAAGGAAGAATAGTGAAGTTAATGGTTTTAAATTATTATTATTATTATTATTATTATTATTATTATTATGTTTGATGAATATTCTGTGATTTGTAAGATCTGCTTAATACAGTACGAGGCCCCCGTTTTTGTGCATGCGTATAAACATTTGCAACATTGTGCTGAAAGCTAGCTTCCTTTCGACCGTGAAAGTTATCCCTCATCAGAAAGCCGTCTAAAAAATAAAAAAATAAAAAGGGGGAAAAAAATAACTTCATGCGTATACTTTCTCCCGATCACGTTTCGAACCAGCATTTACTTCCCAACAGAAGGTTTTAATGTAAGATGTTATGTAAGGTATTAATTATCTTATGATGAGGATATTATAATACGAATAATAATAATAATAATAATAATAATAATAATAGGATGATTTGCCTTGGTTGGTGTTTGCCTTTTCGTATATTCTTAATGTAGTCACTTCCTTTATTCGTAATTCCGCTGCTGGGCGAATAAAAGTGTGAGCTGCTATAAAAATCGTATACACCTAACAAACAGGAGGGAAGCGCTGTGAGTATATATAAGCAAGTAATTACCTTGAGGAACCCCTGCGCCTAGTTACAACCCTCGCCAAGCACCTACCCTTGCCATCCTGTTAACAGACTCTTCTTATACTGCCTACTGCTAACTGCACACAACTGAAGTCTTCTTTCGCCTCATGACCGTCACGTCAAGTGCACATTTCAGAGAATAAATATTAGACATTCTTTTATGAAATGTCATGTTAGCTGAGATACAGTAAACATATTTTTGTGCAGTTGGTGATAATTCATTCGTCCACAACGGAGTATTGTGACAGATTGTTAACAATTCAGAAGATAATATATGCCTTAGATAAAACTAAGAAATATCAGTTCCCACTCGCATATAAGATCTACCAAGTTTATACAAAATTAAATAATCAAGAATTATTCATCTGAGAATTTATCTGCATTTGTTAGGTTCATATAAATATTTGTAAAATATCAATGCTTAGTTATGGACTTACGATTAAGGTTCGGATGCTTATGACTTGAGAATAAACTAAGATCTATTAGTTCTGTGTGCAGTAGATCTTCCGTCCAAATAAAAAATACATTTTACGATTATTCGCCGGTGAACCGTTAGAGATTCGTCAAAAAGATACTAGAACTAAGTTTAAGGCAATGTTTAAACCACAGATATAGTATTGAAATTTCATAACATGAATCGTTTGACTAGAAACCATTAAACGGCTACCATTTTAAAAAAGGAATAAAAAATAAACGATTTCAAGAAACATTCACGCCAGATTGAAAAAAGAATCGAAGAACTCATTTGACATGATTGCTACTCAGCCAAAAAACTTTTTCCCTGAGGGCACCAGGAAGCTTATGAACGATGGATCAAGTGTATTGAGAAGCATGGGAGCACTTTCAAAAAATGAGTTAATTGGAAGTTTTGTATTGTTGCAATAAATTTAAAAAAAGAGAGTGCGGATACTTATTATCTTATCCCCGTAGCGTTTTAATGAATATGGCATGCAATATTTTTAATCCATTATCTAGGGTAGCCTTAAAATAACTGCCTTTTTATGCTATTTAGTTATTTATTTACATAAATGCACATTCTTTATTTTTGTTAAAATTACATATATATATATATATATATATATATATATATATATATATATATATATATATATATATATACATATATCGGTATGTACCTTCATCATGGCAAGACTGGAAATTTGTCATTATCCAATGTACTTTATAATTTGATTTATTCTGTTTATTGTATTTAATCTACAGAACACAATAAATAATATCAAATCACATAAGTCACGAGTCAATTAACATTGTAATTGACGAGATATTTTTAAACCAAATTTCCTGTTTTTAGAGAAACTTTGTTGTTATTATTTTTAATTAATTATATCTAACACCTACTGCTCAAGCATCTTCAAATATACTTCAAATTTATTTAAATTAAAACTTCATTTCTTTTGTTTTGTTTTTCCATTTGTATATTTACGAGAAGTCATTTATTTGCAACTAACCAAAATTTTCAGGAAGAAAACAATGGTCTTTGAAAAATCACGTGAGCAGGAAACTAGGCAGCGCAGGGGTTGTGTGTAGAACCTGTGCTTTCTCCCTGAGAACAAGACAAGAAGAGCAAAAGACGAATCCTTCGTAAACCCAATTTATTTCATTCCGCAACAAGAAAGACCTTCAGAGCGCGACAAAATGATGATGCTCGGGCGAGTTGCGAAGCACTTGGACCCATTACAATGCTATAAATCTTTGTTTATACCAGGATCCTTTTTCCTCTCCTCGGTGCGACCTCTTCTCAAAAAATCATTCCTTCTAAAGACTTGCCACTTCAATCCTCCTACTTAATTAGGTTCAACACCTTTGCCTCCCTTAATGTTAGTCTTGTGCACAGCAGGCTATGTCGAAAAGGAATAGCTACCTCGTTAGCAGTAAGAAACGTAATGATTTTAATAAGATACTGCATGGAACTGCAAAATGCATTTCGTAATTTGTGTGCTTGCTTGTTTGATCCGTGTCTGTATATCTTATTAACGCAAAAGAAAGTAAACATAGAACAGTTAATTTGTCCTATTGACCTAATCCCTCTGGTGGCCCTATAGCCCTGGGGTCGGCACGGCCTCTATCAGAAATGAGTACCAGGAGAAACCCTGGGGGTAAAGGAAACCGGTGGCTAAGGCTGACAATCTTACCACCTTCAAGTACCGAATGTCGAAAATCTGGAATACAGATCTTCCTGGAAATCTCAGGGATTCCACGGCCTGTATAGAAAGACTTAATTTCTTTTAAGTTAAGGTATTTATGTTGTAAGCATACAGGTGTATTTATTTATTTATTTATTTATTTATTTAGGGAATGTATTACGTAAGACTTTTAAGCAATATTTAAACACTTTTAGGAAAAGTTACGCGTAAAATGCAAAGGTACTGTTGCATAAATTTCTAAGTCAAAGAATAGAGAGTTCTGGAACTCACATTTTAAGTATATATCTAGGTATTATTGAAAAGTGAAACACACAGAAAAAATACTAACAGAATTCAAATATATTATGCTAGTATTAAAGAATTTCATATTGCCCAGCGAAAGATGCAACCCAAGAAGACTTATGCATAGTAATGTGTATTTCATTCTTAAGTTTTAATTTGTGTCGTCTTGTGGAATTGTAGGCTTAAATTCTTTAATACTCTTTTGAGTTAGTAAATTTTAGCCTATAGGTTGGTGATAAATATTAACACGGTTATACACATTAATTTTAGTAATTATTCAAGTGCACCTCGATTCATTCTATAGGTCAACTGTGTTTTACAATTTTAACCTAAATCTTTTAAGCAAGGAATCTAAATAAAAATGATGTAATAATTTCTACAATATTTTGTGCAAACTCTATTTTACCTTAATACATGCCTCATGACTTTAAGGCCAGTCTTTTATTTATGAAAATTAACTCTCAATACCCGGGAATAATTACACATTACTAGGCCTAGACGTCCGGGTTTGAGCATAGGCATATTTTATTAAAGATTGTATGAGGTAGATTCTTCACATTTGTAACTTATACCTGTTGGTATGTTGTTAGGCTAATCTTTGATAATAACAAATTATTTTTAAGAAAAAGTATTCTTGAACTTATTTTTTACAAATAACTTTTGAACAAAAAGGAGTACTCTGTCATGTATTGAATTTGTCGGAAAATAAGTGGATTGATATTTTAATTGTGAATATATTATTTCTTTGGAATAATACATTTTTCCATTGCGCTATACAAATTCAATTTCTGAGCAACAATTTAAAATAAAAATCCACACATAAATTTTTTATCACAAAAAATATATTCTGCTCAATATAGAAAAATAAACGTAATGCTTTTCGAGGTTTAAAAAAATAACTTAATTCTACTTTTCGAAACGCAAGATATTGGACTCAGCATTTGATGGCCACTAAAATGATCAGTGATTTTCAAACAAAACCACTGCGGGGCCATTAGAATGGCTGCGTGGCACTAAACGGGTTTTAAAGATGTTGTGATAAATTTATTTGGAGTGCTTCTGTATTGGAGAGACCGATAAAATAAAATCATTTAATTACCCAAGATGAGTTGCAACTGCCTGTTTATGTACCTCAACGCCAAATGAACTTCCATTTTAAAGTTTTTTTTTTCGATTTTTTGGGCATTCAGCTTTTGATATGATTATATGACATGACCATTTATACTAAATACAGATGTTTACAGAACTATTAATGCAACAAAAAAATTGTTTCATCAGACAAGTACAATTATAAAATAACATATTAATAAAATTGAAATCGAACATTACCCGTTAAACGCATGTTACAGTGATACATTTTGTGTAATTTTAAGTTGTAGTGGAAGTTGATTTATACCCTTAACGATGGAAATAGAGACTACGACACAATTAAAAATTTCAAGACGATCTCTGCTGTACTAATAATTGAACCAAATTGAACATATTCAAGGCTATAGAGTGTCAATACAAACGAACTTGGACAATTCAAACCTGAAGAGACCAGCAAAAAATCCAATTAATCACGATTTCCATTCAGAAAATTTTATTGCTTTGTATGGGATGTCAAAGGACCATGCTAAAAGTTCTAATTATTCACGTTTTAGAATTTAAAAAGTTTGAATTATCCAACTTCAACTATTGTACTATTCGGATAACCTTAATTTAAAGGAAATAGGGTCGATCCTCAATGACACATTTGAAACAATTTTCCATAGCTAGTTCAATAGACTCATATTAATCTTAAGTTTTCATTAATTTATTTTTAGACATGATAGTGAACTTTTAAGCTGGATATATGTCGTCGATCTAAGAGATCATGTGGATTGTTTACGTCTAAACAACTGTATATGCTGTTTTTTTAATTTTAAATTTATTTTTATCTTCTTTACTTATAATGTGGCTCTTATTAATATTTATGTACGAATAATTGTTATTTTTTTTATTTATATACACCAACATATGGTAAATAAACAAGACAGCCCAATGAACTGATAATTGTGCTATTGGTGGTTACTTAGTATTTTCTTGCTAGTTAATACCTATTGTCCCTACTGCAATACAGTCGCTAAAAGAGTCACACGGTTAGAGTATCATCAAGTTTTTTAAAAAGGAGAAATGGAACGAAAACAGTAGTTTGAGGACTCAGATATTAGCAAAATGAATTAGGCGTTAGGTGTCAATCGAAATTAAATTGAGTCATCTCTGAGAGTGAAGGTCTGAGCCGGACGGGCAGTATGGAGCAGTGAGTGCCACATTAAGGGTAACACAAGAAGAACTTGGTAGTACGTAATAAGGGATGAAAAGAATAACCCCTACCCAGAGCTGCAGTTTCCGTCTTTTTATTCCAGGAACTCTGCTCTTCCCATATTATACATCGAGAAACACAACGGGGAGTTTGTGCTATCACAAGAAGCCAACTTTGTATCTCGGAGCAAGCATAAGGCAGAACTAAAGCTACAATTTCAGTAAAAGGCTCTAGGAAGCTGCTTTTTCCTTCCCATCCTTTATCCTCAAAAACAAGTACCGGTATTATAATTTACACCTAATTTACTGGTTTAGGGAGTTTCCGTTCCTTTTGAATTTCCACAACTTCCTAACCCTTCCTCCCTCTTCTCCACTAAATTCTTGCACCTAGAGGTACATAATATAACCTTTGATCTGATAGTGCAAAGTGGTATGGTAGATTGTAGAGTATCTAAACAAGTCTATACTCTCCATTTCTCATAGTTAGATCTGGAATTTCTCTAATAGCCGACGGTCTACAAATTAACGGAGATTATGAGGGTAGTTTTGTCGTAAGGGAGGTGGTAGGGAGAATGATTTTTCAGTCACAGCTGTTCTTATGAGAGATATGGAGGGTGGAACAGATAGTAGGGTTGATCTGTGGGGTGAGTGTAAGGGAGGATTTAGTCTGACTTGTAATGTGTATGTATAGATCCAGTGCAAAATAACACTGTCTATACGTACTCAAGCCGGAAATTTCACGCCAATTTTAACACAAACAACAAACAAAGCCGGTTCTGGATTTTAACGCAAGCTAACAGATTTCAAGAATCTGTAGTTAATATTCTGTTTATTTTCAATGGAGCTGAATGTTCTATGTGAGCGGGTATGTAACAGTACACGATATCTTATAATCCATTTATCGCAGTTTAAGGGCAGAGAATGGTATGTTTTAGTAAAAAATTAGGAAATTAAAATAATTCCTTTAAAATATTATTTTCTGACTGTACAATACATTGCAGAACAATTTGTGCTCTTATCGGGTTTTGAGATTCTGTTTTTAAAGATCCTGCGCCTCCTTTTTGCAGTGGTGCTTATGAAAATCTCCATGTCCTGCAAATTCCTAATTCACTAATATAGGATATTGGGACACAGAAATAAAGAAGAATGCATAAACCATATTGCCAAAAGTGAAAGGCCAAAAAAAAAAAAAAAAAAAGGCGTAAAGAAAAACAACTTAGAAGGAAAATCATATGGAAGTCTCAAAGCTAGGTTCCTGAAAAGAGTGCTAAACTTTGTTTGCTGTTTCCGGTAAATTATTATTATTATTATTAATATCATTATTATTTTAATTCCAGACTAAAAACACAGACTAAAAACACACGGATGAAATTTTGCAAAAATTCTCAACCATTAGAAAACTTTTCTCTTGAACGGAATTTTGCTAATTGGTTTTACTGTAAAAATCTGTATGTATAGGCCTATTTTTAAAAACGAAGTGAAAAAAGTTATTCTTAAATTTAAACTGCTTATTTCTCAAATACAGAGGATAATGCGAAAATACCGTGGGAAGAGCACGTATTCAGTTGTTTCAATCTGACGCAAAGCTTTATTGTTCACCAGGAAAGGCTGAGTTTCTACAAACACTGGGTGGCTTATAACTACCCTTCATAGATTTTTCTAAAAATGTTTCAAATAAAATTTTTGGTTCTTAGAATATGGACCTCATATACAAATCTTAACGAAAATTGTTAGAACCGTTTTAGAGAAAATCGCGAAAAATATATATTTTTTTTTCGTGTAAAGTGGCATTAAAAGTAAAAGAAAGTCGTCACAAATCTTCGTGTGACGGAATTTTCCAGCCCAAAAACAAAATTTTGTTTTCATACAATTTTTAGCTGTAGAGATAGGTTATTCACAGGTACATTCGTACAGACTGGTGTTTTTTTTTTATTCAGAGGACTTAAAAACATGCATGTAGCCTATGTTAAAAATCTCAACTTCAAATTTCGGGATTAAACACAATCCTTCCAAGGTACCAATAATACCTATGGTACGGTCATAGGAAGTAAAAAGATTATTTAATTACATCAGCAGAAGGTGACGATTTATGGGCAGACATCAAATTCTGAGAGAAGAATTCCATTCTTAAAAGTATTGGTGCTGGAAAATTGACTGTGATGTATTTCTTAATCCTCTTCTTAAATTTACCCATGTATACTGAAACTTGTGTCGGTCTTGCTTTGTTAAGCTCAGCTTCAGATGTTATGGCTTGAGGCTTTCTTTACGTTTAAGTTATGTGGGTTTAAAGAAGTTCCTTTCAAAGTATTCGACATAACGACGAATATTAGAGAGAAAAGGCGTGTAATTGAGAATAGGTGAGTAGAATAGAAGGGTGTTGTTCATACAGCCGGAAACTTTACAGCCACCGCTTTTAACACACCTAAGCATTTATTAATGTAGTTCCACAAACTTCTGATACTTCGTACGGTAATTGCAAGAATAATATCAAGAATGACATGTACCAGAAAACGATATTTTCCTCTCTTTTAACATTCCGTATGCAAGAACGAAACACTGCGTTATAACTACAGAAACTGCAATATGAAAATGAGCTGCTAATGTTCATAGAGATACTCTTGTTATCTAAGTTCAGACATAATTAACCATATTTCAAACTCAACAGCATCTAGCATACTCTTAACCATAAATATATCTGGTTATGAATATCTGAGACAGCTTCAGGGATTAAAGAATTGTTAGTTTAGCCACTTTCGTAAATAAAGTACGACTTTTTTGGATTTTTGGATTTCAATATAAAAAGTTCAGTATACCCTAAAGTGTAACTTGTTAAAAATTTGCGCCGCTTGGGCACTTGGATAGGTGTAGCTGACGCCATTTTTCAAGTACTTACAGCTTTAAACTGCCAGTGCAGGCAAATTTTAATCGCTGGTTTTATCAATTTCAATTTTTATGTTAGTCTCATTCAAAATGTAAGTTCTTCCATAAAATATAGATAATGCTCAGAATGTTTTTCACAATGTACATCAAAATATGTGAAACGAAATTATTAATAATATTTGGTATAGGCCTTATTTATTTTTAAACAAGAAGTACAAATAAGATTAAAAATCTGTCAGTAATTTTGTAAAGTAAGCATCAAAGAATAAAATTTATGTTCTTACTTTAACATTTGTCGGAGGAGATAGATTTCAATTTTTATTAAAAATTAATCAAATTCATTGGTATTATAAATGTAAACAGCGTTTTGTCTATGTCTATGCCTGATGAAAGAAAATTAAGAATGATAACTGTGGGTTTTATAAAAGGCTATCAGAAGCGCAGAAAGACTGAAAAAAGCACATGCAAGTTATAAGAAATTGTTGCTATTGCGATACGAGTAGTAGGCCTATATAACAATACGTATATAATAATAAATGTGGATATATATTGATGAACCAAATAATATTATTCTGCCGAATATTTTCTCCTAAAATCTAGTTCGTATTATATTCTGAAATGAATATTTTTGTACTCAAGGGAAGTTAAAACGGATGTTAATGTTCAAAATTGTAAAATAAAAATTACGATCGAACTCATCTCCACCTATGTTAGGCCTATCTATGGTACAGGTGATCTAACATAATATTTCCTCCACCTATGTCATCTACGGGACTGGTAAACTAAAATGTAAAAACAGCATGACTGTATCTTAACATTAAGAAGAATATCACTTTGAACTCCAATGAATAGAACTTTAGCCAAGGAGGTTGGATTTTATTCTTGTGGTTGCACTGGAAAACATAATCTTATGACAGATGCATGAACTTGCCATCAGAGGACCCTCTTTTCTTTTCAAGTTTAAAGCAAAGGGATGGAAACTCAAACGAAAAGGTATACATTAAGTAATGCTAACGGTCTTAACGATCCTTGCGTGATGTAGGCTACTTTCATTACCTTAAGAAACGAAGTATTCATGTAAATAAATGTAAATATTTTACAATACCATCCTTCTAGAATGCAAATCAATAACAAAGTAATTCGATTTACTCAAGAAATATAGGATTGGTCTGCTGAATTTTATATCACAAGGATATTGTCGACAATGCGGATTTTATATTGAATCAGGAAGTTTGTCGCCGTAAGAATGGGAGTGTAATCAAGAATGAGACAGAATATATTCATATGGAGTTCTGACCATAAGGCGGACAGTGGTACGTGTAGGGCATACCAAACTAAGATAAACTAAAGTCAACATTTTTTTTTTCTTATTTGGATTTGCATGCGACTCTGGTCTTTTTTCAGAGGGTAAAGTTTCCTTGAGTGACACCAAATTCCATGATCAAACCACCCCGTTGCATTCTCACGAGCCTGGTTTCTCTCTACAAGAAATTCACCTCTCTCACCCCCAATCCCTTACCTTTTTCGATTCACGGTTCGGCGAGTTTGATAAATTACAGCAGTGAAGCGGCAAGTGTGTGAAGCTGCAGTGTTTTACCAAAAACCTCCTGTTCCATTCGATCGAGATCTGCATACGAATTGCTGCATTACATTCCTATTTGTCCTACAGGACTTCTTCACAGTCACTATTTCAATTGTAAAAACATCCAAAGATTTAATATCCCATCGAGAATGGCTGTCATTGAAAATTTCCTTCCATTTTCTCGGAAAGATCAAAAGGCCTAGTAAAAATTGAATATCTATAGAAAGTATGTAACTAAAGTATCCTATATTCATATATAATGAACCCCTTACTTTAAGAAAGTTATGTTTCTACTATGAACATAGAAAATTAAAATTCTTAAGGAAATACATGATATGGTATGTCTCTATTAAGCACGTCATGTACAATTAAATTAGTGATAATCTTAGAGAATGGACGGTTAAGTTGTAGGCCTATACGGGTTAGTTAAATGAAGTGTGAACGTTTAACGACATTAGGGGAAATAAGTAAAATATAAATAATATTTATTTTATAAATGTCTTGTTGTTTCCTATAATATTACTATCAAATATACATTTGGTGGTAAACATATAAACGCGCCAATTTTTCTCGTAAATAAAAAAGTCTTAACAGCTCCACTCTATGCAACAATTAGAGATAGTACAGCGTAATAGAAAAACATGGAAGAATGCTATATTCAGGCCAAAGAACTTCCCGGAAACCTCCATGGCTCATACAGGGGTCGCTTTATCTTTCTTACCACATGATTATTATAAACTAAAAGTCAGCAAGAAAATAAAACTTATTTCGTACCTTTCGACATTTTTATGTCTTCTTCAGGGAATATAAATCCGGTCTTCGAAACTAAGGCGAGAATAATGCTTCTAATGCCAAGAACTGAGCATGAGAACTTGCTTTACTTTGAAAGACTGGATTTAGATGCCCTGAAAGTGGTGAAAAAGTATTGAAAATCTAGCCACAAAATAAAAGTTGAGGTGATAGTGTCAATTATCTATTTTATTTTATTTTATTTTATTTTATTTTATTGATCGAGTTCAAAGATACAATAACATGTATGTAAACACTTTAAAAATTCCTAGAGAGGAATTAAGGTTCTAATGACACGGATTATTAAGATAAACTTTTCAAGACATACTCCCCAATGGTGTCTTTTGAAATCGTCTAGGTTTATTCACTACAAAAACTATGGATAAATTTTGAACTCCGAACGTCCACGGTTCATTAAATACAAATATAGCAATGCTTTTACAGTAACAGAGTGGAGTCTAAAGTGTCTGAATCAAAACACTGAATAAAATAAGCTAATCAGATTGCAAATGTGTTCTCTTTCCAATTAATGTTTTCGCTACTGTTTGGAATGAGGCAGTACATGGGTAGGCCTAATACAGCTTGTGAAGGCATTCCATAGTGTGTGCAGCGTAACCGATATTTTGATTCCTAAACATCTAACCTTAGTGATAGGTTTGGCAAACAAACGTCAAACATAACTAGGGCCCGGATGTTTAGGTTCTTATAGGTTAGATTCTCTCTGTGTATAGCTAAATCATACCTTGCTTGTCGATGGGCAAGTGAAACCGGAACTGAATCTTGAACACTAGCCAAGACAAAAGAAGAATGTAAACATACAGTTATGGTTTGGTGCATTCTAAGGTATAAGAACCTAAAAATCCGTTCCTTACACGTAACTCACATGAGTGTCATAATACCTTAAAGCGAAATTGTATTTAATATGTGAATACATAATTCAAATACATTACATATAAAATTGAGAAATGAAGAGAAGTATAAATCAAAATATAGACAATCAAATTATAGCAAATACGATAGTAATTTCCTCATAAACAGATTTCTTTTATGGAAATATAACATAACATTCATCACACTAAAGTTTTTATCTTATTGATCTATTAGTATACTGGGGCTAATTTGAATGAAGGTAAGGCTATTTCTTGCAAAAGTAAAATAAATAAGAAATAACGTAGACAATCCTCAAAATATAATAAACCCAGAAATATGGACCTTTCACTTGTAAACTGTCATTAGAGTGTAATTTCATTAGCAGCGTTGAAAACGTTTCCAAGTTCCTGCGTAGCTATAAACAGAAAACATTTCTCTTCAAAACCAGACTTAATTTTATAAACCAAAACCGTTCCAGAACAATAAACAGTGGCGGAACATTGAATATGGGAGTCCATTTCGTGTTTCTAAGAGGAAACTTTGTTAAAAGCGGAATAGGGTGGAACCAGAGTAGGGTGGGAGGGGAGGTGGGTGGACATTGTAAAGGAGAATAGAAGGGTGAGTGGTGACGGATGACATCGCTGGAACAAGATGAAGTCAGTCGGGTGTGACGTCACGGGCCGAGAAATCTTGACGTTGCCTGCACGGTTTCCGCGATCTCTAACCAACTAGTAACAATAGCTTCAAAGCTCCGGCCTCTATCAAGGACAATGAGTGTCCTCTAACATACCTTCTCTGTCACTAGCTTAGCTGCTGCAAGATTGGAAACAATGCCTTTCCTGCCATACAAGTATCTTGTAAAGCTCTTGATACCATCGAAAGATCGGTCAATACCATCGATTTATGTGCATGCATTGGAACTTTCATGAAAACATTATGTGATTCGTTGCAGGAAGGACTATTCAATAGTACTGAAGATCCGTTCAGACGAAGGAATAGAGAATTACTAAATATGAATAGCGAATAATTGAATTATATTAGAAGTATTTAGTATATAATTGTGAAATTCTTTAGTTGAAAAATAAAATAAAGTAAATTGCTCATATAGGCCTACGTGATTGATTTACATAATATACCAAGGCAAGTGGTAAATGTAATTTTCTTCGGTCGGAAATCGAACCAAGACTTTTACTTTATTCCGATGCACTAACTTCAAGCCCATACCCTAATGAATTTTACTCCAGCGTTTATAAGAAATTAATTGAAGAACTGAAGAATACTGAAGAATATTTCATCTATAGAATTCAAGAAGTGGTATAACAGGAGCAGTTTTCCAAATCGGTATTTCTTAACAATGTTCCAGTTGGTTTAGAAATAATTATATACGTTATCTTTATGTCGATTTACAACAAAACAAGTAATTTTGTAACATTCTTTGCGAAAAAGCTTATTTACTGGGACAAAATAATATCATATTCGGCTTCTATAAGAACAAATCTGAGTGTATGATAATTCTGTTACCTTGCAGTATTCTGGGTTTTGCTTTTACTCTTAGCATTCATTTGAGTTACATAAATGTTGCACTATGTCTTCTGAATTCAGTGGTAGCGCCGTGTCCGTCCGCAACTTCTTCAGCACAAAAGTAGTACGTATGGTCTGCCTAGTTCTCCGCAGGCTAATACAAGTACAGGAATTGTTGGACGGAACTAATGTTTAGGACTATTTAGCTCACGTTTCAGTAATCAATCTAGTAAAGGAATATGTGGAAATTCAAATAAATCGCAAGAATCTATCGTCATAATTTTATCGTTTCATTTTTATCACTTTCGTTTTCTCACACTTACCTTACTTGTTTTCTAACTAAATGCACAAGGACTGAACACTAAAAAATCATCATACCAATAGCTTCTTTAATGAAAAATAATTAGTGTTTGAACAATACGATATATATATATATACATACATACATATACACAGTATACATAAGTTGGTTATGAGCAAAAGATATAAAAGTAATGTATAATTATTTATGATGTCCTGTAAATCACTTTAAATCTTGCATAATAATAAATACAATATTAATTACACGATATTAATTTAGCAATGAGGTTAGTGTAAAAATACAATAGCTCACAGCTGGTAGGAGCACAAAGTGAGACTATCGATGATGGCGCGACGATCAATATAATATTCACTGTCGCTATAGATTAACTCGTCGGCCGCGGTGGTCTGGAGGCAGCGTGCCCTCCTCTACTAGATCCGAAAGTCATGGAATCAAACCGTGATCGATGAACTTTTTAAGGCGTAGACGGAGTCCTCCAGGAGGGACTTTAAGATGTGCGAGACCCTGTCATAGATTTATTCCAAGCCTAAAATAGAGCCTCTGGACAAAATTCCTCGGCCCTTTGACGTTCAAGTAATACCTTAGTTTCCGGAATGGGATTGAGAAGCGATAGGCTGCCCTCTCTCGGAAAATAAGAATAACAAAATTCACCTAGGTAACAGAAACCTCCATTTCGAGGCCCTACGGCCCACCGCTGGGAGCAATAGGAAAGCAGGCAGACAGACAGACAAAAGTTATTTCGCTTAGGTTTAGATAACTCTGTAGCCACTCGTGAACCGCCGATTGGACGTCTTCATCAGACTTGAACTTCTGCCCTCCAAGGTGATCCTTTAATTAACCAAAGATGTGGAAATCAGATGGTCCCAAATCTGGCGATTACGGCGGATGTTGTCGACGGTTTTCATTGTTGCACGAGGAGCATCAGGACGGGCGTTACCACGCTGAAGCAAAACACCAGCACTCGGCAATCTCCTTCGCTTTGGCAATAACGGATTTTCACATCTTTGGCTAGTTAAAAGAGCACCTTGGAGGGCAGAAGTTCAAGTCTGATGAAGACGGTGCACGAGTGGCTACAGAGTTAACCAAAATAATCTTTCTCACGCGGTATCGAAGCACTTCCTATCCGATGGCTTAAGTGCGTGGAACTATTAGTTGACTAAGTATAAAAATAATGTACAAGCAAACACTCTTCCTGCAGTAAAATATTGGGAAAAAATTAATTGCGGTTTTCATTTCATTCTCTCTCGTATTATAATGTAATGGAACAATACTGCTTTCCAAAACCTATATGGAACAACTGATTCAACAAAGCTCCAAGAAAAAATAATTTTAAAGCACATTTAAAAACTAATGATAAATTTTTTGCCCGACATAACTAGCAAAGTTTAATTTCCATATTCCAAGCCTTATGTGCTTCTAAATATTCTGCACTGTAATCTATTGAAGTGATTTCCATGTATATTTGGCGAGTACACTGGTAATGAGTGAAGAGGTCCTCATTAGATGGGATAATTCGCCACTACACCACATTCATCTCATTCGCAGCCCCTCCGTCTGTTCTTTTACTGTTTTCCATTGTCTATGCTCTTGTTTCCCATGTCCTCTTCCTTCTTCTCTTACTCTTACTTGGGTCACATCCAACATTACTCGGAACAAAATCAAACTAAGCAACCAGTAGGCGGAAACGCAATCTAAAACAATACCTCCGATCTTCCATTCACATAAGAAATGTAACTTTTGCTCTCCATAGCAAATCAATAGATGTAGCCAATAACCAATAATCTTAGAATGCTCTTAATTTGTTTTAAGATTTTAAAGCTATCTGAAAAATGATTTTATTTCTCTCTCTCTCTCTCTCTCTCTCTCTCTCTCTCTCTCTCTCTCTCATCCTACTGCTATAACCACTTCATACTGCTCCCTATTCAGCGTTTAGTGAAAATAAGCTATATTTTTGGCTGAATAATTATAATCTATGGAACAAAGCGTGGAAACCAGAAACTAATGTCACAACATAATTTGAAACTAGAGGCTCACTAATTCGATGGCAAGTATTTAAATGCAGAATATGTATTCTCCGTTTTTTAGTATCATTTGATTTTACAAGATAATTTACTGATGTATGGCATTATTCTTTAGATTAAAATGATTCAATACAAATGTATCTTCAAGCTTGTTTTGTTGCCTTTTCTGATGTGAGTCTCATTAGCATGCTCAGAATATTTTAAGTATAGATCTGTACATAAATAATGTAAGTAATGAATAATGAGAGTTTATGAACGATCATAATGAAGCATGAGTCACGCTGGTAGTTTTGTGGATGGTCCTATTCGCCTAGGTTAAGTATTACTTAATTTCTAGTAATTTAGATACAATTCTATTTCTAGATTCTGCTCTCCTTTTTAAGGTCCGGTAAACTCAGGTTTGAGTTTATTTTGAACACTTAATTCCTTGATTTTAATGGTGGAAATAATAAAAAATAATCACAATGCGAAAATGAATGATCTATCCGTTGTTTTATTACTGTATGATTTGCATCTGTAAGATATTATAAATACGAAAGTAATTAGCAGTATCATAGGCACTATTGTGCTTGTAGTTCGTAACCCCAAATGCTTAGTTTAGTTTTGGTTTTAGGTGTTTTATCTTTGAAACCTTTGCATTTTAAAGTACAGGAAAAAATAAGGCATAGACCTAGAGAAACTCTGGTACCATTAATAAAAACTGATAACGAACTAAGCAAGCAACTAAGCGCTACATCCCAAGAGCGGAAAGGACCGCGCAAAACTGTTACGTCAACTACCCAGAACATTTATCTCATTGGTAGACAGTAGGATTTAGGGCATGTGGTCAGCACCCTGACTTACTGCTTCTATATAGCATGTGGTTCCTTAGTTATTTTCTCTACCTCAAAATAAAACCAAGGAAGTACGGGAGTCGAACCCGGAACTCCGGACCAGTAGTCTGCAATGCGAGCTTCTAGACCATGAGGCCATATCAAACACACACACACATATATATATATATATACAGTATATATATATACAGTATATATATATATATATATATATATATATATAGACACAATCCTGCCATCTGCATAAAGTAGATGACGTAGCGGTCGGGCGGTAGGTCTTTACCCTTCAGGGATGTCGCGCCACGGGGAAAAATATAGATACATACACAGCCGGTAAAATGTTGTGGTATAATATGTTTCTCCTGAATGTCCACCATGTGACAAAAGAAATTTATGTTAAGTATATTCCACAAATTCTGAAGTCTTAGTTGATGAAAAGGTTAATGCATCCTTATTCAGATTACATTTGACGGTCATACCTAGAACTACACATTGCCAGTAAGTCCAACATATTAAATGTTTAATTTAATTATTTACTTGGAGATAAACAATGTTTATGATTTTTTTCATGACTAGTAGAGTATTCCAAAAGTGTAGATATCCATACCATAATATATTGTTCTACAACAGCTCGATTTAGAATAAAATTAAACACGTAAGTAATATTTTAGTATTTTAAATACTAGCAAAAGGCTCACAGGGTAATTATCTGTAATTAGCGTAACTTAATATGAATCGAGTTCTCAGATATCTTCTGGTTTTATCACGTCTACATTTCCTTTTAATCATCACATGTGTTCTTCTTATCCTCTGTTTCTTGGGGTTTCTCCTCCTTTCTTACAACCGCTACCACCACGACCGCCGCCATACCAGACCGACGGCTGTGTCGGTGCTTAATTCCCCCCCTCCGTAATTACGTGGGTAGGGACGACGGAGAAAGCAAGGAAGACCACCACCAGGCGTGGAAGGCTCTGCCAGTAGCAAGGAAAATCTCATCTCTCTATCTATCTATCTCTGTTCCTCTTTTCTCATCTGCTCCTTTTGCCGCTTCTCTAGCCATCCAGCTAGCTAGCTCAACCACGTATAGTACTTTATGCTGTATAACTGGATTGAGCATACCATGCTCCCTCCGTCGTCGTCGCCCTCTACTATCACGGAGAAGACTACTCCTCCCTTTCACCCCTTTCTATACCTCTGATGTTCTCTCTAGCCCCCAGTTATAGCATAATCTCATCTGATGAACCTCTATTCAGACAACCACATCGCGAATCTCCTCCGCTTCCCCCTCACCTCCTTTTCCTCCTCCAGAACACATTGGCGGCAACCCCCGAGACCCAACGGCCACCCCCTGGCGGTCAAAGCACGAACTAGAGAGAGCTAAGAGCCTGTTCGCAGCGGGCTACGCTTGCTTGGTAGAGAGGTCACTAGGGGATCTTCTAGCAAGAAGGTACCACCACCACCAGTTGTACAAGAGAAAAGGTGAGATAGTGGTAGAAGCGTAACGAAGGGTAGAATCAAATAAGGCCAAAAGGTCGACATTAGAGAGAGGCTGGACCCTAGGTTCATAGAGGCTAATAGGTCAATTCATAGCATACTTGAAGGGATTGAAAGGGACAGCGGTGGTTATAGACTAACTGACCTGAGGGGGTGGGGATGAGTTAAAGGTGGTGCGGTACTTCCTCCATCACAGCATTACCTACAACATCGGCGTTTATCATATTTACAGGAGTGTGTAGACTATAAATGTGCTTTTAGTAATGTGCATTAGCAAAACGGGTTTGTATGTATTGAAAAGCCATTTATGCAACTGTTTCATTTCATCCCCGTGAGTGGTATTGTAACGTTCTTAACAATAACAGCAGCTTATTAAGTAACTAATACTCAAACAAAAACGAGATGGGTTCTCATAATGTAATTCCAATTCCACGAAATCTATGTATCGAATCACATATTTCATTTTGTTGCAATGTGCTCAATAAGAAGTTTATTTAGTAGCTAACTGCTTGAATTTGAAATGCTATGGAAAACATAGAAACACGAATATTCGCTTTCAAGAAAACAAAAGCCTTAAAATGTTTTAAATTTCTGGAGTATTAAGGAAGAGTAACAGGTGGTAGGCATACTAACAGTTAATATGGAATTACTAGAATGAGAACGCTCAGAAATTTTTTCTAGAGCCTGTAATTCAACATGGAGTAATAAAGCTATGTAGTAAACGGGGTACAATTGGTATTAGCATCAAATACATAATAATATTCTTTGGTTTTAATGATAATCATGCTCAGTTCTGTGAATCTGAGATCCGGATTATCTCAAGATAACTTCACGAGCAACGGATTATCGATATCAGACCTATCGTTACATTACTTGGTCATCACAGTTAAACATATTGTTGAATATTTTGAAGTGATTTAATAGCGCCTTAATTATTGTTAAAACTTACACTTCATATCGATTTTTGTAAGTGTAAAACGTTATTATTATTATTATTATTATTATAAATTGTAAAAATGGGATTAACTAGTAGGCTGTGTCACATGGAACCTTATCTAAAACAAGTAACTTAGTTTTTATATAACTATTTATTATTATTTAGTTTATAATCCACAAACTGATTTCATTTCCGGTTAATTACTGAATTAATAAATCCTGATATCATTTTGAAAGTCTTAGCGGTATAAAATTTAACATATAAAACGCATCATTCAAGATCTTGAAAGGAACCACAGCACGTGCAAGGAAAATACAGGAATAAAAAGGAAGCACGCTAGCATGTAACCCGTGAGATGGTACAGGTGATGGTGGCTATCGGATCTCTGAGAGCTACACCTTGTCCACAGCAGTCTTACATGTGTAAGAGAAGTAGCACACTTACCTGTCTCGTGTATTCCTTCTCTTGCTTTTGTTAAGTGCTACAATGCATCAGCTAGCTGTATATGATCGCACACAATCATCTTATTAACTAGGAAATTACTTTTATTTTAGTAATCAAGTAACACCTAGTAAGCAGAGTATGTAAATCTACCATGCTATTAACCTACAATTATATGTCAGAGCTTAAAGATTAAGTTTATTCGCGTGATATTAATGTGGTATTTATTTTCATTTTTCGGATAAAATTTTGAGTTTTAGCTCCAACGGAGTTTGTTTAAATGAAAACTTAAATTAAAAGTCCGTGATACTTTAGAATTCAGTAATAACTGGTTTAGTTTTTAGCACCTCTTAGAATTTACAGCAGAAGGCATCAAATGTAACATGTAACATTATCTATTTCGTATCTATGTGTTGTACATGATCGATAACTATATTTAACTTATATTAAACTTAATGTATATTTTCATATGATATGATATAAGATATATTTATTATTATATATTTACAAATATAAAGCCTAGCATTAAAAGAACTAAATATTTTTCATATATCTTGCTTGGGATACTTGACAACTTGCTGATATTTACACAATTTTTATTTTTGAGAGAAAATATAATTTTTTTTTTCGCCAAAGTGTTTTACATCTTAAAAATCGCACAATACGCCTATTTTGTAAGTATAATCTGTAGCCCTAGAACAAAAATTAGTTTTATTACATTCATAGCTTCCTATACTCAAATACGCCTATATAACACATACACGATGCCTCGATAATAAGAGTTCGTTAATAGAGTGGGTTTGTGTTTACCGTTATTTTGTAGCCCAGTAAACCTTGCTTTATCTCATTTAAGGCGCGAATATGGGGTGTGGAAGCTATATTTCAACACATATTGATTCAGACTTATTCAGGTGGTCGATAACCTGCAGGGGAAGAGGAAGTGTATCGGCTACTTATCGGATGGATTGCCGATGTTAGGATGCTGATATGTATCGGAGAACAGAGGGAGGATGTTCTTCCTTTTCTCAACAGCTGGTGGCTATGCGTCCTTTCTATAGACTGTCTCACAACATGCAGTACCATCTTTGCTCAACACCTCTTTTAGTCAGGGTGAGTGGAGAACTGTCTTTATTTCCCGAGTTACCGACTTTGATCCCGGACCAGATAGAGGACATTTATGTGAGTGTAAGTGCGACCGTCCTATGTTTGTGGATTTACAGATATGCGAACGGATTCTTGCGGGACAACATTCCGCCGACAATTACAAGCCAAGTAGCAGAAAAAGCAGTCGTTATACTAATAATGGGTTTTTAATCATTCAGATGAACCGGAATATGTACTTAAAAATATAAAGTAATATTTCACTGATCGTATATGCCACAGTTCCTAACTAAATTTAAACTGTAAATAAATATTGGGTTTGCCAACCATTTATAAAAAAGCTAGCTATTATTAAGTACAGAACCTTTACATAATTTAGTTCAGTTACTGAAAGTGTACAACATGTGATTGGTTAAAGCAGTTGGAGTTCAATTTGGTCCCAGAAATGGCTAGTAATGAAAACAATTATTGTTTCTGGCTCGTTGACTGCCAGGAATTGAGTTTAAGCCATTAAACGGTACATCAAGATAGGTTTTCTCGTGGTACTTTTATTCCATTTTCTGTTTTGTCTGGTATATGATAATTGCTTTAAGTACCTCTAACACCTACAAGACTAAAACCTTAAAGATTATAAGGAATTTTATACCGACTATTCCACTCTTAAGCCGCGTGATTGATATTGACCAATAACGTTTAGTAATTCCTCGGATAAGTTGTAGACCAATTACGATCCTTTATCTTATAATATCCTTCCTCGGATCGCAAGGATTAAATTTTATCTGATAAAATTTACGGCACACGCAAGGCATCAAGGTATGGCAATTAATACGCCACAAGCTGCAACTGAGCAGAATATAAACACATTATTTTATACAACATAACTTGTTTGGAAATTGAAATAATTTAAATGTACACTCATTAAAAACACCATTTCGATTCGGTGCAAGCCAGTTCGTGCGCTTTTATTCTGTTCTGCTCTTAGCTTACCTGAATGAGATTAACTATGTCTTATATACACCATTGGTGGCATTGGTCACAACATGGAAACTCGAATCGATTCATGGATGGTTGATTCATAGTATGCCGTGATCTGGCAGCTGTTATTTTTGTTTTTATATAACAAAGCCCGAAAGTAATTATTATTTGTATAATCCGTTAAATTTTTTTAATGCAATAGTTTTAATAAATTTAACTCGAGTTTACGAGTTTCCTCAGATAAATTCTGCTGCGCAGACGCGAATCTATCGATAAACTCGTAAACTCTCGGGGGATTACCTATGAAAAGATTTCCATTCAAAGTCAAGTTCTCTATTTTTGTAGCAAGAAAGTTAGGTGTTATATTCATGCAAATATGTGTGAAATTCTCTGGAAAGTAAAATGGATACGTCACCGTTCTTCCTTTTATGTGATCTTCTCTCCTCTAGGAAAAGAAGATCTATTTAACTGTGAAGAAAGAGAAATGGCGAAGATTTAGTTGGGAGGAATCATTATACATGAGTATGTGTGAAGAAGACGGTGCATAGCGAAGAAGTAGTCTAACAGGGGATCTTAAGTACACATCAGGGGAACATTTGAGGATGTAGGAAAAAAAGACGTATGAATATAGCATGTGTGAAGGGAATAATGGAATGTGAAAAGAGATTCTGATGGCGAAGTTCACGAGAGCCTCGGATCTTGAAGAGGTCATTCGTAATGGAGACTTCTGGGAAGCCACGTTTAGTTCTTGAGCTTACTGATGGCTGAACTGTGCGTAAGGGACCGTGAGAGTTATTTGTTGTTCCTTCAATCAACTTTTCCTTACAATCCATGGAGTTTCAACGTGCTCTCGAGACTAGGCGAACTGTCTGCATATTGTTAACGATTCCTTCTCACCGATGGAAGAAACACATTTAGTATTTTTACTAGTCTGTCGAGAAGCGAGTCACTCACGCAAGCGCGTGTGGAAATAATATAACTGTGCAGATTTAAGAAGCCAGTAGGCAACATTATTTAAATATAAAACCTACATATTTATTCGCTGTGCTTAAAGAGATTTTTACGCTGAAAGGCCCCGCAGAATGGCAACAGCGCACTGCCAGATAGTTCTTCTGGGAGGTAATGACCTCTGTAACGAGTATAAAAACAAATACAGTACTTGACGAAGACATTCTTGCCTCGACATTACCCGTCGTTTGTCGTCCACAACATAATCTTTGTATTTAAATTTCATAAAAAATAACCTACTTCATTTAAAACCCGCAGGAAAACTTTATTCCTTATTCTTTCTTCTGCTAATGTGAAACAGATTCGAACAGTACAGATAATACACATATGTAAAGTACGGCTAAAGTTTAGGAAGAAAAGGTGTCTTTCTGAGAAAAGTAGGCCTACTGACTTACTATAAATATGGTATTGGATTTATCTTGTTTGTTGCTAACCGAAGGAATACTCTGTCAAATCTACATATCCTACATTTATATATAGGCCTATTCTATATATATATACATATAAAATATATGTATTTGTATTACAATATTTAACATACATGCAGAAACATGTTATCAATTAGAAGATAATCATGCAAAGAATATTCATATAAGCTTATATATAATTATATCATTTTTCACATCAGCAGATTAAAGAATATAGAATACATTTTTCCTTTGCAGTTTTCTATATATTTTAAAGTTTTCCCATAAATTAAATACTGATACAAATATATTTTCTATCACACGTCTCACAAATAACACAGATGAGCCTAGTTTGTAAAGTTTTAAATAATCGTTGAAGTAGACCTGCACTTTAAGAAAAAAGGCTTTTTTTCTTTTGCAGGGAGGGAGAAACCTCCGAATTGGGTCGGCCTAGTGCTACAGCTTTGATATCGATGTATGCGTAACATTAATTCCTAAATTGCAATAGAAAACTGTTTCTGGTTACGATAATTGAGGGGAGACAGATGAAAAATTGATCAAAATCACATTTAATCAAAAAAATCGTTAGGCTATTTTCTTTCGAAATCAATCTGAAACTATCCGGTAAACAGGCTTACAAAGTTTAAAAGCGGCATGTTTTTATTGGAAGTGGCATCAGTTATGTAATATGTTGGAAGTACTGTTTAAATGCTCTGAAAATTTAATTTCAAAGCCATTTTCTCACATACTTATTGAAGGTACTTTCGATTGTTCAAAATGACTGAGCTCTTACAATTTTGTTTTGTGTTAAAAAAATCTAAATTTTTTGAGAACGTGCCGTAAAATGTGACTAACAAAACAACGTATCATTTTAAGAATAGGTTTGGCCTAAGTAGTTGTAAATAATAATTTATGCTGTAACACATAATATAATATTGAAGATAGATATATAAGCAATCATGAACCACAGATTATTGTCTCTGTTGGACACTACATGAGAATATTATAGGAGAAAAATTCCTCCGGCACTGGGACTTGAACCCAGGACCTTTGGCTATTCGCGCCAATGCTCTACCAACTGTGCTAAGCCGGAGCTCAATTCACAGCACCAGATAGAACCTCAAGTCCCAGTGCCGGAGGAATTTTTCTCCTATAATATTCTCATAATATTGAAGTTTTAAATGGAGTAAAAAAAATCAACTTACTTGGGTTGAAATTTTAAATTCAGAATCCTTCCCTTTGTTATAAACTTACAAATTCTGTGGTTAATGGTTATGAAAATATGCCATTAAAATAATCGAATTTCTCTAAACCAATTTTATTACCGTTATATAATATTACATATACCAAAGGGAAGGAATGTTCAAAATGTCAAGTCTCTAATTTTAAAATTGGGGAATTGAGAAATTTAACGTCTTTAGTCAAACAGCTGGTGTGGCTATGCGAGAAACCCATAACTAATTTATCTAGTATCATAAAATAAATTATATATACGCTCCTTAGTTTAATTTTCAAGCTGAATAAAAAAAATCTAGAAACCTGATTCTTATTCACTGAATTCTTTATCTGCACAACCCCATTGCCTTAATTATACTGAGGAGATCCTTCTTCAGATTTCAATCACGCAGTTTTAAACGAAGAAAATAATGCCAAGCGAAGATAATAACATTTGTATGAATTCCGCATGCATATGTAGTATAAACAGCTCCCTCCCTTCCTACCCCAGCCGCGCTGAAGACAACCGCCAAGTTGAAGCCACTTAAGGCTTTCCCCTTGAATTCCCTTGAATGATCATCTTTTTAACTTACTCCCTGTACTTTTTTCTTTTCCATTATTTTTTTATTTCCAAGCCTTCCTTTTCTCTACAATTTCTACCATTTTACCCGTGGTCTGAGTTATACTTGAGTAGATGCGGTTATTATTGATGTCGGTATAACAGTGACAACGAGAAGAAAAGGACGGGTGACAAGCAGGGAAAGCGAAGAGGTAAAGCGTACAACTTTAGTACACAAATCACGTCCCTCCTTTTGCAAATCTGATCGTCTAACTCACCCCTTTAGCCCCAAACCCCTACTATTACTTCTACAACTACCCACTACCTTTGCATCTACAGCCCCTCTTCAAGCCAATTCCTTGCTCTATGATTTTCATTTAAAACGTTGGCTGCAACTAAAGGTCGTCTCTTCTGCTTTCGGGTTGTGTAGGAGAGAAAAGAGGTCATGTCATTGAAGGCGTCCGTACCCAGAGGAGGTGTGTCCGAAGCCTTTTAGTTCTACCATGCCTCTTCCCTGCTTTTCGACTGAATTTTCTCTTCCCTGATTTTGACTACCCTCCCGTTGATTCTAACTCTAATTTCTTACATCTTTACTCTCTAAACCCCTTCATAAGTGCACGAAAACCCTTTATTCAAGCTCCTATTTTACTCCCTTGTGTACGCTTAGATCAATTTTTATATTTGAAAAATGTTCAGCAGCGTTCTAGTCTCTTAGACTTCCAACTTCAGATCCAGAAGCTAAATCACACAAAAGAGACATCGATTATTATTACCATAAAAGGTGTGTGGCATTGGAAGTAAAAGGGACGAGGAAAACGAGAAAAGACGGCAATTTCAACGAAGTATACGCCTACTCCCGACATCTGGTGGTGTGGAAGTTTCTCTACAACTTTCATAACGAATCACGGCAGGCTATCTCTAAAACTTTCAGTCTTAAGAGAGCGAAATCGCTCGCGTCCTGTTGGGATTAGATTCTACAGAATTATCACGTATGTCAAATCCAAAGCTGGTTGAGTCCTATAATCGCAATTATGACATAATGTCGCTTTTTATATCTAATTGGTGTTTAACTTCCATACTTTAGCTACTATAATTGGTGTTGAACTTCAGACAGTATGTGTAATTATTTGTATTAATATGATTGGTAGTGTTACGGAAAACCAGTAGCTACTAATAGGTTAGGCCTAGTTAAAATTCCTATCCGAAGCGACCAAATAACTCAATACATGGTAAATTATGTTATTAACTTCTCCCCAGATTTTAAGTTGCGTATTAAATCAGAAATGACATTTTATGGCCAAACATTTGGTTTTTCTTATTTTTTTTATTATGAAGAACATGATCCGAGTGTGTTCGAAAACAGGATGCTTACGACAGATGAAAACGGGGACTAGAGGAAACTGCATAATGACGACCTTCATAACCTGTACTCTTCAAGGAATATAATAAGGGTAATTAAATCACGAAGGACGAAATGGGCTGGACATGTTGCTCGCACGAGGGAGGAAAGACATTTCTAAAAAAATATTGACTGGGACAATCGAAGGGAGAAAATCACCTGAAAGAACTAGACGTAGGTGGGGGGACAGTATTAGAATAAATTTAAGGCAAGTAGGATTTGCGAAGAGGGGTACGCCGTAGCGTAGTGGTTGAGGCGCTGAGCTACAAACCGGAAGGTCGCGAGTTCGATTCCCGATGAGGTCGTTGAGATTTTTCAATTGGCCTAATCATTCTGGTGGCACTGTTGCCCTGGGGTCGACTCAGCCTCTAACAGAACTGAGTACCAGGAGCAATCCTGGGGGTAAAGGCGGCCGGTGCGTAAGGCTGACAACCTTACCACCTTCATGTGCCGAATGTCCAAAATCTGGGAGCCTCAACCTCCTGGAACCCTCTGGGCCTCCTTGGCCTGTATAGGGATCACTTTAATTTTTTACTTTTAGGATTTGCGAAGAACGGTTGGAGTTACAACAAAAATCGTCGAATAGCGGGCTCATGTAAGCGCGGCAATGAATCTTCGGGTTCCATAAAATAGATATTCCCTTAGCTTAACTGTCTATTGCCATTGAGTGAGTAAGTAGGCAAGTAAGACTTGCTGGATATCCTTGTACGTAAAATAGGCTATTAATATTAGATTCCAATTACCGAAAGAATGGAAGCTGTGCGCTTTAAGAAAAAAAGAACATCAGTGCAATCAAATCCTCCTGACAATAATTACAAACCACAAGAGATAGGTAGGGTGGGAAGAATCAGAAAGAGGAGAAAAAAAAGTGACAGAATCTTGTCAAACCGAAGAGTTGCACCATCTTGCTGGGTACGGTGAATGTGGGATGAGGTAGAAAGATGTGGGGGAGGGACGAAACCGACCGGCAGGCTTTCCAAGCGTCTTCTTTCCCCATTACGTGATGCAAATCAAGCTGGGGCTCCTAATTTTAATTTTACGTGTATTAAAATCTCGTGGTGCAGCTGACGGTACTATATGCTGTAGTGAGGAGCATATATCCGACCTAGCAAGGGGATTATATACCATGCCCAAGGAGGAATATCAGAAAAATGATGAAAGAAAATACTCTTCTTCCAGGATCAACTCCAATATACGTAGCACAAAGTATGCAATTGAAAAAAATAAAAGCGAATCCCTACCTTGAGCAGAAACTCTAATGTTCTTGTATAACAACAGTGAAATTCTCGTTTTAGACTTAAATTTATACCGTAAACAGAAATAATTTGTACTCTGAATCCTTTTGCTATAAAATATACTCTTTCCTCACGATTCATTTTGTTATACGATACTCAACAGTTGAGTGCACGAAAACATTCCGATGTCTCTGGTTTCTTCTAGTGTTTTTCATTTTATAAAGTGGACATTTAATCTCCTATAATTTTTGTTCCACACCTGCCATGGGTAAGCCAATCTTTTATTCGTTTGAGTTCAAGTCCGACCACATGTATTAGCCTATGAACAACGCTCAGTACTAGTGAGCAGTGAAAGAGGGTGGTTTCATTTGAGTGGCTGTAAGATGTGCGTCACAGCGAATGACTACAAAAGCCCCTGGATGAGTCCGACTAGTATTGGTTTGATGTCAAAGGTTTGGAACTCATATATTAATCTATGAACACAGGTCGTTTTCAGGTTCAGGAGCCAAGGAATAGGGGGAATAAAACACACCTTAAGTGGAATGTAGGATGAAATTGACTTGTAAATAATTATCCTCTATATTATACACACAGTCATTTGAAGTGTACAAAGGACAGGGACAACAAACAGAAAGTTATTTCCCTTATCGAGCTAGGTTAGGATTAATTTTGAAATTATTGTGTTCTCTCAACGAATCTAGAGGCTCTTAGCCATATCTGCCATAGCAAGAAAAAGGGAAGTGGATAGTTGGTATGGCGGAGCCGGTTTAGAATTCCCCTACCAATATGAACCACTGCACATTATATCGGAAAGATTCCGTGCACTCGAGCGTACTATTTGAAAATCGTAATCTTCAAAGAACTTCGTCTAAGAAAATGATCTAAACCAAGAAAACAGGAGCAGTATGAAGACCGATTTTGGTTATTACCAGTGTTATCTTTTTCTTGACAAAAGATCAGATAAGCAGCAAGATGAACACAGCGACGTAAACTGAAAAGAACCCGAGTGACTTTATAACAATAACGGGTGTACTGACCTTAAGTTTTCTTGATAAGATTAAACATATCTAAGGACATCAATGTTGTCATAGGAACAGAAGAAGTTAGAGAACTGCATATTGCAATAGTAGCCTGCTTATTTCTTTTGTTTTCATCATCTAAGCATCGGATGAATTTTCTCCGTCCTCTTGTCTTATAGGTAATGGAAACATTTTAAGCTTATTTATGATAATAGGCCTCGATTTTTAGCTGAGTAGGCTATAAATCAGCAATTATCTCAATATAATCTAGAAATTCATCAGAAATTTGTTTAAGTTATTGCATATGTTTGATATTGCACGAGAATGTTCAGGGAAAACATTTTATGACACTGGAACTTGAACCCAGACCCTTCGACTATTCGAGGTGATGCACTAGCAGCTGTGTAGGCCTATGTCAGAATTTATGACACGAGAGCAAATGTAATCTTTCTCCTATGAATACTATTAAATGTCGACCGCATTGAAAGCTAGTAAGTCATATAAATTACTTTTCAGTGGGTTTTGACCGGTTACCCACTGGTTACCTAGAACACTGGTCTGGTATTTATAATGCAGAACAATTTTTTTAATGTAGGAATTTTTACGAATTATTGATATACTATTTTGAATGATCTTTTCTTGAAATGCCTGATAAGACTCAGAAACGAGTACATGGACTAATAACATTGTTCAATAAACCTAGCACACACCGAAAAATCTTGATCGATCATCGAAATATTCTCATGAGCTGAAGATTTAAATATATAGTCACGCAAGTCTATAGCATATAATGTTGGTTCAGAATTTAAATAAAGAATTTGCGAGAACGAAGTTCGAGGAAATTTATCTGATGAAACTCGTTATCTCGTGCAGGATGTATTAAGAAAATTCCATCTCGTAATTTCCAGTGCAAATATCTATGATAATACTTAAACCCATCTTCCATAAAAGGTGTCGGTAGCATGGTAACAATAGGATACTTCATTGATCACGTACTTGTCTGTGTTCTGTTTTATCTTTCTTCCCTTTAGCCCATTCCATGTAAAAATATGTTGTCTACGTTCCCCATATTGCACCTATACATATAAATTGGCTGAAAGATCAGGGTGCACAGCGGGGGAGGAAAGGGCCCAGAGCAATGTCAGCCCAGGAAAATAGCCAACCCACTACAAGACTCGGAAGAGTACGACTTGTCTCGTATTATCCTGCAATATGTCTTGTTAGCATTTTTACTGTCCCATTTCCTACGAGAACAGTGTTTTTTATCGTGTGTTGAAGACGGCTTTATGAAACGCTCCTCGCAGGAGTGGCTTATGTGGATTTTTGAAACTATGCTGGATGTTATCTAGTATGTATAAATTCTGCAAGATTGATAGTTAATAAAGATTTAATAGATTAGAATTGCAATTTATGATATTCATTCAATTAAAATTATTAAGATAGGCCTAATATTTTATGAATGAACACTAAAAATGAAGTAAAGAAGAATACTTCTCAGATATTTAGTCGACTTAAACCTCGAAAGTTCTACAACATAGTAGATGGAATTTTATGGTACTTCAATAGAGTGACAAAAACTACAGTTCTCTGATAAAAAGCGACTTATACTTCAGTCGTAATAATTAATGACATCTTCATTTTTCCGTGTATCTATGAACCATAACAATAAAAGTGAATAGATACTGTAATTTAAATTAAACTGAAAATAGCTTCTTACACCAATATCTTTATTGTCCTAATTGTAAGATTCAATTACTCAAAAACAAAACAGTGACATGTATCCAAGGTGTGCGCACGCAAGGTGTGCATATCCTCCACTGGCGCTGATGAATTTCCTAAAAAAAGGAGGGACAACTATACTAGAATAATACAGGTTTTAATTTGACTGCATCATTTATAAGATAGAGTAACGCATATTAAATACAGAATAACAGGAAGTCACAATAGTGAATAAATCTGTAATTTTTATGATTTATTATATTGATTGAAAATATCTCGTTGTGATATACTTCTTTTTTTATTGTGATGTAATGTTACTGACGCCATACGTTAATTTAAGTTTTAATATCTTGACATTACATGTTAATAGACAGCTTTTACTTCTAACTACATACAAAATTAATGTATAATACAATGAAAATAGCACTATCCTAGCTTTGCATGCAATATAAAGAAGAGTGCACGAACGTACTTTTTTATTTATAAAAGGTAATTTTTGTAAAAGCAAGTACAAGGTTATGAATGAAAAACAAAATAATAACTCCTTATTGACATGAAGTTAATTAATTTTGGAAGTACTTCATTATGTTTTAAATTGATAAAGGTCACATTCCTTTTCAAAACTTTACAATATTCCCAATTTTCACGTCTAGAAAAACTGTTGTTATAGAAATAGGTATGGTTAACATTGAAATAAACCTTATCACAGAATATGTAGAAATTGGTAATTTTGTAATATTAAGCATAATGTTCATCAGTTTTGAAAAAATGAAATGCATCTTCTAGTCTATAAGATAATCATTTGGAAGGGGTTAACCTTTTCACTGCTGTTAACGTATAAATGCGTCACCTTAAAAATTGTATAAAAACAGAGATTAAGAATATTAGCATAACATTTTATGTAAAATGTGAGGATATTTATTCATGTGTTAGAATCGTCATCTATGAGAAACAACTGTTCCACAGAAATTTTCTCTATCGATTTCAAACTTAGTTCCCCCTGATGATTTAACTTGATGATAGCCTTATTACTCGTGTATAAATTTAGCCATGAAAGGATTAATGAACTTCCGATCAAAATTTGCTGCAGATCTGAAATGACAAAAGTTTTAGATACCAGTGTAGCCAACCGTAGCGGAATTCCGCTCCGCGTAGCGATATTTGAGCATTTGGGGCGAAACACGAAAAAATGGGAAAATGTCGATTACAATTAAAAAACAAATGTATGATTATTAGCCTACTAAAATAAACGTGTAGAAAGTTTCAATTAATATTCTACAAAATTAATGGGATGCATAAAAAATATGTTTAAAAAATAACTTTTTTATGTATATTATTCTTTAAAATCTCCTCTTTACAATCTGCAGATGTATGGAACAAATATAATGTTATTGGCACATGGAGCATAGGAAATAATTTCATTATAAAGCAATAGAAAGTGGCAGTTACGATGTTTATTACTTTCACCATTAAAGTGTTTAAGAATTACAAGGTTTACTTGAAAAATACACTAGATATTCTTGTGGGTGAGTAGTTTTTGCACATTAATCTTAGGCCTATAATATGTAGCTTGCTTTATAAGGAAGTGTAGAACTTCTCATAACGTTAAAATATTTCAATTTCCTGTCACATCGTTTAAGGCTATGCAAGTTTTAATACAAATCATCTTGGAGCAAACAATACTGATGTCATAACTTAGTACTAGCTTAATACAAATAAATCTGTTACCTTAATAAGGATAATTAACCAGTGGCTGAAATGTAAGAAGCTATTATATTATGGGTTACTATCGCTTAAGGTAAATACATTAATCTTTACATTGCCAAGTAAATTATAAATTTTCTGTAAAAATGTTTACTGTCTATAAGAAAACTTACCATATAAGGTTCATAAGATAGGAACTTAATAGATCTGCACAGATATTTAGTTATACCACATTATTACATTACAGCAACGAGCCTATAATGGTCTTTATTAAGATAAGGGTATGTTTATGAAACGAGTGAAGAGATATGAACTCGATTTAATATAATATCAAAATTAACATGAACAGAATTTTCAATGTACACATTATTATTATTATTATTATTATTATTATTATTATTATTATTATTATTATTATTATTATTATTATCATCATCATCAGCATCAGTACAGGGAAGTTGAATACGAATTTGTTCGACCATAATTAAATGTTTAAGTTTTTGTTTTTAGAACACCTCTTAACTGATGAAGCAAATGACTCTTGTCCATCAGGTGTTAGTAGCCGCGTCTTTTCCGATAGATGGCAGACTACGAGGCACACAGACAGCAGGGCTTCTCTTTGACGTCTTGACGTCTTAACGTCAAACGTCAAACTTATTTGAACACATGAAATGAACCCAATTTAGCATACTAATACAATTAATATGAACAGAATTGATTTATATTAAATAAGGCTTGTTTATTATGCAGTTTCATTAGCTGCTCTCAAGGTTTCCAAGATTTTTATATATTCGAAATTGATCGATACCTCACCAATGCTTTAGTGGAAAAATTTACTCTAATGGATGTCATTAAGATACAGTTACTTCACATACAATAAGAGTATGTCGAACAAAAACATATAAGCTATTACGAGAGACACTAAAAAAAACAAATAATAAACAAAAAATTAACATTAATGCTGAATTGTCTGATGGTTAAAAATATTCATCATGCACAAGATTTATATTCAAGGTAAAATGCAGTAATACTAATAGGTAGTTATAAGTTCTTGACAGAGAAAATTATATGCCACAGAACATGTGTTCCTAAGTAAGAACGTGATTAAAGTTTATACTTAATAACGAAATGACATGTCGCGAAGAATCACTCTACATGAGGTAATATCACCTAGAAGTAACAGAGTGTGAAAGCGCAAGAAGAAATTCGCGATCATAATGAAACATTATATGGAACAGTGGTTTCATTCTGACGACGGATTGCAGGTCCCCAAGAGACACTCATAGTTAACGTACCTTGATACATAATAAGAGCCGCGAATAACAAGAAATTGTACAAATCCAGAAGAACAAGTTTCCTACAGCCAGCACACGGATATGAAAACAGAGTTAATAAACTTAGCAGGAATCTTTGCCTTCTCCACTCTTCCCTTTCCTTCCCTTCTCTACCTTCAGTTCTATTTTTACACATGAAAACTTTATATACCCTAGATATGACGTGATAAAATAAAGAAAATACTCACTTGGAATTTTAGGTAACTTGATCCTCTAAGGAGATGAAGTATATCTTAGTATAATATTAGAGAAGATTACCAAGGCCCTGTGTAAAGATACACAAAATAAGAGCTGGCGTCTGCGATGTTATATATTTTAGAGAAAAGAGAGAATATTATCCACCCATCCCATACTAAGTTACTTCAGGCTTACAGCTCATCTTTTGCAATATGAGGGAAGGTGACCCAGATTAGGACATTTTTTAAATTGGCCTATTAGTTTGATTAAAAATGTGTACATCATTTTGGAGGTTAAATAACTTACAATACTTTAATATTTCTCTATATGTATACATAAAAAATATATTTTAGTATCAGGATGACCTAAATCAAACTTTTCAATCACACTTCGGCGGCTGGGACGAAGATATTTGCTTTAAGTAAAGAGTACGCTTATATTACCCCATAAAACAGAGTATGTTCGAGTACTGATTTCCTTATAATTTCTTTCAAAAGTACACCAAGCATAACAATTATTTGTGTTATTATATTTTTTAGAGCCGCTTGTTAATCACTGTTAGCATTGCTGACTACGGATCCGCAGGTCTGGATTCGATCCCCAGTACCTCCTAGGATTTTTCTGAGGTAAGGAGGTCAGGAACGGGGTGCACTTAGCCTCGTGATACAAACTGGGGAGGTAGTTGATAAAGTAGCAGCAGCTTCGGGTCAGTAAGCTATCAATAAAGGCCTTGGGACTCGGCATGCTGACCACAAGCTCCCCAAATCCTCCCACCTACCTATGGTAGAAACTCATAACAGAAACATATTTTTAAAGTGAAGTTGTAGATCATTGCCAATTTTACATAAAACATTGTTTTTAAACCAGATACGGACTAGTGCAGATGTATTGCTGTACATCACATTTTCAAATGTATTATTTTAAGATAATGTGCCTAAATTTTCTTCATATAACAAAATTAAAATCAATTGAATGTAGGGGATCACAAAAAGTCTAATTGACAAAACAAATAAAATAGCCTGCAAGATAGGTGTGCATTGGAATAGATAATTTTATTTTACTTTACTTTAAGTTGTTTATTCCTTGATTTATTTTCATCTGAAAACATTCTTTTTTTACTAAACTTTACATTTGTTACTTGAAATTACGGGAAATCGGAAAAAGGCTACCGATTCATTGCACTGCAGATAGTTGAGGTATTTTGCTACAAATCGGAATTGGTAGTACAGTAAATAAGGGATGTAAGGGATAATATTGGTTGATGCAAAGGATCGAAAGCACTACCTCCTACATTTACCTTCCGGACTCTCATTTAAAAGCATCTGTAAATTTATATCAACATAAAAAATACGATTATTTTCATGTCTATAGATTTGTAAAAGCAGAATGTAAATTTAACTATTGCTTGGAGATAGAAGAAACGCCCAAATAACACATTTTTATACGAGAATATACATTAAACTATACCCAAAAAGATCAAAATAATTTCAAGAAGAAATTTGTAAAATTATTAGAAATTCATAAGATATTGTACTAACTTTTCGAAAAATGTTTAAAATATTTCAATATATTTTTGTAAAAAAAGTCCCGGGCATAAGCAGTCTCTTATTCAGAAGTGTCTAATTTATTCCGCAAATATAAATTTACAATTATCGTAAATATAATTTGTTTTAACTTGATTCACTTCGTACAATAAATATATATATATATATATGTATATATGTGTGTATATAAACGAATGGAACAGTGTTAGTACAAGATAGTTAGTTACAAAATTGGAATACTTTCTTCAGTTAGTGCATGTGCATCGGCCTTACAAATAACTAAACTGACGCATTACTCAGAAATAACATAAAATATTAAATCTTACAGATAAGTAGACTTTTAGTGTGTAATATGCCAAGTGCGTACCTAATCTTTACAATTTGTTCGTAAACAGCAAAAGTTAAAATGGTAGAAGATTATTTATTTATTTAATTGTTAAATTATTTATTTATTCTGCCAACTACAGGAATAAATCTCAATTACATTTGGCGTAGTTTCACCAATATGTGTTGTACAATATAAAAATACAATACAATAAATGAATGAATGTGTGAGGATAGAGAAGAAAATACATGAATGATTTGTAATAACTACAATTAATTTAACAAGACAAATTAAAAACTAAGCTAAATCATAGGGAATATATACCATTTTATGAAGAAATTGTATGTACTGATTTAATGATCAAGTCAAAATCCAGAAGAACATTTTGAAGTGATAGAGAATTATATTGTTTACATATTTGAATTAAAGATGAACATTATAATATTTTTTACTTAATGACAGGAATTTATTATAACAATTCTCTATTCTCTATGTGATGTGAGCGCTGACCTCGGATTTTTACGTTAGCACGGAAGAAATTCTTTTAGAAATATGTGTGATAGTGACAGTGGCGGATCCAAAGGAGGCGCCTCTTTGGTTTTTCTTTTATGTTGATTAGATTTTTTATTCGTCGAAAGTAATTACCAAGTAAAATAATATTAAAATTTAATTATATACAGAATAAAAACAAACGCATTTATGTAGCCCTATTTTAACCTGAGTTTAATAGTATTTGTTATTCCAGACGCCTTGTGATAACTCACAAGACAGCAGTTCTTCCAGTTTCTTATCTTTGTTATTATAATATTAAAGATGCAAACGATTAATTGATTTCTTGTTAACTATTTCAGACCAGAACTTGCTTCAAGTAAAAGGTAAGTAATTTTATATTTGATAAATGATTTTAATTATTGTTAATATGTACAACCGACAAATTTCTTGACAGAACTAAAGCTCGGGGCAAGAAGAGTTTTAGTCTTCTGAGGAATTTGAAGGAATCAACCAGAGGACCTAAAACTAGGGCTGAAAATCGATTAAAATTTCTAATCGAGTTAACGCTTGACTTTAATCGATTAATCGACAAACAGGTTGGTATTTTAAACGAAACCAAAGTGTGCATTTAATAATTATTGTTTTACAGTTTAATAACTACTACACTACAGATAATCAGAAGAAATCCTGAATTAAAGAATACCATTATTAGTTAACTGGTGAATAAATATATACAAAACTTACATTTCCGGTTACTTTTTCAGCCAAGACTTGAGAAACACGAGTTTGTTGACATTTGAATGTTCAAGAGAACATCGTAGCTTGTTTACAATAATCGGCAGCACTAAAAACTTTCTCACTCGGCACTGAGTAAGGAGTTGGGTCATTTGACCCATTTCTCGAAAAACGTTTTTTTCAGAATTCGACTAAACCGATTAATCGGAAAATGTAATCGATCGACGATTAAATGTTTAATCGATTAATCGAGCTGATTAATCGATTAATTGGTACAGCCCTACCTAAAACTCATAATTTTTTAATTCACAGTTTATAAGACTTCAAGGGAGGACCCCCGGAATCCTCTTTTACGACAATATTCCAGTAATTACACACTTTCCTTTTAGTCGGGCCCCTTCAATAAGTTAAGTTATGGATCCGACCCTGGATAGTAAAAAATTCTGCGATTGCATTTTTACCTAAGCACTAGCACCTCATCAAGAAGTGACTTGGGAGGAACAGTATAGGAAGTCTTCCCTTACATTCATCCATCTCGCAAAGGAGGTAAGGGAAGAAGAAGAAGCTGAATAAGAGTGTACGCGTGCAGTCACCTGAGAGGTTTCATACTGCAAGCCTGAGGGTTGTTATAATTAGTCGCCTTCAACAGCACTGGAATCAGCAGCCAGCTCTGTAAAAGATGAAGAAGAGGAAAGAAGCTCGGAAAGCGCCTTGTTTTAATAAGTGCCAGTCACTACCAACAAGCAACCAAGTGAAGAAAATCACTTGACACTCATCCACTTCTGTGCCGCCTATGAATCTTCAACAGGGATGTGCATAGTCTCCTAAAAACGCGCTGTTTAAGTCGGTAATTACTAGCCGATATTCCCGTTATTTGCATGTATGAAGGGGTGGGAAAAGAAGGCAAGGTTTTCCGCTTAATTTAGGACAAAGAAGTTTATGAGAAAAACGTGTATTTAATCATGAAATATACTAATGCTAGTGTTAAGACATTAAAAAAATAACAAAAATGTAAAATTTAATTTTGTATGTTGTTGCATATTTTCTTAGTTTTCCGATAATGCGTAACATTTCCTTGATATTAAAATATTTTTCAATATCTTGTTAATTTGTCACATTTAATGGGATATTTTTAACATATTTTAGACATTGTGCATATTTCTGTTCATTCAAAAATTTACAGAATATTTGGCTTTGGCTTTGGCTTTGGCTTACATTAAATAGCCTAATGTTTTCGGAACTGTTTGTATGATATTACAGCAACATTTCACTACATTAGTTTTTAATTTATTAAAATTTGTTGCCATGACCTGGCTTTTAAAAGTTTTGTAACGTAATACATACAACTTATATTATTTTCTGTAATTCATAATGTAATTCAGCTAACAAGAGAACGTAAAGTAATAAAATAAATTAAATGATACAGCACACTTCAATGCTTTCGGAGCATATTTTATAAATTCTTAGAGAATATTTCTTTTTTCTGCTAAGAGCAATAATTTAAAGACCTTAGCTACAATAGACACTTCTCAGACTTTGCATATTTTATAAGAGATATTACATCTTCTGCTTCTTCTTACACTCCTCCTAGTTTATTCATTCTCTCATTCACTCACTCGCTCTTTCAGTGCTCATTTCATCAATCTTTCGCGTTATCTTTCTATTAGATGAATGGGTAATATTTTGACTTTGTTTCTGTCTTGTTTTTGTACGACTAGTGATACGCGAGAGGTTTTGGGGTGGTAAGCAGGAGGATTAAAATAATAGTACAAAATAAAAGTATTGGCTTTTCAAATTTAGTGTATGTGCTAAACAAGTACAGGAATAGACTGTCTAAGGAAAAGACTTGAAATTGAAGATAAGCACTACTGGATCTGACATAGAAGCTGTAATAAGAAATAGGCCTAAGCATAAGACTAAGGAATAGCAAGTTTCTCTTTAAGCCTCCTGACAAAGACATTTTAGTGTGGGAAATTTTATTTGCCAATTATAATAACAATTACATATAAACGGCTATTTTCTAGTTTTATGGATTTATTTTCTGTCAATGTTTCGTGTTATCTATCTATTAGATTAGGCTTATTAATATTTAAATACGTTTTATAAGGTTATTCACACGTCTACAGAATTGATTTAATCTCCGCTAAAAGTTATAACATAACTAATGGTAACCCCCGACCCTACAAAATCTTTAGGTAGTACTAAAGTATATAAAGGCTGGGAAACAACTGTTGGAAATAATTATTCCAGTAGTCGCATTACGGAGTTCACAAGACTAACGATTATTTTCCCATAATTTAAATCAAGATATATAATAAATATCACTTGCTGTACCATGCTTTGGTATTCCTGGAACAAATTTCTAAAAAGCGTATACACCCCTGTAATCATAAGTAGAAGAGGATGCTTAGGTCCTTAGACAGAGGCTGGTCTTGTCTTCAACTCTGCTTGCTCTATCTCTCGGCAACGTAAGAAGAGGGGTACGAGAGGATTAGCTCAATATTTACAGATGAAAATTGACTATGAAGGGAAAAAGGAAAGAGGGAAGGGGTGGTATATATTCAGACACCCCTTGGAAGGAAGTGAGGATAGGAAGGATGCTGCAAAGTCTGTAAGTGTTTGGATGCTACAGATTGTAAAACGTAAGATTTGTGACAGATCGCTCAGTCCTTTTCCTCATTATCGCGAGCCATGTTAACTGCTATGTCTTGCTCTTAGAAGATGTTTACCCGGAGTAATCTGAAAAAGGAACAGCTTCAATAAGAAGTATCTTCTAAGTCCAGTATTTTCAACATGAATCCAAAACTAAGTATAAATTA